>CM077643.1:49742604-51020104 GCA_039707465.1 Rhabdophis nuchalis
GTATTGTATTGTATTGTATTGTATTGTATTGTATTGTATTGTATTGTATTGTATTGTATTGTATTGTGATTCGCAGCCTTAGCAACATCCAAATCAAGATGCCACCATCAGGTATATCCTTTATTCCCAGCAATTCCTCTCCTACAGAGATATTGTTAAAAAATAAAATAGCAAGTGGCTTATCCAGCACAACCATTATCCACTACCCCTCCCACAAAATTGCTCTAGACAAGCAAATGTTGCATAATTGGTTAATTACTGAAATTTTTTGCTTTGGTCATTAACACAAGTGGCATTAAAAAATAAGGGCAATATAAAGTCTAGCTTTAATTGAGACCTAGTGACTTTTTACCAGCCTTAACAATCTATATGAATTTGACTAACCTCCATTTCTGGTTATCATCAGTGTGCATATACAGCAACTGTGTCCAAACAGCAACTTTGTCCAAATTTTCTTTTTATTTCTTGGAAGGATCTGTGTATAGTCTTTCAACCAATCAAACTGGAAACACACCCAGCAACTTGGCATTAGAAATGCGTAGAAACAGTCTATATTAAGATGATGATGGTGATGATATTTATGTATATATACTAGTAGTAGAATAACAGAATAACAGAGTTGTAAGGGACTTCGGAGGTCTTCTAGTCCAACCCTTTATTTATTTTTATTTTTTTATTTTATTAAATTTATATCCCGCCCTTCTCCAAACGGACCCAGGGCGGCGCACAGGAATTTAAAATACATACAAAATCGAATAAAAAATTTAAAAAACTTATTTAATAACCGTCCTGTGCTAAAACCAAATTAAAATCCCCCAAAATTTAAAAACTGTCTAAAATAGTCATTGTGGAGGTTACGCTAGGCCGGCTAGATGAAAAAAATGTGTCTTTAGACACTGGCGGAAGAGGCGGAGGTTGGAGATGGTGCAAAGTTCAGGGGGTAGGTCGTTCCAGAAGGCTGGCCCCGCCACAGAGAAGGCTCTTCCCCTGGGTGTCGCCAGTCGGCATTGTCCGGCCGACGGCACCCTGAGAAGGCCCTCTCTGTGGGAGCGTATCGGTCTAAGGGATGTATGGGGCAGGAGACGGTCTCGCATGTAACTAGGTCCCGAGCCATGGAGCGCTTTAAAGATGGTCGTCAAAACCTTGAAGCGCACCCGAAAGACCACAGGAAGCCAGTGCCGCTTGCGCAGGATTGGTGTTATATGGGAGTGTCTAGGTGCTCCCGTGATCACCCGGCTGCATTCTGGACTAACTGTAGCTTTCGAGTACACCTCAAGGGAAGCCCCATGTAGAGAGCATTACAGTAGTCGAGTCGGGATGTCACGAGTGCTAGAGTGACTGTGCGAAGGGCAGCCCGGTCCAGTAAGGGGCGCAATTGGCGCATCAGGCATACCTGATGAAAGGCCCCCCTGGCCACGGCCGCCACATGGTCCTCCATGGACAGCCGGGAATCCAGGAGGACACCCAAATTGCGCGCCCTCTCCACGGGGGCCGGTGTTTCGCCCCCAATGGCCAGAGTTGGAGTAATCTGGCTGAACCGGGTTGCCGGAAGCCACAGCCACTCAGTCTTGGACGGGTTGAGCTTGAGTTTGTTACTACCCATCCAGATCCATACGGCCTCCAAACACCGGGACATCACCTCGGCGGCATCGTTGGGGTGGTCTGGGGTGGATATGTACAGCTGAGTATCATCAGCGTACAGATGATATCCCACCCCAAAACCACGGATGATCTCGCCTCTAGGAAACCCTATACATTTTCAGGCAAATGGCTGTCCAATCTATTCTTCAAAACCTTCAGTGTTGTAGCACCAACAACTTCTGCAGACAAATTGTTCCACTGATTAATGTTCTGTCAGGAAATGCATATATTTATTATAGTTACTATTATTATAGTAACAGCCTATAGAATCTTCCCTCTCCTATTTTCCCCACAACAATCATCCTTACACAGGTTGAGTGCAAGGAAGTGATTGACTGAAGTCCTTCAGCCATTTTTCCACCCATGGTAGGACTAGAACTCATGATCTCCTGGTTTTCTCTCCAAGACCTTCTCCAGATCAAATCAAAGCAATATTCTTCTTCCTATCAAAGGCACTCCTATTCTTGGTGCTCAGGGATGGTGCCAGGCATCGCATTCTTCCCCCAGAGGGGTGGGGTGGGATTTGCAATATGGTGTTTGCAACTCTACAGTAACGTCTTGTCCCTTTTTACGTGAGGCACCCAGGAGGTGAGTGTAAAAAAAAAAGGGCAGGATTTCAACAAATAGCACAGTTGCAAAAACTTGATTTTTTTAAAACTATCTCTAGCAGGCATCTCTGAGCATTCTGCATTAAAGGATTCTGCATTAAAGGAGGAAAGAAGCCCGAATAGGTTTATTATCCAGGGAGGTCTTATTTGGGGGGAAACAGGGTAGCACCCTTGTTGCAGTAATTAGGATAGGAGAGAATGTGGGCCCGGTGAGCTCTGTGTAATGCGGAAATGAATTTCCTTGGGGTGAAATTCCTGCAATTCCTGCAGTGTTGGATGCCAGACTGGTCTAACTGTGCTGGCCTTCCAGGGAGGGTTTGCTCTCTATTTTACTTTTCTGCTTGCCTGTTTTCCACATCACTTCATTTTCGCTTCTAAAGAGGCTGTGCGGCTCCAAAGGGAGAGAAACCCATTTGTGAAGACCTTATCTGTAAACGGGAAGAGAATGGAAGTAACTAATCCAGCCAGAAGCCAGAGCATAAATCTTTGAACTATGTGTTGCCAGCTGCTGCGTCATTTAAAAATAGTGTGGTGCCAATAAGACAGATCACTCCACATGGGGCCCATAAGCAGAAATCAAAGGTATGCGCCAGGGCCCTGATTGCAGGCCAGCCTCACCCCCCCCCCACTCCCTGGGCCCCCCATCACAGACCATTTCTGCTTTATACTATTATGGGTATCCCACCCCCCCTGGATTTCTCTGCTTCCAGCCACTGATTTCTCCCGGCCCAGGAAGGCACCAACTGCTTTTCGTTCCGTAGAAGTCTGGTGGCACCTACTGATCTTTACAGGTCTGACATTACTCAGAGGCATTGCTGTAGCTTGACACAAGCAACTGTTTTAGGAGGCATTTGACATGCTTCCTCCCTTTCACCCCCTTTGCAATCATGGAGGCAGCCTAAAAACAACTTTTAATCCCTGAGCTGTGGATTGGGAATAAGACAAAATGATGTAGTGAGGGTTTGGTATAAAAATGGCCACTGGCGTATGTTTGTACTGCAGTTAAAGAGAGATGAGAATTTGCCCTTGTAGCATTTTCTAGACTCATTGTTGTGCCAAAATAATAAGAATGGGCTTTATATCATTTCAATGATGACTGAGTGAGGCTAACAAGATGCTGTTGTTCCCTTCCTTCAGTAGGGAAGTAGCCAAAGACAGAACCATATCACTGTCATAATGGGACTACAAAAATCTTCATTTGCAAAGTATCTCACTTACTACTCATCTGGATTTCTGTTGTCCATATCCAATAGCCTTAAGAAAGCATATCAGGAATCAGGCCCAAACCCCAAAGTCCTTGGGAAAGACTATTATTTTGCATGAAGTACCTGCTAGAGTCTACTTAATTCTTGCAACGAATAATTGGCTTACAGGCTGAAAAATTGGGGACCTCATTCTTGATATTAAATTGAACCGAGTAGAGATTAAGGAGGCTGATATCCTACAAAACTCTAGGAAAATTGGATGCACAATGCTATGCTAATACTCATATATCTAGACTCAGATTCCTGTTTTTCTTCTTTTCAGTGTGGACAAATTCAATGTATTTATTCAATTAATCTGTTGAAACAATATTTGTACAACAATGTTGTACAAATATTTGTGGTTCACAACTATAATCATAATAAGAAATCCTAACCATGTTAAATGTTTATGTTGGAAGAAATGTCCTTCTGGGTTTAGCTCAAGTGAGGAAAAGGACACTGGAGACATGGAGACCGCTTGGAAAGATGGTTTAATGGTGTAATGGTGGACCACATGGCTTGAGTCCTGAACAGAAAAGGGGATCACATGCTTCAATGTTGGGTGAAGAAGAAGAAAGAGACAGAAGGGCTGAAAGTTCCTGGCTTTATAATCTCTGTTTGGCCTCTCTGTTTCCTGTTCCTGTGTAAGAAATGTATTCTGATTGGTTGTCAGAATCCCATGGGGCCAAGTTTTAGTTTCCAGATGCCATGTGGTGAGTTTCTGTGGAAGGCTAATACTATCATGCCTTAATCCCATCACCCTGGAGTTGAAGGGGAGAACTCTTTATTATGTAGAATAGACTGGCTTGGGCATTTTAATGGCCCATTAAGGAAAGTGGAGGCTATTAAGAGTGAGTCTGTTTCCTGCCTAAAAACATGTCTCTCCATTTCTGATCCAGGGAAATATAATATTTTGCCTTTTCAATATTTCCTAGGATATTTCAGTTTTATAGCAGAGGGGAGGGTTTTAACTTCCTACACTTGCAAGGAAAGCCCCCCAAAAGAAAACTATATTTCAGTGGTATATTTCATCATGCACTAAACCTCAGGTTTTATCTCCTGCATTTCTGCCTCTAATTGCTATTTTAAATGTATTCTTGAGATATTTTTAGATTTTGTTGGGGTTGCTTTACATTATGCTGCTTTTAATTTATTCTTTTAGTATGCGAATTTTGCTCTGAACTGTATGCATTTGGCTTTTTTTCTTTTTGCCTTTGAATGTATGAGCTAGCAAATTTAGGCAATAAAAGTAATTGATATTTTGGGGGAGGACTCTGCCGATGGAGTTTCAGGGGAGACTCTGCGCAAACAAATTGCATGCCTTGGCATGTTCTCAGCAATTGGAGAAGGTTTCCACCTTTGGCCCAGGGTATATTTTGGCCTTTCAGTTTGCAAAAGAGTCTGGATGGGGCGCAGAGCCAAAGGAATACCGGAGATCCCAGCATACATTAGCCATGATATGAGAGACGTTCTTCTGGTAAAATGCACAGTCATTAATCAATCCAACTTCTATTCATGTTATTGGCACACCCTTAGGTCAATTCCCATGGGGACTCATGAAACATTTATCCCATGAGATCAGACAGCATGAATAATCACAGGAATCTGGCTTTAAGTGAAGCTATGGCAGGATTGTCAATCAGCACTATGTCAGGGCACTAAATTAAAGGTCATGCGATATGCGATGTTAACTTTTCCCTCCCCTCCAAATATTCTGGATCCAGTTATGAATTTTCAGATGGGAAAAAAAATGTGTTAAATCCACCACATACATACATGTGGGCCTACACAGCGTGTGTACATCATCCCTCTGGTTAATGCAATTGAAAGTAACTCCTAAAACAGGTGTTAATGGTCATTGCCCAATCTCAGAAGAGGGGAAGAACATAGTGGTAGCAGAAACAACCTGAATCCAGCTCCTGTGAGCTCAGAAAGGAAATACCTTTTATGCAGAATTTAATGTTTTAAATCCTGCAAAAACAACTTAATAATTGTTACCAAGGACTGGACTTGGAAATGTTGATAAGAATGAGAGAAACTCCATCTTCCCAGCCCAGATCTGTCCAGATGTTTTGATCTAACAATTGCAGTGCTGGGAACTGAATCCAACGGAAGAGCACCAATATGAGGAAGACTGACACAACTGCATTGGCTCCCTTGCCCTTGCCTAAACCCCCACCACCTACAGCCCCAGGGTCAAATTCCATACTTCAAGCTTCCTCAAAACTTTCATCCTCCAAAAGTGTTGTGATTACAGTTCCTAGACTGGCTTTCTTCAATGGAAGGTTAACATAGTATGAGAAAATGAGTCATTTGACTTGCTTGTTGGGTTTGTGGATTACCTACTATCTAGTACCTTCATGATTTCAGAATATGGTTTCTTTCTTCCTATGTATTGCCTTATTTCATTTATTTATTTTATTTAGTTAGTTTGTATGAGATAACAGGTATAAGTATAAACATGGACATGAACACAGGAAATGGGTACGAATAAATGGGGACAATAGGACAGGGATGGTAGGCACACTGTTGTGCTTATGCACACCCCTTTACAGACCTCTTAGGAATGGGGTGAGGGCCACGGTAGACAGTTTAAAGTTAAAGTTATGGAGATTTGAGGATATAACAACAGAGCATTCCAGGCATTGACCACTCTGTTGTTGAAGTCATGTTTTCTGCAATCGAGTTTGGAGCGGTTTACCTTGAGTTTGTATCTATTGTTTGCCCGTGTATTATTGCTGTTGAAGCTGAAGTAGTAATTGATAAATAGGATGTTGCAGCAGACAATTTTGTGTACTACGCTTAGGTCAGACCTTAGTTACCGTATTTCTAGGTTGTCCAAGCCCAAAATTTCAAGCCTGGTAGCATCGGGTGAGCAGAGGAGTGGAGTTCTCTTCTTGTGAAATACCTCTGGATTCGCTCGATTGTATTAATGTCTGATGTACGCCGCCCTGGGTCCTTTTGGAGAAGGGCGGGATATAAATTGAATAAAATAAATAAATAAAATAAATATACAGTGTGGATTTCAGGCAGACGAGCTGTATTCAAGAATTGGTCTGGCAAAGGTTTTGTAGGCCCTCGTTTGCAGTACAATGTTACCGGAGAAGAAGCTTCACAAAATTAGGTTAACAACTCTTAATGCTTTTTTGGCAATGCTGTTACAGTGAGCTCTGGGGCTTAGATCATTTGTGATGAGTACTCCTAGGTCCTTGACAGAGTGAGGGTTGTCTTCCTTATCAGGCTCCATACCTGGTGATTATATTAACTTGTCAGTCTCCGTCTTATTCCTCCTAAGGAGGTCCCATCTGGATAGCCACACAATGTCAGCCCTACCCATAGACCAGATCAGGAAAATAATTTCACAGGGATAATAGAACTATACTGCTTTGAGGCTACAATAAAAGAATTTGTTAGTGCTCTTTTTTCTTCCTTCTTATACCTCAGTGAGTCTCTTCCTAATTCTAAGTGTAACACTCTATGAAAGCGAAAATTGGACTTTGAACAAAATAGGAACATTGTCCATGGGGTCATGATGTGTTGGACACAACTTTGCCATTAATAACAATATCATCATCTGGCTGCAAGATCATCATGGAGAAAATCTAGCAAAGTGGTCATTAAGAGTCAAGCCAAACTGAATAGCAGAAGAGAAGGAAGAGGAAGAAGATCAAATAAATGCACTGTGTGTTTACATTCAGGGAAAAAAAAGTCAAAAGGAAGTGACCTTAGAACATCAAATGCTTGAACAAAGACTGCCAGAGTCTAGAAAGAGTGCAGAGAAGAGCAACAAAGATGTTTAGAGGACTGGAGACTAAAACATATGAAGAACAGTTGCAGGAACTGGGTATGTCTAGTTTAATGAAAAGAAGGACCAGGGGAGACATGATAGCAGTGTTCCAATATCTCAGGGGTTGCCGCAAAGAAGAGGGAGTCAAACTATTCTCCAAGGCACCTGAGGGTAGAACAAGAAGCAATGGGTGGAAACTAATCAAGGAGAGAAGCAACTTAGAATTGAGGAGAAATTTCCTGACACTTAGTTAATCGGTGGAACAGCTTGCCTTTGGAAGTTGTGAGTGCTCCAACAAGTCTTTAAGAAGATGTTGGATAGCCATTTGTCTGAAATGGTATAGGGTTTCCTGCCTAGGCAGGGAGTTGGACTAGAAGACCTCCAAGAGCCCTTCCAACTCTATTATTGTATTGTATTGTATAGACGAAGAGGGGACCCAAATTCATAAATTCCAATTAATGCTCTATTGCCTTTAGGTGGTTGGCAGATTATTTACTGATTGATTGATTTGTATTTGTATTCATAGCTGCTCATCTCAGATGAAAGTGACTCTATTGTTGTTCTGTTCAGTTGTGTCTGCTTTCTTGGCAAGGAGCACTTAATTAAAAAACAACAAACACATAAAATCACTCTCAATTTAAAAAAAAACTACTGGCTCAGATGTTTGATCAGGCTGTCACAGTTTTTATTTTGTGGTTTACTTCCCTCCCCCCCCCCCAATCTTCTAGCTAACATCATTCTACAGAAGAATCCCTCAAGAGTGTGTAGAAATTACTTCCTTAAATTTCAAGTCAGTTTTCTCTTCCAAACTGAAAAGCCCTTGCTGTCCCAAGTTGGCTATTGGATGAAAGGATAACCATTGTCCCATATTGCCCAGAAGGACAGTTGCTGCTGTACTCCCCTGCAATATGCATGTGGGGAGCAACATGGCTTATTCTTTAGCTTATGAACATGCTTGGGGCATGTTCCCTCGGTCCATTATTAGAATGGAATGTTTCAATTAGCTGGATTTTTTCTGGCTGTAACTTAAAGTAAGGGCAGACTGATTGGTGAACCTCTGAAATTAAGTCATCGTGTCTGAAAATGAAAGCTTTAGCAGTCATATCAATTTATGCGCCAGGCAGTTTTATAGTTTAGGAGGCTCCTCTTGTAAAATGCTTTAAACCCATCTGCAGAAATAGGCTTCTTATTCCCTTGAGTCCAGCCTAGGATTAGATGTTTGCCGTTTATGACTCATACCTCCTCATTCAAATTGGTTTGGTTGCCATGTCTCAATTTCACGTTGTTTGTACTTCTCTGTTTGGCTGCTTTTCTCTTTCTCTTTTACTCTTTACTTTTTATAAAGTTTAGATCCCATCTTTCTAGGTGAAATACATAAAGATTCCCAATTTCATCTTCTCTCTTCAGTTATGTTGTGTATTCAGCCACAAAAAACAAACAGCAATATAATCCCTAAATTGACCTGCAATAGGTTTGAATTAAGGAGTTTATCACTATATAATCCTGTTTGCTAAATCTGTTGAATTACTAATACCAAATGAAGCCTGAATAACAGCAAAGCAGACATGTCATTAATTGCACAAATATAATCTGTGACCTTTGTTTAGGAAGTTTAAAGGTAAAGGTAAAAGGTTCCCCTTGCACATATGTGCTAGTTGTTCCCGACTCCAGGGTGAGGTGCTCATCTCTGTTTCAAAGCCAAAGAGCCAGTGCTGTCCGAAGATGTCTCCCTGGTCATATGGCCAGCATGACTAAATGCTGAAGGCACACAGAATGCTGTTACTTCCCCACCAAAGGTGGTTCCTATTTTTCTACTTGTATTTTTACATGCTTTCGAACAGCTAGGTTGGCAGAAGCTTGGACAAGTAATGGGACCTCACTCCGTTACACAGTGCTAGGGATTCGAACTGCCGAATTGCCGACCTTTCTGATCGACAAGCTCAGCGTCTTAGCTACTGAGCCACCGCATCCCTCATTTGATGTTTAAGCAACAGCTTAGCAGGTTAGAAATTCCAGGTGGAACTGACTGCTTCTTAAAAGGTATTAGCATTTTCGATGCCTAGAAAATTGCCTTCCAGGTCTAATAGCAGAATGAACAGAATCTGCTATTAGAACACAAGAATGGGGAGAAATGGTTAAGCCTACCACCTCTAACTGTAGTCCTGAATGTGACTGAGCCCTGTTGCTATTTAAATGCTAACCACAAAGCACATTTATTGAATTAATACAGTTACTATTTATTACATACAGCTATACTGCTGTTAACTATGCAATTAATCTCATTCACAGTTTAGTAGCATAGCTACATCTCTCAGATAAATTAGTGAAAGCACTATTGAAGGCATTATTAAAGGCAAAGGAAACATGCATTTATAAGAAAAGGTTTTATTGGAATAAAAACAATGTGACTTCTGAAATTTTAAGTTATTTAAAGTTGTTTCAGCAGCCACAAGATTTGGGGTGATCTGGAAAGCATTACTTGGTGTTTCAAGAGAAAACTTCAGATAAACCTTTTCAGTACAAGTCTCTAGCAAATTAAGCACTCAAGAAGTTTTTATTTGGTATGAATCTGTAATTATACAGCGTTGTTAAAAATGAAGACATGCATTGTAAAATCATGCAGAACAGCTACATATACTAAAGTAAAACATTTGAACTTATTTATAAATTACTTGAATTTAAGAGCATGTAGTGAGATAGTCAGGTTTGCTGTTTGGCTGGAAAGGAGGGGTCTTACCATAGCTCCAAAAATTGAGTGACGGTTCATTAATATGCCTAAGACAGAAATGTAAAAGAAGTATTAACAGGATGCAATTTAGCGTAGAACAGTCTAAATTCACATGCAAACTGATAGGCTCTGTGTTGGAGGCAACTAATCAGGAAAAGGGAGGACTCAGTCAAAATGGTGATTAACTGTGCAACTGTTGATAAAAAGTCATTGATGCCATCATTGCAAATCAAACTGGAACTAAAACTGCCAGTACGATTGTTTATTTATATACATCATCTCTATCCTGCCACAAACGTATGGAGACTCAGTGGCTCACATCATGAAGAACAATAACAACAATAAACTTTACAATATATAAACCTACAATTTTTTAAAAATGAACAAGCCTACATTCCAGGAAGTATCTGACATCATCCTCAGGTGCCAGTTGCAATAAATCCCTTTTAAGAAGCTTCCAGAAAGCAAATAGTGTTTGGGCCAAATCCCCTTCTGACTATTACCTAAACTAGGCATCATCGTCCTAGTCTAGGGGTTAAGAAACATCTGCAGGAGAAGAACCAAACTCAGAGAGCACCAAGAATCCCTACTTTCAACCTTAAACTACAAATATTCTCCTTTATTGGCTTTGCAATTTAGAGAAAAGTTATGTAAAAGAATATGACAGATGTTTCTCAGACATGACTCCATGTATCTGGAAGAACATTCTTCCCAGGATTAGACTGGATCCCACCATATTCCAAAACATTTTAAGGGTAGATTTATGTTAAATCTACTCTTATTTGGGTAGATTTATTGCTCTGTATTTGGGTGCTGTTGCTGTTCCCCAAGGCATAGTAGTATTGTTTCATTTCCATTTTGTCACAGATGTTATCTTAATATCTGCACCATTATTGCAAGTCGCTTGAAGTTCTGTTTGGATTAGAGTGACATACCAGTTGCAGGGAATAAATAAATATAAAATTATGCACACAATACCCAATGTGGGCTAGGTTCTCTCAAGATTTCAATAATCTTGTGGGACTTGGCATCAGAACAGCAAAATCTCATGAGACCTTCTTATGGTAGCCTCATTCAGTTTTTAAAATGTCTAGACTATTATTGTGCAAGACCAAAGGAGCCCTGAGATAGAAAAATGGTCAGTCTCTAAGTTAACAAGATGATTTTTATTTTATTTCAAGATGTGATCACGATTGCTAAACTGAATGTCTTCAAAAGTAGGTTAGAGAAATCAGGGTATGCAAGAGTGCAACAGGCTACTGGTTGTACTTTATCTTACTCAGTAAGATAAAGTAGAATAAGTAATAGAGTAAGAATAAGTACAATTGTAGTTATATCCTACATATCATTGATCAAGTAACACCAGATCCCACCTTCCCCCATTCCACCCCCTACTTTCCCCGTGTATCTTTAGATTTTAATGTTTAATGTTTAATTATTTATGTTTCAATTGTGTATGTATAGACATATCTTTATGTCTGTAAGCCTCCCAGAGTTACCCTATGGCAGTGCTTCTCAAATAGTGGGGCGGGCCCCCCAGGGGGGGCGCGAGGCTCCGTAAAGGGGGGCGCGTTTGACCTCGGCAGTTTAGTTTAATTAAGGATTTAATTTTTTTAAAATTTCTAATGCACTTTAAATCTTTTCTGCTACAGTTAATAAAGCTATTCTTTGTTGTAAATTGATCCACATTTCTTTCTTTTTTTATTCTCTTATACGTTAATAAGGATACAGTGTTATGCAGAGGTGTACTTATAACAATTTTATAGACAAATGATACTATTTACATTCGCGCGGGGGGCGCGAAATGTTTTCTTCTTCCTAGGGGGGGCATGACAGAAAATAATTGAGAAGCACTGCCCTATGGTAAGATGGGCAGCAAATAAGCAAGCAAGCAAGCAAGCAAGCAAGCAAGCAAACAAGCTTTTATTAGGTCTTGGTTGGCCATCATGATCTAATGTACTTGGGTTTTTTTTCTTGATTTTATTTCTAACTAGCATTACATTCAGCATTTAGGTAATGAAACAGAAACACCAATAATAGCTGGGAAGTACTATGCCAATTGTGCACTATGGCAATTGTGAAGAAGTGACTCAGAGAAAGAAGAAGCGAATGTTGAACCATTACAGGAAAAAAATTTGGGGAGGAAAAGTAAAAAGTGAGATAAAGATACTCAAATCTACTTTATCTTGTTTGTGTTATGTATATGTTGAAGTAGAGAGGGGCTCTGTTACAATGCTCTAATTGCATTCCAAGAAATTCCTGTATTTTTTACCTTGTCTGGTCAGAGAGGAAACCCGGGAGCACAGGTAAGGAAGATTCTTAATCAGATGAATCCATCAGCAGGAACATTGAATTAATATTGTGAATAAATGTGAGAAGACTTGATAAAACTAGGAGAGAAAAATCACAAACCCTCTGCAACAAATCTTGATAACTCTGTCTAGGACCTAGGAGTACTCATCTCAAATGATCTAAGCCCCACAGCTCACTGTAACAGCATTGCCAAAAAGGCATTCAGAGTTGTTAACCTAATTTTGCGAAACTTCTTCTCTGGTAACCTTGCATTGCTAACTAAGGCATACAAAACCTTTGCCAGACCAATTCTTGAATACAACTCATCCGCCTGGAACCTACACTGTATATTGGACATTAACATAATTGAGCGGGTTCAAAGGCATTTTATGAGAAGAGTACTCCACTCCTCTACTCACAATAGAATTCTCTATGCCACCAGGTTTGAAATTTTGGGCTTGGACAATCTGGAACTGTGTTGCCTGTGGTCCGATCTAAGCATAGTGCACAAAGTTGTCTGCTGTAACGTCTTGCCTGTCAATGACTTCTTCAGCGTCAACCACAATAATACATGGGCAAACAATCGATACAAACACAAGGTAAACTGCTCCAAAGTTGATTGCAGAAAATATGACTCCAGCAATAGAGTGGTTAACACCTGAAATGCTATATACGACTCCATTGTTACAGCCTCAAACCCTCACAGCTTCAATCTCAAACTGTCCACTCTGGACCTCACCCCATTCTTAAGAGGTCCGTAAAGGGGGTGTGCATAAGCGCACCAGCATGCCTACCAGTGGTGGGTTTCTGCAGGCTCGCACCTACTCGCGAGAGCCGGTTGGTGAAATTTAGAGAACCGGTGAGAGGGGGTTCCACTGGCGTACCTGGAAGTAAATCTGGCCCGCCGCTGCCAGTGATCCAACGGGAAGGAAAGGAAAGGAAGGAAAGAAAGAAAGAAAGAAAGAAAGAAAGAAAGAAAGAAAGAAAGAAAGAATGTATCATCACAATTGAGTCCAAAATTTTGGTTGCTAAGCAAGAGCGTTGTTAAATGAGTTTCACCACATTTTAAAAGGTGGCCACTCCCACCCTGTCACATGACTGCCAAGCCACGCCCACAAAATAGGCCACACCTACAGAGTAGGTTCTAAAAAATTTGAAACCCACCACTGATGCCTACCATCCCTGTCTTACTGTCCCCATTTATCTGTATTTATTTCCTTTGTTCATGTTTATGTTCCTACCTATATTTGTTATTTTGTACATGTTTGACAAACAAGCAAGTAAATAAATAACCTGGGCAATAGGCAATTATTTTCCCCCAACTAAAACACCCTTCGGCTGACAATAATGGAAATTGTTTTAGAACCATAATTTAATAACAAAGAGCTTATAAGTATGGCATTGGGTGGAACAATTTCTATATAGAGTAGACATATGTTTTCACGCTTTTTGGAATATAAGCTGAAAATCGGGAAGAAGGCATTTAAACTCAGCTGTTGTTTCTTCCACCATCAGCATTTTGGCTGCCTGCAGGACGATCTCCTCCTTCGCTTGCACACACAACAGCCCGATTCATCCCACAATGCCAGTAGTTGTATCTGGTGTTTGGATTTCATTAGTCACCTCAGAAGCATTTAAACTTGTGGTGAGCAGTTACAAGTGTTACAACAAAAAAAGAAATGGAAGAATAATAGTGAGACAATAGGTTTGCCAGCAAGGGCAAGACATAATCACCAAAGTAAGGGGAAAAATAAATTTGTGTATATGTATGTGTGTGTTGTATAAATATGTAAAAATAATCTCAGATCCACATTAATACGATATCAGCTTTAGACTACGTTTACTCCTAATGTGCCTATTCTACAGGTGGTCCTCAAGTTACAACAGTTCGTTTAATGACTGTTTGTAGTTACAGCATCATTGAAAAAAAAGTGACTTATGACCATTTTTCACACTTACAACTGTTGCAGCACCCCCATGGTCAAGTGGTGGAAATTCAGACTCTTAGAAATTGACTCATACTTATGACGGTTGCAGTGTGTCACATGATACCCTTTTGTGACCCTCTGACAAGCAAAGTCAGAAGCCAGATTCACTTAACAACCGGGTTGCTAATTTAACAAGTGCAGTGATTCACTTCACGATTGTGGCAAGAAAAATCTAAAATGGGGCAAAACTCATTTAACAAATGTCTCCCTTAGCAACAGAAATTTGGGGCTCATTTGTGGTCATAAGTCGACCTGTATGTAAGTTTTAACATATTTAACATATCTGGCCCCATTTCTGAATTTCATTTTGATTAGATCCGTGGTGGCACAGTGGTTAGAGTGCAGTACTACAGGCTACTTCTGCTGATCACCGGCTGCCAGGAGTTTGGCAGATTGAATCTCACCAGGCTCAAGGTTGACTCAGCCTTCCATCCTTCCGAGGTGGGTAAAATGAGGACCCAGATTGTCGGGGGCAATAAGCTGACTCTGTAAACTGCTCAGAAGAGGGCTGTAAAAGCACTGTGAAGTGATATATAACAGAGGTGAGTTGCTCCTGGTTCTGCTCGGTTCTGCCGAACCGGTAGTGGTATTTTGGCTTGGGTTGCAGAACCGACAGCGACCCAGGCTGGCCATATGCCCAAACCAGTTCCCCGGTTCCCCTGCCATTGCCGGGATGTTGTTTAGTAGTGTGGGCATATGTGCAGTTCACTGTAAATTGTTCTGCATATGCGAAGCGCTCGCAAAGTGAAGTGGTAGTAAAACTGGGAGCAACCCACCTGTGATATATAAGTCATATATTTTTCAGAGTGTAAGACACACCAACATTTTGAAGAGGCAAATTTTAAAAAAAGGTTTTGCACTCTGCAGACCTTCCCCCAGTCCGTTTTCCATGAAAATGTGCCCGTCCCCCCCCCCCCAAAAGGGCATGAATAGCCTTTAGGAAGCTTGTAAAGTGCTCCTGGAGTGTGCCTCCCTCAACAAGCAAAAAACAGCCCATTTTTTAAAAAAAAAAAATGTCATGCATAACCTTTAGGAGGCTTATAGAGTGCTCCTGGGGGCTGGGGGAGGGCAAAAATGAGCAAAAATGGTCTGTTTTTTGCTCATTTCTGCACTCTGATAGCCTCCTAAAGGCTATGCATGGACATTTTGGTGAAGGGAGGGGGGGGGGTTTCTGGAGGGAAAAAATGCTTTATTCAGTGTATAAGATGCACCCAGATTTTCAGTCTCTTTGTTGAAGGAAAAAGTGCGTCTTATACTCCGAAAAATATGGTAACTGCTATTGCTATTGCATATAGGTCTGCCATGAAAGATTGTCAGAAATTATGAATGTTCCAGAGTGCAGATGGGCCCTCCGGAGCACCATACCAGAATGGTACCTGGTGCTCCCAGCAGGCACCCGTACACCCGTACCGGGGCGTACCGGTCGTATCCCACCACTGGCTAGCCCAAGAGGCTTTCTCCCAAGGTGGAGGCAGGCTCTAAGGATCTCTGCCAATGGCAAGAGAATTCTGGCTTTACTGTGCCTGCTCTGTGATTTGATGCACGAAGGAAAAAGGTGGGGGTGCAGGAATGTCTTTCTGTCAGGAACGTAATGTAGATTGGGCAAAAGAATCCAGGAAGCAACAAGTGGGTGTTAATATTGGAGAGGAAGAGAAAAGTTGCTCAGCCCTGAAAGACCTTTGTTTTGATTCAACATATTTTTTTTGTAGGCTCTTCATACGAACAACTGCAGCATTTGGAACCAGCTTCATAAATGGGTCGGCTTCTTCATCCAAGCAGCTGACAGGGTCCCCCCCAGAGCAACTGCTGATGCCACTTATGGGCCAGCTGCGTCAGATGGCTGAGCGCAGAAGACTCTTGCTCTTTTAATTGCCTGATATAGCATTGCTGTGGGATGCTATGAGCGGCTAGAGATAGACTGCCACATTCCTGCTGACAGTGACATCCAACAGGGCTGTTCACAGCATACTGAAGTGGCACTGCTTTATAGTGGGGAAGCTGAGCTTTCGTGTAAACACTCCTTTTAACAGAATACAAACTTAAGACTTGAGTGGGGGATAGATTATAAAATATAAACACTTCCTTGAGTGTCCCGGTGACCAAATGCACATCCATATCACTTACTTTGGCAAAATTACAAAAGTGATTTGCTTATTGCCTTCCTATGGGATGAATTGTCAACTCCCTAGTCCAGTGTTTCTCAACCGTGGCAACTTTAAGACATGTGGACCAATTCCTAGAATTATCCAACCAGACTGCCTTAGTCTAATTCCTAATCTTGGAATTTTTGGGTGGCCACCCTTTTAAGTTTGGACAGGGCTGGATAGGTGCTGCCATCTACTGCAGAGAGTGTTAGATCGGGTGAAGGAAGGACAGGCTAGGTCTTGCAACAACAGTTCTTTATTTACAGTAAGACAACTCTGTACAAATCAACAAAGGTTCTGTCTGGCAGCAGCCCTTTTATAGGGAACTGTCAGACCATCAGCCAATCAGTTTAAACCTCTGTTCCCGCCTGAACAGAGGACCTTGGTGGAAACCATTATAACTGTTACAGAGATGTAACAGAGAGCAACTTGTTTCTCTTCGTTTTGCACTTCTTTGTGACAATATGTTTCAGTTTTGTGAAAACTGAACCAGCCCTAGAGACAGAGTACATAAAAAGATACGTCACTCTGGAACCTTTTAGAATTTAGGCTCAATTTTTGGGGTAAAGGTGAGTTAATCCCACACTTAGCAGTTTTCATGGCACAGTTGATTGGAACCAAAATGTGAACTGGACCTGTTTGGAGTTCAGTCAAACCTCTTGACTTGGTCAATGGATTCTTTTTTTTATGTTTGCTAACACACCATTTCCATTTGATTTAGCTGTGCTGTTATATCTTCAAATCTATAGCAAAGGAAATTCCTACAACAAGGCCATCATACGGGTGCACAGGCGTACAAGGGGAAATTGATGAAGTGCATAGATATAGTTGTGATGTTTGAAAAACCCAGGTGGCCTTTCAACAGTTTCTGTTTAATTTCTGAGCACAGATGGGATACATGATTTCTCTGAATTGAGAAGGAGAAATTCTCAGCACTTTTTTAAGTAAGGGAAGTCTCCCCCATAGTGGCTCCAGTAGCACCACTAAGAAGAAAGTACCATCAAAGTCATCCCCCACCACCACTGTGTTCCCTTAGAGTTTAGTGGTAGGAAGAGAAGTCAAAGTTGCTCTCAACTAAGGCAGTGATGGTGAACCTTTTTGGCACCGAGTGCCCAAACTGGAACGTGTATGCATGTATGAGCATTTGAATGCGCTGGAGCGCTGGAAACCTAAAGACCAGCTGGCCAGCGCATGGATGCCTGTTTTTTTGGCCCTTTTTGGCCCTTTTTTGGGCTGTTTTCAGACCCTTTGGGGGCCATTTTCAGGCCTTTGGGGGGGCTGCTTTCAGGCTCTTTTTTGGTCTGTTTTCAGGCTGTTTTCCGGGCCATTTTCAACTCATTTTCCAGGCCATTTTCAGATGCTCTCGTGCCCGCAAAGACCAGCTGGCCAATGCACATGTGCACGCCAGAAATTAAAAGAGCAGCTGACCATGGCGTGCATGCCCAGAGAGAGAGCTCTGCATGCCACCTCTGGCACACATGCCATAGGTTCGCCGTCATGGAGCTAAGGGAAGATCATAGAATCAAAATAGGACATTCTTGCCCTCACTCTGGCTATTTTGTAAGAACCACATCTAGCTATGAACGTTTCACCCCAGAATCTCTTCTTCTATGAACTAGTTTCCAAAGAAAGTTCAAATGGAATGAGTACCCATAAAATATGCAGGATAATATCTAATAATTCAGATCATAATATAAGGTTTTAGTTGGTTCTGGCATTTCAATAAGTATACAGGGATACGTTAGGGGGACTCGAAGTAAGACAGAACATACCAGGAAAACACAAATAATAGGTGGTTTCTGTCAAAATAATTACATTTTCAGGATCTGTGGGTGAAAGGAGGGGAATCTTCTGCTGAAATGTCCTCTTTTCTATTACAGCAAAAAGATATTTATAGGCTTTGCAGTTTCATGAATCAACTAGGAAAATGCTATGGGCAATGCTGACCTCTGCAGAATGACAGTGGGAAACCAGCTGTGAAGCTGCTCTACTAGCCCATTATCTCTCCTTTGTCATGTGCTTTACAACAATTACATCTCTATTTGTACTTCTTTAAAGGGGGTAATCAAACAATCCATCAAAGTCACTTTATTTACGATATACAGTATGCCAAACACCTTTTTTAAGGACCAGGGATAGCAAGTCTCTGCGTCCGTCTCACAACCGAAATTTGTAGATTAGAGACCCCATTTTTTTCTCCCTCACAGATGAGTTTCAAAAACAGAAAAAGTGAATGATATGATGGGAAGATCCATAAAGTATGGGAGACAGTGTCATACGGTTCCCAGCAACTTTCTTTGGCATGCTGCTTCCACAATAAAAGCCTCATCTGGAAGCACTCTCTGTAGACTGGCTGGTGGGGAACATGAATGGGAAATTGTTACAATCTTCATATCCCAGTGACATCTACTTGATCATTGTGGGAACTGAATGCTGGGATAGATCCCCCACTTAATCCAGGAAGAGCATTTTTATATTTATTCCCCAAGAGCCTCAGTTTGAGATGTATCCATTTCAGTACTGATATGGCTTTGTACTGATGGACATCTTAGACCGGGGGGGGGGGGGGGACAACCCACTGCCCTCAGGCTGTTAATGGCAACCTATGGTATTTTTTTTTCTGAACAAGAGATAATGAAAATTATACCATGTAAATTCACTTGCAAAAGGGCAAGTAGCAAAAGTCTGATTTTTTCAGTTGATTTCCAAAACAAAAACAAAGGATATGTATGTAACTATTCAAATAAGCTTAATTTATATATTAATTTATGGCTTAGGACCTGGGTACCTACGAGAATGCCTTCTGCCACCAAGAGCCTCCCACCGGCCAGTACGCTCCCTTAGAGAGGGTCTCCTCATGGTGCCATTCAGCTAAACAATGTCGACTGGTGACACCCAGGGGGAGAGCCTTCTCTGTGGGAGCACCTGTCCTCTGGAACGAATTGCCCCCGGAGTTACGAATTATCCCTGGCCTACGCACCTTCTGCCGTGCCCTCAAAACTTTTCTTTTTCAACAAGCCAGGCTGGCGTAATTACGAATTTTATTATTTATTAATTTTAATTGGGTTTGTTGGTTTTTAATCTTATCATGGGCCAAATTATTTAATATGTTTTTAAATTGTTTTAACTTTTATATATCTGTGTTTTTATTTTGGCTGTACACCACCCTGAGTCCTTCGGGAGTAGGGTGGTATAAAAAATTAAATTATTTTTTTTTTGCTATGATGTTAGTGTACTACAATTCCACCCATTCTAACTTTCTGGCCTCAAACTTAATTTTGAAAAGGTGTTCCTAGCCACTGAAGAATTGCCCCCTCAAAATGGAGGGTAGTCCTCAATGGAACTGCATCTACATGGAAGGAAGTATGCAGTGGAGTACCCCAAGGCTCTGTTTTAGGCCCAGTACTCAATCAATGATTTGGATGAAGGGATAAATGGGGAACTCATCAAATTTGCAGACGACACCAAGCTGGCAGGAATAGCCAACACTCCAGAAGATAGGCTTAAGATACAGAAGGATCTTGACAAACTTGAACATTGGGCACTATCTAATAAAATGAAATTCAATTGTGAAAAAAGTAAGGTTCTACATTTAGGCAAGAAATACAAAATGTACAGGTACAATATAGGTGGTTTTTAATCTTATCATGGGCCAAATTATTTAATATGTTTTTAAATTGTTTTAAATAGTAGCAACTGTGAGAGGGATCTTGGAATCCTAGTGGACAACCATTTAAATATGAGCCAGCAGTGTGCAGCAGCTGCCAAAAAAGCCAACACAGTTCTAGGCTGCATAAACAGAGGGGTAGAATATAGATCACGTGAAGTGTTAATGCCACTGTATAGTGCCTTGGTAAGGCCACACTTGGAATACTGCATACAGTTTTGGTCGCCACGATGTAGAAAAGACGTGGAGACTCTGGAAAGAGTGCAGAGAAGAGCAACCAAGATGATTAGGGGACTGGAGGCTAAAACATATGAAGAACGGTTGCAGGAACTGGGTATGTCTAGTTTGATGAAGAGAAGGACCAGGGGAGACATGATAGCAGTGTTCCTATATCTCAGAGGGTGCCACAAAGAAGAGGGAGTCAAACTATTCTCCAAGGCACCTGGGGGCAGGACAAGAAGCAATGGGTGGAAACTAATCAAGGAGAGAAGCAACTTAGAACTAAGGAGAAATTTCCTGACAGTTAGAACAATTAACCTCTGGAACAGCTTGCCTCCAGAAGTTGTGAATGCCGCAACCCTGGAAGTCTTTAAGAAGATGTTAGATAGCCATTTGTCTGAAATGGTATAAGGTTCCTGCCCACGCAGGGGGTTGGACTAGAAGACCTACAAAGTCCCTTCCAACTCTGCTATTGTATTATTGTATTGTATTAAAACCAAGGCAATCTTAATTTATATTAAGTTCATGGAGTTCATGGAGAACAAGGGTATCAATGGCTATCATGATGGATGCCTAAGGACACCCTCTGGGATGGAGAGATAGGCAGGATATTTCTCAATGCCATTTGCAGGGAATCATAAGCAGGTGAAGACATCTGCTTGGGAAGACCCTGAAGCAAATGGGGAGCCACTGTGTGAGACAGATTGCTGGACTGGATGGGCTGTGGCCTTTTCCAGCAAGGCTGTTCTTATGTTCTTATATTGTAGAATGTTAGTACCCACTCCTTCATTACATCATCTCAGTTGCACCACCCCAAGCAAACTTCAACCAGGTTTACAGCAGGCAACCTACAGAACCAGCTATGACTCCTACAACAGCCAATAGAATACATGTTCTTGCACAGGAACAGGAAGTTCAAGTGCAAAGCCCAAGAGAAGATATAAATACCCCTCACTCTCAACTCCATGTGATCAGCTGTACCAGAAGCACAAGCATGTGCACCTATTCTTCAATAAATGGATCCTCTTTCCAATCAACCTCCACCCTCCATTTTGTTTCCAGTGCCTTTCTCCCAGCTTGGAATTGAACCAGATGGATATTTCTTCCAACAATTTGCAAATAGCAGACTATTCTTATTCAAACCTTCTGCTTTATGTAGTCATAAAGATATAGCATTCTGGTTCAGCGTTCCTCAAGCTGAGTATATTTTTGTGAATATTTCAATTTCCAGAATTCTCATCAATTTGGTCAAAAATTAAAAATCTTTTCAATGTGTACATTGGAGCATTCAGCTTTCTCCAGAAATTCCTTGGGTTGTTTGCCATGTAACTTCTTCACTCGCCAGTTTTGTAGAGGTTCTGGTTAAAGTCGGGCTGATCCTGTCCCTAGACAGCAAGAGGTTACAGGAGGCAGACTTTTTAATGTGTGTCCCTCTTTTTTAAGCTTGTGCCTTCAGGTGTGGTAGACGGATATAAAATTGATTTTATATATAATATATATATAGAGAGATTGTCTAAACAAGTCCCTGCAGTTTTTCTGGCAATGTTTCAGGTTTCTCATTGTCAAGCTCACCTGGTTTCTAACCTGGTGCCTTCACGGCTGCCCTACACTTGCTCTTATACATCACTGCCCAAAATAGAAAGATTTAACCACTAGAACTGCTTCATTCAGGGTGGGATTCAATTTTTTTTACTACCAGTTCTATGGATGTGGCTTGGTGGCCGTGGCAGAGGAAGGGTACTGTAAAATCTCCATTCCCTCCCCACTCCAGGGGAAGGTAACTGCAAAATTTCCATTTCCTCCTGATCAGCTGGGACTCAGGAGGCAGAGAATAGATGGGGGCGCGGCCAGCCAGAGGTGGTATTTACCAGTTCTCCAAACTGCTCAAAATTTCCACTACCTGTTCCCCAGAACAGGTCAGAACCTGCTGAATACCACCTCTGTGCTGGCTTGGCTTAATAGGTCTGTTGCAGAAAACCTGGTTTGGCCTCTTAGCTTTACTTCATCGACGTCAGGAGACTCCCGTATCCAGCAGTGGGCCAAACCAGAATCTTCTGCTTTGTTTGTCTTGGCCTGCCGTGTTTCTTTATGAAGAAAATGGTCAAACCGAAGTACTTCCCCTGTGTATTTTGACAGGAAGCCTCAGTAATATGTTTTCCTTTTATTGTATATCTTGCTCTTTTCTTTTAGTCCTGTTCAAATATTTTCTAGCACAATGACATATTTATTAACCCGCCACTCACTCCATGAGGCAAAGCTTTGATTGGCTCTCGGTAAAGGGTTCCTGAAAAGTGGAGGTTGCCCCCACCCCTGCTGTCTCCAATAAGAGCTAATATTATTACTGCTATTTGTGTCAAGCGCTGGAGAACAAGCACTTTTAAAAACGGCCCACGTTTATTTAAAACAGCTGGGCAAAAGAGCATGAAGGCCCAGCTAGAGTCGTCAGGTCAAAGGTCAGGGGTAACACCAATCTCTGCAGAACTTTGAAGCTGACATTTTACAGATTATATGTGTCTCGCTGCACAGTGGGCACGGCGTATATATGGGGCTGAGGGCCCCCGATTTGTGCTTTGCATTTTTATGAGACCACAACATTGTTCTTTGAAGCCGCACACACCGAGAAAATAATACTAAGGCTAATAAAAAGTTGCTTTAATGCTATTCAGCTATTTAAAGTAAATCAAGAGAGAGCTTCCTGGAAAGATGGTTGCATTGTGAGATAATGTTTCAGTTCTTCCCCTTCTTTAAAGCTTTCTCCTTTTTTTCATTGATCCTTTGCTTTCCTATCCAAGACAACATTCTTCTTTGTTCTGCCTTCTACATATATTAGGGTTTTAATAATAAAAAATACCCTGAGATTGTTGGGATGCACATTTGAATCCCACCATGTCCCCCCCCCCCCTGGATACATTCTGTTATCACTTTCCCCAAGATGACCCACAAGACCTTGCCAGCTTCAATTTTTTGGGCAGCCATCGACTAGCATGAGTGCACAAAGAAGAAATGATGTAATGCAAATGAAAACAATGGGATTGATGGCTTGGGGGAGATGACATTTTCCTTTCTTCTTCCACATATTAAACCTATTCAATAGCATATCATTGCATTTTTGGACATTTTTTTACTTACCTGGTAAACATCAATAATTCCACAAGTATATTTCTCTGGAATTGTATTTGTCTGTTTGAAAAGCATTCCAGCCAACTTTTAATCCATTAAAAGATGGATTAAATGCATTATTAAGCACTAATAATATCAAAGAAGTTGGAACCTAACACAGTAAGGACCCTAGTTGATAACTTGCCCTTCTTTGATAAGGAGCCCCAGGTGAGCTCTTCTTGAGCATGACTTTTTCAACAGCCTTGTATCCACTTAAATTGTCATGCCTCAGCCTCCATAACAAAGGAAGAAGCATCTGAACAAGCTTTTGTGATCCTTACGTGTGGGGATCCCTACGTGTGATTTGGAATCTTCTTAGAACCAAGCAAGTGATTGGAAGGTGGAAAATTCTCTGTGACTCTCTTGTCATGGATAGATCATACCCTGGTCAGTTTTTGAGCAATTTATACTTTTGCTGAGATGAGGGCACAATTAAAACAATCTGACTCAGGAACCTAATCATTGGATCTATTGTTTTCTGAACACATTCAAGGACTTATTTATCAATAATATTGATATAGTCCAGACTATCTTTGGAATATAGAGATAGCCAGGGACGTTGACACTGTTGTTCCTAGCTACACTCTTACCGTTTATCTTTTGCAGAATTTATTCAGCCCCTTGATTTAGTTGCAAGTTGAAAGTGATGAAGCTGAAAGGACAGCTGGAGCACAAATTTCATCCCATTGAAAAGGGATGAAATCAAGCAGAGATTGAAGACTGCTTGGATACCTGATCCACAGCAATGAAAGCAGTAAAGAGTATTTAATCACCATTGCACCTGTGCAAAATACACGGATGTTCTTTTATTTTTTCCCCATGCTGTGTGATAGCTTCATTATTAGGTGATAGGGAAGGTTACAGAATAGCCAGTGGCTCCTTGTGAAACTTGCATTCTTGACCTGGACTCCAGTATTGGACAGTTCACAGGAATGTAATATGAATAATTATCCCTTCTATGAATTTTATCTTTTCATCTTCACAATGTTGTGCATCTACCCTGTTTCCCCTAAAATAAGGCTTCCCCAGATAATAAGCCCAATTGGGCTTTTGAACACATGCACTAAAATAATCCCTCCCCCCAAAATAATCCCTCCCTGAAAATATTGTAATATAGCAGCAGCCATGCGGTGACCATCTCCTGCATCTCAATACTAATAAAACCTTCCCAAAAATAAGGCAAAGTGCTTATCTCGGTGGTCAAAAGAAAATAAGACCCTTGTCTAATTTTTGAGGAAACATGGTAACTAGGTAATATAAGTATCACAATATCTTGTTTCTAGTTCTGTGTTAAGGAAGGTGGGTGAGTTCCCACTGTTTAAAGAAGGCATGTTCTCGGTTGAACAAATCTTGCATTAATTCAAGAGATCTTTCTAATAGTTAGCAAGTCTGAAGCATTCGGATAAGTTGTCAAGAATGAGATGGACTCACAAATTCAGATGCAGCTGGATGATTTTGATTAGCCAAACTCATTTCTGTTGGGCTATGCTTGCTTTTGCAGATGATCTGTGAAGGCAATTAATAGAGACAGTATAGTCATACTACTGCTGGATTTCCTGGCATCATTCAGTACCATTGGCCACTGTATGACCGTCTTCTGGATTATCTGGCAGAATTGGATTCTAGAGGAATTGTTCCACAATTGTTTCAGTCCTTTTCTTTGAGGCAGATCCAGAAGGTGGTGCTAAAGTACCACTTTGCATTACCCAGGGGATTAACCTATGGTGTTCCATGGGTTTCCATTTTCTTTTTATGCTGTTCACACAACCTCTCTGAGATATCATAACAAATTTTTGGAATAAGATAACTGTCCTTTACCGAAGGAGCAACCAGCATCTATATACAATGCTTAAGTTTGCTAGGCTGAATAAAGCAAAACAAGCTGAAATTAAACTTGGCTTAGATAGAGATAACAACAACAACAACAACAACACAACAACAACAACAACAACAACAATAATAATAATAATAATAATAATAATAATAATAATAATAATAATAATAATTTAAATTTATAAACCGCTCGCTCCCCCCAAAGGGACTCGAGGCGGGGCACAGGGGATTTAAAAATACATGTATAAAACCACAAGCATAAATACAATATTAAAATGAATTAAACTTAACCCTGCGCTAAAATCCCAAACCAACTAAAACTAAACCCCTAAAAACCCTAATAAAACAATTCGATTACCCCAGGCCGGCTAGGCAGAAGAAATGAGTTTTTAGTTTTTGACGGAAGGAGCGGAGGTCTGTAGTTGTTCTAATTTCGGGGGGAAGGTCGTTCCAGAGGGTTGGGCCCGCCACAGAGAAGGCCCTTCCCCTGGACGTCGCCCGCTGGCATAGCCTAGTGGACGGCACCCGGAGAAGTCCCTCTCTGTGGGAGCAAATCGGCCGCAGGGATGTATGGGGCAGGATGCGATCCCGCAGATAGCTAGGTCCAGAGCCATGGAGCGCTTTAAAGATGATGACCAACACCTTGAAGCGCACCCGAAAGATGACAGGCAGCCATTGCAGCTCGCGCAGGAGCGGTGTTACATGGGAGAACCTGGAGGTTCCCATAACTGACCGTGCGGCCGCGTTCTGGACAAGCTGCAGTCTTCGGGTGCACCTCAAGGGGAGCCCCATGTAGAGACTGATGTCTCAGTCATTAGTAAACTGGATTTATTATTTGAAGACTTATTAAAATAGTAACCAAACTGATCTCCAACAGGTACCGGTACTTACTCCAAACAATGCATTTCTTAGCAGGACTCCCACTTTCTGTCCCCCAGATACTTCTTTCATGTTGAAAAAAATCATTAAACCAATTCCAAATATACATAAAGTTTTAGGAACTTTCATCTTCTTTAAAAGGCAGAGTCAGAAAAAGATAATAAAGGTAATAAATTGGTAGCCTGGTTAGCCATGGGGTTGGTTGAAGACACCATGGGTGGCTAAGCTGTATGAAAACCAGATGTAAAAGTTTTGTCAGGGAGGGAAGAGATCTGCTCCTTCTGCTTATTGGGTAATGGAAGGCAGTTAAAAAGCAACAATTCTGCATTAAAGACACAACTCATAACAACAAGGAGAACTGAACTTGTTAGCCAGTTCAATAGAAAATAAAGATAGTCCTCAGCTTATGACCACAATTGAGCCCCAAAATTAGGTTGTTAAGTGAGGTTTGCTCCATTTTATGACATTTCTTGCCACAATTGTTAAGTGAATTGCTGCAGTTGATAACTTAGTATCCTGCTTGTTAAGTGAATCTGGCTTCCTCATTGACTTTGCTTCTCAGACGTTTGCAAAAAGTGATCACATGACCCCAGGAGGCTGCGATAGTTATAAGTATGAACTAGTTGCCAAGCATCTGCATTTTGATCACATGACCATAGGAATGCTGCAAAGGTTGTAACTTCAAAAAAGGGTCTTAAGTCACTTTTTTCCAGTGCCATTATAACTTTGAATGGCCATTAAATGAACTGTTGTAAGGCATGGACTACCTGTATCATGTTTTCCTGAAAATAAGACAGGGTCTTATTTTCTTTTGACCCCCAAAAGGGGTCTTATTTTGGGGGAGGTCTTATTATTTTTGAGCATGGTCACCTCATGGCTGCTGCTATGTTGCAACATTTTCGGGGGAGGGATTATTTTAGCAAATGCGCTCAAAAGCCCAATTGGGCTTATTATTTGTGGAGGTCTTATTTTTAGGGAAACAGGGTAGTATTAATTTTTCTTCGATAAAATTTCTATGTTGTTTAAAATATCACGGATTAACACAGGATACTGCTGATCATTCTTCAATTGGCATGATGAGAAAAAATAAATAGGTAAAGGATACTTCCAAGTTTTATTAATCTAAACAAGACTTTCTATGACCAATAGCCAAACAATTTTTTTTTGCAATATTTTTACTAAATATTTTTACATCAGTAAAAGATAATACAAACTAAAATCAAAACAAAAAAGAGAAGAAAAAGGGAAAAAACTGAACAGAATGTGCGGAAAAGAAAAAAGAAAAAAATCTATTTTAAAATGTTATCGTCATATTCAAAAAAGAGAATGAGGATGACCGAGGAAACTACACACCTGCTTGTACTAGATATATAAATACTGGGTAAGATCTCTGAGCAAATTATAAAGCAGCATGCTATTATTAACAGAAGCTAGCTCTCATTTACCACAAACCAGTTGTGCCAACTATGTTTATTTCCTTTGGATGTTATATAGACTATCTGGATCTGAGTAAAGCATTTGACTGGGTGCCTTATAATAATTCTCCTTCATAAAATGGTAAGTGTGCACTAAATAAAACTACTGTTAGATGAGCTCATAGTTGGCTGAATGACTGTACCCAAAGAGTGCTCATTAATGGCTCCTCTTCAGCTTGAAGGAAAATATTGCGTGGAATGCTGTAAGCCCTGGGCTGTTCAACATTATTATCAATTACTTGGATGGAGTCAAAAAAGATGCTTTAGAGTTTGAAGATGATACAAAAGTGGGAGGATAGAATCTAGATGTTGTAGATGAATAGGATGGAATTTAACAACATGAAATTTTGCATCTGGGTAGAAAAAACATAAGGCACAAATATAGGACGGCAATGGTAATATAACGCTTATATACTGCTTCGCAGTTCTTTTTACAGCCCTCTCTACGCAGTTTACAGAGTCAGCATACTGACTCTGGTTTCTCATTTTACCCACCTCGGAGGAATGGAAGGCTGAGACAACCTTGAGCCAGTGAGATTCAAGCTGCTAAATTGCAGGCAGCCGGCAGGCAGCAGAAGTTGCCTGCAGTACTGCCTTCTAACCACTGGGCCACCATGGCTCAATAGAACATAAGGAAGGATTGAATGTCCTCGTTGAACCCAAATTAAACATGAACCATCACACATGACATATTGGGATGCATTAACAGGACCGTAGCATCCAGATTACAAGACATTATTATTCCACTCTGTCCTGATTTAGAGCCCATTTGGAATACGATGACGAAGTTGGAAAAGGATAGTGACAGACTGGAGCATGTTCAAAGGATGGCTGCCAAGGTAATGAGAGGCCTGGAAACCAAAATCTGGGAGGAATGGTTAATTTCTGGCTAACTTTTTGTAGGCTAACATTTAGCCTAAAAAAAAAAGATGATTGAAGGGAGATATGACAGCAACCGTCAAATGTTTGAAAATGTTTCACACAGTAGCGGTCTTATTATTTATTATTCTTATGCTGAGATCAGGTCCAGATCACTGGGCCAAAAGTGTAAGGGAAGCAGTTCGGGAGAGACATCAAAAGAACTTTCTGTCTGCGCAAGCTATCAACCAATGGAACAGGCTGTACAAGAAGTAATGAGTTCTTCTTGTCTAGAGGTCTTCGTCCTTCCCCTTTCTCATAGTTTTGCAGGCACACAACCTACCAAATTGGTCTCTCTTTCATTTTATTCATTCATTCATGCTTTTCACCATTTATTCCTTTTACATTTTAATCCACTTTCCTCTATATGCTACAGTCATCACCCTATAGGCAACAGATATTTATTTATTTATTTAGATTTATATTGCGACCTATTCGCACATGGTGACTCAATGCAGCTTACAAGAATATAAAAACATCAATAAAACTAATAAAAGAGAGAATCATATATAATAATAAAATAACCCCCTCAAAACCATGCATTTTGCACTAACTGGAGATTCCGGAGGCTCTTCAAAGGTAGCCCCATGTAGAGCGTGTTGCAATAGTCAAGACGGGAAGTGACTAGGGCAGTGATAGCGAACCTATGGCACGCGTGCCACAGGTGGTACGCGGAGCCATTCAGCAGGGCACGCGAGACGTTGCCCTGTCAGCTGGCCAGCGTGCATGTATGCGGTGGCCAGCTGATTCAGCCATTTTTAAAGCCATTTTTCACCCTCCCCAGGCTTTATAGGAACCTGAGGAGGGCGAAAACAGCCCTCCGGAGGCTTTAGGGAAGCTGCTGAAGCCTCCGGAGGGCCTCCAAGGGGACTGTTTTTGCCCTCCCCGGGCTCTTATAAAGCCTCTGGAGCATGGGGAGGGCAAAAAAATCATGTAAAAAATGGGGGGGAGCACCTATCATGCATGCATGCACACTGGGGGTTGCATTTGTATTGTGGGTGCGACCCCCCTGCGCTCCCCCCTCTTATGGCACACGAGCCTAAAAAGGTTCGCCATCACTGGACTAGGGCATGAATGACCGTGAGTAGGGGCTGTTGGTTTGATTGATTGTTGTTCATATTGTAAAAGAAGCAGACAGAAATACAAATTTACCAGCATCGGTTGTATCTATCCAACTGTACCTATTATGTTACCTGTGTACCATAAACACATGCTTTATTCTGTGGTTGTAGTAAAGTTTAGCTTAATTTGGTCAGTAGGTCACAAGTGCAATCACAGCCTAGCTTTAACACAAGCATGTTGACTCCATTCTATCTCTGGATCTCTAATATAGAGACTACCTTTCTCAAGGTCTGTTTCAAAACCCATTTAATAGTAGTTGGCATTGAGGTTTTTGTTAGGAGCTGACTCATTTATTCATAATTTAAATAGCATGCCTAAGATTAAGAAAATCCACGAATAGTAAACAAAAAATACTTTATCATGTTTATGCCAATGTGTAAGTTCTGAGTTCTGCCTCTAGAAAGACACAATTATGAAAGCAATATTGGCTATTTCCCAGCTTTTATTTCTACAAAATTTCAAAATTAAACCAGTCATTCACCAGCTATATCACATTATGCCCTTACTCCAGAAGGCGGATTATATTTCTAATAAACAAAGTTTATTTTTGCACAAAGCAAAATAATCTATAGGCAGGTGACAATTAGTACTATGTGTGGCTGTTCAGACGCATAAGAAAGTAGTAACTAATTTCAGCATTGCATTGCAATAGATGGTGAGAAATTTCTCAGAGGCGACAATTAGCCATTAGGTGCATTTCTGTTCTTACCAACAGCTTTGGAAAAAAAACATCACCTGAATGCTGACTCATCATTGAGAAACAACAGCAGGCCGTCTTCCTTAACTTGGTGCCCTTCAGATCTTTTGTGAATGTCACTCCTGAGAATTCAAGGCAACCAGAACCAAATTAGGAAAGAGCGGACTAGAAGGCCATGATCCCCCCATCATCATCATCACCATAACACTTGGAAAAAATTTGGTTGGAGAGCAGAATGAATGCCACTCCTGTGCCAAAAATCCTTGCATTCCCGCATGTACAATCCCGCAATATTTCCCTGGGCAGGTCTCTCTGCTGTGTATTTGAGCCCTTAGCATGCCAGAAGCTCCGAGTGGATGAGACATGACTTTAAGAAGACACAGGAGACTTCAATAAACAATCTCCCCCCCCCCCCCTTTTTTTCAATAGAAGTTGAGCAGCTGACCCATGTGACTGTATCGGGCCTTCAAGATTTCATTGGTGGACTTAAGGCAGTAAGGCAGTTGTTTGGTAATTACAGAGTTGGCCTAGAATGGTTAAAAATGAGAAGATCTGTGTACCAGAGGTGGTATTCAGCAGGTTCTGACCGGTTCTGGAGAACCAGTAGTGGAAATTTTGAGTAGTTCGGAGAACTGGTAAATACCACCTCTGACTGGCCCCACCCCCATCTATTCTCTGCCTCTCAAGTCCCAACTGATTGGGAGGGAATGGGAATTTTGCGGTAACCTTCCCCTGGAGTGGGGAGGGAATGGAGATTTTACAGTATCCTTCCCCTGCCATGCCCACCAAGTCACACCCACCAAACCATGCTGCGCCCACCAAGCTATGCCCACAAAACTGGTAGTAAAGAAATTTGAATCCCACCACTGCTGTGCACTGTAAAATATTTCTGGGTCAATGTGAAAGCTGGGCTTTTGTCATCAACAAAAGGATCTGTGTATCTTGGAAAAGAAAGAAAGGACTTTTTACTTCCAAAAGTAAAGGACATTGTATTTCCAAAAATTGAAAAATCTCTGGTGAGACAGTAGGGTAGTCAGGGCCTTTAGTTGTCTGCATCATCTCCCAGTGTGAGGGTGATGGGTTCCTTGAAAAGCATTTGTGGGACTTCTTCCATGTGAGATCCTTAAGGCAACATGTAGTCCAAGAGGAGTGGACTTTAGGAGAGGATGGGCAATAATTCCTGGCTCCTTTTGCCATCATTTGCAACACTGAAAATAAAATCAAAGTGGGCATCTCTTGGATCCCATGCCAAGCTACTTGGGAGAAGGCAACTGCTCCAGCCATTACTCTGCTCTGGTGACAACCGCATCTCTCTGAAATGTACTACAAGATCAAATGGAAGAGCCAGAGCTTTCCGAAGACAGCTGCTGAAATATTGTTGCACATGAGTATGTTATAAATATAAATATAGAACATAGAATAATAGATTTGGAAGGGACCTTGGAGGTCTTCTAGTCCGTTCCCTACTCAAGTAGGAGACCCTATACCATTCTGGACAAATGGATGTTCAGTCTCTTCTTGAAAACCTCCAGTGAAGGAGCTTCCACATCTTCCAGAGATAAGCCGTACGTGTAAACTCAGGGTTGAAATCCTCCCAGTTTGGCCAAACCAGTAGGGATGATTGTCCTTCATTCTGCGAACCAGTAGTAAAAAAAAAGCTTTCCCCTTCTTTTAAAAAAATGTTTCTGACATAATTTTTGGCATATCATCCTCATCAGCTTAATTGGTTTTTTTTATGGCTTCAGACTTAAAGTTGCAAAGGTTGGGGACCCCTGGTGTAGAGCATTGGATTTACTGCAGTGCAATCTATATTTAGGACGTTTTTAGTCCTTCGACTTGCAAAAAGACTTTCTCCTGAGAAGACTTAAATTAAATAAATCTTGTGTGTGTGAGTGCACACGCATGCAGGCAAATATACACACATGTTTATGTCTGCATCTTTTTTTCTTTCCCCCCTCTTTTTTTTCCTTTTGACTACAGTTTTTACTCCTAGGAAGTAGAACTCATGGTCTTTCTAAGTTAAAGATTCCTACACATCGACTCCACTTCTTTATTTTATTTAAAGAAATAACACTCCGTTGTTCCACTATTAAATAAAATATTATAAGGAAAGACTCTCAAATCAGACTTTACACCTGGTGAGTATATAGTTTTCTTGCCACTAATACAGAAGTAATGTTGCTTTGTCAGCTGCCTTACGTTATCAAAGGTTGCCTGCCAAAATCTGAATGGCCTCTAGGTGACAGCAAAGAGGGAAAGAAAACTCTTGAGGTTTTGCTGCTATTTAGAGATCATCCAGATTTTCCAGCCCAGATCTGGTAACCTAGGACTTCCCAGTCCATTGTACAGTCTTGGGACTCCTGGAGGTCTTCTATTTTCAGTTTAGCCAAAGTGATCCTGACTTAAATTGGCTTCCATGCCCTCATGTCCTTGTCAGCTAACACATATACACACATCAGTTGTCTTGTTCTACATCCTCTGCATTGCTGTTCTATGCCTTCAGTACAAGCCTTCAATAACTTGTACTAAGGCCTGGAATGATATCCAGAAAAAAAATATCAAACAATGTGGCAGAATATCTGGACCTAGATTGTCACATTTTACTAATAGTTTATCGCCATCATCATCATCATTGGAAGGAAGGAACTTTGGAGGTCTTCTAATCCAATACCCTACTCAAGCAAGAGACCCTGGGCATTTCAGATAAATGGATATCCAGTCCCTTTTAAAAACTTCCAATGATGGAGCATCCACAACTTCTGGAGGCAAGCTGTTCCACTGCTTTATTGTTCTCACTGTCAGGAAATTTTTCTTGCATTCTAGGTTGCTTCTCTCCTTGGTTAGTTTCCATCCCTTGCTTCTTGTACTCTGGAAAATAGGTTGACCTCCTCTTCTTTGTGCCAGACCCTCAAATATTGGAACACTGCTGTCATGTCACCCCTAGTCCTTCTTTTCACTAGACTAGACCAGTGGTGGGTTTCAAATTTTTTTAGAACCTACTCTGTAGGTGTGGCCTATTTGTGGGCGTGGCTTGGCAGTCATGTGACAGGGTGGGAGTGGCCACCTTTTAAAATGTGGTGAAACTCATTTAACAATGCTCTTGCTTAGCAACCAAAATTTTGGACTCAATTGTGATGATAAATTCTTTCTTTCTTTCTTTCTTTCTTTCTTTCTTTCTTTCTTTCTTTCTTTCTTTCTTTCTTTCTTTCTTTCTTTCTTTCTTTCTTTCTTTCTTTCTTTCTTTCTTTCTTTCTTTCTTTCTTTCTTTCTTCCTTCCTTCCTTCCTTTCTTTCTTTCTTCCTTTCCTTTCCTTTCCTTTCCTTTCCTTCCCGTTGGGTCACTGGCAGCGGCGGGCCAGATTTACTTCCAGGTACACCGGTGGAACCCCCTCTCACCGGTTCTCTACATTTCACCAACTGGCTCTCGCGAGTAGGTGCGAGCCTGCAGAAACCCACCACTGGACTAGACATACCCAGTTCCTGCAACCGTTCTTCATATTCCTACTCTGAATGTGAACACTAGAATTGTCACGGTTTCAAGGTTTTCCTCTGAAGGGAACCATCCCATCGCATAGTCAAGTAGTGGGCCAGGAAAGTGTCTGGAATACAATGTTCCTCACTGATTTGTAGTTTTTTGAAACGAAGGGAGCGGTTTATCGTTAAATATGGGGAAGAATCCAGTCCTGGGATTCTGCAGCTGCTACTGTCTGATGCAGGGAGATCCATGAAGGGCTGCCATGTGTCATCACTTGCAGACTGTAAGAGCTTCTCTGTAAAGTCTCCGACACTATTAGAGAGAAAGTTCGGTAAGAAAAGCACTGAAGGTTCTCACATGCTGGCACACACAGAGTCACTTCAACAACACTAGACAAAGAACCTAGGTGCTAAATTACTGAGGTTTATTTTAAAACCTTGGGGTCTCTTGTGGGAGAAGGCATGTACGTGTGACCATAAATGTTATTTTATAAAGGGCACAATTTATAGTTCAGAGGGGTTATTTCCCAGCATGCTTAAAAAGCTATGAATGAATTACATTGAGTCCTGATCTGTCACAGAAGGGCTATAAAGTTTGAGGTCATTCATAATAAAACAAAGAATGTTCCTTCTGAATGTCAAAATTGTTGAAAAATTATGGTGGGTAATTTCTGGCACGGCTCACACCTAGCACATTCACAATCGACTCTATATTCACATCAGAGCAAGCATGCATGTCACTCAGTCGAGCTAGCAAAAATACCAATTATTTATTAAGCATCAACAGATATATAAAAACGATAACGTGCAAAAATGAGATAAAAGGCAGGGGAAAGTAAAGAAATGTGAACAATAGGCAAGAGAGTTTAGTAAGAATAATCTATGGTATCAGTACATCTATAAATCAGAGCCACTGAAATGGGTAATGCAGTGGGTAATTAGCCAGGACACTCCCAAAGGAAGTGGCCTTGGTTATTCCTTTTATGTATGTAATTAATTAATCGTTTTATGTACATAACAGTAGCAGAATAGAGATGGAAAGTAGGATATCGGATTATTTTTTTTCTATTCGTCCTAAATATAGATTGCACTGGAGTAAATCCAATGCTCTATACCAGGGATCCCCAACCTTTGCAACTTTAAGTCTGAAGGACTTCAGCTCCCAGACTTAAAAAGTTGGCTGGAGAAGTCTGGGAGCTGAAGTCCTTCAGACTTAAAGTTGCAAAGGTTGGGGACCCCTGCTCTACACTATGGTTCTATCTGAACTTTCTTGACATTGAGGCAGGATGTGCATATCACTCTAAGCCTTTGCTTGTCTATGACTATTAAATAAACCACTATTGGTTGATCTCCCACAGTAAGCCTAAATCAAGCAAGCCATGCTCCAGCTTAGTATGGTGTTGAACCAGACCAAAATGTTCAAAGAGTCACTGTATTTTACTTGAACTTGCTGAGGTTTCCATTCCACATTACATCATGCATATTATGGGAAGCCAGAATGTTGGTGGTAGAACATTGCTTTCATGTCATGCAGTTAACTCTTCCCTTCCAGAAAATGGCTTGCAAATATGGGCACCCACCGAGCTGCCAAATTAACCCTCATGTTACCATATACTAATACTGTATGTGTAATATAAGAACACGCAACACAAGCTAATTTTATGCATATTGATAGAGTTAGCATGTCATGTGAGTGGTTTGTTTTTGGCTTAATGCATTTTGTCAGCTCCATCCCTGACGTCTCTAAGCATGATTTATGACTTGACAAGAAATGTGAACCCAGACAATTGTAGTTTACTGAGCTAAGTATGGTTTTGTTTAATACTTTAACTCAGCTACAGGGGCTAACCTAGGAAGCTCCCACCAAAACCCCCTGAAATAATTGGCCATAATTGCATATCAATTATAGATCTACTGAATTTTGACAAAGAATGAAATATTAAAAACCAATGAGAAAAAGAATTAGAAAAGTCAGAGAAGGAAGGGGGAGCAAAAAAGATTTTAAAAATACATTAAAAAAAACCCTATATCGAGTAGGAGAGGTTTTCTGCTTTGATGTCCTCAGCTGAAATACTAGGGTGACCAGTTCCAGAGATTATCCCACTTTGTTTACCAAAGTGTGTTTTATCCAGCCAAATACATACAGACAAGTCAATCTTGGTTACTGTGAGTATATAGTTTTCTTCTGAACAGACTGAGTCCACCTGCTAGGATAAATTCCTTGTAAAAAGATATTTGAGGAATAATAAATCTTTCTCAAGCAGCTCTCCATTAGCCATAAGATATCCATCATTTCTCTTTGTGAGCATTCAAGTTTAAAAGCAAATTCTTTGTTCCCAGAAACTGCTGCCCTCATCATCCCTATTGAAGTTTAACTAGGTGAGTCCCAAGTATGAACACAAATCTCTCAGTTTTACCTCTGTCTTAACAAAATTACACACTGTCTTTCAAAACAGGACTTTTCCCAAATAGATAGCTTATATAAAGTGACTTTTACATTTGCCAAGAAGTGCCTTTATGCCTTTAACCAACTGCACAAGTCGCAGAAATTCAACAGGTGCAGTTTCTCTTGGCATGAATATGCAGCGGGGAGAAATGTGAGACCTTTTCCCTAAGCCAAGGAACTTAGCATGTGACATGTGGCTTCTGCCAAAGAGATGGTTGGCACTGTCGACTTTAAAAAGCCCTTTCATGGGAGACTTAAGTGTACTTGTTGGGAATGTTGGCATGAGGGAAGAAGGACCCCTGGCCTGCCTCTCTTCAGACAGTGTTTCTGCATCCCAGATTTGTGTAACGTAGGAGTTCTTGAAGCTTTCAGGCTTCAATAGCCATGAAAGTTTATACATATTTGTTGGATCAAAAGAGAACTTTCTCCGCTATTGAAATTGCCATCTTTTAACATCCCCATAACCCAGGGGTCTGCAAAGTTGGCTCTTTTAAGACTGGTGGACTTCAATTCCCAGAATTCTAGGAGTTGAAGTCCACCAGTCTTAAAAGAGCCAACTTTGCAGACCCCTGGCATAACCCCTTCTTGTGGAGTGAAGTCTGGGCAACTGAATGGAGCGAGCAGAGTGTTTTAATGGTAGAGTTTTGTTCAGCAGACATATTCTCAGTGTTCCCAGAGAGAAAAATATCTGCCTTTACCTAGGATTGATCTCACAGTGTCCTGAGTGTGAGGCGAGAGCTCCACCTCTAGGCCACCGCACCACTCCTTTATCCTCTATCAATATCTTCAGGGAACAAAAGAATATACAGACTTACGACCGGTCCTCGTACAGTAGTTGTGGCTGCCACAGCATTGTCACTGTGATCGCATGATCATGATTCTGGAGTTGAGCCATCAGCTCACAATTATAACATTGCAGCATCTGATAGTCATGTGATCACCATTTGCGATCTTCATGGCCAGCTTTCGACAAGCAAAGTCAATGGAGCAACTGGCAGGAGGTCACAAGGATGTTGCCATTGCATGAGATTCAGTTAACAATGACAATCAGGAGCGCCCCAGTGCTATTGTAATTTGGTGCAGCCACACAATGTCATGCTTTATTATCGTTAAGCAAGAACTGACTACACACACACACACACACACACACACACACTCTTGAGATAGACTCAATAGGTGGATAAAAATGCCAAATCTAGTCCTGAACATCTGACTGATGAATCAATAACAACATAATAAGTTCTGCAAGAAATACCATTTGCCTGCAAGCAAGAACCGGTGGCACCATAAAATAAATGAAATAATAGAAAATGAAGAAGCTAAAGTGCTATGGGACAACTGACAGGGGCCTGCCATGTAATACCCCAGACTTAACAACTGTTGATAAGAAAGATAAAAAAAAAGTCTGAATAGTGGATGTGGCAGTACCTGGAGACAGTAGAAAAGAAGAGGTTTAGGTTTAGGTTTAGGTTTATTGGTTTTTTATACCGCCCTACCCCCGAAGGACTCAGGGCGGTGTACAGCCGAAATAAAAACAAATACATAAAAGTTAAAAAAAGCTTTTAAAAGACATAATTAAAATATTGGCTGAAACGTGGAAAAAACCCAAATTAACCCTAATTAAAATAATAACAATTTAAATTTAAAATTTTAAATTTAAAAATTTAAAAATCATGCTTTATGCCGGTCCGGCTTGTTGAAAGAGAAAGATTTTGAGACCACGGCAGAAGGTGCGTAAGTCAGGGATAGTTCTTAATTCTGGGGGCAATTCGTTCCAGAGGGCAGGTGCTCCCACGGAGAGGGCTCTACCCCTGGGTGTCGCCAGTCAACATTGTCTAGCCGACGCCACCCTGAGGAGACCCTCTCTATGGGAGCGTACAGGCCGGTGGGAGGCTCTCAGTGGCAGAAGGCTCTCAGTGGCAGAAGGCGATCTCGTAGGCACCCAGGTCCTAAGACAGGGATGTCCAAACTTGGGAACTTTAAGACTTGTGGACTTCAACTCCCAGAATTCCCCAGCCAGCAGAGCTGGCTGGGGAATTCTGGGAGTTGAAGTCCACAAGTCTTAAAGTTCCCAAGTTTGGACATCCCTGTCCTAAGAGAAAGAACTGGAGAAGATAACAAAATACAAAGACCTGCAAACAGAAATAGAACAACTGTGGCAAAAGAAAGCAAAGATATCTTGGAGATTCTCAGTCATCCAGATCATGGTTGTCCCAAAGGTGGGGTTTTTTTTTTTTTGTATTACTTAAGTGACCCTGGTGGGTAAATCTCCAGGTGGCCTCAACAACTCTCTAAAAGAATGCAAATGACTAGCTGTCTGCAAGGAGTATAAAGCCTTCCATTCTCTACTTCTTCGATGAGAAGCGAAACGTCTTCAAAGAAAAACCAGAAAGTCCAGTTGTCTCTGGAAAAAAGCATCTTTGGGAAAGCAAAGGTAGTACCAATAGTACAACCACTTGAACCCTACTGGCATTGACAAAATCGTCACCAGTCAATTGTAAAAGGCGGCTATACTCAGAACAGCTGACATTCTGTGATGATAACTTTTAATACGATCAAACATCCAAATCTGCCTATCCCAGCTCTTTGGGAAGAACTTAATAGATGGATAAAAATGCCAAATCTTGTACTGTACAGCTGGCTGACTGTGCACTGAACCTATAATCATCCGATACAATAAGATACAATATGATAATAATTTAATTCCTCATTACTGTAAAACAAAAGATGCCAATTTTTCTGTTTATTTTCAATGACTGGTTTTCATAAAGTGGCCTCGTTTGTTTTAGTTTGCAATGTTAAATCCAGCCAGTCATTGTGATTCATAAACTGTGATTTATGGATTGGCATATTGTGTGAATTTAGCCAGTTATGATTTATTTAGGAATCATGCAATGTTTATCCATCAGTAGTATGGACCAAATTGAACCTGCCAGAAGAAGTGGTGACAGCTGTCAGCCTCGACACCTTTAAGAAAGGATTAGACGAGTTCATGGAGAACAAGGGTATCAATGGCTATCATTATGGATGCCTAAGGACACCCTCCGGGTTGGAGAGATAGGCAGGATATCTCCCAATGCCATTTGCAGGGAATCATAAGCAGGTGAAGACATCTGCTTGGGAAGACCCTGAAACAAATGGGGAGCCACTGTGTGAGACAGAATGCTGGACTGGATGGGCTGTGGCCTCTTCCAGCAAGGCTGTTCTTATGTTCTTATGTAAATTTATAGAAATTTTTACAGAAGTTCCAATCATATATAAGCATCAGAGGTGGGTTGCTCCCAGTTTGGCCTGGTTCGGCAGAACCGGTAGTGGGTGATTTGGCGCGGGTCGCAGAACTGGTAGTGACCCATGCTAGCCACACCTCAGAACCGGTTTTCCAGTATCTTCTGCCATTGCCAGCATGTTTCTGCACATGCGCAGAACAATTTTCAATCAACTGTGCATGCGCAAGCAATGTGTGGTGGGTGCACGCACACACAAAGCGCACACGCAGCAAACCAGTACCAACTGGTACAGGAACCCACCCCTGATAAGCATCTATGCATGGACACACCTATGTGTGTATGTATACAATCATGTATTCATGCACATGCACACCCAATACATGTACTGCGCACTATAATTTGTATATCAAACCTTTATTAGATATTGAGCTTCTCTTTAATATGCTAATTTTAGTTCATGAACATCAGAATAAAGCATCGTATTCTGCCCGAAAACACCACTCTTCAGTAAGAAGTTACCTTTTAAATGAAAGTGAGAATTTCCTGACTAGATGGCTCAGTGGGTAAGACACTGAGCTTGTTGGTCAGAAAGGTTGGCAATTCGGCAGTTTGAATCCCTAGGTCTCCTGCGTGAGCAGGGGGTTGGACTAGATGACCTCCAAGGTACCTTTCAACTCTGTTACTGTTAAATGATGGTATCTTGGACTTTCCTGTATTCTGCACCATTTTAAACATGAAAGCTTCAATATCAAAGACATTTCTTTCACTCTTTTCCAATATAGTATCTCCCTGCTACAGGAGACAACAGATTTTTCCACCCGGAGTCATCATTTGAAGAGCAACAAGGAAGGCAAGGTTGCTTCAAAATAGGTAAAATAGATTGTATAATTACTTGAAATAGCCTTCTTAATGCTGAAGCTTTCTACATACTCAAAAGTCCAAATATCTATTCTGGGAATTCTTCTCCATTACACTTTCTAAAGAGTTCAAGGTTGTTGTTTTTTCTTAAGACTTGCCTCAAATCTTTTTCAAAAACGAGTCCAACATCCCCATCTTGTGGTGCAGATCAAAACGTCAGGCTCACAGCTCACCTGATGGCAAATGCCCACTTGGGGAAACGATCTTCCAAATTTACAGCTCCTACACCTGATTCCAGACTGCTTAGTGGCAGAGCCATGTTTATCATCTTCAAGCTCCAGATTTTCCTGTTCTTACTGAAGTGCTTTATTATTATTACCGGTATATATTTGTGGAATGTGTAATTAGGCTTGATTGGCTGGTTTGCCGATGTTTCATGAAAGCTAGGAATGGATGGCATTGCAGTGTTTCAGCAACCTCTGTCAAACTCTTTTGTCTCTACTGAGTGATAATATTTGGCTTTCTAAGAAGACCACACCTCACAATCTGTCCCTGAAGGCTAATCCTTGATTTAAGAAAATGATAGCTTGAGATCATGGCTGCTTTCCATAATCTCAAACCAAGCCCTTACTAAGGATTCTTTTTCTAATTCCAAAGGTCTATGAATTGCCTTCTTAGCGCCAGGCAGTTCTGAGTTGTCAGCTGATATGAGCTTTTAAGCAAGCCAACCTCCAGCCTCCAATATCATTTTTATGCCCCTAAAGAATTAAATAAAAAATAAAAAGGGAGATAGCTGCTGCCCATGCATTGCTTAGAAATATACCTGCCCACAAAAAGGCAGAGAGGGAAGGGAGGGGATGGGAGAGGAGGGGAGGAGAGGAGAGGAGAAGGAAGAAGAGAGGTAGGTTTCGAAAGAATGGGGTTAATCCCCAGCATCATACTGTACGTTTCTCGGTTCACATCACATGTATTGTTTTCTAGGTGTATCCCTTAATTATTTTCCTCATAAAGTTGTGTCTTCCTTCTTTTACATGCATTTATATAAGTTGTATTATGTTTGATGTGTGTGTGTTTAAGAAGAGGGTATAATTTGTGCATGCTGCCTATGTTTTTCTGAGCATCTTCAATTTTGGTTCTGTTGCAGTGGCTCTAAACTTAGTTTGGCATTTGAGGGCTAGTCCCAGCTCTGCCTTATACTAGGGCTAGGGTTAGAGGTAGAGGTCAGATCTGGACTGTGAATATCCAGATTACTAGCTATGTCTTGATTAGTGTGGATAATAACTCCTACTAAATGATCTGTTCAAGATGATCTCTCTATGGAAAACATGGTAATTGGTTCCAGCTCCACGGAACTAAATGACATTTTTAAAACATAATTATTTATATGTAGATTAATAAATTCTGGGGAAGAACAGCCCAAGCTGTGTTTGATAAGGGGGAAAGGAATAGGAGCATCAATTAACATGCCTGATGTAAAAACAACAGAGCTAATCACAGGTGGGAGGCTGGTGGATGGGCCTATCACGTGCAATGGCCAAATTGATTAACATTGTATAAAGGCAAGTATCCTTTTATGGCTTTTACACTCTGATGATGTTAGCAGTTGCTAACGAAAACTCAGTGAGCAATATATTTTAAATATATTTTAAAGTTCCGGAGATAATTATGTTGGCTTCTTTTATAACTACACCGGGAACTCACATTTTTAGGACAATTCACAGATTAATAAATACTTCAATAAAGGATAAAATAATATGTTTATAATTTAAATTTATTCTTAACAAAAGTCTCAGAATAGTTATTAAAAAACCTAAAAATTCTATCTTTATATTGTCTTTCAAAATATCTTAGCAATGTAAACTGTTTTCTTTTTCTTCAGAACTTTATTGATATGTTGGTGGATGCATAATGCTTTATCCACATCTCAGAAATTTACATAATTCAATCAAGATCGGCATCAGCATCCTTGACTTTCGCCTCACAACTTCTGCAACTGGAAAGCTATCTTGAGAGTGAATTCCATCACTTCCACATTACAGTTTTCCTCTGACAAAATCTTCCTTTTCTCCATTTGGCACAAATATTAGCAGTTTCTAAAACCTCAGTAATAACCACATATATGCTAGCTATGCATTAACTAAATTTTGATTTTCACTAAATGTGTCCTGGTATCAGTTTACAATTTGCACTAAATCGAATATCAGATTATTCAAAGTCACGATAATTGTGATCTTGCCACAGATGGCAGAACAAAAGTACTACTTTTTGTACAGGGGGCGTGAATAAGGGCACCAGCGTGCCTACCATCCCTGTCCTACTGTAGCATTTATATGTACTCTTTTTATGTGTTTATGGCTAGGTTTTGCTTATTTTATCCATTTATTTGTGCCGTCTTTTCATGTGTTTTTCATACTTGTTTCCCTGTACTTATTGACAAATAAAATAAAGTACAAATTTTCTATATCAATTTACTGCTATTTAATGGTAGTTCGAATTTAAAAAACCCCAGATTTAGTAGCTTTCCTTATATTTTGGTTCTTGGGCAAATTACCTCTCTTTAGCCTTCATATTTTGCCTGCTAATAAAGAATTATTAGGTGATATGCCTGGCCAGATAGGAGTGGCCATAGCAGAAAAGTAGTGTGTCAGCCAAAATAATAAAGAAGAATATTTATAGCTCAGGGTTGAAACGTTTTCTGCAAGAAACAACCAAACTCAAAGAGCACCAAAGACCCCTCAAATCAAAATACATCAAAATGACTTTCTGAGTGGACAAGGCTTCAACAACAAAACATACTGAGACTATCCATGATAACTTCCCTACATTGCAAATATACGGAGCAAATATATTTCTACCCTCCACTATATACCCTGGTCTTTGTTATTTGGCAAAAATCAATTCTTTAAGCTGACTGAGAACTGATTTAGACCGACATCATTTACATCCCAGCTGTCTTCAACTTGATGTCGTGCTAAACTATTAGGTTTCACCTCCTATAATCTCCAGCCATCTGGATGCAGATGGGGGACTTGAAATCTACTTAGTAACACTGCCGTATTTGAGGGGGCCCTGAGTAAGATGTCATGTCAGAATATCTGGCTGCTAATCATCAAAAGTGCCTGAGAGCTCCTCCTTCCTGGAGGACATTTTCTTCCCCACTCCTCCTGTTTCTGTCCTACCTCACTGCCCCTTGCCTCCTCTCTCCCCCTCTTGCTACCACTAGCTGGCAAACATGGAAAGAAATGCTACATTGGTTTTTCGGCTGAAACCATCATACCTAGATTATGGGCATTGCCATAATTGTAATGGAATGTGTGCGGGGAAAAGATGCTGTCTAGAAAACAACCAGACAAGACAGGGAGATGCTCCCTGTGGCTTGACAGTCAGAGGAAGAAACCTAGAAAAGATCAGGAAGTTAAATGTGGCAGTAGGATATTTGTACCTTCAGATTTGCAAGATTGTCTTAATGCAGCCTTACAATTAAATAGATTTAGCTCACCTAGTCATGTTTCCTGTCTGGTTTACCTAGGAGGATTGAAAACAAATCTACAATGAGGTGGCCTATTTAAAGCCTCTTGTACTCAGAGCTGAAATGCATGTTATTTATTGAACAATTCCATGTCGCTTTTCATTTTCAACATTCCAAAACAGGGTACAATAAAACATGTGATCAAAAGCCAATGAAAGGCCAGTAAAATGAAATAAGCATGCTAGGCCTTAAAATGGCAATTGTACAGTTGCAGACTAGGAGTTTCTCCTCAGTTCATTTCATAAGTGCAACCACTGGACAAGTTGTAAAACCATATTTCCGTCTTTTATTTTGGCTTGGGTGCTCCTGTTGTGTTTGTTGCTGTGCTTACAGTACTTTTCTCTGTAGAAGAACGGACGCGGAAACTCCTTCAGCACGATTGCTTTTAATCCACCCCTCTGAAGAATGAAATATTTTGAGAAATAGTAAAAAAAATGAAGACTATTATATTTCCCTGGATGAGAAATGGAGAAACATGCTCTTGGAAAGCAGCCCCCACCTTCCTTAATAGCCCACAGCAGATATTAGCATGTAAGAGATAAAGAGATAGGTAGCTCTATTCATAAGCAAACACCCTCACCCAAGATTCAATAAAGGTAGGATTAGCCCTCAGCCACAATAGCAATTGTCCAACACTCTTTCAGAACACAAGCCTCTTCATTGCACCATCTCAGCAGTTCAAACTTCAACTAAACCTGGGAACTCAGACAACCTCAGCTATGACCCCTACATAATCCCTACATTGCCCCATGGAAGTTTGAGAACAGCCAATAGAGTACGTGTTCTTGCACAGGAACAGGAAGCTCAAGTGCAAAGCCCAAGAGAAGGTATAACCCTCCCCGCTTCAACTCCATGTGGTCAGTTATCTAGAATCACGTGTGCTTGGTGATTCTGTTTATCATTAAGCCATATTTCCAATCAGCCTCCATGTTTTTGGTATTTTTCTCCTGGCTTGGAACTGAACCAGATGGATATTTCTTCCAACACCTCCTTGCAGGCTAACTCTGCCATTTATTGGCTACATCACCAAGACAGGATTCCTGTTCCCCTCAATGGTGTCATTAAGGACTGTGGTCTCTAGTCCATTCCTTGAGTTCTTCTGATGGTTACTGATCAACCTAAGTATATGCTCAGGGTTTCAAAGTCAGCTGAAGTAAAGGTGATGCAAGTCATTTTGAAGCATTTAAAGGGAGATTGGGAGTGGAGAGGTGGAAAGGCAAGATGGCAGTTGTGTCAGCACAACCCCAAACCTTTTGTACATGCCCCCTTGTCATATGCATGTACAGATGATTGGGGCTTGGATCACACTGCCCTGGAAAGTGCTGGAAGTAGAAATGCTTTTGTGGGAACAGCCATAGAGGAAAGCCATTGGTATCATTGGGAATCAGCTACTGATTTGAATGGATGTCTTCTAATAGTCTTAAAATCAGACGTCCCATCTTGGTAGGTGATTGGGCATACTGTACTCACAATATGGCTTCCATGGACAGTACAGAAAATTACAAAGCACTCTTCTCAGAAATCAAATTAGAGATGTTACACCCTGCTGCTCCTTACAATGCCTTCCACATGATCTCCAGAGTTTAATTAAATTAAATTATATTGGTTCTGGACAGAGAGACACACTGTGATGCTGCCATGTACCAATTTTTGTGTTCTAAGAATCTTCTGGACTTACTTGAATGTTTAAAATGTTCTTGGAAAGAAATATGATGCTAGAGACTAGCACTTTTTTCTCCAGGATGTATGTGTCTGTCTGTCTGTCTGTCTGTCTGTCTGTCTGTCTGTCTGTCTGTGTTCCTGCCTACCTGCCTATGAGCAATAAAGCCTATTGAGCATTACATTAAGAATCCAATGTCTGGATATCTACCTCGCCAAAATAGGCAGACACTCATACATTCTCTCTCTCTCTCTCTCTCTCTCTCTCTCTCTCTCTCTCTCTCTCTCTCTCTCTCTCTCTCTCCAATTGAAAAGGGAAGTTATCTCTATTTGTTTTTGAAAAAAACTTTAACAAATTAAGAATAACTGAATTTAATTACCAGTGTTAATTAAGTATAACAGCTAGCATGTTTATTAATAGGAAAAAGCAAATGATAGTCTTTACAATGTGACTGTCTGTTATTTACGTAACTGATTAATACTGTGAGAAAGCTTCATTGCTGTTCTAGAAATGATAGATTGAACATGATCAAATCTCATTTAATAATATGCCATGAATTCCAATCCAATCTGTTTGTGGGAGTAAAAAGCTAGGGCTCATCTATTTCTTTTGAAGTGCTGGCTTTATATGTGTAGGAAAGGCTTTTCTTTTTTTATTTTCAAGAGAGAAAAGACTCAGTGATGTCTACCCTGCAAAATCCCACAGGCAGAGACTTGCTTAACGCTGCTTCAGCAAGAAGAGGTCGATTTGGCTATATAGCAATGTAGCTGTGTTGACTGAAGGATTATGGGAATTGAAGTTTGAAAGCCCCAAGCCTAGGAATTCTGCTGTTGTTGTTTTTGGTGACGCGGAAACTCCTTCAGCACGATTGCTTTTAATTGTTTTCAACTGTTTAATGGATAAAATATATTGTTTAGTCTTGGTTTGATTGTATGCATCACGTAGCATCACATGCACATGAGACAGGCAGCTATATAAACCCAACAAACAAACAAACCAATAGCTTTCTCTATTGTTCCTTTTCATTTAAACTTCAGGACTGAATCTATTACTATGGATTACCTGCTTCTAGTAATCCATAGTCTTGGGAAAGGATTGATTACAGAAAGGAAAATGAATGGCAGGACAACATTCTTGCAAAACCATCCCAGTGAGGGTTGAGTACATTCTGAGTGCGGCCTACTTAAATTTTTGAGGATGGGGAGAGAATGAAAAACAAGAGTTTAGGGAAGAAAGAATACATGGTTCTAACAAAAAGGCCACGTCTGCTTGTCTGAAACGTTGCACAGAAGCCTCTGGCTGCAGCTACTGCTGCAGCTGTTGAACTTTTTCTTGAAATTGAAGTCAAGATTAAAAATAAAGTTACTGTACTGTAAAACCATAGTTCTGTAAAACAGGAACTAACTTGACTGAGTTTTTACTATAGCTCTTGACTATTTATGTCTGTCTCATGTGCTTTCTGTTTCCTCCTACAGCTGCTTCTCTCATCATTGTATTCTTAGGAGCTCATGATTTCCTGGGAAGTTTTATTTGTTCACAAGCTATGGGTTCTTCCAGGAAAAGATGGGAATTAGATCAGTTGCCGAATGTGCCTGAACTTGATTTTTAAAAACAAAATCCCACAGTTCATTTTAACATTTAAAACGTAATCTGTTCTCTTTCTTTCCCCCACCCATTTTTTTTCAAAAATACACTTTAATTGATTTTGGTGATGTTCTGCACAAAAACTTTAAACAAAGCTCTGAAAGTTACCTTCGCTTTAACAGATTCACAGAGGAGTGAAATTCTTTCCATCCTTTTCAGAAGCATGGTAGGACATTAGTTGAATAGAGGAATTATGAAAGATTGACCTGTTTACTTTGAGTATTTATAATTTATTTTTATTCCCCCAATTTGTTTACTAAAAGCGGTGAACCTAGCCTATGAAAATCAAAAAACTCCTGCATGTAATGGGTGGAATTCAAGAATGGTTTTCACCTTCCAAGCAGCAGGACTGGGCCAAGTCCTTTCCTCCTGCCCTCAAAAATCTGCTCTGAAAGTCTGGGAAACCACCTACAGCAAAGTTTGAAGGCTCCTGAGGATGTTACAAGGTAGAGGAGAAGGGGGGAAAATGCCCTATGAGCAGGAAACCTGCTCCTGCAATAGGTAAGTGACATGATGATATTTCACCCATGTAGTAAGAAAGAAACGTAATGATTACAGCTGAAGACTCATTAAAGTCAAATATTGTAATTGTCACGACCTGTGTAAAAAAGAGTTGCCTGGGGATCTTTCTATGGAAACTGTATTGCCACCAATGGAGAATGTCCAGAGTTACTTTGGCTGATTGTCTTCGTATGCTCAAAGACATGATAAATGTTAGAGCATCTGCTAAGGATACAAATGGTCCATGGGCCTAGTATCAGCAGACATTTAGCTATTAATACCTAATATGCTACTTGGTCATAATGGGCTAATTGTCTAGCCAGAATAGTATCTTGGAACCATAAAATCAACTGAATAACTTCTACCTATATTATATTAATAATTCCCTTTGCTTTTGGCATTATAGGAATTGTGGCCTAATAAGTTTAGAAGGCATCAATGTGAAAGGTCCATGTAGGGGAATCTGCATACAAAGCAGTCCAGATTAATTGTTAACAAATAAAAACATTTTAATGTTGGAATGTGACATCATACAATAAGGATATTCACTTTTGGAGCCAGCCAAAACTTTTGAACTGTCTTCATGGGTAGTCATGTACATGTACATTACAGTAACCCAGTCTTGAAAAGATTAGGTAATTCATTGGATATATTGGTTGGGCACACTGGGAGCTACATTTCAGAAGCAAATGGCTGTAAGTTTCCAAATGTATATTAAAAGAACACTCAGATTGTGGAACTGAAATACTTTTAACTTTCCTTTTTTATTCACTAACTTAGTAATAACAAAAGAAAAACAGCTTGATTCTTTTCACAGAGAGAGACATTTCATTACTAGACAATGAAACATCATCAGTGCATGGGGGCGGGGTGATAGTGGTGGTGGTGATTTCTACTGATTCATATCTTGTACTTTTGTTCTTTTTTCTTCTTCTTCCTAGCTCTTTGGGTGGGGCATTGTTTCTTCTGTGCTTGTTCTAATATCTGGTGATAGTTTCTGCTTATCTGGAAGTTGGTTAATAGCTATATGATGAGGAAGAATGCCTGTTTGCCAAGGCCTAAGCTTAAGTAACTCATCAAAGCTGGTAGGACAAGCTACAATACATTTTTAAAAAGCCAGCTAATTCTACTCCCCTAAGCACTGATGCTGTTACCTAGACTGGTAATGAAACATTTGCAGGAAGAGAAGCAAGCTCAGACAATGCCAAGGACCCAACAATTTAGCCTTAAGTTACGCATATTCTCATTATGGGAGGGGAAAAAGAATTTTCTAAAACTCCTAAAGAAATTGTTTTTTCAGGTTAAAATATATTGATCATAATAGAGGATTTTCTCCTAATGCAAATGATAGTCAAGAAATAGTAAAAAAAAAAGTCTCAAAATTCCAATAATGGAGGAAAAAATGAAACCACCCATTCCTACTTGTTGATCTTGATCAGCCTTTCCCAGAAGCTTCTACTTCATTTAAAAAAGCCATACCTGTAGACTTTATAGGCCACCACCTATAGTAATACAATACAATAGCAGAGTTGGAAGGGACCTTGTAGGTCTTCTAGTCCAACCCCCTGCGTGGGCAGGAACTTTATACCATTTCAGACAAATGGCTGTCTAACATCTTTTTAAAGACTTCCAGGGTTGGGGCATTCACAACTTCTGGAGGCAAGCTGTTCCAGAGGTTAATTGTTCTAACTGTCAGGAAATTTCTCCTTAGTTCTAAGTTGCTTCTCTCCTTGATTAGTTTCCACCCATTGCTTCTTGTCCTGCCCCCAGGTGCCTTGGAGAATAGTTTGAGTCCCTCTTCTTTGTGGCACCCTCTGAGATATCGGAACACTGCTATCATGTCTCCCCTGGTCCTTCTCTTCATCAAACTAGACATACCCAGCTCCTGCAGCCGTTCTTCATATGTCTTAGTCTCCAGTCCTCTAATCATCTTGATTGCTCTTCTTTGCACTCTTTCCAGAGTCTCCACGTCTTTTCTACATCGTGGCGACCAAAACTGTATGCAGTATTCCAAGTGTGGCCTTACCAAGGCACTATACAGTGGCATTAACACTTCACGCGATCTAGATTCTATCCCTCTGTTGATGCAGCCTAGAACTGTGTTGGCTTTTTTGGCAGCTGCTGCACACTGCTGGCTCATATTTAAATGGTTGTCCACTAGGATTCCGAGATCCCTCTCACAGTATAAGGTGTGAGAGGGATTCCGAGATCCCTCTCACACCTTATATGCTACAGCAAACTAGTTTTCAAATTATCTGTTTTTAGTCCCAAATTTTGGGTTTTCTGATGGAAGGGTGATCTGGGAGGGAGATGAGTTAGCCATGCATTGATCACAGCAAAGCTTGATTATAATGATTACATGCCAACAAGTTTTGCTCTTCTTAACCACCACATAAATAGATGGCTGCTGCACTATAATGCAACGTTTTAAATTTTGGCTTAGGTATTATGTGTGACCGTAGCTCCTGTGGTTTGATATGTGTGACCATAGCTACTGTGGTTTGTTCAGCAATCCATAGCTTAGCATGGTATGAACTCTGTCACTGAAATAGACCTCATTCCCAAAGCAATAATATTTCTGCCCATCAATTTGGAATTAAAATCTGAAGAGACACCAAAATGCTTGTCCTCCAAATCATACCAGTAATGTCAAACAATTGTCTAGAAGACAGATTTTTGATTCACTAATTTGAATCAAATGTATAACTTTATAACTTGATTCACTAACAATCGAAGATACAATGGAAAAACCTTTCTTTGAAATGCAGAACAAAAACAAGAGTCAACTCCAGTTGGGTTGGGCTTCAAAATAGACCAGAGAAACAGCACCACCACCAAATGGATTCGTAACTGGCTGACCAACCGCACTCAACGTGTAGTCCTCAATGGAACTGCATCTACATGGAAGGAAGTATGCAGTGGAGTCCCCCAAGGCTCTGTTTTAGGCCCAGTACTCTTTAACATCTTCATCAACGATTTGGATGAGGGGATAAATGGGGAACTCATCAAATTCGCAGACGACACCAAGCTGGCAGGAATAGCCAACACTCCAGAAGATAGGCTTAAGATACAGAAGGATCTAGACAAACTTGAACATTGGGCACTGTCTAATAAAATGAAATTCAATTGTGAAAAAAGTAAGGTCCTACATATAGGCAAGAAAAACCAAATGCACAAGTACAGTATAGGTGGTACCTTGCTCAATAGTAGCAACTGTGAGAGGGATCTCGGAATCCTAGTGGACAACCATTTAAATATGAGCCAGCAGTGTGCAGCAGCTGCCAAAAAAGCCAACACAGTTCTAGGCTGCATCAACAGAGGGATAGAATCTAGATCGCGTGAAGTGTTAATGCCACTGTATAGTGCCTTGGTAAGGCCACACTTGGAATACTGCATACAGTTTTGGTCGCCACGATGTAGAAAAGACGTGGAGACTCTGGAAAGAGTGCAAAGAAGAGCAACCAAGATGATTAGAGGACTGGAGACTAAGACATATGAAGAACGGCTGCAGGAACTGGGTATGTCTAGTTTGATGAAGAGAAGGACCAGGGGAGACATGATAGCAGTGTTCCGATATCTCAGAGGGTGCCACAAAGAAGAGGGAGTCAAACTTTTCTCCAAGACACCTGGGGGCAGGACAAGGAGCAATGGGTGGAAACTAACCAAGGAGAGAAGCAACTTAGAACTAAGGAGAAATTTCCTAACAGTAAGAACAATTAACCTCTGGAACAGCTTGCCTCCAGCAGTTGTGAATGCCCCAACCCTGGAAGTCTTTAAAAAGATGTTAGACAGCCATTTGTCTGAAATGGTATAAGATTCCTGCCCATGCAGGGGGTTGGACTAGAAGACCTACAAGGTCCCTTCCAACTCTGCTATTGTATTGTATTATTGTATTATTGTAAATCCCATCATCCTGCCTTTGTGGCCACTCCTGTCCTCTGACTAGATACTAATTTGTTTGGGCTGGAACTGAGGATGGGTAAGAAGTGGATTTTCCAGCTGGGGTTGTCCAAAGAAGGAAACTGCCAGTAGAGATTAAAATGTGACTTTGGGAGACATATGGAGGGAAAACTCGGCATGAAGGTAAAACTCGGCTGCTTGGCGAAGATCTGAGATCAGGAAAAAAACATTTTAAAAATGTTGGAGGCCAAGTTTGGTGCTTTGTTTGCAGACGTTTCATTACCTGACTAGGTAACATCTAATGCTGTTACCTAGTGGAGTAATAAAACGTCCCCCGGCGAACCACCAAGTTCAGAGCGGGCCAAGGACTCCACATCGCAACCCTGAGCTGCAGAGACTCTCTTCTGTCGGGACATTGAAAACGGAGGGTTTGCGTTGCGGATTCAGGAACTGCGCCTGGCTGAGGAGCGCCTTCAAAGCTGAGCGCTGGGCGGCGGCGGCCCACGGTTGTCTCCATGGCTCGGGACAAGTCCCTGCAGGACGGCCGGAAAGCCCCGCCTCTCGGCCCTGCCTTCCTCAGCCTCATCCCTCAGGTGTCTCCCTCCCCTCTAATAACTATTTGCCTCTTTTCTCAGCCGGAGCTGCTCTGAAACAGCCAGGAACGGAGGCAGGCAGGCAGGATGGCTGAACAGAGGACTGGATTGAACCGCGGGCGGCTGTGTGGGTGAACCGGCGCTTCGGAGCAGCTGCGCCGACAGGAAAAGCCACCCTGCCGGCTTCTTGGAGGCAGTTTCTTCCTGGGCTGCTGGAGGAGCGACCGAGCGAGGCAGAGAGAGAGAGAGAGAGGAACGAGGCGGGAGGAAAGCGGAGCCGGAGAGCAGGGCAGGCTTCGGGTGCTCGAGGGCCGGCAGGCACTTTGGGGGCCTGGCGCCAATCGGGAGCTCTTCTGGAACTATGGCTTCCTCCCCCCCGTCTTCTCTTTGTGTTCTGGATCCCTGACCCCAGCAGCTCTCACCGGAGGCGAAGAAAGCCGCGGATGAAGTGATTCAGCAGCTTGGCTCATTTCCTTCGCGGCTCCGAAGGCAGAAAAGGACTGAGCTTGGGGTGTGTGTGTTTGTGTGGGGGTGTGTGGGTGTTTGCGCGTCAACACACCAACATGGGCCGGAGATCGGGAACCCTGGGCTGCCCTGACTGACCCCCGTGGACTCTAGTGTCCCAAGTCAGCTGGGACCCAGGAAAGCCCCAAGCTGAAGTTTCCTGTTTGATTGGGGAGGAAGGCTCCTTGTCTTGGCTCAGCTGCGACCTGCCATGTCCGGAGGGATGAAGTTTAATGGGTACATGAAGGTGCGCATTGGGGAGGCCGTGGGACTCCAGCCCACCCGCTGGTCACTCCGGCATTCCCTGTTCAAAAAGGGATACCAAATGCTGGACCCCTACATCACAGTGAGCGTGGACCAGGTACGGGTGGGACAAACCAGCACCAAGCAGAAGACCAACAGACCTACTTACAATGAGGAGTTTTCTGCCCCTGTCAACGATGGGCGCCAGCTGGAGCTGGCAGTCTTCCATGGCACCCCTATTGGCTACGATGACTTTGTGGCTAATTGCACGGTGCCCTTCCATGATCTGCTTCACGGCCCAGGGTCTTCTGACAGCTTTGAAGGATGGGTAAGTAGCTGGCTCTTTTTGGGAACTGGAACTCCCATGGAGTGTTCACCCCTGCTGGTGTGCAACATAAGCATGGGTGTGCATTTCCTTGGACTGCCTGTGTAGATTGTGTGACTTGGGAGATGAATCAAAGTTATTTTGCAAGACTGGGAGAAATACCAAAGCCTTGTCTTCGAGGAACCTAGAATTTTATTACTGGGATCCATGATTTATTATTCTATTTCTTCTTCTTAATAATTATGAATGTTACCGGACGTGCATCTAGCCCTGTGTGCTTATCTGGATTTAGAGAAGCTCATACACATAGGATGATTAATAAGACAGCTCTTTCCTATTTATCATCTAGCATGTGATTTTCCAAAATATATCTGGCTAGCAACTGCAGGTATACTTATTATTTATGTAGTTGTCCATTTATTTAATGCTGTTTGCCCCCTGGAATCAACATATGGGTGGCCATATAAATTTAATTAATTCCTGACAAAATAAATGAAAACTCATACATTTATGTAAAAAGGAAGTGTACAAAATACGAACATTGCTCTATAAGAGGGAAAATATGACTGGATACTCTATTAGAATGCATTTTTCCAAAAATTGTTAGATAATTAACATTTTTCTATAAAGTTACTGTTTTACAGAATCAAATTCTGTTGATCTCTAACAAGTTTGATAATTTGAATATTTACCTGTATCTATAAGTTTAGAAACTTCTTCTGTTTTCCAAGATTGTACTATAAGCAGTTATGTTTGTTTCTTATTTTTCAAGGCCATTTGGAAATTATGGCAATAAATTACATAACCTAATGATGTGTTCCAAGAAGGATATACATTTATTAGTCTTGTTCTTAATCCGGCTTATTTCTTGAAGAAAATATTTTGCTCAGCATATGCCCATAGTATCAGTTCTTCAGTTTCTTCATAGGCCAGTGTATGGCTGAAATATGAAATATAGGGTATTTTTATTTTCAACTTTTTCAGAAACAGGAGTCAAGTCTCTGCAAGACTCTTGAACTTGAATGTACTATCCACCATGAAATAAATCCAACATTGTTGACTTCTAAGCAGATTTCATGCTTTCCCCCTCTCCTCTGCCTCATACATATCTCACTAAGCAAAGTATTTTAAATGGTACTTTACACGATCAAAGAGGCAAGGTAGTATGTTAGTGTACTGCAACTACAGATGCATTGATATACGAGACCGCCTTCTGCCCCATACATCCCTTCGTCCGATCCGCTCCCACAGAGAGGGTCTTCTCCAGGTACCGTCGGCTGGGCAATGCCGGTTGGCGACACCCAGGGAAAGGCCTCCTCTGGAACGACCTACCCCCCGACCTACGCACCACCTCGGACCTCCGCCTCTTCCGCCAACGTCTTAAGACATATCTATTCCAACAAGCCGGCCTAGCGTAGCCCCCTGTTTCTGACTCTATAATTTTAATTTTCATGGTTTTAAATGGGTTTTTTAGCATGGGTTTTAATTTAATTTAATATGTTTTTATATTGTATATTGTCTTTTGTTATGGTTTTAATTATGCCTGTGCGCCGCCCTGGGTCCTAACAAGGAGAAGGGCGGGGTATAAATTCGAAAATAAAAAATAATAAATTGATACATTTTGAAGGAAGGACTGCCTACTGATTCTTCCACTAATAGGAAAGAGGCTGGAAATATCTTGGGAAGTTGTCTAGCAATTATTATCTTGTGGGGGAAAAGACACTCATGGCCATTCTTTAAAATCCAAGCATAATGCAATTTGTCATGCAGAAGCCATTGAGATCTATTAGGCAAAGGAGCAGCCTGCTTCCTGAAATCATAGGTCCTTCATCACTGATCGTTTGGGGGCAGTAATTTGTCTGGGGTACTATGAGAGGATTTTTTTTCATAACTCTAAGGGTTGGACTAGATGCCTGTAACTTTTGATTTAGCCATGAAAGACAGCATAATGACTTTGGGCCAGTCACTCTCTCTGCCAAACCCACCTCACAGAGATGTTGCTGTAGGGAAAACGAGGAAATGTCTAGGACACATTCACCACCTTGAGTTGTTTATAAAAATAATAAATATGGAAAATAAACAAATAATAAACAAATAAATAAGATCACGTCCATTCTAGGATTGAGCCTCCTGTAGAAATTTCCTCTTCCGTCTTCTCTCCTTTTGCACACATCAATTGTACCCTGTTTCCCTGAAAATAAGACCTCCCTGGATAATAAGCCCAATCTGGCTTTTTGAGCGCATGCACTAAAATAAGCCCTCCCCTGAAAATAAGCCCTCCCTAAAAACATTGCAACGCAGCAGTAGCCATGAGGTGACCACGCTCACTGCCTCCTGGACCTCAAAAAGAATAAGACCTCCCCGAAAATAAGGCCAAATCCTTATTTCAGGGTCAAAAGAAAATAAGACCCTGTCTTATTTTGGTATATATGTATGTAGTATGTATGTATGTATAGTATCTATGTATGTATGCATTATATCCCTGGAGTTGGAAACCTACAGCCCTCAGACCTATTTCATAATCCCATGGCAAACCATTGTGATCCTGGCAAAACTGAGTCAGGTGAGCTAGGAGAATGAAAGAAAAACAGTGGCCATGCTCATTTTTGGCATTGGAGAATAAAGATGTTCCCTATGATCTAATCACAGCCAAGTCAAGAGAGATTTGATTCTGCCATTCAAAGGGAAGCATTTCTAAATCAGAAATGGGCAACCTCTCTGTGGACCTCAAAGGCCTATCATGGGTGCACAGTTTTCTCCTCTTTTTTTCTCTGTTGCTCAAAGAGGCAGCTGCTGAAGCCAGCTAAGCCTGAGAGAGCTATATATTACAGGAAGATTCTGAAATCTATCATAGGTTACTGCAATAGCTATGGAAAACTTCGCTAGTTGACAGTCTGTAAATTCTAATAAGTAAAGAAATAAGATTACCAGAATGTAAATGTGTATTGTATCTCTTTTTTATTTACTCTTATTCATAGTTCCATCTAGGTGGCATTATCCAGGTGACTTGGGCTGATATCAATATTTAAGCATCCACTAACTAGTTAGTAGGGACACAATAGCTCAATGGCTAAGACGCTGAGCTTGTCGATCAGAAAGGTCGGCAGTTTGGCGGTTTGAATCCCTAGTGTCCCGTAATGGAGTGAGCTCCCATTACTTGTCCCAGCTTCTGCCAACCTAGCAGTTTGAAAGCATGTAAAAATGCAAGTAGAAATATAGGGACCATCTTGGTGGGAAGGTAACAGTGTTCCGTGCGCCTTCAGCATTTAGTCATGCTGGCCACATGACCACAGAAACATCTTCGGACAGCGCTGGCTCTTTGGCTTTGAAACGGAGATGAGCACCACCCCCTAAAGTCAGGAATGACTAGCACATATGTGCGAGGGGAACCTTTACCTTTAATTAGTTAGTACATGGATAGAAACCATTGGAAAATCCTGGGGCTGTGGGCTAGATGGGGGAAAAGTCTGAAAAAGCAAAGGTCAGTCAGGTTCATTTAGGTTGCTGATTCGTTGGACTTGTTCATGAAGTACCTTTTGTCTCCATGATTAGTAACAAAAAGATCCAGGCTAAGTATTAGGAGGAGTTTGATGAAGTTAACAGTTGTTAAGTCATAGTGGTGAATTCCTTCTTGCTGGAGTTTTTCACATAGGATCTGGATGGCCACCTGTCCATTAGGGATTAGAGTATTCCTGTATTGAGAACAGACTAAATGATGTAGGAAGTCTCTTGCAACTTCTGCATTCTATAATAATTATTTCAGGGTTAATTACCTCTGTTCAGCATCCTTGTGTTACCTACACTCTGGATAATTTCTTATTCCAGTTCACGAGTCCTTACCATTTAATGTAATGCTTGTTACAACTGGAGAAAAGGTTTTGCTCTTGTGGAATCCTTTCTCTAGGCTCGGTGCTAATTCTGGCTCTCTTTCTTTCTTCTGGTGCATATACCCACATACTGTATATATACTGTACATCTACAGACACATAAATTTCCCCACCACTGGGGATGGCAGAAGTAGTCTTAATTCAGTCTCAGATGAATGTACAGACTCTACATTTTACTGTTGAAATTAACACCTATGCTATGAATAAGATCAATGAATCATACTGCAACTACAGCTGTAAATCCTAAGGTGGGTAGAAAAGAATAGGAAAATGATTGATCAGTTCAGGATGTATCAAATGGAGGGTTTCTTCACACAGCACACAGTTAAATTTGCAATTTGCCACGATTAGTAGCATTTCCTTAGATGCATTTCCAAAGAGAGGTGTCTTCGTCTACAGTGATCTTTGTTTCCCACCACCTAACTTGTGGTCAAAGAATTTATAATCCAAGATGTCTACATAACATCCTAACTTGGAAAAGGCTGGGTTAGATGTTTCGTCAGATGAAAAGATTTATCAAAGAGCATTTGTCATCAAACCTAAGGAAAATCCTTTATCTCTATGTTCTAAGGCAGGAACGCTAGACTTAAACATCAGATGTAGGTGCTGGAGAAGTTGATCTTCATAAATATAAAACTACCAGTGATGGCTAACCTTTTTGTCATCGCGTGCCGAAATGCAATGATAATGCAATGTGTGTGTGCTTCCCCTGCACGCCCACACGCATGCACACGTGACTCCCTTATGATCCCCCTTCCCTCCATGCATGTGCACATGATCCCTGTGTTCCCCCTGGCCCCCGCACATACACATCTGCCGCACATGCGCATGCATCTCCTGCATGCACCCCACCCTCACGCCTGTGCAGCCGAGACCCAAAAACCAGCTGGCTGGCAGGAGATGCACACGCATGTGCGGTGGAGCTGAGCTGGGACGATGGCTGCATGCCACAGGTTTGCCATCATGGATATATACAAATATATTGCTAGGTTTTTAAAATGACAATCACAAATAACAATTTTTGAACACAGACTACAATAATTATGCTTAAAAGACCCAGACATTAAAACTGAGTAGTTCTCACGTACATGTTATTTATTTGAAGCATTTATCATATTGTAACTTTTATTTTCTGATGAAAGAATAAGATTTTGGGAGTGATCCCACACTGTATACATTAAAAAAAGTAAGCTTCATGAAGATCCACCAGGACAAGTTTTCCACAAGTCCAAAAACCAGTCTTTCCTTTCTGCTTTCTCTCCAACAAGTTGCCTGTTGGTTATAGCTATCTGCCGGTAAAACTTAATTTATTTGCTTGTTTAACTTGTATGCCACCATCTCTCTACCCAAGTGACTTTGGGTGGCATAAAGATTAGCTCATTTATTGCTCCCTCAGTGATGTTATCCTACAGGCATTCATACTCCACTCCTGGGGCAAAGCTGGGAGATCAGGACTGTGTTTTCACTGTGAAAAGTATTCAGTCCTGTGAGATCAGGTAGAAGGGTCAATCCAAAGCAGAATGTGTGAGCATATTGTTACCAGAGTGCCTATGCAATATATGATAATATATTGTGCCATGTATTAGTATGAAGTTGTGAATTAGTATGTCTAAACAGAGTATTTAAAGTATATCAGAGAGGCAGAAGGATTTGTTCTGGAAGATTTCAATTTAGGCAGTATGAATGTGAAGAACTCCAGAATTGCAATCTCTAAGAGGACGTAACAATTAATACATGAAAACAAGAGATGGGTCTTACAACAAACATGGTTTGTAATGCATGAGATGGTTGCGATCTGAATTCCATGAGGCCATGCCAGACAAATGGAAAAGTTTTATGAGGCAGGAGAAGACTTCACCATCCCAGCCTTATCAAAAGTCATACGTTTAACCGTAATGCTTCAGAACTCTCCCCTAGAAAGAGATACTATGGATAGTGGGTTTTCCAAATCAAATTTGCTCAGATAGACCTTGGATAGGGTAGGGTTTGTGTCTGAGAGTAAGTGAAGCTTTTAGTTCAGAAGGTAAGATATGAATGTTGCAAGTCTGAATTTCTCTGAGCTTTGAATCTCTGAATAATTGAAAGCAACCAGTAGTATTGGAGATGTTTCAATGTCTCTCTTTATGATACCCCAGCTATTGGGAAAATGAAGTTTCAAAGTATGATATACCAAGGAAAAGGAAGAGTAAAGAAAGGCACTCCAGAGTTATTCTCCTTAATAAATTACATACTTGGAAGATGGAAGTTTCAAGCTGTAGTTCTATAAACTTAGCCAAACTTTGTTAGAGCCAAACTTTACTGGCTCTACAAATCTGTTGGTTTGGTTGGGTAGATGACTTGCAATAAATATACTGGCCATTTCCTAGTGGTAGTGCTACACAATGGACATGGCTGTTTCCTTCTACTGCTATTTTGAGTCCACTAGCACCTTAGGGAAATGTTTTGCAAGTTGTTCAAGGTGACCTGTTGAATTCTCACAGTAATAACAGCATGAAGCTGCTACGTTTTAAGTGATCCAGGTAAGCTGGTTACTTGAACACAGCTCAAGATTCTTGTAACATCTTGAATGCTGACATATTTATTATTGCATAAGCATTTTGTAATTGATAAACTCATGTGTGCGTCAAGGCCAGTTTTCCATTGATCACTTACTGCATCTTGCATCACTCAGCCATCACTTGAGGTGATATAAAACTTATTAACCATAGTGGCGCAGTGGTTAGAGTGCAGTACTGCAGGCTATTTCTGCTAACTGCCTGCTGCTTGCAATTTGGCAATTCAAATCTCACCAGGCTCAAGGTTGACTCAACCTTCCATCTTTCCGAGGTCAGTAAAATGAGGACCCAAATTGTTGGGGGCAATATGCTGACTCTGTAAACCGCTTAGAGAGGGCTGTAAAGCACTGTGAAGCCTAAGTGCTATTGCTATTGCATCCATTTATTATTACACCCACTTAACAATCGTTTAATGATTTTAGAATATGCTCTAGGGATTTTACTACAGAGTTATCACAGTTCTGCAAATAAGACAGACAAGGATGACTTGTCTGTCTTATTTATTATTATTGTCTGCTAAGTTGTTGCAAGGTATATTGGTTAAGGTTTGGTTCTCTCTTGCACCTCTTTTTGAGTGGAGAAAAATACGTGGTTTACGGTGACATGAACCATCTTTCTCCCATCATTCTGATGGTTTCCTGTCAATGTAGTATTAAGAAAAATGAAACAAACATGTAGCCCCTTGATTCTCACTTCATCTTTTATGTTTGGGGGTGGGTGGGGTTTGTTTGAACAAATTTGTTTCAGGTTGAGAAATATTGTTACCCACGCATAACCCATAGAGACAATTATTTTCTGTGGGCAGAAGTGACATGAATAGAACAGAAGTGACATGAATATCACTGTTGGGTTTGAAGCATGTTTCACAAATAATTTAGATAAAACATATATGTTAAAAATTCAGAGAGGGCTAAAGAAACTTCAGATTAGTTCAATTGTATTCTTTCCTAGATGTCACTGTGTTATTTTTATTCTGGTAATTTTTGATGAAGTAGGATCTTTTTTAGTTGTAAATTTTTAGTTCTTCTTCGACCCAGAAATCCATATTACATGGAGATCTGGTAAATGTCTAGAGCAGGGATGGCTAATCTTTTTTGGATCGCATGCCAAAAGCAGGGGAGGTCGTGCGTGGATGGACCCACACCCATAATGCTATGCGTGTGACCCCAGCACGCATGCACGCATGACCCCAGCGGGCATGCACGTGTGACCTCCCCCTGCACACATGCATGTGCAACCAGCGTAACCTCCCCATTTTTGGCACCCTTTTTCACTCTCCCCAGACTCCAGAGGCTTTCTAGGAGCCTGGGAAGGGCGAAAACAGCCCCCCCACTCCCGGAGGCCCTCCGGAGGCTTCGGGAGCTTCCCTGAAGCCTCTGGAGGGCAAAAAACGAACCCTATGGGCAATCCAGAAATTCAGGAAAGGTGACTTCCAATTTGTCCGTAGGGCCATTTTTTGCCCTCCGGAGCCTTCAGGGAAGCCTTCTGAAGCCTCCGGAGGGTGAAAAATGGCCTTAAAAGAAGGCCGAAGCGTGTTGGAGCTGACAAAGTAATGCTTCGCGTGCCCTAACAAATGGCTCTGTGTTCCACCTGTGGAAGGTGTGCCATAGGTTCGCCATCACGGGTCTTGGGGTTCTTAATTTAGCTGCTGAAAATGCAGCCAACAGGGTAGTCATGGATGAAAGTACCATTTTGTATAACTCTTTGCATGCTTTGCAACCTTATGGACCAGACCAATGACCCCTCTAATTCAGCCAAGCATTAGGTTAAACTAGTTGTATTTAGGAAACTCATATCACGAGGGTGATTGTCTTCTTCCACCAAGGTGGTATTTTATGATGCCAGCCTGTATACACCAGAATGACAACTGGTTTCCCAGATTGGGAATGTACCTTTATTCATCTCAAGCGGAATCAATATTGAGTTGATGGCTTCTATTATACAAAGCAAGTTTGGGTGTCCCAGCCCAGTCCTCTTCTGTATAGGGAAAAATCTTCATGGGGAGGGAAGATGTTACTGTACCTGAAGGGGGAAAAGAAGTGGATGTATCATCCCCTCAATAGCTTTAGTAAACATCTAAAATTACTGTCAGAAACTGAGATGTTTGGGAAAAAGATGTAAGCTTTGCTTGGGACAGGGGTCTCAAACTCAATTTACCTGGGGGCCACTGGAGGCAGAGGCTGGGTGAGGCTGGGCCGCATAAGGGATTCCATTATATTGGATATTATACTTTCATATTACTAACATTATACTTTCATATCATGGTGGGGGCCACAAGATACCATCCTGCGGGCCGCAATTGGCCTGTGGGCCGCGAGAATGAGACCTCTGGCTTGGGATTAGATTATCTCTTAAGTATTGGTAAATGTTTTAGGCCAAGAGTCTCCAATCTTGGGTACTTTAAGACTTATAGACTCCACAAGTCTTAAAGTTGCCAAGGTTGGAGACCCCTGTTTTAGGTACAAACATATAATTTATTTTCTCTATGTTCAAACTCATATTCTTTATTATTTCTGTATGAACTCAGTGACTGGGTATACTTCAAGTTTTTATGATATCACAGGTTGTGCATGAAGATATTTCTTTCTTGCAAATCACTTAGGACCATATTTTGCAAGGATCCTTTTGGAGAAGGGCGGGATATAAATCTAATAAATAAATAAATAAATATTTTTCCCCTGAGAAATTCTTTGAATATTATAACAGATCACTACCATATTGCATCTTTTGGATTTTTTTATTTAGTTTTATTTAGTTTAACCACTTTGTGAACTGCCATATGTTGTAAATTGCACAGCTCTATCCTTTAGATCCTACAGCATATCATATTTACATTAAAAAGTGATTTTATATATTTATAAGATCTTGTGAAATGAGGGTATGCAGAGAAAGGAGGTCTTATTTTTGAGGATCTTCTCAGCTCCATCCAATTAAGACATTTTTGGTCTTCTGCTTTTTCTCTATCTAGTTACTTTGCCTTCATTTATTTATTTAGTAATTTCATCTTTGTTTATTCTTTCTGTTTGACTAAACCATCTGGACATTCTTTCATACACATGACTCTCTGGTATTCATTCACATTAGTTGAGCGTCCACTAATTCTGTCTCTTCTTGTTTTATCACACATTCTATCTCTTCTTTATTATACTACACACACTTCTCAAATAAAAAAAACCTAATATTTTATACTGTACTTTTATGTTGTTTCTGACATACCCAACTCTTACTTCCATATAAAAAGGTGGGTGGAAGCACCCTCTCAGACAGTTATTTTGGCTTCTTTCAACAAACATTCATTTCTTGCAGCAGATAACTGACTATCTTTCCATCAGCATTTGCATATTATAAAGTTTTTCCACCAGCTTTTAGGTAGTAAACATTCTACCAAGGTATAGAAACATTCTCCGTGTCTTTTTATTGTTTATGCATAATTTCCCCCCTCCCCAAGATGGCGGCGTGCTTAGACGCTGTGGCTTTGAGCACCTGGTGTCACAGTAGAGAACGAATTTCATTGTAAGCAAATACAATGACAATAAAGATGATGATGATGATGATGATGATGATGATGATGATGATGATGATGATTATTATTATTATTATTATTATTATTTTCAATGGTTGACTCCATTCTCCATATCAAATATAACCATCTAGGACCAGGGTGATTGCATTTTGTTCAAATCAGTTCTATTTTCAGTCAATATCATTGCATATACAAGTGCATGTACATTCTGAATCAGCATATTTTCCGTGTCACCAGAAGCATTCTGTCTTCATTCTCCCATAAAAAACAACCAACTGGACATCATATCTCCTTGACTTACTCCATGCTTAGTGTTAAACAATTTGCTAAGCATTCCATTTCTTTCCATACATCCTTTTCTTTTATTATATTCAACAAGCAACCTTATGCTCAGGGCAGGGGCGAGTTCCAGCCGCCATTACTACAGGTTGGGTAGTAAAAAAAATTGTGCCAAGGATCATAGAACCAGCAGGGTCACATGTCTGCTGGAGTTACTACCTATTTGGCTGAATCGGACCAAATAGGTAGGAATCCATCTCTGGCTAAGGGATCATTAGGTTGTGTGTATTTGTGCTAAAGAACAAGCAATAGATCATGAAAGAACTCAACTGGAATGGATATCAGGGTCTTCTCTCAGCATATCTTAAACTTCTATAAGTTCCTATCTTATAATTGTCTGCTACCTCTTGAAGTGTTAATGCCACTGTATAGTGCCTTGGTAAGGCCACACTTGGAATACTGCATACAGTTTTGGTCGCCACGATGTAGAAAAGACGTGGAGACTCTGGAAAGAGTGCAAAGAAGAGCAACCAAGATGATTAGAGGACTGGAGACTAAGACATATGAAGAACGGCTGCAGGAACTGGGTATGTCTAGTTTGATGAAGAGAAGGACCAGGGGAGACATGATAGCAGTGTTCCGATATCTCAGAGGGTGCCACAAAGAAGAGGGAGTCAAACTTTTCTCCAAGACACCTGGGGGCAGGACAAGGAGCAATGGGTGGAAACTAACCAAGGAGAGAAGCAACTTAGAACTAAGGAGAAATTTCCTAACAGTAAGAACAATTAACCTCTGGAACAGCTTGCCTCCAGCAGTTGTGAATGCCCCAACCCTGGAAGTCTTTAAAAAGATGTTAGACAGCCATTTGTCTGAAATGGTATAAGATTCCTGCCCATGCAGGGGGTTGGACTAGAAGACCTACAAGGTCCCTTCCAACTCTGCTATTGTATTGAAGTTACAGTTGCAAATGGCTTTTTAATGTGCTCTTTCTCAGTGCCAACAAAAGGAACACAAACATGCAGTTCAATGTCTTGGCTTCTAGCTTTCTGTCCTAACTTAACCTTGCTCTCTCTGGCTGTCCCCTGTGTGTGGAGAATTCCTGCAGCCCCAGACATAGAACAATGGTCAGGCATGGAAGCAGACCTTCCCAGCGAGCTGAAGTGTCATAATCCAACCATAAACTTTCTGTGGTCTCTTATTCGTTTAAAATAAGTTTTAGCTGATTTGACTTTATCCTGACACTAGATTCTGCCCAGGGCTTCTCAGATACCATCTGATGTGGTCTCATTTGGTGGTCATCTGTATAACCTTCTGAGAAACTTATTTGCTCTGATTTATTTGTTTGCACTTCTCTGTTGTCCAGTTTGCTGGAAATCCTGAGAATAAATGCATTTCCCCTCCTGATTAATAAGCACATCAAAATGGTTCTTCAGCCAAGTACTTAGCTTAGGTTAAAAGATAAGATTAATTGCGGTGGTGTTTTCAAACTAGGCAGAGGATTTTGCTACCTCTTTTGTTGGCACTGTATTTGCACAAATAAAGTACTATCCCACTTGTGACAATGTCAGATGGTGTAGAAACCTATATGGTTTCTGTGTCTAAGAAATTTAGTTGAAATAATTGCATTGCTGGGATATGCATGCTTTGCAGTAGATCAGATTAGCATCCTCCCCATTTTTTTCACACGATCAGATGGCCTGTGGGTGAGATATTTAAAGGATCACCTTCCCCTATAATTTTCCTTGGTCACTTTTAGGAAATTATTTTTACATATTTTGATATACAGTTTCCATTGGGTAAAATTTTAGAGGTAGACTTCTTTGAGATTCTCTCCAGATCTAAATCAGGCTTTTCCTAGTCCGGTGCCCTCCAGATGAGCTGAAACCACATTTGCTAAAAATTCAGCTGGTATCCCTAAGTCATGCCAAGCAGTAATAATTTGACCTTATTGTCTGAGAATTGTGGAAGTTGCAGACTTCAACACATTGAAATGCACATTTAAGTAATAAATGGTTAGGCCTTGTTTCCACTTGCTAGATTTCAAAGGACACATTAAGACTCCAGCATGAGTCCGAAAGCTCAGAAGACTAAACCACTGGACCCAAATTGGATCCTGTGATACATTAAGAGCCTGATGCTTACATTAAGAGAGTTCAAAAAAAATATTTATTTTCCATTTTCCTTCAAGAAGTTGACTTCCCCTCCATTTATCCTGAAATGGGGAGTGAAATTTTCTATGGAGATTCTCAATCATTCAGCTTATGGTTGTCCCAAAGGTGCTTTTCCAAAGGCAATTTGACTTTGTTTTTTCCTTTAAGATGTTTTGTTTCTCATCCAAGAAGTTGCTTTTTCAGAACTGAAGAAGTTTTTTGAATGAGAAGCGAAATGTCTTCAAGGAAAAAAGCAAAGTCCAGTTGCCTTTTGAAAAAGGACCTTTTGGGACAAATTGAAGGTTTCTTCAGTTCTACTTCAGCAGTCCAATAATATGTTTTATCTTCTTCAATCTTGAGGTGTTCTAGACTGTAGGATTGGGGATGGGCACCTCTTTTTCTGAACTAAAGGCCATGTTTGACCTTTGAGTGCAATGACAGAGGCCGCCTTCCAAAAAAATATTAAATGCAGACAACCAAAAATATGTGGTTTAATTTCATTTAATTAAAGCTAGATATAATCCACAGGATAACAGTCATATGCTACATCATTTCCCTCTTTTAAACAGAAACAACTTTTGGAGGCGCCACAGTCAAAATTAATTTTAAGACATGTCTGTTTATATAGTGTAGATTACAATTCTCATTATTTTGATCATTGGTTAACTGCCTATGGCTGATGGAAATTCTAGCTTGAAAAGGTTGGGGTGGGTTGGGTTACCAGATTGTAAGGATCCTTAGCATTTCAGAGCTCAGTCTTTGCTTCTGTGCCACTTTAATGATTTAAATTTTATATCAGTATTGCCTTTTTATTTCATTGCCTTTTCTACCTACATGATATTGTCCAGCTGCCCTGAAGGTATCAGTTGCCGAAGAAAGTGGAATATAGATCTTATATCTAAACATACATGTCTGTGTGGACACATCTCAGCTAATGGTGTTGAATATATTTATCTTGCAGTTATGTTTTGTTAAACAGAAGCAAAAGCCATACTGGAGATGTGGTTGAAAACTTTTAGAATATTTCAAGGCAACCATAACCAGCCCTTAAACCCCACAGGGACTGAAAAACACAGCATAAAATTTGAAGTTAATTAATTGAGAAAGGAGCTGGTTGAGGTTTGTTGATTCTACGTAGCTTCAGAAGCTGGGACCTTTCGTTTCTTGTACTGCACAGTAACTGTTTCCACAGGAACTCAGGCCAGCACCCATGTTGCTCACTGATAAAGCCACAACGTAGAGATGTGTGGTGTGGGTGTTTAGAATCTCACAAGTTTCTGAATTCTTTCCATCTCTCTATTTTTTTCGTTTTCTGGTTTTCTCATTAAGTCATTACCCTGGGAATTGCTTGAATCAGAGGTAGCTTAAAGCTTTCCTTCTCAATCTTTGTCTTAACCATTGCCTGCCTGCACAGTGGTACATTGGTTGTCATTTCCCTCAATCCAGGCTGTGGAGAAGTAGCTTTGGAAAATATTAAATATGTACCTGTAAGCAACGTATTGGTTTCATTTAATTTATGGACTGCCTAATTCCCAAACGACTTTGGGCAGTTTATAATAAAAACTAACTAAACAAAAAGAAGACGACCAGAAAGAACAAAATATATAAAAACCCCTGAAGAAATCAAATCAAAATAAAGAAAGCAAAACAAAAAGGGACCTCCATAATCACCCTGCCTCCAAGGCCTGGGAAAACAGCAAAATGTGGGAGAGCTCATTCCAAAGGGCAGAAATCGGGACAGAGTAGAGACACTTCCTGGGCCCCACTTTTTTTTAATTGGCAGGACTCAAATGCCCAGAGTTCCCCATTTATATTATCCTTGGAATCGTTGTAATAACTCTGTAATTATATCCTATCTATTTATTTTAAAGGAAGAAAGGGATATGTCCAAGTTGTGTAGCTTGTGCAAAATTATTTGTTTTAGTGAAATTAAAATTGGGACTGGGAACTGCTAGCCCATTACTGTTACCTGCTCCAACTCTGTATAGTTCTGCGCCTACTTTATGTTTGTTGCTCATACAAAATAAGGGGGGCTCAATCTCCTTGCTCTTTAATGTATGTATATTCAGTAGATTTGCAGACACTTGTTCAAATGAAATAAGTATGATTCTATTGAAAAAAAGCTGGGCTGAACAGAATGTGATGGATTAAGTAATACGAACCAGTTTCACATTCTTCTTTTTAAACTCAGCCCTCCCACACAGAGTTCACGCATTGCACATGGTGTCTTTTGTTTGACTTTGGCTTAGAATGTTGCATGAACTCAATCACTATGATTTATATAGTACGATTCATGACTTAGCATGTTATATAAATCAAGTTGCTAGTATTTTATGTAATGGTATGGGCAGCCATATACAGTAAATCTATTTAATAAATTAACTAGTAAATAAATAATCACAGTGAAATAACCCATGACGTAGTATGATGTGTTATTCGAAGCATAAGCTGGATGTGGAAGCACAATTGGGGATGTTAGGGATCATCCTTGGGAATCAAAGGAAATAATACAAGGGACATGTTTTTGTTGTGAAGGAAGAGTACCCTGTGGCCTTGACACAGCTTACACCCTTGATAGAAACTGAGAAACAGACAATTCTGATTTATGGCAGAAAAAGTCAATTCCCAGTTGTATAAAATGTTAAAAGGCTGCCTTAGAACACGTTGGGATACAGCAAGAAAGTATTAGAAGAGACAATTTACAACTAGACACAAGGACAGTTTTTCCTCAAATGCCATCACTCTGCTAAACAACTAATTACCACAACAGTGTCAAACTATTTACTAAGACTGTATTACTATTCTTCTTCTCATCCTTCCTATTACCTATCTCCTCCCACTTATGACTATAACCATGTTGCTTGCATCTTTACAATTTATATTGTTTTATTTGTTTCCTAGTATGGTTTAATTGCTTATTAGTAACCTATGACTATCACTAAGTGCTGTATCTTATGATTATTAATGAATGTATTTTTTCTTTTTTTGCTTTTTATATACACTAAGAACATATGTACCAAAGACAAATTTCTTGTGTGTCCAATCACACTTGGCCAATAAAGAATTCCATTCCATTCCATTCCATTCCATTCCATTCCATTCCATTCTATTCTATTCTATTCTATTCTATTCTATTCTATTCTATTTATGTTATGAGTGTCCTACAACCTATAAGCTAACCTATTATTTTCAGATGTGGGACAAGGTGTTGCCCTATCAGCAAGACTAAGAGATATTAATCTGCTAGCATCAGTGGAAGCAGGTGCCCTCCTGTCCTTGGCCTTAGGTTGCAAATACTTGGGTTGGCCCGGGCACACAGCTGCTTTTTCTCCTTGAGAAAAACAACCAGTTCAAGCATGTCTGCAGAGCCTGAATTGAGCTCTGCAAAAACAGACACAGTGAGGTGTTCCATTGCTTCTAACCCAGGGGTCTCCAACCTTTGCAACTTTAAGTCTGAAGGACTTCATCTCCCAGAATTCTCCAGCCAGCAAAGCTTAAAGTTGCAAAGGTTGGAGACCCCTGTTCTAACCATTGAAAAGCACAACTGCTCTTACTCTCCATCCTTTTCATTAAGAGTTGAAACATTGCTTGGAATTTCAAATAAATAACCAGCAAGTTTGGAGAAGGGTCTTTGTAGAAGAGCTTTCACAATGGAGAACTTAGCTCTCTTGAACTATAAATATTCCATGTTGCTTTTAGGCAAGTATGTATAATATATTTTGCTGGGTTATTGAGAATAATTACAAATTTTAATTTGATTACATTCCGGTCTTCTTCTGAATGGCTTATGGCGGCATACGGACTTTTTTCCATTTCTCCTCACAATAGTTTTATGAGCTAGGCCAGGCTCAGTAAAATTCAGTGGCCTAAGGTCACACCAGGAGCTACGTAGCTGAATGAAGAATTGAATACTTCTCTTTTGTGATTATCCAACAGCCAACTGTTTATAATATTGATGTTCTGTTCAAATCTGAGGCATATAAATTGATGGTTTGGGGAAAATAATGGAAGATGTAAAAAAAAAACCTGTAATGGAAAATCATCTTAAATGAATACTGTATTATGGAGTTCCTGGTGTTCTCTGAGCTTAGTTGTTTGCTTGCAGGCATTTCATTACCCAATAGATAATATCATCAGTGCAATATTGCACTGCACACTGCACTGATAATACAAAACAATATTGTGTTGCTAAAGTGGTTTTACAACTTGAAAGCTCCATTTTACAATACCTGATAATTGGAAGGATTACTGTGCCTAATGTCTATAAATAGTTCCAGGAAGAGAACGTACATATTTCTTATATTCTAGCTAAAGATATAATAACCCTTGCCCACAACCTCTCTTGATTTGTGTTTGGGCTGCACCAAACAGAACTGCAGTTTTTGATAATGAGGACGACATACCTGTATCTGCAATAGGTTGCAATATTCAGATATACAGGGGTGTTGCTAAATTTAGGGCATACAGAGCAAAAAGGTTTTGCACTCTTTACCCAGTGGGCATAATTTTTTCCTGCAGTTGTGGCTAAAAACAGATATACCACTTCTATAAATCAAGGGATCCCAATTTGATAACAAAATTTCCTTTCCCTCTCTCTCATTAATGGCATTGCAGTGATATGTCCAATGAGTATCTCAAAGAAGGGGCAGGAAATCACCTGAACATCTGCTTATCAAGAATGCACTTTATGATCTATACTTTCTCAGCTTCAAAGCATGGAACCTAATCTATATCTTCACCTTATTCTTTTGGCTCAAGAAGAATATAGTAATCGGCCTCTACGAAACGTCATACTCTTCTCATTTTCTTGAAGTGCAGGGTCTGCTTTTTTCAGATTAACCAAGTGTTGATCCATTGGCTGCAACAGGAGTAGACCAACTGACTTGTTCATGGGCCAAGAGAGAGGGACTGGTGTGAAGTCATCCAGCTGCCTTTCATGGAACTAAGGTCGGACTAGAACTCAGTCGCCTGGTTTCTAGCCTGGTGCCTTTTTTTTCTCCCTGACAATTATTCTCTTCTCTCTGACCAAATATGTCTTTTGCCATTTCCATTGATTCTGATCATTTCCATTGTGGAAATCTCAATATTTTTTCTTGTTGTGCAAATAATAATCTTGCTGATGTTATGGGTAATGATACAGGATCAAGGAGATTCCTAAAATAATGCTATAGTTGCAGGTCAAGATACTGGATATTTGTCCATGGGATTGCTAAGGATTGGGCTTGATTCAATGGCATGTAATTGATTCTCTCCATGCAAAAAACACAAAACGAACATGGATTGGACTAGATGACCTTTAAGGTTAAGAACAGAACAGAATAACAGAGTTGAAAGGGACCTTGGAGGTCTTCTAGTCTAACCCAGGCAGGAAACATGTACCATTTCAGACAAATGGTTGTCCAATCTCTTCTTAAAAATTTCCAGTGTAGGAGCGTTCACAACTTCTGAAGGCAAGTTATTCCACTGATTAATTGTTCTCACTGGCAGGAAATTTCTCCTTAGTTCTAAGTGCCTTCTCTCCACCAATGGTGGAAACTAAGCAATTAGTTTCCACCCATTGCTTCTTGTCCTGCCCTCAGGTGCTTTGTAGAATAACTTGTCTCCCTCTTCTTTGTGGCAACCTCTTAGATATTGGAACACTGCTATCATGTCACCCCTAGTCCTTCATTTCATTAAATCAGACATACCCAGTTCCCGCAACTGTTTTTCATAGATACTCTCCAACTATGTTTTGAACAAGTACATTCTTCTCCCCCTTTCCTTCTGAGCTGGTCTAAACTTATTAGCAGAAGAGCCTAAGAAGTATGATGTGGCACTGAGGAACGTGAACACACCCTACAATTACTCAGGTGTCATGTTGTGGTATGAACTGCATTTTAGAGACAGTGTAATTGTGCTACAGGACAATGAAATGATTACAAGGAAGGGTGCCTCCATTCTACTAATTAAGGCATTTTTACACTGGTTTGTTTTTTCCCCGGTGGAAGAGGCAAACTCCCAGAAAACCTCTAAATGTGCAAGGCACTTTCATTGTTTTTCATGCCTTTTTCAAATTTAATTTTTTTTAAATTTGCGTATAGTACTTAATTTTTCCACTTCTATTAATTCTTAATCTGCATAGTATTCCCAGTGTGATTTACATTGCCAAAGGATTCTAGCTCATAGGCAAAATGTTTGTATCACATGCTGAAGGTTTTCTATCATCTCTTGGTAGAAATGGGAACGATTTCAGTCTAGTTTCTGATATGTATAGAGCTGCGTATTTGAATGCAACTCCTACTGACTGTGCTGGTTAGGAATCATGGGAGTTGTAGTTCAACATACTTGGAAAGGTATGAGAATGGGGAAGGCTGCTTAATAGTAAATGAAAATGAAAAAAAAATGAAAAAAAAGAGACACTCTTTGGAAGACGCATTCAAATATTCAATTTGAGGAAATTAAATAAGGGCTTTTCAAATCAGGACCTCCCACCAGTTCACAAAACTCACTCCCGTTTTTGCTTCATGCTTTTGACTGGGCAAACTGGAAGCAGGAAGTGAGGTACTGTAAGGTTGGAGAAAACCTGTGCTATGTAGATTAAAAGATCATTGGAAGTGTATTTGTATTTCTTGCCCAACCAAACCCTACTGAAACCATTAGTTTATTCATGAAGGCATTGCACAAATCCATTCATCATTCTGTGTGACTGAAGTTCTCAAAACTGGAGGAACCCCCAAGTTAATATGTATTGTGCTTGACCACTTCAGGAGAAAACTTCCCTTTTCTATAGCACCAGTTCTCTGCTGATAGTAAAATATGTAATATTTAAAAGGAGTCCGTTTTAAGTACCATAAAGGTAGTAATCTCAATTCAGCTTTGTTTCTGGGACTAAAACAACAATCCATTCTTTTCCAGGGTAGTCTTGCTGTCAGATATACTCATTCTGCAGGACATTCTTCTGATTTTATGGTTGTGTGAAGCATTTATTTCAAGTCTTGTGGAGCAAATATATTTTACTGAGGCCAGTATTTCTCTACCTTGGCAGCTGTTTGCACTTCAACTTCCAAGATGCTGACAAGGGAATTTCTAAGAGTTGCCAAAGTTGAGAAATACTGGGTTGGATAGTTGCAATTTCATGTTACCTTTTCATTTGATCTTCTCGAGGTTCAACAGATCCAGCTCTTTTCTAGTTTCCATGTACGACTTATTCTCCAAGCCTCATCTTCAGCACTGTCTCTGGAGTTTTCCATTGTATTGATAACAAACTAATGCAGTGATGGCGAACCTATGGCACGCATGCCACAGGTGGCACACAGAGCCATTTGGCAGGGCACGTGAGGCATTGCCATGTCAGCTGACCAGCGCACATGTGCACTCTGGCCAGCTGATTCAGCCATTTTTAAAGTCATTTTTCACCCTCCCCAGGCTTTATAGGAGCCTGGGGAGGGTGAAAACAGCCCCACACCCCACGGAGGCCCCTCTGAAGACTTCAGGAGGCTTCCCTGAAGCCTCCAGAGGACTAAAAACCACGTGACTTCCGGTTTGCTCGTAGGGCTGTTTTTAGTCCTCCGGAGCCTTCAGGGAAGCCTCCTGAAGGTCTCTGAAGGCTCCGGAGGACTAAACATGGCCCTACAAGCAAACCAGAAGTGCATTCCAGTTTGCTCCTATAAAGCCTCTGGAGCCTGGGGAAGGTGAAAAAAGCATGTAAAAAATGGGGGGGAGTACCTCTCATCCGCATTGGGTGGGTGTGCATTGCATTATGGGTGCGGCACGCTGGTGCACGACCCCACTTGCACTCCCCCCTTACGGCACACGAGCCTAAAAAGGTTTGCCATCACTGAACTAATGTATTCTCCCTAGAAATGGGTGAGTCTTCCCAAAGAGAATTCACCAAAGTGGAATTGAATTTTCTTTATCATTTAGGAGTATCTCTATTAATGTAGAATTGCGTTATAGTTTCAACTACTGCATTACATCATGAATGACACTCAATTTACTTTCTACTCCTCCCCCTTCCACATTCTTTTTATTTATGCTGCTACCACTTCAAGGCCTTCCATCTTCAGTTTTTGTTTCTGATTTTTCCAAACTAAATGCACTGCTCTCTGTTTATTTGATGACATTCATTGGGCCAAGATTATCTTGAAGTTTCTTTCTGTCTAGTTTAATAGGAGAGTTCAGTTTTGTATAGAACTGAATGTGTAGAACATTTAGCTAAAACTCTTACCCCTGAGATGCTATACTTTTATTTTCACACAATTTTATTTTTTTGCTTAGAGGAGAACTAATTTATAATACTTCTTCCCAATTTACTAAATTTATGTGTGTAGGGATTTAAGGGAAGGGGAGCATTCATTCATAAGCTAAAACCAGGGTTAACTTTAGAGGTCCGTGATGGCGAACCTATGGAACGCATGGCCAAAGTGGCAGGCGGAGCCATGTTGCCTGGCACGGGTAGCGTCGCCCATTCCTCTTCTGGGTTTCTCCCGTGCATGCACACACAATGATCACCTGGTCTTCATGCGTGCCGTAGTGCTGGAAACTGGAAGCACTGTTCTTCTGTTTTCCAGCATGAGCATGCGTGCTGGCCAGCTGATCGCCGCATGCAAATGCGTGCCAGTAACTGGAAGACTAGCTGGCGCATGCGTGTCAGAAACTGAAAGTTTATTTTCCAGTGCCGAAAAGATTCATCAACACTGTTATAGGTGATGGAAATACAGAACATTTATTTATTTATCATATGTAAAACCAGCTTGCTATTGCAATAGGGTAATATGAACATATAAGAGGTGGAAGAGGTGTGGAAATTCACATTATATTTGCCTCTAGTGCTATCACCGTACTCAGTGGCTACTGAATTAGATCCCTTAATAAAAAGCTTTGTAACATTTTGCTCTGAGCTCCTTTGGAACAGGCTTCAAGGGGCTGATCAAACAGGTTTATCAAGTGGCGCAGGCAATTTATGTGAATACCGTAGATGTTGTTGCAGAGAGAAACTCCACAAAAGCTGGGCAGACTTTCTTGAGTAACAGTCTCAGAGAAAACAATGTATGTGGGGGAGGGCAGGGGGAAGGCTCTGCATGGCTTCATTATGTCCAGGGCTGGAAAAGAAATTTTGATTACCGATTGTAAATACAGAAGCATTTTAAGTCATGGATGTCAGCGGAATCTGGTTTTTTAAGCATTAAAGGCCTTTCCCCCTTATCTTTATGACTTCAGCAACATTCCCATTTGTGTTAGCTACTTACTAACGTGATTTATTCCCCTAGGTTTTGCATTTTAGTACAAATTTAGTATCTACATATATCTATAGACATACACAACTGTGTTCTTCCCACAGCCCTTGGAGCTGTGGGAATATGGTGTTATTAAAGAAGGCTAGGTTCAGTAATGAGTCTTGGCACCTCATGCAAAATTCTTTTTTGAGAAGTTCTGATTTTGCTCACTGACATAAAATAGATTAAAATTTTATACTGTAGGAAGATGGAATCTATGTTTGTTCCTGAAAATGAAAATCAAAAGGCATCTCCGTCTCTCTTGGAGAACAACTGATGAGGAAGTTCTCCTCCCTTATTTTATATCTCTTGGATAACTTCCATGAATCAATCAGCCTTCCCAATTACTGCCTTTCCAACATGAGTTTTCATATCCTGTCATCACCCGGCAGCATCTTCATGATGGCTTTACACAGCCATGCTTCTTGAAGATAATGGAGGTTGTAGGATGTAGTCCCTCACAACTATAGGGTACAAGGTTGGGCAACAACACATTTCATTCACTTAACATGATACTATATCAGGTCCAATTTAGATTGATATATTTTGGCTTAATCAGATATACTTCAGGCTTGTGTGCTTTGTTGTACACAAAAAATATGGGCACCATAGTGGATCTTGTCCATCATTCTGTTCCCACAATGACCAATCAGGTGCTCCTAGAAGTCTTGAAAATGACTACTAAGGAAATGGCACCCACTTTAGCATACCCATATGTTCATATTTCTGAGCTACTGGTATTCAAATAGTGGATTGAGTACTTTACTAATTTTTGTAAAGTTATCTTTTATTTGGTTTATTTTGTTTTGAAACAATATAACCACCTAACGTAGAAAACTAGTGTGGAAGAGGCAGTTTAAAACATTGGCCCTAAGTGATTGCTTAGTTAGTGAGGGATCTAGTGCAGGGGTGTCAAACTCAAGGCCCATGCACCAGATCTGGCCCACGGGGCTGCCCTGGAAATAGTGAAGGATCGGCCCGCAGCAGTGGTGGGTTTCAAATTTTTTAGAACCTACTCTGTAGGTGCGGCCTATTTTGTGGGCGTGGCTTGGCAGTCATGTGACAGGGTGGGAGTGGCCACCTTTTAAAATGTGGTGAAACTCATTTAACAATGCTCTTGCTTAGCAACCAAAATTTTGGACTCAATTGTGATGATAAATTCTTTCTTTCTTTCTTTCTTTCTTTCTTTCTTTCTTTCTTTCTTTCTTTCTTTCTTTCTTTCTTTCTTTCTTTCTTTCTTTCTTTCTTTCTTTCTTTCCTTTCCTTTCCTTTCCTTTCCTTTCCTTTCCTTTCCTTCCCGTTGGGTCACTAGCAGCGGTGGGCCAGATTTACTTCCAGGTACGCCGGTGGAACCCCCTCTCACCGGTTCTCTAAATTTCACCAACCGGCTCTCGCGAGTAGGTGCGAGCCTGCAGAAACCCACCACTGGCCCGCAGTGTCAGAGAAAACAGGCTTCCAATCTTCATTTTCGGCTGCCTTCTGCAGCTCTCTGCCAGCAAAAATGGAGCTTGGAAGCCTGTTTTTGCTGGCAGAGCACTTGGGCCGCCAAAGGCACTCCTGACATGAATGACATCAAGCTGGCCATGCCCCCCCGCCAAGGTCAAACAAACCCTGATGCGTCCCTCAATGAAATCGAGTTTGATACCCGTGATATACTGCATTGCTAATAAAGGTATATACATCCAACCTCTATTTGAACATGTCTAGGTAAGGGAAGGGATGTGATAAATCCCTTCATAATTGATTCTTTTGATTTTCAACAAGTTTTTTTCTAACGTTCAGTTAACATCTGTCTTCCTGCTACTTGAATCTATTGTTTCATATCCTGTATTTTAGGATCACAGAGATCACAGAGGTCATGGGCCTCCATGCGACACTGTGCTTTCCTTCTCAATCATCTATTCTCAAAACATTACATTTTCTCAACTGGTCTGTGTAGGATTTAATTTCCAGGCCTTTGATCATTCCTGCTCTTGTTCCTCACACCGACTCCGGATGTCTGGACCTTCTTAAAACGTGCTCATGTCCAAGCTTGGGTGGGACTGTTTCTTCCTGTTGTCTGGAAACAATGCTACTCTTGATATATCCCAAATCTTACATTTGTCTTTTTAGCAACCACATCACACTAAGATGCCTTAATAATCATTCTGCTGTGTTCCTGCATCATTGTCTTGATTTTTATATTGTATGGACTGCTTAAGTACTCTTTAATAGTACTTCCAGTAAAGTAGTTATTTTGCTGTTATGTGGCACCATCCAACAGCACCTTAACAAGTGCAAAGTGTCTTAGGCTCGGTCATCCGTTATCCCTGAGGTGATTATTAAAGGTGCTAGGCTAGAAGCTGGGAGACTGTGAGTTTCAATCCTAACAGAGGTTGGCCAGGTAACTTTGGGCTTGTTAGGTTCTCTCAGCCTTAGAGAAAATATATCAGTAAATCACTACCGAAAATATTACCAAGAAAGTTGCCTGAGGTTGTCCATGTAATTCATGAGGCTCGGAACGGAGCTGAAGGCACAAGAAACAATATAATAACAACAAAACATTTTCGAAGTATCTAGGAATGACTAGGAAGAGAACATACAGTATACACAGAGTAGGAGTTGGCATTGGAGATAGTACCCCAACTTCCCAAATATACATATATTTACTTGCAGGATCCATTCTGAGTCAGTCACCGGGACCAGAGGTTCATTCTTCCAAGCTTTTGGGCTTGTGCTGGAGCCCATCCTCATGGAACTTCTCTCTCTCTCTGAAATATGTGTGTGTGAGAGAGGATGGGCTCCAGCACAAGTCTGAAAGCTTGAAGAATAAAGTTCTGGCCCTGGTGACTGACTCAGATTGGGTCCTGCAACATTATCCTGAAACACATATATTTGCTTTCTTTGCAAGATATTCTTAATTTTTCTTAAATTTTTTTGTAAAGGAATCTAGGAGAGGGACCTTGGGGGGTAGGTATCAAGGAATGTGTCTGGGGACACATTATTGTTTGTGGACCCTTCACCACTACACTTGTATTAGTATATATATGTTTTGACATTTGCATGCCAAATCTGTGGCCTTTTGTGCCTTTTTGTTCCAGAATAATAATTCCTTCGCTGATTAAATACATCACTTAAAAGCTAGTTAACCCCCTCCCCCCAAAGAACAGGTGTCTGACCAAACTGAAAGAACCTGTTAATCATGCACTTGATGTTCGTAATAGAAACTCTGAATTAGTCATCAGCAGTAGAGGATTTCCAAGGCACATAAACATATATATGCACACTTCTTGCTAAGAAGCGGGCAGATACTGGTATTTGCGCAAAGCATCCACTGAAGTGGAAGATCAAGTACAACCAGTTGATGTGAGACAATTAAACTTGGCATTTTTCCATTAGAACAATTCTTATACTGAGGGAGATGAGAGAAACAAATGAAATGCTAGCAGCTAAACCTTAATTAACCTGAAAAGAAAAGAGAAAAGATCCTATAATATAAGATGTTTGGTTTATGTAAGCGTCACAGCTTTAGTTCTAGAGAAGCAGCATTCACAGTGGACAACACGGTTGGGCCAGTGGTGGTTCCTACCAGTTCAGACTGGTTTGGCCGAACAGGTAGTGGTTTGGCGGCCTGAGTTGCTGGAACCGTCAGCGACCCAGGTCTGCCACGCCCCCCAAACCAGTTCCCTGGTTGGTGCCATCGGTGCCACCATCTTCTTTTTCGTTTCTGCGCATGTGCAGAACAATTTAAATTGCGCTGTGCATCTGCGCACAGTGCACAACAAGCGTACACATGTGCAAAGCAGGCACACAAGCGAGCGGGCAGTAGCGCCTGCCGGAACCCACCCCTGGGTTGGGCCATGTACACCTTATGTTTGTTGCTTATTGCTATGCAGTTCCTCAGTTAATTGCCTAATTAATTTCTATTAATTAGAAATTAATTATTTCTGTATCTGAATCAGAAGTTAGAAAGAGTGCCGTATTTTTTCAGACCAACTAATTTTTATTAAAAAGAATACACTTTCATGAAGTACATGAAAGCCTATGCTTTTTAATGAAATTTGTCATATAGCAAGTCATGATTATCAGAATCCAAAGGATTCAGGAAATTATTTGTATTTGTATTATTTATATTATTTATATTTATATTATTTATATTTATATTATTTATATTTATATTATTTATATTTATATTTATATTTATATTTATATTTATATTTATATTATTTATATTTATATTTATATTTATATTTATATTTATATTTATATTTATATTTATATTTATATTTATATTTATATTTATATTTATATTTATATTTATATTTATATTTATATTTATATTTATATTTATATTTATATTTATATTTATATTTATATTTATATTTATATTATTTATAATTATATTATTTATATTTGTAGTGTCCCTCAGCTTTTGGAATCCAGTTGTCCCTATTAAAGCTCCGATTGAAAATAAAGAGGTATAATCTTAAATGACCTAATGAAGGAGAATATTTGTAGCTCAGGGTTGATATGAGGGGTCCTTGGTGCACAAGTGAGCTTCACAAAATTTAACAACCGGTTCGCCTAGTGCAGAACCGAAAATGTGAGCTTGTGTGTGGCTTCGAACACACGGCAATTTCATGCATGTGGCTTCCAACACACCTTCTCTTGCAGTTACGGTGAGTAGAGCGGGTGAGGTGTGGAAATCAGCTGGGCTGCGTGGATGGGGTGAGGGAGCCAGAGAGTGAGATATATAGGATGGGATAGCGCCGTGGCAGGTGGGCAGGGCCAGCCGGTGGTCGGAACTTCGGTTTGCCCGAACCGGTTCGAACCAGCAGCAGCCCACCTCTGCCTTGGTGCACCAAGAAGCATTGATGTTGTTACCTAGTTTGGGTAATGAAATGTTTCAAATGACCTGGTTGATTATATGGAATATATGGCATTCCCAGGAGTCTTGTCCAACACTACTGCTCAAAAGCATCAATACTCTTCCTGTGTTGCTTCTTCAAAGACCAACATTCACTTCCACATTGTCTCATGGGGAATATCATTCCTTGCATAACTGATCTCTGTGGGTAGAGATATATCACAGCATCTGAATATCTTTTCTAAAAAAATGAAAATCTAAATCGATCTAGTTTAACTTGAACATATTTATTTAATGTACTGTATTTTTCAGAGTAAAAGACGCACCTTTTCCCCTCAAACAAGAGGCTGAAAATCTGGGTATACGCTGGGTATAATCTTATACACTAAATACAGCATTTCTTGCCTCCTGAAACCCTGCCCCTTCACCAAAATGGCCGTGCATAGCCTTTAGTAGGCTTCCAGAGTGCTCCTGGGGGCTGGGGAAGGCAGAAATGTGCAAAAAGGGGGCATTTTTTGCTCATTTTTGCCCCACCGCCCTCAGAAGCAATCTACAAGCCTCATAAAGGCTATGCATTGCCTTTTTTTTTTTGGACAAAAAACGGACTTGTTTTCACAAAAAATGGGCCATTTTTGGGAGATCTGCAAAGTGCAAAAACTTTTTTTAAAATTTGCTTCTTCAAAACCTTGGTGCGTCTTATACTCCAGTGCGTCTTATACTCCGAAAAATACAGTAACCATTTTATGCCTCAATCACTGTAGCAGTTTTAGGCATCCCTTTACAAACAAGAGCAACAAAGAAAATATTCCTTACAAAGCTTAATGCTCTGAAATAACCTGCATAAATGCAAGCAATTGGTCTGAAAAAAGTGTGGTTACAACTCTTCCCGGTGTCCCATGGAGCCAAGTCTTCTCAAGAATTGGGGCCATCTGGACTTGGGGGGAGGAGTGGGGAATAGGACTGCTGTGCCTGAAGCAAGAATGGGCTCAGAGAAGACTTCCTTTCCCTGCCCTCAACCTTTATAGACACACAAAACAGCATGCACACAAAAAAGGGAAGTCTGTCAAGGGAAAATCAGTGTAATGATGGTAATGATTCTTTTCCTATGCATACAAGGCTCTATGGAAAAACAGTGCTTAGGGAGGCTGTTTTCAGCCTGTTTTCCTCTTAGCCCAGACATCGCCGCCCTGGGTCCTTTTTTAGGAGAAGGGCGGGGTATAAATTTAAATAAATAAATAAATAAATTTAAAAAGTAGAGTTTATTCACAATCTGGACAGCTTTGGGGGAGGAAAAGTACCAACTAAGTCAAGGCCGAAACAGTTGGCATTTAAGGCAAACACTTTCTGAGAGGCAGCTTCATTGAAAGGAAACGAATCAGCATCTGAAGCCACATGGAAGGGAGGGAGGCATTTGTCCTGTGATTGGAAGGGATACTCATTGTCATTAATGTACCCAGAATTTTCTGTGTTCACCTACTAACATCTGATGCCTTCCAGATATATTATACACCAGATGACCATTGTGGTAGAGGATAATGGAATAACATCAACAGTGGGATTCACTTCCTTCCCTACTGGTTCGCAAATGTGAGCATGCACGGGCTTCACTCACATGTGCCTTGTCTGTGCATGTGCACTGCCTTTTGTGCATGCGCAGTGCTTGCGCATTACATTGGGGTGGGCAGGCGGTGCCTCCTGCAGCTGCCGCTACCGGTTCTCCTGAACTGCAGAGAACCAGCTGAATACGACCTCTGAATAGTATTCATCTGCAGATAAACAATTTGGGAACATTGATTTCAGTTCTCCATCATCTGTGATTTTTTTAAATATTACCTGCCATGTTGACACTTACAATACAATAGCAGAGTTGGAAGGGACCTTGGAGGTCATCTAGTCCAACTCCCTGCCCAGGCAGGAAGCCCTATACCAGTGATGGCGAACCTTTTTTGGCTCGCATGCCAAAAGTGGGGGGAGCGCAGGGGAGTTGTGGGTGGGCGTGCCACACCCATAATGCTATGTGCGCGACCCCCTGCTTTTGGCACATTTTTTTCACCTTCCCCAGGCTTCAGAGGCTTCCTAGGAGCCTGGGGAGGGCGAAAACAGCCTCCCCTCCCTACCTCCAGAGACTTCAGGAGCTTCCCTGAAGCCTCCAGAGAGTGAAAAACGGCCTCAAAAGAAGGCCTAAATCAGCTGGCCAGCACACACATGCATGCTGGAGCTGACAGCGCAACCCCTCAGGTGCCCTCAGAAATGGCTTTGCGTGCCACCTGTGGCACCCATGCCATAGGTTCGCCATCATGGCCCTATACCATTTCAGACAAATGGCTATCCAACATCTTCTTGAAGACTTCCAGGGTTGGGGCATTCACAACTTCTGGAGGCAAGCTGTTCCAGAGGTTAATTGTTCTAACTGTCAGGAAATTTCTCCTCAGTTCTAAGTTGCTTCTCTCCTTGATTAGTTTATGATAGGACAGATTAAACCTGGGACATTTTGCATGCTGAGCTGATCCCTTCTGCTTCTCTCCTTTGCTTGTCCTTGAAAAGCCTTGCCAGCCACACTGAATCAAATGGACAAATAAAGCCAATACAATTCTAGGCTATATAAACAGAGGGATAGAATCAAGATGATGTGAAGTTTTAATACCATTTTATAATGCCTTGGTAAGGCCACACTTGGAATACTGCATCCAGTTTTGGTCACCACAATATAAAAAAGATATTGAGACTCTAGGAAGAGAGCAGAGAGATCAGAGAAACAAAGGTGAATAGGGGACTGGAGGTTAAAACATATGAGGAACGGTTGCAGGAACTGGGTATGTCTAGTTTAATGAAAAGAAGGACTAGGGGAGACATGATGGCAGTGTTCCAATATCTCAGTGGCTGCCACAAAGAAGAGGGAGTCAAGCTATTCTCCAAAGCACCTGAGGGCAAGACAAGAAGTAATGGGTGGAAACCAGTGGTGAAATTCAAAAGTTTTAACTACCAGTTCTGTAGTTTGGTGGGCGTGGCAGGGGAAGGATACTGCAAAATCAGAAATTCCCACCCCACAGCTACTCAATATTTCTGCTACCGAATCTCCAGAACCTGTCAGAACCTGCTGAATTTCACCCCTGGTGGAAATTAATCAAGGAAGAGAGGCAACCTAGAACTAAGAAGAAATTTCCTGATAGTTAGAACAATTAATTAGTGGAACAACTTCCCTCCAGAAGTTGTGAATGCTCCAACACTGGAAGTTTTTAAGAAGATGTTGGATAGCCATTTGTCTGAAGTGGTGTAGTGTTTCCTGTCTAGGCAGGGGGTTGGACTAGAAGACCTCAAGGTCCCTTCCAACTGATATTCTATTCTATATTAAATGTGCTGTAGCATAATACAATGTATAAAGGAGCTTCACATGCCCCTATTTTATTTTTCAGATACTTTGAATCTTGCTAGAGCTACAGCAATCCAATAACAGTGACTTCATAGTGGTGACTTTTGGATAAAGGAAACCATTGACATGACCTCTACTGTCCTTTAATGCCACTGTGATGGAGAGAGAGTATAAGTTTCCAGTCTGGCAATGACACCAAGAGTCATTGTAGCTCCATCAGCTCTGTAATCCAGGCTTGGCACCTCCATCTAAACAGTTCTTTTTTTAAATGCATACTGAGCTCCATTTAGACTGCCTATTCCTGCCTGTCTACCACCAACTTCTTGCCTCCAGGGTATCACGTTTAGCATTTGCATGCAGAAAATGTTTTATTTATTCCCTGGTACCTTTACTTAAAATATTTCCAGAAACTAGACTGTAAAAGCACTGTGGTCACCTAGGAAAGAAGTGATGAAATAAGAAAAAATAAATGACATACTCTTTCACACCCAGTCTTCTGGTTTTTGCCCAAGTTAGGAAGATGTGTACTCTGAGTTTGAAGTATATAGATCTCCTTAGAGGAGAAATGCTGTATTTTTAAGAGATTGTGGCAAAAGCCACAACCTTTAGCTTCTGAGAAACTCAGCTTTTAGAGAACAAAAAGCACATTTATTTCCCCCATGGTAAATATGGTGTATTTGTGGCAGGACCTGAAAAAACCAATCTGTCGGCTTATCTGAAACTGCTCCAGGTTGCACAAGGCCCAGAAAATGCTTTTGTGTGGTCTTGCAGCCTCCAAAACGAGTAGGAAAGCAAGCCTAGTTTTGCACGCTTTTTAGAGGCCCTTCTTGCATGACTTCCAGAGAGTCCGGAGGTTTGACATGTGACGTCATTGTAAATGACGGTGCATCAGAGTTTTGTCAGCATTGGATTAGGAAGACTGGAGTATTTTAAGACCAATAAACTAACTCATGGAGATTGACATTTTTCTACAAACTGTAAGATTGTCTTGTTTTGCAGTACAGTATTATTGTCGCCTAAACTGAGTATTATGGTTTTTTTAATTCCATACTTTGATTGTGGCATATAACATGTTTTTCTATCCCATTCTTGGTGTGATATTCTAGATAGCCACTGCCAATCACAGATATAGGAAATGAGGCATTACATGTGGCTGTACATCATGGGTGTCAAACTCAATTTGATTGAGGACCACATCAGGATTGTGTTTGACCGTGCAGGGGTGGCATGGCCAGGGGACTGGCGGCCAGCTCGATGTCACTTGTGTTGGAGGTGCCTGTGGTGGCCCGAATACTCTGCCAGCAAAAATTGGCTCCCGAGCTTTATTTTCGGCTGCGATGGCCTTCTGCAATCCTCTGCCAACGAAAACAGAGTTGAGAGAGCCCCACACACCCCATACACTGGATCCAGCCCACAAGCCTTGAGTTTGACACCCCTGCTCTACAGCATTTAGTAGGACAAAAACTTCTTCCTGATACAAATGCCAGCTTCCGAGAAGGATTTTTTCCCCTCAGAGGTCTATCAGAGAGGAATGGGAGAGAAATGGCCCAAATAATTATCTGCCTCATCAGTTGCTGTTTGTGTGTTGTAAAAATAAAAACCAATTCTCCAAATGCAAAAGTGAATGAAATGTCACGTTAAGTTTGATCCTCAAAATGGATAATATTGGATGAGATGAGCAAATATTATATGCTGGCTTCCTCCATTCTGGTGTTTCAGATGAATCTTTGCCTGCAGGGTGATATTATTTTAACAGAATATTTTAGAGGAATGCATCCATTTAGTCTGAATAATTACATTAGTATTTATTAGCTTCATGTTGCAAATGGAGATTTGAGCCATAGGGGCGGTAGTAAGACAATATTCTGACTTCATAATAGAAGTGACACATGAATCAGGAAATTTACTAATTTATAAACAATCCCTGGGCTGCTAAATTAAATACAAAAGCCTGGTGATTACATGGACCTATCCATTTTTTTCTTGTCAATAAGACAAAATTGATTTCCTATTGCATTTTTCTGAAATGTTTTTTCACTTCCAATCTAGTCTGTAGATTTGGGATTTCCTCCTGCCCAAATAAAAGCTAAGTGTGACATAAACCAACCCACATAATTTGGCCAGCTAAATGCTTCTGGTAACTAGAATATAGCACTGGGAAGCCAAGTATTTATTTTTTTATTATTTGTTTATTAGATTTTTGTCCTGACTTTATTACTTTATTACTTTTGTTATAAATAACTCAAGGTGGCAAAAATACCTGGTATTCCCTCTTTGTTTTTCTATACAGCAACAGCTCAGTGAAGTGGGTTGGGCTGAGAGAGAGAGAGAGAGAGAGAGAGAGACAGACAGACAGACAGACAGACAGACAGACTGGCCCAAAGCTACCCAGCTGACTTTCATACCTAAGGTAGGACTAGAACTCAAAATCTCCTGGGTTTTGGCCAGTACGTTGACTACTATACCAAACTGGTATTCAAAAGGAACTTCGGATTCTACTAACTGTAAGTACTAGAATCTGTGGCTGTTTAGCAAGTCATGTGGTTTGCCTCCCTTGTTTTTGTGTGACAAATTAATAGAAGAAAAAGAAACTGAAGAGCAGCCAATGCGAATTGCATCAAATGTATGCACAAGCATATACACCCATGTTCCATGTTTAGGCAAGCAACCCAAGTATTGGCTCTGGATCAAGTGTGCCAGTGGGGCTGCATATGATTTTGGAAGCTGCATATGATTTTGGGAGCATATTTCAAGATTACTTATATAATGGGTTGGATACCAAAGGCTGCTGTGGTGCAGTGGTTAGAATGCAGTACTGCAAGCTACTTCTGCTGACTTCCAGCTGCCTGCAATTTGGCAGTTTGAATCCTACCAGGCCCAAGATTGACTCAGCCTTCCATCCTTTCGAGGTGGGTAAAATGAAGACTCAGATAGTGGGGGGCAATATTCTGACTATAAACTGCTTAGAGAGGGCTGTAAAGCACTGTGAAGTGATATATCAGTCTAAAAATGCTATGCTATGGCTATGGCTATGTTGGATTCCCACATCTAAGATTCAGACCTTTTGCTAATATATTTACTGCTTATAAATCTACTCTTTAGATTGCATGATGCACCTTGCGGTAGTATGATAACCTGCCATGCTGCTTTATCTGTGTACAGGTAATCCTTGACATACAACCATTTGTTGAGAGACCATTTGAAATTACAACAGCACTGGAAAAAGTGACATTACCATTTTCACATGTATGACTGTCTCAGCATGTCCATGGTCACGTGATCAAAAATGCTTGGCAATTGTATTTATGATGGTTGCAGTGACCCAGGGTCATGTGATCACATGTTGTGACCTTCTGACAAGCAAAGTCAATGGGGAACCAGATTCACTTAACAACTGTATTTTACTGTGTAAAATGAAGGAAAACTTAAAAAAAATCTTGCTTAGCAATGGAAATATTGGGCTCCATTGTGGTCATAAATCGTAAATGAGGTCAATAAACTGAGGACCCAGGTTGTTAGGGGCAATGTGCTGACCCTGCAAACTGCTTAGAGAGGGCTGTAAAGCACTGTGAAGCAGTATATAAGCCTAAGTGTTACTACTAAGTGCTAAATCAAGGCATACTTTTACATTGTAATTGAAGGAGACTTTGACCTTTTACATTTGGAATATTCTTATCTTCATCCAGAACAGGGGTGTCAAACTGACGTTGTCGTGGCAGCATCACATGACATCATGTTGTCGCGGCAGCATCCCCCTTCACTAAACCAGATGTGTGTGTGGCCAGCTCTGACCCGTGGGCCCATGGGCCGGGAGTTTGACAGCCCTGATCCAGAAGGTTGTTCTTACTTCCAGACTGTCAAAGTCCCAGTGTTTTGCTTGGTGTGTTTGTGTACTATGCAATGCATCCTGTGCTGTATTACTTTCTGAAGCAGACTGTATTAGTCAACTGTTTGCTAGTCAATTTGTAATTGGAATGTTGTCTATGGCGATGGACCTGCTTTGCACCTGTGTTTCAGAATAGAAGAATCTCTAAATGAATTCAGCAAAATAGTTTTTGACTGGAGCTGTAGCTGATCACAATGCAAAAGAAGAAGCAAAAAATGAAGGCATCATAAGAAAATAGAAAATGGCATTTTTATGAAGGGAAAGTTTTTGTTATTTCTATCTGGGACCAATGACAATTGTAGTCTGGGAACTCTAAATTGGAAATTAGATTTTAGTGTGAAAATAAAAATTTGAACAAGCATCAGGCTTGGGTCATGTATCCCTTCTATTATTGGAAGGCTTCATAAGCTGTACTTTTTTCTTTAAATTATAGTTTGTTGGCCATCAGGTTCCAGACCATCTGTGGCTAATCTTGTTTGTTTGAAATAAATTTCACATGGTAGATTATGACAGCAGCTCATTTTAGGAAGGTAGGCTGTTTTAAGTTTAATAGTTAAAGACTAATAAAAACTACAAAAAAAGAATAAAAAGAAAACCAGAAAGTATATGTATGTATGCATGAATGCAATTTCTGGAGCCCACAATTTCTGGAGGCAACTCATTCCACTAATTGTTCTGTCAGGAATTTTCTCCTTAGTTCTAGCTTGGTTCTCTCCTTGATTACTTTTTATCTATTGCTTCTGCCCTCGGGTTTTTTGGAGAAGAGCTTGACTCCCTCTTCTTTGTGACAGCTCCTTAGATATTGGAACACAGCTATCATGTCTCCCCTGGTCCTTTTCATTAAACTAGACATTCTCAGTTTCAGCAACCGTTCTTCGTATGTTTTAACCTCCAGTCCCCTAATCACCATTGTTCCTCTGCTCTCTCTGCTCTCTTCCTAGAGTCTCAATATTTTTTTTATATTGTGGTGACCAAAACTGCATACAGTTTTGGTCGCCACGATGTAGAAAAGACGTGGAGACTCTGGAAAGAGTGCAAAGAAGAGCAACCAAGATGATTAGAGGACTGGAGACTAAGACATATGAAGAACGGCTGCAGGAGCTGGGTATGTCTAGTTTGATGAAGAGAAGGACCAGGGGAGACATGATAGCAGTGTTCCGATATCTCAGAGGGTGCCACAAAGAAGAGGGAGTCAAACTTTTCTCCAAGGCACCTGGGGGCAGGACAAGGAGCAATGGGTGGAAACTAACCAAGGAGAGAAGCAACTTAGAACTAAGGAGAAATTTCCTAACAGTAAGAACAATTAACCTCTGGAACAGCTTGCCTCCAGCAATTGTGAATGCCCCAACCCTGGAAGTCTTTAAAAAGATGTTAGACAGCCATTTGTCTGAAATGGTATAACGTTCCTGCCCATGCAGGGGGTTGGACTAGAAGACCTACAAGGTCCCTTCCAACTCTGCTATTGTATTGTATTGTATTGTATAACATTTCATGTGTGGTTTTAATAAAGGATTATAAAGTAATATTAACACTTCATATGATCTTGAATCAAAACAGATCCTTAAAATCCTGTCATTCAGTCCTGGTCAGCAAAAGTCCATTAAGGGCTACCAAAAATAACATCGTTTTTAAAATCTTGATGAAGTGCTCGGGATTTATATTTACATTTAGCCATCACATTTTTATGCCTTCCTTTATTTTTAACAATCTTGATCTTTAATCCCTTCAAATAATATTGTAAAGCTTGTTTTTTTAAATTTCTGTTTTGTCCCTTTTCATAAAAGTTCTCCAGAACTTTAACAGATCTCTTTTGGAAATCCAATATTAGGAAGTTACCCAAGTTGCTTTTTTTGGGTTGACATTTGTACATTCTTTTTAATTATTAAGACATCAGCTGCTTTCATTTGTATATCCAGTTTAACATCTTTTCTCATACCATTCTTGTAGCTTGTCAGTTTTTAAATCCACTTTCAAACCAGACTCAGTCTTGTCTGGTAAAACTTGTTCCTCTTCCAAAACATCTTTTAAAAGTTAATTTCTGGATCCATATGTCACAAATATGCTACAGAATGTCCAATGTGAAAGTATTTTGCTCCATTCTGTGCTAGTAAATCAAACTCAAGTGTGCTTTCCCTTTAATTGTAATGTTCAGTGTTTTCTGGTTCCTTCTAGTGTCCAACACTCAAATTCTCATCCTATAATGTTTTCTTTTAAGAATTCCAAAACAAGAACATTTTCCCATGGGAAGGATTTTTATTAATTTCAAAATCTTATTTCAAATTCATCAGGACCCTTAGTTTATTTATAACTTTCCATAATCAATGCTATTTACTGCTTATTCTAAAAAAAAAAGAGAGAGAGAGAGACTTAAAATATTCTTACTTATCTTTAAATTTTCTTTTTCTAAGGATAAAAGGATTTAGGATTTAGGATTTATTAAATTTTTAGACAGCCCTTCTCCCTTGCGGGACTCAGGGCGGTGTACAGGCAATAATAAGATCAATAATATAGAGCATAAAATATAATTAAAAATACAATTAAAAATATATTAAATAGATTGGCCTGATCTAAATCCTGTTAAAAAACCCTTACTAAAACAATTTAAAAACTAAAACAATTTAAAAAACTACGCCAGGAAGGAAGCTCCTGGTGCGTGTTGTAAGATTTTAAAGGTTTTTAATAATTGAAAAGCAGTTAAAAAAGCAATATCCAAAACTGCTTAAGAAATGGAACTTGGCAGAACTTTGTGTCCATAAGGCTACACTGAAGCTGGGAACTTGGTGGGAATCCCTTGACTCCAAGGCACTTGGCTGATGGAGCCCACTGCAGAAACCTCTATTCCTGCAGCATATTCACAAGGAGCAGCTGTTGGGATCTCTCCTTTATCTTCACCAGCCAGAAATCTGTGTCTAGCTGTGAATCTTGTCGCAATGCTTCAGAGACATCGAGCTCACCGTGAAGCCTCACTGGAAACCCCCATTCTCTCATTTCTCACACAGATGATGATATCAGAGACATTGCCTCATTACTTTCTATGAAAAAGAAGAAGAAAAATGCATTCATCTGAGAAAAAAGTTTGGCTTATCTTGAAATTTATAGGGTTAAAAATAGGAATTTGCGTAGTAATTTAAAAACTACTGAATTTTACAGCAATTATTTTCCAGTCAACTTTTCTTGACTCTGGTTGCATATTTAGAGCTCATCAATTTACTCATCTGTTTGTCTGGGGTGGTGGTATTTGTCATTGTTTCCATAAGTCTGACATCAAACCATACTTGGAAACTTGAGGATTCCTAAGTGGTTCCACTGTGCAGTTCTCTCCAATACTAAACTTGACTTTGTAAATTGTGTCGAGTGCTCCTTCCTCTTTTACAATGGATTATCCGAATGTTTATTTTGGGCCTGGTTGCAAGTTCAGCCACGAGGAATGGCTGTTGGAAATCACTGAGTCACCTTTCCAGAGAACCCTATTTTCAGACAATTTTAATTGTTGCGAAATGTTACACGTGGTGCATTAGATTTATATTTACATTTAGCTGTCACATTTTTTAAAATCAAGAAGAATAAGAGGGAGCTTTTTATAGAAGGCATGTGATGGGATGACGTGAACTTCAGCAGACGTTTTTGGAATTGCTATAAAAGGAATGGCAAACAAAACGCCCAATTCTGCGATCTTTGAATAAAGAATTGTGTTAAAAACATGACCTTTTTGTGGAAAACAATTGCGGGACTGATTTTCTTTGGCAAAAACATAATCACTTTGGGTTGTGTTTTTATCTAAACTGCAAAACAATGGCAAAAATATATGAGCTTGGGTCAACCCATATCTCTGTCTCTGTCTGTCCATCCATCCATCCATCCATCCATCCATCCATCCATCCATCCATCCACATAAGTATCAAACTGTTTTTGACATAAGTACAAGGATTCTAACACAGTCCACGTAATCTTTGATATGTGATCACAATGGAGGCTAGAATTTCCATCATAAATCATTGTGTGTCTGGATCTGATTTTACAACCATTCTCTATCAGTAAATTCCTACTACCATTTCATTTTACCAATTTTGGATTTGTAACGATTGAGGGGATGGGGTGGGAGACAATGAGGAGATTTAAGAGAAGTGGGGGTTGCTCCCTTCTTAGAAGCCTTTACTCAAGCTGTAATTATCTGAATGTGCTTATACGTCAGTATTATCTGCTGTTTAAAAAAACCTGACCCTTTCTTCCCCTCCAGATTATTTGGCTTGCTTTTTTAGGGTCTAATGCTAGGAATTAATTTTTACATACACCAGGGGAGTTTTCCTCAGCATAATGTTCCCCTAGATACTGAGATTACAATTCTTATAATCTTTATGCAGAGGTCTATATACTCATAGACACAATGAAAATTGTAAAGTCATCCTGCTTAGAACAGGGTGTAGGGAACAGGGTATCACTTAGATGTTTTGGGACTGCAGCTCTTACAAGATCCAGCAAGTATGGCCTGCAATTATTTATTTTGAACATTGTAATCCAAAATATCCTTGCTATAGAGCAGGAGTGTCCAGATCCAGTCCAGGGGTGCATAGATATGGCCTATGGGGCTACCCTGGAAACAGCAAAGGACTTGCCAGAAGTGCCTCTGCCAGTGAAAATGGTGCTCGGGAGTGCTGTGGGCAGCCCTCCCAAGCTCCTTTTTGCTTGCAGAATATTGCAGGAGGCCATTGCAGCCAAAAACGGAGCTTGGGAGCCCATTTTTGCTGGCAGAATGCTTGGGCCACCACAGGTGCCCCAACACATGTGATGTTGAGCTGGCCACAACCCCCCTGCCCCCCCAATTTCAAACACAACCCTGATGCGGCACTCAATGAAATTGAGTTTGACACCGCTGCTGTAGAGAGTGCTTTAGGATCTCAACCACTTGAGGAGTAGGTTGAGATCTTGACTCAAAATACAATACAATACAATACAATAGCAGAGTTGGAAGGGACCTTGTAGGTCTTCTAGTCCAACCCCCTGCGTGGGCAGGAACCTTATGCCATTTCAGCCAAATGGCTATCTAATATCTTTTTAAAGACTTCCAGGGTTGGGGCATTCACAACTTCTGGAGGCAAGCTGTTCCAGAGGTTAATTGTTCTAACTGTCAGGAAATTTCTCCTTAGTTCTAAGTTGCTTCTCTCCTTGATTAGTTTCCACCCATTGCTTCTTGTCCTGCCCCCAGGTGCCTTGGAGAATAGTTTGACTCCCTCTTCTTTGTGGCACCCTCTGAGATATCGGAAGACTGCTATCATGTCTCCCCTGGTCCTTCTCTTCATCAAACTAGACATACCCAGCTCCTGCAGCCGTTCTTCATATGTTTTAGTCTCCAGTTCCCTAATCATCTTGGTTGCTCTTCTCTGCACTCTTTCCAGAGTCTCCACGTATTTTCTACATCGTGGCGACCAAAACTGTATGCAGTATTCCAAGTGTGGCCTTACCAAGGCACTAAATTTATATGGATTTAAACAGTGCACACTGTTCTTTTCTTTGAAATATTGTGTGTGAATCTGACGTTTGGCAGTCAAGATGATCTAACGTCTAATGCAGACATACCCAATTGTAAATTGATTGACATCTGGATGTTGTGTTTATTTTTGTTTGTTTGGGGGAATGGTTATTGATTAATTTAATATGATTTATATTTGCTGTGATAAATACAGTATATTTATTGGCTAACCTCCAGGAGTTTTCGTAGCATGCAGTCTCTACCAATCAAATACAGAACTATTGTTTAGGTCCAGGTATGAGAGCTTAAAACTTTGCCACCTTTTCAAAAGAGATGCTTCACAAATGTTCATGTAAGTGTATCTGGTGTATTAAAACACCCTTCAAAATGTCCATAACATTTTTGACACTGCATAGACCAGTGATGGCGAACCTTTTTAGGCACGCGTGCGTTAAGAGGGGGGAGCGCAGGGGGGTTGTGCGCCGGCGTGCCACACCCATAATGCAATGCGCTCCCCAGTGTGCATGCATGCATGCATGATAGGTGCTCCCCCCCATTTTTACATGCTTTTTTCGCCCTCCCCAGGCTCCGGAGGCTTTATAGAAGCCTAGGGAGGGCGAAAACAGCCCCCCTGGAGGGTGAAAAATGGCTTTAAAAATGGCTGATTCAGCTGGCCAGCGTGTATATACATGCTGACCAGCTGACAGGGCAACGCCTCGCATGCCCTGCCGAATGGTTCCGGGTGCCACCTTTGGCATGCGTGCCATAGGTTCGCCATCACTGGTATAGACAGTTGCTGAGATCGCCATCAAAGCAAAACAATTGTGGATGCACAGGCAGTCAAGTAGGGACAGTTTTCCAAAAAAGGAGTGCTTTGCTTGTGCATGGATACATTCAAATGCTTTCCACAGCAACAGCAAATATACTGTATGGCAGGGGTCTCCAACCTTTGCAACTTTAAGTCTGAAGGACTTCAGCTCCCAGAATTCTCCAGCCAGCAAAGCTGGGAGCTGAAGTCCTTTAGACTTAAAGTTGCAAAGGTTGGGGACCCCTGCTGTATGGGATTGCAGTTAACATAGATGTTTTCTGCACAGGTATCCACAGAGTTTGGGGATCATATACTGAAATGATTGCGATAGGTTTTTTTTATATATATATAATTTTTAAATTTTATTTTAATACAAACAATCCATCTTCCATTAAACAGTGTGTCGTCTGGGTACAAATATATTGTGCAATAACAGTTAAAAGTTACAACCATATTCATTATTTGTCTGTTCATAACTTAACACTAATATACATAACGTATCTGATACTATAACAACCCTCTTTTTAAGTTATTTAATTCTATTAATATATTTTCTATATTCTATATTTCTCCAGTCTATTTCCATTTCTAACTTTCATATTTAGTCATCAGTAGAATAGTTCCCATATGCTGTAATATTTGGTTTGCTCCTTCTCTTTAATTGCAGGTGTTAACCTGTTCGTTTCTGCACATTCTAATATTTTCCTAATCACATTCTCATTCGTAAGAATCTCTTCACTTTTCCAATGTTGTACAAATACAACCCTAGCTGCTATTATTGCATGAATAATCATGAAATGACCGCAATGTTGTGGTGCAGTCTTCACCACTTTTATACACATATTGTGATATGGCATGCATGTAGATAAGGGAGACGTAGTGCAACATCACAACATTTGTTTCATTGCTCGGAGGAACCTGCCTCATTGGACAAATGCTTTTTGTCTACTTTTTGCGGTGAAACCCTGAACTCAGATCCAAATCTAATTCTTAGCATCCACACTGGGTCTTATCTTCCAGGTCATTATCAAATTGTTACTAATATGGCCATGGAAGTTACATCTAATATGGTCTTTTTATTTCCAAAGTGCATTTGACAATTTCTCCCTTTCTCTTCTCTTCTCTTGCAGGTGGACCTGGAACCTGAAGGGAAAGTATTTATAGCAATAACCCTCTCAGGCAACTTCACCGAAGGTAAGAGGTATACTGTACCTTTTCTCTCTAGTCTAGTAATCGTTACTAGTAATGCTTCCACACACCATAGCATGACATTATGCTCCAATTGCAACAGATGTAAAACTTGAATAAAGAGAACAATGTTATAATTGCCAAATTATGCGTGCTTTGTTGGAATGGAGAAAAACTTGCATTGGACACCTTTAGTAACTCTTACATTGGGTTCAGAACACTGAGTCTTATCTTCATAGTAGGACAGCTGAGGAACAGTGGCTGGCTAAAAACCTACTAAGCAGATTTGTAATTCATAGGAAGATCTGAACTGGGGACTTGGTTGCTCGCATACCTAGCTGTCAGTTTCCCTCTTAGTTGGGCTTTTTGAAGCTTCCCAGACAAACCACAGGGTATGGTTAATTTAGAATATTTATTGTACCCTAGACTGAAACCATAGCAACATTTTTTTACTGCCAAAATAAGCTTGCCCTACTGTCTTATGTCCTCCCCAGTGCGTGTTTCAACTAACTTCTATGGAAGTTAACAAACACATTGTATTGCATTTATCATGGTTAATGTGAAATGGCAATTAGTTAGTGATCTCTTTGACATTTCTCCATAAGGAAACTCTCTCAAAATGTGTCCCTGACTAACTTCTCTACATGGAGCTCCCCTTGAGGTGCACTCGAAGACTACAGCTAGTTCAGAATGCAGCCGCGCGGGCAATATTGGGTACCTCTAGGTATTCCCACGTAACACCGCTCCTGCGCGAGCTGCACTGGCTGCCTGTGGTCTTTCGGGTGCGCTTCAAGGTGCTGGTTACCATCTTCAAAGCGCTCCATGGCATGGGACCTAGTTATCTGCGGGATCACATCCTACCCCATACATCCCTTCGGCCGATTCGCTCCCACAGAGAGGGGCTTCTCTGGGTGCCATCCACTAGGCAATGCCAGCGGGTGACGCCCAGGGGGAGGGCCTTCCCTGTGGTGAGCCTGACCCTCTGGAACCACCTACCCCCCGAACTTAGATCTATCCCGGACCTCCGCTCCTTCCGTCAGCAACTAAAAACCTACTTTTTCCAACAGGCCGGCCTGGCCTAACCTACCGTTTTTAGCCTTAGTTGTTTAGTAGAGAAATTTTAAATTGGGCTTTAGGGATTTTAACGGGGTAGTTTTTAGAACAGGGTGTAATTTAATATAGTTTTTATGTATTTATGTATTTATTGTGATGTATTGTATTTTTATATTTGCCTGTGCACCACCCCGAGTCCCTTTGGGAAGAGGGGGCGGTTAATAAGTCGAATAAATGAAATGAATGAAATGAATGAACCCCCTCAGTACAGGCCTTCTAGAAAACAGGGAGGACTGCCTTCTTCTGGAAGGCCGTTGGTGATTGAAGGTCATCTTGCAAAAGGGGTTGGATGAACTTTTATGGGAGTTTTACTTATGGTGATTTTTTTTTGAACTGTTATTGATTGTTCTGCCACAGATGTGGTATAATCAATAATTAGTGTGGACCTGCTCTATTGCAGGCCCATAATATCCTGCCAACCTAGCAGTCAAAAGCATGTAAAAATACAAGTAGAAAAATAGGAACCACCTTTGGTGGGAAGGTAACAGCATTCTGTGTGCCTTTGGCATTTAGTCATGCCGGCGACATGACCACAGAGACGTCTTTTGATGGCGCTGGCTCTTTGGCTTTGATACAGAGATGAGCACTGCCCCTTAGAGTCAGGAACGACTAGCACATATGTGTGAGGGGAACCTTTACCTTTACTCTCCTTGATGATGTCAGTTTGTACTTTTTGCCATATTTCGTAGCCTTTTCATTCATATGGGGTATAAATATAATAAATAAATAAATAAAATACTTGTGCCTAATCTTACATACTTGCAGGTATTCATCAATGCCGCTCCAAAAAGATCAGACTATCTTCTTTCAGACTTATACTTTCCTTTCATCTTAATTTTACAGATACATGAGATAACTTTTTTTTCTTTCTTTCATTTGTTAATTCACTATTCCATATGCCATCACTTGAAAGGTCATTAATTGATTTTCATCACCAATCATAGCTTTGATGAATGGAGGCTTTCTCATGATGCATTTCATTTACTTACTTACTCCTACCATTTACATCCATCTCCTTTCTTATTCTTTAAGTAAGATAGAGGAGCTGTAGATTTGGTTACCAGTCTTAGCTTAAAGCCCTGGTTTTCTTCAAGCACACATAATGATATTCTATGCACATTGTGCTACATCTCCATTTCCTATGGAAAGAATTATTCAAAGGAGAGCTTCAAAATATTTTTTTATTTCTCCTCCCACCCACCCGCCTTTTTTTTTTCTGTAGCAGATCCTGAACAGGAAGGGACAAACTTTTACAAAAGAAAGGAAGTAGACAGGATGATGTCCTTGTGGACAGCTTCAATGTCATTATTAAAAAATAAATAAATAAAACCCTATGTTTCTACAGTATTAAAGAAAAAAACCCTGCTATAATTTAAAGATGGGATTGAATTAAAAAGTTTTGCCCAAACCATGAATTCTCCATATGAATCCAACTTGGAGAAAAGCATTTCTACTTCCATTCTTCTGCATGTGGAAGAACGCGGGAGAGGAAGGAGGTATGCAGTAAACAATGTGTAACCAGAGAAACTTGTATTACAATCTTATTTCCATATAGAAGTCTCACTGCAGCGTGCCATTGCGTTAGCCTGGGATGGGCTTTCTTTGGCCCTGGGTTCCAAATCCAAGATGTTGCAGGAGAAGAAAGTTAGTGACTCAGGAGGGGAGCAGCAGTGTTGTAAAGACACAGGAATAGGCGGTGCTGTTTTCAGTTCAGTATAAGCCCAACCCTTCGCCGTGTTTGTTGCAGAAAGCTGTTGAGTCGCTGTTTGAAAAGGAAGCTTTGTGTATGCCTTTCAATTCAATTCTATTAGAGGACCGAAGGGTGTATAAAGAGATTGAGGACTGAAGGTGGCTGAGTCATCCCAACCTTCTGCAAGATTTTGGTATCAGACAGTTGCAACCGACAGAAGTCCGGGATGAACTTGAAACCTGGAATAAAACAAGTTACAAAGGAGGGACACATAAACTGCAGCTCCTTATGCTCCCTGAAAACAAAGGCTGCTAATTGTAAAGTTTATTATTTAGGAAGGAGAAAATTACGTTGGAAAGAGAAAAGTATTAAAAATATGTAAAGAGTAACACAGGAGGAGGAGGGTTCAGACCACATTTGAAAATGCAGAGAGTGGCCAGGCCTCTTGGTCTTTCATTTAGAAGCTAAAATGTGTGGTTGTGTGGTTATTCCGGGAAGGTGCTGCAAAGGAAAAGCAGCCTCTGCAGAAAGAGCTGTGCTGCTTTGGGTGGGGTGAGGTGGGGAAACAGGAGGTGCTGTTAAAAGAAAGAGAAACAAAAGTTTAGGAGTATTGGAATGAAATGTTGTATTATTATACCACATTATCTATATAAATAAAAATGTAAAATAGTTTGTATGAATCCACTAATCTCAAAAACTACTGGACCGATTTACACCAAACTTTCACACAATGTTGACAAGGACTTCTGATAATAGAATACCAAATCATTTTGTGCCTAGCACACATGTATCGTGTGCAAGGCACGCACAAGTAAAAAGCACTCACTGAAAATGGTTTAAGCTCCGTGTAACTCCTCCCATCCGGCTGATACGTCATGGACACGTAACGGCAGAAAACCGCCTTGAAGGAACGTTGCCAGGGGCAACGTGGAAAGCAATGCATGCGCCTCCCTGTCTGCCTGCAGCCGCTCTCTTCCACACACACACACACACACACGCACACGCATGCAGGGCCACAGGATCAGAAGCGTCCGAGCCCCGTGTGGTAGTCGCCTGGCGGGCGTGTCGGGCGGCGCATCCGGGCGCGTCTCCACCAGCTCTTTCTGGAGCCATTGGAGAGAGCTGGTGGGGGCATGGTCGGCTGTCCTGCCTGGTGCGCCTGCCGGGCAGCGGGGGCTGCGTGTCGCGGGGCTTGGGGGCGGTGGCGGCGGCGCGGGGCTGGTGGGGGTGGGCATGTGGTGCCCGGACGGCCACGCTCACTGCGGGAGGAGGCAGCCCTAGCCTCCCCAGCCCGACATGCCGGCCTTTTCGCTGCTTGCGGAGGGGGGGGGAGACTGATACACAGAGAGAGAGAGACAGAGAGGGAGGGAGAGACAAACAGAGAGATAATGAATGAGAGAGATCGACAGGCACACACACAGTGACAGAGAGAAAGGGAGGGGAGAGAGACAGACACACAGAGAGAATGAGTGAGGGAAAGATAGACAGGCAATCATACGCAAACAGAGTGACAGAGATGGGGGAGGAAGGAGAGAGAGAGACAGAGAGACAGAGAGAATGACAGAGAAAGACAGAGAAGGAGGGAGGAACAGAGGGACAAAGAGACTAATGTCTTTGCCCACCACTGTGTTAGGCACAAGGGAGGGAGGAAGGGAGGGGGGGGGGCTGGAGGGGGTTGACTGAGGGGGGTGGTCTGGGGAGGGGAGGGCTATTTATTTAGGTAGAGAAATATAGAGAGAGGGAGAAATACAGTAGGTAGTTAGGTAAGTAGAGGGATAAACGAGAGGGATGAATACAGCAGGTAGGTAGATAGGTACAGGTATATAGAGATAAATACAATAGGTAGGTAGGTAGGTAGAGGGAGAGAGGGAAGAATACAGTAGGTAGGTAGGTAGGTGGATACAGAGAGAAGGGGGAAATATGGTAGGTAGGTAGGTAGAGGGATAGAGGGGAGAAATACAGTAGGTAGGTAGGTAGAGGGATAGAAGGTGGGAGAAATACAGTAGGTAGGTAGGTAGGTAAGTACAGGGATAGATAGAGAGGGAAAATACAGTAGGTAGGTAGGTAGGTAGGTAGGTAGGTAGGTAGGTAGGTATAGGGATAGATAGAGGGAGAAATACAGTAAGTAGGTAGATAAATAGAGGGATAGATATAGAGTAAGAAATACAGTAGATAGATAGGTAGGCAGGTACAGGGATAGATAGGGAGAAATACAATAGGTAGATAGAGGGATAGATAGGGAGAAATAAATAGGTAGGTAGGTAGATAGAGGGATAGATAGGGAGAAATACAGTAGGTAGGTAGGCTGGGGGTTATACGGTGGTTGTGTGTATGTGTGCAGGTGTAGATATACACACAGATTGGTTGGCCATTTAACCAGACTGGGCCACAGCAACGCGTGGCCGGGTATAACTAGTATTATCTATATAAATAAAAATGTAAAATAGTTTGTACGAAGCAGCTAATCTCAAAAACTACTGCACCGATTTACACCAAATTTTGACACAATGTTCCCGAGGACTTCCGATAATAGAATACGTACTCATTTTGTGTCTAGCACACGTGTGTCATGTGCAAGGTACACAAACGTAAAATGTACCCACTGATCAGGTTTTCACCTCCCTATAGTTCCTCCCATCAGGCTGCTTTTCAACTGTCATTTCCTCAGCAACGTATGGAAGCCTAAAAGAGCCAAAACACAGAGGATAGCAAACTCCCAGGTGGCCCATAGAGAGAGAGAGGGAGAAATACAGTTTAATAAAAGAGGGACTAGGGGAGACATGATAGCAGCCTTCCAATATGTCAGGGGTTGCCACAAAGAAGAGGTAGTCAAGCTATTCTCCAGGGCACCTGAGGGCAGAACAAGAAGCAATGGGTGGAAACTAATCAAGGAGGGAAGCAACTTAGAACTGAGGAGGAATTTCCTGACAGAACAATTAATCAGTGGAACAATTTGCCTCCAGAAATTGTGAATGCCCCAATACTGGAAGTCTTTAAGAAGATCTGGATAGCCATTTGTCTGAAATGGTATGGGGTTTCCTGTCTAGGCAGGGGGTTGGACTAGATGACCTCCAAGGTCCCTTCCAACTCTGCTATTCTATATTATTGTATGAAAATTGTTGCCGTGATTGTACACCACCCAAAAGAATGGATAGGGTATAAATATGGTGTATGGAGAGCAGAAGAGCAAATAATAGCCTTTGGAGGTTGTTGGTAAGACAAATTGATATAATACTGAATAATACAAAATAGTGTTGGTTATGTAATGGTATACATGTGGTTACTTGTATGAAAATAAAATAAAATAAATTTAAAAACTTTGTAAAAAAAAAGTAGGAGGGCAACCACTGTAGAATCAAGTTGAATAAGTGGCCATGCTTTAAACAGCAGCTTACCATAATTATTTTTCAAGGTGTTAGTCATCATCTTCAAAGCGCTCCATGGCTCGGGACCTAGCTATCTGCGGGATCGGATCCTGCCCCATACATCCTCACGGCCGATTCGCTCCCACAGAGAGGGACTTCTCCGGGTGCCGTCCACTAGACTCTGTCAGCGGGCGACGCCCAGGGGAAGGGCCTTCTCTGTGGCGGGCCCAGCCCTCTGGAACGACCTTCCCCCCGACATTAGGACAACTACGGACCTCCGCTCCTTCCGTTTAAAATTAAAGACACATCTTTTTCGCCTGGCCGGCCTTGGGTAGTCTCTTTTAAGGTTAGGGGTTTTAAAGGGGGAATTTTAGTTTATGGGTTTTTAGCGCAGGATTAATTTAATTCATTTTTAATTTTGTATTTTGTCTGTGGTTTTAATTGTATTTTTAAGTGCCTGTGCCCCGCCTCGAGTCCCTTTGGGGAGAGAGAGCGGGATATAAAATTAAAATTATTATTATTATTATTATTATTATTATTTCTTTTTGCTTGCGCTATAATTTCACCTATGAAACAATAAATGCATACCAAGCACTTAAGTGCTGAAAACTGAAGGCTGAACCCAGAGACATCGGCAGTAAGCAAAATTTGTCCTTTTTCCTGATCCCGGATGGTTTGGCCTCAACCCCCATAAACAGAGATCTTGCTGGCTAATTTGGGGTGCTTGTTGTGAATACAGAATGGAGATGTACAAGTTCTTGCAGGGTTCCCTAAGACATCCACGTATATCAAATCTCCTAAGGAGGGACATGTCAGCTCTTCCAGGTAGGCCAAATCAAGAAGCAGATATTGCAGGAATTCCAAGACTGCTGCTTCATTATTGTAGGTCAAATGAGCAGAATCTTGAAAGCCTGTTTCAAATTTCTCACTTTTCCATCTTATACCAAAGAAAATGAAAGTGGGGTTATTTTGAGCTGCTCTTTCATACATCCTTCTGATCCTGAACTGTGTAATTTCCTCTCTAAAACCTTCACAATGGTTCACCCTTTCCTCCCCCCCCCCCACTCATAACAAGTTTATTGTTCCCTCCCAAAGGTCCACTCCAAATTCCTTTACAGGACAGTGTTACCAATAAGACCACTGGCTGCTCCTCATGTCCTTCCCTAGGCATGGTCTGCAGCAGTGGTGGGATTCAAATTTTTTTTACTACCAGTTCTATGGGTGTGGCTTTGTGGGTGTGGTGTGGCTTGGTGGGCATGGCAGAAGAAGAATACTCCAAAATCCCCATTCCCTCCCTACTCTTGGGGGAAGGTTACTGCAAAATCCCCATTCCCTCCCCATCCCACTAACCTGCTTTCCAGCTCCGTTCTCCTGTTCAGGGCAACAAAAGAAGATCCTCTGGGAGGCAGCAGGGGCGGGGCCAGCTTATTTGCCGGTTCTCCAAAATACTCAAAATTTCCACTATCCGTTCTCCAGAACCTGACAGAACTGGCTGAATTCCACCTCTGGTCTGCAGCATTAATTAAACTCTGCTCTTGCTGAAAATTGTGCATGTTCATAGTCCCAGCCTTGATCTTACAACATACAAATAGAGACCTATCAGGATCTGGACCTCTCACAAGGTGATGGTCTACATGAAGTATAGCTCAGAATTTGGAATGATGAGATGAATCCAGATTTTTTAATTCAAGGCAGGAAAACATATCAGATAAAATATAGTGGGAAATTGATTCAGTATTTGAAGTTTCCAATCCTTACTAGGCTGTTATTTTCAATGGTCAAAGATAATGGATCAAAATTATCTTACAGCAAGATAAGATGTATCAAGGACAAAGTGGATGGCAGTGTTGAAGGTTGAAGTGAATATGGCCCCAAGTCTCTCAGTGTCTTGGAAAGGTTCTGGGGCACCCAATGCCAGTTTACATTCATCACCAACTCAATATTCCTAGGATTGTCTCCTTTGTGGGGCTGTTGTATGTAAGTTGGAGAGAAAGATATATAACACTAGCCGTTCCCGGCCACGCGTTGCTGTGGCCCAGTCTGGTTAAATGGCCAACCAATCTGTGTGTAGATCTGCACCTGCACACATACACACAACCACCGTATATTTATTTTATTTATTTTATTTATTTTTCAAATTTATACCCCGCCCTTCTCCTTGTTAGGACTCAGCCAACCTTGTATCCCCCAACCTACCTACCTATTGTATTTCTCCCTCTCTCCCTCTCTCCCTATCTACCTACCTACCTACTATATTTCTCCCTCTATCTATCCCTCTACCTACCTACCTACTGCATTTCTCCCTCCCTCTCTCTATCCCTATAGCTGCCTACCTACCTACCCACTACTATGACATAATACAAAATATCATAAAATAATTCCTGTGGCTCACTGCTCTCTCTGTATCCATCTACCTACCTTATTTTACATTTTTTACATTTTTGTTGCATGTACCTGGCACAGGTGTGACATCTACATAATCTATATATATCATTGGTGCCGTATTTGAAAGATACATTGTGTGAAAATTTGGAAGCGATCGGTGCAGTACTTTTGGAGATTACCTGTTTTGAACAAACTTATGGTTACATTTTTATTTATATAGATTTCTCTTTCCTTCAAATAATAACTGGATGATAAATTCATTCACTGGACAGTAGGCCTTGAAACCATATCCAGCATATAAACCATGTGACATGTAGAAGTAGGAAGTATGCAAACACGTGTATGTTAAAATAGCTGGTTTGAAGAACTGGAAGAAATTAATGATAAGTTTTTTAAAGGGAAAAAAGACTAATCATTCAGTTCAAGAATACTTTAAAAAATGTTATTTCAGGAACTCCGGTTGAGTTTATTTAATCAACAACATTAACATAAATGTAAGTTTCTTTAAAAAAATTAAGGAAACCCCTAATAAATATGAGGTACTGAAATGAATGATTAGCCCTTTTTCCTTTTAAAAACTTATCATTAATTTCTTCCAGTTCTTCAAACTGTAAAATGATTTGCATTTTTGTGATGTATTTGAATATTGAAAATACTTCATATGGAATAAAGATTGGAATTGCTATTTCCTGAATTAAGGAGACCCTGATGAGGCTTAAAGGATATGATTTTGTTAATTATGATCTAAGGCATTTTAGCACTCCAAAGAGTAAAATTGATCTTCATAATGGCATGTGCCTATGCTTAAATCAAGCTCTGCATTTTGACGTATGAAAGAGAAAGTGAGATTTCAGAAACCAAAGAAAAAGGATACTAAAAATAAGTTTGGCTAGAAGAAACTCATGCAGTCTAGGAGCAGCCTTGCTTTAGGGTAGCGCAGTGGTGGTGCAGTGGTTAGAGTGCAGTTCTAGCTGCAGTTCAGTTCAAATCTCTCAAGATTCAAGGTTGACTCATCCTTCCATCCTTCCGAGGTGAGTAAAATGAGGACCCAGATTGTTGGGGGCAATATGCTCAATCTGTAAACCACTTAGAGAGGGCTGTAAAAGCACTATGAAGCTGTATATAAGTCGTTATTATTATTATTATTATTATTATTATTATTATTATTATTATTATTATTATTATTATTATTATTATTATTATTATTATTATTATTTCAATTTATATACCACCCTATTTCACCTAAAAGGGACTCAGGGCGGTGCACAGAAAGATAAAAACCCCACAATATAAAAAATATTTAAAAAACAATTAAATTATTAGATCTGTGCTAAAATTTGAATAAATAATTAAAACCAATAAATATCGAATTAAAATATTCCCTAATCTATGTCAGGCCGGCTAGATGAAAGAAATGTGCTTTTACCATCCGACGGAAGAGGCGTAGGTCCCTGATGGTACGGATATCGGGGGGAAGGTCGTTCCAGAGTGTCGGACCCGCCACAGAGAAGGCTCTTCCCCTGGGAGTCGCCAGTCGGCATTGACCGGCTGACGGTACCCTGAGAAGGCCAACTCTGTGAGAGCGGACAGGTCGAAGGGAGGAATGTGGTAGGAGGCGGTCTCTCAAGTAACCAGGACCTGTGCCATGGAACACTTTGAAGATGGTAACTAACACCTTGAAGCGCACCCGGAAGACCACAGGCAGCCAGTGCAGCTCGCGCAGGAGAGGTGTTACGTGGGAGTAACGAGAATCTCCCAGAATCCCCCGCACGGTCGCATTCTGCACTAGCTGGAGCCTCCGGGTGCACCTCAAGGGGAGCCCCATGTAGAGGGCGTTGCAGTAGTCTAAGTCTAAATGCTAAGTGCTAAGGGTTTGTTAACAGGTTAACAGGGAGAATGAAGGGATAGCAAAAGGAAACAGGATATTGCAAAGTAATGGAAGAAGCTAAAGCTAAATTGCTTTGGGATAAACATGGGTGGAAAATTAAAGGAAAACAGCCGTGGAGAAGTCATGGCATTTGAATGACAGGCAGCAATTTATTCACTTGTTTAACTGCTCTCTTTGGGTGCCCAGGAACACTCCAGAGGGACAGGATCTTCAAAAACTTCACACGGAAACGCCAACGGGCCATGCGCAGGAGAGTTCATCAAGTCAATGGACACAAGTTTATGGCAACTTACATGCGGCAACCAACGTACTGCTCACACTGCCGGGAATTTATCTGGTATGCTTGAAATGAAAACAGGCTTGAATGGGAACTTCACCCAGGAAGTTGCTTCCATCATTCCCTCCCCCACCTTGCTAAGTACTCCTTTTGGGTTGAGTTCAACGCCTTGTGACTTTATAAGTAGGATTCATGTGGTTTTCTGGCCACAGTTCAGAAGCAATTTACAATTGCCTCCTTCCAGGATGTGTATTTACACCCCAGCTTTGTTTTACAGCCCTGGCATTCTTTTTAGTTCTCCCCTCCAGGTACTAGCCAGGCCCTGACCCTGCTTAATATCTGAGCCAGATATTGAAAGCCAGCTACTGCCACCTGCTGAATTCAGTACGAGCAGGCTAATCCCTAAACAAGTCGAGAGCAGGTTACAAGAAACAATTATCCTTTGGATCAAAAAGAGAGTTTACAACTGGAGCGATCAATGACTTAAGATCTGATACTTTCCCAGAAAGCAGCTTTAATCAAAGCTTATGCAAACTATCCAATCTGCAGGGGAAGACCTGGAGGTACTTTCCGGTACTGGTGGAGATAAGTGGAATCAGTCTGGATACTGTTAAAAAACAGTGACCTGAAGTTTAAGGTTCAGCACCAGAAAGTTGTAGCTTTCATTTTAAAATGTGCAAATTACTATAATTGAGGTGGCTGATACAGTGGAACAGCTTGGCTTCAGACTTTGGGGGTGCTCCATCACTGGAGGCTTTTAAGAAGTGGCTGGCCAGCCATTCGTCTGAAATGCTACAAGGTCTTAGACCAGACCTCCACGATCCCTTTCAACTCTGTCATTCTGTTAAGTTCTCATCATCTGGTTTTATTATAACCATTGATTATTAATTATATATTATCCAATACATACAAAATAATCTTGGTTGGAGCAAACAACACAAGCGGCTAATTCCACAGACCATTAACTGAATGGAATTAGGAGTCAGGCATGGAGATTTGGGGCTTTAACTTCCTCTTCTTTTCCCCCATGCCAATCTCAGCCTAGAGATTGCTACCCTTGCCTCTCTATTTGCATGGGTGAAAAAGCTTCCATTGGATCTCATGGAAGCTCTTTTATCTGTTCAGTTGGCTAGACGTGATTAGCAAAAGAGGAGAGGAGCAGGTCAAACTTTAAAGCCCTTCTGCCATTCATGTTGGCTCAGTGGCTCAGTGGCTAAGACACTGAGCTGATCTATCAGAAAGGTCGGCAGTTCGGCAGTTCAAATCCCTAGTGCTGCATAACGGAGTGAGCTCCCATTACTTGTCCCAGCTTCTGCCAACCTAGTAGAAGCCATTAAAAATGCAAGTCGAAAAATAGGAACTTCTTTTGGGTGGGAAGGTAACAGCGTTCCATGCGCCTTTGGCATTTAGTCATGTCGGCCACATGACCACAGGGACATGTTTGGACAGCGCTGGCTCTTCGGCTTTGAAGCAGAGATGAGCACTGCCCCCTAGAGTCAGAAACAACTAGTACATATGTGCGAAGGGAAACCTTTACCTTTACCTTACCATCCATGTTATGCTCCTAAGATGCCTCCTGTGTATATGCCAACACAATTGCATGGATCTTTCCATCAAATGTTAATAATGCAGACTGCTTATTGGATGACATTTGCAATGTCCTAAATAGCTCCACTCAGATCAGTTTTGTGAAATGCCCTCACTTTTTAAAGGTAAAGCAATGAGTGCATTTTCATAAATATGTTTCTTGTTGTTCATTGACTGAAAAAAGAGATTTGAATTGCAAAACACTGTTTGTTGGAGTGGGCTGAAACATTTTGAGTGCCAGTTAGTCAGTACAATGTAGGGACATTTATTACAACTTACACAAGTGTGTTCATAGAGTTTGATCCATAAATTAAAACAACACTTGGCTATAAGCCAAAGCTCATCTATTTCTAGGTAAGCTACATCAAACTTAACAGGATTTCTATCCCAATTCTTGTGGAAAGGATGGGAATGATAGGCTATGACCGATGCACATGTTCCTGAGACTAATCTTGCTGAGATTTGTGGTGCTTACTTCCTATTAAGAGATTGCTCTGAATTTTGTATTTATGTCTAAATTTCTCTCTGAGAGTTTTGATTATAAATTTTAGTCTGAATTCATTCTGAGTTTTATCAATATTGGAAGTAAGATTCATCATCTAAACTTGGATTTTATGTATTTTTAAATGTATTTATAAAATGTTTATACTATCAATTGACTTTGGTCATTTAACAATGAAAGCAAAATAAGCAACCCATCAATGAAAACTTGCCACCTCTTCTTGGCCTTATTTAACTAAAGAAAACGATTGTGTTGTGTCCACCAGTTCAAATGCCCTTTAGAGATTTTTGGAATGCCAAGAACGAAGGAGCATATTCTACCTTATGGGGGCAGCCTCGCAGAGATTCCTTCTAGTCTGCATCTCTTTCAGCTCTGATAATGAAGGGCCTCCTTCATAGTTCAAAACAGGAAGGCAGAATCACTTTGGGCAAGGCAGTTCTTGATGAAACCCAGTGTTGTGCCATATTGGACTTCACAAGTGATACCCAACCTCCTAAACCGGGTGCAGCATTGCCAAATAAGTACTATCCTGAAATAGCAGATTCCACCCACCTGCAATTTGGCTACTGCATTCTGTGTGAGCTGTAGCTTCTGAGTTATTTTTCAAAGGCAGCCTCACCTACCTACTATTGCAGTAGTCAAGGCATGCATTAACCTCACCAAGGCTTGCAGCTTCAGGTGGAGACATACTTGGCATATCAGTTAAAGCTGGTCAAAGTATTCCTGAGTCACAACTTCCACCAGCTCTTCCAAAACTAACTATGAATCCTGGGCAAGCCCGAGTGACACACCTGCTATGTTAAAAGGAGGACGAGTCCACCATTAGTACTAAAGTTTCCAGAGTGCCCAAATGTTTCTGGATGAACAATAACTTTGTCTTCTTAGAGTTTAAGATGAGTTTACCCCTCCCCATGTTGTTGATATGATATATATATTTTGAACTTTGCAGCTGCCTCTCAACCTTTGTTTTGTTCTTATGTCAGATTACCTGACCTACTTTTTAAGTGCTTGATCTCATCCTGAGTCATTTGTTGTCTCTTTGCTTTATCCTCAACAGGGGAGTATTTGGAAAGCAGGGATACCAGTGCCAAGGTACAGTAAGTTATTGTTAGGGTTCCATTATGCCCTTCTCATTTCTCCTTTTCTCCTCTTTAACACTTATCTGCTTGCGGTGAATGGGAGATTAGGATTTTTTATGGATCACTAAATGTTTTAAATATTCCTTTGCCTTTTGATCCTCAAGGTTTAATTTCCAGTCCTCATCCCTTTTCCTGTCCTTCTTTGCACATACCCCAGATTGTTTGGATTTTTAACCATCTAAGCAAATTTTACTTTTCTGTATTGTTTTCCTTTTCTGCTTTCTTTTCCAGTTTGCACGTGTGTTGTGCACAAGCGTTGTCACCACCTCATAGTTACAGCTTGCACATGCCAGAATAATAAAAAGAAGATGGATATGAAGGTAAAGTCACAGTTACACATTTGGCATTCTGCATGTTGTTAATTCTGGGCCAAAGGGATTAAGCTATCTGCAGGATCGGATCCTGCCTCATACATCCTCACGGCCGATTCGCTCCCACAGAGAGGGGCTTCTCCGGGTGCCGTCCACTAGACTGTGTCAGCGGGCGACACCCAGGGGAAGGGCGCTCTCTGTGGCGGGCCCGGCCCTCTGGAACGACCTTCCCCCCGACATCAGGACAACTACGGACCTCCGCTCCTTCCGTCTTAAATTAAAAACTTACTTTTTCCGTCTGGCTGGCCTGGGATAGCCTCCTTGCCTTGGGATTTTATAGAATAGGTTTTAGTTTAATTGGGATTTTAGCACAGGGTTTATTTAATTGGTTCTTAAATTTTGTTGGTATATTTATTGTTGTTTGTTATTTATTGCTTTTATGCTACCTGTGCACCGCCCCGAGTCCCCATGGGGAGAGGGGGCGGTCTAGAAATAATAAATTCCATTTTTTCATTTCATTTTCATTTTAAAGGAATGGTTTTGGAATAGCTAGGAATTACTATTACTAAAGACAGGTCAATATACATAAAATATACAGGAATCAAAACCTAATTCAGGAGCATCTGACTAATTAAATATATTGTCAACTGCAGCATTATAACATGTTTAATTTCTTAGATAATATGCTTTATTTGATGAATTTTGAAGGAGCTACGTGCCGCTATTTAACTGATATTTAACTCCGTTGGTTTGTGAAAAATTGATGTGGCAATGCAAAGAGTAAAGGTATCATCCAATCAGGGCTAATAAAGATAACATCAAATGCATTTATTTATTTAACTAACTTATATGGCCATTCATTGGGTGGTGTACAATCACGGCAACAATTTACATACAATAATATACAATAGCAGAGTTGGAAGGGATCTTTTGGAGGTCATCTAGTCCAACTCCCTGCCCAGGCAGGAAGCCCTATACCATTTCAGACAAATGGCTATCCAACATCTTCTTAAAGACTTCTAAGGTTGGGGCATTCACAACCTCTGGAGGCAAGCTGTTCCACTGATTAATTGTTCTAACTGTCAGGAAATTTCTCCTCAGTTCTAAGTTGCTTCTCTTCCTGATTAGTTTCCACCCATTGCTTCTTGTTCTATCATCAGGTGCCTTGGAGAATAGCTTGACTCCCTCTTTTTTGTGGCAACCCCTGAGATATTGGAACACTGCTATCATGTCTCCCCTAGTCCTTTTCATTGAACTAGACATACCCAGTTCCTGCAACCGTTTTTCATATGTTTTAGTCTCCAGTCCCCTAATTATCTTTGTTGGGGGACTGGAGACTTAATTAAAAGAAGATATTAAAAGAAGAATTAAAAGAAGGTAACCAAGTGCAGAGAAAGAGAATGTTCTGCTATTCTGTTTTATTTATACCTTTAAAACCCTATCATAACTGGTTGATTCAGTTCAGTGTTAGAAGAAAATATTCACCATGGTTGGTTTTTAGATTTTATAAGAATAAGAATTCTTTATTGGCCAAGTGTGATTGGACACAGAAGGAATTTGTCTTTGGTGCATAAGCTCTCAGTGTACATAAAAAATACAAGAATTGTAAGATACAACACTTAGTGATAGTCATAGGATACTAAATAAGCAATCAAAATCATGCTAGGAGACTAAATAAAAAGTGTGTTACAACTTTTGTGCCACTTTAATATATAGGAGTTCAGCTGAAGCATTATATCTGATGTGGAATTGTGCCACGGAATTTGCGAAACAATTGTTATTTTGCCATCTGGATGAATTCAGGAATCATGTTCAGAAAAACACACAGACGTTTTCTTGATCATTGTATCATTTGAGAAGAGAGATGGGAAAGAGCAGGTCTGAATGTTTCTCAGGTTAAGGATTCCCTCATGTAGAAACTAGATCAGGAAGAATCTAGCCTGAATTCCCTGAAATATTGGTTTTCTGAATGTGGGGAATTCAGATGTAGAAGTAGTTTAAACATTACAGTTAAAAGATGAACAACGGTAGATGCAAGCCTTTCGTATTGACTCATCAGTACCTACATTGCAATAACAGGGTTAAAATCAGCCTCACATATAAAATCTAGCAAGAACATTAATTAAACTTATAACGTGTGCAGGAAAGCAACCAACGAGAAGTAATTTAACTAACTCTGAACTGATTGACAGCCCAGCATAAAATTGCCCTTATTTTAGAGTAGCTGTTAAACTATCTGAGACTTGTGTTGACATTAATTAAAAGTCTGAATGCTAATCAGATGGTGATTTTTACTGATTGGATGGGGAGAGCTTCTGGGTTTATTCAGTTTTTGGCAAACTATTTTTCAGCCTCGAAATCAATCTAGATGTGATTTGATAGAATCTAGATCACGTGAAGTGTTAATGCCACTGTATAGTGCCCTGGTAAGGCCACACGTGGAATACTGCATACAGTTTTGGTCGCCACGATGTAGAAAAGACGTGGAGACTCTGGAAAGAGTGCAGAGAAGAGCAACAAAGATGATTAGAGGACTGGAGGCTAAAACATATGAAGAACGGTTGCAGGAACTGGGTATGTCTAGTTTAATGAAAAGAAGGACCAGGGGAGACATGATAGCAGTGTTCCGATATCTCAGAGGGTGCCACAAAGAAGAGGGAGTCAAACTATTCTCCAAGGCACCTGGGGGCAGGACAAGAAGCAATGGGTGGAAACTAATCAAGGAGAGAAGCAACTTAGAACTAAGGAGAAATTTCCTGACAGTTAGAACAATTAACCTCTGGAACAGCTTGCCTCCAGAAGTTGTGAATGCCCCAACACTGGAAGTCTTTAAGAAGATGTTGGATAGTCATTTGTCTGAAATGGTATAAAGTTCCTGCCCACGCAGTGGGTTGGACTAGAAGACCTACAAGGTCCATTCCAACTCTGCTATTGTATTATTGTATTGATTTGCTTTCTTTTGTGAGAAGAGATGGTAGTTCCTGGTTTTTTCCCTTAACAAGTAGCCATAGCTGGCATGTTTGGGACCAGCTGAATCGAAAACACAAGTTGTGGGGGGGGGGGGGGGGGGAAGGACTTTAAGTTTAGGGTCCTTGGTGCTCTCTGAACTTGGTTATTTTCTTGCAGACATTTCATTACCCAAATAGGTAACATCATTGATAAACGTAATGGAAGAAAACAACCAAGTTCCAAGAACACTAAGGACCCCACAATTCAACCCTGGAACTTTAACTTCTTGCCCTAAGTCAGGGATGTCCAAACTTGGGAACTTTCAGACTTGTGGACTTCAACTCCCAGAATTCCCCAGCCAGCTATGCTGGCTGGGGAATTCTGGGAGTTGAAGTCCACAAGTCTGAAAGTTCCCAAGTTTGGACATCCCTGCCCTAAGTGGTATTCCTAACTGAGATTAATTCCTTCTGTCCAAATTATTTGCTGTGAGAAGAAAACTCATAAGACCAACTTTACGTTATAAAAACATTAAATCAAACTCTTTTTATTTTTTTTATTTTTTTTTCGAATTTATACCCCGCCCTTCTCCTTATTAGGACCCAGGGCAGCGCACGGGCATTATTAAAACCATAACAAAAGACAATATACATTATTTAAAAACATATTAAACTAAATCCCGTGCTAAAAAACCCATTTAAAACCCTGAAAATTAAAATTTATAGATAAAAGTCAGAAACGGGGGGCTATGCTAGGCCGGCTTGTTGGAATAGATACGTCTTAAGACGTTGGCGGAAAAGGCGGAGGTCCGAGGTGGTGCGTAGGTCGGGGGGTAGGTCGTTCCAGAGGGCCGGGCCTGCCACAGAGAAGGCCCTTCCCCTGGGCGTCGCCAACCGGCATTGCCCGGCCGACGGTACCCGGAGAAGACCCTCTCTGTGGGAGCGGATCGGACGAAGGGATGTATGGGGCAGAAGGCGGTCTCGTCTTAAGCCCCAAACCCTGGCTCTCTCTTTTCTTCCTTACCTTTTATATGGGGTGGGGGTGGGGAATAACATTCTCTGTCAACTTTGCTTCAAGAACTGTAAACTGAAAAATAAGGATTGTTCAACCGTTATTATTTTATCACTTACCACCAACTTTTCTTCTTTTGCTGCTTCTTCTTCCTCAGTTTTCTGAGCAGAGATTTGGAATCAATATCCCACACAAGTTCAGAATCCACAATTACAAAGTGCCAACCTTCTGTGATCACTGTGGCTCTCTCCTCTGGGGAATCTTGCGACAAGGGCTTCAGTGTAAAAGTAAGTGGGAAGTCTACACAACAATGAGAATCTTTTTCTGTGGAATTGATTTAGTTTTCCTATTCTGAATGGTGTGTGTATGTGTAGGGGAGGAATACTTGATGCAACACTAGAACAGGCTGCACCAGAGATGGGTTGCTCCCGGTTCAGCCCGGTTTGGCTGAACCTGTAAACGCAGTGGGAGGCTCCTCACATGCATAGAACCATTGCGTGGGTGAGCATGGGAGCACGAGCAAACCAGTAATAAACAGGTTAGCAACCCGCCACCGGGCTGCACCCCCCTCTATTTGCATAAATGTTGCATGTACCAGTTTTTACCTATATTACCTAGTTAGGAATCCCTAAGATTTGGCTATAAATGTAGTACATTTCATAAGGAGGAGATTAAGGAGAGGAATGAAAATAGGCCTGAATTATTAGGCATTGCACTGCTGGTAGATCATATCTGCCTGCTAATATTCTAGAGCAGGATTAGGCAGCAAAGCTATTCTTTTCTCTTTTAAAGTGGCCAGGGGCACTATTTGGCATAGCAGTCAGAAAGTGACAATACTGAAGGCAGAACAAGAAGCAATGCTTGGAAACGAATGAAGGAGAGAACCAACCTAGAACTAAGGACAAATTTCCTGGCAGTTTAAAACAATTAATCAATGAAGCCGTGGGTGCTCCAAGACTGGAAGTTTTTAAGAAGAGCTTGGACAACCATTGTTTGAAATGGTATAGGGCCATGATGGCGAACCTATGGCATGCGTGCCACAGGTGGCACGTGGAGCCATTTGTCAGGGCATGCGAGGCTTGCCCTGTTAGCTGACCAGCTGACTTCGGCCTTCTTTTGAGGCCATTTTTCGCCCTCTGGAGGCTTCATGGAAGCCTCCTGGGGGCTTCTGAATGCTCTGGAGGGCTAAAACCAGCCCTACAAGCAAACCGGAAGTCTGTTCTTGAACTTCCAGTTTGCCCGTAGGGCCAGTTTTTTGCACTCCGGAGGCTTCAGGGAAGCTCCTGGAGCATCCGGAGGGACTCCGGGTGTGTGTGTCTATTTTCACCCTCCCCAAGCTTCTTGAAAGCCTTTGGAGCCTGGGGAGGGCAAAATAACAGTACCAAAAGTGGGGAGCGCTGGTCGCACATGCACATAGCATTATGGATTTGGCACACCCGCAAATGAGCCCCCTGCACTCCCCCCGCTTTTGGCACACGAGCCAGAAAAGGTTCGCCATCACTGGTATAGGGCATGATCAGGTGGTTGGACTAGAAGATCTCCAAGGTCCATTCTGACTCTGTTATTCTGAAGTTGGGAGTGCTGGGATATGAGGATATCTAGGTAGAGCTACATTTGCCCCCACTTGTGTACAAATGAAAACTTGTACACATTTTATGTTTTCTCATCAATGTGCTGCCTAATTTCACTACTAAGTTCCTGGTGCTCTAGGGACGGCTGAAATACCTATGTTCTATAAGAAGGAAGGGTAGAAATGGCAAGGAAAGGAATTTCTTTTTTTTTCCATATTGTGTTCAATTAAGGTACATGTTAAGTATGAACTGAGGGTTTGTAAGTGCCGGTATGCACAAAAAAGTATTGTAAATAAGTGTGATGACTGACAACCTCCATAGACCTGAAGTATGAACGGTTCAACTATGGAAGAAGCCCAGGGGAAGTGATAGGGTCTATTTTCATGGAGCTAGATCAGGAGTCTCCAAATTTGGCAATTTTAAGATTTGTGGATTTCAACTCCCAGCATTTCTTTTGGGAGTTGAAGTTCACAAGTCTTAAAAGTTGTCATGTTTGGAGACCCCTGAACAGTAACTGAGTGATGATCTGAGCCGGATACATTGTACTTATCTCTTATATTGCACATTCAGCTGTTAAACAGGGAAGGTAAAATGGTATCCATCAAACTGGTGTGTAGCGTGCATCCTGTGTTTTGTTTAACAGTGGTTTCATAAAGCAGGGGTCTCCAACCTTTGCAACTTTAAGTCTGAAGGACTTCAGCTGGCTGGAGAAGTCTGGGAGCTGAAGTCCTTCAGACTTAAAGTTGCAAAGGTTGGAGACCCCTGTCATAAAGCACAGCTGCTTGGATTCATATGGTGTGATTGAACCCTCTGCCTAATCTTTAATTTGTGATTCAAATGGAGAGAATACAGATTGGATTTCTCTCGTGCATTCTCATTAGGAAAGAAATGTCATTTTGTTCTTGTTCCAGTGTCAGCCCTCACATAAATAATGTTTGTTTACTTTTGTTTTCACTCTCAGTGTGTAAAATAAATGTACATATTCGGTGCGAATCCAATGTAGCTCCAAACTGTGGGGTGAATGCAGCAGAACTAGCCAAGACGTTGGCATGTATGGGACTGCAACCTGGAAATATCTCTCCAAATGGGGTAAGAAGTTTGTTTTCCCTCCTTTTCTTCTCCACAGTCAATTGGATTTTTTAAAAAAAACCTTGTCTACATATGTTGGTTACAGTATATGCACTATAGCCATGATGGTGAACCTATGGCACGCATGCCAGAAGTGGCACGCAGAGCCATCTCTCCGGGCATGTGAGCTGTCCCCCGTTGCTTTTCTGGATTCTGGTGCACCATCCAGCTGGTCTTAACATGGGTAGGAGCGCTGGAAACTGGAAGAGCAGCTGCCCGGTGTGCATGCACGCACCAGGCGGCTGCTCTTCTGATTTCTGGCATGCACATGTTCACCGGCCACCTGGTCTTTCAGTTTCTGGCATACATGTGTGCGTGAAGACCAGGTGACCACTGCACATCCACATGTCAGAAACTGGAAGATCATCTTCCTGGTGCTCACATACACACCGGGTGGCTGTTCTTCTGATTTCCGGCACATGCATGTGCACAGCCAGCTGGTCTTCACACATGCATGCATAGCAAAAACTGTAAGACCTGGTAGTCGGTGTGCATGTGCATGCTGTAAACTGGAAGAGCAGTTGCCCGGCAGCACATGCGCACCGGGCGGCTGCTGTTCTGGTTTCCGGCACATGTATGCGCACATGCTCCCTGAGTGCCGAAACAATTCATCACTGCACTACAGGATGAGATCAGAACTGTGACTCTTCATGCATCCACAGCATGTTATTCCCTTTTAGGGTAAGCAACAGAAAGGAATATGAAATAGTAGCCCAAAGAGATTAAAGTAATAAGGAAAGGAAAAATGAAATATAGCTAATATAGTATAAACCAAGACAAATCTCTATCCTTCTCCTTGACAGTCTATCCTTGGAAACTAATCTTACATTTTCCCTTCTCTGTTGTTCTTTAAAGTTCCCTCTCAATCATGACTTTCTTGAACTTCCTTTTCCTCTCTACCCATTTACTCTTCCTTCATGTATTCGTTTTGTAATTTGATCTTCATTCATTCCCTTTATATATCCAAACCACTCAAGTCTACTTGTTTTACACTAGTTATTCACTTTGGTGCTCAGTCCACATTCATTTGACCTCCCTCCCTCCCTGTTTTACTACACACATTTATTAAGTATACCATTTTCACCACGTTCAACTTTACTTCCATGTGTCTCTTGGTATATCCAATTCTTACCTCTCTGTGACAAAGTAGGGAAAACTGTGCTTCTCTATCCAACAATTTTCACTTCTTTTAACAAATATTCATTCCTTGCAATGGGCTGCACATCCATCACCCTGCTACCTTTCTACCAGCATTTTCACATCTTAAAATGTCGTCTTCCTTTTCCCACCTTTAGTAAACATTCTATCAAAGTACAGGGAACACATTCATTTACTTTTTGACACGTTGGTATCATTAGCAATTATTGATTTCATTTATCTGCCAAATATTACTACATTGGTCTTTCAGTCTTTAATTTTCAGTTTGATACATTTGTTCCATAATTCTGGGAGCCATTCAGGTTTTCAGCCAAGAACAATTCATCATCTACATGTAAAATCCACGTAGGCTTATGTCCTTAAGCAGTTTGTCACCATAAACATTCCTTATACATTTATTCATAAATTCATTACACCATCAAGAGAATATCAGACACTCTTTTCTTTATTCTTTATTCATTATTCATTGTTGAGCTAAGTGTTGAGCTTTCAATGAATTCTCATGCATGGTTTATTTCCATCATATACCACTCCTATTGTATTCAGCAATCAACCTTCAACTCCATACTTGTATAATACACTAACTGATAACCCGACATTGCCCAGGTATTTATTTATAGGGGGGAATCAAACGTAATTTCTAATGTTGGATGTTGGATTTTCCCCTTACCAGAGGATGCCCTCTTGTGGAGTACCATGAAACCATTACCATGACAACTCCACTGCGCTGTACAAGTAGAAGGCATTTTACGGCAATACAGTAGAAGGCATATTAAGGCACAACAGGCCTGAGTTCTTAACAGAACTCAGACCCAGAGGGGTGCCTTACCTCCACAGTATTTTTTTTCCAGAAAGTAACTCATCTATGTACTTATTTATTTTTTATTTTATTAAATTTATACCCCGCCCTTCTCCTTGTTAGGACCCAGGGCGGCGCACAGGCATTATTAAAACCACAAAAATACAATAAATATCAATTTAAAATATATTAAATTAGATTAACCCGTGCTAAAACCCATGTTAAAAAACCTTCCCAAATTATAATTTATTTATTTATTTTTTAAAAAAGTCAGGAACAGGGGGCTATCCTAGGCCGGCTTGTTGAAATAAATACGTCTTAAGACGTTGGCGGAAGAGACGGAGGTCCGAGATAGTGCGAAGGTCGGGGGGTAGGTCGTTCCAGAGGGCCGGGCCCGCCACAGAGAAGGCCCTTCCCCTGGGTGTCGCCAACCGGCATTGCCCCGTCGACGGCACCCGGAAAAGGCCCTCTCTGTGGGAGCGGATCGGACGAAGGGATGTATGGGGCAGGAGGCGGTCTCGTATATAGCTAGGCCCCGAGCCAAGTTTGATTGAAATTGCTTGAAGCGTTCCAGAGTTATGCTGGAACACACACAGACACACATAGACACAGACACACACAGAGCCATATCAGCACATTTGTGCTGATAAATAAATAAAGGGAGACTAGTATAGATCTATTTCAAGCTATTTAGCTCTCATCAGCTAGCCAAACCCTTACTGGGATTTGAACCTGGGAAGTATTACATATTAGGCAGTTGTAATTGCCACTAACCCACAGGTTTCCTCCTTGATACAGAATATATACTATTCTGTAATTCAAGTCAATTCAGTTTATTGCACACTTATTTTAATCAACAAACATACAATACTTTTCCCATTCATATCTGTTCTCCCCCCCCCCCCCCGAGAGTAGTTCTACTCTTTAAAGCCGAGCTGGATGAATCAGATATCTTTAGAGTACAATTCCCATTAGGTCAAACTAATTTATTTATGAGGTTTGATGTCCAAAATTTCAGGTAGGGGAATCTTGCCTCCTCCTATTCATGCCATGTTCAAAGTGTTACTCCTCCTGATGGTTTTCTTTTCAAAATCGAGTTTCTGAACTTCATAGGCACTGAGAAAATTCGGGATGCTGCCTTGCAAAAAGTAACTCATGACTATTGAATCTTTACAGAAGTTAGTCTCCAGATCAACATTGAGACGCCAGAAAAAAGACAACACAAAGGATGGCAATGGGATGGTTGAAGTCTCAGCCAGTAGGCTTAAAATTGAAGATCTGATATTCATCAGGGTGCTGGGAAAGGGCAGTTTTGGAAAGGTAAGGGTTTCTGGGGAGGTTTGAAGTTTCCATACTGGTGTAACTTTTGATTATTTTGAAATGAATTGGCATTAAAGGAAGGTTTAGTTGGACCAGGCTGTGTTCACATAATATGTCAATCTATAAATGTAGTTTGATTTTCATCTTAAAAAGTAAATGTAAAGGTTCCCCTCGCACATATGTGCTAGTCATTCCCAACTCTATGGGGCGGTGCTCATCTCTGTTTCAAAGCCAAAGAGCCAGTGCTGTCTGAAGACATCTCTGTGGTCATGTGGCCAGCATGACTAAATGCCGAAGGTACACGGAATGCTGTTACCTTCCCACCAAATGTGGTCCCTGTTTTTCTACTTGCATTTTTACGTGCTTTCGAACTGCTAGGTTGGCAGAAGCTGGGACAAGTAACGGGAGATCACTCCATTACATGCCAGTAGGAATTCTAACTGCCAAACTGCCGATTTTTCTGATCGACAAACTTAGCGTCTTAGCTACAGAGCCACTGCGTCCCACAGTCTTAAAATGTAGTGGCTTCTAAATTATATTTAGAATAAATATTGCTGTCGGCCGGGCAATGCTGGTTGGCGGCACCCAGGGGAAGGGCCTTCTCTGTGGCGGGCCCTACCCTCTGGAACGACCTGCCCCCCCGAACTCCGCACTACCTCGGACCTCTGCCTTTTCCGCCAGTGTCTCAAAACACATCTATTTCAACAAGCTGGCCTAGCATAACCACCCGATTTGGACTCTCCATTAGCTGTAAATTTTAATTAGAGGGATTTTAAAATGTTTTTAGCACAGGGCAATTTAAGTTTAATAGGGGTTTTAGTAATGGTGTATTTGTATATATGTATGACTTTTAATCTCCTGTGCACCGCCCTGGGTCCTTTTGTAGGAGAAGGTGCGGGATATAAGTTTAATAAAATAAAACATAAAAATAAAAAATAAATATTTTATAACCCAAGTACAAAACTTTAATCCTAGTAGGATTTTTTTTTTTGAACCATGACACCTCCTCCACCTGTATAAGAAATAGCATTAAGGACATAACATTCATTAAGACAGGGGTCTCCAACCTTTGCAACTTTAAGTCTGAAGGACTTCAGCTCCCAAACTTTCTGGGAATTCTGGGAGCTGAAGTCCTTCAGACTTAAAGTTGCAAAGGTTGGAGCCCCCTGCTATAGTATAATGATTCCTCAACTGTTAGGATAATCAAATAAGATTTGCCAGTACAAAAGAAGGTACACATATAGAAACCAGAGAAAATTCATGGGTAGGGACAAATTTTAAATCATGTGATATTCATACAAAATTGGCTGGATTGATTACAAAATACAAGTAGCCCTCAACTTACAACCATTGTGATCCATGAAGTTAAAACAGCACTGAAAACTGACTTATGACCATTTTTCATACAACTGTTGCAGGATCAAAATTGGGTGCTTGGCAATTGGCATGCTGTTTATGACAGTTGCAGGATTCTTGTGATCACCTTTTCTGAACCTCTGACAAGCAAAACCAATGGGGAAGCCAAATTCACTTAACCATGTTACTAACATAACTGCAGTGATTCACTTAACAACTGTGGCACGAAAGGTGGTAAAATGGGGCAAAACGTAACTGTCTTGCTTAACCATGGAAATTTGGGAGTCAGTTGTAGTTCTAAGTTGAGGACTATCAACTTAGCTGGCTGGAGAAGTCTGGGAGCTGAAGTCCTTCAGACTTAAAGTTGCAAAGGTTGGAGACCCCTGTGTTAGCAGGAAAGATCATGTCTTGCTGTTTCTGAGATACTTCCATAGTTATTCGTTTTCTTTTGCTTTGAATTAAATATCCTGGTTTGTGGCACATTTAGGTAATGCTGGCTAAAACAAAAGAGACAGGATATCTGTATGCCATCAAAGTGCTGAAGAAAGATGTCATTCTTCAAGATGACGATGTGGAGTGTACTCTAACAGAGAAGAGGATCCTGACTTTGGCAAGAAACCATCCTTTCCTCACTCAGCTTTTCTGCTGTTTTCAGACGGCGGTGAGTATTCCTTATAGCTTCAGGAGTGGGCAAAGGCTTCTGGCGTTACCAGTTAGGAATCATTGCAGCAATTCTTTCCCCCCCCCCCTTTAACCATCTTCATGGTTTTCTGTAGAAAGAATGGAGAAAACAGGAAGCCCACAAATGGAGCACAATGAATTCTCAGTGATGTGAACAAGGCAGAGTAGTTGCACGGGGAGTCTTGCATTCCCTCCTTTCCATACTGCAAACATCCACGTGATCACAAAATAAAAATACTGTTTTTGGGAAAAGACTTACATAAGAGTTTGTGTAAGGAGTGACCCTGCAGTTTTTCTAGCATCAAAATGGAATTGCACAATTGAAGAGTCCCTAGAGACCATCTAGTTCTTATTTGATACATATGCGTGTGTGTGTGTGTATACATATATACATACATACATACATATACATATATTATGTTAGTTTTATGAGCTGATCAATAAACTAACACACATATTAAAACTAACACACATATCTAAAAAATTTACACAACGTAACTCATGGTTCTCTGTCTAGATGGTCTCTGGTGATGAGCCGAAAGGCAGAGAGGGAAACAGTATGTCTCCTCCCTTAATGGGACCCTAACAGGAAGTTGTGAAAACAATTATCTATACATATATTATACATATACATTCACATATACATACACATACTTGTGTTACAGCACCCTGGTAAGCCCCAATTAAGGGAGGAAGCATACTGCTTTCCTTTTCTGTCTTTCGGCTCATCACCAGAGACCATGCAGACAGAAAGCTATTTTTTCGTTGTCTTTTGTTTCTATGTGTGTTAGGTTTTGAGCTGATAAATAAATGAACAAGGGAGACTAGGATAGATCTATTTCAAGCTATTTAGCTCTCATCAGCTAGCCATACCCTTACTGGGATTCAAACCAGGGAAGTATTACATGTGAGGCAGTTATAATTGCCACTAGACCACTGGTTCTTATCCTGAGCAGCTGAGACAGGGGAATAAGTATATACTTGTGTTACAACACCCTGGTAAGCCCCAATTAAGGGAGGAATATGTGTGTGTGTGTGTATATATACACACATACATACATACATACACATACACACATATATATCAAATATATACATACATACACATATACATACACACACACACACACGTTGAGCTGGTATATCTCTGTCAGACGTGTACAGATTTTGAATAAAATCTTTCATCCCAACTTTTTTTCTTTAACAATTTCTCTTCTGATAAAGGTTTCTTCCCTGAAACCAAAATGTTGTTAGTGCCACTAGTCCAACCCATCTGAGCTGAGGTTGCTTTACTTTAGTGGAAAGGCAAATATGTTCAGTGTTTTATGCTTGCATCTGCATTTCCTTCCACTGCTCATGTAGCAGGAGCTTTATCTATGCCCCCTTGAGTTATAGAAAATAGAAAGATGATGATGATGATTGTAATGTCTCTATATCTACTCTGACATCATCATTACAAAAAATATTATCCCTACTTTCAGAGGCCCTGCTGACCCTCCAATGTAGTCCATGCCATCATCTATAAGGAATATGCAGACACTCAGCAGCATACAAGGTCAACTTCTCTGTTGAGACAAGTTCAACTCCTATTGACCGCATATCCATGCTGCTTTCTGAGACCCAATACAATAACAGTCTGTTGTGCACAGGATGGTTTTTGACTTCACAGTCTAGTGGTCTATAGGTCTGGAATATCTTGATCCGAGCACCACCTAGGTCTGTCATGCTTAGCTTTTTTGATATCAGCTAACGTTGGCTAGGTTTTGTCATTTTCTATAGAACTCAAAAGAATAGTTGGGCATGTGCATGACTGGCATCAGAAATGGTAATATTGAAGTGGGAATCATTTCAATTTCCCGAGACACTGCTCTCAACATTGCTCTCTTTGAAGGGATTACAAAGACTAGTTTATAATTAAACAACTGATCTGGAATTTGTTAGGTTGTTTAATTGCCAGAGGTAATTCTTGCTTAAAGGGTACTTGGTCAGTGACCCTTCAAAGTAATGGGAGTGCTGTACCAAGAGACTTACAACTGGTCCTCATAGTTGCAGTCAGCGCAGTGTCCTCACAGTCATCTGATCTCAGTTTGACCGCTTGGCAACCACAATTGCCCAATTGTGGCAAGGTATGAAGTTGCAGTGTCCCACATGGTCTCCATTTGCAACCTTCACTGCTGACTTCTGGCAAGCAAAGTCAAGGGGAAGTTGGCGGAACAATGGGGATCGCATGACTGCATGACACTTTGATCGTGCAGGATTTGCCCAAGGACGGCAACTGGGACTGCTGGAACTGCCAACATAAGTCCGTGAAATCACATCAGTGGTGGGATTCAAAATGTTTAACAACCGGTTCTGTGGGCATGGCTTGGTGGGCATGGCAGGGGAAGATACTGTAAAATCCCCATTCCCTCCTGATCAGATGGGACTCAGGAGGCAGAGAATAGATGGGGGCAGGGCCAGTCAGAGGTTGTATTTACCAGTACTCTGAACTACTCAAAGTTTCCACTACCGGTCTCCAGAACTGGTCAGAACCCGCGGAATACCACCTCTGAATCACATGATGCCTGCTTTATGACTGTGTCACTTAGCAATGGAATTCCTAGTCCTAATGACCACTGGCAAGTGGCAATTACCTGTATCTCCTGGATTAAGCACAGAACAATGCCTCTTATCACATATGTTATTAACCTGTTTATATAAGCTTGCCGGTGTTGCATCTAGCTGCTATGTAGTTAATGGCTGCCACTTTATAGATAATTTTTTCTGCCCCCTCATCTTTTACTGTTCTGTCCTTTTCCTTTGCTCTTCCCATAAAGCAATGGGTATAGGATATTCCTTCCTCAAGATTAAACTCAATGAATCTATCTGATCCACGAAACATGTGCAACGTAAACTTTTTCTTGTTTGTCTTTAAATTGCCATTCAAATCTTTATAACTTAAGTGATTGTGGCCACTAGATGGCAGAAACTGCAAACGAAAAAGCCCATCTTACCATCACATGGTCTTTTTAATTGGGGAAGAGATGTACAGTGGTTGCAAAGAGTCAGTGGCAGCTCTTCAATTCAGTTTCACTACTTTTCATGTTCCTGTCAAAGAGAGAGACTACCGACTGAGCCTCACACCTTAATTTGACTTCACAAAGCTGTCCGCTTCTTGCAGAAAAGGGAGGAAATCTTTTGCGGCCCTGGTTTTCCATCATAACATATTATTCCTAGCACCAGGATGCCTGTGTCCTGCCACCGCCCAAGTTTAGGAGATTGGCACAATGTGTTCTAACGATGATACTTCCTCCAAACGTGTTTTTAACTCCTCTGCTCTTGGCTGCACGATATCATTAGTTCTAGAAAACTGGCAGCATAAACTGTTTGTCTAATCTTGCTTTTGGGTCAATTATTAAAAAGAAAAAACCCCCAAAGGCTTCTAGGATATCCAGGTTAACTGTTTCAACATTGCTATGGTGTTCTTTAATTTCATGATGCTCAAGTCCATAAATATGTAGATATCTACATTAAAATGGACCAGAAGCAATGGATGGAAACTAATTAAGGATAGAAGCAACCTAGAACTAAGGAGATATTTCTTGACAGTGAGAACAATTAATCAGTGGAATGACTTGCCTCTAGAAGTTGTGGATGCTCCAAACACTGGACGTTTTAAAGAAGAGATTGGACAGCCATTTGTCTGAAATGGTATAGGATCCCTGCCTGAGCACAGGGTTGGACTAGAAGACCTCCAAGATCCCTTCCAAATGTGTTGTTCGGCAAGATCTCACTTGCCATCTTCAGGCTTCGGTCTGTGGCTGCATAGGTGCCACCCTTCTTTAAATCTTGGGGTGTGTGGGGTGTGGAGTGCTGACTCTGTTGTTGTGAGTGGGTTGATTGGCTGTGTAGCTGTATCATGATTGGTAGATTGATGCTGATTGGTCCCATTTGTATGTTTCTCCTTATTTTGTATTTTAACGGCTTGGGTGGTAGGTGGGGCTCATCTGTTGGCCAGTGCTGGTTTCCAGATGTCTGGTAGGTCACATTTGTTCATATTGTTAGGTTGTTTCTCTATTTCGAAGGCTTCTCTGATTATTCTCCTGTTGAGCTGTTCAGCCTTGGAGATCAATTTAGTTCCTTCAAAGTCAATATTATGTCCTGTAGCTTTGAAGTGTTGATAGAGACTGCACAGCCAATCAACCCACTCACAACAACAGAGTCAGCACTCCCCCCCCCCCCAAGATTTAAAGAAGGGCGGCACCTATGCAGCCACAGACTGAAGCCTGAAGATGGCAAGTGAGATCTTGCCGAAACGTTGCAAAGACAATTTCATTCTTACATGGGAAAACACCCGAACACAACAAGACCAGCATACTTACACCTGTGAAAATCTACGAAAACAAATATACATACATACATACATACATACATACATACATGTTATGTTTTTGAGCTGATCAATAAATAAGTCAGGGAGACTAGTATAGATCTATTTCGAGCTTTTTAGCTCTCATCAGCTAGCCATAACCTTACTGGGATTCGAACTGGGGCTATATTGCATGCCAGGCAAGAGCCTTAGCCATTAAGCCAGCCAGGTTTTGTTCCTGCTCAGCTGAGACAGGAGGATAAGTATATATAATTGTTCCACAACACCCTGTTAGGGCCCCAATTAAGGGAGGAGACATACTGTTTCCTTTTCTGCCTTTCAGCTCATCACCAGAGACCATCTAGACAGAAAGCCATGAGTTCCGTTGTGTAATTTTTTTATATGTGTGTTACGTTTTTGAGCTGATCAATAAATAAGTCAGGGAGACTAGTATAGCTCTATTTCAAGCTTTTTAGCTCTCATCAGCTAGCCATACCCTTACTGGGATTCGAACCGGGGCTATATTGCATGCCAGGCGAGAGCCTTAGCCATTAAGCCAGCTAGGTTCTGTTCTTGTCAGCTGAGACAGGAGGATAGTTATATATAATTGTTTCCACAACACCCTGTTAAGGCCCCAATTAAGGGAGGAAGCACACTGCTTTTCCTTTTCTGCCTTTCGGCTCATCACCAGAGACCATCTAGACAGAAAGCCAAGAATTCCGTTGTGTAATTTTTTTTTATATGTGTGTTACATTTTTGAGCTGATCAATAAATAAGTCAGGGAGACTAGGATAGATCTATTTCGAGCTTATTAGCTCTCATCAGCTAGCCATAACCTTACTGGGATTTGAACCAGGGCTGTATTACATGCCAGGCGAGAGCCTTCAAATCTCTATCTCTATCTCTATCTCTATCTCTATCTCTCTATCTCTATCTCTATCTCTATCTCTATCTCTATCTCTATCTCTATCTCTATCTCTATCTATCTATCTATCTATCTATCTATCTATCTATCTATCTATCTATCTATCTATCTATCTATCTATCTATCTATCTATCCTGTATATCTATATCTATATATACTGTATATCTATATATACTGTATATCTGTACCTGGTTCTCCGGGGGGACTCCGATATGCCTGCAACGCACCACTGCTATATCTATCTATAAAAGTTGCACATAGACGTATGTATATAACTTCCTAGTACTTTACAGCCCTCTGTAAACAGAGTCAGTCAATTGCCCCCAGCAATCTGTGTCCTCATCTTACCACCTCAGAAGGATGCAAGGCTGAGTCAACTTTGAGCCAGTGGGAATCGAACTGCCAAACTGCTGGCAGCCAGCAGTCAGCAGAAGTAGCCTGCAGTACTGCATTCTAATCACTGTGCTTCCACAGTTATAGGCATTCAGATAGCAAATGATAAATAAATTTAACTCCTTAACAGGATTTTGTAAAGTATCATAGAGTGAGAAGGGAGCTTAGAGGTGATCCAGTCTTCTTTCCTGCACCAGTACAGCTTCTTTTACAGATCACTATGTGGGCTCTGTTTGCAGATCTCTAGTGAAGGAGAAGTCACCATTTTACGTAATAGTTTGTTCCACTAGTTAATATCTGATTTTGTCAAGAAGTTCCTCATAATGGCTTTTTGTCCTACTCTGTGGGATAACAGAAAATAAGTCTTTGTCATCTATGTAGTCTGTGCTTGATATCAGTATAAGTATTTCATTCCCCTGATAGAACTTCCTGAAGAGCAAATTGCCTGGCATCTTTGCCACTACTTAGTCATAACTACACATTGATTGTGCAACTCTTATAGCTAGACAAACTCATTGACTCTCAACTGAAACAGTTAAAGGAGATCTTGTCTTCTTGCATTTACCAAAAACCAGTATGATTATTTATCAACTCACCCATCCTCAAAAAGTGCATTTTTATGTAGACACCATTGTTATAATTAAGTTAGAAATTTAAACCAATTCATCTTACAGGTGGGACTACCTCATCACTGGTACGCTTGCTTAGTCTTCTGTCCAAATGCTACCAGTTGATGAGCAGGTTGAAAACCAGCATTTGTTCTGCCTTCTTTGCATTTGATAGCCATTCATGCCAGTCCCTTGGATTGCAAGGCAATCAAACCGATCAGTCCTAGAGGAGGTCAACCCTGACTGCTCTTTAGAAGGTCAGATCCTGAAGATGAAACTCAAATACTTTGGCCGCCTAATGAGAAGGAAGGACTCACTGGAGAAGAGCCTCATGCTGGGAAAGATTGAGGGCAAAAGAAGAACGGGACGACAGAGAATGACGTGGCTGGGTGGAGTCACCGAAGCAGGAGGCATGAGATTAAATGGACTCCAGAGGATGGTAGAGGACAGAAGGGCCTGGAGGAACGTTGTCCATGGGGTTGTGATGGGTCAGACACAACTTTGCAACTAACAACAGCAAGCCGTTCAAATAAAACGCTCTTTCAAATGGAGGTCAGACCTCCAATGGCCTTTCAAATAAAGAGTTATTTTCAATAAAACAGGACACTTAACCTCTTTCTGTCAATATAAATTCTGAATGCATGGTAGGCAACTGGGGTTGCAATGAGAGCAAATCCAGATTACCAACGTCCAATCCAGAACCAAAAAGTCATTCCAGGATTGAATTAGATTGAATTGAAATACTGTGTAGTTTGGTCTGTAGGGGTAAAAATCCTAAATATTTTGCTCTTTTTGCTGCTGTTTCAATTCAAAGGGATTTTAAAAAATAATAATTAAACTTGGGGAGAGAAAAATAAATGCAATTAACATCTTTCCACTGATGATGGTATCTGGTATTGCCTTTGATCAGGATCGCCTCTTCTTTGTTATGGAGTTTGTGAATGGAGGGGATTTGATGTTCCACATCCAGAAATCCCGTCGCTTTGATGATGTCCGAGCCCGGTTCTATGCTGCAGAAATCATTTCAGCTCTCATGTTCCTTCACGAGAGAGGCATCATTTACAGGTCAGCAAAAAGAATTTGTGATTTGTTGTTTTGTTGTTAGGTTCAATCAAGTGTTGGCTTTTGTTGGGGAGGTTTCTCAATGGTGATTCATATACCTGCTGGAGTTCATCAATGGGATGGCTTCATTGCACTGAAAGAGGAAAAATTAACAGATTTATTTGAGTTGGGGGCATTATTGGGGAAGATGGGATTTGACTGGAGCTACATGAGCAGTTCTCAATCAAATCCCATCTTTTTTAGTTGTTCAGACCTGAGTTGGGAGGACATTCAGGGGGTCTGCTTGAAAATCATCAAATGTAGGTGATAGTTATTTTAAAAAGGCTTGTTGTGGTAGCAATTTGAAATCTAGCTTTTAGGGGGAAACAGAGTTGCAGAATTAGTTGGGAGTATCTGTTTTCCTTGCCTGGGGGGACACGGTGACCATGAGTGCACAACATTTGCTGCATATTTGGAAGCAAAATATTATGCTTGAGTGGAAGAATTGTACAAAGTGTTTCCATTGAATTCTAATCCGTGTCCATAATAATAAAAAAATACTTCAGGAACAGATTGTCCTGTGCGTTAATCCCTCCTTGGATTCTTAGACTGCTTTACATGTGAGGAGGCCAGGATGATTTTTGTTTTCATTGTGTATTGCAATATCACACAGGATAACCAAAACAACCTTTGAGCAATTGTATGCCCTGAAGTTGCAGACCTGCTCATTGAAAGTTGTTCTCTCTAAATGTAGTGGGTTTTGATTTCAGTATCTAATTCATCCGAGGACTCTGTCAATCAAATGCTTCTAAGAGCATTTGGTAGCACAGTGGTTAGAATTCAGTATTGCCGGCTTATCCTGCTGACTCCCAATTACAGGCAGTTTGGCAGCTTGAATCTCAATGGCTCAAGGGTTTCATCCTTTCGAGGTTGGTAAAATGAGGACCCAGATTGTTGGGGCCAACGTGCTGACTCTGTAAACTGCTTAGAGAGGCCTTTAAAGCACTGTGAAGTGATATATAAGTGTAAGTACTATTGCTAAAACTATAAGTCAGATGTGCAGATTGAATTGTGTTTGCGTAATATGAGTTGACACAGTGTGTATTTCTTCAGCTCCGTTTTCTTGCATTGTTCCTTCATGTTATAATAGAAATTGACATTCATTAATTTTGGGCTCAATAGTCATCATGTTTTTTCCTATTACAATGTATGGCTGTGAAAGTTGGACCATAAGAAAGGCTGAGTGCCAAAGAATTGAGGCCTTTGAACTATGGTGCTGGAGAAGACTCCTGCGAGTCCCTTGGACTGCAAGGTGACCAAACCGGTCAGTCCTAGAGAAGATCAACCCTGACTGCTCTTTAGAAGGCCAGATCCTGAAGATGAAACTCAAGTACTTTGGCCACCTAATGAGAAGGAAGGACTTACTGGAGAAGAGCCTAATGCTGGGAACAATTGAGGGCAAAAGAAGAAGGGGCCGACAGAGAATGAGGTGGCTGGATGGAGTCACCAAAGCAGTAGGCATGAGCTTAAGTGGACTCCAGAGGATGGTAGAGGACAGGAAGGCCTGGAGGAACATTGTCCATGGGGTCGCGATGGGTCGGACACGACTAACAACAACAAATCATCTTAAGTTGAAGACTATCAGTAGTTTACATAAATAATCATGGTTTTGATGTAGAAAACATAATGAAGGAGAGTGAAGAACCAGTTACACATTTTCATGCAGTCAAAATTAATTGAAGGAAAAGATACTCAATAAGACACGAATAAGGAAACAATGTGCCAGTTATGCTCTTTCTTGGAATTGATCAAATCATCTTTGTGTTGTAAAAGACAAATGCAATCTCTCTTCTTGGAGCCCATGCATAACACTTCTGAGAGAAAGTTGCATGTTTTACTGGAAACTGTCACTGGGTTCAAGAAAATTTCTGGTAAGCTGATTAGTATTGCAATTTGGACACCCGTTCTACCGAATATTTTTTCCATATAATCGTTTATTTAAAACAAATGTGCAACTCTTCACAAAGCTAATAACTAATAATGAGGCAGATTCCCAGGAAGCATGGACAGAAAGACATCTTCATATTTTAATGACCGGAATCTTTAGAAATGTGCACTCAATAAAATGAAATGTATGAAATGTCTGGGGAAAAAAGGTTTTTAGATAGAATATTTTGTGTAAAGCAGGAGTGCCCAAACTTGGGAACTTTAAGAGTTGTGGACTTCAACTCCCAGAGGAACTTCCCTAACCAGGGCTGGCTGGGGAATTCTAGAAATTGAAGTCCACAGGTCTTAAAGTTCCCAAGTTTGGAGACCCTTGGTCTAAAGGGGAAATATTTGTGATATTGATACTTATCTACACAGTGGACATGCTTAAGGCTCTCCTTAGAAAAGGCAGGTCTTTGTGTGAGTTTAACCTCATGTCCCACTTACCACAACACAAAGGTTTTCAAGGGAGACGTCCCCTTATCAATAGTTCTCCAAAACACAACAGGAATCCAGTTGAGTGGCCAAGGACATCTAATGAAGCTGGAGACTCTCCCAGCCCTGAATTGCTACCCATTGTGGAAACAACCTGCAAAATCATCTTCATCTGGCCTGGAATTAAAAAGAAAAGAAATTAATGGGTATATATTTTATGATAGTCTCTTGTGTTGTAGAAAAAACCGCAAAGATAAGATACTTTTAGTCTAGTCAAACCATTTGCTCCAAGACCAACAGAAGATACTCAAAATAATATAGGCATTTATGGCAGGGCTGTCAAACTCACAGCCTGCGGGCCGGATACATCATGCGGTAGCCACGCCCACACCCATGCCCGGTTTAGCAAAGAGGGAAAAAATCCCAATATGTCATATGACGCCGCCGTGATGACGTGAGTTTGACACCCCTGATTTATGGACATTTGAATCATGCTCACTAATTCTTGGTTTCTGGATGTTCTCTGAGCTTGGATGTTTTCTGGCAGACATTTCATTACCAAGCTAGATAATAACATCAGTGCATGGGAGAGTGGAGTTGCATTACTTATCCTGATAATGAAACCTCTGCCGAAAAACATCAAGAATCCAACCGTCTCTGCTAACAGAATTAGAATCACTATTATTTCCAGACCATGTGAATGCTGGAGACCATCTGGAGTGTGTGATAGGATGGATATTTTCACAAAAAAAGGGTGTTAGGCTCCTAACACCCTTGCTCTCTCCCACTCCCTTTTTTCTTCCAGGAAGTTCTTGACTGCCTCAGCTTTAATAATCTTTTTCCTGGGCAGGTTGACACAATTCCCCCCAAAAAAGCACAGGGCTGCAGCTAACTAGAAGTAAATAACAAGAATAGTTGAGCTCATTGATTTGTAGCTTTTCATTATGTTCTTATATGAAAACCATCAACAGGTTTAAGAGGTGGAGAATGGAACTTGTCAAAAGATAAGGGACTTTTAAGGGATGCGGTGGCTCAGTGTCTAAGACGCTGAACTTGTCGATCAGAAAGGTCGGCAGTTTGGCAGTTTGAATCCCTAGCCAGTGGCGTAGCGTGGGTTGTCAGCACCCGGGGCAAGGCAAGTAATTTGCGCCCCCTAACCCGTGGATTTTAGCACTCGGGGGAGGCAGCTCTTCTTGTGGTGTCGAGCCCACGCACCTCCCGCGAGGATCCGACGGGCAGCCGCTGCCCAAAGGGCTCGGCCATCCGGGTCCGACACTCGTTGTCTCGCCTTGGGGAGAAGCAGGCGCCCTTTGCGTGGTGCGGGCCTGGGACACCCGACGCTCCTTTCTACGGAGGGCGACGGCCCGAAAGCCGTGGCAAGAGGGTCTTCCCGGGCCGCCGCAGGGCCCAGGTCGCCACTCCTCTGGCTGGCTCGGAACGGAGGAGTCTTCCAGGGTCTCCGCACAGCCGTTGCTTCGAAAGACCTGCGCCTTTAAGTCTCGCCTGGCCCCCTCGGGTGGCGCTGGTGGGTGCGAGGAGCTGGCGCTGGCCTCAGCCGGGGGATGGCCCGGGAGGGTTTGGCCCCTACTGGCCGCTGTTCACTCCCTGACTCTCGCCGACTCTCGCCGGCCCACGCCTCTGTCCCTAGCACCGCCTAACAGAGTGAGTTCCCATTACTTGTCCCAGCTTCTGCCAACCTAGCAGTTTGAAAGCACATAAAAATGCAAGTAGAAAAATAGGGACCACTTTGGTGGGAAGGTAACAGCATTCCGTGCGCCTTTGGTGTTTAGTCATGCCCGCCATATGACACGCTATCTTCGGACAGCGCTGGCTCTTTAGCTTTGAAACAGAAATTAGCACCACTCCCTAGAATTCGGAACGACTAGCACATATGTGCAAGGGGAATCTTTACCTTAAGGGACTTTTGCTAGGCATATTGGAAACTCAAAATGCATGCATCGTGTGGGATGGTTTAGTTGCTATGATGGTAGACCGTGCAGTTTAAAGGGCCATGGAAATTGCCTTTGAAATCAGTCTGAATGCTGATCTTTACTAAACATTGCTGCGACGTTCAGGGAATGCTGATCTTTCTCTTCAACTGTGCATGTGAGTGGTGTAATGTTAAGAGATCACGTAAGAGAGTTTGGTGTGGGCATTCGCTTTGTATAAAAGGCTATTGTATTACTGACAGCTCCCTCTTACAGTTGTCTTGATGTTGTTGGCTATTAATGTTTCTTGATGATATCATACACAGGCTTGAACACGTCTAGATCAGAGGCTTAGGTAAAAGAGGCACGTAGCATCATGCTTTGGGTGGCATGCAGAAAGCAGGAACCGTTGTAGGTACTGCAGCAATAATTTTGGATCTATGACATCCTTATCTCTTGATAAATTAGAAGTCTGCAGCAAAGAAGTTTATAAAGCACTATAACGCAGCTTTAATCTGTCATGTTTTACTGCTCTGAAAATAAAGCCACTCTCAGCATTTCCCCCTCCCTTTCTTCTTTGTTAAGACATAAGACTTGTATGTTTCTTGGCATACATCTATTGAAGGCTTGGCTTCCTCTAAGCTATGAATTGTTCGTGTTACTTTTTAAAAACAGTTGCTCATCCTCCCTTGTTTGGGCAGGTTCTGTACAAAGTTTTAATGGCCCTCTTTGGAAATACATGCTCGTTCATCAAAGGGTGGAAGAGATGATCAGGAATTATTTTGATTGCCATAGAAATAATAATAATAATTATAATAATAATTATTATTTAATTTCTTGACCGCTCCTCTCCCCACAGGGACTCGGAGCGGTGCACAGGGAAAACTAAAACCATAAATACAATACAATCAAAACAACATCTTAAAAACAAATTAAACAGTGCCTGTGCTAAAATACCCATTATAACTAAAATTCCCTACACAACTAAAACCCCATAGAGAGAGACTACCCCAGGCCGGCCAAGCAGAAAAAATATGTTTTTAATTTCAGACGGAAGGAGCGGAGGTCTGTGGTTGTTCTAATGTCAGGGGGAAGGTCATTCCAGAGGGCTGGGCCCGCCACAGAGAGAGCCCTTCCCCTGGGCGCCGCCCGCTGACAAAGTCTAGTGGACGGCACCTGGAGAAGTCCCTCTCTGCGGGAGCGAATTGGCCGTGAGGATGTATGAGGCAGGATCCGATCCCGCAAGTAGCTAGGTCCTGAGCCATGGAGCGCTTTAAAGATGATAATTAATACCTTGAAGCGCACCCGGAAGACGACAGGCAGCCAGTGCAGCTCGCGCAGGAGAGGTGTTACATGGGTAAACCTAGAAGTACCCAGGATTGCCTGCGCGGCTGCGTTCTGGACCATCTGCAGTCTCCGGGTGCACCTCAAGGGAAGCCCCATGTAGAGAGAGTTACAATAGTCCAGTCGGGACGTCACGAGAGCATGAGTGAATGTGCGAAGGGCGTCCCGATCCAATAGGGGGCGCAACTGGCGAACCAGGCGGACCTGGTAAAACGCCCTCCTAGCCACGGCTGTCACTTGATCTTCCATGGACAGCCGGGCATCTAGGAGGACACCCAAGTTGCGCGCCCCATCCACAGGGGCAAGATGTTCGCCCCCTATGGCCAGCGATGGAATTAGCTGGTTGAATCGGGCAGCCGGAAACCACAGCCACTCGGTCTTGGTCGGGTTGAGCCTAAGTCCGTTACTTCCCATCCAGCTCCGCACGGCTTCCAGGCACTGGCACATCACCGCTACGGCATCGTTGGGGTGGTTTGGGGTAGATATATACAACTGAATATCATCAGCGTATAGATGGTATTCTACCCCAAAACCACAGATGATCTCACCCAGCGGCTTCATGTATGTGTTAAACAGGAGAGGCGAGAGGACTGACCCCTGAGGCACCCCACAAGTGAGTGGTCTCGAGGTCGACCTCTGCCCCCCTGTCAACACAAATTGCGATCGGCCAGAGAGGTAGGAGGAGAACCACCGTAAAACGGCGCCTCCCACTCCCAACCCCCCCAGCCGATGCAATAGGATACCATGGTCGATGGTATTGAAAGCCGCCGAGAGGTCTAATAGGACCAGGATGGAGGAACAACCCCCATCTCTGGCCCTCCAGAGATCATCAACCAACGCGACCAATGCCGTCTCGGTGCTGTGCCCGGGCCGAAAGCCGGACTGGCGCGGATCTAGATAGTCAACTTCCTCCAGGTGACGGGGAAACTGTCTCAACAACCTTCGCCAGAAAGGGAAGGTTGGAGACTGGACGATAGTTGTTTAAAAGAGCTGGATCCAAAGAGGGCTTCTTAAGGAGGGGCCTCACCATCGCTTCTTTTAGGGAAGCAGGCAAGGAACCCTCACTTAAGGATGCGTTGACAACCTCTTGGAGCCAGCCTCGTGTCACCTCCCAGGATGCCAGTACAAGCCAGGAGGGACACGGGTCCAATAAACATGTGGTGGCTCGCAGTCGCCCACGTAACCTGTCCATATCATCGGAAGTAACGGAGTCAAACTCCTCCCAAACAAGATCTGTCTCGTGGCATCCCACTGGGCCATCAATGGAGGGTAGCCCGTTCTGTATATGAGCGGTTTTCTCCTGCAGAAAAGTCACAAATTCCTCTGCTCTACCCTGTAATGGGGCTTCCCGCACCCTTTGTTGAAGTAGGGAGCGGGTCACCCTAAACAGGGCGGCAGGGCGGTTTTCTGCGGATGCTATGAGAGTAGCACAATGATGGCGTTTGGCCACTCTCAGCGCCACAATGTAAGTCCGTAAATGGGCTCTTACCTGTGTCCGGTCAGATTCAGATCGGGTAGACCTCCATCTTCCCTCTAGGCATCTCTTGCGGCGTTTCATCACCCGCAGCTCCTCGGTAAACCAAGGGGCCAGGGTGGTTCGCCGCCGCAAGAGAGGCCGCAAGGGCGCGACCCGATCCAAGGCTCCCACGGCCGCACTGTTCCATGCGGCCGTGAGGTCCTCTATCGGGGCATGGGTCAGGGGTACAGGAAATGGCCCAAGCACCGTCTGGAACCCATCCGGGTCCATCAGGCGCCTGGGGCGGTACCAGATTGGAGACTCTGGTTCCGCCTCCCCGCGGAGGGGAGCAGCGGTCGGAAAGTCGAGCCGGAGAAGTGAGTGGTCTGACCATGACAAGGGCGTGATGACTATATCCCCTATGCCCAGGTCACTCTTCCATTGGCCAGAGACAAAGATGAGATCCGGCGTATGTCCACCCTCGTCCACGGCGTATGTCCACTGGCGTATGTCCACCCTCGTATGTCCACCCTCGTCTACCCTTTTACACATTTTTGTGTAAAAATGATGAGTATACATTGCAAGTACAATATTTTGTGTAAACATAAGGATAAATTTCCTGTTGAGATGATCTGTACAAACAGTGGAGCAGTCTATCTACAGAGATAGCAGCTTCTCCATCTTTTTTTTTTTTTAAGAAAAAGCTGGATAGCCACTTCTTAAAGATAGTTTTATTGCTTTTTTCTGTTAGTCTTTTCTGACTCCATCCTTCTGATCCCATGAATGTACCAAGAATTCTTATTATTTTCATAATCATCTTGTGAGAATTGGGATGAGAAAGCCCATTAATCAAATCCTTGGCATGCACATGTACTTGGGTTCATGTTAGACTAGTGGGTTGGCAGATACTCTACCTAAGAGATTGGAGAGTTTCTGCTGGTCAAGGAAGTTAATAGTAGGCTAAGTGGATTGTTAATACAAGGGCTATTCTATAGAATTGGGGGTGAAAGAATTTAAATGTAGTTCAACATTAATAATTAATGCAATTACATTTGCTTAAGAATTTTCCTCTTCTGTTGCATAAAACAGTAAAAAAATCCATTGGATTTTACTAGGGAAAATGGCTATTTTGAAGACTTTGGGAAGTCAAATTGTACAATTAGTTTATATGCAGTACACTATAGTAGTCTACTCCTGTACTGGGGATGGGGGGGGGGGAGTGAGATTAGATTTTATGATCTCCAAGTTGCCTTCCATTCTAAGATTCAGTTTGGAATAGAAATTCATATACCTCCAATTCTTTCTTCTACTTATTTTGCAGTTTGGAATAGCCAAAAGATTTAATTACAGACCTCTAGCCCTAACTTGATGAAGCAGATTTAAAAATGGTTGCTTATTTGTTCAAATCTTAATGGACCAAAATGGTGAGTCTGCGTATTTGGATGAAGAAAAAAAAACTACCATATTTTTCAGAGTATAAGACGCACTGGAGTATAAGACACACCAAGATTTTGAAGAGGCAAATTTTAAAAAAAAAGTTTTTGCCCTCTGCAGACCTCTCCAAAAACAGCCCATTTTTTGCCATAATGGCCCCACTTTTTGTCAAAAAGGGGCATGCATAGCCTTTAGGAGACTTATAGAGTGCTCCTGGGGGCTGAGGGGGCAAAAACAAGCAAAAAAACCAGCCCCCTTTTCTCTCATTTTTGCCTTTCCCAGCCCCCAGGAGCACTCTGGAAGTCTCCTAAAGGCTATGCATGCCCATTTTTGCAAAGGGGAGGGGTTTCAGGAGGCCAAAAATGCTGTATTCAGTGTATAAGACGCACCCAGATTTTCACCCTCTTTTTTGAGGGAAAAAGGTGCGTATTATACTGTGAAAAATCCGGTAGGCAAACTAGTAAATATTTTCTCTTGTTTCTTTCCTCCTATAGAAACATAAGGCAGCTTCAGAGACAAAATGACCCCATTGCAAATGTAATCCAGTTCTTAAACAGAAGAGTGTCAGTTATGAATCTCTTAAGTAAAATGCATTTTCATTCCTTCCAGAAAATTGCTTTCTCAATGTGTCGGCTTTATTGCAACGGTAAGCAATTTGCCTTAGCTCAGATAGTAGGCTGTGCATGCCAAGAAATACTCTGGAAAACATGACTGTGGTAAAAACAGCTAGAAGAAAAAATGGGAGGTATGTAAGTTTCCACTGGAAAGGTTTTCAGCTTTTTGTCCTCTAAGGCAGGGGTCTCCAACCTTTGCAACTTTAAGTCTGAAGGACTTCAGCTCCCAGACTTCTCCAGCCAGCAAATTCTGGGAGCTGAAGTCCTTCAGACTTAAAGGTTGGAGACCCCTGCTCTAAGGCTTTATGACCACAGTTCCCATAAAAATGACTGAGCAATCTTTACCCGGGGTCACATATGAATATGAATAAGATTTAGTGGAAAGTTGTATTTCATGCTCCCGGTTTTATTCCTAAGTGGGTATTTGTTAGCCTTCCATAACCAGGCAGAAATTACTCCCGCATTGATAGTAATAGTGGCAGGAAGAGGCATTCCTCTTCCGCCAGCCATTTTCATAGCATAAATCTACATTACAACTGACAGGATGGTCTCTTGGGGATGATGGCCACCTTTTTGAAGAGCTGTAAAACGAAACTGTATAAAAATCATGGAGGACAGATCTACTCATGATTTTTAAAACTTGTAAAGTAGTATTTCTTCCAGGTTTGGTACAGTATATTTCCAATTGCACAGGGACCAGTTTCAGTTGCAAAGAAATAAGGATGTGAGAGGGCATTTCCTGCTTAAAAGAATCCCTGGAAGTATTTGGTTGGCTGTGCAAGAAACAAAACGCAGGATTAAAATGGGCTTGGCCTGGTCCACAAGGGCTTTCTTACATTCATGTCTTTTTATTTTTATTATTATTATTTATTTGATTTATAGACCGCACCCTCTCCCCGGAGGTACTTGGGGCGGTGCACAGGACTTTAAAAGCATATTTATAAATACAACAATACAATATTTAAAATCGAATTAAATAATTTACCCTGTGCTAAAATTTTAAAATCTTAAAACCTTTAAAACCCTTAACACTATTTCCCTACAATCCCTATTAAAACAATTTAAATTTATACTACAACCTAGGATAGGATAGATTAGGCCAGGCCGGCCAGATGAAAGAAGTAAGTTTTTAACTTTTGGCGGAAGGAGCAGAGGTCCGTGGTTTTTCTAAGTTCGGGGGGTAAGTCGTTCCAGAGGGTCGGGCCCATCACAGAGAAGGCCCTTCCCCTGGGCGACGCCCGCTGGCACTGCCTAGTGGACGGCACCCAGAGAAGTCCCTCTCTGTGGGAGCGAATCGGCCGGAGGGATGTATGAGGCAGAATGCGATCCCGCAAGTAACTAGGACCCATGCCATGATACTGTTTCTCTGTTTGCTTTTAATTTTCAAATAAAGAGGAATATACCACAAGAGTGGAAACATAACAAATAAATAAACCTTTAGGTGAGTAGCTGATGTTGTGTCGGGAGTGCTGAAGCACTTCCAGGTTGAAAGGACTGAACGGTGATATCACCATTGTCTGGGGAATGCCCAGTCAGGGGCAAAATTTCATGTCCTCATTAAGGTGCCCACCAAAGTGACTCTCATTTATCTATTCATGGTTGCTTGCTTTTGAACTCCTGGTTGGCAGGAGCTCACCCTGTCCTGTGGAGCTCACCCTGTCTTGAATGTGAGCCTGCCAGATGTGGTGCCTACCAGTTCAGACTGGTTTGGCTGGACACATGACCGTACCAGTTCTACCCTGGGTGCCACCATCTTTATTTTCTGTTCTGCACATGCGCAGAACCACCGGCCTGGCATAGCTGCTATAGCTATGCTATTTTTAGAGTTGGGTTTTAAATTAAATTGTTCTTTTAGCACGGGCTAAATTATTTAATTTTAGTTTTAACTTTTGTAGAATTTTGTATTATTGTATTTTTAGATTTTTAATTCCTGTGTGCCGCCCTGAGTCCCATTTTGGGGAGATAGGGCGGGATAGAAATCTAATAAATAAATAAATAAATAAATAAATCTTCATTGAAAAAATGTAACTTTTTAATGGTGTGCACATGCGCAGACCTTTTTAAGTGCAAAAGCACACAAAGTCTGGCATGCGTGCGAGTGAAGCAAGTGTGCATGCGCAAAACTTTTTGGGCATCGAACCGGTAGTAATGCCAGCAGGAACCCACCCCTGAAGCCTGCCTATCGTCAGCCCAGGGTTCTAATCTTGTGAGCCACTGCACTCATGGTGATTGCTGAGAACTTGATAGCACTAAGTCCGGCCAGAACTCAGCCATGGAGTCCTTATTTCAGACAATTAAAATACAATGTTCAGTTGCTACCATCTCTCTGCCTTGAACAACATAGATAGTTATTTTGAGGATCAGTGTTTCTCAGCCTTGGCAAATTTAAGCTGTATGGACATTCCTCATCCAGCATGAGGAATTCTAAACTTCCTGAGCCTGGGTGCCTTCAGATATGTAGACATCAATTTCCATAGTTTTCTGCAATGACCATGCCACTTAGGAAATTACAGGAGTTGAAGTCCACACATCTGGGGGATGTCCACATTGAAGAAAGTTGAAATAGATAATGCTGGCTGGAAGAATTAGAAGGTTGACAAGACAAGTTAGCTTTGTACAGTGAAATGAAACTTGATGCCTGATCTTCTAATGTCCCTTTTCTTGATCCAGCTCCTGCTTCTCTTCCCAGATTTTTATAGCAATAAAAATAGAATCACAGAACAGGAAGGGCTCTTGGAGGTCTTCTAGTCCAACCCCTTGCCCAAGGCAGGGGTTCTTGGGTAAATGGTTTGACCCCAGGTAAATAGTTGTCCAGTCTTTTCTTGAAAACCTCCATCAATGGAACACCTGAAACTCCAGGAGACTTTCTTATTGAATTTTCTGTCAGATCAGCTTTGTGGAACCAGGCACTTTGCAACATGGCTTTGAATTATAGTTCTAAGTATATACCAGGGGTGGGTTGCTACCGGCATTACTGCCAGTTTGGCGTGCAAAAAATGTGTGCACATTATAAATGTCTGCGCATGTGCACAAATTCCCCTGTTCAAAAAGAGGAGGGGAAATTAAATTTTGCAATGAAGATTATTCTGTGCATGTGCAGAACTAGAAACTGCCGCCGCTGATATAACTGGTTCATGGACGTCGCAGGCCGAGTTACTACCTACTCGGCCGAACTGGGCCAAACCGGTAGGAACCCACCTCTAGTATATACTGTATATATTAAGGTGACCAGATGTCCCGCTTTTGGCGGGACAGTCCCGATTTTTGACAATTTGTCCCGCGTCCTGTGGCGTTTTAAAAAAGTCCTGATTTTTAGAAAGAATGCACAAGCTAGGCCAGTGGTTGGCAAACCACGGCTCGCGAGCCACAAGAGGCTCTTTGGCCCCTTGAGTGCGGCTCTTCCACCACCCTTGTCGACGGCGGGATCCTTGGGCCCTGGGGACGTGCTCTGGCTGTCCTAAGGCGAACGAGGCAGCTGTAGCCTCCCCAGCCAGCATGCCAACCACTCGTCTGCTTCCCAGGGGCTGAAGAGGCTCCGTGGGGGGAGGGAGGGAACTGGCCGCCGGGGCGTGTGTGCAGGGCGCTGTGGCGGCGCCCAGCAACATTCCCTGCTCCGCTGGCTCACCCACTGGCAGTCAGTTCCCTCCCTCCCTCCCCCCCGTGGAGCCTCTTCAGCCCCTGGGAAGCAAACGAGTGGCCGGTATCCTGGCTGGGGAGGTTACAGCTGCCTCTTTTGCCTTGGGACAGTCAGAGCGCTTCCCAGGGGCTGAAGAGGCTCCCGGGCAGGGGTGGGAGGGAGAGACAGACAGACAGACAGAGACAGGGAGGGAGGGAATCAGAGAGAGACTGACAGACAAACAGAGTACAGAGAGAGAGAGAGAGAGAGAGACAGAGATGGTGAGGGAGGGAGGGAGGGAGAGAGACAGAGAGAGGCACAGAGAGAGAATGACAGAGGGAGGGATTGAATCGGAGACAGAGGGAGGGAGGGAATCAGAGTGACAGACACACAGAGAGAGACAGGGAGAGACAGAGAGGGAGGGAGAGAAAGATAGACAGAGACACAGAATGAATGATTAAGTGAGTGAATGAGAGACAGACAGACAGACACACACACAATGACAGATGGGCGGAGGGAGAAGAGAGAGACAGAAACAGAGAGACAGACAGAGAGATAGATAGATAGAAAGAAAAAGAAAGAGAGAGAGACAGAGAGAAAGAAAGAAAGAAAGAAAGAAAGAAAGAAAGAAAGAAAGAAAGAAAGAAAGAAAGAAAGAAAGAAAAAGAAAGAAAGAAATTATGACCACAATTGAGCCCAAAATTTTTGTTGCTCCATATACCAAATTTTTAATCAAGACACCCCCCCCCCCCCCCGGTCAATGGTGTCCCGCTTTACCAATGTTAAAATCTGGTCACCTTTGTATGTGTGTGTGTGTGTGTGTGTGTGTATGCATGCATGTATATGTATTTCATCTCTCTCAACAAGTAACTCTTTTGAGAGCCATCAAGATGCTGAGTGAAATTTTCAGTCACAGTAGACCAAAAGAGGGTTGAGGCAGAAAGGCAAGGCAAGGTTTGGTAGGACCTGGCAGAACTCCTAGTAATAGACCATAGGCATTAATTAAAACAATTGTAATAACCAAACTAGACTCCTAAATACCCATGGAGGCTGCTGAATATCTAAACATCAAGACTTTGCTGACAGCAGGAATTATAATTTTAATTACACTTTATAATTAGGGCCTAGGATAGGTATTACAGTAGCTCGGCTGAAGGGCTGAAGCCTATATTTTAGGGCTAGAGTCATACATCTTTTTCCAAGTAAGTCACAGATTCCCCCCATCTTTATTCCCCCCTCCTTCTATTCCAAGAAACTCAGGAGTAACATCTGGACAGTCTCTAGCAACTGAATTCTCCAAAGACTTGGAAGCAGTTTTAATGGATTTTAAAAAGAGTAAAAAAACCACCCTTTTCTAAAGAAATCTCTGCAATTGACATGCATAGATATTTTTTTTGTTTTTGGCTGACACAGCATTTTCTTTCGTGCAGCCACAGATTATTTTCTAAGGTGAATGGCCACCTGCAAGTAATTTCAGTGAGTCACTTTTTGGCATTCCTGAAGGGTGGTACAGGGCATCCATTTTCTTTAAATATGTTTCCACATCAAGGCAATGTAATTGCATTTGCACAGGAGGCAAGAAGAAACAGGAACGAAAGGAAAGAGCTTCCGCTAGTGACCTTGCTGAAATCAGCACAATTTGATATGATGGAGCTTTGTGCCAGATTTCTCGGAACAAGCTCACTGCAATTCATCTTCTAAACCTGAGATGGGGTGGAGAAATGCAGGGAGGTCACCATCTCTATTGCAGTCAGTTAAAGTAGTGGCCCTCAACTATGGCTCTGCATTCCCTATTCTAAGGCATCAAGCCTGGGGGTGGGAATCACCTATTTTTGGCATGGTTTTTTTAATGCAAAAATCTATATTTAATATCAAAGTTGAAGGAGATAAGCTGGATTTTTCCAGTATAGTTCTCTGGTCGTTCTGGGATCTTTGAAATATAGGGTTCGGTGGTTCTGAGATCACCTCTGCCAGCTCCTTCAGAACTCTGGGGTGTAATCCATCAAGTGATTCAAACTCGTCTAGGGTAGACAGGTGTTCTCTTACCATTTTCTTGCTTATTTTAATTTGTATTCCTAGTCTGTCTTTTATGGTTCTGCATTCAGTAGGTTAGGCTATTTTTCTCCTTTTGCATGAAGACAGATGCAAAGAATGAATTAAGCAGTTCTGCTTTCTCTCTGCTGACTGTCACTTCCTTACCATCTTCTCTGATCACTTCTTTGACCCTTTTCTTGGTTTTTATATGTTGAAAGGAACTTTTTAAAAATTACTTTCAGCATTTGTTGCAAGTCTTACTTAATTCTGAGCCTTAATCTTTCCAGACTTCATTTTTGCAGATTCGGGCTATTTGCTGGTATTCTGCCTTGGTTATGTGCTCCTCTTCCCACTTTTTATACTTGTCCTTTTTGTCCTTAAGTCATTCAGTTATTTAGTTATATGCTTATTGATTTATTCAAGTGATTTTTAATACTTGTATCCCTTTTTTCATATCAGTCCATTGGCAGCAGCCACAACTTAGCATTTTCATATGAGGAAGCTGCATGAAGATTCAACAATTCCTGACATGGTCCAAGCTTATAGTTGTTCAAAATTAAAAAAAAAATCTTCTCAAACTTTGGCTGTTATTTAATTAGTCCAAAACACTTCTGTCTTCTTGATTCCCAAACTGTATAAAGGGGCCATGCTTCAATGTCATAGTAAAATAATTACTGTAAATCAGCCTTTTAGAAGTATCCATTGTTCAGTATTTTAGAATAGAGTAGGAATTCTGCTACATTGGCTCCTTCTCTTTCTATTATATAGAGAATTATTACATTCTAAAGGAGCTGTAACAATGCATCAGGATTTCCTAAGACTATTCATGCTATGACTGAGACATGATTTGAATTTCAGAAGTACCAGGAAGTCCCTGACCCTGTTGAAAGGGCACATCAGGTCATAATACCGGAATTATTTTCCTAGCATAAGAGGAGGCCTATTCATGGTCCTGTGAGCTGGCTGAGAAAATGCATTTATTTAATTTGGAGATATATATGATCAGTAGTTTCCGCCACCAGTTTCAGCGCAGTGAAAGAACAAACATTTAGGAGACATTCGTCTTTTTCCTCTGGAGTTAATGTCGTTTGCAGCAATGATTCTAGGAGGAAAGCTTTCTTTCTTTCTCTCTTCTCCGCTCCTCCCCCCACTCTGCAAATCTTATGAATAGCAGTGCTGTTAGGAATGAATGAATTACAGGATATTAAGTAGGTTATGAAAATTCCACTGTCTCTGTCCAGGGGAATGAAAGAATCTGTTGGACTTATAGACCTTTGGTTGTTTGAGCACCGTGTGATTTACCCAGTCAACATGTCACCAACTTTCTGGAAGGAATTCTCATCATACATTGTGGTATTTTCCTTGCAGTTCTGGGAAATGTCCCTCTGTCCCGTTTTGCATGAAAGGACTATTATTCTTTCTTTAAAATGTGACTCCCTGCTAAGGAACATTATTCTACAATGACAGAATGATGAGTATAAAAATATGTGTTGTTAAAAAAACTGGAAGATAAGCAAAGAATCTTTGTATCATGAACAAAATGTCTCCAGAAATATATGACATGTTATTTTAACACCTACAATCTTCTCCTTGGCTGAAAAAGAAACTAATTTAAAACCTGATAAACCACCTGTCAGACCCAGAAGCCATCTTTTCCTTTTTGGATTTCAGGCCTGCCACACTTTCTACTGTGGGAAAATGGGAGGGATTATACAGAGTTGGGCGATGTGTAGCCATAATAACATTCTTTCTCAGAAAGTCAAGGTCACTTTTGTCCTTGCACCTGGACGGATGTGGATGGGAGGAATCTTTCTTCGTGCCAAGGAAGGATTGGACCATGTGACAGACTTGTGGGTGTTGGGGCAGGGTTTTGAACTTTCAGTTGGGTGGGAAAACCTGGAAGCCTTCAGATTCGGGTTTTCCCAGATGTGCCAACATGACATCTCTAATAAAATGGAACTTTGAGGAGAAGCAAACCTCAGAGTTTTCTTTTGTTGGGGGTGTTTCTTGGAACCCTTACACCACATTTAAAAGCAGTCTACAGTTGCTGATGGTCCATGGCAATTCCTGAGACCACTTCCTTGTGAAAGGGTCTTTGATATCATGACAAATTAATTGGAAAGGCATCCAAGACTGTGTGGCTTTAACAAGCAGCAATTGTACTAATGTCAGTTTGACAATTTCCTTATTTTAATGGCAGTAGGGAAACTATGTTTCTTAGTACAAAGAGCAGGTTGTAAACTTATTTTTGACTGTTAGATCAGCCTGGCTTTTTTATTGGGAGGAAAGTGACTTAACTCCCTCTTGTTAATCTATATAACCCAGATCATTCTCCCTTCAACCAGCCAAGTGTCAGTGTTCTGGAAAGACTCAACTCTAATGAAAAACTCCAAGACAGGCATTTCTCAAAGCTACCATTTATTAGAGTAGGTATACAGGCACATCTGGGAAAACCTGAATTTGAGATTTCTGGGCTTTCCCTCAGTAAGTCGAAAGTCCAAACCCATCCCCTGCACCCATCAATCAATCACATGGTCCAATCTCAATCCATCCCAACTCGAGACATTACTTCAACCACTCCTCCTCCAGGTGCAGGAATACCATGACCTTGACTAAAAAGAAGAATGCTATTATGCCTAACCATATTCCCTCTACTAAAACCCCCCTCCTAATTTCCCAAGCACAAGAATGTGGCAGTGTGGAAACTTCCGGTGTTACTATGGCTTCCAAAGCTGACACCAAGTTTATTACTAATTTACTAGGATTTTTTCCCTTGTAGTTAAAGAAATTGAAAGAAAGAGACCCTTTCACTGAATAGTATTTCTTTATTTTCATCCCCTCATTTTTCCCTTAATGCGATGTGTTTCTCTGCTTATTGGAAAGTGACACAGGAGGCCCTCGGTGGAAATGATAGCTTCCTACAAGAACAGGTTTGTTCTGTGGTATGCTCTTGTCCATTTTTTCAAGATGCTTTTGGGTGACTGACTTAACCAGAATAAATCTAATATAGTATAGTATACAATATAGTATAATCAATTTTAGAATTTCTCTTAAGATAGGCAGTGAATTTCAATTTAATATGCATAGTTGGTAAAGGACTATAAATGGGCAGCAGAGAGAACCTGTTTTTAGCACTTACTATGGCCAGATACATATGTGGAATCTCTGGTTAAACAAAAGGATTAGGAAAAACTTGCGATTTTGAGAATTCCTGATTTGAAAAAGCAACGAAGCTTCATTGGTCTCTAATTACAGAGAAGTCTAAGTGGATCTTTTTGAGTAGAATCAGAGAAGAACATAGGAGAGACTATAAGATAACTTTATGTTCCACCTTATCCATTACATCTCGTTATAATGCACAAAGCTTTGGCTTAATCCCTTAAACAGAACCTTTTATAGAAGCCACAAATTTTCCTCCTTATCCTTTCCATAATACTCTGGCAGCAGGATAAATGTCCATCAATTTCATTTTACTGAAGAAGTAATTGTGCTTCCGGAATATTCACTATTTACAAAGCACAGATTCACTCCTGATTTGTTGAGTATGTCAGAATATTTGCAGCAAACACTCCTCAGTTTTCTTTGCTGTTCCGATAAATGGAACTGCCTTGGAAAATTACATTACCAGAATTTTGTCCAGTAATACTGAACAGCTATCCTTTTTCCAGGTTTTTTTTCCAGATGACTCAGGCTGACTAGATTCCTTGAGACCACTTAGCAATTTTTTCCAGTGACCTGGAATTTAGAATATTTGGTGTATCCAAAATTAGCTCCCAAATTACCTACCAACAAGCCTCTTTCCCTTGATGAGAATAGGACACTGAATCAGCAAAGCCAACCCCATTTAAGTCAGCTCCCTGAACTTAAACACTTGGTGCCTGTGGTTTTCAATGAAGATAGATTGCCAGTCTTTCCTTTGGTCCAAACAATGCTGTGGACGATACAGAATCCACACATTTGAGAAGAATAGAGCTGTACAAAAGGGATGACTACTAACAGGCATCTAATATCTATGTATTTGTATTTTGTATTTATTGATTTAATTCTATGTTCGCCGCCCCGAGTCCCTTGTTGTGAGATGGGAGCGGGTTATAAATATGAAAAATAAATAAATAAATAAATAAATAATTGGTTTCTCTTGCATACCCTAGTATTCTGGACAGGATGCTCATTGTCTGAATCCAAAAAGTATCCATTCAGTTCAGATTAAAATAATAATAATAATATCAAAATCTATGTTGTTGTTGTTGTTCATTGCAAAGTCGTGTCCGACCCATTGTGACCCCATGGACAATTTTCCTCCAGGCAATGCAATGCAATGCAATGCAATGCAATGCAATGCAATGCAATGCAATGCAATGCAATGCAATGCAATGCAATGCAATGCAATGCAATGCAATGCAATACAATACAATACAATACAATACAATACAATACAATACAATACAATACAATACAATAGCAGAGTTGGAAGGGATGTTGGAGGTCTTCTAGTCCAACCCCCTGCCTAGGCAGGAAACGCTATACCATTTCAGACAAGTGGCTATCTAACATCTTCTTAAAGACTTCCAGTGTTGGGGCATTCACAACTTCTGGAGGCAAGCTGTTCCACTGGTTAATTGTCCTAACTGTCAAGGAATTTCTCCTCAGTGCTAAGTTGCTTCTCTGCTTGATTAGTTTCTACCCACTGCTTCTTGTTCTGCCCTCAAGTGTTTTGGAGAATAGTTTGACTCCCCCTTCTTTGTGGCAGCCCCTGTCCTCTACCATCCTCTGGAATCCATTTAAGCTCACGCCGACTGCTTCGGTGACTTCATCCAGCCACCTGTTGTCCCCTCTTCTTTTGCCCTCAATCTTTCCCAGCATTAGGCTCTTCTCCAGTGAGTCCTTCCTTCTCATTTGGTAGCCAAAGTATTTGAGTTTCATCTTGAGGATCTGGCCTTCTAAAGAGCAGTCAGGGTTGATCTCATCTAGGACTAACAGGTTTGATCGCCTTGCAGTCCAAGGGACTTGCAGGAATCTTCACCAGCACCAAAGGCCTCAGTTCTTTGGTGCTTAACTTTCCTTATGATCCAACCTTCACAGCCATACATTGCAACTGGAAAAACCATGATAACTATTGAGCCCAAAATTAATGAATGTCAAGCTACAGTATATTGTCTCTGAATCTGTAGGCTCCACATTAGTTGTTACTAATAAAGAGTATGGAATTATTTCTATGACATTGTCCCATCCTTATTTAAGCCATTAGAGACCACTGGCCTGTTTAGTTCAGCACTATCTATATTGAGACCAGTGACCACATTTTCTTGGGAATGGCACCATGAGAGTGGCAAATCCAGTGTCCCAAATTGACAGTGTTCCAGAGTTTAGTTGGGCAGGGATTGAATTGGATTTCCAAGACCTAACTTGAGAACTAAGCCTGAAACCTAGAACTTCCATCAATTTCCTTGGCTATTCCTGGGATTCCAGTATTACAAGAGGCAAATAATTATTTTTATCCATTTCTGGCTTAACAGGCATATTCTGTTACACCTCTATTATGTTCACTTTTAAGTTGTTTGATTGGTCCTTTTTGTCTCTTTGAGTTGGTTTTTGACTTCTGGACTAGTTTTTCTTGGCAAGGTTTTTCAGAAGTTATTTGCAATTACCTCCTCCTTTCTACAGCTGAGAAAGAGTGACTGGCCCAAGGTTACTCAGCTGACTTTAAAGTAGGACTAGAACTCACCCTCTCCCAGTTTCTAACTCAGTGCAGTAACTACTATACTAAAATGGCTCTCAGTTGGGCTTGATCAGAGTTTAGATACACAGAGACAGTGTACTTTGGATTAGGAAGCATCTGAACCATGACTGTTTATTGGACTAATCAAATCCAACAAAGCATTTCTTGTGTCCTTTTGGTTAACAGTCCTTAGACCTGAGAGCTCTTAACTTGATCTCTTTAATTGTTTCGCCATCATGGAATTGCTGAGCAAATGGAAATATATGCCTTCTTTGTGATTTCACAATCCATCATGATGTTACATGAGTCTAAACTAAACATTTGTTCAGATGACTTCCTATCTTATAGGATGAGTAAAGAATAAGTAAAGAATAAGTAAAAACCATACCACTGAAGGTTTATAGAAATCAAGTCATGCCTTTCAGATTACAGATGGGTTCCAATGTGTCTGCTGTATTCACAGGCCATAAAATAATTCTTAAATGGTAAACCTGATTTCTAGTTTCTATTAAAAATATATGTAGAAATCTATAACATAGAAAGAATTTTAGAATTAGAATATGATCTGTTGTTTGGATGACATGGTTTGATAAAGTTAAGATCAATGTAGATTTAGAAGTGCCTTATTGAGAATATGGAACAGATAATAAGCCCAGATTGTGCCTGAAAATGCCTTTAGACAGGAACATAGAAAAAACAAGATCAAAATAACAAGATATTGTAGAGGGATTTAATTTACAATGGTTTTCATACGTACAGTTAAGAGAAAGATGTAAGGTACATAATGGGACACTTGAAATTAAGCAGCAGAAAGCAGAATTTGAAATTGAACCATGGACAAATAATGAACATGTAATTGTAAACTCTATAAACTTTATTCATAAACGAAAGAAGAACAAATAAAATACTGTATGATAAAATGGGCACACCCTTGTCCAGTAAAACTGTGGACACAATATACTAATGGACAGTGGGTAAATATGTGGTTAAAAGGATTGAGATTTACATTATGTTACAACCTAAAAGAGAATTTTAATAAAATGATATACCTCTGGTATATAACTCAAGAAAAAATTATTTAAAACTTCACATTTATGCTAAAACGGAGGGAAACATGAGGGGTCATTTTAACATGTCTATAAGCCTTCTGGCATAAATTTATACTTCACTATCTTAGGTTTCCTTTGAGGTCAACCGGTTCTTCATTACTTCTTTCCAAAAATGTTCATTTTTTTTCTTATTAGTACTTTAATATTAGCTTTTTCCCTTTATTATTCTGACATCCTTTCTGTAATGTTGTTTCCATCTTACAATCTCTTATCTCCTATCTTAACATCACTCTTTATTTTGAACTTTCCTGCTTATCTTTTGATTTCAACTTATATTTTTCTGTTTATCCTGATAAATTTCCTTTTTGAAAATTATTACTTTAATTGTTTAAGGTAAAGTTCTCTTTACAAAATACTATTACAGGATTTAGAGAAATACAGCAAGGATGTCCTGTTGCTATCATATTATCTTTATTTACTTTGAATTTTCTAATATTGTATGAAGCTCAGGAGAAAGCTTTGTTGGAATAATATAGGGAAGAAAGAAACCAGCAACAATCCTAGTGAATGCTAGGATAGTGGATTAGGGTTTGTAGTCTTTCTGATTATGGGTTTTTCAGATTTGGAAGAACTTGATAGTCTACAAGGTCCCTCTAACTATACGACTCTATACTATAATGGATTCAAGTTCTGTATATTTCTCTACTGTACTTTCACTTAGAATATTGAGATTATTGGTTTGTCTATATTGGCAGTAATTTCCATTTTCTGTTGAACTTCCATAACATAAATATAACTTCAGCACATGGGAAAATATTTATACAGTAGCATCATTTTTGGAAACTTTCCATTAAAGTTGCTGTGACTATCATCGATGGTAGGGTTGATCTTGGATTCGTTGATTCGTTTTAGTTTGTTGCTGCCTCAGTTTACCACTGACAAACTGATGTGATAATATCAATTACTTTTACAGAGATCTGAAACTGGATAATGTGTTGCTGGATCATGAGGGCCACTGCAAGCTGGCAGATTTTGGAATGTGCAAAGAAGGAATCCATGATGGGATTACCACTGCAACATTCTGTGGAACGCCTGACTATATTGCTCCTGAGGTACAGGAAAGGTTTTCATTTTCTTTTAATGGGTTTTAAAACCCAAATTTCCATCATATTAATGGAGTCCTAACAAACAAATTTTGCATTGAAATCTGCTTGTCTTGGTTGGTAAAATAAAACATTCAGCATAAGCAAATAGTTGCATAATTTGTACACTTATTATCAACTTGTGCTTAAAATTGCTTTGTAAAGCACTTGGATATATGTTTGCATGGACCTATATGTCCATGCTTATGTCTCATACGTATGTATATATGTACTAATGGGAATCAGGGGTGGTATTCACTTACCTTCCCTACATAGTTCGCAAATGTGAGCATGCTCACAAGCACCACATTTGCACATGCACTCAGTCTTCCGTGCATGCACTTTGGCTAAAAATAGTGCCTGAATGGAATGCCATAGAGCCACGACTTCGACTACCGGTTCAGGCAAACTGGTCCAAACCAGCAGAATACCACCTGTGATGGGAATACTCCTGTACTTCTGAGTAGATAGCCCATACATGGTCAGCTTATGATGATGTATCATAAAGGAATTGTTTTTCACATTTATAAGTGGAAGTAAATCTCTTTGGGTATGAGAACAGACAAACACAGTAATAATCCAGTGCAGAATAGGTGATTGCCCACTAGATATGATATATATATATGCTGGTCTTGTTGTATTCGGGTGTTTTCCCATGTAAGAATGAGATTGTCTTTGCAACATTTCGGCAAGATCTCACTTGCCATTTTCAGGCTTTGGTCTGTCACAGACCGAAGCCTGAAGATGGCAAGTGAGATCTTGCCAAAACGTTGCAAAGACAATCTAATTCTTACACGGGAAAACACCCGAATACAACAAGACCAGCATACTTACACCCATGAAAATCTACGAAAACAAATATGTATGTATGTATGTATGCATGCATGCATGCATGCATGCATGTATGTATGTATGTATGTATGTATGTATGTATGTATGTATATTAGCATATTAATCTTATAAAATACCCTTTTATGTTTGGTTATCTGAAATAATACACTGGGTCAGTATATTTTCTGATTTTGAAATCGGTTTTCTGATCCTTATAATGTGTCTCTTTCTCATTTGGCCCACACATTCATATACTTCTTGATTTCCTTATATCTGATGTCACATGAATTTACTTCCCTGAAAATTAAGTGATATAAAAATTCTACCTGTGAAAATTAGAGTTGTGATGACTCTTTCATACAATATATTATTGCTTGGTGCTGCATTTATCAAATGAAGGCTAAGCAACAGTAAAAAACTATATATTTTGTAACCTTGGGATAAAATTGTCCCTGAGTCAATATGAAATGTTTATCTATTGTATTTGACACATAATACAAGTTATAAGGTAACAAAGCAGTTATCAGGTGAAGAATAGTAAAGGCTGAGAAGATTTCTACTCTTTTCTTTAATTGCAGATTTTGCAGGAGATGCTTTATGGTCCTGAGGTTGACTGGTGGGCGATGGGGGTGCTCCTGTATGAGATGCTTTGTGGCCATGCTCCATTTGAAGCGGAAAATGAGGATGACCTCTTTGAAGCTATCCTCAATGATGAAATTGTCTACCCAACATGGCTCCAGGAAGATGCAGTGACAATCTTGAAAGCTGTATGTATATCCTAATTTTTATTTGTGTTTGTAATGGTTTCCTCTCCTTAATGTGCTTTGTAAGACAGGCATGAAAACACTGAAGCCAGCTTAGATTTTAAGTCAACACACACACACACATACAAGAGAAAAACCAATGTGGTAGAAATGCAAAAATAAAATCTTTAAACCCCTAGAAAAGAGACATATCTTAGCTGGATGGGGAGTAAAAATAATGGTAAAATCTCCAACTTGGCCTTAATTCCTAGTATCGTCATAAAAATATTAGTATAACGTTGTTAGGCACAATAAGGAAACAATTTGCCGTAGTTTTTTTTAATTTTCCAGTCAATTTCACAGCCCTGAGATTTCCTGGTAATCTCCACGTACGTTTAACTAATCCCATCCAGAGGTGGGTTCCTATTGGTTTGGACTGGTTCGGCTGAACCGGTAGTGGTTTGCCAGTCTGGGTCGCTGGAATCAGCAGCGACCCAGACCTGTGTGGGTTTTCCATTTTTTAATGTTCTGCACATGCACAGACCTATTTATGGGCAACTGCGCATGCGCGCAAAGCAAGCGAGTGAGTGCAAAATTGCACGCACACCAAACTGGCGTCTGGAGGGGTGGGGGAGGCCATTTTCTCCCTCCCCAGGTTCCAAGAAAGCTGTGTGCACATATGTGGGGCAGGGGGAGGGGTTACACACACATGGCATGGGGGGACATTAAATTATGGGGTGGCCACACGAGCACGTGCAATAGTGTGTGTGTGTGTGCTTTTGGCACCTGAGGCGAAAAAGATTCACCATCACTGCTCTATCAGGTCAAATTATGTTAAAGCTGAAAAATGTCAAATGCAAATCCTGTAGTGCCACAAATATTATCTCACTAAACCAAAAACAAGACAGGGCAAGACAGGTGGAGTCTGTAATTCCTAGTTTTGTTCTTTGGAGGTGGCCTCTGAGACAAAATAGTAATTTTCTCTTTAGTACCAGATCCTTGGAATGGGAAGAATCAGGAGGAAAACAATAGTGATGACAAGGAGATGCTTGTTTGGCTCTATAAAAACTCTTTTACTCCCCACTCCCCCATGATTTATTTTAATGAACACATTTGTAATTGGTTTCCGAGGCCACTAATACTTCTGTGCAATACGAAAGTCAGTAACAAGTTATGTCCAAATACAACTCGTTCATTTTTTTAAATGCTTATATTTTAAAGACAGGAGCTTTTGCAAGTCTTTTCATCCAAATCTGGGGACTTTTCACTAGCTTGCAGAGGTTCTTCCTGCCCCCACATGACTATGGTGGGAAGGAATTAGCTCTGATCATGGGAAGCTCAGCTGTAATACCCCTCCCCTCCACACCACTATTATAAAATATAAAAGAGTCTTTTCCTTTTGGAGTTTTGCCTATGATATCTTAGTCCTGATCCTCAAATTTTCTAAGTATGCATGCATGTATGTACTGTATGTTGATGATGAGCTCCGAGGTTGGCGATTTGGGTGCAAATGTTTCATCGTCATTCGAGGAGACATCTTCAGTGTGCTTTGGATTGTGCTTGTCTGGGAGCAAAATAAATTTCATTCTGGAACAAAATGTTTTTACATTGTTTTCTGAAATGACATATACATTTTGCTCTATTGTGAAAGTATTTGGTTGGTTACATAATCAGCCAGAGGTTTAGACAGAAATTGGCATTTTTATCCACCTATCAAGTCCTTTCCAAGCACCTGGGATAGGCAGGTGATGTTATCTGATGTTGTTAAAGGGATCCTCGTAGGTTGTAAGCTACTGCAAGTAAAGCTGCCTTTCACAATCGATTGGTGGTAATATTGTCAACGCTGATGGTATTCAAGCAATGCTCCAGATGTTTTGGAATTTCACCCAAGGCACCTGCTAATTATTATTATTAGTAGTATTGGTTAATAGCTTATTTAAATGCCTAATAGTCCTCATCTGTTCTAATCACTTGAGTTATGAAATAATGTAAATCCATTAAACATTAAATCAAAACAAAATTAGTATTATAACTCTGCCTCAGCTGTCATTGCCACTCTAATGTTTTGTTTACCCAAGCCATTTTGGAATTTGTTTGTCCTGCTTTCTCAAAGCTGCCCTTTATTCCCTTATTAAGATGTTTGTACGATAATTTTTATTTAAGCTTCTGGGAAGAGGTTGAACTGAATTCAGCGAGGCTTGTTTTTGAGAAGACACTTGTGAAGGTTATGTTTCCAGACAAATGTTTGCAGCATTTTTAGCCTAATTAGTAATTCCCATCCAGGAAGGTAAAACAGTGGCCTTTGGAAACTAATAAGGATTTTCCTCTACAAAAATACATTTATGAGAATACTCCAATAGTTTACATCATCAGAATTTCCAGTGATTCACGGGGAGGGGGGGGGGCAATGCATGTACATTGTTTCTGGAAATGTTCTTGCTATTAAATGTATTGTTTTGAGTTAGGAAATTTCTGGAGAACTCAGCCTGCCAGTTTCAGGATTATGAACCTAGTACAAAGGCCACCCAACCAAAAGAGACTTTATTCACTTCCCATTTCAGCCCAGTTCTAAGGCTATGCTAGATCTCTTCAACTTCAGTTACCCAGATTCCAACAGGAGAATGTCCCTGTCCCTCATCCATCACACTTCATGATAGGGTAGCCCAATCATAAGCAGCATGCTCTAAATCAAGGTTAGGGAGTTCATGGCCCTCTAAACTGGGCTGAGTTATAATTGTCAGAATAATCATATTGCTGGGAATTGTACTTTCATAATAATGGGATCTCATCCCAGAAGGTGATTCATATTGCTCTTTTCAAAGGTAGGAAAAGATGCTTCAGAGCAAAACACGTTCACTTGGTCTGTATTTCACATCTATTCAGTCTATTTTTTAAATTAATGTTTTATGCAAGATAGGAGCCTATCCATCTATGTGGCCATCACTTAGGAAGGTTTTCAGCAGTGGTGGGTTTCAAAAACATTTGCCACCAGTTTGGTGGCCAGGTGGGGCATGTGACTGAGTTGGCATGGCCAACTTGGCACCACTCATGCATACGTAGTCACTTGGCCCCACAAGCCACGCCCACCGAACGGGTGGCGAAAGTTTTTAGGACTTTTTGACACTTTTTGGGGGGGGGGGCACACTCCGGTTCGTAGCCAAAATCCAGGTCTGGGCACCATGGGGTGGGATCTCATGGATGGGATCTCCCATCTTGCAGATGTGACCTAGCCGGTCCAATGGCCCAGCTCAGTGCACCAGCAGGAGAGAGGTGCTTTGGCTGCAACCATGGGGAAGGCCCATCAGAGGCAAAAAGGGGTGCTCCTCACATGGCCGCCACAGAAGATGCCTGGGCAAGCTGCTCCCGTCCTCCCCAGGCCAGGCCCACAGCTCGTGCCAGACCAAGGCCATAGTCGCCTTCTGTTCCCTTTGTCTACCTGGCCAGCGGAAGCAGCAGCTGTCAGGCTGCTGGCTGTCAAATAGGCAGTTGAGAGGCTTCTTTTCCAGCCAGCTGCTGACCGCAGGGCACCAAAAAGTCCTCCGGTCAGCTGGCGAGAACAACGCTGGTGCTATCGTCATGCATGCACATTCTTTCGTGACTTCTAACAAGCAAAGTCAATGGGGAAACCATATTCACTTAGCAACTATGTTATTAACTTAACAACTGCAATGATTCACTTAACAAATGTGGCAAGAAAGGTCGTAAAATGGGGCAAAACTCACTTAACAAATGTCTTGCTTAGCAACAAAAATGTTGGGCTCAATTGTGATCATAACCTGAAGACTGCCTATGTACTGCAACTTTTTTTAAAAATTGTAACTGGTGCTGATAATTTATTATTTAATGAACACAACTAGGACCTGGCTAGATAATTAAAGATTTTTATTATGCTTTTCAATAGCCTTCCAGAGTAATTTAAAATAATTTAAAGCTATCCTCACCAGCCAGCAATCAAGCTGTAAACATGGCAACAGGTGAGACAATAAAACACATTCCTTTTTCAAAATTCATACCTTTGTTTTCATAATAGGGCTGAGCCAAAAGCTGTACTGTGTAATATTTTTTAATGAAATAGGACTGGGCATGGAAAGAAATTTTCCCATCTGTGTCGTTTCTACAGCCTGTAAAAGAGGTTGTGAAACTGGGGACGGCTTTCAACTCACCCCTAAATAAAATGAGTCCTTCAGTTCCCAGGTTGGAGGAAGCATGCAAGTATATACCATCATTTGCTGAAGGGAGGGTGGGGGGGGGGATCATAGGATACGAATCTAATGTACATTAATACAATTACTAGGCTAGTTGTTTTGTACTTAACATTGCAAGGCAGGGAATAATCCTGCCTTGATATTCCGAGAGCAGGGCACAATATAAATGAAATGATGAATGAATGGATTAAAAAAAATTAGCCTTCTGGCCCTAAGGCAACTTTCTCCATTCTTTTCATTCGTTAACATTATAAAATGTTGATATCACTTTATAATGCCTTGGAAAGACCACACTTGGAATACTGTATCAATACTAGAGTCTCCACTGTGTAAAAAAGATGTGGAGACTCTAGAAAGAGTGCAGAGAAGAGCAACAAAGATGATTAGCGGACTGGAGGCTAAAACCTATGAAGAACGGTTGCAAAATGTCTAGTTTAATGAAAAGAAGGACTAGGGGAGACATGATAGTAGTCTTCCAATATCTCAGGGATTGCCACAAAGAGGGAGTCAAACTATTCTCCAAGGCACCTGAGAGTAGAACAAGAAGCAATGGGTGGAAACTAATCAATGAGAGAAGCAATTTAGAACTGAGGAGAAATGTCCTGACAGTTAGAACAATTAATCAGTGGAACAAGCTGTGAATGCTCCAACACTGGAAGTTTTTAAGGAGTTGCTGGATAACCATTTGTCTGAAGTGGTGTAGGATTTCCGGCCTAAGTAGGAGGTTGGACTAGAACAGGGGTCCCCAACCTTTTTTTCACCAGGGACCGGTTTCAGTTTAAAGAAAATTCTGTGGACCGGCTGAGGGGCTCAGCAGTCATGTGACTGGGTGGGCGTGGCCAACTTGGAAAATGTGAAACTCACTTAACAATGATCTTGGTTAGCAACCAAACTTTTGGCCTCAACTGTGGTCATAAGTTCTTTCTTTCTTTCTCTCTCTCTCTTTCTTTCTCTTTCTTTGTCTCTGTCTCTCTTTTTCTCTCTCGCTATTTCTTTCTTTCTCTCTTTCCCTTTCTCTCTATTTCTTTCTCTTTCTTTTTCTCTTTCCCTCTTTCTGTATCTTTTCCTGTCTCTTTCTTTCCTTTCTGTCTCTTTCTCTCTGTCTTTCTCTCTCCCACTTTTTTCTTTCTTTCTCTCTTTCTCTGTGTCTCTCCTTCATCCACCCATTTCTGTCACTCTGTGTGTGTGTGTGTGTCTGTCTGTCTGTCTTGCATTCATTCATTCAATCACTCCTTCTGTGTCTCTGTCTATCTTTCTCTCCCTCCCTCCCTCTGTCTCTCTATGTGTCTCTGTCGTCGTCATCGTCGTCCCGTCCCCCCGCCCCCAGCCTCTTCATCCCGCCTGCCAGGCTTGGTCGCTCGTTCGCTCGGTCAGGCTCCGTGGCTGGATAGGAGCCGGGCTGGAGAGGAGGAGGAGGGAGGGGGGCAGCCCATTGGGAAGAGCGCGCGGGAGAACGCAGGAGGATGGTGGGGGCTCTTCCTCCACCCTCGTCGACGGAGGGACTCCTTGCGCCGCCGGAGCAACCCGCCAGTTCCCTCCCCAGCCCGCAGAGCCTCCGCAGTCCCTGGATGAAAACGAGTGGCCGGCATGCCAGCAGGGGAGGGAATCGGTGGCCGGTCCGGCGGCGTCCAGGAGTCCCTCTGTCGACGAGGGTGGAGGAAGAGTCACACTCCAACGGTGCGAACAGCCGCGCCTGCGTTCTCCTGCGCGCTCTGCTCAGGGGGCAGCCCCCTCCTCCCTCCCTCCTCCTCACTAGCCTTGCGGCCCGGCTCCCATCCAGCCACGGACCGGCACCGGTCCGCGGCCCGGGGGTTGGGGACCCCTGGACTAGAAGACCTCCAAGGTCCCTTCCAACTCTGTTATTCTGTAAATTCTGTAAATTTTCTGGTTTTTCCTTGTCAAGCACGAGAGGTACAGTATCAGCCATATCTTGCACCAGAATGCCCCAACCTATTCCTGATTCAGAACATATGAATAGTCCCTGGAACAATATATGGATTTGAATATACAGTATTATAGATTAGAGTGCAATCTCTAGATTCATTTTATTTTTGCACAGCTGGACTTGATCCAGGACCTGAACCAATACGAGACCATAACTGTGTAATTTGTGCTCAGGCCTGCCCTCTCATTCATAAATAACACCATTTTTACTCATAACAATCCAGATTAGAAAAAGTAGCATTTTTGCAGATTAACACAATTAAATTGAATAATAAATTTAATATATCCCAAGATTTAAAAAAAATCTGAATTTTTTTTTGCTACAAGCATCCTGATTTGAGACTCGGTTCCCTCACAACATCAGCAACTCTGGTAGTAAGTACTGAGGAGGAGAAACTTTCTGTGTGGTCAAGTAGAAATTTGATTATGATGTGCTGTTTCCATCTCTCAGTCTTTTTTCCATTTTCTAACATATGAACATTGAAGAACTATTTTTCTTTTCTTACAGCTCATTCAGCCACTAGTTTTAATTATAACTATTGCTTTGTTTAAATAACTATTCTATTTTTGAGAGCAAAGTTTTGAGGAAAAAATTCTCTGTTCTGGTTTTTAGTACTAGTACTACTAGATGGCTGGATTCTTAATCACTTTTTTATTTATTGTATTTGTTTAAATTTATTATTAGACCTCTATGCCACCCATCTTGTCAAGGCGACTCTATTTAGAAGGGCAATTAGATCAAAAATTAATTTTCTTTTCTTACTCCTTACATCAATGTTTTTGTTTTGAGCAGTTTATTGCATGTCATTACTCATAGAAAAGTGATATTTACCTTCCTTTTAACCTATAAGCCCATATTATTGCCAATGCCATACGTTATCTTATCTAAAGTTGTCTTTATGATTTATTTTATGATAATGGCAAATTCCATTTAAAGAATTTATTTTAAGAACAAGAACAATTTTAGATTTCATAAAAGGACAATATTATTGCAGTAAAACTCAAAAAGTCTACTCAATTCAAAATTCTCTTGACTCATATTGGATCTTTAGTTATAATTTAAATTATCCTAAAATACAAACACTGTAATAGGGTATTGAATGCTATAGGGTTAAAAATTGAATATCATATTTTTTTCAGGTTAGATTCTGTTATCTAGAGTTTTCTTTCTTCTGTTTCAATTTACTTTACTTAGCCAACAATAAAAATGTGGGTTTGTTTGCAATACGAAATGAGTAAGACCTATAATTGTATGACAGTAACTAGAAGGGTTGGGTGCAATAAAGTAGCACCATAAATTAAATCATTTTATGCTTGCAGGCAAAGTAACTAAACCCTTTCTCTTCTTTTCTGGGGCACTATTTAATACAAAGGATAAATCTTTTGTAAAAAGACCTCGAAAAACAAATGCCTGTTTTTCAGAAATATTAAAAAAGGAAGAAAAAAAAATCTGTGATTAAACTTTGCCTCTTTCTATCGAATCAATTCAAAACACATTCATTTCCTCCCTTTCTAAGAATTCTGAAAACTTTGGGAGATGTCTCATTGGTAGCTTACATGACTCAGCGCCTGGGCATTACGGGAAGAGTTTAATTAAACAAGATTAATTAATTAATATGCTTGTTGTCAGAATACCTAAATCACACGTATTCATATATGGCTCTGTGTGAGTATTGCTTAGTACAAATACATACCATTAGCCTGTATTGATTATAAACACGCGAACCAAAGGTTGTGAAAGATCTTTGTTTTTCAAAGCTGGATTCATTCAGGTTCAAAACTGGCGATTATCTTTTAAAGTACAGTATATTCACTTTGAAGCACTTACAATCCACAGTTGGTTAGTTATGTTTTCCTTTTGGCTTCAACAACGGTCCAGACTAGAGTATTAGGGGAATAAAAAGCTCCTAAAAAGCTGAACTGGCTTGGGAGAAGAGTCTTGTACTAGGTCAAACAAACCACAGTTAAAGTGGTTAGTCAGCTCCAGAGGCAGTTGCACCATTGAGACAAGGTAGACATCAAGGCAGAAAGTACTGAGTAACAGGCAGAAAAAGTAAGCTAGTTTAAACTTTCATCTTAAGAGACAAAATCAGCAAATGAAGCAGGTTTTTCTGGCACTCGCTGGATCAGGTTGGTCTTGCAGTCATCAATAATGCCTAGCAGGCTTGTAGTGCAAACTAGAAGACAGCCTTGGATCACAGGGCTAAGAACTTGTAGGCTGGCAAAAAGTACTTGTGGTGAGATCATCATCATCATCATCATCAAATTTAATTTGTAGACCGCTCCCTCTCCCCACAGGGACTCGGGGCGGTGCACAGGGAAAGTAAAAACAATAAATATACAAATATAAATACATAATATAAAAACAAATTAAATCTATTCCTGTACTAAAACCCGTTAAACTAAAATACCCAGTAGCTATAAATAAGTTTAAAACCCCATAGAAAGAGAGACTAGCCGGCCAAGCGGAAAAAGTGTGTTTTTAATTTCAGACGGAAGGAGCGGAGGTCCGTAGTCATTCTAATATCGGGGGGAAGGTCGTTCCAGAGGGCCGGGCCCGCCACAGAGAGAGCCCTTCCCCTGGGTGTCGCCCGCTGACACAGTCTAGTGGACGGCACCCGGAGAAGTCCCTCTCTGTGCGAGCGAATCGGCCGTGAGGATGTATGAGGCAGGATCCGATCCCGCAGGTAGCTAGGTCCCAAGCCATGGAGCGCTTTAAAGATGATGACTAACACCTTGAAGTGCACCCGGAAGACGACAGGCAGCCAGTGCAGCTCGCGCAAGAGCGGTGTAACGTGGGCAAACATAACGGTTCCCATAATTGCTCGCGCGGCTGCATTCTGGACCAACTGAAGTCTCCGGGTGCACCTCAAGGGGAGCCCCATGTAGAGAGAGTTACAATAGTCCAGTCGGGATGAAACGAGAGCATGAGTGACTGTGCGAAGGGCGTCCCGATCCAATAGGGGGCACAATTGGCGCACCAGGCGAACCTGGTGAAACACCCTCCTGGCCACGGCTGTCACTTGGTCTTCCATGGACAGCCGGGTATCCAGGAGGACACCCAAATTGCGCGCCCCATCCACAGGGACAAGATGTTCGCCCCCTATGGCCAGCGTTGGAGTCAGCTGGTTGAATCGGGCAGCCGGAAACCACAGCCACTCGGTCTTGGTCGGGTTGAGCCTGAGTCCGTTACTTCCCATCCAGATCCGCACGGCTTCCAGGCACTGGCACATCACCGCTACGGCATCGTTGGGGTGGTTTGGGGTAGATATATACAGCTGAGTATCATCAGCGTAAAGATGGTACTCTACCCCAAAACCACGGATGATCTCACCCAGCGGCTTCATGTATGTGTTGAACAGGAGAGGCAAGAGGACTGACCCCTGAGGCACCCCACATGTGAGGGGTCTCGGGGTCGACCTCTGCTCTCCTGCCAACACAAATTGCGATCGGCCAGAGAGGTAGGAGGAGAACCACCGTAAGACGGTGCCTCCCACCCCCAAACCCCCCAGCCGATGCAATAGGATACCATGGTCGATGGTATCGAAAGCCGCCGAGAGGTCTAATAGGACCAGGATGGAGGAACAACCCCCATCTCTGGCCCTCCAGAGATCATCGACCAACGCGACCAATGCCGTCTCGGTGCTATGCCCGGGCCGGAAGCCGGACTGGCGCGGGTCTAGATAATCAACTTCCTCCAGGTGATGGGGAAACTGTTGTGCCACCACACTCTCAACAACCTTCGCCAAAAAGGGAAGGTTGGAGATGGGATGATAGCTGGTTAAAAGAGCTGGGTCCAAGGAGGGCTTCTTAAGGAGGGGCCTCACCATAGCTCTTTTAGGGAAGCAGGCAAGGAACCCTCACTTAAAGAAGCGTTGACAACCTCATGGAGCCAGCCTCGTGTCACCTCCGAGGATGCCAGTACAAGCCAGGAGGGACACGGGTCCAATAAACATGTGGTGGCTCGCAGTCGCCCACGTAGCCTGTCCATATCCTCGGAAGCAACGGAGTCAAACTCCTCCCACACAAGATCTGTCTCATGGCATCCCACTGGACCATCAATGGGGGCTAGCTCGTTCTGTATCTGAGCGATTTTCTCCTGCAGAAAAGTCACAAATTCCTCTGCTCTACCCTGTAGCGGGGCTTCCCGCAGCCTCTGTTGAAGGAGGGAGCGGGTCACCCTAAACAGGGCGGCAGGGCGGTTTTCTGCGGATGCTATGAGAGTGGCACAATGATGACGTTTGGCCACTCTCAGCGCCACAATGTAAGTCCGTAAATGGGCTCTTACCTGCGTCCGGTCAGATTCAGATCGAGTAGACCTCCATCTTCTCTCTAGGCATCTCTTGTGGCATTTCATCACCCTCAGCTCCTCGGTGAACCAAGGGGCCGGGGTGGTTCGCCGCCGCAAGAGAGGCCGCAAGGGCGCGACCCGATCCAAGGCTCCCGTGGTCGCAATGTTCCATGCGGCCACGAGGTCCTCCATCGGGGCGCGGGTCAGGGGTACAGGAAATGGCCCAAGCGCCGTCTGGAACCCATCCGGGTCCATCAGGCGCCTGGGGCGGACCCAGATAGGTGATTCTGGTTCCGCCTCCCCGTGGAGGGGAGCAGCGGTCGGAAAGTCGAGCCGGAGAAGTGAGTGGTCTGACCATGACAAGGGTGTGATGACTATATCCCCTATACCCAGATCACTCTTCCATTGGCCTGAGACAAAGATGAGGTCCGGTGTATGTCCACCCTCGTGGGTGGGGCCCTGAATTAGTTGGGTCAGGTCCATGGCCGTCATGGAAGCCATGAACTCCCGAGCTACCTCGGATGATTCGCCCAACGATGGCAGATTAAAGTCCCCCATGACTATAAGTCTGGGGGTCTCCACTGCCACCGTAGCGATCACCTCCAGGAGCTCGGGCAGGGCTGCTGCTACATAGCGGGGAGCCAGATATATGACCAGCAAGCCCAACTGCCTCCCTAGGCCCCACTTCACGCAGAGGGACTCAAAACCGGTAGTCTGTGGCACAATGGTCTCTCTCGGCTCAAGACCTTCCTTGATAATGACCGCTACCCCACCACCCCTACCTTGGGCCCGGGGCTGATGAAAAGCGCGGTAGCCTGGTGGGCACATTTCAACGAGGGGGAGTCCTTCCTCGTGGCCCAACCAGGTTTCCGCAATTCCTACCAGGTCCGGCTCCCCCTCTGACACAAGGTCATGAACGAGGGGGGCTTTGTTGACCACGGACCTGGCATTGCAAAACATCAGCCGCAGGCCCAGGCTCTGTATTCCCTGACCACCTAGCCTGCGGGGGTTGTGGCACCCGACCGTTCGTAACCAACAGCTGCGTGCCATCAACCGGGAGGATGGTCTCCCCTCGGCCCTGCCCCTCCCCACGACCTTTGTTGAGATCCTAATTGCCAGAAGCTTTTGAGAGTTCTGTGACAAAGGAGCATTCCCAGTTGTCCATCAGCAATCAAACTGTTATTATCAAGAGGTGGTAATTATGTAATACCTTGATGCAGCCTCAATATTTATGTGGATGTGAAACTTCCCTTTCAGAATAGAATAGAATAGCAGAGCAAAGCATGGCATACCATGGCATGGCATAGCCTAGGATTCTTTATTGGCCAAGTGTGATTGGACACACAAAGAAAAGCACAGTTGTTTTTCTGAAACTTAGAAGCCATTAAAAAGAGAATGACTAGCACTACTTTGGATCATTGGACAAGGTCACCTTGACTTTCTTGATCTGAATGGCATGAGTTCTGAAAAAGGAAGATGGGCAAAATATTTGGAAATAGTCAAATTTCATTCTGAGTCACATTTTATGCCGGAATCAGCAGGACAGAGAGATGACTAGGTTGATTGTCTGGAAAATAGCCTTTAAAAAAAAGAATTAAGTTCAGGACACTGTTTTGCTCCAGGGTTCTCCTCTTTTACAGACAGCAGGTTATTAATTAATTAAATGACTTAGATGAAGGAATAGAAAAGGAACTGACCAAATTTGCAGATGATACTAAGCTGGCAGGAATAGCTAGCACCCAAGAAGATAGGCTCAAAATCCAGATGGATCTTGACAGACTTGAATACTGGGCCCTATCTAACAAAATGAAATTCAGTGTATAGAAAAGTAAAGTCTTACACTTAGGCAAGAAAAAACAAAAGTACACATATAAACTGGTTGAAACCAGGCTTAGTAGCAGTAACTGTGAGAGGGATCTTGGAGTCTTAGTGGACAACCAGCTTAATATGAGCCAGCAGTGTGCAGCGGTAACCAAAAAAGCCAAAGCAATCCTAAACTGCATTACTAGAAGGATTTCATCAAAATCAAGTGAGGTACTAATATCACTCTATAAAGCCTTAGTAAGACCACATCTAGAGTACTGCATGCAGTTTTAGTCACCACACTATAATAAAGAGATTGAGACTTTAGAAAAAGTTCAGAGAAGAGCAACCAGGGCGATTAGGTGACTGGAGACTGAAACACATGAAGAACGGTTACAGGAACTGGGCATGGCTAGTCTAGTAAAGAGAAGGACCAGGGGAGCCATGATAGTGTTCAAATATTTGAGGGGCTTCCATAGAGAGGAAAGGGTCAAGCTATTTTCCAAGGCACCTTGAAGGCCAAACAAGGAATAATGGATGGAAACTGTTCAAGGAGAGATTCAATCTAGAAATAAGAAATTTCCTGACAGTGAGAGCAATCAACCAATGGAACAGCTTGCCTTCGGAAGTTGTGGAAGCTTCATCACTTGAGACTTTCAAGAAGAGATTAGACTGCCATTTGTTAGAAATGGTATAGGGTCTCCTGCTGGGGCGGGAGGTTGGACTAGATGACCTTCAAATTCCCTTCCAATTCTGTTAATCTGTAATCTCTAATTATGAACAGTTCTACCATTTGAAGGACTTCTTTTTGTAGGTGATAATTTCCTGGAAGTTCTGTCCTAATCAGATGTTAACACCAAAAAGCACCCGAATAAAGAAAAGCAGAGACCTGAAATTTCTCACCACAGTTGGCACCCATTTCATACCATAAGCAGTATGCACCCAGCTCTTCTGGCCACAGATTTTTCCACTAGAGCATGCTTGTTGTTATTTTATATATATATATATAATTATAACTTCTAGATTAACCAACCCATTCACCCATGAGTAAGCTCTATAAGGAAATTGATTTCTTCTTCTGTAGAAACTGCACAAACAGTTAAATGGAACGACATCAATGATAAGCCAACAGTGAGCCAGCCGTGTGCAGCAGCTGCCAAAAAAGCCAACACAGTTCTAGGCTGCATAAACAGAGGGATAGAATCTAGATCACGTGAAGTGTTAATGCCACTGTATAGTGCCTTGGTAAGGCCACACTTGGAATACTGCATACAGTTTTGGTCGCCACGATGTAGAAAAGACGTGGAGACTCTGGAAAGAGTGCAGAGAAGAGCAACCAAGATGATTAGGGGACTGAAGACTAAAACATATGAAGAACGGTTGCAGGAACTGGGTATGTCTAGTTTGATGAAGAGAAGGACCAGGGGAGACATGATAGCAGTGTTCCGATATCTCAGAGGGGGCCACAAAGAAGAGGGAGTCAAACTATTCTCCAAGGCACCTGGGGGCAGGACAAGAAGCAATGGGTGGAAACTAATCAAGGAGAGAAGCAACTTAGAACTAAGGAGAAATTTCCTGACAGTTAGAACAATTAACCTCTGGAACAGCTTGCCTCCAGAAGTTGTGAATGCCCCAACCCTGGAAGTCTTTAAAAAGATGTTAGATAGCCATTTGTCTGAAATGGTATAAGGTTCCTGCCCACGCAGGGGGTTGGACTAGAAAACCTACAAGGTCCCTTCCAACTCTGCTATTGTATTGTATTGTATAAGGAAAGGAGATATGATTAAGAAATGGATAGCTTTACTGAGAAATCCTTCAAAAGTAATGGTTTGTTTATTCAGTTCAAAGTTACAGAAAAATGTGACTTATGACCACTTTTCACAGTTACAACCTTTGCAGCATCCCCATGATCATGTGATCAAAATCCCCATGTTTGGCATGTTTTTGACCGTTGCTTTGTCCCAAGGTAATCTGATCATCTTTTGCAGCCTTCTGACAAGCAAAGTCAATGGGGAAGCCAGGTTCACTTAAGAACTGGATTAACAATTTATCAACTGCAGTGATTCACTCAACAACTGTGGCGGAAAAGGTCATAAAATGGGGGGGAAACTCACTAAACGAAAGTTTCACTTAACAACAGAAATTTTGGGCTCAACTGTGATTGTAAATTGAGGATTACCTGCATTCAGATATTGGGTGAATATTAAATTTATATTTATATATTTTATATTTTAAATGTATCTATTGACTGTATTTATATAGTCTTTATTTTATCCTTTATTATTCCTGTGCACCGCCCTGAGTCCCTACGGGAGAGAGGGCGGTATACAAATCAAATTAATAATAATAATAATAATAAAAACTGACATTGCACGGTTGAGAATTAATCTCTCCCCTTTCCTCCTCCTTTTTTTTAAATAGTTCATGACAAAGAACCCTAAAATGCGACTCGGCAATAGTGCCTTGGGGGGAGAGAAGGCAATTCTCCTGCATCCATACTTTCAGGAACTGGATTGGGACCTGCTAAATCAACGCCAGATTGAGCCACCTTTCCGACCTCGAATCGTAAGTGTTTAAAACTGTGAGGTGTCTGTGTACATTGATTGGTCCATATAAGGACAGATCACATCCAGTAAAGGAATACATGCATTTAATGCAAAATATATAATGGTTCAATCTGGGTCCAGCCAATATAGTAGAGGAACGGACTAGTACATATTTGATCTGAGGTGACTTCCTTGACATTTCTTTTCCTTCCTTCCTTCCTTCCTTCCTTCCTTCCTTCCTTCCTTCCTTCCTTCCTTCCTTCCTTCCTTCCTTCCTTCCTTTCTTGTTTAGAATACAGGCATTGGCCAAATTGTCCTTATGTTCTTTTGCTGAGATACTGTCCACATTCCGAACTCATATTGGCTACTTCCAATCTGAGAAATACCAGGTTTGCATTGGTTTGCCTGACCACCAGAATTAACCAAAAGAGGAAACATTTGGGTTTATTTATTTGTTAGTTGTCAAAGGTCAGGTCAGGTCACAATGTGTCCAGGTGCATCTGGCACATCATTATCATCATCATCAGTTAGAAGGAGCCTTGGGGGTCTTCTAGTCAAATTTCCTGTTTAAGCTGGAGACTGTGCCATTTCAGAAAAATGGATGTCCAGTCTCTTCTTAAAAACCTCCAGTGTTGGGGCATTCACAACTTCTGAAGGCAAGATATTCCACTAATAAATTGTCCTTACTGTCAAGAAACTTCTCCTTAGTTCTAGGATGCTTCTCTCCATGATTAGTTTCCATCTATTGCTTCTTGTCTTGCCTTCTAATCCTTTGCAAAATAAGTTGACCTCCTTTTCTTTGTGTCAGCCATTCAAATATGGAAGCCTACTATCATGTCACCCTTGGTCCACCTTTTCATTAGACTAGACATACTCAATTCGTGCAACCGTTCTTCAGAGTCCAATGTATATCTTGCCTTTCTGCCGGAAATTCAAGGCTGCCAATTTTCCAATTTTCTTTTATGACAACAAGATTATAATAATAATAATAATAATAATAATAATAATAATAATAATAATAATAATAATAATAATAATAATAATAATAATAATAATAATAATAATAATAATAATTTAATATTTCTAAACCGCACCCTCTCCCCTCGGGGACTCGGGGCGGTGCACAAGCACAGTAAAACAATAAATATATACAAACATTTCATTAAAAATAAATTAAATCTAAACCTGCGCTAAAATTCCCATTAAAACTAAGCTATATTATAAAACCCCAATAAAACCCCAAAGACAGAGAGACTATCCTAGGCCGGCCAGACAGAAGAAATGAGTTTTTAATTTGAGACGGAAGGAGCGGAGGTCCGTGGTCGTCCTAATGTCGGGGGGAAAGTCGTTCCAGAGGGCCGGGCCCGCCACAGAGAGAGCCCTTCCCCTGGGCATCGCCCGCTGACAGAGTCTAGTGGACGGCACCCGGAGAAGTCCCTCTCTGTGGGAGCGAATCGGCCGTGAGGATGTGTGAGGCAGGATCCGATCCCGCAGATAGCTAGGTCCCGAGCCATGGAGCGCTTTAAAGATGATAATCAACACCTTGAAGCGCACCCGGAAGACGACAGGTAGCCAGTGCAGCTCGCACAAGAGCGGTGTTACATGGGTAAACCTAGCGGTTCCCATAATTGCTCGCGCGGCTGCATTCTGGACTAGCTGAAGTCTCCGGGTGCACCTCAAGGGGAGCCCCATGTAGAGAGAGTTGCAATAGTCCAGTCGGGATGTCACGAGCGCATGAGTGACTGTGCGAAGGGCGTCCCGATCCAATAGGGGGCGCAATTGGCGAACCAGGCGAACCTGGTAAAACGCCCTCCTGGCCACGGCTGTCATTTGATCTTCCATGGACAGCCGTGCATCCAGGAGGACACCCAAATTGCGCGCCCCATCCACAGGGGCAAGATGTTCGTCCCCTATGGCCAGCGATGGAGTGAGCTGGTTGAATCGGGCAGCCGGAAACCACAGCCACTCGGTCTTGGTCAGGTTGAGCCTGAGTCCGTTACTTCCCATCCAGACCCGCACGGCTTCCAGGCACTGGCACATCACCGCTACGGCATCGTTGGGGTGGTTTGGGGTAGATATATACAGCTGGGTGTCGTCAGCGTATAGATGGTACTCTACCCCAAAGCCACGGATGATCTCACCCAGCGGTTTCATGTATGTGTTAAACAGGAGAGGCGAGAGGACCGACCCCTGAGGCACCCCACATGTGAGGGGTCTCGAGGTCGACCTCTGCTCTCCTGCCAACACAAATTGCGATCGGCCAGAGAGGTAGGAGGAGAACCACCATAAAACGGTGCCTCCCACTCCCAACCCCCCCAGCCGATGCAATAGGATACCATGGTCGATGGTATCGAAAGCCGCCGAGAGGTCTAATAGGACCAGGATGGAGGAACAACCCCCATCTCTGGCCCTCCAGAGATCATCGACCAACGCGACCAATGCCGTCTCAGTGCTGTGCCCGGGCCGAAAGCCGGACTGGCGCGGATCTAGATAATCAACTTCCTCCAGGTGACGGGGAAACTGTTGTGCCACCACACTCTCGACAACCTTCGCCAAAAAGGGAAGGTTGGAGACTGGACGATAGTTGTTTAAAAGAGCTGGGTCCAAAGAGGGCTTCTTAAGGAGGGGCCTCACCATGGCCTCTTTTAGGGAAGCAGGCAAGGAACCCTCACTCAAGGAGGCGTTGACAACCTCTTGGAGCCAGCCTCGTGTCACCTCCCAGGATGCCAGTACAAGACAGGAGGGACACGGGTCCAATAAACATGTGGTGGCTCGCAGTCGCCCACGTAACCTGTCCATATCCTCGGAAGTAACGGAGTCAAACTCCTCCCAAACAAGATCTGTCTCGTGGCATCCCACTGGGCCATCAATGGAGGGTAGCCCGTTCTGTATCTGAGTGGTTTTCTCCTGCAGAAAAGTCACAAATTCCTCTGCTCTACCCTGTAGCGGGGCTTCCCGCACCCTCTGCTGAAGTAGGGAGCGGGTCACCCTAAACAGGGCGGCAGGGCGGTTTTCTGCGGATGCTATGAGAGTAGCACAATGATGGCGTTTGGCCACTCTCAGCGCCACAATGTAAGTCCGTAAATGGGCTCTTACCTGTGTCCGGTAAGATCCAGATCGGGTGGACCTCCATCTTCTCTCTAGGCATCTCTTGCGGCGTTTCATCACCCGCAGCTCCTCGGTAAACCAAGGGGCCAGGGTGACTCGCCGCCGCAGGAGAGGCCGCAAGGGCGCGACCCGATCTAAGGCTCCCCCGGCCGCACTATTCCATGCGGCCGTGAGGTCCTCGATCGGGGCACGGGTCAGGGGTACAGGAAGTGGCCCAAGCGCCGTCTGGAACCCATCCGGGTCCATTAGGCACCTGGGGCGGAACCAGATGGGTGACTCTGGCTCCGCCTCCCCGCAGAGGGGAGCAGCGGTCGGAAAGTCAAGCTGGAGAAGTGAGTGGTCTGACCATGACAAGGGTGTGATGACTATATCCCCTATGCCCAGATCACTCTTCCATTGGCCCGAGACGAAGATGAGATCCGGCGTATGTCCGCCCTCGTGAGTGGGGCCCTGAATTAGTTGGGTCAGGTCCATGGCCGTCATGGAAGCCATGAACTCCCGAGCTACCTCGGATGATTCGCCCAACGATGGCAGATTAAAGTCCCCCATGACTAAAAGTCTGGGGTTCTCCACTGCCACCGTAGCGATCACCTCCAGGAGCTCGGGCAGGGCTGCTGCTACATAGCGGGGAGCCAGGTATACAACCAGCAAGCCCAACTGCCTCCCTAGGCCCCACTTCACGCAGAGGGACTCACAACCGGTAGTCTGTGGCACAATGGTCTCTCTTGGCTCAAGACTTTCCTTGACAATGACCGCTACCCCACCGCCCCTGCCGAGGGCCCGTGGCTGATGAAAAGCACGGTAGCCTGGTGGGCACATTTCAACGAGGGGATGTCCTCCCTCGTGGCCCAACCAGGTCTCCGCAATTCCGGCCAGGTCCGGCTCCCCCTCTGACACAAGGTCATGGATGAGGGGGGCTTTGTTGACAACGGACCTGGCATTGCAGAACATCAGCCGTAAGCCCTGGCTCTGTACTCCCTGACCACCTAGCCTGCGGGGGTTGTGGCACCCGACCGTTTGCAACCAACGGCCACGTGCCACTATGAGGTAGATTAGGGCTAAGAGAGAGTAATTGGTTCCAAAGTCACAGCAAAATTTATAGTTGAGGCATCTGGATTTCCCTGGTCCTAGACCAGTGATGGCTAACTGGTCTAGGATCAGGGGGGTCATGCATGGGCGTGCCACACCCATAATGCTATGTGCACGACCCCCTGCTTTTGGTGCCTTCTTTTTGCCCTCCCCAGGCTCCAGAGGCTTTCTAGGAGCCTGGGGAGGGTGAAAACAGCCTCCCCTCCCCACCTCCGGAGGCTTCAGGAGCTTCCCTGAAGCCTCCCAAGGGTGAAAAATGGCCTCAAAAGAAGGCCTAAATCAGCTGGCCAGTGCTCATATGCGCACTGGAACTAACGGCAACACCTCGCGTGCCCTAAGAAATGGTTCCACGTGCCACCTGTGGCACCCGTGCCGTAGGTTCGTCATCACAGTCCTAGATCAATATTTTAAGTACTGCATCAATTCAGATTATATTCCATAAAATATACTGTCAGTATATTTTATTTCATATTTCAATATATGTCAGCAAGAGGAACTCTTCACATTTGTGTGTCAGGTTATATTTCTTGACTCCAGTGAGGAGATAAGAAGATATTATCTATAACTCCAACTTTGTGTCCTGATAGCTTCTGCCAACATAAATATCCTCCAAGCAGGGGTGGGCTGCTGCGGGTTCACATAGATTCGGGTGATCCTCTAGCTAAGGATCTTTCTAGTTAGGTGAACCCATGAATCCTACCCCTGACTGGCACTGCCCACCCCGCCACTCCCACCCTGCCCCGCCCCTCTTAGGAGTCTTCACGTGGTCTGTTTGGGATGCCAGGTAAATACAGGGCCCGCGAAGAGGCTTGAGGAGAGTGAAAAAAAAGGTCCAGAAGGCGAAAAACAGGCCCATTTCTGGCCTCTGGAGCCTAGGGGAGGTTGTTTTCACCCTCCTAGAGGCTAGAGAAAAGCCTCCAGAGACCAGGAAGGGTAAAAATCCCCCCCTCGCCCCGTGATGCAGGAGGCCTACTAGGCCACACCCACCATGGCCACACACACACACACACACACACACACACACACACACAACAACCGAGCAGAGAACCGGTTGCTAACATTTTTGAAGCCCACCCCTGCCTCCAAGTAATAGTGTCATCTAATATTTATTTTGTTTTCATTTGCCAGAAATCAAAAGAAGATGTGAGTAACTTTGATCCCGAATTTTTAAAGGAAGAGCCAATCTTGACTCCCATTGAAGATGGAATACTATCCATGATCAACCAAGAGGAATTTAGAAACTTTTCTTATACAGATCCAGAATTAGAGTCTTAGCTGCATGTTGACTGGACTCTCTATTCAGCAACACAGAAGGAATGGGATCGCCCAGACATTTGTTCAACTGGACCATCCAACAGGCAGACTTATACTATGCATCAGAGTAAAAAGGAGGAAAACGAAAGTGAGCAGCTCGGCAGCTACAAGTAAATGATTGATACACAAAAGAAGAATGGGTAGAGCTTGTTACCTCTGAATGGCTACTGAAGTAACTTTGTAGTAACTATGGTGAATTTCTAGAAAGACAAAATCAACTGAGCCAAAACTACCTTTTTGCAGCACTGATTTCCCACAAAATATCTCGGTTGAACTACTTTCTGCAATCAAGGAAGAAAAAAGAGAATTGGGTGGACTGGTTTGAACTGTATTAGGGAAAGGTTACATTTGCTTAGAGGTTATAGGTTTAGGTTTCCCCAAATCTGAGTGAATGGACATCTGTTAGAAACATCTTGAACTTCCATTTACAAATATATGTAATTATACACATTGACAGGAAAGAAAGAAAAAGGGAGGGAGGGAGGGAGGGAGGGAGGGAGGGAGGGAAGGAAGGAAGGAAGGAAGGAAGGAAGGAAGGAAGGAAGGAAGGAAGGAAGGAAGGAAGGAAGGAAGGAAGGAAGGAAGGGTTCCATCATCTTTATCATTATCCACCAGATACTGGCAATCAGGTAAAAAGGGAAACACCACAGCGAACCCTCATTAAGGATATGTGTCCATGTGAAGGAACAGGAGAATCAATCCACCTGCTACCTCTGCATTAGAATGAGGGAAATATTGTCTGCAAATTTGTAAAATACTGAGGTTTTGTATATTTTGGCTAATTTAGATTTTAGGGGTTTCTTCTTTTTTATGACTTTTATTCTTTTCTTCTGAATTTGCAGAACAAAGTGCAACTGATGCTGTCTTTTATCCGAAGACAATTTTACTTCCCTCCCCTTTACAAACTGATGGCATTTCTGATTCTTAGCTGCTTGTTGTTGTTTTTTTAAAAAGAAATTTAAAAATGTAGCGGTTATATTATTTGTCCACATATATGAAGGACAATACATTGAAGCTATTTGCAACTTAATTCATATACTGAAACTGAATCGAGAGAACCCACAGAATATTTGATATATTGGGAACATGTTTATGCCTTTGCCTCAATAGTAACATGGAGCTAGGAGACTCATGGTCAAGTCAGGAAACTTAATCTGTTATTGTTACTATTTATATCCATTTTCAAAGCATGTAATAATGTATGCCAGGGATGTCCAAACTTGGGAACTTTAAGACTTGTGGACTTCAACTTCCAGAATTCTGGGAGTTGAAGTCCACAAGTCTTAAAGTTCCCAAGTTTGGACATCCCTGATGTATGCAAGTAGCCTGGTGTTCCCAGATTCTGCTTTATACCTCTCCAATCCACACTTTAGTTACCGCACATCAATCCAACTTTAATTAAACCAGATGTCAACTTTATTCATAAATCAATTTGAACTATAAAGTAATACAATGAATTCATCAAAATATTGAGAAGATGAGTGGAGGTTTGAAGCTGGGTAAAATACAAGAAATAATATAGAACAGGGTTCCCAAATTTATGCAGAAAGCAAACATATAGTAACAGCATGTAGCATGCAGCAAAATGATACTACTGAACTCCTCAAATCAGATTGTATTTAAGGATATTCAAAATGTATTTTAGAGCATCATGCAATCCCTGACCTCCCTCCCCACAATCATAAGGATCAATTTTGGGGAATAAAATATAGGGTTATATTAAATATAGAGTTATATATTTAATTGAGAGTACTTTGTCTTCTCAATGAGATTCCCCACTACTTTCTACTTCCTAAAACACAGGTCCTATGTCTGTCTTGAACATTACTGAAATGGGAAGCATGAAAGCACCCAAAATCAATGATGCGAGGGAATTGTTTCATTCTAATATTACGATTCTCCTTAAATGGACTTGCATGTTCGATTCAGTAAGTTATTTCTTTATAAATTGTCACCTGTAATGATCTATTGTTGGTGACTTCTGTATCCAACTCAATTATAGCAGCCATTTCTCAAGGGCAAGCTGATGAAAATGTACAGCTGAAATATAAAGTTTAGTTAATTCATTATATTTGGTCAACTTATACCACTTTCGAAGTAAATGGTGAGATGAGAGCTGTTGGTTCCCTTATTTCCTCAGATATCTGATGGTGGTTAGGTTTCTAACCACCATCACTTGGCTGATTTAATTTACAAAAACAACTGTTTCCTGGAATGTACCAATTCAGGCTCCAGGAGGAAGATGTAGAGACTTCCTGCGTAAGGGGTGGGTGGGGGGGGGTCCAATAGGTAGCATTTTTGAGAGAAGACTAAAATTATAGTAAACCTTCTGCTTAATGGATTGTAACTAAATGGTCCACCTTCCAGATACTTAGTTCACTAACCTTGAGAGGTATATATTATTGGATCAAAATGAAAGAGGGTTATGAATATTTAACAGATGTTGACACCCAAAATGGCAAATTCAAATAGACAGGAGTGCAGTTTGGATTTACTAATTGCCCTGGAGTCTTCTTCAGGTTCATGGATTAAATATTTTTATGGTACTTTGGACAAATAAATAAATGATCATCAGTACAAACTGATTCCCCCCCCCCCCCCCCCCAGAAGTCACATCTAAATATCTTGGAGCACTTCCCAAACTTTTTACTAAGTTGGAATCATGATAGGTTGATTTTTCCCCAATTGGATTATTTGGGTTACTGAATATGTGCAGATGGAATACAAATGGATTCTACAGAAATAAGGCCCATGTTTTCTAGGTCCATCTAGAAATGTGAAGGGCGTCCAAATCTTTCTGGCCTTTGCAATATCTATAGAATTAGCCCCAATTTTGCTGAATACACTCTCAATCTCAAGACCACCTTCGCACAGTCACTCAGGCCCTCGTGACCTCTCGACTCGACTACTGTAATGCTCTCTACATGGGGCTTCCCTTGAGGTGCACTCGAAAGCTGCAGTTAGTCCAGAATGCAGCCGCGCGGGTGATTACGGGAGCGCCTAGACACTCCCACATAACACCTATCCTGCGCGAGCTGCACTGGCTTCCTGTGGTCTTTCGGGTGCGCTTCAAGGTTCTGACGACCATCTTTAAAGCGCTCCATGGCTCGGGGCCTAGTTATATGCGAGACCACCTCCTGCCCCATACATCCCTCAGACCAATACGCTCCCAGAGAGAGGGCCTCCTCAGGGTGCCGTCGGCCGGACAATGCCAACTGGCGACACCCAGGGGGAGAGCCTTCTCTGTGGCAGGTCCAGCCCTTTGGAACGACTTACCCCCTGAACTTCGCACCATCTCTGACCTCCGCCTCTTCCGCAAGTGTCTTAAGACACATTTGTTCCATCTAGCCGGCCTAGCGTAGCCCCCTATACTGACTTTTAGATAGTTTTTAAATTTGGGGATTTTAATCTGGTTTTAGCACAGGTTCTATTGAATTAGTTTTTTAAATTTTATATGATGTTTTGTATGTATTTTAATTTTCCTGTGCGCCGCCCTGGGTCTGTTTGGAGAAGGGCGGGGTATAAATTGAATAAATATATAAATATAATTTTGTTTTAGAAAAGGACATAAATTTAAATTATCTGCTGAACAGCAAGCAACTTATCAGGATTTTTTAAAAGGAAACTTCTCTCCCGAAGCTCTTCTCAGACATTTGGATCCCTCTTGTCTCTTTGATGTGCCAACAGATGCCTCAGGCTATTTTAGGGTTAATCTCCCTCAAGTTTCAGCAAAGGGAAGACAGACTTTCTTGCCTTGTGTATTTTATTCCAGCTTTTATACCTGATCCCAGGTAAAAGGAACTGTGGCATTTTTAACAGAATTGCTTGAGATAAAAGCAGCATTATTCCATTAATAGAGACATTTGTTGGAAGGAGCATCTACCCAGTGTAAGTACTCAAGTACTCTAGATCTCAAAAATTTAGGGTACTTCCCAAAAACACAAGTGCTCACACCCTGTCAGCTCAGATCAATGCAATTTTTCTTTCATTTCAGTGGTCCGTAGTGCCTATATTCCAGGGTCACAGAAGAAGCTACTGTGTAAACTTGAATACACTTCCTCTTCTTCATAGTCTTGAAGCTGAACAACATTGTCCCTCTTCTAACTATGCGCCCTCCAGAAAGGTTGAAGCCAGGAAGGAAAGAGTGCAGAGAAGAGCAACCAAGATGATTAGGGGACTGGAGACTAAAACATATGAAGAACGGTTGCAGGAGCTGGGTATGTCTAGTTTGATGAAGAGAAGAACCAGGGGAGACATGATAGCAGTGTTCCGATATCTCAGAGGGTGCCACAAAGAAGAGGGAGTCAAACTATTCTCCAAGGCACCTGGGGGCAGGACAAGAAGCAATGGGTGGAAACTAATCAAGAAGAGAAGCAACTTAGAACTAAGGAGAAATTTCCTGACAGTAAGAACAATTAACCTCTGGAACAGCTTGCCTCCAGAAGTTGTGAATGCCCCAACCCTGGAAGTCTTTAAAAAGATGTTAGATAGCCATTTGTCTGAAATGGTATAAGGTTCCTGCCCATGCAGGGGGTTGGACTAGAAGACCTACAAGGTCCCTTCCAACTCTGCTATTGTATTGTATTGTATTGTATAATATTGCAGGATGGGGTTAGATTGCAACAATATAGGATCTATATGTCAGGACTCAGATGTACCATCTCCAGGGCAATTTACAGCATGATTGTTCCCTTTTTCTAGAACTGACAGACTGTTGTTTCATAATGGCATTTTATATGTTCTCCTTTGCATAAGGGAAGAAATATTGCAACTTTGCTATGACAGTAGAAATGCTGGACAAGAGGAAGTGTTTGAAATTGCCGTGGGCATTGACAGTCTGGCAGTCAAGAGTTAGAGGAGAAGTCAAGGTCCATGTTTCATCCTGCCATGTCAGTCGATGGGCCAAGGGGCCCTGATTTCATCAAACAGTTTAATTTAGGACCCTCCCCTCCCCCTCTTGGGCCCTGAGATGCTAGTCTTCTACATATAAAAGTGTATAAACCAGCAGTGGGATTTGTTAGGGGTAAAAACACCCCCGTTGGAAAATACAGGTGGAATAGTGCAATATACCGGACAGCAAGAGATACGTTGCTTTAAGCACACAATAACTATCAAACACTGATAGTAGAAAAAATAATTAGTCTTTACTTTTGTAGTAACTAAAATACTTCTTCCAAACAGTGATACTAACTCTTCCAACAATAAACAGCCCTTCACCAAAACACAGTTAACTTACAGTCAAAACAAACAATGATACTTCTTCTGTCTTCAGGTTCAGCTCCCCCTCAGTGGCAATCGGGAAGCAAAGGAAAGCAAAAGGGATGAACTGTGTTCCCAGCTGCCTTTTTATGATTGTGCTGGGAAGCACAGCCAATCAGATTCCACATAGTCCTTAAAGTTACATATACTCTTTAAGAATCCTGGCTTATATATATTGTCAACCCAACATCAGGATAATTATCCTAACAGGATTCATTTACTTTACCTACCAGTTTGCAAATATGAGAGCATGTGAATGCGCATGAGCACCGCCTTCTGCGCTTGCGCAGTGCTCACACATGTTGGGGCAGGTGGGTGGAGCCTTCTGCAGCTGCCGCTATCGGTTTGCCCGAACCGGAGAGAACCGGCTGAATACCATCTCTGGTATAAACTATTTTTGCTGTAGTGGATTTGTTTACCAAAAAGCTCATTTCATTTTTTGACAAAGGCTTCCCTTTCACTCAGAAAATTATACAACTCTTTCTGTAGCCTGTTTTAAGTACAGGGACTTGGATCATGGCTCACAATTTGCATCCAGGTTTTGCGCCAACCACATCCGGTTACATTGGACCAATTTGTCGTCGTTTCATTATCTAGGCACTATTGGATAACTGCAGAACACCAAGCAACCATCTATGTCTCTTAACTCCAGAACATTTGGAATAAACTGTTGCCTTTTGCAGACGTTGTCTATAACTCAGTTCATTCCTCCATAGGTATGTCTCCTTTTCAGGCAGTTTATGGCTATCTGTGTTTTGTTTGCAGGATCAGCCTCCTATAGGGTTAAATAGCAATAGCACTTAGACTTATATATTGCTCCATAGTGCTTCACAGCACTCTCTGAGTGATTTACAAATGTCAGCATCTTGCCCTAACAAGCTGGATCCTCATTTTACTGACCTCAGAAGGATGAGTCAACCTTGAGCTGACCAGGATCGAACTCCAGGCTTTGGGCAGAGTTAGCCTGCAATATTGCATTCTAACCACTGTGCCACCATGGCTCCATCCTTAAATGCATCCATCATATGTGACTGCTTGATTAGTGATCAGATATTACTTCTGCCAACTGAACAGCATGGCAGAACCTTTTTTTTTTAATCCCACGGAGAGCTGTTCCTTATTTCCTTGGTCTGCTCCCTCCAGATTGAGTAAATTTCCTGTTAGCTGTGAAGCAAGTGCTCTCATGGCTGTTGCTTTTGGAGTACTTGTTCACGTGGCTTGGCCTAAGCATTAAATCTATGCTAATAGTTGCTCAAGCCAAAGGGCAACAGGAACTGCCCATTTTCTTAACAGCATACAACTCTCAAAGTTGTATGCTTCGGTGACCCTTATTCCAAATTGAAAACCCAGAAGAGTCATCTGACCAGCTCTTACTGAATCTTGCCATAAATATTACAACACCACTTCTCACCAGATTGTCTGCTGTCGCACACTGTGTGGTTTGAGAGCAGTAAAAGTTGAGTAAACATTGCAGCTAACAATGAGTCAGTGTTTTAAGTTCAGTTCCAGGCAGTGTATTAATCTACCATACCCTGAATTTAATCTATCAAACTCAGAACTCCGCCTGTTAGCACTTTTTGTCACTATGAATTAAACTCCACATCCACTTTTATAAATTTTTGGTACTTTCTTTGCTCCATGCATCTTTCCACACATTATTATCATGCTTCTTAATGGTCAGGAGAGGTCCCAGAGCTCTAGTTGAAACAAAGGAAGACCAGGCCTATGAACCATCCAGTCCTGTGCTCAGAATTTTCCAGCTCTGGCGCTCTCTAAATCAGGGATATCAAACTCAATTTCATTGAGGGCCACATCAGGGTTGTGTTTGACGTGGAGGTGGGAGGGGCATGCCTGGGGGGGGGGGAATGCCCAGGATGGACATGGCCAGCTCGACTCCATTTTTGCCAGCTCAACTCCTCCATTGAGTCTCCATTTTTGGCTGTGATGGCCTCCTGCAGCCCTCTGCCAGCAAAAACAGAGCTTGGGGATGCTACGTGTGGCTCTGGCAGAGGGCTGCAGGAGGCCATCATGGCCAAAAACAGCTCAGGTGAGCTGAGTGCTGCCTTCCCAAGCTCCATTTTCACTGGCAGAGAATTGCAAGAGACTGTCATGGCTGAAAATGGAGCCTCAACAAGTGATGTTGAGCTGGGCACACCCACCCTGGGCACGCCCACCAGCCACATATATCCTGCTCTCCCAGGTCAAATACAACCTGATGTGGCCCTCAATGTAATCGTGTTTGACACCGGTCCTTCACTGTTTCCAGGGCAACCTGTGGGCCAGATCTAAGCAACCTTTGGGCCAGATCCGGCCCCTGGGCCTTGAGTTTGACACCCCTGCTCTAAATTACTTGGATTATGAATCATCATTGCCAATTATTTTAAATTGGTGGGAGCTGTAATCCAACATTTCTAGAACACATTTCCCTAGGTAAGGTTGGGATATATAGATTGAGAAGATCTGCATCTCCAGAAAGAAAGGGATTATTTTTCTTATTCAATTGCTATCATGATAATTAACAGAATAACAGATTGTAAGGCACTTTGGCAGTCTTCTAGTCCAACCCACTGCTCAAGTAGGAGATCCTACATCATTTGAGACAAATGGCTGCACATTTGCTTCTTAAAAACCTCCTGAGATAAGGCAGCCACAAGTTCTGAAGACAAGCTGTTCCACTGACAAATTGTCTTTACTGTCAAGAAATTTCTCCTTACTTCTAGATGAGTTTTCTCCTTGATTAGTTTCCATCCATTGCATCTTGACTTGCCTTCAGATGCTTTATAGAATAGGTTGACCTCCCTCTTTTTTCTGTTAGCTCTTTAGATATTGGAACACTGCTATTATGCCACCCCTAGTTCTTTTTTTTTTTAATTAGACTAGGCTTAACCAATTCCTGCAATTGTTCCTTTTATGTTTTAGCGTGCAGTCTCTTAATCATCTTGTTACTCTTCTCTGCACTCTTTGTAGAATTTCAACATTTTTTTTATATCGCAGGACCAAAACTGGATGCAATATTTATATTTATATTTATATTTATTCAATTTATACCCCGCCCTTCTCCAAGCGGACTCAGGGCAGCGCACAGGAAAATTAAAAATACATACAAAACATCATATAAAAATTTAAAAAACTAATTCAATGGATCCTGTGCTAAAACCAGATTAAAATCCCCAAATTTAAAAACTATCTAAAAGTCAGTTTAGGGGGCTACGCTAGGCCGGCTAGATGGAACAAATATGTCTTTAGACACTTGCGGAAGAGGCGGAGGTCAGAGATGGTGCGAAGTTCAGGGGGTAAGTCGTTCCAAAGGGCTGGACCTGCCACAGAGAAGGCTCTTCCCCTGGGTGTCGCCAGTTGGCATTGTCCGGCCGACGGCACCCTGAGGAGGCCCTCTCTGTGGGAGCGTATTGGTCTGAGGGATGTATGGGGCAGGAGGCGGTCTCGCATATAACTAAGCCCCGAGCCATGGAGCGCTTTGAAGATGGTCGTCAAAACCTTGAAGCGCCAAGTGGGTCTTACAAAGGCATTATAAGACGAAACTATACTTCACGTGATTTTGCTCAGATGTTGCAAAATTGACACGACTCCTTGTTGGTATTCTGATCCAAAGATGAGGCAGAACCCAAAGAACCATAAACTAGGTTTCTTCAATACCTGGGTCCTGGTAGCAGTATTTGTGTCAGAGGCTCAGACCCCAGCCAAGGACCTAGGGAGGATCCAAAAGGGAGAAAACAGTGGTGGGATTCAAATAATTTAACAACCAGTTCTCTGCCCTAATGATTTCTTCCAACAACCAGTTCACCAAACTTCTCAGAAACCTAACAACCAGTTCTCCCAAAGTGGTGCAAACTGGCTGAATCCCACCAGTAGGGAAAGATTCTTTCGAACAAATGGATCTCCTGAGAAGAAAAATCTAATGAACAATAGGATCCAGTCACAGAGATATAAAAGTCTTTAGGACGGCCACAAGTCAGCAGCTGGGGCAACATCTCCATCCCATTTGTATTGTATCCCGCTCATCATGAGTCACAGCAGTGCAGTGGTTGGAGTGCAGAATTGCCGGCTACTTCTGCTGACTGCCGGCTGCCTGCAATTTGGCAGGTCCAATCTCACCAGGCTCAAGGTTGACTCAGCCTTCCATCCTTCCGAGGTGGGTAAAATGAGGACCCAGATTGTTGGGGGCAATATGCTCACACTGTAAACCACTTAGAGAGGGCTATAAAGCATTGTAAAGCGGTATATAAGTCTAAGTGCTATTGCTATCTGGTTTCTTGCCTTGAACCTCTTTATGTCTGATTCAAATTATGTGCATGTGATCATTTCCTATTTGCTTTGTGTGTTGTGTTACTTGTTTTTAGGTTATCTCCTGATTACATCCCTGGCTGCCCAGGATTAATATTACTATTACTATTTATTAAATTTGCATACCGCCCTTCTCCCTTGTGGGACTCAGGGCGGTGAACAGGCATGATAAAACCACAAAACATCAATATACAATATACAAAATACTTTAAAAATCAATTAAATTTAGGGCCTGTTCTAAAACCAGGTAAAATTCTCTGATAAAATCGATTAAAATCGATTAAAAACTACTTCAGTAATATGCTACTTCAGTAATCTAAGTATGGAATCTATCCTTGCCCCTACATTTTCTGGAACAGGACAGAACTCCTTAAAGTTGGTGCAACTGTCCTTCCATTGCAGACGTTTCTCTGCTGCTGACATAGCAGCTATAAAATAAAATTTAAAAAAAATAAAATAAAAAATGGCAGAAATGCCCTCCCTCCCCACTTTAATTATTTATGGCAGGGGTCTCCAACCTTTGCAACTTTAAGTCTGAAGGACTTCAGCTCCCAGAATTCTCCAGCCAGAAAAGCAAAGCTGGCTGGAGAATTCTGGGAGCTGAAGTCCTTCAGACTTAAAGTTGCAAAGGTTGGAGACCCCTGATTTATGGTGTTTAGCACATGGCATACATATTTGCAATATATATTAACATTTAACCTAGATTTTTTTTAAAAACACAATAAAATATGAATGTTGCCAGTCTTTGAACTTTTCTTGTTTAAATCATGTTGTATCAATATGTATCAGTAGGATAGGTAATATATTAAGAAGTAAAACAGTTATTTTGCTGTTGGAAGGAATAAAATAAATACTTCTCAGAATAACTTAGATAAGTCTGCAGTTTAAACTTGTCCTGATAAAAGCAATATCAAGAACAGAAGAGAAGATATGAAAAAGTTTAAACTGTTTCTTGAGTAAAAAGTCCATAGCAAAAGTTACGTTCAAAATCTATTATGTCTTCCATAAAAAAACCCTCTTCCAAAGATATTAGAAAATAAATCAGAAAAATGAAGAAATATTACATGCAATTCAGCATTTTTTCTGACTATTTAATTCAGTTTCCCAAAAGTAAACCATATTTACTGTTACTGGAGAGACTAGAGAAAAGGAAGTCCATATTATTAAGTTCTAAAGATAAGAAGGTGAAAACTAAGAAAGTAAATGATGAATATAAAGTTTTGCAAATAAATGTAATTTAAGATTAATTTTCACAGCGGTTCTTATAAATATAAATGAAGTCAGCAATAAACTTGCTCCCACGTATCTCTCCACACCTTCGTGACAGAAAGATGGAGCAACAGCTGGGGCTCAACTTCATATCCCTTGAGTCACAATATGAAGAGGGCCCATGAATCATTTTAAAATAACGTGATGAAAGGTGTAACCTTTGTCTCATCTCTAGCCCAAAGTGAAGGTAGCTTAAACTTATAGTTAACTATTCCTGTTTTAGAGTACCGTTTTCACTTTCCTCCTAACACATTTTTTTTTTTGCCATGGATACTATCCTGCATACTTCCTTGACAGCGTGTTTGATGACAGAGTGATGAGATCTGCCCAGTTTCTACTGGCTACATTAGACAGTTGTGAGCATGCTCCACTCTTGCTCACTGGGCACTGTCTTGGGTTGTAGAATAGTCTGGACACCTGGCTTTTACAGAGGGATCTGCCTGCTGGTGACTGATCACCACTTTTGGAAGCACAGATTAGATTAGGCATCACATGACCTCTGTTCCTTCTGCCAGAAACTAAAAACTTATTTTTTCCAACAGGCCGGCCTGGCCTAGCTCACTCCACCTAGCCTATAGTCTGCAGTTAAATTGTTTTAATTGGTTTTTAGGGATATAGTTTTAATTTAATTGAAATTTTTAGCACAGGGATAATAATTTAATTTGGTTTTTAAATTTTGTATATTGTCATGTTTATATATGTTTTTAAATTTCCTGTGCACCGCCCAGAGTCCCTTTTGGGAAAGGGAGCGGTATATAAATTTAATAAAGTCAAAGTCAAAGTCAAGTTCTACATACAGATTTAATTGTTCTGATGAAAGAATACTTGGCCTGTTTTTTAAACATGGGTATAATGTTGAGAAGCTGTATTTAAAAAAAAAACAAAAAAACAAGACAGTGTTATTCTAGATTGCTTAGAAAGCTGTTTTAAACCAGAAGAGAAAACTGAGTTTGACCATCTGACTGTCACTCAAATGAATGCATTATACGTTTTCATACAATCATAAAATGTAAGGTTGGAAGTTGATCTTGGAAATCCTTTAGTCCAATCTTGTCCACTGCAGGAATCTATCATGATGGAATCCCTGATACGTCGGCATCCATACTTTGTTTAATTCACTGCCTTCTCTATTCCATGGTTGAACAGCTTTTACCATAAGGAGTTGTTTTTTTAAGATGTCCAACTGACATCTGCATCTTTCGGTTCAACCCTATTGTCTCTTGTCCTGTATTCTGGAGAAAGTCTGAGGAGGAATGCACTATCTTCCACATTAAAACCCAATGAGGTACTTCTGTGTCTCCTGAGGTATTTTCTTCTCAAGAATAAAGCACAGCCTGTGCTTATAACCAGTCTTTATATGATCCCCCACCCCCAAGCTCCTTATCATGTTTATGGTTCTCTTCTGAACACACTTTAATTTATCAACATCTTTCCTAAAACGTGGCTTCCAGAATGGAATTAAATATTCTAGCTGTGATCTAAGCATCAGAGAATAGAGTACGTGGATGTTTGTTATTGTAACCTAGAATTACAATTCCTTTCCCCACCACCTTATTTTATTTATTTATTTTTAAAAAATTTATACTGCCCTTCTCCCTTCCGGGACTCCGGGCGGTGTACAGGCACTAATAAAAGTCAGTTCTTTTGGCATCTCCATCACTATTGGCTCTTGTGCTGTCAGTGATCCACTAAGACGTCCAGAACATTTTCACATGTATTGATGCACAAGAAGCTCCTCCATCCCACATCCAGGCCTTTGATAGTTTTTCTTCCGAAATGTAGGGTCATGGGGATTAATCATGAATCTTGAGACTTCCCTTGAGGGAGTTTGCTAGTCTCCCTATCTTTGTAATCCATGACTTCAGTTAATATTTTCTAGATCCATAACCATGTCAGTGTTCCGTACTTTTGTTGACAATGAATTTTGCATACCATATGTCCATATGTTTTTAATGGGGTGGGGAACAGCAGCAACATTTTGCATACCCCATAGGCTATTTCCATAAGCTACGTCCGACTGTTGCCAACCACAAATTGGAGTTTCTGATCACCCGGTGACAGCACTGCCATTCATTTCCAGCAAACCGCAGTTACGGTGCACTGCAGAATGAGCCGAGTGTAGCAAGTACTCATGCACATCACTGTCAGTGACACAAAGTGCAGAACTGGGATGCTAGGTGAATTAAGAGGAAGCCCCTCCTTACAGTCCCTTCTCTGTGATCTGTCAGTCAGACTATTTTCTCTGCCTTTAAACTCATGTTTAAAAAAACAAGTCTGTTATGTAGGACTTTACAGAGCTGACCTGTTTGTTTTGTGAAGTAGGACTCTGTCACTAAATATATATATATCCCAAAGGGCTGGTATGACTGAGTCTAGTCCAGGGGTCTCCAACCTTTGCAACTTTAAGTCTGAAGGACTTCAGCTCCCAGAATTCTCCAGCCAGCTTTGCTGGCTGGAGAATTCTGGGAGCTGAAGTCCTTCAGACTTAAAGTTGCAAAGGTTGGAGACCCCTGGACTAGTCCATAGTCATCTAGATCAGCAAAAACTAGGTGTATCTGACTCCAATCTCCCTGGCTGAATAATTATGGGGAATAAAAGAATTATGGGTAGGCACATACTCTCCTGCTTGGGTGGGGGATTGGACTAGATGACCTACAAGGTCCTTTCCAACTCTGTTAATCTGTATCTTCAGAAAGAGACTCCACTTCCTAACACATTCTTGCATAAATTAATGGTTAATTGTTAGGCATTTCAGCAGAGCTATAACTTGCTTAAATATAGTTGTAAAAATATACAGAAGACTACAAAGCTATCCTGGCAATCTAAGGCGAGTCCAATAAGAGTTAAAAAAAAAAGGAATGGTTTAGTCATCTATGCTTGAACTACAATCACTTGAAGGATATGATGTAAAACTGTAATCTCCAAACAGCTCCCAGCTCCCAGAAGTTGCCTTGGGGCAGTCCCTTAAACAACAGTGAAATTGCAGGAAGATTGTCTGGAAATTGTAGTTGAAAGCATGACATCTGAAGGTTAAGCACTGGAGCCACAGATTCTGTGCTGTATTTTTGGAAAAGACTGACCTTTCTCTGCTTGCATGAGAGACTGACCGTCAGGGAGAATGCCACAACTGCAATCACGATAAAAAAGAAGACCGAGAAAACAAGAATGCAATAAATAGGTCATGCAACCCCACTACCCCATCCCCCCAATGAAAAAACCCCATGATTCAAGTTTGTAATTCGAGATGATAATTTTGTGACTGCATTCATAGAACATGCTGAACCTATTTATTTATTTCAATATATTTGATTTGATGATTGGATTTCTCAGTAGCTGAAGCACCCAAGATAGCTAAGAATCAATAAAATATAAAGCATCAAATATACAGACAGACACAGAGACACTTCAAAGAAATAATTTAAAATCAAATATTAATGGATTAAGGCCAGGTGAAGCAGATAGATCTTAAGGACTCTTAAAGGCAGAAAATAAGTGTGCAACATAGTGTGTCTTTATACCGGTGTTTCTCTACTTCGGAAACTTAAAAATGTGTGGATCGACTCTGTGGCTGGCTGGGGACATGGCTGGGAGGTGAAGTCTGCACATTTCGATTGCAGAAAATACGACTTCAGCAACACTATGATCAATGCCTGGAATGTATTACCTGACACTGTGGTTTCATTCCCAAACCTCTGTAATTTTAACCTTAGACTATCTACTGCTGACCTCATCCCATTCATAAGAGGTCTGTAAGGGGCGTACATAAGTGCACCAGTGTGCCTATTATCCCTGTCATACTGTCCCCAATTATTCATATCCATTTCCTGTATTCATAATCATGTTTATACTTATATCTGTAGGAAGTTAGCACCTACCCCTCTCCTAGAAGAATAAAATATCCTGGGAAATATTGAAAAGGCAGAATATTATATTTCCCTGGCTAAGAAATGTAACAAACATGTTTTTAGGCAGGAAACCAACTCACTCTTAATAGCCCTCACCTTTGTCAATGGGCCATTAATAAGCCTGAGCTAGTCTATTCTACATAACAAAGGTAGGATTGCCCTGTAACAGAAATTCACGCCATGGCATCTGGGAACTCAACAAAGCTAAGACCTCCCACCCCTGGGAGCCTGACAACCAATCAGAATACATTTCTTACACAGAAAAAGGAAACAAAGAGGTGGTGCTGAACAGAGAGTATAAAAAACTCAGGAATTATCATCAAGCCCCTTTTTCTCTCCTTTTTTCTTCACCCAACATCTGGACACATGTGGTCCTCATTTTCTGTTCAAGAATTCAAGCCATGTGATCCTGTTCACCATTAAACCATCTTTCCAAGCAGCCTCTATGCTTCCAGTATCTTTTCCCCCACTTGGAACTGAATCCAGAAGGACATTTCTTCCAACAGATCTGTTATCTTATACATGCTTGACAAAATAAATAAAATTAAATTTAAAAAATCTTCATGTGGCCAAGGTTAGGAAACACTACTTCGTACTGTGCCTTTCTTAGTCTAGGAAATGTCCTCTTCTACTAAGCCTCTGTGACAGCAGGAACATCTTCAGAAGGACTTCTTCTGTAGATCTTAATGACTGTGTGGGCTCATAATGGGAAGGTGCTCTGCTCTAAGCCATTTAGGTTTTAACAACAGCATCTTAAATGTAAAACTTTCAATATTTCAATATACTTCATCAGGGGATTGGAGAATAAAATTAGGGGACTGGAGAGTAAAATTAGGGGACTGGAGACTAAAACATATGAAGAACGGTTGTAGGAACTGGGTATGTCTAGTTTAATAAAACGAAGGATTAGGGGAGACATGATAGCAGTGTTCCAATATCTCAGGAGTTGCCACAAAGAAGAGGGAGTCAAACTATTCTCCAAAGCACCTGAGGGCAGAACAAGAAGCAATGGGTGAAAACTAATCAAGGAGAGAAGCAACTTAGAACTGAGGAGAAATTTCCTGACAGTTAGAACAATTAATCAGTGGAACAGCTTTCCTCCAGAAGTTGTGAATGCCCCAACACTGGAAGTTTTAAAGAAGAAATTGGATAACCATTTGTCTGAAGTGGTGTAGGGTTTCCTGCCTAGGCAGGGAGTTGAACTAGATGACCTCCAAGGTCCCTTCCAACTCTGCTATTGTATTGTATTGTATCATGAGGTACTTGTACCTTGTACTGATAAGCAGTCTAGCTATTATATTGTGCACTATTTTCGACCTAAGCTCAGTGCAGCTATTAGGCTGAGTATACATTTGGAATTATGCCAGGTAGTCTGACTCATTTAACATTTGCCCTCTGTCTGCCTTCGCCTTTCAGCAAAATTACCTTGACCAAGTCCTTTTTTTAAAATCTTGTTGACTTTGTTTCCTTTCCCACAGAACTACTATAGCAGCTTCAGAAATAAGAATGATTTTTGGATGGCTGTAAAAATCTCTCTGTTGGCATCTATACGGATGTTGGCAGCCCTGTATGGTACGGTAGCTCTACTCCTAATAACCTGTAGGATCTGACTGAGAGATAATAAGAATAGAGCTAAGCTTCTGCCAGCTGCTCACAACTTAGAAAGCTGGATCCTCACATTCTCATTTGTCAGATTTATGAAAGAGAAACACGAATTAGGTTACAGAATCCTGAAAATCACATACGTGTCATGTAGCTCCCATTTTATGTTGCATATGACTATCTTAAAGAGGGGTCTCTTTGGTTTTTTAAAAAATTACCTCTTGACGCAGGGAGGGAAGGAAATCAAACCGATGCCCTTCAAGGTGTTCTTCCTCTTGACAAGCTGCCAATGAAGGTTTTAAGAGTCTACTACATGGCTTTCTCATTTATCCTAGGCAGTGGTGGGTTCCTACTGGTTTGGATGAACTGACAGGGGCTTGGCGGCCTGGGTTGCTGGAACTGGCAGTGACCAAGGCCTACCATACCCCCAAACTGGTTCTCTGGGTGGCACCATCATTTCTGCACATGCACAGAATTTTTTTTATTGCATTGTGCATGTTAGGAATATAATCCTAATTTGGGTAGGCAATATATATAAGCCATGATAACAAATGGTCTTTGTTACTTTAAATGTTTGGATGTAATTAGCAGCTGTAATTAACTCAGCAATAAGAGGAAGCCAGGAGAGCTCTCTCTCTCTCTCTCTCTCTGCTTGCTGTGACTGACTGACAAGGAAGAATCGTGGATTGCAACTGTAAGCAATTGTTTTTGAGTTAAGGACTGTATTAGATTCAATATCTACTATCACTGCTTGTGAAGCAATAGTTTATTTTTACATCACAAGCAAAGCTACTTGCTTTTACTAGCAGTGTCTGAGACTCTATTTGTGTGTCTACTAGCAACGTTTTTCTAGCTGCACATTCCACTGCACAACTTTCTGTCTCCTAAAGGAGATATCCCCAACAGTGCACGCGCAATGCACACACGAGCATACCAGCATTAGTACCTGCCAGAACCCACCCCTGATGCTAGGGTTACATTCCCCCAAAGCCTCATGTAAAGTAAGACACTGAACTAATGTAAAAAAGGGGGGCTGAGGAATTGGTGTAAAGTTTTAAACACAAATGTGCTCTTAATTTTTAGACGATTGTTCTTACACATTACGTTACTCACTCTGTCAATGACCTAGGAGTACTCATCTCAAACGATCTAAGCCCCAAAGCTCACTGTGACAGCATTGCCAAAAAGGCATTAAGAGTTTTAATTTTGTGAGGCTTCTTCTCTGGTAACATTGTATTGCTAACTAGGGCATACAAAACCTTTGCCAGACCAATTCTTGAATACAGATTGTCTGCCTGGAATCCACACTGTATATCGGACATTAATACGATTGAGCAGGTCCAGAGATATTTCATGAGAAGAGAACTCCACTCCTTTGCTCACAATAGAATCCTTTATGCCACCAGGCTCGAAAGTTTGGGCTTGGAAAACCTAGAACTGTGCCACCTACAATCTGACCTAAGCCCAGTACACAAACTTGTCTGCTACAACGTCCTACCTGTCAACTTCAGCTTCAACCACAATAATACACGGGCAAACAATTGATACAAACTCAAGGTAAACCACTCCAAACTCGATTGTAGAAAATATGACTTCAGCAACAGAATAGTCAACACCAGTGATGGGTTGCAGGTGGTATGCCCTGGCATGGCACGGGTGTAGCAGAACTGCATGGGCGTAGTAGTGCCTGCACGGAGCACCGGATACCATTCCAGTACGGTGCTCTGGAGGGCCCACCCGCCCGCCCGAGCTCCTTACCAGTCTTTTAAGTCTTCAGGGCTTCTGCACACATGCATGGTGCGTGCAGCGCCTGCACGATGTTCCGCTGAACAGCTTTATTTATTTTATTTTATTTATTAGATTTATAACCCGCCCTTCTCCAAGAGGACCCAGGGCGGCACAGGAATTTAAAAGATACATACAAAAATCAAATAGAAAATTAAAAAACTTATTAAATACCCATCCTGCACTAAAAACCAAATTAAAATCCCAAAAAATTAAAACTATCTAAAATAGTCACAGCGGAGGTTACGCTAGGCCGGCTTGATGAAAGAGATGTGTCTTTAGACACTGGCGGAAGAGCCAAAGGTCCGAGATGGTACGAAGTTCAGGGGGAAGGTTGTTCCAAAGGGCAGGGCCCGCCACAGAGAAGGCTCTTCCCCTGGGTGTCGCCAGTCGGCATTGTCCGGCCGACAGCACCCTGAGAAGGCCCTCTCTGTGGGAGCGGATCGGCCGAAGGGATGTATGGGGCAGGAGACAGTCTCGCATATAACTAGGCCTCGAGCCATGAAGCGTTGCGGAGGCTCGTGGAGGGGCTAAGATGCATACGTGCGCTGCACACGTCCATATGGATGCTGTTGGGCCCGTTCCAACCGTACAGGTTGGACTGGGCGCTGGAACCCACCACTGATCAGCACCTGGAATGCTCTACCTGACTCCATTGTTACATTCTCACAGCTTCAACCTTAAACTGTCTACCGTGAACCTTACCCCATTCCTAGGAGGTCTGTAAGGGAGTGTGCATTACCACACCAATGTGCCTACCATCCCTGTCCTACTGTCCCCATTTATTTGTATTCATTTCTTTCATTCCTCTCCATGTTTATATTTATACCTGCTGTCTTGCACATGTTTGACACACTAATATATGCAAATACCTGTTTCCCCCCCCCCCTTGTGTTGTGTTCTACACATTGTAAAAACGTGTTCTCCATCTTTTCCGCAGCTGAATGCATAATGCATGCACTTAGCGTTGCAGACAAAGAGGTAAAATGAATCACAGCACCACAATTTTTATTCCCATTATTATGTTGCACACAAGAGATTCACTCAGGTTGAAAGCTTGGCCTGGGGCTGAGAATGCTTCACTAGCTCCAATGCAGCATAGTATGTCCAATGTAGTTTCTAGGTTATTTTCCTTTTTCCTTTTGAATAAGAGCATTGAACAAAATATTGATGGCCGTTTTGACCCCAGAGTAACAGTAGTCGTAACTATTGCAGGAACAGAAGTAAGTGGAAGACAGGATGCAGAGCTAGAACACTACATGATGATTAATGTGTGAAGATAAAGGGGTTTGGGTGGAAGCGGGCAAATGCAGGCAAATGTTGAAGCAATTTTGGCAGGAAGACGACTTGGCATGTTTCCGGACCTCAGACACAAATGGATGATGCTAGCACAAATTGCATAATAACGATTCCCTCCCCCACCCCACATAAAGCAAATTGTGTAGTCACCAATTTGCATAAAGTGAGGGAAATCTTTCCTAGGGTAGCCGATGTTGCCAAGACCTGGTAATAAGAAAGCAAAAATTCTACATGTATATGTGTGTGTGTATTTGTATATATAGAATGGAAGAGAAGAGAATAGCAGAGTTAGAAGGGACCTTGGAGGTCTTCTAGTCCAGGGGTCCCCAACCCCCGGGCCGCGGACTGGTGCCGGTCCGTGGCTGGGTGGGAGCCGGGCCACAGGGCTGGAGAGGAGGAGGAGGGAGGAGGGGGCAGCCCCCTGAGCAGAGCGCGCGGGAGAACGCAGGCGCGGCTGTTTGCGCTGTTGGAGTGTGGCTCTTCCTCCTCCCTCGTCGACGGAGGGACTCCTGGGCGCCGCCGGACCGGCCACTGATTCCCTCCCCTGCTGGCATGCCGGCCACTCGTTTTCTTCCAGGGGCTGCGGAGGCTCCGCGGGTGGGGGAGGGAACTGGCGGCCGTAGGGAGGGTTGCTCCGGCGGCGCACAGGAGTCCCTCCATCGACAAGGGTGGAGGAAGAGCCCCCACCATCCTCCTGCGTTCTCCCGCGCACTCTGCCCAATGGGCTGCCCCCTCCTCCTCTCCAGCCCGGCTACTACCCAGCCATGGAGCCTGACCGAGCGAACGAGCGACCAAGCACGGCAGGCGGGCTGAGGAGGCTGGGGGGGGACGACGATGACGACGACAGACACACATAGAGAGACAGAGGGAGGGAGAGAAAGATAGACAGAGACACAGAATGAGTGATTGAGTGAATGCAAGACAGACAGACACACGCACACACACACAGAGTGACAGAGATGGGCGGATGAAGGAGAGAGACAGAGAGAAAGAAAGAGAAAGAAAGAAAAGGAAAGTGGGAGAGAGAGAAAGACAGACAGAGAAAAAGAGACAGAAAGGAAAGAAAGAGACAGAAAAAGATACAGAAAGAGAGAAAGAGAGAGAAAGAAAAAGAGAGAGAAAGAGGGAAAGAGAAAAAGAAAGAAAGAGAAAGAAATAAAGAGAGAAAGGGAAAGAGAGAAAAAGAGAGAAAGAAAGAAATACCGAGAGAAAGAAAGAGGGACAGGCAAAGAAAGAGAAAGAAAGAGAGAGAGAGAGAAAGAAAGAAAGAAAAAAGAAAGAAAGAAAGAAAAAGAGAAAGAAAGAAAGAAAGAAAGAAAGAAAGAAAGAAAGAAAGAAAGAAAGAAAGAAAGAAAGAAAGAACTTATGACCACAGTTGAGGCCAAAAGTTTGGTTGCTAACCAAGATCATTGTTAAGTGAGTTTCACATTTTCCAAGTTGGCCACGCCCACCCAGTCACATGACTGCTGAGCCACTCAGCCGGTCCGCAGAATTTTCTTTAAAATGAAACCGGTCCCTGGTGCAAAAAAGGTTGGGGACCCCTGCAATAAGGGATGCAACTGGCGCACCCATCGCAACTGGCGCACCAGGCGAACGTGGTGGAATGCCCCCCTGGCCACGGCTGTCACATGGTCCTCCATTGACAGCCGGGCATCTAGGAGGATGCCCAAGTTGCGTGCCCGATCCACGGGGGCCAGATGTTCGCCCCCAATGGCCAGTGATGGAGTCAACTGGTTGAACTGGGGCGCCGGTAGCCACAGCCACTCAGTCTTGGACGGGTTGAGCTTGAGTCTGTTCCTTCCCATCCAGATCCGTACGGCTTCCAGACACCGGGACATCACTTCGACGGCATCATTGGGGTGGTTTGGGGTAGAGATGTATAGCTGAGTATCATCAGCATACAGATGGTAATCTACCCCAAAACCACGGATGATCTCGCCCAGTGGCTTCATATATGCATTGAGCAGGAGAGGCGAGAGGACCGACCACTGAGGCACCCCACAAGTGAGAGGCCTCGAGGTCGACTTCTGCCCCCCTGCCAATACAAATTGCGATCGACAGGAGAGGTAGGAGGAGAACGAGTCCCTTTGGGGAGAGGAAGCGGTCTATAAATAAAATTTATTATTATTATTATTATTAACCACCGTAAAACGGTGCCCCTCACCCCCAACCCCTCCAGTCGATGCAATAGGATACCATGGTCGATGGTATCAAAAGCCACCGAGAGGTCTAATAGGACCAGGATGGAGGAACAACCCCCATCTCTGGCCCTCCAGAGATCATCCACCAAGGCGACCAATGGCGTCTCCGTGTTGTGACCAGGCCGGAAGCCGGACTGGCGCGGGTCCAGATAATCAATTTCCTCCAGGTGACGTGTAAACTGTTGTGCCACCACACTCTCTACAACCTTCGCCAAAAAGTGAAGGTTGGAGACCGGACGATAATTTACTAACAATGCTGGGTCCAGGGAAGGCTTCTTGAGGAGAGGCCTCACCACCACCTCTTTCAAGATGGTAGGCAAGAACCCCTCACTCAAAGAAGCATTCACTATTTCCTGGAGCCAGCCTCGTGAAACCTCCCAGGATGCCAGTAAAAGCCAGGAGGGACATGGGTCCAATAAACATGTGGTGGCTCTCAGTCGCCTATGCAACCTGTCCATATCATTGGAAGTAACAGAGTCAAACTCCTCCCAGAATGGTATCTCAAGACCCGCCTCCGACATCTCCTCCAGACCACTTCCAGTGGAGACCAACTTGCTCCGAATCTGAGCGATTTTGTCCTGCAGATACTCCCCAAATTCCTCTGCTCTGCCCTGTAGAGGGGCTTCCCGCGGCCTCTGTTGAAGGAGGGAGCGGGTTACCCCAAACAGGGTGGCAGGGCGGACGCAATAAGAGTGGCACAATAGTGACGCTTGGCCTTATGTACATATGTATGTATGTTTTCGTAGATTTTCATGGGTGTAGGTATGCTGGTCTTGTTGCATTCGTGTCTTTTCCCGTTTGAGATTGAGATTGTCTTTGCAATGTTTCGGCGAAGTCTCACTCGCCATCAGAGGCCAGCCTGAAGATGGCAAGCGAGACCTCGCCGAAACGTTGCAAAGACAATCTCAATCTTACACAGGAAAAGACATGAATACAATAAGACCAGCATATGTACAGTATGTATGTATACACACACACACACACACACACATTGAAGAAAATTGTACAATCAATAATCCTTGATTTATGAACAAAATTGAGCCCAGAATATCTATTGCTAAGTGAGACAGTTAAGAGAGGTTTTTCCTGTTTTACGACCTTTCTTGCCACAATTGTTAAGTGAATCACTGCAGTTGTTAAATTAATGACATAGCTGTTAAGTGAATCTGGCTTCCCCATTGATTTTCCTTCTCAGAAGGTCACAAAAAGTGATCACATAATCCCAAGAACACTCCAACCATCCTAAACATGAGTCAGTTGCCAAGAGTCTGAATTCTGATCACATGACCACTGGGATGCCACAATGGTCATAAGTGTGAAAATTGGTCATAAGTCATTTTTTTTCAGTGCCATTGTTAACTTTGAACGGTCACTAAATGAATGTCAAGGACTACTTATATATGCATGAGAGAACTGTATGCGAGAGGGTTTTTTTTACATCACTTTAATCACCAAAATAATATTTATTGGTTAAAAGCTCTGAGAGAAGTCTTTGTACTGTTGGATGGGTATATAGATAATACTCAAGCCATAAGAATTTTTCAGTTCGGTTTTAAACTCATCACTCCTCAATATGTTCTTCCTTTTGGTAAGTTCTCCTTTCTGAAGGTATCTTAATAGCTTTCTTGGCAAGAAAAGGACTTTTAACTCACAGTGGTCACCTTCCTGCCTTGGTCAGATTGGAACTTGAAAGGAAGTGCGGTCAGGAGTCATCTGCTTCCTTTCCTTGCAAAAACAAGGGCTAGTCCAGGGGTGGGCAAATTTTGCAACTTTAAGTCTGAAGGACTTCAGCTCCCAGAATTCTCCAGCCAGCAAAGCTGGTTTAATATATTTTAGCGTATTTATTGTATTTCTTGTTTTTATTGTTGATTTTATTGCTGCCTGTTCACCGCCCTGAGTCCCACTAGGGAGAAGGGTGGTATACAAATGTGAATAAAATAAAATAAATAAAATAAATAAATAAAAAGTTGCAAAGTTTGCCCACCCCTGGGCTAGCCTTTTCGCCTGCACAGATACAATCTGCAAGAGGGTGAACAAAATGTGTATCATGACCCAAAGATACAAAAGATACAAAAAAATTTTTATTTATTTTTTATTTTATTAAATTTATACCCCGCCCTTCTCCAAATGGACCCAGGGCGGCGCACAGGGATGTTAAAATACATACAAAATATATAAAATATATAAAATTTAAAAAACTTATTCTAATAAATAAACCCTGCGCTAAAAACCGAATTAAAAATCCCAAGTTTAAAACTGTCTAATAGTCAGTAATGGAGGTTACGCTAGGCCGGCTAGATGGAATAGATGTGTTTTCAGACACTTGCGGAAGAGGCGGAGGTCGGAGATGGTGCGGAGTTCAGGGGGTAAGTCGTTCCAGAGGGCTGGGCCCGCCACAGAGAAGGCTCTTCCCCTGGGTGTCGCCAGTCGGCATTGTCCAGCCGACGGCACCCTGAGGAGGCCCTCTCTGTGGGAGCGTATCGGTCTGAGGGATGTATGGGGCAGGAGGCGGTCTCGCATATAACTAGGCCCCGAGCCATGGAGCGCTTTAAAGATGGTCGTTAAAACCTTGAAGCGCACCCGAAAGACCACAGGAAGCCAGTGCAGCTCGCGCAGGATAGGTGTTATGTGGGAGTGTCTAGGCGCTCCCGTAATCACCCGCGCGGCTGCGTTCTGGACTAGCTGCAGCTTTCGGGTGCACCTCAAGGGGAGCCCCATGTAGAGAGCATTACAGTAGTCGAGTCGAGAGGTGACGAGTGCTTGAGTGACTGTGCGTAAGGCACCCCGGTCCAGTAAGGGGCGCAATTGGCGCATCAGGCGTACCTGATGAAATGCCCCCCTGGCCACGGCTGCCACATGATCTTCCATAGACAGCCGGGAATCCAGGAGGACACCCAAATTGCGCGCCCTCTCCACGGGGGCCGGTGTTTCGCCCCCAATGGCCAGAGTTGGAATAATCTGGCTGAACCGGGGCGCCGGAAGCCACAGCCACTCAGTCTTGGACGGGTTGAGCTTGAGTTTGTTACCACCCATCCAGATCCGTATGGCTTCCAAGCACTGGGACATAACCTCGACGGCATCGTTGGGGTGGTCTGGGGTGGATATGTACAACTGAGTATCATCCGTGTACAGATGATATCCCACCCCAAAACCACGGATGATCTCACCCAGCGGCTTCATATATGTGTTGAACAGTAGGAGCGAGAGGACCGACCCCTGAGGAACCCCACATATGAGGGGTCTCGAGGCCGACCTCTGCCCCCCTGCCAACACATATTGCCAACACATATTGCGACCGACCATATTTGCTGACGCTCTAGAGAGATAGCATTTTAGGTCAAAACCTCAAGGAATTTAAGATGTGATTGTTTAATAGCTTGCATTACGAAAGCAGTCAGTTTGTCCATTGCCTAAACCTGGCACTTGGATGTAAACACTTTCTATCTAAATTTAGGACGTCCACAGCAGAAGACAGAATAACAGTCAAGACTGGTGAACTGATACATGCAAAATAGATTTTATTAACTTATTTCTTTGAAAGATTGATGTAATCACTCATCTTTTGTACCACCACTCTGGACAGCTCACAAAATAATAAAAACATAAACTATAGAAACTTTAACAAAACTCCTGATGTACCAAAGGCAACAGCTCCCCACAATGTACCCATGAAATTGTAGTACGTACTAGCCTCACTCAGCCCCAAAACTTGTGTGAAGAGCCAGCTCTTCAAGGCCTTCCCAAATCTCAGCAGTGGTGGGTTCTGGATCCCGCGCCAACCAGTACGATGTAACGGACATCCACCACATGAACTCATGCAGTGCGCACATGCGTACTTATTGCCCGTGACATTCCACGATGCTTCGGCGATGCTTTAGTGGTTCAGCGGAGCATTGGACAAGCGCCGTACACTCCGTGTGTGTGAACGGACACCACAAACAAGTCAAATACCAGTAAGGAGCAGGGGTGAACAGGTGGGCCCTCTGGAGCACTGTACTGGAATGGTATCTGGTGCTCCCGGCAGGCACTGGTACGCCTGTACTGGCATGTACTGGTCGTAACCCACCATTGCGTCTCAGGGAGAAGAGTGTTCTACAGAGCAGAGTCTACCTCAGAGAAGGTACACTTCCTAGGTCCCCATGAGATTATAACATTTAAAGAAGGGACCTGGAGAGCACTCACCTTATCAGACCTGGTGGAATGGGCAGATACTTTCTAGGAGAAGTCATCCCACCTATGAACGATGTCATCCTACCCTTTGGGTCTAGCTGCAAAATTTATAAGGGCATATCAGTACGTGACTCACTTTGGGCAGCAAGTAACTGGCTTCATCACTCATGATACTCATTCTTATCATGCTCTGGCAAGGGCTTGGTATTATGATAATGAATAAAATCAGTTTTTTTACAATCCTGAAATCTATCCATGCCTGCTGTAAAGGATGTGCAGATGCTAGTGGGGGGCATGGGGATGTGAAAAACAAGTTTAAAGAGAATTAACTTACATTTTAATTTAGGTTTTGAGAACTTCCCAAACGGAAACATCTGTCTGAGCCTGAGGCCTCATGGACAGACCAAGTGAAGAGACACTGCAAATAGTGGTCTATTATGTTTCTAGGGTGATCATTGGGCAACAGGTCTTTCAGCAATCTGCAAATCATAACAAACTGGGAAAACATTTGAGAAATGTTGCAACGATAGCACATTCTTGCAGCTTAACCCAATCACATATCGCTTTTGTGGACCAAGAGGAATTATACTGCTGGAGACTTAGACCAGGAACAGGCGGCCTCAGCTCTATATTTATGTTCCTAGAGCCTTCTCAAGATCAAGCTGCCAAAATCTGACTGAAAATCACCAGCTTTGGATAGCATGTTTTTTGCCATTTGGACAGTGGGAGAAGCAAAAATTAGGATCTATTAGGGATGGCAGATTTAGCTTATTTAATTATTACCGTAGGTATTTTCTACTCCTCTTGTGGGAGTTCAAGGCAGCATATATAACCCTCTCTTCTCTAATTGTCTCCACAATAATCTGATGAAATAAATTGGCTGGAGAAATAGTGACTGGTCCAAAGATTCTCCCTCTCCCTCCCCCCTCTCTCCCCTTGGATTAATTTCCCCAACCCACAGAAAAAGGTTAAAAAGAATCAATATGACATAGCAGTTATAATGTTGAACCAGAGTTAGGGAGCTCCAGGTCAAAATTTCAGACAGGAAAACTCACTAGATCTGTCAGGCTTGCAGCCAGGTTCCTTTTGGGATCTTTGGCCTGCCACACTTCTATCTACTATGCTGTTTCTATAGTGGGGAAATGGGAAGGGGATAGTAAGGAGTAAGATGTGGTGTAACCAAAATAAAATTCCTTTTAGATTGCCAAGGTCATCCTTTGTTTTGGTACCTCTGCACCTAACCAGAACTGGATGGGTGGACTGCCAACATGGCAGTGGGAGATTGGACCATGTGATGGACTTGTGGGTATGGGGGCAAGATCTTGAACTTTCAACTGGGTGGGAAAAACCAGAAAGCTTTCAGATTCGGGTTTTCCCAGATGTGCCAATATGGCTCTCTTAATAAATTGGAATTTACTGTAGAGCAATACTTTGCCTTGGACTCTGATTTAATTTTGGATGCTATTTGGAACCTTGACAAGATGAGTTCAAACTAGTCTCCCTCTCCCTCTCCTCAAAAGATGATTGTACAGATAAAATAAATAAATACACATTTTTCTGTGAAACTCTCTTGAGCTCCTGGAAAAAAAGGCAGACTATAGCTCAATCAATCAATCAATCAATCAATCAATCAATCAATCAATCAAATAATATGGATAGCTTCTTGATGCTTTCACTATTTTGCTATTATGTTCCTTGTACCTTTGGAGATAGAATTAATTTAAAATGCTCAGCCAATCAGCAGGTATATCCTGCCAGATATAAGTTACTTAATAAACTTTGTGCCTTACTATGTTATCTGAAATTGATGTAATTGACATTACTGGATTATGATAGATTACTAATACCGGTTTCCAGTCCTGTAGGCTGTTTCAAGTGGGAATGATCCAACACAAGACTTCGTTAAACAACCATGTGAAATGGGAGGAAGTAAAGTAGTGACTAAGTTGCTCATTGTGTGAGCTTTACAATTTATCATTTTATACAAACACAACCCAAACAAAGGGCGATTGGGTGGAAAAGAAATTTATCACTTTCTAATAAATTGTTTCCTGACAAATGAACAAGTGATGGAAATCGAATACGGCAGCTTTGCTGGCCGGAGAATTCTGGGAGCTGAAGTCCTTCAGACTTAAAGTTGAAAAGGTTGGAGACCCCTGGAATACGGTACATGTGCATGGCAGTTTTTGCTATCCATGTAAGGCTTGATAGCTGTATTTCTTGGGCTTCAAAAAGTAACTTTTTTAGCCAGGTTACAACCCTGCAGTTTCTGATATTACTAAATGCAAGTTTGAATTTCATGAGGACTCAAATTTATTGCTGCTGGTGGTGTGAAATCTGACAGGGTAGGCAGGATCTACTCACAAGCTTTTCCACAATGGTGGGAAGTACTATAGTTCTATAGAAACAACAGCAGTTGGTGCCTACATTATTTAGAACAGGGGTGGGCAAACTTTGCAACTTTAAGTCTGAAGGACTTCAGCTTCCAGACTTCTCCGGCCAGCTTTGCTGGCCGGAGAATTCTGGCAGCTGAAGTCCTTCAGACTTAAAGTTGCAAAGTTTGCCCACCCCTGATTTAGAATCATAAGATATGCAAAATAGATGCAAATCCTTCCCTTCTGAAGTGCTCAGAAGAGGGAAAGGAAAATACATACTAATGATGCAGTCTATTGTTTATTTCTACTGCCACAGTTTATGGGGGGGGGGGGGGGAGAATGCAGAAATAACAGCAGAAAATTCTGCCTCAGACACTAAACAGTTTTGACTTGTTTCTGCCTGTTTTTCCTTTCCACTTTAACTCCAGATGTCCCTTTTAAATTCAGTTAGAAAAATTGTTTAGTTTGGCCCTTGTTGTAACTTGCAGTTCAAGATTCCCAGAACATCATCTGACCATTCCTGTCTATGAATCAAGTATGATCAAGTCTGTGCCAATTGCTTCATTTTTGGATGGTTAAGGCAATACTTCTGGAAAAAAAAAGTAGCTGCTGGGAAAGATGATGCAAACTGCAATTGCTTCCCATGGGGCATTTACTCTTAATAAAAGCCCCCTCAACAGAGGCCTGTTGATTCTGCTGTTGGCCGTGAACATGCCTACATGGCAACATTTTGCACTTAAAAGTAATACCATTGTGTACAAAAGCTCACTGGCTTTTGAGATTTCATCACCCACCATCCATGTTCTACATGTTTTAGGACTAGGAAGTTTACTTAGTTTTGTGTTTCTTGGTTCTAAGTTAGATTCCTTCCATGGAATGTAGATTTTGCTTTGGTTCTTGTTATGGGGTTGGGAGGCCAATAATTACAGGGGCTGATGATACATCATCAACTATTGAGAGATATGTACTGGGGTCAAATGTCCTGACACAACAGGGGTGGGTTTCAAAATTTTTGGAACAGGTTCTGTGGCTTGCTGGCCATGTGACTGGGTGGGAGTGGCTTGCCGGCCATGTGACCGGGTGGGAGTGGCTTGCCGGCCATGTGACCGGGTGGGAGTGGCTTGCTGGCCATGTGACCGGGTGGGAGTGGCTTGCCGGCCATGTGACCGGGTGGGAGTGGCCAATTTGGAAAATGTGAAACTCACTTAACAATGGTCTTGGTTAGCAACCAAACTTTTGGGCTTAATTGTGGTCATAAGTTCTCTCTCTCTCTCTCTCTCTCTTTCTTTTTCTTTTCTTTCCTTTCTGTCTCTCTTTCTTTTTTCTCTCTTTCTCTCTGTCTGTCTTTCTTTCTCTTTCTTTCTCTCTCTCCCACCTTCTTTTTTATCTTTCTCTCTCTGTCTCTCTCTCCTTTGTTTGCCCATCTGTCACTCTGTGTGTGTGTGTGTGTGTGTGTGTGTCTGTCTGTCTGTCTGTCTCGCATTCAGGCACTTAAATCACTCATTCTGTGTCTCTGTCTATCTTTCTCTCCCTCCCTCCCACTCTCTGTCTCTCTGTGTGTGTCTGTCACTCTCTGGTTCCCCCCTCCCTCCCTGTCTCTCTGTGTGTCTGTCTCCCCCCCCCCCAAACCTCCTCACCTCCAGGAAGTAGCCTGACCGGCCCGCCAGCCTGCTGGCTGTATTTATTCGCTCGCTCTCTCACCCATCCACCGGACGAAGGAACCTGGCGTCCGATGGGTGAGCGAGCAAGCGAGCGAGCGAGCAACCACGGCCAGCGGGCCAGAGGATTTTTGGGGCGCGCAGCAACTTTCCTTACCCGCCCGCCGGCCAGTCAGCCACTCACTCGGACCTCCCCAATCTCCCTCCTGGCCGCCCCCTTCTGCACCCCTTCCCCCCCCACAAGGCCAGACCCTCCCTCCCTCCCCAGACCCCTCCTCTTCCCCTTCCCCCCCTCCCCTTTGCCCGGGACCCTCCGGGCGCCGCTCACCTTCTGCAGGGCGCGCATGTTCTCCTCGCCCAGGAGGCCGCTGGCGCCCTGGTAGACGCCGCTGGCCGCCCTGCAGAGGCTGTTCTGCTTGTCGGCGCCCCGGGACCTCCGCGCCCCCAGCCCGCACACCAGCAGCAGGAGCAGCGACAGCAGCAGCGCGCCCCGCGCCGGCTCGCCATGGCGCTCGCGGGTGGCTCGTGCGCTCCAGCCGGGCGCGCTTGGCTCGGCTCGGCGCGAAGCCCCTCCAAGCCTCTGCATTCGCGCCGGAGGTTTTGACGGAGCGAGCCACGTGTTCCGGAAGTACCGTAACTTCCGGGTCCATCGTCCAACGGGATCGGCCAGGATCTCTAAATTTTACCATCGGGCTCGCGCGATCCTGGCCGATCCCCCAGAAACCCACCCCTGTGGCACAAGTATGTAATTGGGGCACTTGTGTGATGATATCATTGAACATATTGTCAGCATTCCAAATAGCTTCCAAAAGTAAATCAGAGTCCAAGGCAAAGTATTGCGCAAAGTTCCAATTTATTAAGAGAGCCATGTTGGCACATCTGGGAAAACTTGAATCTGAAAGCTTCCCGGTTTTCCCCACCCAGTTGAAAGTTCAAGATCTTTCCCCCCACACCCACAAGTCCATTACATGGTCCATTGTCCCACTGCCATGTCGGCAGTTCCATCCATCCAATTCAGGTCAGATGCAGAGGTGCAGAGACAAAGGATGACCATGGCTTTCTAGAAAGAATGTTATTATGGCTACATAGCATCTAACTACGTACAATCCCCCCTCCTATTTTCCCACAATAGAAAATGCATAGTAGAATAATAGAAAGTGTGGCAGGCCAAAGATCCAAAAGAAAAGATGGCTGCAGGCCTGACACATATATTGTCAGTTTGGTGACATGGGGCATCTCTGTTTAGCCTGCTGCACTTGGGATGCTAGAACAAAACCTTTTGAACAGTTTAAACAGTTCATTTAGTAAGAAAGGCCTTGCTAGATTAGGAAATGTACTATGTCCATGTGGTTACATTTATTCAACATGATTAGCTTGGTTACTAAATTAATTTATTTTCTGGACGTGTATAATACATTGCATCATAAACTCATCAAATGAGCTGATATTGCACAATATGGTATGCTGCATGTAATTTTACCAAGACTTTTCCCCCCCTCTTCAGTTGTGTCCAGTTAGAATATAGAATAGCAGAGTTCGAAGTGACCTTGGAGGTCTTCTAGTCCAACCTCTTGCTTAAGCAGGAAACCCTACATCATTCCAGAAAAATGGTCATCCAATTCCTTCTTTAAAACTTCCAGTGTTGGAGCATTTACAACTTGTAGAGGCAAGTTATTCCACTGATTAACCGTTCCGTCAGGAAATTTCTTCTTAGTTCTAGGTTGGCTCTCTCCTTGATTAGTTTCCATCTGTTGTTTCTTGTCCTGCTCACAGGTGCTTTGGAGAATAGCTTCCTCTTCTTTGTGACAACCCCTGAGTTGTTGGAACTATTGTTCCAATGATTGTCAGGAACTGCCTGAACAAGTCCCTGCAGTTTTCTTGGCAAGGTTTTTTTTTTTTCTTGGCAAGGTTTCTCTCTAGGGCTGAGAGGATATGATTGGCCCTTTCCCTTTCGGAGTGACCCTGTAGGAGTGACCGCCTAGTACCCAAGGGCTCCCTGTTTCTCTCTGATGCCTGAACCACTATACCAAAGAAGCTGTTTAACCACTTTATCTCTTTGTTTAGCAAATGTACTGTCTGTTTCAGAGTATAAAATTTTAAAAAAAGTGTTTGCACTCTGCAGACCTCCCAAAACTTTCCTTTTTTGAGAAAATGGGCCCGTTCTTTGTCAAAAAAAAGGATATGCATAGCCTTTAGGAGGCTTATAAAGTGCTTCTGGGGGCTGGGGTGTGTGTGGCAAAAATCCTCCCCAGCCCCCAGGAACACCGGAAGCCTCCTAAAGGCTATGCACGGATGTTGGATGGGGGCGGGGTTTCAGGAGGCAAAAAAATGCGGTATTCAGTGTATAAGACGCACCCAGATTTTCACCTTCTTTTTTGAGGGGAAAAAGGTGTGTCTTATACTCTGAAAAATACAGTATATGGCTACTCACCCACTGTAACCCTGAGTATTTTACAAAACATAATAAAAATTGTGTTTAAAATGTTTTTCTTTAATAAAAAGAATGGTGTTTTATAATGTACCTTTTATAAAGTCCTCCCACTTACTGAATTATTGACACAGATATTTGTCCAGTTTGGCAGTTGTTTTATTTTTATGTTGCTTTACTTGTGAGACATTTGCTGGTTTTCTTTTTGGTTCTAAGCATATTTTCCTTGGTTGCCTTGAGCATTCTGATGTCAAAGCAGGTTAAAACTGATGTAATCAAACAAACAAACAGCCACTAATAAAGGCTGCAATTCATGATTCTATTTAAAAATCAGTGGCAAAATTCTCTGTGCTTAAAATGATTCTGGATTATAGCCAATATAAGCAACCTTTCTTTCCATGGATAACCTATAATTTTTTTCTTTTGCTGGGAGCAAAAGATGATGAAAATGCAAGTATTTACAATGCAAACTAGGTGGAAATGAGAATGGAAAGAAAATATGGAGTTCATTTCGGTGGTATTTCACCCTGCAAATAGATTCTCTTGGTATTGCAGAAAACATCAATGCAGCATGTTGGAGTTTGGTAGTCTGCAAAATGTAGGCATTAATATAACCCCAAATTTTAAAAAATCTTACTTAGCAAGGTGGCAAGCAATATAAAAGCATATCATTTATAAGATGTCAGCTTTATTCATTCTGCGCTTGAAACATTTTTCTTCTTACAGGGTTTTTCTATCAGAAAACTGTTCCAGCACAGAGATGCCATGGAAATCTATTCAATTACGGTAGTCCTGAATTTCATATGAAAACGTCACAAGTTATGGATGGGAACTGTAATAAAATATTACAGCATGGGGTATTCCTTCATAATCTTACTGCCAGTTGGCCGTAACCTCCTGTATAAAATGTCATCCAGTTGTTCCTTGACTTTCTAATTGTGTGTCCAACTTGTCGGTTTCTCCAACATTTACTGGGTGGAAACATGTATTTGGGTTGGGGAGGAGAAATGTAGCAACCACTGATAAATCTCTGTTGGTTTAAGTTGAAAGCATTATTTATAGATTAAAGGCAGGAGTCAATGAATGTTTAATTGGATTTTTCTTCCAGACAGCGTTGGGTGGATCTTGCTGGAGCTTAGCTGGCATAAATTGTGAAGTGTGCAAATGAAGTTCGGTAACGTGTTCTATTAATCCTCTCCTTGAATGTTCTAGTCTTTGGGATGACACACACTAAGCTTGCTCATGTGACCAACATATAACACCAAGTCACGTCCCAGCTGAACTGGCCTAGCACTGTGACTGAAATTCTGATGTGCAGTTCTTAATTTCAGAACCCAACCAAGCCTGGAGCAGTGGTGGGTTTCAAATTTTTTAGAACCTACTCTGTAGGTGTGGCCTATTTTGTGGGCGTGGCTTGGCAGTCATGTGACAGGGTGGGAGTGGCCACCTTTTAAAATGTGGTGAAACTTATTTAACAACGCTCTTGTTTAGCAACCAAAATTTTGGACTCAATTGTGATGATAAATTCTTTCTTTCTTTCTTTCTTTCTTTCTTTCTTTCTTTCTTTCTTTCTTTCTTTCTTTCTTTCTTTCTTTCTTTCTTTCTTTCTTTCTTTCTTTCTTCCTTTCCTTTCCTTTCCTTTCCTTTCCTTTCTTCCTTTCCTTTCCTTTCCTTTCCTTCCCTTGGGTCACTGGCAGCGGCGGGCCAGATTTACTTCCAGGTACGCCAGTGGAACCCCCTCTCACCGATTCTCTAAATTTCACCAACCGGCTCTCGCGAGTAGGTGCGAGCCTGCAGAAACCCACCACTGGCCTGGACGTAGACAACTCAGCTTCAGCATCTCCTCCTGTCATAATATAATAATACAATAATACAATAGCAGAGTTGGAAGGGACCTTGTAGGTCTTCTAGTCCAACCCCCTGCGTGGGCAGGAACCTTATACCATTTCAGACAAATGGCAATCTAACATCTTTTTAAAGACTTCCAGGGTTGGGGCATTCACAACTTCTGGAGGCAAGCTGTTCCAGAGGTTAATTGTTCTAACTGTCAGGAAATTTCTCCTTAGTTCTAAGTTGCTTCTCTCCTTGATTAGTTTCCACCCATTGCTTCTTGTCCTGCCCCCAGGTGCCTTGGAGAATAGTTTGACTCCCTCTTCTTTGTGGCACCCTCTGAGATATCGGAACACTGCTATCATGTCTCCCCTGGTCCTTCTCTTCATCAAACTAGACATACCAGTTCCTGCAACCGTTCTTCATATGTTTTAGCCTCCAGTCCCCTAATCATCTTGGTTGCTCTTCTCTGCACTCTTTCCAGAGTCTCCACGTCTTTTCTACATCGTGGCGACCAAAACTGTATGCAGTATTCCAAGTGTGGCCTTACCAAGGCACTATACAGTGGCATTAACACTTCACGTGATCTAGATTCTATCCCTCTGTTTATGCAGCCTAGAACTGTGTTGGCTTTTTTGGCAGCTGCCGCACACTGCTGGCTCATATTTAAATGGTTGTCCACTAGGATTCCAAGATCCCTCTCACAGTTGCTACCATTGAGCAAGGTACGGGGGGAGTTTACATATGGGAGTTTCATATGTGGGGAGTTTACACTAACCTACCTTCGAGGGCTGTATGTGATTAGAGATATTCCTCAACTTACAACAGACCATTTAACGACTGTTTGAAGTTACAATGCCCCTGAAAAAAGGAATGTATGTTCGTTTCCCACACTTATGACCATTGCAGGATCCCCATGGTCATGTGATCAAAATTCAGATGCTTGGTAACTGACTCATATTTATGACGGTCATGTGATCCCCTTTTCGACCTTCTGACAAGCAAAGTCAGTGGGGAAGCCAGATCCATTTAATAACCGTGTTACTAACTTAACAACTGCAGTGATTCACTTAACAATTGTGGCAAGAAAGGTCAAAAAATGGAAGAAAAGTCACCTAGCAACATAAATTTTGGGCTCACTTGTGGTTTTAGGTCGAGGACTACCTGTACAGGATCTTCTTTGGGTCAGATTTAATTGCAATGTTTCATGGAACCAAAAAATGCTGTTGAAGGCCTGCCCCAATATTAAACTCAAAGTTGTCAAAACGCTACATGTTGCGCACAGTTCTATTTTATGCTTTATTTTAAAATCCTTTTCTATTTGACATATACAAGTTGTGCTTTCAATGTTGGGTAACCTTGTGGATTCCTCGTGCTTACTGAAAGTCTCCTGAGATTTGCTACAAAATGAAGAGGCAATGAGGTGGGAGGAGAGAGGGCCAATCAGCATTTCCTGAAACTGGATGGGATATGCTGGACAAACCTGACCATTAAATTTATCTTAATTGTTGCATCAGTTAAAGCTATTAAGGCATGACCATGGGAGGAAGAAAAGGGGAGAGGTGTTTCTGTTGAATTACTGTGTGTACACTTATTTCCTGCTCTGTTTCTTTCTGTTAAGAATCACGTTACAGGTGACATGGTTCTTAATGGTCAGCTAGTCTAACCTTTCCTCATTGTAGAAATTGGGAAAATGAGAGAATCCCTGAGAAATGGCTACCCAGAGTCTGTTTAAATTACTCCAGAAAAAGAGAGCACAACACCTGAAACAATTGATTTCAGTTGATTTCACTGCTAAACAGTCCCTCTCTGTGGGAGCGAATCGGCCGAAGGGATTTATAAAGGGATGTATAAACACCCTGTGGGCTGGATGCGGCCCACAGGCCTTGAGTTTGACACTTGTTCTAAAACATGTTTTTTTCTTCTTCATAGTAACAAAGTTTCAGCTGCAATGTCATTAGAAGCCTGACACAACAGAACAGCAATAATCCAGATGACCACTGTAGGTCCTTTGCTGCATCAGATTTTTGCACCCGAGGTTGCAAAAATCTGATGCAGCACCCGAGATTATTGTACCTGAGGTTTTTATGTTTTATGATTGCCTGTTCACCGCCCTGAGTCCCGCAAGGGAGAAAGGGCGGTATATAAATTTGAATAAAGTTGAAAGTTGCAGGCCAGGTAGTATTTCCAGAGACACAGAGAACTCTCTTTTTTCAAGTGGCAAGTCTGCGGTAGAATTTTCCAAGTGTTGTCAAATGAAAAATAAACTCATGGTTTATTTTTGTGCCTTGGGTTTTCTAAATGGAAGCCACTTTCCTGGACCACTCTGGATAGATGACCAAAAGAAAAATCCGACCAAACAAATCAATAGATATTTTTTTTTTAAATGTGGTTTGTGGCATGAGCGAGAGGCATCATTCTGGATTTTTATTTTAGTCATGTAAGTGCTGTGGAGGCTTTTAGTCGCTCAGCAGAAAGGCTAAGTGGTATCATAAGGTTAGTAGCAAGGCTTCAAACATGTTCTTGAGAGTCATTGGTGAAAACAATGGCACCAATACCTGACTACGCAAGTGCTAGTTACAAGTTGTATTCTCCTGTTCTCCAAGATCAGGCTGGGTCTTTGGATAAACTAACCTGTTGTTAATCTAGAACTCTTTTAATTTTTTGCTTGAAGTGTCAAGCCTAAAAGTAGCATTGTGGAAACAAGAATGGTCGGTTGCTGCTTCATGCTTCAACCCCTCCCCCCCAAACAAAACAAAACTGGACAATCATTGAAAGAAAACCAGTGGCACACTTTAAAAAAAAAAGTAGTAAAACAACAAAAAAAGGTTAGAACTCTATATAAAGGTGAGAAGAGATTGCTTTTTCTCTACTGGTGGAAGCTCATCTCCCTGGGAGATGAACGTTCCATCAAATGGATATTATGCCCCCCCCCCCAAGAAGAAAGATGAAAGGTTTGTTTCATCTCTCCATGAATATAATCTCTACAATGGATGGCACACACACACACACACCTCCCATGGGGACTTTAGAAAAGTTTTAAATTGGGTTTTAATTAATAATTGGTTTTAGCACAGGTTTGGGATCTAATATATATTTTAAATTATTTATGTTCTATTTTTGTATGTTTTTAAATCTCCTGTGTGCCGCCCTGGGTCCTTTGCGGAGAAGGGCGGGATATAAATGTAATAAAATAAATAAATAAATAAATAAATAAGATGTTCTGTTTGGAGTGAGCACAAATAGGCCACTTGCAACTAGGCAACCCCAGGAAGACAAAGTCTTGGATTCTTTCCAGTGATCCTTCTGAAGATCTCTGTTTCTCGGTTACTAATGAATGCAGAGAGACAATGCTTGGGAGCAAGACTGTTGTAAGAGCAGGCTGGCAGAATTTGTATTTTATTATTTTATTGTATTTTATTTTATTATTTTATTTTATTTTATTTTATTTTATTTTACTTTACTTTACTTTACTCTACTCTACTCTTTATTTATTTTATTGTATTTATTTTATTTTATTTTACTTCATTATTTTATTTTATTATTTTATTTTATTTTATTATTTTATTTTATTATTTTATTTTATTTTACTTTTTATTTTGCTTTTTATTTTGCTTTTTATTTTGCTTTTTATTTTGCTTTTTATTTCATTTCATTTATCAAATTTATTTGCTGGCCATCTCTCAGTTCGTGCGACTGTGAGCAGCCATGTTTTGACTTTTCAGATGATGCTCTAAAGATGTGTATGAGCTGTGAGTTTCTGTGTGCGGAAGAGAGGGATCCTTCAGGGGGATCCCTCACTCGTAATGTAGGAGTTCTACTTGCAAACCTTTTGGTGGTTTCCCCTTTGAAGAAGAAATGCAGAATGCCACTGTTATGCAGTTATATCCAGAAAGTATTATTAGCAGGCACAGCACAGTTGTTGACAGAAGATTGTGATGAGTTGTCCCACTGATAGCAGGGGGTGGGGGTGGGGTGGGGAGCGTCTGACTGGAAGGGAAGGAAAATCTGGCCAGGCCTTGTACAGGAAATGAAGTTCCCATTCAATACTAATTAGAAAGAGATTTTTAAGAGGATCACGCAGGACAGAGCAGATGTACAGTATAAGCTGCAGTTACCTCAAATGACCTTCCAGAGCAAACATGGCTTTCATAAAATGCCAACAGCGGATGATCTACTCTTAAGAGCATGTGGAAGATTGATCTCCATTCAGTTCACAATTGCATCATCATGGAAACATAGAAAACTGATGGCAGAAAAAGGCCTAGTGGTCCGTCGAAACAGTCTTGGTGAGTTATTTGTGAATAAATGATGGATGGGCCATCCCAGGACATACCGAAAGATATATTGAAACCATTAAAACACCCACTGTTCTACCAACACAGTGGTGGGTTTCAATTTTTTTTAGAACTTACTCTGTAGGTGTGGCCTATTTTGTGGGCGTGGCTTGGCAATCATGTGACGGTGAGAGTGGCCAACTTGTAAAATGTGGTGAAACTCATTTAACAACGCTCTTGCTTAGCAACCAAAATTTTGGCCTCAATTGTGATGATAAATTCTCTCTCTCTCTCTCTCTCTCTCTCTCTCTCTCTCTCTCTCTCTCTCTCTCTCTCTCTCTCTCTCTCTCCTTCCTTCCTTCTTTCCTTTCTTTCTTCCTTTCCTTTCCTTCCCATTGGGTTACCGGCAGCGACAGGCCAGTCTTACTTCTGGGTCCGCCAGTGAAACCCCCTCTCACCGACTCTCTAAATTTCACCATCCGGTTCTTGCGAGTAGGTGCGAGCCTGCAGAAACCCACCACTGTACCAACAGGAGGAGATGTTTTAAGGCGATTCATTACAATGAACAATCTTCACTTGGGCATATACAACAACTTTGCATACAATAGGGCCGCCAGTTTGGAACTGCAAAGATCTGGATGACGATGAGATCACAGCAATGAGACACTGAGAATCTCACACTTTCTGCCTTTTAACGTTTGTCCAGTTTTGTTTTGTTTTTTAGATCCTAGGCATGATAGCCATAACCTCAGGGAACACTGATGTCCTCATTTCCTCCCGCTTGAATATTGAGCAAATTATCGTTGCCAGTTTCTGGGGGTGAGGGAAATTTTCAGGTTCTACAATATCATCCATCAGCTCCTCATACAGGGGGCTGGATAGATATCAGTTGAGAATTCTGTAGCTTTGGGCTTACCACATGTTAACATTAAATGACATATCCTATTGGAAGTGAATAAAATATTCAGAGTTTCAAATATTCGGTTATCCTAGAAGGCCTCTCTGTAACTGTAATCCTATGATTACACTTGAAAATAATCTTAGCAAAAATGAGGCTTAAATTCAGAAATCCAACACTGAGTCAACCTTTCTATATTCCAATTGGTTTGAAAGTTTCATTACAGTTGTGTTACATTGGTTTTACAACATTTGCAGTGCATATATCACACCATGTCATACTGTTCTGTGATGTTATGTGTGACCCTAGTCATTGTCAGAAAGCTTGTATCACACTTTCCTGATTGCTTGGAAATGAACACCATTTCCCCTGCATTTCCAGATGGAAAAAAGAGGAGTCCAACCATTGAGTGTCTATGGAAATTCTCAGTCATCCAGGTCATGGTTGTCCCAAAGATCCTTTTTTAAGAGGCAACTGGACTTTCTTTGTTTTTCTTTGAAGAAGTTTTGCTTCTCATCAAGAAGCTTCTTCAGTTGTGGCTGAATGTTGGGGAATAGAAGGATTAATATCCCTTCAGTCATCTGGTCATTAGTATTCTTTCTGAAAAAGAGAAAGCACTCAAAAAGAGTGCTAACGATCAGATGACTGCAAGGAGTTTAAATCCTTCCATTCCCTACCATTCAGTCAGAACAGAAGAAGCTGCTTGGTTGAGAAGCAAACAGCTTCAAGGAAAAACAAAGGAATTCCATCTGCCACTTGAAAAATCACCTTTGGGATTAATCATTGAGAATAAACTGAGCATCTTTATATCAATATAATAATAATAATAATAATAATAATAATAATAATAATAATAATAATAATAATAATAATAATAATAATAATAATAATAATAATAATAATTTAATTTTATATCCCGCTCTCTCTCCCCAAGGGGACTCGAGGCGGGGCACAGGCAATTAAAAATACAAATAAAACCACAGACAAATACAAAATACAAAATTAAAAATAGATTAAATTGATCCTGCGCTAAAACCCATAAACTAAACTAAAAATTACCCCTAAAAACCCTTAACCTAAAAAGAGACTACCCAAGGCCGGCCAAACGAAAAAAGTGTGTCTTTAATTTTAAGCGGAAGGAGCGGAGGTCCGTGGTTGTCCTGATATCGGGGGGAAGGTCATTTCAGAGGGCTGGGCCCGCCACAGAGAAGGCCCTTCCCCTGGGCGTCGCCCGCTGACAAAGTCTAGTGGACGGCACCCGGAGAAGTCCCTCTCTGTGGGAGCGAATCGGCCGTGAGGATGTATGGGGCAGGATCCGATCCCGCAGGTAGCTAGGTCCCGAGCCATGGAGCGCTTTGAAGATGGTAATTAACACCTTGAAGCGCACCCGGAAGACGACAGGTAGCCAGTGCAGCTCGCGCAAGAGCGGTGTTACGTGGGCAAACCTAGAGGTGCCCATAATTGCTCGCGCGGCTGCGTTCTGGACCAACTGAAGCCTCCGGGTACACCTCAAGGGGAGCCCCATGTAGAGAGAGTTGCAATAATCCAGTCGGGATGTCACGAGAGCATGAGTGACTGTGCGAAGGGCGTCCCGATCCAATAGGGGGCGCAACTGGCGTACCAGGCGAACCTGGTAAAACGCCCTCCTGGCCACGGCTGTCACTTGATCTTCCATGGACAGCCGGGTATCCAGGAGGACACCCAAGTTGCGCGCCCCATCCACAGGGGCAAGATGTTCGCCCCCTATGGCCAGCGTTGGAGAGAGCTGGTTGAATCGGGCAGCCGGAAACCACAGCCACTCGGTCTTGGTCAAGGTAACTAACTAGACTAACAAGAGCAATCACTTAGTTTAAGGTGTTCCAGGATACTGGAGGGCATTGTATTTATTTTAAAAACTGGAGCTTTTAAAAAAAACAAACCCACACATTTTCTATTATGCAAGTAAACTAAGGTGTTGAATGATTAACAGAAATGAGAAATCCAGATCAAGGTATTGGAAATCTGGTGAATGATGTATAGCACCCTAAGAATCAGAGCATTGCCTCTCACCCCATCATTCTCCAGAAAAATATTGATCAGCCCTTTCCTGCTTGTTCCTCGAGGATAGAATATCCCAAACAAATTTGTTCTTTGCAAGAAAAAAAATAGTATTCCACAACATAAGCATTTGTGTTCTCTCTTGCCAAGAAAACTGCTTTTCTGTCACTTACAAATATCATATAAAATATATTCTGCCTTTCAGTTAACTTTCTTTCAGAGCATATTTCTTTTACAAACCTTTCCAGATCTCAGTGATACAACTAAAATAAAAGACTTTGCATTCTATATTACTCTCTTGGCTAATGAACTATGGCTTATGCCTTAATTGCATGTTGGGAGTCGGGCCATTGGGAGTTATTCAATAAATCAGAATGGAGGCAAACCATGTTGTTTCCCAAAATGTGCAAAATTCAGCCAATACTGGCCTTCTAGAAGATGAGAAATTTGTTGTCTGAATCTGTCTTCTCTTTCACGATGAGTGATTGACTATGCACAGACTTAGTTATAGAAAGGAAATAAGTTAAGTAAGAAATTCTTAGAGATTGTTCTGCCTATAAAAGAAGGTGTCAGCCTCCGCTTTATTGCTTGCTTTGGCTGCCATTGAAACGGGGAGGGAGGGGCTGTGGGGTATTGGGCATTAATAAGTGTGTTGGAGGGGTTTGGAGCCAGGACTGGATATCGCCAAGGCCAACGGTCTCACATTCCATTCTGATGATGTTCCTGGACGTGCTGCCCACCTGACATTGTGGACGTTTCTGCATTGGATAATATCCTGGGGGTCATGGGCTATAGGGGATGGGTATTGTTTTGATATGCACGCTTCGCGCCCAATTATCTCATTCCTTGCTTGACTTTCGCTGCTGTCTTTTCATAATCAGTAAAAGTAACCTTAAACTTTCAGAATGGGTTTGAGCGTGGTCTTTCTTGATTAATGGAGGAAGCAGGCCTGACAGAAGGAATCTTAGGATAGACTCACTGCAAAAACACATGAGGTGACAACCATTTTGATTACTTTAAAAGGGGAATAAACCAATTGGGGGGGGGGTGTCAGTCCATGACTGTTCGCTCTAAAGCAGGGGTCTCCAACCTTTGCAACTTTAAGTCTGAAGGACTTCAGCTCCCAGAATTCTCCAGCCAGCAAAGCTGAAGAATTAAGTCTAAGAATTAAGTCTGAAGTCCTTCAGACTTAAAGTTGCAAAGGTTGGAGACCCCTGCTCTAAAGTCTAATAAAAAAATCTGAACTATTAGTCGCAGCAAAGTTGAAAAATATACTCCGTACTTTGAACTTAGTTGCTTGAAAACAGTAGGCGGAAAAGGAAATTTTTCCTCCTATGTCCTATCCGCAGGTTTTCTTGGAATATCTAATTAAACATTGCCAGAAGCAGGAAGTGGGACTCAAGAGGCTTTACTGTGTTCCAGTAAGCCATACATAATATATATTTTATTATTTACATATTACTCAGGCTTATATGCCACTTCAATCATAACTGCAATCATGCATGCACATCTAGTAAAACAGATACAGCATCACAACATAAAACTTAAGAAAATAAATCAAATTACATTATGCCAAGGAATAACCATACAAAAATTGCTGAGCATTTCTTTCCAAACCTCCATTCCGACCCCAAAAGCTTCCTGGAGAAAAAACAACAACCAGGTGTGAAGGGCTTTTCTAAATGTCTATTACAAGTAGACCTTGTTTAGTGACCACAATTAGGACTGGCAATTTGGTCATTAAGCAGAGTGTTCACTACGTGAAACCACAACTGTGGTTACAATCTTACTTCAGCTTTCCTTTGCTTTAAGGTCTTGCAAAGATCATAAATATGAGGATTGGTCACAAGGTTACTTTTTCATTTTCATCGTAATTGCAGGTGCTAAAACGGACAGTCACTAAATGAGAACTACTTAGATAGGGTTGGGGCTAAGCTGAGAGGATGCTGTTCCACTGAAGGAAGCGGCAACCGAAAAAGCCTATCTTCAAGGCCCCTGTTGTTAATGAGGTTTTACTTTCCTTCCATATTGTATGAGTAGATACCAAGGAAACCAATAGTACCAAAGACATTTAGATCCTGAGCCATAGCATTTTGCATTGCACCCTTGCCAATAGGCTGACCAGATCTTTTCCTTAGCACCCTTCCCTTGTCTTTCATTCTGTTGTTCCTCCATTCGTTGTCTGCTACAGAACAAAGGGAACTTCAGACTCATTGCATTAAGAATGGTAGCATGGCTGGTGATTTAAAATACCTTTGAATAAAAGGTATTCAAATGCACCGGGGGGATACTGGGCCACAAGAGCCATGGTGGCACAGTGGTTAGAATGCAGAACTGCAGGCTTACTCTCCACACTGCCAGGAGTTGGAGTCTGACTGGCTCAAGATTGACTCAGCCTTGCATCCTTCCAAAGTCGGTCAAATGAAGGCCCAGATTGTTGTGGGCAGTATGCTGACTCTGTAAACCACTTAAAGAGGGCTTTAAAGCACTATGAAGTAGTACATAAGTATAACTACTATTGCTAGTGTTTTGTCCTTTGACCATTCTGTCAAGCCATTGTTGGTTAAACTACTGTACTTAATCACAATTGGCTAAATTCTCATGAGCGTCTAAGTCAATATTAAAAAAAACACCATTATGACTTAAGCCATGATTGAAGCCAGGCAAACTGATTCACAGAAGTGATGTCCACAACTTCATTAGCAATCAGTTTGGTTCAGCTTCACAACTCACCTTTCCCAAATTCGGATACAACTTTTCTCTAAATAGCCTAATCACATTGAGACGTATTCAATTCAATTTGCTTTCTCTCTACCCTAACGCACTAACTTGTCTACGGTCAAATAATTCCATGGACTTGCAAATCAATGTATCACCTGAACTGTCTTTGCATAAGCTATGATCTTAACTCCCACCAAAGAGTTTTCATGTGCATTACAGAAATAATAATCTTCCTGATATCTAGATTGTCAACCACTTGGCAAAAATTGTAGCCGTGTTAATTAGTATCCCAAAGGATGAGACTGTTTACATTGACTAGGCTTTTTATGTAATATTAATCAATACCAAGTGAGGTCAGTTCCATTACTGGTGGAAAAGAAAAGCATTCTTAATCAAGCTGTGGAGGTTGGAGATGTACCAGACAAGGTGGAATTTGGGGATCTATATAATCTGTATCTATACTTTATGCAAAAAGGCACAATAACGAAAGAAAAATCAAAGAAATGATACATCAAAGATTAGCTGCTTACTGCTTCTTTCAAATTAATATATGGATATCACAATTCTTTGCCTTTGCAACACAGGGCAATGCTGGTCTATCTTTTAGGAAGGATAAAGTGCTTCATAGTCAAATCAGTGACTTTAATTCCCACTATTTCCATCAGAGAGGAAATATCAGGCATAGATGCAGTATTGTATAAATAGGGCCTTCTGCCAGAAGAGAGCAATTCAGTCAATTGCAGCCAGTGGACCCTTTTGGCAGCTTATTACTTTAGTCCTAAACAGGAAGCTAAGCCAATCACTGCAGGATTACTGCAACCAGAGGATTTTGTGTTTCCTTCTCCCTGCCTTAGAATTTGTATCGTGGAATGCGCTATGGGATATGATCTGTTGCTCATTTGGCATAGACATCAAAATCATGCGGACAAAAAGAGAACATGACAAAAAAAGAAGAAATTCAGAACAGATTGTTTGAAAAGTAGGTGAAAAGGGATGAGGAAAAATGGGTGATTTGATTAGATAGATTCATTTATTTTGGTCAGTAGGAGGGAATTTATTGGAAACTTCTCAAATCACAGTTGGGGACCAGAATTTCTATGGCTAAACAAGGTAGTTGTTAAATGCATTGAGCCCGTTTTTATGACTCGTTTTTGCCATAGTTTTAAGTGAATCACTGGAGTTTTTGAGAGAATCACATGTTTTTTTTAGGGAATTCAGCTTTCTGCACTGATTTTGCTTTTTGGAAGCTGGGTGGGAAGCTTGCAAATGGAGATCAAATAACCCATAAATACTTACCAGAGGTCAAGCACTCACATTTTGCTTACATGACCATGAGGATGCTGTGATGGTTGTAAGTGTAAGGATAGGTCAAAAGTTATTTTTTTCAATGCCATAGTAAGTTTAAACGGTCACTAACCAAACAGTTGTAAATCAAGGACTAACTGTACTGTGGAATGGGACAAGTCACCATGGTCAACTTGCCCGGCTAACTTGCCATGGCCAACTCATCTTCGGACAACTCGCTGTGGGAAAATTCAACGATTCAATTTAATTATTTAAAATAATTTAAAAAATTATTTTAATTTTTGTCATTCACATTTCATTTTGTCCCTCCTTTTGCCTCTTTTCTTTAGTGCTTCTATTCCATGATTTGTTCAATATTAATGTAACTCTTGTCCCATGGTGAGTTGGTTGTGGCAAATTGTCGTAGACCTCCTATACTGGATTGGTATAGAAGAAGGGTGTCAAACTGAAGGCCTGGCTCTGGGGGCTGGATCTGGCCCACAGACTACTTAGATCTGGCCTATGGGGCCCCCATGGAAACAGTGAAGGACTGGCCCACAGTGTCTCTACCAATGAAAATGGACATAGGGAGGGTTGCAGGCGATGCTCTGGAGCTCTGTTTTAGCTGGCAGAGGGTTGCAGGAGGCTGTCACAGCCGAAAATGGAGCCCGGGAACCCATTTTCGCTAGCAGAGTGCTCAGGCCACCACAGGTGCCCCCCAACACTAGTGATGTTGAGCTGACCACACCCACCCTGACTATGCTCCCCACCCCGAGGTCGAACACAACCCTGATGTGACCTTCAATGAAATCTAGTTTGACACCTGTTGAGTCCCCAAGCCTATGTCCCAGACAACTCATCTGGTAACCTATGAGTCACCGCATTCCGGAGCTGAGCCAGCAGCTGCAGTGATTAACAGAGACAAGCTGTCTGGAATCTGTCTGGAAAGGAGTTACAATGTTGCAACTGCTTGCTAGGAGTTTCCTGCCTGGTAACTCTATATAAGAGGTTGCCAGAGAAGAAACCTTGCCAGTTGAATCTTGTGTGTGTTGTAAATAGTGTGAATAAACGTTCCTGTTGTTTTGACCATGCCTGAGTCGGAATCCTTTGTCTGATCTAACACTGGCGACGAAGGTGGGATTCAGGCCGTGGCCTTAGAACGCAACGGGTAACGAATACTTCAACAACAGAGCGCAGCGCGACGCACAGCCTCACCATGGCTACGGCGACAATGCCTCCGTTTGCACCGTTCGACCCGATGAAGGAACAATGGGCTTCCTTCTTAGCCCGGTTCGAGTGCTTCTTGATAGCCAGCGACTACGGCGAACTCGCGCCTGCCAGGAAGCTGAGCCTATTCCTCCAGTGCGGCGGCCCTGAATTGTTTGCTACCACCCGAACCATAGCAGCACCCGCAGCGGTGCACGAAGTGCCGTGGGACGATCTCCTGGGCCGCCTGAGAGCACACTACGCGCCGGCGCCTTCCCGCATAGCGCATCGCTATGCATTCAGGCAATGTGTGCAACAGCCGCAACAGTCGGTAGCCGAGTTCCTGCAGAAATTGAGAGCGACCGCAATCCCCTGCGAGTTCCCTGCTGGCTTCCTGGAGGAATCCCTACTGGAGCAGTTTGTATGCGGCGTAAGAGACATCCGCCTAAAGCGCCGCTTGCTTTCAAAAACTGTCCTGACTCTCGAGCAAGCGGTGGAAGAAGCACGTGCGACAGAATTGTCGGAGATCTCCACATCCGACATGGGCCGCGCGCGCCCTCCTCTTTTCCCCACTCCGCGAGCGTGTCTGGTAGACGAAATAGCGCCGCTGGATGAGCTGGAGGAGGATGACCGTGGGGACTGCATGAGGGTGACCGGGCGCGTGCCGAATCGCGCATTCACACCGCAGCAGAAGTCCAGGAACTGCCTAGGCTGCGGAGGGGCCCACCAGAGACCAGAGTGCCCATTCAAGGCATCGGTGTGCCGCAGATGTGGCAGGAAAGGACACCTAGCAGCTGTGTGCCGTGCTGCCGCTCCAGCGACAACGCCAGCTGCCGCCTCCAGAACCGTTCCACCAGGACAACGAGGGTCGCAGAAGCGTTCAGGACGCTACCAGCCACAGCCGACCGACTGCTTCGCGCTGGCGGAGATGCCCCCAGCTCTAAGCTACGACCAGGCAGAGAGTAGGAGACTGTCAACAGTGGTTTGCTTAGAGGGGGTGGGGGTAAAAATGGAAATAGATTCAGGGTCCTCTAGATCACTCATGTCCTGGGCGCATTTAGTTAAGCTTTGCCCCAAGCTCAGGAAGCGGGATCTCGGCCCCACGGCGACGATCCTGAAAGATTACCAGGGCTCACAAATTCCCATTCTAGGTCTGCACAGAGTGAGAGTAGACTACGGCCCCTTCCACGGATCCCTTCCCATCCTGGTAGTGGCCAAACCCCTAGCTGCCTTGATCGGATTGGACTGGTTTCCAGCCTTGGGACTGTCAGTCCAAGGAGTACACAGCGTGCCAGCCAGTTCTCCGGTAGACGAAGTAATCAGAGAGTTCAACGACGTCTTTGATGGCAGCTTAGGAACGTACAAAGGCACTCCAGTTTCCCTAAATTTGGACCCCCAGGTTGCTCCAGTCCGCTTGAAGGCCCGCAGGCTGCCGTTCGCGCTGAAGCCCAAGGTTGAAGCGGAATTGGATCGATTGGTGGCGCAGGGCGTGCTCGAACCCGTCGATCAGGCGAAATGGGAGACCCCAATTGTGGTCCCCATTAAGCCCGACGGGTCCGTGAGGATCTGCGCCGACTATAAGTCGACGATCAACCTCGGGCTTCAGGCGAACCCATACCCGGTTCCGGTGGTGCAAGACCTACTCCACTCATTGGGACGAGGTCGAGTGTTCGCGAAACTGGATATGGCGCAGGCCTACCAACAGCTCCCGGTGGATGACGAGGCTGCGGAAGCGCAGACCATCGTGACCCACCGTGGGGCTTTCCGCTGTCGCCGTCTCCAATTCGGCGTGTCCGTAGCCCCGGGGATCTTCCAGAGCCTCATGGAGCGACTGCTCCATGGGCCCCCTGGCGTTGTACCGTATTTTGACGACGTCCTGATTGCTGCTTCCAGCATATCAGAACTCGCCAAAAAGTTACGGAAGGTCCTCAGAGTTTTCAGGGGCGCGGGTATAAAGTTGAAACGCAGCAAATGTACGTTTGCTGCGCCTAGGGTGGAATTCCTGGGTTTCATGATTGACGCCCAAGGAATTCACCCAACCCCCTCCAAGGTCGAGGCCATCCAAAAGGCCCCCACTCCTGCCTCCAAAACGGAGCTTCAGGCATTCCTCGGCCTTTTGAATTTCTACGCGCCGTTTATTCCCCATAAGGCATCGCTAGCCGAGCCGCTGCATCGGTTGCTCGACCGATCCGCGGCCTGGCACTGGGGCAGCCGCGAAGCACACGCGTTCGCGGCTGTCAAAGCCATGCTCACGTCAGATGCGGTACTAGTCCAGTACCATGACAGGCTTCCTCTGACGCTTGCGTGCGATGCCTCCCCTTTTGGCCTGGGGGCTGTCCTTAGCCACGTCTTTCCAGACGGCTCGGAAGCCCCCATTGCTTTTTACTCCCGGACAATGTCTCAAACGGAGAGAAACTACAGCCAAATCGACAAGGAGGCTTTGGCTGTAGTGTCCGGGATTAAGAAGTTCCACAATTACCTCTATGGGCGGACCTTTTCTGTTGTCACGGACCATAAGCCGCTCCTTGGGCTATTGGCCGGTGACCGTCCGACACCCCCCATCCTGTCGCCCAGGATGACCCGCTGGACGGAATTCCTGGCAGCGTATGACTATACGCTGCTATACCGTCCTGGCAAGCAGATAGGGCATGCTGATGCCCTAAGCCGCTGCCCTCTCCCGGGGCCGGATCCGGCCCCTGTGCCTGCTCTCTCTGTCCTGATGGTCGCGGAGTCGGACTTGCCCCTGTCCTCTTCCGCCGTTGCCGCTCACACCCGCGCAGACCCCGTCCTCGCCCAGGTCTGCCGATGGGTGCTGAGGGGCTGGCCTTCGGGCAGTGTGGCTGAAAACTTTCGGCCTTACAAGTCACGCCAGCTGGAGCTCTCACTCCATTGCGGGTGCTTGTGTTGGGGAGATCGGGTCATCGTCCCTTCCCCTCTGCGGCACATGGTTCTTCAGTCGCTCCATGCCAACCACCCAGGCATCGTCCGTATGAAGGCATTGGCCCGGAGCTATGTCTGGTGGCCCGGCATGGACGCTGAAGTGGCGGAATGGGTGGCCGCCTGCTCCTCCTGCCAATCGTCCCGGCCGGCCCCGCCGGTCTCCCCGCCGAGGGAGTGGGACGCCCCCAGGTGCCCATGGTCCAGGCTCCACTTGGATTTCGCGGGTCCCTTCCATGGCCAGAATTTCCTCGTGGTGGTGGATGCGTTCTCACGCTGGGTGGAGGTGATTCTCATGGCTTCCACCACAGCGGAGAGCACGGTGCGTGCCTTGCGCCGTCTGTTCGCGACCCACGGGTTGCCGGACGTCGTTGTGTCCGACAACGGACCCCAATTTCAATCCTCCACCTTCTTGGACTTTCTGGCCACCCAAGGGATCCGCCACGCGCCGGTCGCCCCTTATCACCCGGCGTCTAATGGACGCGCGGAACGAGCCATGCGCTCAGCCAAGGAAGCCTTGGCCCGTTTGGATAAAGGGGACTGGCAGGCAAGGGTGGCCGCGTACCTTTTGGGACAGCATGTCACACCTTGCCCAGCCACAGGGAAAAGCCCCGCGGAGCTCTTGATGGGCCGACGCTTGCGGACCACTCTGGACAGACTGCACCCCGATTACGACGGGTTGCAGAGGGGCAACCTGCAGATTCCCACTCCTCGTTTATTTGAAATTGGGGACCTGGTTTGGGCAAGGAACTTTTCAGGGGAGCCGCGATGGATTGCCGCAACCATTTTGGACGTAACCGGACCCTGTTCTTACAGAGTCGGCCTTCAGGATGGATCCGAGTGGCGGCGCCACCTGGATCAACTGAGGCGCCGCCTGCCCGAAACAGCAGTCACCACGCCAGGCCGTTCCTGCCCGTTGGCCCCCGTTGGGCCGTTGTTCTCTGCTCAAGCTGAGCAGTTGTTTGGAACCCCGGAGTCCCTAGCCGGTCCAGACCTCGTATCGGCGGGAACAGCACGGGGAGACCGCCAGGACCTCACAGCCCAATCTGACTCTCAGCTGGGGGCCTCGCCCATCGGGGAACCACCCTACCAGAATAATACTCGCCAGCAAAGGCCAACTACCTCAAGCCCGGTCGCCACGCCACCTCACCCGGACTTGCTAGGGTCGGCATTGCCGCCTACGGCGATTCCACCTCCGAGGGCAGGCCGCGATGACGTAGGCGAAGGCTCCGTGTCCCACAGGGAGGAGCCTCCTCAAGAACTAAGGCGGTCAGGGCGGACCCGACACCGCCCCGCCTATCTGAACGACTACGCGTGCGCATGTACTGTGTTGGACAGAGAACCTAGACACATGCGCACTGACTATGGGGGAAGGAGTGTTGAGTCCCCAAGCCTATGTCCCAGACAACTCGTCTGGTAACCTATGAGTCACCGCATTCCGGAGCTGAGCCAGCAGCTGCAGTGATTAACAGAGACAAGCTGTCTGGAATATGTCTGGAAAGGAGTTACAATGTTGCAACTGCTTGCTAGGAGTTTCCTGCCTGGTAACTCTATATAAGAGAAGAAACCTTGCCAGTTGAATCTTGTGTGTGTTGTAAATAGTGTGAATAAACGTTCCTGTTGTTTTGACCATGCCTGAGTCGGAATCCTTTGTCTGATCTAACAACACCCCTGTTATAGAACGTTCATTAACATTTGGAATCCGGGAGAGGAAAGCTCAATCAGGTGATGAGAAATATATGGACCTGCTTTTATGACTACCAGATCTGGACTCAAACATTCACTTGGCATTTAACAAAGAAAATTGCCTTTCCTGCCATCTGTTAATTGTCTGGAGTTTTGCAGTCTGGATCTCTTACCTCTGCTTGTGAGAAAAGAGAGATGGGTTTGACTTTGAAAAAGATTTAGATTCGGCTTTGAAACTTCATACAGTACATATTACCATTGACATGAAAACTGAAGATGGCCAATACTGGTTCAAAATATATAGTCAGATAATAACATTAGTTTTTACACGATGGGGTTGAGAATTACAATGTGCCCAGAAGAGTCTCTTCACACAAGTCTCTTGTGTGAATGGGCTGAGAAACAATTGCTGCCTGTTTGGATCATAATACAAATTGACAGCTAAAAAAAATTGCTCAAAGCTCAACTGCTGAGGTTATATAACTCTGGGACTTCAAGCAATGTTAGGGGGAGGGATTTATTGCACAAATAGTACAATTTCTCATCAGACGATTAAGGAGAAAGCCGATAGAAGGGGGGGAAAGTAGACAAAATTACCATAAAAGGCCACTGTCTCTGCATGTACAAGTAAATAACAAAACACAACTAGGCAAACACAGTGGTGACTCCCTGTTTGCTCATGCAAAGCTTCTAGAAGAAAAACCCTGGGATTTTGCTGAGATAATATCATTTCTTAACTAATTAATAGGGGTGTGGAAAATGAAACGGTTAACTTCACTTTGCTATCAGGATCTGGATCATGAGGATTAAGAAATGTGATTCAGTCGTACTGTATACTTTGTATGGGAATGAAAAAAAATATTTTTCACGTTCTCGATTCCCCATTTTATTTGAATTTGCACAACTGCTAACTCTGAGCAAATGCAGGTCATGAATGTCCTAAAACAACCTCTTCTACCAACGTTTACAAAAATCACTATAAATAAAACATCCTCTCTGCTAGATTTCAGATTCTTTTTCATGCTATCCCATAGTTTATTTATTTATTTATTTATTACATTTATATCCCGCCCTTCTCCACGAAGGACCCAGGATCCTTAGAACTTAGCACTTAGACTTATATACCGCTTCATAGTACTTTTACAGAGTCAACATATTGCCCCAACAACCTGGGTCCTCATTTAACAACCTCGGAAGGATGGAAGGCTAAGTCGACTTTGAGTCTGGTGAGATTCGATCTGCCAAACTGTTGGCAGGCATGATCAGCAGAAGTAGCCTGCAGTACTGCACTCTAACCACTGCGTCACCTCTTGTATTTGGCAGGGTGTCCATAAGAAAGAGGAAAAGCCATTATGATGGCCATAACCAGATGACCAAAGCCCACCCTTTTTACACATGTCATTTTGATTCCATGATTGTGGCTGCCATCATGATGTTTTGGATCCCAACGTGGCTCCCCATTTAAAGATATTGTAATTCACGAGAAGGCCATCATTAGAAAGTCTTATAAATAAACTTGTTGAGTTTTTATTTGTATACCTTGGTGTTATTTTTAGCTTGTTTGTTTATACTTTGTTTAACTATGCAGTACTTTGAACACATGGTACAAGGATGTTGCAAACTTTTGGGTCTAGCTTTGAAAAACTGACGGTATTCATCCTTGGAAAATTTGGCTGGTTTATGCGGGCTATCTAGAAACTTCATAAATGTTTTTTGTGTGTGTGCTTTTTCTCATGACAGCTGCCACATTGTCAATCTGCTTCTGCTGCTATGCATTTAACAGAAACCTACAAAGATGGAACAATATCTGGATGGAACTTTTTAACTGAAAAGGCTCCAAGATCAGGGGTGAAATCCAGCAGGTTCTGACAGGTTCTGGAGAACTGGTAGCGGAAATTTTGAGTAGTTTGGAGAACCAGCAAATGCCACCTCTGGCTAGTCCCAGAGTGGGCTGGGAGTATCCTTCCCCTGGAATGGGGTGGGATTTGAGTATCCTTCCCCTGCCACGCCCACCAAGCCATGCCCACCAAGCCACACCCACCAAGCCACACCCACAGAACTGGTAGTAAAAAAAATTGAATTTCACCACTGCCCAAGACATAGCAACAGAAGTGGATTTGAGCTAGAAAATGGCAACTTGCATCTCTTCCAAGAAGGATTTAAAATTAACAAGGCTATACTTGAAAAAGGCTGCAAGAATTGCACAAGTAATTTTGGGAGGGTGGCTGTGAAGACACTTGGTATTTGGAAACTATGCCATGAAAACTCTCACACTACATGTGCCATTTTGGCCATGGAAAGCTGTGATGAGTGTGGCAGCCAGAAAAACCCATTTACTTTTATTATATTTCTGGGAATGTAGGCAAATTCTAAGCAAAGCACCTATTATTTAATCACCTATTATTTGTATTTCATTTTTTTTTTTTAAATAAACCATTAGGGCCTATATGGGAACCTGAGACAAATTTATAAATAAAGCTTATAACAATGATTGCTGCTTTATATCACGCCAACTTCCATTTTTAAACAATTCAAACAAATGGCAGGCACTACAATACTGATCCATAGATTAGAGCAATTAAATGCAAATTTGGAGATGCTTTTAATAATTGTATTTAAAAGAAACATTCAATGGAACCATTTTTCCCACACCCACACAAACCACACTAATTGAGTCGGTGCCAATTGCCTTACATGACCCAAGTAATTTTGAAATCCTGCTGAAATTACTGGCTGGGTTCAAATACCATTTTTTTTAAACCAAGATTTTTTAATTGTCCCAAATGGTTGCGTTCAAATATTTGAAGCTTATTGAACTGATACAGAGCTGTGATCATAAAGCTATTAGCCTCAATATGCATGGGGGAGAACCAACATGTGGTAAACTTCCAGTGTAAGCAAATGCAAAATAATGGTTGTTAGTGTAAAAAAAAAAAACTTCACCTCCATACCGGTAGTACCACCCAGGGGAAGGGCCTTCTCTGTGGCGGGCCCTACCTTTTGGAACAACTTACCCCCTGAACTACGTACCATCTCAGACCTCCGCCTGTTCCGCCAGTGTCTTAAGACACACCTTTTCCATCAAGCCGGCCTAGCGTAGCCTCCCATTGTGACCGCTCTTAGATAGTTTTAATTTGGGGGATTTTATACGATTTTAGCACAGGGTAGGGATTTAATAGTTTTTAAATTTTGTATTTTGTTATATTTGTTATGTTTTTAAATTTCCTGTGCGCCACCCTGGGTCCTTTTTGGAGAAGGTGCGGAGAATAAATATGAATAAAAAAAAAAAAAAAATCTATGCTGAACTGGGAGTGACAGATTCAGAATTGGATCTTAGAATCACAGTGAAGAGCACAATGCAATTGTCCACTTAATATGCAATTGCTATTTAAAAAACCCTCCATGCTTAGTAACATTAAGAAGTAAAATGAAAATCGAACTTCGGGTATATATTAAAGCGCATAAACAAATCTATGGTGAAACACATAGAGCAGGGGTCTCCAACCTTTGCAACTTTAAGTCTGAAGGACTTCAGCTCCCAGACTCCAAAGCTGGCTGGAGAATTCTGGGAGCTGAATTCCTTCAGACTTAAAGTTGCAAAGGTTGGAGACCCCTGACATAGAGTATTGAAGATAGTTGTGATTATCCCCAATCTTAACAAAGATATTTCAGAAGTTTGTTTTTTTTAAAGGCAAAAAAGGGACAACCAAAAAGTTAGCAGATGATGCAGTTCTTTCATGAGGAAGGCTTAGAACAGGGGTTCTCAACCTGTGGGCCTTGGACCCCTTTGGGGAATCAAATGACCCTTCCACAGGGGTCGCCTAAGACCATTGGAAAACACATATTTTTGAAAAAATACTGAAAATATAAAATAATTTTATGGTTGGGGGTCACCACAACATGAGGAACTGTATTAAAGGGCCACAGCATTAGGAAGATTGAGATCCACTGGCTTAGACAGGGGTCTGCAAAGTCGGCTCTTTTAAGACTGGTGGACTTCAACTCCCAGAGTTCCCCAGCCAGCATAGCTGGCTGGGGAATTCTGGGAGTTGAAGTCCACCAGTCTTAAAAGAGCCGACTTTGCAGACCCCTGGCTTAGAACATAGGATAATGAGAACAAGGGTGACAGAAGTACATAAAAGAATACATGGATATACAGAATGGTCAGAGTGAGATTTCTCTCTTTTTCACAGTTGGCCCTTCCTAATTGTCTCTAACTATGCCACAAACAATCACTGTACCTGATTTGTTTTGTCAACCTTTTTTTTTTTTGGCAATTCAGATAAGTAATCGATAGAGCAGGGGTGTCAAACTGGATTTCTTCAAGGACTGGATCAGTATTGTAGTTTTCCTCCATGGGCCAGCCAGGGTTGGAGGGTGGGTGGGTGGGACAGAGTATTCTCACAGCACCCTACTGGCCGAAATGGGGCTTAAGGTGGCCATGCGCTGCTCCCCTGTGGGTCTGTTTTCAGCCTGAACAGCCTCCTGCATCACTTTGCTGGCCAAAATGGGGTGCAGGGGGCTGTGTGCACCCCCCCCCCCACATGCCCCATTTTGGCTGCCAGAGGCACGGTGGGCCAGTCCTTGGCAATTTCCAGGCCATCCCCACAGGTCAGATTTAAGCACCCTGCAGGCTGGATCTGGCTCATGGGCCTTGGGTTTGACACCCGTCATAGAGGATGAATTAGTTGAGAGGATACTGGTTACTTCAGTCTGCTTTGGGTATACATCTGGTCCAGTGGTGGGTTTCAAATTTTTTAGAACCTACTCTGTAGGTGTGGCCTATTTTGTGGCCGTGGCTTGGTAGTCATGTGACAGGGTGGGAGTGGCCACCTTTTAAAATGTGGTGAAACTCATTTAACAACGCTCTTGCTTAGCAACCAAAATTTTGGACTCAATTGTGATGATAAATTCTTTCATTCTCTTTCTTTCTTTCTTTCTTTCTTTCTTTCTTTCTTTCTTTCTTTCTTTCTTTCTTTCCTTCCTTCCTTCCTTTCCTTCCCGTTGGGTCACTGGCAGCGGCGGGCCAGATTTACTTCCAAGTACGCCGGTGGAACCCCCTCTCACTGGTTCTCTAAATTTCACCAACCGGCTCTCGCGAGTAGGTGCGAGCCTGCAGAAACCCATCACTGATCTGGTCCCTGGCTACTTTCTACCATCTCCATTTTACACCACCACCCCGCCAAACAAGCAGAGTGCATATTCAGCAAGCTTGCAGATCTGGAAGTTCTGAAGAGTGCTAACTAAGCCTGTGTTCTGGGAAGAGTGAATAAGCCAGAGAGGATGGATCTAGTCATCTCTCACGACTTTGGGAAGCTAATCTTAATGTGGATGCTGAGGCTCCTCAGCTCACTTTGTGACTTAGGATCCACCCTGTTTACTTCTCTTTCTGATCCTGGTTAATCTTCATGTTCCAGCAGGAAGGGCGCATAGCCTTAAAGATGTCAGACGTTGTATGCAAATTTTGTGGTTCAGGCTATTCTGTAAATAAAGCCATTATCTCATTAATTTTGGAATAATTAACTAAGAGTTGTTATCTTGACACAAAAGACGTGGGTTGAGGCTGAGGGTAAGCAATGCCTATGAGTTCTTTGGTAAGGCAAGGTTTAGATTTAGTACTTGTAAGTCAAACTAAGGGCCCCTGGTACTCCAATGGCCTTTCCAAAGTAATCCCATTTATTTATTCATTATGTTAATCATGTACAATATGGGTATTTTCCAGCCAGAGTAAAGGGTACCTTTCTGGCTTAAATTAATCATTTTGCTACCAGGATGAATGTCTATATATATTGTAAGCTCAAGTGGGGAGATACAGTACCTTTTCTGTACCAGCAGAAAAATTAATTGCCTAGCTCTGCACTTTGTACCTGAAAATAGTAGCTGAAAGACTTGAAGAAACATGTCTCTTTGTGTATCTGGGGTTTTCCCAGTCTGGGTTAACCATTATGCTAACTATATTGTAGATGAAGATGGAAGTCAAGCTTGTACCCACAACACAGTGCAAGTATTGGTATCATGCCAACTCCAGATGCAGCTTGGAATATGTTGAGGTAGGATTGTAGTGTTTGACCTTTCCACTTTAGTTGTCAGCATTTTGTTGGGCAAAATACTGTAACTCCTTGTAATCTTTTCCATGCTTGTGAAAAACCTCCTTAATTGGCATGGGGCCAAGCAAGCCAAAGATTGCTTCCCTTTGCTTGGAAGATGCTTGCTGGAGTGGAAAAAAAGGCCATCATCTCTTGTGTAGTGTAGGAAGTTATTGCCCAGCCCTCTCCCGGAAAATTGAAATATCCTAAGAAATATTGAAAAGGCAGAATATTACATCTCCCTGGATGTGAAAAGGAAGAAACATACTGCCCCCACCCCCTTTGTCAATGAGGCAGTAAAGCCTGAGCTAGTCCACTTTGCATAATAAAGGTAATATCAGCTTTTCACAGAAACTCACCACATGGCATCTGAAAACTCAACCAAACACAGCCAAAACACAACCAAATTCAAAACACAGCCTAGAGCAGTGATGGCGAACCTTTTTCGCCTCGGGTGCCAAAAGCACACACGCTCACGCTATTGTGCACGCTCATATGCCCACCCCCATAATTTAATACCTCCCATGCCATGCCCCCTGAGAATACATGTGTGACACCCCTTGCTGTCTAGCGCATGTACACATGGCTTTTTTGGGTGCCTGGGGAGGGCAAAAATGGCCTCCCCCAGAGGCCGGAAATAGCCTGTTTTCTGACTTCTGGTGGGCTCGGTAGATCCATTTTTATCCCTCCCAAGGCTCCAGAAGCTTTCTAGGAGCCTGGGAAGGGCGAAAAAAGGCCCAACACACAAACCGGAAGTTCAGGAATGGATTTCTAGGTTGCCTGTTGGGCCATTTTTCTCCCTATGGAGACTTCAGGAGGGCAAAAAATGGTTGAAAATCAAGGCTGAAAATCAGCTGGCCAGCACACTCATGAGCACTGGAGCTGACAGGGCAACGCCTTGTGTGCCCTCAGAAATGGCTTTGGGTGCCACCTGTGGCACCTGTGCCATATGTTTGCCATCAGGGGCCTAGAGCAGAGGTTCCTAAACTTGGCAACTTTAAGACTTTAAATTCTGATTGGTTGTCAGACTCCCATGGGGCAATGCAGGGGCAACTCTCTAGGCCAGAGGTTCCCAAACTTGGCAACTTTAAGACTTGCGGACTTCAACTCCCAGAATTCTCCAGCCAGCAGAGCAGAGCTGGCTGGAGAATTCTGGGAGTTGAAGTCCATAAGTCTTAAAGTTGCCAAGTTTGGGAACCTCTGGCCTAGAGAGTTGCCCCTGCATTGCTCCATGGGAGTCTGACAACCAATCAGAATACATTTCTTACACAGGAACAGGAAACAGATAGGTGGGGCTGAACAGGTTATAAAAAGCTTATCAATCCACTTCCTCAGCCCTTCTCCTTTTCTCCACCAACATTGAAGCATGTGATCACCTTTTCTGTTCAGGACTCAAGCCATGTGGTCCTGTCCACCATTAAACCATCTTTCCAAGCAGCCTCCATGTCTCCAGTGTCTTTTTCCCCACTTGGAGCCAAACCCAGAAGGACATTCCTTTCTTCAGTAGAAAGGTAGGCTAGAAATCAAGTTAATAAACAACAACATGGAGCCATAAATCAACCACTCATATTTTAGTTCAGCCTAGTGTGTGAGCCAAGGCATGCGATTAGATTGTAGCTCAGTATGTCACTGGAAGCCAGAGAATTGGGTTAATTAAATAACTGACAGCAAATGTGCTGTGCAAACACAGCCAGTCAGCACAGCATGCCCACCCATGAACTGATTCCTTTACAATACAGTTAAGCCTTAAATCTAGACAGGGTTCGTTTTGTCTAGTGTTGAGTCTGCCTAGCATATGGATGAGAATGGCAAAGAAGAAGCGGTTAAATTTCTACCACGTCTATAAAGTATGGAATAAAATGTATAAGTGGCTAGAAATCAGAAGCCAAAACAGAAAATAGAAAATATAAATATATGGTGATACAAATAATTAATATTATTGTAAGTGTTAATACTACTGTTGTTATATTACAAGACAAGGTTAAAGCAATAGGAAGGCAATGGAGAATGGAGAATTATAAAAGCTAAGCAGGAAAGTCGATACAGAAGGCAGTAAAATTACTGTATATTATTAGGAATGTTTTCTGTTTTGTTCTTGTGTTTTCTTTTACTGTTTTTAAAGATTAAAACATTCAATAAAAATTATTTATATAAAAAAAAATTCTACTACTTTGGAGAAATCTGTGTAACTAAATCTGGGAGGGGAGACCCATTCTGTAATCAGGGATGGAGGAAATATCTTTTTACTCCTTTGATGGATCAACACTCTGTTTGCTAGAGCCCACCATGTGATATAAGATGCGTTACTATATACTGGTAGTGTTCTGCCTGACTGATTACTGAAAGCGCTCGTTGCAATTTCTTTTGTTAAAGCAATAACCTATGGGGTTCTGTTTTTTTTCTTTCTTTTTAACACACATACAAAAAAAAAAAAATCCTTAATACTGGGATGGATTCTGAAGCCACCCAGAGTTCCGCTACTGAAATTTAGGGGCAAAGTGTTGAGTTACACTGGTTTGGTTTCCAGCTGGTTTTTGGCAGGCAATGAAAGGAAATGGATTGTTAAGTCTCCAATAAACACTCATCCACCCATCCACTCATCACACACACAAAAAGGCAGGAAACTCCAGCCTTGACTCTTCTGGTGATATCATCACTTCACAATAAGGTTCCCTACTTCCCTCATTCATCCCAAGCAGTGCTAAAAACAAAAAAGGTGCCCTGATTTGCCTCTGCCCACCAATTTCATCACTTTTCTCTGTACATCTATCAGACGACCTATAACTCAGGTTTAACTGGTGTATAATTTCAGAATGAATTTGCCAAAGTGGAACTTAGAACAGAACTCTTTTTTTTTTTTATTCCTGGCTGTAATTTGCCCAGGGTTGTTTTAAGATGGTTGCCTATAGAAATGTTTAAAATAAAACATTGAGTGAATAAAAGGCTCCTTTCCCACTAGTCAATCATAACATTTTCCAGGAAACCCAGTTGTTACCCTCTGTTCAAATTTGTTGTGCCTCCTGATCAGTGGTGGGTTTCAAAAATTTTTAGAACCTCTTCTGTAGGTGTTGCCTGCTTTGTGGAAGTGGCTTGCCAGCCATGTGACTGGGTGGGAGTGGCTTGCCAGCCATGTGACCAAGTGGGAGTGGCTTGGCAGTCATGTGACTGGATGGGCGTGGCCAACTTGTAAAATGTGGTGAAACTCACTTAACAACTCTCTTGCTTAGCAACCAAAATGTTGGCTCAGAATCTCTGGCATTTGAAGCACGCAAGTCTTGAAGCTGTCAAGTTAAAAGACCCTGGCACCCCTAACCCTTTAGGGGATAAACCCAGTGGTGTTCAAACTTGACAGCTTTAAGACTTGTGGACTTCAACTCCCAGAATTACTCGTCTTGCTCTTCATCTTGAGGATGTGTGGATGGGTGGGGGGAGGGAGCTGGAACCGGTTCTAAATGGCACTGTAGATTTGTGGAACCTCTTCTATAGAAGAGGTTAGAACTGGCAGGAACCCACCCCTGCTCCAGAGAGCATTTTCTCTCTCTTTCACAGAGTCTCCCTGAGAGTGAGATGGGTGGTTTATACATTTGATAAGTAAAAATAAATGAAAATGTTTTTAAGGCTCATTCTTTAGTTGTGTTGTTGTTATGTCTCTAACTTAGATGCCTCTCTTGTTTGTCAACAATTAAGGCCAGTGGTGAAATTCATTTTTTTTAACTACTGGTTCTGTGGGCATGGCTTGGTGGGTGTGGCTTTGTGGGTGTGGCAGGGGAAGGATACTGCAAAATCTTCATTCTCACCCCACTCTGGGCCCAGCCAGAGGTGCCGGTTCTTCGCACTCCTCAAAATCTCTGCTACCAGTTCTCCAGAACCTGCTGGATTTCACCTCACTGGTGTCCTAAGCATTGACACATCTTGGTGCCCCTCTCCTGTACAAATCTTCATTGGTTTTTTTCTTTCTTTCTAAACTTTGTGGTGCCCCCTTGGGCCTGGTGCTCTAAGCACATGCTTAGTCTGCTTAATGGTTAATACACCACTGTTTGTCAATTGTGTTGTTTTGACTAAGTCCCACAATCAGAAAATAGCAGTATAGAGTATAGAGCTAAGTGTTTACAAAGCTTTTGCAAGCTTTGCATTCTTCAACACAGCCACAGCCACAGACTCTGTTTGCTTATTTTATGGCCATCCTGAGCACCACTTGATGATAGAGTTTATCTCTGATGGTTCCTGTCTGCATTACAGTTATAAATAGTTCAATTTTCTGATCAAGACTTGGATTATTCTAGGGATGCTGGGTTTTGTTTGCAACATAGGGCAGTGGCTTTATTTTTCTGTCTGTTGTTAAAATGAAGTTTGGGCATTCATCCCCAACAAGCTATAGCTGGAGACAGAGACAAGAGAAAGATTGATATAGATTTCACCTATTTCTTTTAAATGTACACATTTCTTTCTCTAGATATACTTTATTTACGGTCACAGACCAAAACACAAGTACTACAAAAAGAAACATAAGAAAATTGATCGTAGCATCATAACAATCAGTCGCCAAAAGCTTAACTAAGGGAAGTTACAGCATACTCCTCTAAAGGTCACAGCTCTTAAGAAGAATTTTGAAACCTGAAAGGTGATGTAGGAGGAGCCATCTCCTAGGCAATGTACCATCAAATTACAGCCGTTGGGTCTAGAAGGGATAGTTTCAAGGAGAAACTGTAACTTAGATCTATCTGCATTGTACATGCGGCAAGATAAAAGGACATGCTCTCCAATTTCAACCTCGGCTCTGTCACAAGGGCATAGACGCTCGTTGATCGGGAGCCTCTTGAAACAACAATCCAAGAGTGCTGAGGGCAAGACATTAAAGCGAGCTAGGAAGAAAGCTATTCTATACTTAGGAGTGGTTAAAGTATAGAAATATGAAGCCATCCTCAGTCCGTAATTATTGAATTGGTTGATGTCAGGGGGGAGCAAGTTTTGTTGGCTCTGGCTCGTAAATATTGTAGATCAATGTCCACAAGACTACTCTAAATTGGGCGTCCTTAAGGCCATAGTTTCCCAAGTCATCCCCTGTGAAGCCTAGCAGATGTAGTTTCTTCAGCAGCTCTTTTCCCCCCACAAGAAATATGGGAGTCTGCAAATACCCGGGAGAGGTAGCTACCAGGGACTGTCAGAAAAAGCACCTGAAACCACCATTTAAAGGTGTTAATCCACGCCATACATTCAACCGATCGAATGCCCAGTTCCAGGTACATCGGAGCAAAGCCAACACAAGGAGGAAGGCCCAGAAGTTTTCTAAGAAAGGCAGCCTGGGTTCTTTCAATACAGTCCTTGAAGTCCCGTATCCATATGGGAATACCGTAAAGGGTTTGGGCCAACGTTTTGGCTTTATAGATCCGTAGGGCAGAAGGAATGGACTGGCCAACCTGAGTATAAAAGAATTTTAAAATCTGCTAGTGGCTACATGAGGCCGGATTCAGCACCTGGGTTCGATGTCTAGTCCAGGCACCAGTGTTCTGGAATTGAATACCTAGATACTTGAAATGGGAAACCTGTTTAATAGCATTACCACTGATATCCCAGTTATACAATTTCTGGGTTCTAGCAAACACTAATACTTTCGATTTATCATAATTAATAGACAAGTGGTTTTCAACACAGTAAGACCCAAGTGCAGAAAGTAATCTTTTCAGACCTGGCCTTGACAATGAGAGAAGGACCACATCATCAGCATAAAGAAGAAGCAAGATCTTTATGGTTGTCAGCTTCGGGGCATGGGACTCAATATGACCAATGTAACCAGCCAGGTCAGATAAAAATAAATTAAACAGAAGAGGAGCCAGAACACATCCCTGCCTTACTCCATTCCTAATCAGGATAGGATTAGAAAGTTTTCCCTGCAGACCACACCTGACCTGGCTAGAGGTCTGATTATACAAGGCCCTAATTAAGAACAACAGGCATCTGTCAATAGAACTTTTGAGCAGTTTTGACCACAACAGTCCCCTAGGGACTGAATCAAACGCTGACTTTAGGTCAATGAAAGCAGTAAAAAGTTTGCCACCTGGTATAGTAGTATATTTGTCGACCAGGTGCGCTAAGACAAAGCAGGGATCCAGTGTGGCACAGCCTGCTTTAAACCCAATCTGTTCAGCACCAATAATATTGGCCCCCTTGACCCAAGTGAGGAGTCTATGGTGGAGATATTTAGCATACAGTTTCCCGATAATGGAAAGCAAACCTATGGGGCGATAGTCAGCTGGGTTGTTTCTGTTTCCTCGTTTAAATACTGGCACAATAATTGCTAATCTCCAGGAGGTTGGAACCCTACCAGAGGAATTAATGTACGTGAAGAGTCTTGCTAAATGAGGACTCCACCATTCAGGATTGGATTTTAGCAAGTCAGGGGGAATAGCATCAGGGCCAGGAGCTTTTCCTGGCTTGAGTTCAGAGATAATCTTGGTGATCTCAGCATAGTAGGTCACAGGTTGGCAATCAGGGGCTATAGGAGACAGCAGTGGGTCAGGCACGGTCAAACTTGTTGACGCCTGGTAAATTGCCGAGAAATGGTTTTCCCAGTCTCTGTTAGAGATACAGCAGAGAGGAGTTCTTGGTGGCCCAACAGGGAGTTGGCAATTAAATGTACACATGTAACAGCCATCCATTTGCCGATCTTGACAGCTTGCTTGCAAGCACCCAGCTACAATAATGAAACCAGGCTAAGAAATTTCTTTTAAAACCCCTACTGGCCTAGGTCTAGGTTCTTGTAACAAAGACCACCTTAGCTCCAGGGGCAAGTTATGCTGTGAGACTTTTAAATTCAACCGCAATCACTCCATGCACATGCTAGTTTTTTCTTTTTTCTTTTCTCTCTTTTTTTGTTTGTTATAATTTTGCACCAGTGAAGTTAAAACCAATTTCATTGTAATTTTAGTACAATGACAATATTTTATTTATTTTATTTATTTATTCAAATTTGTAACCCGCACCTTCTCCTAAAAAAGAACCCAGGGTGGCGCACAGGAAAATTTAAAAAACAATACAAATATACAAAAATACCATTTTTAAAAACCTATTAAACCCATACCCTGTGCTAAAATAATGTAAAATCCCCCTAATTAAAAATATAGCTAATAACAGTCAGGAACGGGAGGTTATGCTAGGCCGGCTTGTTGAAATAGGTGCGTTTTAAGACACTGGCGGAAAAGGCGGAGGTCTGAGATGGTGCGTAGTTCGGGGGGCAGGTTGTTCCAGAGGGTAGGGCTCGCCACAGAGAAGGCCCTTCCCCTGGGTGTCGCCAACCGGCATTGCCCGGCCGACGGCACCCTGAGAAGGCCCTCTCTGTGGCAGCGGATCGGTCGAAGGGATGTATGGGGCAGGAGACGGTCTCGCATATAGCTAGGCCCCGAGCCATGGAGCGCTTTGAAGATGGTCGTCAACACCTTGAAGCGCACCCGAAAGGCCACAGGTAGCCAGTGCAGCTCGTGCAGGAGAGGTGTTATATGGGAATGTCTTGAGGCTCCCATGATCACTGCATTCTGGACTAACTGTAACCTTCGAGTGCACCTCAAGGGGAGCCCCATGTAAAGAGCGTTGCAGTAGTCAAGCCGGGATGTCACGAGTGCTTGAGTGACTGTGCGGAGGGCAGCCCAGTCCAGTAAGGGGCGCAATTGGCATATCAAGCGTACCTGATAAAATGCCCCCCTGGCCACGGCTGTCCATGATCCTCCATGGACAGCCGGGAGTCCAGGAGGACACCCAAATTGCGCGCCCTCTCCACAGAGGCTAGTATTTTGCCCCCAATGGCCAGTGTTGGACTTACCTGGCTGAACCGGGGTGCCAGAAACCACAGCCACTCAGTCTTGGATGGGTTGAGCTTGAGTTTATTACTACCCATCCAAACCCGTACGGCCTCCAAACACCGGGACAGCACCTCAGTGGCATCGTTGGGGTGGTCTGGGGTGGATATGTATAGCTGAGTATCATCAGCGTACAAATGGTATCCCACCCCAAAACCACGGTTGATCTCATCCAGCGGCTTCATATAGGTGTTGAACAGGAGAGGCGAGATGACCGACCCCTGAGGAACCCCACATAAGAGGGGCCTCGAGGCCGACCTCTGCCCCCCTGCCAACACACATTGCGACCGACCAGAGAGGTAGGACGAGAACCACCGTAATACGGTGCCTCTCACCCCCAACCCCCCCAGTCGGTGCAATAGGAAACCATGGTCGATGGTATCAAAAGCCGCTGAGAGGTCTAATAGAACTAGGATAGAGGAACATCCCCTATCCCGCGCCCTCCAGAGATCATCCACCAACGCGACCAATGCCGTCTCGATACTGTGACCGGGTCGGAAGCCGGACTGGCACAGGTCTAGATAATCAATTTCCTCCAGGTGCCGAGGAAACTGTTGAGCCACCACACTCTCTACAACCTTCGCTAGAAAGTGAAGGTTGGAGACCGGACGGTAATTTTCCAACAATGCTGGGTCCAGGGAAGTCTTCTTGAGGAGGGGCCTCACCACCACCTCTTTCAAGGCGGTAGGCAAGTACCCCTCACTCAAGGAAGCATTCACGATATCCTGGAGCCAGCCTCGTGTAACCTCCCAGGATGCCAGTACAAGCCAGGAGAGACACGGGTCCAATAAACATGTGGTGGCCTTAAGTCTCCTCGACAGCCTGTCCATATCCTCGGTAGTAACAAAGTCAAACTCCTTCCAAGATGGTGTCTCAAGAACAGCCTCGGACAATCCGACCGGACCACTTTCAATGGAGGGCAACTCGTTCCAAATCCGTGATTTTATCCTGCAGATATTCACCAAATTCCTCTGCTCGACCCTGTAGAGGGGCTTCCCGCGGCCTCTGGTGAAGGAGGAAGAGGGTCACCCCAAACAGGGCAGCAGGGCGGTTATCTGCGGATGCGATAAGAGTGGCACAATATTCACATTTGGCCACTCTTATCGCCACTAAGTCCTAATATGGGCTCTTACTAGTGTTCGGTCGGATTCGGACCGAGAGGATCTCCATCTGCTCTCTAGGCGTCTCTTGTGGTGTTTCATCTCCCTCAGCTCCTTGGTAAACCAGGGAGCCTGAGTGATTCGACACCGCCTGAGAGGCTGCAAGGGCGCAACTCGGTCCAAAGCCCCCACGGCCGCACCGTACCATGCGGCCACTAGGTCCTCAGTCGAGTTGCAGGGCAAGGCCACAGGTATTGGCCCAAGCTCCCTCTGGAACCTTTCTGGGTCCATCAGGCGCCTGGGGTGGAACCATCTAGGAATCTCTGGTTCCGCCTCTCTGTGGTGGGGTGTGACGATTGGAAAGTCCAGCCGAAGGAGAGCGTGATCTGTCCATTACAAGGGTGAGATGACTAAGTCCCCTATTCCCAGATCACTCCTCCACTGTCCCGAGACCAAGATTAAAATAAAGATTATTATTATTTACTTTATTCATAAAACATGAAACTCAGCCAACTGAACATTTAAAAATGCATCGCAAATATTACTGACTGGTGCCAATGGTTGATATAGCTCGCTGCCACCATCCTAGGTATCAACCAAGTATCTTTGTAGAATGTAAGATGTTCCAAGTAGCGCCGTTTTTTGCAGTTCCGCTGGTGTTATTGCAGGAATCTGCAATTTGCTGATATATTTAGTAAAATTTTGGCACATGGTGCCAAGTGCCCCGATGACAATGGGTGTCACTATGATATACTTCATCCATAGCCGTGTAGTTTCGATGGCCAGGTCGCGATATTTCATTATTTTTTCTAGTTCTTTTTCTTCGACTCTGGCATCTCCAGGAACAGCGATATCAATGTACTGTACACATCATCATCATCATCATCATCATCATCATCATCATCATCATCATCATCATCATCATCATCGCTTTTTGCCCAAGGAATTCCTATGAAAATCATAAAAATCAATGGCTATTAGCTTTGATAGCAATGCGATTGAAGACACATACACTATGGGTGACTAATGATTGGCTATTAGGAGAAAAGGCTGCTAGACTAGATGGGACAGTTGGGTGATCCAGCATAGCACTGCTTACATTCATATATCTTATGTGCTGTACCTGGGCTGCATGACCATGTGATAGCAGGAAAGAGATTCAGAAATGCCTCTTTTCTTCCATCTAGTGATTGCCCAGACATTCGCATCTTAATAGTGGAAGCCCTAGGTTTTCTTCATCCCTTTTTGTTCCCATCTGACTGGCTTCTACTGTTCAAAGGAGCAAGGAGCCAGACATGGCAACTCTATTGTGCTTGCTTTAACAGAAAAGCAGAGTTAGAGGGACCCTGGAGATCTTCTAGTCCAACCCTCTTCTCAGGCAGGAAACCCTACACCATTTTAGACAAATGGTAGTCCAGTCCTTTTTTTAAAACCTCCAGTATTGGAGCACAACTTCTGGAGGCGAACTGTTTCATGGATTAATTGTTCTAACTATCAGGAAATTTCTCCTTAGTTTTAGGTAGGTTTTCTTCTTGAAAAGCTTCTATTCATTGCTTCTTTTTCTCCTTTCAAGTGCTTTGGAGAGTAGGTTGACAACCCCCTGCCCCCGCCCCGCCTCTTCTTTGTGGCAGCCCCTCAAATACTGGGATACTGCTATCATGTCACCTCTAGTCTTCCTTTCTTCTTTCTCCTTTCTTCTCTTGATCAAACAGGCAAGCCTTTAAGACATTACAAAACCTGCAAAACCTGTGAACTGCTGCTGAGATAATTGTTGAAATGGAAGTGTGCTTTGTGATGTGCCTGTGTTTTCTGCCTTAAACTCGAATTGATTGTGTCCACTGCAATTCTGCTTGATTCTGACTGCCTAATAACACTCAACGTGTAAAATACAATGCATTTTAACAAAGGATCTTTAAGCTTAGAAAAAAAGATGGTCTGCAGGGTGGAATCAAAATATTGAGAAGACAGTTGAGATCACACAGTTAAAACCTCACTTTCCTTTTATGTGCATTGTGAGACACATAAGAAAAAGATCCAGGTTTTTAGTTGGATGGATGCAGATGCCATACTGACTTTTTTGACTTTCCCTTCCCCACCCCCCATGGATGTCTGTAGTTACAAAAACTACTTTAATTTAGTATCAATTAAAATTAATCTACCCAAAGTGTCTTTGTCTTTGATATTAAATTCACCTCAATTTTCTAGCTTTTTCTTCCAGTTGATTTGAATGCGGTGCTTCTACAATTTACACAAATCTTCTCCATTATGTTTTTCAATTGCTCTGTTTGGACTCATTATTATCCAAACTCCTTGCTTCAGTCCATTTTAAAAACGTCTTTGCAAGATAAGTAATGAAGTAGCGAGCTGGCTGCATTATCATTAATATCACTTTGTCTATTAATTTAGTTTTTACTCTTTTTATAGTTTTTAATCCATATAAATAAAAATGTAAAATAGTTTGCGCAAAGCCACTAATCTCAGAAAGTACCGCACCAATCGGCACCAAATTTTCACACAATGTTCCCAAGGACTTCCGAACCAATCATATGTACCTTTTGTGTGCCTGGCACACGTGCGTCATGTGCAAGCAGTGCAAGCAGCACAAATGTACACGTGCGTCATGTGCAAGCAGCACAAATGTAAAAGGTATGCACTTCTCAGGTTTTCACCTTCCTGTAGCTCCTCCCATCTGGCTCTTCTTATTTTGCATCATTCACACACTCCTCACATTTCCAACAACCGAATAAGCTTCCAATGTTCCCACACTGCATTTCCAACAACCGAATAAGCTTCCAATGTTCCCACACTGCATGGAGGCCTACAAGGCCCAAAACTAGGCATGTGGGGTGACACACTCCCAGGTGGCCCATTTTTGGTCCCAGGAGGCTGTATGGATGCCTACTAGGCCCAAAACTAGGCATGGGGGGTGGCACACTCCCAGGTGGCCCATTTTTGGTCCCAGGAGACTATATGGACACCTACTAGGCCCAAAACTAGGCATGGGGGGGACACTCCCAGGTGGCCCATTTTTGGTCCCAGGAGGCTGCATGGTAGGAAGGTAGGAAGGTAGGTAGGTAGGTAGAAGGATAAAGAGAGAGGGGGAAAATACGGTAGGTAGGTAGGTAGGTAGAGGATAGGTAGGTAGAGGAATAGAGACAGATAGGGAAAAATACAGTAAGTAGGTAGATAGGTAGAGGGAGAGAGAGAGGGGGCAAATACAGTAGATAGGTAGGTAGGTAGGAGGATAAAGAGAGAGAGGGAAAATACAGTAGGTAGTAGATAGGTAGAAGGATAAAGAGAAAGAGAAATACGGTAGGTAGGTAGGTAGGTAGGTAGGTAGGTAGGTAGGTAGGTAGGTAGGTAGGTAGAGGGATAGAGAGAGAGAAGAAAAATACAGTAGGTAGGCAGGCAGTGGGAGAGAGGTAGAAATACAGTAGGTAGGTAGATTGGGGGTTATACAGTGGTTGTGTGTACGTATTTGTGTGTGCAGGTATACATCTACACACAGATTGGTTGGCCATTTAACCAGACTGGGCCACAGCAATGCGTGGCCAAGTACAGCTAGTGCTTTAATATTTGTAAATAATTGTTTTAGATGTTTATTATTTTAGTTTTGTTGTACACCACCGGGACACACTTGTGAGATGGGCATCTATATAAATTAGATAAATAAATAACACACTGAACCATAAACTAGACCCATCTTAATCTAACATGATGGGCAAACTCAGTTCCATGTGAATAATATGGAGCATTGTGAGAACCCAAACATTTGAATCAACTTTAGTAGGGGACAGTTACATTAACTAAGGGCTGCAAGCATAGGGTGGGTACTCAGTGGAAATAAAGAAAGATATACTTCCGGTACTTTCTTTGTCTCCAACTAATAGCTGTCTGGATTTTTGCAGTCCAGATATGGCAGTTTTAACAGAAAGTGAGGTAGTGTGTAGGATGAGCACAACTTGAGACAGAAGAATGTTCTGAGATCCAAAGAAAAAACTGTTCTGAATTAAAGTTTCTCTTTCTACTTAAAGCATTATTTTATTAGGTGACTCTTGCCTTGGTTATTTCTAATGACACAGTTCAGATGACACATTTACCACAATTAATTTATCTTTTAGTCAACCAAGTAACCTAGTTATTGCACAGCAGACAAAAGTATAAACCAACTACAAACCAGCTGTTTTAAAAGAAGTTTAAAGGAACATAATAATAATAATAATAATAATAATAATAATAATAATAATAATAATAATAATAATAATAATAATAATAATAATAATAAATTTATTTTGTATACCGCATCCTCTCCCCACAGGGACTCGGAGCGGTGCACAGGGAAAAAATTAAAATACTATAAAATATACATACAAAGAATACATACAGTGAATAAAAACAAATTAAATTAGGATTATCCCTGCGCTAAAATCCCCAAGTTATAAAACTAAAATTCCCTAACACTCCAAAGGTAGAGACTAACCTAGGCCGGCCAAGCAGAAAAAGTATGTTTTGAGTTTTTGACGGAAGGAGCGGAGGTCCGTAGTTGTTCTGATGTCGGGGGGAAGGTCGTTCCAGAGGGCTGGGCCCGCCACAGAGAAGGCCCTTCCCCTGGGCGTCGCCCGCTGACAAAGTCTAGTGGACGGCACCCGGAGAAGTCCCTCTCTGTGGGAGCGAATCGGCCGTGAGGATGTATGGGGCAGGATCCGATCCCGCAGATAGCACATGACATGTCAGTGATTAGTAGCCATGATGTGTGCTAAATGGGTTTCTTGGTAATATTTCTTCAGATGTATTAATTGCAGCATGTAGCCAGGGACAGGAGATAAAATCTGATGCAGTAGCACTCCCAAGCCCTGCTTTACTTGAGCAAAGAAATAAAAAGCATACAAAGTGAATCCCTCACTATGAGGACTACTCAACATGTTACGGTTTCCCAGAAATTTTCATAAGCAAACTTGCAATTGACTGTAGGAGTCACCGCGTTTGGCCAGTGCGCGCCAGGCACTTCTCTTAAAAATTAACTGCATTGAGGCAAAGGTTAGGCAGCATGTAGTGGCTTGTATGCTGTGTGTGTATTTGTTGTGTGACTTTATCTGCATGAGGTGGAATGACTCCAGCATCATGTGAGCAAATTGCATCATTCAAACCGCTTAGAGCCTGTTGCTTTCCGAGTCCAGGGAATTTGCATAGTTGGAAATAGCTTCTTTTTTTGCCAAAGGCAGATCTTTTGCTTTCCTTTGTTCTTCCTCTTTTTACATACTCCTTTTCAGCAAAAGGCAGAGAGCACCGTTCAAATAAGTGCCATTCAAATGCTGCTGATAAATAAATGATTAATAAATAAAACGATGGATGTCACAGTGCAAAATCTCTCCAATGATATTTGTGTCAAGTGAAGAAATGTACATCAAGACATCACATTTAAAAAAAAATTTTCATCACTGTGGTTGGTAATGGACACTTTTATTTATTTATTTATTTATTTATTTTATCGAATTTATACCCCGCCCTTCTCCTTGTTAGGACCCAGGGTGGCACCTATCTAGACATTATTTAAATGATGAATTCAGCTACCCATGGTTGAACTTGGTCAGTAGAAGCAGTAGCTGGGAAACCACTTGTATCCTACAGTCCAAATCTTATGCCTGTCTTTTCATGATTTAGATTTAGTGGCTCTTTCTGCCACTAAGCCAATGACTGTTAAATGGTGGGGGGGAGGGTAGCAATAGCAATAGCACTTACAATTATATACCACTTCATAGTGCTTATACAGCCCTCTCTAAGCAGTTTACACAGTCAGCATATTTCCCCCAACATTCTGGGTCCTTATTTTACCCACCTCGGAAGGATGGAAGGTTGAGTCAACCTTGAGCCAGTGAGATTTGAACTGCCGAACTGAAGCTAGGAAGTCAGCTGAAGTAGCCTGCAGCACTGCACTCTAACCACTGCGCCACCTCAGCTCTATAGACTGCAGAGAGAGACATGCAGTGGTAGTTACGGAGCTGTAAGGTGGGCAGTTTCTCCTGTGTGAGAACTCTTGCTACACCATTCTCCCTGGTTTCTTAGTTCTTTCCTCTCCCTGCTGAAGTCTTACCCCCCACATGACATCTTGACATTTTTTCACAAGGCCTTTTACATGAGGTTCACTTTTCTTGTTCTCTTACTCTGGTGTACATGTAGTGAGATAACCACACGAATGGGCAGGGAGGGGACCAAGAGTGCTGAGTCCCGTTACTCGACTGGAAGAACCACTGCTCAGTACATGGAGAGGATGAAGCATTGTAAGGATAGTAGCTAAGAGGGTGGACACATTTATTCTCAAGGTTTATCAGGAATACAAGTCAGAGTATGGAAGCGCTCTCTGATTTCTGAACTTCTAAATGAATTTGCATTGGCAGTCAAACAGGTAAAAGTGTTAGCAATGTCAGCCTTACTTTTTCCCTGTCATATTTCCTGTTTGAGGTCTCTTGAACATTTGCCCTCTTCCAAATGAGTCATTGTCTTGCTCAAACATTATCTAGAGTCAGGAAGGTTTTTTTTTTCATAAAATGCAAATTTAAGAGAATGAACTTTGTAGATCAATAGAAAGTAGGAAAAGTAAATGACTCGTGATCTGCTCTTACCATGTTATGATACTTGCTTTATAAAAGGGAAGACTAAATAAGCAGCATAAGATTTGGAGGTTATTTTTTTTAAAGTTAGGTAGTAGAACAAAATACATAGTAAGATTATTCAAAAGAGCTCATGGTATGATCATAAAGCAATATAAGGACTCTATAAGAGCAGATTTATAGTTTCAGACAGACTCAGAAAAAGAAACAAAAGTACTGGTGGAAATCAAACAGAAATCCTGTTTCAAGGCCGATCAAAGGCAGTCCAAGTAGATAAATCAACTACATTTTAACACTTAAAACTTCCATCATGTTTCTTGGGAGGGAAAGATAGCACAAAATGTCCATAGGTACTCTATGGCACGTCTTCTCTGATATTGCAATAATTCTTCCATTCTCAGTATATTCTGAATTATGGTGGGACTAATCCTTCTCCTTTTGACAGAGAAAAGATTTATAAAACCCATCACATATGAAAATTAATTGTCTGGTTCTCATTTGTCATGTTTCCACAAGGCAGCTACTGTATCTGAAACAAAACAGTTTATGGTGTCCTAAGTGAAAGTAGTAACACAAGAAAATGATGCTCTTTTCTCAACCTCTCCCATGCTGCCTTCTTTTTAGGCGGTTTCCATGTCCATCCATAACCCTTTTATATGATGAGCTAAAGTCAAACACAGCTACACCAAGAAACAAAACACTTCACACTGTTTTACTTATATATTTATTTATCAAATTTATAAATTGAGAAGGAACATACTCAGGCTCAACCCGTCCAAGACTGAGTGGCTGTGGCTACCGGCGCCCCGGTTCAACCAGTTGACGCCATCACTGGCCATAGGGGGCGAACATCTAGCCCCCGTGGAGCGGGCACGCAACTTAGGCGTCCTCCTGGATTCCCGGCTGTCTATAGAAGACCATGTGACAGCTGTGGCCAGGGGGGCATTTTACCAGGTTCGCCTGGTGCGCCAGTTGCGTCCCCTATTGGACCGGGTCGCCCTTCGCACAGTCACTCATGCGCTTGTGACATCTCGGCTGGACTACTGTAATGCTCTCTACATGGGGCTCCCCTTGAGATGTACCCGGAGACTACAGCTGGTCCAGAACGCGGCCACGCGGGCAGTTATGGGAGTCACTAGATACTCCCATGTAACACCACTCCTGCGCGAGCTGCACTGGCTACCTGTGGTCTTTCGGGTGCGTTTCAAGGTGTTGATTATCATCTTTAAAGCGCTCCATGGCACAGGACCTAGTTATTTGCGGGATCGGATCCTGCCCCATACATCCCTTCGGCCGATTCGCTCACACAGAGAGGGACTTCTCCGGGTGCCATCCACTAGGCAGTGCCAGCGGGCGACACCCAGGGGAAGGGCCTTCTCTGTGATGGGCCCGACTCTCTGGAACGACCTACCCCCGGATATTAGAACGACTATGGACCTCCGCGCCTTCCGCCAAAAAGTAAAAACCTATTTGTTTCATCAGGCCGGCTTGGCCTAATCTACGCTTCTCGCCCCAGTCTGTTTTCTCAAATTGTTTATTGGGTTTTAATGGGTGGTAATTTTAATGGTTTTTAAATTTTGTACAGGGTAGTTTAATTCGTTTTTAATTTGTGTGTATTGTATGTTTTTAATTGGTTTTTAATTTTCCTGTACACCGCCCTGAGTCCCTTCGGGGAGAGGGGGTGGTTTATAAATATAATAAATTATTATTATTATTATTATTATTATTATTATTATTATTATTATTATTATTATTATTATTATTATTATTATTATTATTATTATTATTATATGGCCACCGATCTCATGGGAGGCAACACTGGGCGGCATACAACAATCCAGTGAAAACAGACAAACAACAGGACATTAAGTACTTGCTTTTGATCAGTAGTGAAACTCATGTTTTTCCTGCAGAAAGTTGCCTTCTGTTTAGGGCCTGGCTAAGCATTCCCAGATCCTTTAACTGTTTCCTGTAGAACTTGTTTTCAGACTTCTCACTATCTTAATTGTTTCAATTAGTTCCAATTTTTCATTCTCCTTTTTGCCCCTAATTGGATATAAAATTTCAAATGGTATCCCACAAACGCAGAGTAGAATTGAATAATTACTTTCTATAATCAGGACTCTGCTCCTTAGTGCTGATATACCCTAAGATATAGCATTTGCTTTTTTAGCAACCTAATCATACTGCTAGCTCATGTCTAACTCGTGGTTGACAAGGACAAACAGATTCTTTTCACATGTCCTACTCTCAAGCCAGGTCTTGCAATCCTAGACCCATCTCTTTTATTTTTTCTACCCAGATGCAGTTGTTTACATTTTTCCTTGTTAAAATAAATCCTGTTTTTGACACATTCTCAAGACTAGCTCGATTTTATTTAATCTCCTCACCTTTAGATCGTACTAGCTGTCACTCCCAGTTTTGTGTCATCTGCAAAATTCATAATTCTCTTATCTAAGTCATTGATAAAATGGCAAACAGCACAAAGTCCAGGACAGACCCCTGTGCCACTCCATTTAATAATTCCCTAAAAGATAAGTAACCACATTCTCTAGGTACAATCATTTAGCCAATTGCAAATGCATCTAAAATAATATTATTAAGCCATATTTTATCAGGAGGCATTCTGTTGTAAGCTTTGCTAAGGTCCAAGTACATTAAACTAATCTATCAAAGAAGAGAATACGGTTAGTTTAGCACAATCTGTTTGCAATAACTAATGCTCAATGGTCGCATGGCTTTCCACAAACACGTTGCTTGAAAATCTGTTTGAAGACTTGGTCCCATGTGTTATAAAACTGACAGATCTGTAGTTTCCCAGATCTTCTATCTTCCCAATTTCAAAGCTAGGAACATTTTCTCTCTTCTGGGCCCTTGTCAGATTTTTAGAACTTCTCCAACATTATTAAGAATGATTTTGAGATCATCCCTGTTACTTCCTTTAATAACTTGTGATATAATTCATTTGAAACCAGAGATCTTTTCAGTTAAATAAACGAAAGCTCAATTTTCTTCCTCTTTTTTTGTGTTCAAGTCAATTTTGACTCTTATAGTTGACTTGGCAATATTTGCAGAAGTTGTTTGCCATGGCCTTGTTCCTAGGGCTGGGAGGGAGCAACTGGTCATCACTTAGCTGGTTTTCATGCCCAAGGCAGGGCTAGAACTCACAGAATTCTAGAATTCATTAGCATTTACTCTCCTGGCTTCAAGACCTGTGCTTTTATCAAACCCTTTATCAAACTGTCTTCCTAATTATGTCTTACCTTCTTCTTTTTTGCCTTAAGCTACAATCCCCTTCCCCCCCAGTGCTGTATAATCACTAGTTAGGTCTCTCATTTTCTTGTGAGAGAAAACAGATGCAATATAGGAGTTAAGGAGGTCTGTTTCTGATCATTGCTCATTACCAAGTCACAATGTTTTGCTCTAGTTAAGAATGGTTTTTAAGAAACAAGTTTTAAAGGAATGCAGACTGTATTTATCATTCTGATAGCACCAAGAACCAAGCACCAAGATTTGGTTAAGTTAAGCTACTGCAGGGGTCTGCAAAGTTGGCTCTTTTAAGACTGGTGGACTTCAACTCCCAAAATTCCCCAGCCAGCCATGCTGGCTGGGGAATTCTGGGAGTTGAAGTCCACCAGTCTTAAAAGAGCCAACTTTGCAGACCCCTGAATTGTATATCTTGAATGAAAAGGACTGTGTGTTCAATTTTTGGTAAAGGGTCTGAACCTCATAGCATAATATCTGCCTTCCTGTGTTTGATTAATCTCAAAAACAATGAAAATAATAATGTAGTGCCTTCTTCCTGATAGCCAGTGTAACTTTTTAATCAATAGTAACTCCAAGTTGATAAACATACTATTTGAAATAAATTGCTGTTCTTATGTTTTTCAAAATGTAGGACACAGTACATTTCCTTTGATTGATAAAGAGTACCATGAATTCATGTAAATAATGTAACATGTAACCGTAACACGCAAGTTTTGATGTTCCTATGTCAGAAATAGTTTAAATAGACTATCATTTCTAGGGACATTGTTATTTTGGCTTAATATCATTGATGATACTACAGATTAAGTTTTGCTATGATCTTGTTTCCTTGGAGTTTCATTGATGTAAACAAAAGAACTATGATTATAGTTCATATAAGTTTTTACTGTTGCTTGAGCAACTAATTAATAGATCTCACTTTAATCCAAAGTAAGAAAGAAATGCATTGTGATTTTGTCATATGACATTGATTCAATGAAAAACTGAATAAACCAATAATTAATCCTTGAATCAGAAGCTGCAGTTTTCTTCCAAAGAGTAGTTCATGCCTGTTTAGATGGGTAATCCCTTCCTCTTACAACACCCTTTAAATGCTGCCCTTGTTTTATTGAAAAGTCTAAAAGCAACTTTGTTTGAAGGATAGGTATGTTTTGTCAGTTGGTGACTAAGACTGCAGTCCTATGACCCATCAAATAAAAACTTACTTCACAATGTTTATTTGTTACTACATTTGTTACCTTCAAAATAAAAGTTCTCACAGTGGGGTAGCATTAACAATTATGAACTAGACATTTAAACAAAAAATGATAACTTAAATATAGTTACTTAGAATAATACTAAATAGCAAAGTAAAATAAATTCTATTCTATTTTAAACAAGGTGTTATTGCAATGTATCAGATAGAATTCATAAATTACACTAAGTGTAGCTGCCAGATTTGGCTGTAAAAATGCTGATGGTCATTAGATACAGGTGACTTACTTGGACTTTTGTGACCTGGCAAGCAAAATCAATGGGGAAATCAAATTCACTTCATAACCATGCTACTTACTTAAGAACTGCATTGATACACTTAACAACTATACCAAGGCATATTGTAAAATGGGGTATAACTCACTTAATAACAGTCTTGCTTAACTATGGAATTTTGGGCCTGGTTATCTACAAGACTGCCTCCTGCTGCCAAATACCTCCCACCGACCAGTTCGCTCCCACAGAGAGGGCCTCCTCAGGGTGCCGTCGGCTGGCGACTCCCAGGGGGAAAGCCTTCTCTGTGGCAGCTCCGGCTCTCTGGAATGACCTACCCCCTGAATTACGTACGATATCAGACTTACGTCTCTTCCGTCGGGCCCTGAAGACACATTTATTTCATGCAGCCGGCCTTTCATAGCCTTGTTTTAATTGGGTTTTAGTATTGAGTTTTAAATTATGGGCCAAATTATTTAATATATATTAATATGTTATTTTAACTTTTGTATTTTCTGTTTTTACTGTGGCTGTTCACTGCCCTGAGTCCCGAGAGGGAGAAGGGCGGTATATAAATAAAATAAATAAAATAAATAATAAATAAATTGTGATTTCTAAGTCAAGGATAACCTAGAGTAGTAATGAGATGTAGAAAAGTCTAGCCCTGAATATCCTTGTTGATCTTTACTGATTTTTGCAGTATCAATTTGCTTGTTTAGTCATGTTTTATTAAATACATTATAAAAACACTAAACTATAAATAAGTGTGACTTAGAAATCACAATGATTTGGGTTCATACAACATCTCAGACATGGCTTAGTGCAATGGGTTCATCTAACTTTTAAAATTCTGTGAAAATAACAATATGTTTGCCTGTCTGGTATTTCACAATATAATCAAATAAATATAGGGCAGTCATTCATTATATAACATGATATGATATAATCTTATAAAGAGATATTGGAAAACTACACACTAAAATATTCTTTGTTTGAATGTCTTGGAAGGAAATAATAGATGCCTTGAGCCATGCTACGCAATGTTATCAACAATATAGAGATAATATCCACTAACTTTATAGAATGAATTTTCAATAAGATAATATGTGCAAATTGAACAGAAAACCTAGTGTACCTCTGTGTGTGAATGAGAGAGAAAATGAAAATGAGTATGAGTTATACCTCTATACTGTTTTATGTAAGTATGGTAGAAATCTTTTAACTCTTTAACAGTGCTTTTATTTGCACAGTGTATTGAGAATCTGGAGCTGGGAAGGGCAGAAACTGGAGGCAGAAAGGCTGAGTGAAGGGCTGACAAACTTTGGTGGAGAGGTAAGTATTTGAAAATCTGGCTAGAAAGTGGCTACAGAAAGACTAGGCGGTATGATTTAAAACAGACTGTGTGGGTGCTAGAGAGAGAATATGGTATAATGTGAGATAGATGTGCCAGTGGGGAGGATTGGGGGCAGAGAAATAAAAAGAGGTAGAAATGGGCAAGGGTACATATGATAGGAACAGAGGTGGGTTGCTCCCGGTTTTACTATTGGTTCGCTTCACACGCGTGCGCAGTTCAATGTAAATTGTTCTTCGCCCATGCACAGAACAATTTACAGTGAACTGCACATGCGCACACACTACTAAACAGCATGCTGGCAGCGGTGATCGGGGAACTTGTTTGGGGGCGTGTCCAGCCAGGCCTAAATTCCACTACCGGTTTGGCTAAATCAGGAGCAACCCACCTCTGGATGGGAAGCATAGAGAAGGCTGCTCTATATTAATTTATAGAAACCATCTAATTGTATATTATAACATGTTTTGATTATAAGAGTAAAGTATGCCTTATTAAGAGGGGATTGTCTTAATAACAATTTTTTTAAAGATGTAAATCATTATGCTAATATAAAGGAAAAACAATCTGTGTTGTAGTACATTATAGATTAAAAACTTTCGTAAACCAGAATATAATCTAAGCATTTGTCTTTCATGAAAACTGTAAATTCATGCTGTGAAATTCAAGAGAGGTAGTTCTAGCCCCGTTTATAGTGTGTATCTCTGTCTGCTTTTATATCCCACTTAGGCCTCCAATACTATAGCAAACGAGTTATTTATACATGAATAGCTATTCGCGGGACTGTCTCCTGCCGCATACCTCCCTCCGTCCGCTCCGCTCCCATAGGGAGGGCCTCCTCAGGGTACCATTCGCCGGCCAATGCCAGCTAGCGGTGCCCAGGGGGAGGGCCTTCTCAGTGGCTGGGCCATCCCTCTGGAACGACCTACCCCCCGAACTTCGGACCATCACAGACCTTCCCCTCTTTCGCCGCTCACTTAAGACTGATCTATTCCATCAAGCCGGTCTAGCTTAGCCAATGAGTAAATGTATTTTAGAATTTTAATTGGGATTTTTTAGCACAGGCTTTTAGTTTAATTTATTTTTAATTACTCTGTATTTATTGTTATTTATCGATTTTAATTCCCTGTGCACCGCCCTGGGTCCATTTCGATGGAGAAGGGCGGTTCTATAAATCTAAATAAATTAAAATTAAAATCTAAATAAATTCAAAGATTAGATTTTCATTACTTCTGAGCAGATGAATTCACAGTAGCAAAAATAACCTAGACTCTGTTTGCAGTATGATTGGTATTTTCTGTTTCTGTTTGAGAAAATACCATCATTTTGAGTTTTCTTTTCCCCCAAAGTTTCCTGTGACATAATCCAGATCTGAGGCTCTTAACCAGCTTTTCTCAGAAATCTTCCTTCCACATGTTATCTGGCAGTGATGGGAATTGTAGTCCAACATACCTGGGGAAACAAAAGGAAAATGTGATGGTGGAGTCAGAATATATGAGTCAGTAGCTGATTGATTTTTCTGAACCAATCGTTAGTTGCTGTTGCAAAGAAAGCATTTGTCAAGTAACACATCAATACATTTTTTAAAAATGTTTTCTAGAGGCATGTTTCTAGAAAAACAAGTCTTTATTTATAATGATGATGATTTATTAATTTTTTAATGCTGCCCATCTCCCCTACAAGATAACTCTGGGGGAAATAATTTAATACTCTGTGATAGATAAGTTGGGTCATCTTAATCTATACCATACTGGTACAAAAAAAACACCATTTGATCATTAAGCAGAAAATCCCTATTCAAATATTTATTAGTATTTCACATTTCTAAACATCCTATCTCCCTTAGAGAGGGATTCTGGGTAGTGTACAATAAAATAGGACAATAGTGAAGCTCAACAAAGCTTCTAGCGCATTGAATTGTAGTCTGGTTTCCCACAACATATCAAGCCAGCTGTTTAGTTTGATTGCCTTCTTGTTAATGTTTGTTACGTGAACCTCTTCTATCATGCTTTCTAAAAACAGTTAAACCATTTGTTTAAAAACAGTTAAATAAACAATAATGTATGTGATGTGTTGGATCAATATGCTTGTATAGGAATACCATATCATACCAAGTGATCGGGAACTTCTTGAATCTGTATGTTGGTATCAATGTGGTTTTTGGAGAGGTAGTCATTTTTTCTTATGCCATAGAAGTGATTTGGGATATAATGCTCCAAGCATATCAGTACAACACTTAATGTGCAATGTAATATTTGTTTTTCAATATTAAGAGGACATTTTTAAATGATGTGCTATCATAAGTTGTACTTGTCTACAAGTGATCAATGCCCTGCCATTATGTATTATATAAACTTATAGACAGAGAAAAGTCTGTAGTTTTATAGGTGGAAAATGGTTGTTTAATCTCTAGCATACACAATTAAAAAAATCAGGTAGCAAATAATGGTAACAAATCCCTCTTATCTATATAAATAAAAATGTAAAATAGTTTGTACGAATCCACTAATCTCAAAAACTACTGGACCGATTTACCTCAAATTTTGACACAATGTTCCCAAGGACTTCTGATAATAGAATACCTACTCCTTTTGGGCCTAGCACACATATGTCATGTGCAAGGTACACAAATTTAAAATGTACCCAATGATCAGGTTTTCACCTCCCTATAACTCCTCCCACCAACAGTCATTTCCTCAGCAACATATGGAGGCCTCTTAGGGCCAAAAAGGCATGGCCTCAAAAGAAAAACGGCCTCAAATGAAGGCCTAAATCAGCTGGCCAGGGCACACATACACACTGAAGCTGACAGGGCAATGCCTCGCATGCCCTAAGAAATGGTTCCGTGTGCCATCTGTGGCACCCGTGCCATAGGTTCGCCATCATGGGTATAGGGCTTCCTGCCTAGGCAGGGAGTTGGACTAGATGACCTGCAAGGTCCCTTCCAACTCTGCTATTGTATTATTGTATTACAGTAGGTTGGTAGATAGAGGGATAGATAGAGAGGGAGAAATAAGGTAAGTAGCTAGCTAGCTAGCTAGCTAGCTAGGTAGGTAGGTAGGTAGGTAGAGGGAGAAAGGAAGAAATGCAGTAGGTAGGTAAGTAGAGGGATAGACAGAGAGGGAGAAATACCGTAGGTAGGTAGGTAGGCAGGCAGGTAGGTGTATAGATAGATAGGGAGAAATACAGTAGGTAGGTAGGTAGGTAGGTAGAGGAATAGAGAGAGAGGGAGAAATACAGTAGGTAGGTAGATAGAGGGAGAAAGGAAGAAATACAGTAGGCAGGTAGGTAGAGGGATAGATAGAGAGGGAGAAATACAGTAGGTAGTAGGTTGGGGGTTATATGATGGTTGTGTGTATGTGTGCAGGTGTAGATCTACACACAGATTGGTTGGCCATTTAACCAGACTGGGTCACAGCAACGCGTGGCTGGGTATAGCTAGTGTCAGGATAAGAATGAATTATCCATCAAGAAGGAACAACAGACATTATCTTTACGTGCTGCACATATATTCCCCATTTTTTAATATACCCCTGTCAGGAAGCATTGTATTATATTATGCCCATGTTTCAAATAGGAATGCTGAGGTTAAAAGTAATCTAATGAATCCATGGCAGAATAGGGCAACTCTTATTAATTGGCTGATTAAAAATATTCTTTTGAAAAAGTGATTGTATAATCATGTCTTCCCTACTTTGGCACCGTTTCCACATATAAAAAATCAGGATTAGATTAGACGCTCTTTCTTGACATTCGTTTGTTTTTCACCCTGTAACTCTGCTTGAACTAACCTTTCTGTACAAGGATGATCATTGAATACCATGATCTTCAGGTATGTATCCTATGTGTTACATTTCTGCTAACCCCAGCCTATAATCTCCTGAATCTTGTAATGATCTGGCACAGGGCTGTAGCATCTACATATTCCTTATCGACCACTCCAATAATTCCATCCTGCATTGCCAATGGCTTTCTGGAGCATATTCTTTAGGTGGGATATGCCCTCCCTACAGAATCTAGCAGAAAGAGGAACATTTCAGCTACCTACCTATTCCAAATGAAATCTGGAGTTGGCACTTGGGGAATGGTATTTTCAGTAGATGCCCTTTATCTCTGGAACAAATTGTCCCCCAGGCCCCTAATGTCTAGTGTGCCACTATCTTGATACCTATATGTATAATGATGAAAGGGGTCTTTTTTAGGAGGGCACTTCTATAGGACAATCAGACTATCAGTGGCATCCATTATTATTAGTTTTCATATAAGTTTTTAATAATGTTTATGAATGTTATGGATGTTCTATCATATTTTATGTAAACCATCTAGAATTGCAAGAAACAGCAGCATATAAAGTAATTCAGTGTTTTTTCTTCTGTCAAAGCACCTGGTCTGCCCAAATATAGGAGGGAGCATACTGCTTCCATTTTCACCATTAAGCCCCACTGCGGCTTACACAACAAACCATTTTGTATTACATTTTTGCTGATAGAAAAATGAAGGGAGACTAGTATACACATAAAGATACACATGGGAACAAATGGACAACTATGATAGATATACTCATTGTATTACAACGTATTGTTTAGGGCAGGGGTCTGCAAAGTCGGCTCTTTTAAGACTGGTGGACTTCAACTCCCAGAATTCCCCAGCCAGCTGGCTGGGAAATTCTGGGAGTTGAAGTCCACCAGTCTTAAAAGAGCCGACTTTGCAGACCCCTGGTTTAGGGACTTTAGTCAATTATGCCTATTTTTTTCTGGGAATATATATCCACATTAATTTATTTATATTTGAATTTATGCTATACTAAGTTTGGTGAATTTGATTAGCAATCAACTAATCAGAATAAAGCTAGAAGGGACCTTTGAGGTCTTCTAGTTCAACCTCCTGCTCAAGCAGGAGACCCTATACTATTTCAGACAAGGGACTGTCCAGTCTCTTAAAAACCTCCAGTGATAGAGGATATTTAATAGAAGGAAAATCACTACTGTACTGAAATATAGTCCTTGCTCATTTTTTTATGTAGAACAAGTGGGCCTATTTTTAAATGGTTGGAAAGTGTGACAAAAACCTGTAGCATTAATTGGGGAACGTTTCAAAAGACCTTGGGGTCTTGTAGAGCTTTTGATATTTGGTTAGGAATATATTTGCACATTTTGTAGTTTACTATTTTTTCCCTTTAGTCAATCTTTTTTTTTTTACATTGTTTAATCATATCCTGCAATCTAGCTAGAACAGCACTTCCCAAACCTGGGTAAAATTGAGTAAAAGTGCTTTATATTGGGCAATGACATGATTCACTACCTAATCACAATAGGGGCATTTGAAAAAGGACTTTCTGATAAGCAGTTTTGATTATGAAGGATAAAGCTTGGAAAGCACTGAGCTAGACTCACTTCCCAGCTTAGGAAGCATTTAGTAAGCTGCATTTAGCCTCATTTGTCATATGAAGTGAGCCTTTGTGATTAATTTACAGTATGGTGGATTTATTGGGGTGAGTAAATCAATAAAATTGTTTGGATAAACACAAGTCTCTTAGAAACATGTTTCAGGTTTACATCAATTTGTGTTTAATCATTCCCCTTTTTAAAATTTTTTGCCTGTAATATTGCTGTTACATTGGTCTTTTTCTATATTGCAAATAAATGAAACTGCATTCTAGACTGCATTTTAAGGGTGAAATCAAAATAATTCAAATGGTGCAGCTGCAGTCCCACTTTTCACCCAAGATAAGCATAGGCACACTTGTGGCTGAGGGGGTTAGTAAGTGTGAAATATACCAAGGGTGTGTGATCATAATACAACACACACTTTGGGTGAGGAATGCTGAGGCTTTCAAAAAATATTTTTCTGATCAATAAAGCAAGTATGTTCTAAAAGTGGTTTTTCAAGAGGAAACAGGATTTTCTAGTTTTTCCTCTGAAGATATTTCGCTTCCCATCCAAGAAGCTTCAGCCGTTTTTCTTTGAAAACTTTTTTGCTACTCATCCAAGAAACTTCAACAGTTCTCTTTTTCTTTGAAGATGTTTCGCTTCTCATCCAAGAAGCTTCTTCAAGCTCTGTTTTTCTTTGAAGACTTTATCCAAGAAGCTCTCTTCAACTTCCCCGAAGAAGCTTCTTAGATGAGATACGAAACATCTGCAAAGAAAAACCAGAAACTCCAGGTGCGTCTTGAAAAAAAGCACCTTTGGGACAACCATGACTTGGATGATTGAGAACCTCCATAGACAATAAAGCAAACACGAAAAGCAGCGCCGAAGCGGGCCAAGCTGCTCCTGCCCTCCCGCGTCCTTCCTAACACACGTGAAGCCGGAAGACGCGCCGCGCCTTCCCCACGGAGGGCTCAGCCGAGCGGGGTTGTGAGGGGGGCCGGGCCGCCAGGAGGCTTTCTCATTGGGGCAAAGAGGGCTCGTGATGAGAAGGCGAGGCCGAGGCCGGCGGGTTTGGGCTCCGCCTGTGGGCCCTTCCTCCTCTTTTCCCCTCTGCCGCCCCCTTCAGCCGGCGTCACTTCACAAGTCGGGCGGCCACCAGTCGCCAAGCGCCTTTGCTCGGAGAGAATTTCCCCGCCTCCCGCTCTTGGTTGGGCTGCTTCTTCCCTTCGCTTTTGCAGGCCGCTTGAAGCCCGCCGTCCTGTGAGAGCCTCTTTGGGCCAGCCCGAAGCTGGCCTCGGCCGTCGCCATGGAGAGTTGCCCGACGACGGATGGCTCCTGCGAGAAGAAAAGGTAAGGAGGCGATCCTTTGCCCTTCACTGCCGGCCGCGGCCTGGGTGCCCTTTCCGGATCGGGACTGCCTGCCGTTGTTATAGGGGTCCTGGAGGGGAACAGAGGCTTCCCCCATTCCACCCCCCCCCCCCATTTCTTTTAAACAATGTGTAATTCGGGGTGTGGAGTTTCAGGAAGGAAGGAAGGAGCGTCTGTCTTGCGAGGAACAAGAAGAACCTTTCCTCCCCCATCTTTATAATCTCTCCGTCTTCACCGGCAAAGCCCACGTCAACCTAGCAGCGATTTATTCAGCCCAGCCTGGTGTGTGATCGCAGACACGCTCGCCGAGCGAAATTCCGGTGGATGATGGGCATTGTAGTCTGCCGTGTGTCTGGGGGAGTTTGCCAAATGATGTAAAACTCCCGCCTTCCATCTAACCTGATCATCTTGTTCGAAATTGTGTGCCTCCTTTTTAAACACGGGTAGCCTCGGCGGTTCCGGTCAGAATGAACGTGGGAGATCTCTTCTTTTCCAGGGGTCGGTTTAGTGATCCCTTCCTACCTGCCTTTCGTGCCCAGCTTTTGTTCGTAGAGACACCCCCCCTCCTCTTCTTTGCTTCTCAACTACCATTTTTCTTCCTATTTGCCCTAAATAGCTTTCCACCCATTCACATTTGTCTTCATCTTCCCCCCACCCCTTATGTCCTCTTATGCCCTTCCCTCCCCACCCCCCTTCTTCCTTTCTTAGGAAGATGTTTTCACTCTTGTATTTCTTTTCCTCCCCCAATTGTCCACGTCGCCATTTTGTGCTGGGGGGGAGGGGGAGGATGTGAATGTGAGAATCTGAGAGAGTGAAATCAGATTTCTCTCAAGATGTTCCTAGCTTGCTAAATACGCAACTTTTTTGCAAGCTTATTACTAATGTACCATATGGAGTCGCCACATTTGAGTTTTTTTATTTTATTTTTGGGGGTTCCTATTTATTAAGGCATAACTCCCCCCAAAAATCTGGCATTTCAAAAGAGGCAGGAAATGTGATGATGACTTTAATGTAATGATTGTCTGGTTTTTGGAGTTGTCCACAGGAGTTACGTTAATGTATTTTGACTGTTTGTAGATGGATATGAAAAGGATGGGTCTGTCTTGGCTGGTTATGATTTGGAAAGAACAGCACTTTGCCTGTGTACATTTTCAAATTCTTTGTAAGCAGATAATAAGAGATATCGATTAGAAAGGCAGGTAGAATAACTGTTAATAGAGATGGATATAGGCTGTCTTAAGTGGGAGAGTCAATAATACTTTTAAGATTTTCAGATTCTTTCAGTGCTGGGACAGATTACCCCGTAATTTTTAGCGAAATGACATTGAATAGGGCATTATCCTACAAAGTTGTTCTAACTTGCCAACTTGTGCTTCTCCTATCTGAATCTTCCTGAGATAATGTCAACTTGAGTTCCCTCCAAGCGACTCCTGCCAAAATATGGTTGCTACACATCAGTGAATTATTAGTAGTAATTTTGGGGGTTTGTGGTAAGGATTTGCATTCATGTGTTTTTGGAAGTTGCAAGACCTTGGATGGTCTGTTTTATACTTCACTAACTCCAAATCTTTTATGTAGGGTTAAGTTTATCAATTTTACAGAATATGTAAACAATAGGATAAGCACTCTGTACTATGTTAAAACAGAGTGTCTTAATATCATGGGGCTCCTTGATATGGTTAGACATAAAAATGGCTTTACTGGTTTAAAACAAAAAATAATTTGCTCTGTAGGATTAATCTGAGGCTTTTCTCTACCAATTGTGAAATACACAACTTCTTCCATTTCATTTAATATTCAGTAATAGATCAAGTTGACTGTGACAAAACAATGTCTTTTATTGGGGTGGGGGTATAGCTGGGGGAGGTACACGACAGCTGATGTGACATATAAAGGTTTGGATATCCCCACCTCTAGTATCTCATTTTTGTAATAGTAGAATAGTCTCCATTTTGAGAAACATTTAAGTTGTATGAAAAAGGTAATTATTTACTAAGTTTCAAAAATATCTCCCTGCTCTAAGAGGAACAATGCAAATTCCCTTTGGATCAATTTATATGTTATTCCTACTCTTGAAGTTTAGTGTGAATACGTAGCAGTTTGTAACTAAATATTTAGTACTAGTGAACAGCTTCCATAAATCCTGTCTCCACCCCTAAATTATAAAACAATTACAAATTCTTCAAAGGGGACTGGATTGCTTCATACATTTGTAGACCTTGGGTAGAAAACAGGTGGATCTTATTACATCCCATTAAATGTGATTTTTTTTAATCGTTCATGATTTAAAATAGTCAATATATTTGATATTACATTTTTCAGAGTCTGGTGAAAGCAGCTTGCAAAGATTACTGGTTTGTCTTTATTTTGTTTTATCTTTCTTTCAGAACTTGAATAAAATTTGGATTCTGAAATTTTTACATTGTAAATATTTTATGTATTTATCATCTTTTTACTCATCTGGAAGTCTTAAGACTTAATAGAATTTTGTAGAGCTATGCGATTAATATGACAGGTTTTTCCTCTCAGCCCCTATTTCACCTACATCAGTTCTAAATTACAAAGAAACAACATGTGATGGAATGATTCATGATTTGGTGCAAATACGTTTGTTAAAAAAGTACTGTAAACTTAGTAGAGGAAGTTGCCTCTCAGAGAAGCTGAAACATGATTCTTTTAAAATCATGAAGTCAAGAAAGGTTTGCTTTCCCTCTAGCTGTTTTACCTTCCAAAGGGAGAATTGGAAAGCTTCTTTCTGCTTTGCAGAGGTTATATTTTACCATATTGTAACTGTAGCTTATATAAAACCTGTTTTTATTCTCCCAGTTCAATTCTAATTGTCCCATTGCTTTTATTAGCCCAAGTCTTTTTTGGTTGGAAAATAAAAGTTTAAAATCAAAGATGAAGGAATTTTTGATAATATTAACAAGCACACGGAGTGATGGTGGTTTGACAGTGATTTAGTTTGCTTTCTGCCCAAGACTAGTTTGCCCCAATCTTTATGCTATTTAATATTCCTTGGATTTTAGGAATTATCCATTGAAAGAAAAGGAAAACCTCACTTTCTTGCAATCTCAGAATATATTGGATTCTGGCTTGTCAGCTGACTTTAAACCATTCTGCTACTCTCTAATTCTGGGAATATAAAAATTTCCATAATGCTCCAAACCAAGTGTTTCTTAAGTTTCACGTTTTCCTTAATGAATGGAAATAGACAGACATATGCTTCTGGGAACTTTATGCAGCTGTTAAAATGATATTTCCTTTGTGCTAAAACTGATTGTCTTCTTTTAGGCTTAGGTCTCTTGAATAGGATAGCAAAATACAGTTAAGACCCCCTATTGTTTTGTTTAAACTTACAGTAACAGACAAACAGGGATCACAATAGAACTTTGTGTATTCAAAACAAGCTATGCCTGTGGAAGATTTGCTGCTCAGCTCAGTCTTAACACTGTTTGAAGTCAGTCTACTGAATTCAGAGAGGGTTTTTTAAATTGCTTTTGCTTACAAAACACAATACAAGACTAATAGAAAACTGTTTTTAAAGATATTACATATCTAAAGATCTGCATTTTTATTATGTCAGTAAAGAGCAAGTTCATTAGTAGAGAATACATTTAGAGAGGTTTAATTCCAAAGAGATATAAGCAGGAATTGGTTTTGTAATCTTAAAATGTTAAAATAAAAGCTGAAAAATATATTGGAATACATGAGATATCATTGGTTTAATTTTTAGCGTCTTTTAAGACAGTTAAGAAGTGAAAGTTTAGTGACATTCCAACTGGAGCATAATATTTAGGTCACCATTTAGTTTATGTTTTTTATTAGACTTGATATAATAGTGACACTTTGTTAACCATAGCTAACTAATTTGGAACAAGGTTTAAGAATGGATACTTTGTTCACCAATTCATGCATAAGCCATTAACTTTGTTGAGGATTTTTATTAAGTAACAGGAATTTGATAACTGTCAAATTAGTATGCTTTTTGGATATTCTTTTATGCTAGCAACTGAACTGGTCTGTACTAGTTTGAGATTGAGCCATGATTGCGAATCCAAAAACTTACACTAAGAATGCCTCAAAAATGTGAACTTGTATAATAAGGTTTTTAACCTTCACAGTGTTGAAGATGTCCTTTCCAGAAATAGGACAGTTCACATAAATGATAGTGGACAATTGTATCCATAGACGTCACAGAGCCCTATAACTGTGATATATCTGGAAGTGTCCTTGTACATTCTTCCAATGCAACCTTATTAGGAATGAGTAATTCTTATACTATTTGAATAGAAGAACTACTTATGCTATGGCCATCTTTTAAAATTCAGCTTATTTACCTAAAGCAGCTATTGCATTATTTAAGAGTTAACTATTAGTTTAGATTGGCTTCTTTTGATTGCAGTATTATAGAAAAATACTGTTGGATGTCTTCAACATACCAGAACTTCAGGCAGATATTAAACAGCTAATTAGGAGACAAGAGGGTACTTTGAGAGAAAGACAAAACATTTAATTTGTTAGTTGTCCTGACTTGTTTAAATTTAATAAAGTAAATAAATATGAACTTGTTTAGTGGCTGTTTGAAGTTATGACAGACCACACAGAAGCTACTTACAACTCAATTTTGAAGTTGTGATAGCAACAGCACTTAGACTTACCATATATACTGCTTCATAATGTTCTACAGCCCGCTTTAAGTGGTTTCCAGAGTCAGCATATTGCCCCCAACAATCTGACTCCTGATTTTACTGACCTCAAAAGGATGGAAGGCTAAGTCAACCTTGAGCCTGTGAAAATCAAACTGCTGGCAGCTGGCAGTGAGTAGAATTAGCCTGAACACTGCGTTCTTGAAGTGACATGATCACATTTGGGCACTTAGCAACTAGGTCATCTTTGTGGACATTTGTAGTGTCCCACAGACACCATTAGGTAAATTGGATTCACTTAAGAACAGTGTTCACTTAATAACTGCTGCTGCAAAAAAAAAACCTCAGGTCCGGTCACATGATGCCTTGACTTATGACCACAATGACTTCTGGGCTCAATTATGGTCTCAAGTCAAGGACTATCTGTATACACCTCTCAAATACTGTTCCTTGAGACATGGCTCACAGATAGAAAAAAATCATTACATAACTACGGTATGCTCCAGCCCCTAAGGTACAGCTGGATCATGATGAATGGTTTGAAAAGATGCTGTCTCTCTTCCAGCAAAGTAATCTGTTATGTTGACAAAATAATTGTGTCCATAGCAAGACAGAAGCCCACATAGAAATGGATCCGGAAAAAGTTTTCTCTAAGAATCTTTGTAGTTGGGTTACCTTCATTCTCTTCATCATATTGCCCAAGAGAAAAAAATACTTTCCATTGGAGTACCGCTTTCGGGTGTTCACATCACTGACTCTTTAACAACAACATATTGTTCAATAATATGTTTTATGTAGCAAACTGTTCCTAATTCACTGTCGTAGCCATTGTGGTAGAACATGCCGTCACAAACATCTTGCGCATACTTTTAGACTGCAAAAACTAAATCTAATCTCATATAATTGCCACACAGGACATGTCATTTGGAATTGCATTTAGATAAGTTTATCGTATCTGGTCTCTAAAGGTTGTAAAACAGCTTTTCCTATAATACATGCCTTATATAGCTCTATAGCTTTACAGTGTAGAATCAGCTGAAAAGGAAGCATCCTGTACAACCTGGACACTTGGTGTCCATACTGAGGCCAAGACTTGAAAGGAACACTAGATATAGTTATCGACAGATCTCTAGAACTTCCAACTGGAAATCAATTGGATGTCATGTTTCTCCAAAAGGACACTACTAATGTTTGTTCTACAATCAACCAGACCACACTTTTCTCTGTACTTGTGGAAATTGCAGTGAACAGAGGGGTTCAACCAAATGACCTGTGGGTAACTGGCTACAGAAAATACAAATTTGGATACCAATTTGGATAGAAGGAAATGAACTAGGAATATGTTTTACACATTCTTTTCTACAGGATGGGTTTTTCGGAAAAATCATAATTTTGTTATGTTAGATTTATAGCATAGTTTCCTTTGGGCTAATTGATTGTAAAGGTATTTGCAGGTAGGTATTTGCTACATTTATGACAGTAGGAAAGCTTTTTTATATTGGCCAGGGAACTGGTTGTCTGATCTATTTGTTTTGAAGCATTCTCCAGCAGTACTCAGAAGCAAATATGAAGAATGCATTTGCCTACAATAATTGAAACTTGTTACACAACTTTCATTATCATGAGATCACTTTGTTCCTGTGGTTGACCTCAGTGAGGCTGTTTTGGAACAAATGTTTTGAGGATCCAAACCTAAATGTAGGATTACAGCACAAATCCACAGTAGTCAGTTTAATTCTTATTTATGGTATGTCTCAACTCTCATTGTGCAAACCATGATTTATTTGATTCTGGTATAGTGTTATGATTAAAGCAAAACTCAGTATGATGTATAAACCGACCCAATCAGAATAACAATAATAGAAACAATTCCATATGCCAGTTTAAACATTTCAGGAAAATCAAAAAAGACACTGCAGATTGTCTGCACCCAATGTTCTGGCACAACTGTCTTCCTTCTGTTGGACATTGATTTGGAGGGGGGGAAGGGTGCTGGATAGTATTTTATACATAAATGTGAAACATTTCCAATGAGCATGGAACAGCCTATCTAAAATACAAATCCGAAGAATTTTGAATTCAAAAATTTTAATAAAATTCTGGAAGGCTTCCAGAGTGTAATTTGCTTAATGTCTGCTTACTTTAATAATTAAAAAAGTAAAAGTAAACCTTAACAAGATAGTAATAGTAATCGTAATTGATTTATATCAGTTCCAGTCTATGAATACAAGTAGTCCTTGACTTAGGACCACAATTGAGCCCAAACTTTCCGTTGCTAAGTGAGACATTTGTTGAGTGAGTTTTGTTTCATTTTATGATCTTTTTTGCCACAGTTCAGTGGATCACTGCAGTTGCAAAGTTAGTAACACAGTTGTTAAATGAATTGGGCTTCCCTATTGAGTTTGCTTATCTGAAGGTCACAAAAGGGAATCACATGACACTGCATTTGTCATAAATATGAATCAGTTGCCAAGTGGCTGAATGATTATGGGAATGCTGCAATGATTGTGTGAAAAACAATCATGAATCATTTTTTCCAGTGCCGTTGTAACTTTGAAAAGTCACTAAATGGACTGTTGTAAGTTGAGGACTACCGGTAACCAGCCTGAATGAGTTAATGAGTTGGGTGTCCATATTTATTCTAATAGCTGCTTCTCTAGTTTTTGACTGTGGGGGATATAATGTCCAGTTGGGTTGTCATATGTATAGACTTTTAGCCACAGTGTTAAGACAGAATGTTGCCCGGGTTATACCATTGTTGACATAGTCTAAACTTTATACCCTGGTGGTATTTATTAAGAGAACATCTCATTGTAACCACAGAGTTCCATTTAGTAATGAACTTATTCAGTAGGCAACTAGTAGCTTTCTTTTAAGCTGTAAACAGATTTTAATAACTGAACATTGTGTAACCAATTTTTCTTCACCTCCACTCTCTCCTGCCTTCTATTAGCTTTAGCCATTGACAGCAAAAATGTTTCATTGATGAACATTTCTTCAAATATAAAAGACTCGGAGGAATTAAAAAAAAAAAAAACTGTAGATATTATGCCACTCAAGACTACATGTAACTGTTCCCACCTTGTCTCTTGCTTGGGATGAGCACAGATTCTTTTGTTCTGAGTTCAGAAGTCTTAGAACAATTTGGATAATTATAATAATTATTGTATCATTAAAGGAGATTAGTGTGGAATTTACTACAAGATAAAATAATAGACATTGATTTGAATGATCAAATTGGAGTTTAAGGCTGACAGTTTTAAGCTATGTTTTTTTTCTGGCATTATAAATATTCCTCTGAAGCTGTTTGCTAAGGAACACAAGAGAAGAGATGTCATTGATTCATGCCCTATTTAGTGGCTTTCTAGGTGGGCATTGTGTGACTGAACATTAAATGTCTCCCGGAGTTTGCCCAAATCCATGTTCATCTCGTCAGTGATACTCTCTGATCAGTTAATTCCCAGCCATCTCATTCTCGTTTTGCCTTCAATCTTATGCAACATCAGGGGCTTTTCCATTGAATTTTCTCTTGTCATTAGGTGGCCAAAGTATTTGAGCTTCAGTATCTGCCCTTCCAAAGAATAGCCAGGGTTGATTTCATTTAGGATTCTGAATATTTGCATATGTCATTTTTTTTTAAATCACTTTCTCCATATTTTCAATTTGATCTCGTTTATTTTAATCACAGTTCATACAATAAATCACCATTGTTGGATTTACAAATTTACACAAATCTATAAATTTCTCATTTACAATCATAATGGTCAGGCTTGTGCAACATGCCAAGTGAAAATGTCAAAATGAAATAAACTACATTGTGGTTCAACACGAAGGTTTCCAAACTCTTCATACTAATATGTTGCTGACACTTTTGCAAAATGGGCGAGCTTACTCACCCATCAAATGGCTGCCAAAGAATATTCAACAGTTCTAAGTACCAGTTCTTAGTCACTCCCTCTACATCCCTTTCTGCAAAGTACTCCCTTAATCTTTGCCTTTAGAAGATTGTGATAGTTTTAATAATCAGTACATCAGTCTGTAAACGACAATTTCAAGGGAAATACATCAGAGATTAAGTGTGTAGGTGATTTGGTGAATGGCTTGCCAGATCTGTGGGTTTATAATTTCACTTGCTGCAAGTTTGTGAAAATGTTTGGCTTCTTACAACTATACTTGCATTTCTATATTTGCTGTAAATCTTGTGCATGGGTTTCTAGACAAACATTTTTTAAAACTAGAGTTGAGATATGCAAACTAATGCAAGAGTCTCCTAGTCATTTTTTAATTTTTACATTCCTGATATATTGAAATATTGTGGGGCATTTTTACAAAATGACTGCCATTGGGAATATAGCCAATCACAGAAAGACAATTTATAAACCAAAGGTGCCTCTCTTCTGGTTCCCCAAAATATTTCACATCATGTTTTAATGTATTTAGGGATTTTATTTTCTTGAAATATCTCTGTGAGGTTTAGAGGCACTTTTGGAAATAAAAGTAATGTTGGTCTTATCAGCTTTTTCATTTTCATTAAAAAAAAATTATACAGAAGGATGGATGCCAAGGATCCATATCCATGAGGATCTCCGCTTTACTATATACTAGTGATCTGAAATGACAGCTAAGACCAATTACAGACAGAACAGCACTATATATTAATGTTTTACATAATTCATGATTTACACTAAGAATACATTTTTTATTTTTGTTTTCAATTCTAGTTTCTCTATTCAACACTTCTGAAATCAGTACATCTCATTGATGATATTTCAATTGAAGAGAATAAAGCAGTGGTCATTTATGGTCTCTTTTCAAGCAGTATTTTTTGATGTGCCAAATATATATTGTAATTGCACATGATCTCATTGCCTACTGCCCAACATTGCTTCCAACATTCCACAAATATTTCCCCAAATATCAAATCTTTTATTTGAATGTATTTATTTAGCTGCCCATCTAATATACGGATGACTCTGGGCAGCATACAACACTTAATTTAAAAACCAATAAACACATTAAAAATACAGTCACAATTTAAAAAAACTATAACTGTACTATTCAAAACAGCAAAAAAATGACTACAATTGATTTAATCATATATTAATGTAATAATAACATTTTATTGTTATTGACACTAGTTTGAGAGGTCCTGCCATAGTTTGGTAGGAATCCAGGAACTGATTCACACATTTAGATTGCAATGAAACCTCAGAAAAAGATCTTATTGTCATAAAGGCAAGAAAAGAAGTATAGTTTCCATTGGATTAAGTCTTCTATCTAAGGGCCTGAGATATATTGGGGAGGCTGGGGAACAGCAGATACAATTGGCAGAAGAGAAGGTAGGAGATTTTGAAACAATAGCAATACTGGAAAAATCAGGAGAAAAGAGGAAAAAAGAGAAGAAAAACAATGGGCATAATTCACTATTGGGCTATGACAAAGAGGCATGGTGTTGACAGAGAAATGGTTACCACCCAACCATTCCCGTATCTTTAAGCAATTTTGTGTTTGAACTTGAGAAAGTCTGTCATGGAAATAATTTAAATACCTTCTGCATTATGTTTTTAGTCATAGCAGTTGGGACCAAGATTATGCTACAAAACCCATCAATATAGGTTACACAAAGAACTAGGTCAATAGAATTTGGACACCTTCCTACAGATTTGGAACTCTGTCAATAGAAGATATGCTTCCCCTCCTCCCCCCAATTTAGGAATTACCAAATCCAAGTCCTTTTCAAAATCAGATCATCAGAGATGACCATTGCAAAGTCAGTATAAAACATTCTGGCCACTTCCTGTATGTTTGCTTCACAACAGGAAAACCACCATGCAGCACTGGCCACATGGGGGGCTAAAGAAAGAACAAGAATGCTTTTCTCATTATTTTGCAAATTAAACCTCCTACAACCAGCCATGGAATACCCGTTTCTCACATATTTTTAAGAATATTCATCTATAAAACAAACATCATACAACTTTGAAACTTTCAAATTTTAACTACCGTATTTATCGGCGTATAACACGCACTTTCCCCCCCTGAAAATAGGGGGCAAATTATGTATGCGTGTTATACGCCGATATGCGTGTTATACGCCGATACATGGACCCGGGAACCGTGGACCCTGGCAGGTAGAGCAAGGTCGAGGGGCTTCCCCCCTTTCCCCACTTCCTGGCTCTTTCCAAACCCCGGGAGCTCGCCGAGGGGCGGCGGCGGCAGCGGCGGCGGCAATCCCCCCCAAAAGGGCAACACGAGGGAGGGCGCTGCTCTCCCGTTAGGGAAGGGACCGCAAGGAGGGCTAACCGTTCCCAGGGGAAGGAGGAGAAAAAAACCCCCAACCTCTCCATTAATCCCCATGGATTCGCTTGCAAGGCAACCCAGCCAACGGCATCGAAACTGCCCCGCGGAGGACGGAGCCTCCTTCTCCTCCTCCGCCCGATCACCTTTTTTCCCACGCCGCGGCAAAAGCTGGCACGAAGGTAATAACGGCGGAGAGGGGGGCTAACGCCAGCTCACCGAACCGCCGAAGCTGGCTTCTTTAATCGCCGGGGCTGGAAGCCAGCCAGCCAGCGGGGCGACACAGTCCCGTCCCTTCCCTCCCTCCCTCCCGTCCTTCTTCCCTTCCCGCAAGACTGCAGCTTCCCGTACTTGCCCTCCTCCGATCATGCCCTCCGGGGGTGCCTGCAGGGCGCGGGGAAAAGTTGTATCCCGGCGGGATCGCTCCAGCGGCTGCTTTCCCACCGCGCGGGATCACCGGGATTTTGGCCGCTCCTGGCTCCGCCGGGCTTCCGTTCTCTGCGGGCGGGGAGATGGTAAGAGGAGAGGCGGTGCGATCTCCTGAGCAGCCGCCCCGTGCCGCCAGGCGCTCCTTTGGTCGCTTCCACCCGCGCCCCTCTCTCGCGGGCTCCGAATTTTGATACGAGCGCAAGGGCAGTGGTTTGCCAAGGCTCCATTAGGGGTGGAGGGATGGACCCGGGAACCGTGGACCCTGGCAGGTAGAGCAAGGTCGAGGGGCTTCCCCCCTTTCTCCACTTCCCGGCTCTTTCCAAACCCCGGGAGCTCGCCAAGGGGCGGCGGCAACGGCCGCCGCCGCCGCTGCTTCGCATCCCTCCACCCCTAATGGAGCCTTGGCAAACCACTGCCCTTGCGCTCGTATCAAAATTCGGAGCCCGCGAGAGAGGGGCGCGGGTGGAAGCGACCAAAGGAGCGCCTGGCGGCACGGGGCGGCTGCTCAGGAGATCGCACCGCCTCTCCTTTTACCATCTCCCCGCCGGCAGAGAACGGAAGCCCGGCGGAGCCAGGAGCGGCCAAAATCCCGGTGATCCCGCGCGGTGGGAAAGCAGCCGCCGGAGCGATCCCGTCCGGGCACCGGGCGCCCGCCTCCCTGTACGCACGGCTCCACAGCCCCCTGGGGCGAGCGAACGGGCGGGGGGAAGGGCCAAAGAGGGGGCATCGGGCAGGGAAGCCCCGCGCATCTCCCCCGGCTCCCTTTGACAGCCACCACAGCACACGTTTCTCCTCCCTGTCGGAGGAAGCCGGCGGAGATACGCGCGGCTTCTCTGCCTTTCGCGCGGCTTCTCTGCCCTTCCCAGAGCCTTGCGCCCGGCAGGGGCATCGGGCAGGGAAGCCCCGCGCATCTCCCCCGGCTCCCTTTGACAGCCACCACAGCACACGTTTCTCCTCCCTGTCGGAGGAAGCCGGCGGAGATACGCGCGGCTTCTCTGCCTTTCGCGCGGCTTCTCTGCCCTTCCCAGAGCCTTGCGCCCGGCAGAGGCATCGGGCAGGGAAGCCCCGCGCATCTCCCCCGGCTCCCTTTGACAGCCACCACAGCACACGTTTCTCCTCCCTGTCGGAGGAAGCCGGCGGAGATACGCGCGGCTTCTCTGCCTTTCGCGCGGCTTCTCTGCCCTTCCCAGAGCCTTGCGCCCGGCAGGGGCATCGAGCAGGGAAGCCCCGAGCATCTCCCCCGGCTCCCTTTGACAGCCACCACAGCACACGTTTCTCCTCCCTGTCGGAGGAAGCCGGCGGAGATACGCGCGGCTTCTCTGCCTTTCGCGCGGCTTCTCTGCCCTTCCCAGAGCCTTGCGCCCGGCAGGGGCATCGGGCAGGGAAGCCCCGCGCATCTCCCCCGGCTCCCTTTGACAGCCACCACAGCACACGTTTCTCCTCCCTGTCGGAGGAAGCCGGCGGAGATACGCGCGGCTTCTCGCGGCTTCTCTGCCTGACGCCCCTGCCGGGCCACCTGGCCCGCTGTGGGAGGAGGCGTCCGTAACCTCTGGCATGCCGGCCCTTCTGCTGCTTCCCGGTTTGGGGCGGGGGGAGAAGGAAGAGAGGGAGTGACTGACATACACAGAGAGAGACAGAGGGGAAGGGAGGGAAAGACAGAGACAGAGAGAAAGAGAGGGAGGGAGAGAGACGGAGAGAGACACAGATAGAGAATGAATCGGAGACAGACAGGGGGAAAGAGGAAGAGACAGGCATACAGAGACAGAGAGAGGGAGGGAGAGAATCAGAGTGAGTGACACACACAGAGAGAGGGAGGGAGAGACAGATAGATAGAGACTGATTAAGTGAGTGAGAGACAGACAGACAGACAAACACAGAGTGAGAGAGATGGGCAGAGGAAGGAGAGAGAGACAGATAGAAAGAGAGAGACGAAGGGAAAGAAAGAGAAAGAGAGAGAAAGAAAGAGAAAAAGAGAGAAAGAAAGAGAAATAGAGAGAGGGGGGAAGGAGGAAAGAGAGAGAGAGAAAGAAAGAACTTATGACCACAATTGAGCCTAAAAGTTTGGTTGCTAACCAAGGCCGTCGTTAAGTGAGTTTCACCACATTTTCCTTTTACATTATTTACCTTATAAATGGTAATAATATTAATAAAAAAAAGTTCTGAGCTACCCTTATTTTGCTTCAAAGTTCTTTATTTGAAATTTAATTTTTTTTCCTGAAATTTCCCTCTTAAAATGAAGGTGCGTGTTATACGCCGGTGCGTGTTATACGCCGATAAATACGGTAGATTTTTTTTCCCCTGCAGAAACTTTGGATATTCCCTTCCAGCTTTACCAGTTTATATCTGTTCCCAGAAATGAATTGCAAAATGCCCAACTTTATGTCTGCTATGACAGAATGATGAGTACACTATAACATTCGGTTTTGTTTTCTTGTTGTAAAATTATTTCTGAAATCCATGTGAGTTAAGTAATTTTATAGGGATTGTTAGGAAGTTCTTACATTTTTAATTGTTGCAAAGGTAACTGTTTAAATTCAAACTAAACCCCCACCTCCATTTCAACTATGAAACTACTGTTTCAAGTGAAAAAGGAAGTGTTCTACAAAACACAAGTAAAATTTTCATTTTTAGTTTAAAAGGAGAAGTTTCAGATTTGAAACAATGCAACTGATTTTCAACCCTTGTGCAGGCTTGCCTTGTGCCATAAAAAGTCTACATTTTGGTATCTCTAACTTTCCTTTTTACATTTTGCAAATGAAATATTTCTTCATTTAGCAAAACAAATGGTGTGTTTCTTATTATTCAACCTGAATAAATTCAGGTTAAGCTTATTTGAATTAATTTGGACACAATTCATAGGAAGATACTATTCAACTGTACTCATTTGGCTTTCTCCATTGGCTCACAATAACAGATGAGACTATATGGTTATAGAAGTGCATATTTGTCCTTTCTGTTTATATGGCCATAATAAGTGCTTCTTTGGGGTTAATCACCAACAGTCTGAAACATCATTCCCAAATTATTCTGGAAAATCTACAAACTTGTTGGGGCAGATTTATCATTTATGTCTCTGGGATATGGGATGGGAGCTGAAAGACCAGGAATTCAGTTGTATCTGCCCAGCGCATATGTTTGATATCTACCAAATATTTGAAAGGATTGAATAGAAACCTTTAAATAGTGGACACTAATATACATTACCATAGATGTAAATACTATTGTCTCAGTGTTAAAAAGCATTTGATAATCATTAAAACAATATAGGACAGCAATGGTTGCTTTCCAGAAATTGTCATACTGTAACTTCCAACAGTCCTCGGTAGCACCTTCAATTTTAAATATGTTTGCAGTTTCAGGAACAGCTGTTCACCCAGGTCTTTGGTAAGGATGATTGAAGTCATCTTTTAACCTAGATTGTTTCTACCAAGTTTGTTATCCGACCAATTTTATCATTTTTTTAAATTATTTTTTTGGTTTGTTTCTTGGCATTGTTCTTGTTTGATTTTTCATATTTTAATTAATTTGTAAAGTTCCCAGACTTGCTGGAGTAAATTTAATAAATAACAATCACAAAATTTGGAGTCTCACTGGTTCTCTAGTATTGTTGTGAGTTGGGGACTTTTAGTGTGAATCACTTTGGAAAGTCATGATGAAAAATGAAAGTGGTAGCAAATTTGCAGTGGTGTAAAGCATATCACTATAACAATTTAATTCTGTTCTGTTTGGTCAAGCTGGACTAAGCTTTGAAGAGAAAGAAGAGAAAAAAACACTTTGAGGCTATACTGATACTCTTAATATTATAAAGGAGGGCATTGTTACTTTTATTCATGGATGAATTAGTTAGAAGTCAAACTAATATATAGCTTGAATAAAATATTTCTTATTGTACTCTTAAATTACAGTGAGTTTGAGTCTAGTTCTGTGGTTTTCAATCTTTTTTTGGCCATGCCCCCATCTTTAAAATCCTGATTTCCCCCCCCCCCCCCCATATAATTCTTACTTTACTCAAAAAGTGAACTCTACTCACGCAGAGGAAGCCTAAAAGGCCATTAACTTGGTTTAAAAAAGATTCAAATTGTCCCCATTAAAAATCAAATTGTCCCCCTGTGGGGCATGGGCCCCACATTGGGAACCACTGTTCTAGTTGCAAGAAGTTGGGTGAATATATTGTAATACAAACAGCATGCCTACTTTAAGAAGCCTGGATTTGGTGCCTTTTTGCCTTTGTCAGCTGAAAATCAGTAGTAACTTCTGGGTTCAGAGAGAAATATAAATGCTATGTATTTATTTCTTTTAAATCCAAACCTTCAGGTGAATGTAGATAGTTATTTGGAAGCAATTATAGGTAAGAGGAGAATAGGTAAGTGCTGAATTACAGTATTGAAATAGTTGTTTTTGGAAATTACAGGAAGACAATAATAAAATTAAGCTAGAAATAATTTTCACAGGAAAGATCTGTTTCCTCATTTTGCATGAAAGCTGTTACTCTTATCTTTCTGTGGTTATGTATATATCAAATGAGCAATTGTAGCCTAAGATGCAGTGCTTAGATTGTTTCCATGAAACCCTCAACCTAAATAAAAGCAATACTTTAAAAAAGAACTGGCCCAATTCTCATGTTACTATTATGGTCTTGCAAAGATTTTAGGAAAGAATACCAGACCTATATTTGTTATCATGATGATGAAATTGTCATTAAAAAAAAATAGAGTGTAGAGACTTAGATCTAAAAAATAACTTTGCTTTGATTTTTTGAGTAATATTGCATATTATGTGTATCTGGATTTTTGTAAATGACTGACAGCATAGATTGAGAACTTAGATTATGTATTTGCTCTCACTTTGTAGGGTTATGAAAAATGTTTTTTGTTAGCGATTTATTTTGAAGTCCCGGAAGGGCCGATGACTTTGACGTGAATGCTCTCAAAATTTCTTTGTATCCCTTACCCCACCCTATAGAAAAAATGTAAAACCAATAAAACTTTTTCAATATAAAAAAAAATAGAGTGTGACAACAGTGATGCCTCCACAAGTACATGGAAATGTGGGTGATCAATCAATCAATCTTGTCTAGAGGTGTATCATTTATCTGCTACCTCAAACGGTTGCCAACTACTACTATCATGGTAATTTGTAATCTGCATGAAAAAACAATTTGTTGCAATATAATACAGATATGAAAAAGTAAGTTTATCTGTTTAATTTGACATGTCTGTAATTGTCTCTGAGTTTTCTGAGCAACCTTATGGAAGTGATCTATCGTAAAGTAGTGTTTGTTTTAACTTCCCAGTTTAAGCTACAACTTTTATCATTTTAATATGAGCCAGCAGTATGTTACAGTTGCCAAGAAAGCCAACACAGTTCTAGGCTGCATAAACAGAGGGATAGAATCAAGGTCATGTGAAGTGTTAATACCGCTTTATAATGCCTTAGTGTAAGGCCACACTTGGAATACTGCATCCAGTTTTTGTCAGCACGATGTAAAAAAGACATGGAGACTCTAGAAAGGGTGCAGAGAAGAGCAACAAAGATGATTGGGGGAAAGGAGGCTAAAACACATGAAGAACGGTTGCAGGAACTGGGTATGTCTAGTTTAATGAAAAGAAAGACTAGGGATGACATGATAGCAATGTTCCAATATCTCAAGGACTATCACAAAGAAGAGGGAGTTCAAGCTATTCTCCAAAGCACCTGAGGCAATGGGTGGAAACTAATCAAGGAGTAAAGCAATCTAGAACAAAGGAAAATTTTTCTGACAGTTAGAACAATTAATCAGTGGAACCACTTGCCTCCAGAAGTTGTATCTGCTCAAACACTGCAAGTTTCTTAAGAAGAGACTGGATAACCATTTGTCTGAAATGGTATAAGCTTTCCTGCCTAAGAAGTGGGTTGGATTAGAAGACCTCCAAGGTCCCTTCCAACTCTGTTATTCTATCTTCTACCTTGGAATTTCTTAGTGGTCTCCCATTCAAGTGGTACTTAGACTCTTTGCTGCTTAATTTTCAAGTTAAGCTAATATGTGGTTTTAAACTGATGTGAAAATCCATAGTAGTGGCAGTAGAAGTTCAGTAAAAAATATATTTTGTAGACAGGTTATTGGCATATACAATGTTATTTGCCTTTCCCCCCACAGAATCTTTCTTGGTAGAGAGGCGAAGACAGACTAGTTCAACGAGATATGCTCTTTCTGTCCTTGAGCATTTGGAATGTGATAGACCCAAATATAGCGCTTAAAATTGTACAATACTATTTTGTTAAAATTAAATTTTCATTCTTGTTCAGTCTTCATCCAGACATCCATGCAATCCGTGCACAACATTGGATGACTCCAATGACAGTGTGAGTTAATAATGTTAATGGATTGCTGTCATTTCACTCCAGCCTTCATGATTTCTTCAACTGGCAGCTTTCTGTTAAAATTTATGAAGATCAAGATAGGGTATGGGTGCCTTCAGTGGTACAGAATCTCCCCCATGCTTATTTCTGAGATGAACTGAGATGAAATCACTGTGTTTTTGCCTACTTCCATTCCATCAAAATACCAAGGACTATGTCTTAGGAACAAAAGTCATTGAGAGGTCAAGAAAAATTGGCATTCCTAGTTGCTTACCAGAAACCCAGAGGACACTTAATAGCCTATTCAATTAAAAAAAAACAACTTGGATAGTTTGGAATTTCCATTTGTATTTTCTCTCTCTATGTATTTCCTTTGGACGTGACCACTTTCTTAAGGGAAAGGGGACTCAATTGCTTGTAAAAACAATCTGCTTTTTAGGCAGTACCTAAAAGCTCCTGTGTCTTTAATGTAAACCATCTAAGAATTAGCAATGGTTGGAGTATAATAAAAGGGAAGCTAGTAAGTAAAGAGAGGAAGTATTCTTGGAACAAAACTGCTAACCTTCTTTTATTAGACCTTTCCAGGCAGTTGATAGAACTGGCTCAGAAGTGTAAAGATAAGTTCATAACCAGAACAATCCTGAAATAGTTTCCTGAGAAGAGTTAATCCTGCTCATGCACACACATTTCACACTTCTCAGTAAAATTGAAAATCTCACTCCTGGTTCAGTAAATTGGTTCATACAACTAAGGCCATAAATCATGGTTTGTAAACCTGTAGGTGAATTCACAGAAAATATCTTTTAGTGGTAGCAATTCTAAGTACCCTTTCACTCTCCTATAGCATTGTTTGTAATGAGGAAGAATGTATGGTGCACGTCAAAGGTATCTGAAGCTATATTGGAAATAATGTGGACTAATCCTTCCAGAGATTCCAGATCAATTTTACAATAATTAACAGAAAATATTTTTTCTTTATTAAAACGAATTAAAGACTTTTTTAAAAAAAGGATAAAATAATTATTAGTTAAATCAACATTAAATTAACATTTCATTTCAACTGTATGTTACTTTGCTTGCTTTCTGAATTCACAGATTATCAGTGTTGATTGAGGCCACAAATATAGGTTAATATTAGATTCAAAAACATAAATGCCAAGTTGTTTTCAATATGGTTTATAATATTTACATATCATTTATTTATACAGTATATTGCATTTAATAAGCACACAAATCAGCACATAAAACAAATATTTGAGTGTTTTAAAATATCTAGCCAGTAATTAGCACTACATATGAAAAGAAATACTGAAAATCATTTTTTTAAACTTCCTGCTGATTGTATCTAAAACATTTATGTCAGTGTCTAGTTTTTAAATTTATCAACAGGATAGGTTTCCGGGGGGCGGGCGGGGGGGGGGAGCCTGCATATGAGTGATTATTTTAAAAACAAATATGGTAAATATTGATTATTTGATGATAAATTCTATTGAACAACCGATAGTGGCTTTAACCAAACTCTTAATTCACTATTTATCTATAAATCCTTGCTAGAGTTTAGCTAAAGTTTAGAAAATGACTAGCAGTAAGTGTCCCAAGGTCTGCTGTATCTTATCTTCTTAGATTTGGGATTAGCAGTCCACAAAATAGCAGCAAAAGGTATTTATTTCAGCCTCTTGAAGACTTAACAGTGTTGACTTCAAGACTTTAAAAAAAATCCCTCTTTACATAATGAAGTAAACTTCCTTGTCAACGACTGTAGGTTAATTGATGCAAAATAATAGAAAATGATAATAGTATACATACTCTTCAAAAGAATATCATGGATATAGGTGATCAAGAATCATTTCTTAAATTTGTTGTATTCTTAAACCTCCAGATCCTAGACATTCTTTTATTCTTCTTAGTGAATTTTAGTCTTAGCAATTAAAATAAAGGTTTGCACTATACTCCATCAAATTGGCCAATGTAACAAATTGAGTCATAAGTTTTCTTTTGGCCTTTTCAGATGATTTTTACATCCCCACCCCCCACCCCATAATAAGAAGGATTACAGGGCAGAAACTGTCCCATGTGGAAGTGCCCTAAAAACGTCTTGAAAAAGACCTGGAGGTCAGAGTTAATTTGATGGTATAATACTCAGCTTGTTAAGTGTTATGGAAATTAAAAGGAGGCAAAGCAATAGGAGGAATAGAACCATTGAAGGAATCAATAGAAATAACCAATTGAATTGAAAAGCCAAAAAAGAATTTATAAAGAAGGGGGGTGGGGTGAGAGAAAAAGGATCTTGAGAAAACTAAGGCAACTAAACAAAATCTGAGACAAGCATAGAAGGGTCTAAGAAAAGGCAAATCTGCAGCTGACATAGTCAAAAGGAACATTGTGGCAGCCTTAATTTCTTACTCAAGCAGCAGTGGGGAAAACATTGCCTTGTGATGATTGACCAGCAGGACCTTTGAAGAGAAGCGGTGTTGGCTTTTAGAAGATCTAGGAAAGCCAGTCAGGATAACAGAGATCCCTGCTTATGCTCAGTGTAAAGATAGCAAGCAGGAACGCGAGGACAGCTGAGAATGAAATGGTAGCACCACAAGTCTCTTGAACTTTCTGGTGGAAAGCCTTGGAAAACTGAAGAACAGGATTTGACCATCTGGGTCTTTTCTGGGATGAGAGAACAAAGCGGGGAAGGAAAGTTGGGGAAATGGCTGCAATAATAATTTGTATCAGAAGGGCAGTGCCCAGAGACTCTGCTGAATGGTGCCAGGTTTAAGAACTTTTGTGGTTTGGTGGTGGTGGTGTGGTGGTGGTGGTGGTGGTAATTTGCAGGTATCATAATGTTTTTTTTATTTAGAACCAGTTCAATTATGATTTAGATTTTAAAAATCTTTCTACAACTAAAAACAGTTTGATTTACCTCAAGGTGCTTCTTAACTGTTTATTCAAGTTAATTTGAGTTAATTTGCACGATTTTGTCCTAATGCTGGATTGGGAGCTGTATAGATCTCAAGGGGGATGTAGTTCCAGAAGGCAGACACCATGACACAGATAATAATAATAATAATTATTATTATTAGATTTATAAACCGCTCCCTCTCCCCGAAGGGACCCTAATTAAAAACCATATAAAAACATACAATATATCCAAAGTTAAAAACGAATTAAATTAACCTGTACTAAAATTTAAGAACATTAAAATTACAACCCAGCCCATGCTAAAATTCCCCTAAAATCTAACATCCATTTACGTATTTGGCAGATGTTATATTATGAAAGTCTAAACTATTATGCAAGACCAGCTTGCTGAAAAAAATATGTTTTAAGTGAGCGGCGAAAGAGGGGAAGGTCCGTGATAGTGCGAAGTTCGGGGGGGGGGGGTAGGTCGTTCCAGAGGGCCGGCCCTGCCACAGAGAAGGCCCTACCCCTGGGCACCGCTAGCCGGTATTGACCGGCGGTTGGTACCCTCAGTAGGCCCTCTCTGTGGGAGCGTATCGGACGCAGGGAGGTATATGGCAGGAGACGGTCCCGCAAGTAGCTAGGCCCCGAGCCATGGAGCGATTTGAAGATGGTAATAAGCACCTTGAAGCGCACTCGGAAGGCCACCGGTAGCCAGTGCAGCTCGCGCAGGAGAGGTGTTACGTGGGAGTAACGAGAAGCTCCCAGAATCCCCCGCGCAGCCGCATTCTGAACCAACTGGAGCCTCCGGGTGCACCTCAAGGGGAGCCCCATGACATGATCCTTAGGCTCAGATGACCTTGTTTAATTAGTTTATGAGTTGTACACCCTTAGTATGCAGCTTTCAAACCCAATAGAAAGCTAGGCAACATTCTACATAGAGAGAACTGCAAATAGCTCAAAATTTGACCTCAGATAGTGTAATGATATGTGGGAATGACCTTGGAAGAGTGGGCAAATAGATGCTGCCCAGGGAATGGGTCAGATCAGAGAGAGCACACCTGACAGCTGCATAGTAGATGGATGAAGGGGCTCAAGGACTCTACGTAGGTCATCAGACTGTAAACATGGTGGCAGCAGAGAACTGTATTTTCAGACTTGCAAGATTCGGTTAATATAGCGTTACAATAAAGTAGAATTAGCATATCCGCTTGTGTTTCCTGTCTGGTCTACCTGGTAAGACTGGGAGGTAGAAATTGGGTGCTGGCAGGAGACATTGAGTCCACCAATCAAAAACAAAAATATGATTGCTTCTTTACAGCAGCTCCCTGAAAGTACAACACTTCTGTTTAATTGTTACTATATGGATCTTGCATTGGTGATTGGATAAATATTTCAGTTAAAATGTTTACAAACAGTACTTGATCTTGTTGAGGTTTTGTCTGAACTTGTTTCTCCTGATCCAGTTGCTTTCAGCCTCTGAGGTCAAAGTTTGACTGTTTCTTCAAAAATCAAAGAGAACTACAGCCCAGAGCCTTTCCATCACTTAAGGGTTTTATAGGTCAACTCTTACCACTTTCTGGAACAAAATGACATTATGAATTCTACTAATAACCGTAATATTTGACTGCAAGAAGGGCCTCCACAAGGGACTGTATTTAGAAACTTTAATTAGTATAGGAAGTATTGGTTATTATCTTTAAAGTTCTTGTGATTTGGATCATCCTGCTCACTGAAGTAATCTGATAAAGATTGACTTCCTGTTACAATGAGTTTATTGGGTCTTCTCTGTAATTAACTCAGGATTGGCAAATGCACCCCTTTCCTGGATTTTTAAAAAGGTTCTAAAATGCACATTTCAAAACAAGGTTTTTGTTGCTGATTTTAATATTTCAGATGTTAATATTTTAAAGTCATAAACTATTGATAGATTTGTGGATTGCAAGGACATGATGATGAATAGATACAGAAACGTGCATTGGGTACAAATATTTGTTTGCAAAACCTGATTAAGTGGTCTAAGAGCTCATTTTCAATCAGTTTATATATGATCTTTTTCATCCATTTGGATGTTGTGTTTATTTTTGTAGGATTAGCTCGGAACGTAGAAAAGAGAAGTCTAGAGATGCAGCCAGGTGTCGGAGGAGTAAAGAATCGGAAGTGTTCTATGAACTTGCTCACCAGTTGCCTCTTCCCCATCACGTGAGCGCACATCTTGATAAAGCCTCTGTTATGAGGCTTACAATCAGCTACCTCCGAATGAGAAAGCTGCTTGATGGAGGTAAGCATTATTTTTGCAGGTGGGTGAAAAATTCTCAGTGGCTGGTGAATGAATACTTTCCTGTCTGTGGCGCTACAATCCGAAACTGTATCACTTCTCAGCAGTTTCTTCTTATCTCCCAATCTCAAGGAGTCATTTCTTAGAATGATAAAGCCGAGGACCTTATTTTCTTTTAATTGCACAAGCTCTTTATCTATTATTTCCATTGTTACTGCTTCAAGGGAAAGAACTTGCTGGTATTTTGAAGACTGCAAGCACAAGTCTAGAATGTGTAATACAAATCATATCTCTTAGAACATATTTTAATATTCTTCTGTACATAACCTTATTTATGCATTAAAATTTTGCTTCATATACATTGCTTATTAGCATTTAATACTTGACTGAAGACTTAATTAAAACTATTCGCTATGACAGGTATGGGTCTAGCAGTGATAAATAGTCATACTTCCTTCAGACTTTGAAGCTCAATGTGTGGATGAAGGTTAAAATTGAAAACTTTGGTACTGGGACAAACTACTGTGTACCCGCAATATATTTTGGCAGAAAAAGTATTCTGTCCACTTTTCCAACAGTGGACTCAAGAAAAACCTGGGTTATAACAAAGGTTGAATTTTGCTACCTAAAAATAGAAGGTTTTCTGTTAGGCTGTAAGTCTAACAGGCTAGATTACTTAAATTTATCCAAAGTTAGAGAAATGTGTGTTTTTCTTGAAAGTCATGATGCTACTTTAGACAGCAAAGCCCAAGAAGCTAGCAACAGTTAATTTTGTGCTGTCCAGAACAAAAGCAGCCCAACTTTTTTGAAATTCCCTGAGCCAAAGATAGATACGGTTTGAAGGCACATGATGTTTAAAATTTGCTGGACTAAATTTGGTAAAATGGGAAGCTCTCTGAGAGTTCCACAATTCACATACAGGTTTTTTTTTTTTAATCCCTGAAGGAAAAGCAGGAAATGCAAGTGTAATATTATAAATCCTCTTCTGTTTCTTCTTGTTATTCTGGAAATACTACTCATACGCGAATAAGCCAATCTTTTAAAGAATTGGTGTCAAGGACAACATGCTCGCTACTAGACATGTAATATTTAGTAGATAGTAAAATAGATTGCTTTGAATATAATTAAAGGTGTTTATGTCTTTCTGAAACTCAGTTTTCCAAGTTATTGGTAAATTATTTAATTCCATTTAGATGCTGCCCAATCCCAAATGATTCTGGGCAGTTCATAGACAATAACATACAAACCAATACAAATGAGAAGTAATCCCAGCAAAATATGCAGACCAAAAACAAAAATGACAAACAAACAAACCAAGGGTGGTTTCCAGCAGGCACCACTGCCAGTTTACTTGTGTGTGCGCCCTGCACACGTGCATGCACAGTGTAATAAAAATTGTTCTGCGCATGCGCAGAAGTGAAAAACAAGGTGGCACCGCTTATGGCACAGCCTGGAAAGCCAGTTCGCTGGTGTGGCAGGCCTGGGTCACTGCTGGATCCAGCGACCTAGGCCACCAAACCACTACCGGTTCGGATGAACTGGTCTGAACCTGAAGGAACCCACCACTGAAACAAACCTACCCATCTCACCCTAAGACCTGGAAGAAAGCCAGGCCTTCAAGGCTTCATGCATGTATAATACTTTTCATTTTCTAGAGATAACATATGCTTGCCACTGAGCTCAGTGATCACTGAGTCATTGAGGAGCTATATATGCATGGTTATAGAGTAAAGGTATTTATTCCAGACAGAACTTCATTAGCAGCCCTGAAAGTTTTTGTTGTATCAGTTCTGCCCATTGATTATTCAGGGTAGAGTATTATAAAACTGTGTTAAAAAGATTCCCAGGGCGACAACCATATGGCCTCGGCTAACTTGCACACTTGATCCACAAAACATGGTTTTAGGTTTTCATCTGGTTGTGGTTTTATGGCAGTTGATACCTTGTTTTTTAGAGTGATGGGTTGCAGGCATTCAATATGTACTGATTCTTCTAGATAACCTAGAGGCAGAAGCTGAAATGGAGACCCAGTTGAATTGTTTTTACTTAAAAGCTCTGGATGGGTTTGTTATGGTCCTCTCTGAAGATGGTGACATGATCTATACTTCTGAAAATGTGAACAAGTGTATGGGACTCACTCAGGTATGCCATGAACCATTTTGATTGTGCAGAGTATTACTTATTGACTAGATCTCTAACCTTTCCCCTAGGAGTTCAAGACTGTGTGCATAAGCCTCCTGCCATCAGTTTTTCCCCACTATAACAACCCTATTGGAAAATGACTAGCCTGACAATGCCTAGTTAGCTTCTGTGGCTGATAGTGGATTTGATAGCAGTCACCATGGTTATAGTTCACTGTGCCACCAAACTGCAATGATACAGATGTTAAAAATTATTGTTGTTAAACTTATTGTAGTCAACCTGCATTTTCTTTGACTATTACAAAAGATTATAATTTTCAAATTTAAAAAAATATGGAAATCAGTAAAGTCAATAAAATGATTCATTGTAATGTATAAATGCAGATAACAAAATATCAAGGAATACAAATATTGACTGCTAAAAACTAATTAAATGGATTATAAATTAATTTATGAAGAAATTAAAATGCTCACTTTATAAGTGACAAGATGCAAATGCAAATGTACATCCCTCCCCCTGTCAATTATTGTATTTTTCAGTGTATAAGGCACACTTCCTCCCCTCCCAAAAAGTGGGTGGAAACATCTAAGCATCTTATAGAGCAAATGTTGCCCAAGTCCCGCCCACCCGCTTTCCCCCACCCTTCGACCTTTGCCTCTCAGCAATTTGCCTTCTTGCAACAAACAGCATGGTCTGCTTCAGCATGGACTAATTTAGCATGAGCAGCTGATTGGCCGTTGGATCTGCCTCCTGGAATATTGCTTACCAGCTGTACCAGGCTTCAGGGATCGTCGCTGCTGCCTCTGCATACCACATTTTCGGCCTCTGCGTGCCCCATTTTTGGCCCGTTTCAGGTAGCAGGGATAGGCAGTGGTGGTGGTGATCCCTGCTGCCTGTAATGGACTGAAAATGGGGGGCGCAGAAGCCAAAAATGGAGCACATGGAGACAAAAAATGGGGTGATAGGTGGCAACCTGGAACAGCTGATAGTGCTAAATCCAGGCTGCTTGCTGTTTGCTGCAAGGAGGCAAATTGCTGGGAGACAGTTTTGTTTTCTCTTGTTTTCCTCCCCAAAAGCTAGGTATGTGTTATAATCCGGAGCATCTTATAGTTCAAAAAATACAGTAAATAGTTTTATGGCTATAAGCATATCCTTGTCTCCTTTGGTATACAAGAAGTCCAGTAGGTTAAGCATCTTACTAGATATAGATTTAATTTGTTTGTTCCAGATTCATGAAGGTTGGAGCACTATGCCATAATATTTGAAGGCTGAAACCTGGTCTATAGATTGTTTGTCTTTGATTAATGTTTATGGTGTTTCAATCTTTTCAAGCATCCAATTCCTTTGGATTTAGAATAATTTATTGTGGGTGTTTCTCATGTAGTAATCTGCTAGGACTGTAGATTTCTCTTGAAGTCAACTTGAATTAGAGACATTCTGGCTGCATCATTGGCATAGTGAATTCCTAGTGACTCTGAACAGGGTAGTGAACTAGGATTATAACCAGTGCTTTTCCTGCTATAAATATACAATGCTAAATGGAGGTGTTTTCCCCCCCCCCTTTTTTCCCCCCCTTTGGCAGTTTGAGTTGACAGGACACAGTGTGTTTGATTTCACTCATCCATGTGATCATGAAGAGTTGAGAGAAATGCTCATCCATCGAAATGGTAAGAAAGAAAAGCTAGTGGAAAATACATGTAGGTTGAAGTTGAATTGTTGGGTTATTGGTGTTCTCTTATCTTGTTTTCTTGCAGACAGTTCATTATCGTATTGGTAACATCAGTGCATCAGGGAATGAAATTTGTTGGCTGTTTATATGTGGTTGACCTACTGGGGTATTTATTGTTATTTCTTGATCTCATTTATCTGATGTTAGGCATTTTTTTTTTGTTGAAAATCAATGTTTGTAGGAGAAAAAAGTTCACAAATGTCACTTCCTTAGGCATGATGATTATTTTTATTCTTGAAATGAAACATCTGAAAGAAAAAAAAGCAAGCTCAGAGAACACCAAGAACTCAATGAGAGAGAAACATTCAGAGTTTTTCTATGAGACCAGATGGCTTCTCCTTAAATATGTGCTTGATTAATATTGTTAAGCAATCCCATAATTTATGTTAATTATGACAAGTCGCTTCCAAATACAATCAAATACAAATTTTAAATTTGTAAAAATTGTAACTTCTATTTGTAAATTAAATTTCAACTGGTATTTAAAATTTAAAAAGTTGGGATTTAAAAATTAATATATAAAACACTTTGTGTTTTCTTGCTAATATCTAAAACTTGTCTTGAATAGTTTGGATTAAGTAAAAATTTTCATTCGGTTCATATACAGATACTCCTTGACTTAACAGCAGTTCATTTTAGTAACCATTCAAAGTTACAACAGCAGCGAAAAAAATGACTTATGACCGTTTTATCACAAATACAACTCTTGCAACAACCCCATAGTCATATGATCAAAATTCAGGCACTTGGCAAGTGGCTCATATATGATGATGGCAGTGTCTTGGGTCATGTGATCACTTTTTGCGCTCTTCTGACAAGCAAAGTCAATGAGGAAGCCAGATTCATTTAACAACCATGTTACTAACTTAACAATTGCAGTGATTCACTTAATAACTGTGGCAGGAAAGATTGTAAAATGGGGCAAAATTCACTTAATGAATGTCTCACTTATGCAACAAACATTTTGGGGCTCAAGTGTGGTCATAAGTTGAGAACTATCTGTATTGAGAACTACAGATCCATCAAGAAAATCTTTAGAGAAGAGTACATACAGGTAGTTCTCAACTTATGAGCACACTTGAGACCAAAATGTTTGTTGCATAAGTGAGACATTTATTAAGTGAATTTTGTATATACTCTTCTCTAAAGATTTTCTTGATGCGATATACTGTAGTGTAGGCTTTTACAGTATAACAAATCCTGTTTCCCATCCCAATTTTTAATGCATACAACACATACAACAATGTACTTGATCCTCAGTTGTCTCATAACGAAGCATTTAAAAACAGTTAAGTTACTACACAATACAGACATGCAGTTGGAAGCAATAGTCTCATGTGCTAAATTGCTGATTTCCTCCCAACACTCTAATCTCACCTCACACCCATCCACTCTAAACCAACAACAGTAGGGACAAGATTCATGAGAAAAGCAAGAAAGTAATTAGTAAATCTATACAAATACAGGTAGACCTCCATTTAAGAGCACAACTGGGCCTGCGATCTTGATCGCCAAATGAAGTAGTCATTAAGCAAGTCACTAGGGAACTGTTTCACTCAACAACTGCAATCCTGGCTTAACTAGAGCGTTGGGAGGAGTCCTCAACTGCCTGGGCATGGTGGGATGGGGGGACTTCATTTCCGGTGAATGTGTGGTGAGCACCATTGTTGTGGAAGATTCACAATGCTCGGCTTCTGGCATTTTTCCCCTCAAAAGGGGTGGAATTATTGACATTCATTAGTGTTTTAGTTAGATCTGCATCCATTTTTCGCATGCATCAGAGGATTTCTCCTCTCTGCAAGAAGGGAAGGAAGGGGAAGGGAAATCCTTTAGCATGCTGGTAGAATGGACTTAAAATCCAACATCCCTTCTGCTTGCAACCTTCCCTGCCAGCTTCTCCATTGATTTTCTGGGGAAGCCAGCAGAGAAGATTGCAGTTGTTACTCAAATGATTTCAGGGCACTTCGCAACTGCTTATAAATGTAAACAGATTGCCAAGCAGCCCAAATGGAACCATGCAACATTTTATGAAAGCTGGAAGTGCTTTAAGGGCCATGGAAAGTGCTATTGTGACTGCAGATGGTTGTATGAAGGTACCTGTACGGTCACTGTTTAAAGAAATTCATAGATGAAAGTCAATGCAAATTACACATAGCATTTCATATTGTGTAAATCTATTTCTGTATTTCAATTGTTGTCATCTGTTTTCTTTCATTCCCATTGTCTTCTTTTTGTATCAGGATCTGCTAAAAAGGGAAAGGATCAAAATACAGAACGGAGTTTTTTCCTCAGAATGAAATGTACCCTGACCAGCAGAGGAAGAACTGTGAATATAAAATCAGCCACATGGAAGGTAATTTTCCTTGTGCTCTGAAAGAAGTGTATAAATAAATGCTTCAAGAGCATTTGAATAACATATGTATTATAAGATGCTCCCTTGGCATCTCACATTGTTTGGATGCTCCATATTTGTAAGCTTTTCTTCAGTCACATTCTAGGCTGCATTCGTCTGTTCTGTGATTATAATGGCACTTTAAAGTGCTCTAAGTTAAGAGCAAAATTTCTTATAGTCTAGAATTGTTCACTGTTGGCACTAAATGGGGCACACTGTTCCCTGTTGCTATAAATGTTCATCCACAGAGAACAATGGTACTTGAAACAAACCTTTTCTCAATGTTCATGTTGGGGCACAGAAATATGGGGTGTGATAACCCATAGAGCTACCAGAAATCCAGTCTACAGGAAAAAAAACAAACCCAGAATGATATGGCTGCAATGGTCAGCTGATTATACTGCAGAAATTATGCAGTTGTTAAGCATTATTATATCATTTTACGTATGTAATCTGAAGTGGTAAGATTTCCAATCCAGTGCTCACCCAGCCTGAGTAAAATAGAATACTTGATGTTTTGTATCAAGATTAAATAGAGTAGCTTTTTCTTCGATATATTTAAGCAGTTAAGAAACCATGATGGCTATGAGCGATGAGACGTTTCACTGGAAAGTAGCATTGTGCGAAATATTTTTTAAAAACACAACGGTACATAAACGTTTTGGGACTGGTTTGTTTTGTTGTGTTGTTCAAGAACTTAAATCTAATATTTTAAGCATATTAAAATAATTTGAAGGATGGAGAGAGAGTCACAGTGTCAAATCTGTGAGAAAAATCTATGTGTTTTACATTAAAGGTTTCCTGATGACGCTTGGGGAGTTTCCCAGCGATCTGGAGGGCGACTCTGTTGAGCGCTTTGTTGACCTCTGGAATACGGTGGCGGCCAGGGCACTCCTCGGCAGCATTTACCCCTGAGCAGCCTCTTTCCCCTCCCTTCCTCCCTCCTCCCCCAAATCTACCCCTCACAGCTCCTTGATTCATTGAGGAGCTCCAGGAAATGAAGGAAGTGAAGAACCGTCTAGAATGATGCTGGTGAAAAACAAGAAGCGAATGTGACCGGACACGAGTAGGAGCCCAGATTCAAGCCTACTCTGTGGCGATAAGGGCAGTGAAGCATAATTACTTTCCCTCCCTTATTGCGTCTGCGGAATGTTGGCCAACTACACTGTTCAGAGTGTCCTGGACCCCTTGGGAAAGAATGGAAAGGAAGATCCAGTTTATGTAAGTTGTGATCATCTGGCCAAGCATTTCGTGGATAAAATCTCTCACATTCACTCTGAATCACAAATTGGATGGACAGAATCCACTGAGATGATAGAGGTGATGTCTTGTGCGGTACCTGAGAGATTGTGATTTTGAGGAAGTAAGGTCCTCTGCAGCCTGGAATTTGGATTCTGGCTACAGACATCAGTTTGTTAAGGGATGGGGAAGTAACAGAAGATACACTGGTCTATCCTGTAGCGAAGACGCCAGGCCTGGATCCAGCAAGATTGGCCAACTACAGCCTTATCATTCGCCTTGTTTGTTCTCAGGGATTAAAATGACTGGGTTACAGTTGCAGAGGACTCTGGAGAATATGAATTATCTAGACATTTCACAGTCTAGATCTGGATGGAGAAAAACAGACTCAACCCAACCTAGGCATGATTGAATAGACTTTTTTGGTCCTTGATGTAGTCTGTTTCTCAGAAAAGAGCAGGGCCACAATCTGGAGCTCTTCCTGAACTCTTGTTACATGTTACACTTCAGCTATGGGAGCTGCATTGGTTGCTACTAGGTTTCTAAGTTCAATTCAAGCTGCTTTTCACTGCATATAAAGTACTATATGGTGCAGGGCCTGGACATCTTAGACACCAGTGTTCCCAATAGTTTCTGCACATTTTACATGGAAAGATAGGAAGCATCTGCTAAGGATCCTTAGCTACTAAAGCGGTATGGCAGGAGGGGAGGGTGTTCTCTGTAAGAACTCCCTTTTAGTTTGCCCCCACCCTCATGGCCTTCCAAGAAGCAGATAAAAATTTGGCTCTTCCCAATGGCCTTTGAGAGAATTAATTATAATTATTGGCACCATACCAAACAAATATTAGCTCATTAATTTTAAGTTGTTGAAATAGATTTTGGATTTTGTAAGTTTTAATTAATTATAATATTGATTAACCAACTAGAATCTGTTAGGTTTCAGGTGCCGATAAATCTCATTAACAAATTAATTAACCTGGGATGAAATAGTTCATAGACTTTGGTATGCTTTATGTATATTGCAAACCACAACCTCACCCCAGTGCAAAAATTGACTTCCTTACTCAATCGTACATCTACTTAGAGACCATTTCAAGAGAGGAAACTGGAGCAACATGGATCTGTTTCTGTTGATTTGAGTTCTTTGCGCAATATATAGGCAACCAGACCAAAACTATTGCTTTGAACTTTATTTTGGCATTTGTTTTAAACAATTAAAATAGTTTTCGGTGAAACCTATTTGCTACTGCTGGCAGACATAGTGGTTAATTTCACTTAACTTTTTAATACTTGAAGATGAAACGATCATCCTTTAGTGCTGCAGACTAATGATGCAAATGTAGGTCCAGAAACAAAGGGAAACGGGAGTGCTCTATTGGCTGTAGTGAGGAGCAAGCTTCTTTTGGCTACTTTTGCCCAAACTAATCCCCAATTCAGCCGCCAGTTAAAGAAATGACTTTTGCAATATGAATAAAGATTGTTTCAGTGTTTATGTAGCAGGTTGCGGAAAAACAAAATGTTTTCTTTCTTTTCAACACTCAGGTACTTCATTGTACAGGTCATATTCGCGTTTTTGAGAATTGCAACAATCAGACTGTATGCGGCTATAAAAAGCCTCCCATGACGTGTTTGGTATTAATTTGTGAGCCTATACCTCATCCATCAAATATTGAAGTCCCATTGGATAGTAAAACGTTCCTCAGCCGCCATAGCCTTGACATGAAATTTTCCTATTGTGATGAAAGGTAACGCCTCTAGACAACAATGCCAATGCATACCTCATGCTCCCCCACTTCCAAAATGGATTCCCTTTGAGTTATCATACTCGCCTCTTTGCCAGTGGCATACTCTGCCATTTCACTGTACCGTGCATTTATTTGTTAAAGTTGAGGGAGAGAATAATGATGACGTAAATGATGGTGTACATTCGTGTGCATCCTTCTGCTTTATAACTTCGGTTTTGTAATTTTCAATTCTGAGCAAAATGATTCCTATTCTGCTTCCCATTTTCCAAAATGTTTTTAAATGACAAAAAAAATGTTTTAGTTTTTTCCAGTTTTTAACCAAATTATTGGAAACAATTTATTTAATTAGCTAGCATATGTTAAAGCTAAAGCAACAGTTACATTTTGCTTATAGTAATAGATTTTTCCCCCCCCATTTTAGAAAAGAACCACTTCTGCTTTGTCTGAGTTCTGTGGTGTTTCATATCCTTGCTCTGTGTAACAGTGCCATCAAGTGGCTGAAATAATTTTAAATTTGGCATTCCCCAGTCTGGTGTTCTTTAGACGGGTTGGACCACTTCTCCAACCTCATGCAACAGTATTAGTCATGCTAGCTTGGAACAATAGGACTTACTGTTCAGCACATCTGGAGACACCTGATTGGGGAACACAACTAATAAGACAAAAAGATGGTATTCTTATGTAGGAAAAGTATAATGTATAATTGGTGGAATGTTGAAATATTTTTTGCTTTTGTGCTTATGATTTTTTTTTTGAGATAAGCAACGATCCTCAAACCTTTATCTTTCTAATTAATGTTATTTATAACATCTCTCCATGCACATGGGAAGAAGTATATTTTAAAACAGGGGTTCCCAAACTTGGCAACTTTAAGACTTGTGGACTTCAACTCCCAGAATTCTTCAGCCAGCATAGCTGGCTGGAGAATTCTGGGAGTTGAAGTCCACAAGTCTTAAAGTTGCCAAGTTTGGGAACCCCTGTTTTAAAACAAAAGACATGATTCTATTAATCCCCAAAATGCAAAATAAAACCAGCATGTAAATATTTTTTAATTTTGATTTTTTTCCCTCCTAAGTTGCATTGAATTAAGCAAAATCGCTAAACCTTGATCGTTCTAGCTCATTTTGGCTCCAAGCTGAGGTGATGTTATAGTTATTAGTGACGCTTGTATTATGCTTTTTGTTTTATTTGAAACAGATAATAAATTGCAATAGGTTTTTTTCAATAAACGTTCAATACTTTTCAAATAAACTGTACCTGTAATCTTTAAAGATAAATTTATATTTTTCTTTCCTTTTGCATAAAGGATTACCGAACTAATAGGATATGATCCCGAAGAACTCCTGGGGCATTCTGTATATGAATATTATCATGCATTGGACTCTGATCATCTGACCAAAACACATCATGACAGTAAGTTGATGAAGGCAGGACAGTTGCATGCTATTCAGGTTTCACTAACATATTCTGTGCTGTTTATCATAGATCTTGTACACATTATGTCAGTGTATGCTAATTTGCAATTCTAAGCAATTCAAAAGTTCTGAACCTTTTGAGAGGTTGATGAGTATATTTCAAATGTTGGAGAACTAATCTTGGGCACAGATTTGCTGCTATAAAGAAATGGCAAATTTACAAATGGCTAATTGTAAAACAGCAATGCAGTTGCTGTCATTCTGTTGCTAGATGGATGTAATCTGCCCAGTAACAGAAGAGATAGAGGAAATGTCTGAGTCACAAATGCCTAATTACCTATTTGGGCCCATGTATGTCAACTTTATTAAATGCAAACTGGTAATGCTCACAATGGTCCCTCAGCATATTACTCTGATTCATAAATACGCATACCTCGGAAAAGACCACACTAGGAACAAGTCATGTAATTATTCTCAAAAATAGTTAAGAACAAAGCATATATGCACATGGTGAATCAAAACTCTTATAATCCTTTGCCATCTCTTTTAGTTTACTCAGATGCCCTACATTTTCCACAACTCCCATCACCATTTAATTTTCTTAAAAAGAACAATTATTTTTGTATTTATTTATTTATATTAAAAATATAATTACCCAGGTCAGGGTGAATCCAGTCAGCTTGCAAAAATAAAACTCCAATATAAACTGCAATAAGCCGCAATCCCCATCTTAATATTGAAAATATTAATGTTAAACGCATTCTTGTGAATAAAGATGTTTTAAGAGACTGGAACTTTATTTTGCAGTATTCTGGACACCCATTATTTTCATTGAAAAGAATTGCTTTAAAAAATGGCAAGGCCAATTAGAGTTGAGTGAGTGTCTGGCAACCTACTGGGCAACCCAGTCTTCAGTATATAAATAATTTGAGTCTCTTTTGTCTTCCAGTGTTTGCCAAAGGGCAAGTCACCACCGGACAGTATCGAATGCTTGCCAAGCAAGGGGGTTATGTCTGGGTAGAGACTCAAGCAACTGTTATATACAATACTAAGAATTCTCAACCACAATGTATAGTGTGTGTGAACTATGTCTTGAGGTAAGTTTTGTCAGTAAATGCTGTTGGGGGGAGTGCAAATACTGTATTTTTCAGAGTATAAGATGCACCAGAGTATAAGACAAACCAAGATTTTGAAGAGGCAAATTAAAAAAATAGTTTTTGCACTCTGCAGACCTCCCAAAAATGGTCCGTTTTTCACGAAAACGGGTCCGTTTTTTGTCCAAAAAAAAAAAAGGACATGAATGGCCTTTAGGAGGCTTTATATTCAAGAACCTGATCAGGGTTTAATAATGGATGTAGTTATTGCAACAAATAAGAGTCTGCATGTGTGCCACTCACAGGTTTTCTTTCTCCAGTCCATGTATAGAATTTCTTGGCTTTTTCTAAAGCCAGCTTGAACCTTTGACATGCCCCATTTCATGTTGGGTTCTAATCTGTATTGAATATCCTAAACATTTGCTTGTGTGCAAAGTTAAAAAGATTGTGTAAAATTTTGTGCATTATGTTAAGTCTCCTTTCTTTGGTACTTGTATACAAATTGACCTCTTCCAATTTTTTGGTCCCCGTCATCCTCCAAATTAGATGGTTAGAACCTTTGTCTGAAATGTTGAGTTTTCTGGATTAATACATTTTTCAGCTATATCCTCACATTTATATTTTGATTTTGACTCTTTTCAGGCTATTAATGGTGCGTATTTCCCATTTTTTATTAGCTTGTGTGCATGAACATATATAATTGAATTCATGCCTATTCCCAAAGGAATATTATGTTGTTATTTTAAACATGCATCTACAGAGTTATGCGGTTAGCCTCTCAAGAAGAGAAAAGAAAAGCTTCCTATTCTAGTGGACAATTTGTTCATTACTAATATTTCCCTACAATATATAATTATCAAATATTGCTAGAAGTTATTTTAGGGTGCAAAGTGATGGTAAATGGTTTTGGATATCCCATCATCTATATTTATAATTTTCTTCAGTAAGCAGAGACTTGTGATAAATGCTCAGGAACCCATTGCCTTGACAGAGCAGTATGAGCCCAAAATATATTACGTATACGTTTCTTATGCAATAGCCGTACATTGTAAATAAATGTGCATGATGCAGCGCTCAACATCTCTTTTATCATTTCTGTCTTTACTCTTTTGCAGTGGAATTGTTCAGCGGGACTTGGTTTTTTCACTTCAGCAAACAGAGCGTATGTTGAAACCAGTGGATTCTCCTGAGATGAGAATGAGGACAGAACTCAACAAGAGTGATCTGGAAGATAGCAGCAGCCTCTTTGAGAAACTTAAGAAGGAACCTGATGCATTAGTCTATCTTGCTCCTGCTGCTGGAGATACCATCATTGCATTAGATTTTGACAACGATGGTGTGTGTATATTTAATCAAATATTTAAAGAAAAAGGCTAATTATCCATAAATGCTGGCCATTAGAATTTCTTAAAGAGATGTATATACAGAATGTACAGAATCATAATAAGGTTCTTAATTGGTGACTCAATATTTCTTTCTTTGTTTGATGATGTCTTTTAAAAAATTTTTGTAGAGCCGGATGAACAACAACCGTCCGACGACGTTCCTTTGTATAATGACGTAATGCTCCCCTCATCCAGTGAGAAACTGCAGAATATAAATTTGGCAATGTCCCCACTATCTGCTCCTGAAACAACAAAGCCCCTCTGTAGCAGTGCTGATCCAGCACTCAATAGAGAGGTGGTGGCCAAACTGGAACCCAGCACGGAGCCCTTAGATCTTACTTTCTCCAGCCGCCGGATCCAAGATCAACCAGCTACTCCTTCTGATGGAAGCACTAGCCAAAGCTCACCTGAGGTTTGTCATTTAATAATCTTTTGCAGCTTTGCATTGTTTCTGTATTCAATTTTATGCACTGTCGACCTTGTATGAGGTCATTTTCCTACGAAACACCAGAAGAGGATAGTAGGGAGAAAATAAAAAGTGATTGAATCTTTGCTAGTGAACTCTGTGCTGAGTGAGTATTCTGATTAGAAACCTTTTATTAGTAATAATAAAACTATTATTTCACATTTTTCTTTTCCAAACAGTGGAGTAAATGTTTTAAATTGTTTCACTGAGCTAAAGATTAAAACAATTCACTTCCCTCCTTCATTTGATTCATTTCTGTTGACAGTTAAGAATTATTCTGAAATACAGAATTTGCATTTGACTATTTGCTTTTATTAGCATGGCCTTGTTTCCTAAGCCAATTTTAAAATGTGAGGAGCTATGTGTCAAAATGATTGTATGAGCTTTATATTCCAATCTATATATCTGTTGGGCTTCATCCTAATTATAGGATGTTAGTGATTTAAAATTTCAGTGAATAGACCTTTCTTCCATGACATTGGATTCATTATGATAGTGCACCTGAAATTTGGACTCATTTTACTAAATAAAGTTGCCGATTATTTTTACAGCCTAATAGTCCTCCTAATGATTATTGCTTCAGAATGGATAATGAGATCTCAAGTGAGTTCAAGCTGGAATTGGTGGAAAAGCTCTTTGCAATAGACCCAGAATCGAAAAATCCGTTTTCAATGCAGGTGAGCACATTAATTAAAACTTTTGGTTCATTCTATTTTAATATGTATACTTTCTTGATGTGTTACTTACAGTGCTTGTAATTTTTCAAATACCAAGGTAGAATACAAAGTTCATTACTATCTGACTGGATATAGGTTAGTGGGTGAGGGAATTGGAAAGATGGATGGATGGAATTTAGCTCTGCTGTAACTTCAAGTGGTTGCTGACTGAATGGTCATAAGTCAGAGACCACCTGCAATATACATTTCTGAGGAATCAAAATACTTTGACTAAAGTGATTGTAGTCAGAAAACCTCAAATGGTTTGTGTAGCACTTCAGATTTATTCTCTAAAAAGATGCTTCTGAGTGCATGGCAGTGTCACCATGTACTTCTTATTTCCAGGATTTTCTGGTAATTCAGGAAAGGGCATGGCTACATGGCTGCTATAAACTTGTTATAGACAGGTGGTATATTTGTGCAACTGTGTGTTCTGGAACACCTGCAAATTAAGGGGGTTTTTATTTAAATTTTTAATTCGGATTTTAGGGGGTTCCAGGGTGGGGGGGGGAAATAGTCCTGGGAGGAAATGGCAAATGAAATGGCCGGCGGAAGAGGAGTAACGGAGGGAGGGGAAGGGGGGGTCGTTTCCACTGAGGCATTTTCCATCGATCTGGTCTTAGGGAGGGGCAGGGGCGGTGGGAGGCGGAATAGGCGTCATCGGTTGGAAGACCGTGGCCGCTGGACACAGGCGGTCACGTGCTCCAACTCTCCGTCCTCCCATCGCAGACTAGGTGGGCAGGATTCACAGACCCGGGGCCCGAAGCTGATGTTATGCAACGCCAGGTCCGTGGTTCAGAAAGCCCCCCTCATCTGTGACCTTGTGTCAGAGGGGGACCCGGACCTGGTGGGTATAACGGAAACCTGGTTGGGCCATGAAGGGGGTATACCCCTCGTAGACATCTGCCCACCAGGTTACCGCGCCTTCCATCAGCCTAGGGCCCTAGGGAGGGGTGGGGGGGTGGCGATTATCGTAAAGGAAGGTCTTGAGCCGAAGGAGACCACGGTCCCCCAGACAACCGGGTGTGAATCTCTCTGCGTGAGATGGGGCCTAGGGAGGCAGTTGGGCGTGTTAGTTGTATACCTGGCTCCTCGCTATGCAACAACAGCCCTGCCCGAGCTCCTAGAGGTGATAGCCGAGGCGGTGGTTGAGACCCCCAGACTGGTAGTCATGGGGCACTTTAACTTGCCGTCGGCGGGCGAAGCCTCTGGAGCAGCTCGGGAGTTCATGGCCTCCATGACGGCCATGGACCTGACCCAGGTAGTTTTAGGTCCCACTCACGAGGGGGGAAACACGCTGGATCTCATCTTTGTCTCGGGACAGTGGAGTCGCGATCTGGGAATAGGGGACTTAGTCATCACTCCCTTGTCATGGACAGATCACGCTCTCCTCCGGCTGGACTTTCCAATCGCTCCACCTCACCGCGGGGAGGCGGAACCGGACACTCCTAGATGGTTCCGCCCCAGGCTTCTAATGGACCCGGAAAGGTTCCAGAGGGAGCTTGGGCCAATTCCTGTGATCCTGCCCCGCGACTCGACTGAGGACCTAGTGGCCGCATGGTTAAGTGCGGCCACGGGGGCCTTGGACCGAGTCGCGCCCTTGCGACTCTCTTGCGGCGACGAATCACCCAGGCTCCCTGGTTTACTGAGGAGCTTCGGGGGATGAAACGCCACAAGAGACGCCTAGAGAGCAGATGGAGATCCTCTCGCTCCGAAGCCGACCGAACACTAGTGAGAACCCATATTAGGGCTTACTTAGTGGCGATAAGGGTGGCCAAACGTGAGTATTGTGCCACCCTAATTGCATCCGCAGATAACCGCCCTGCCGCCCTGTTTGGGGTGACCCGCTCCCTCCTTCACCAGAGGCCGCGGGAAGCCCCTCTACAAGGGCGAGCAGAGGAATTTGGGATTTATCTGCAGGAGAAAATCACTCGGATTCGGAATGAGCTACCCTCCATCGACAGTGGTCCTGTGGGACTGTCCGAGGCTAGTCTTGAGGTTCCTGCTTGGGAGGAGTTTGACTTTGTTACCACCGAGGATATGGACAGGCTGTCAAGGAAACTTAGAGCGACCACATGTTTATTGGACCCGTGTCCCTCCTGGCTTGTACTGGCATCCTGGGAGACGACACGAGGCTGGCTCCAGGGCATTGTCAACGCATCTTTGAGTGAGGGGTCCTTGCCTGCCGTCTTGAAAGAGGCGGTAGTGAGGCCCCTCCTCAAGAAGCCGTCCCTGGACCCAGCTTTACTAGAGAACTATCGTCCAGTCTCCAATCTTCACTTTCTGGTGAAGGTTGTTGAGAGTGTGGTAGCCCAACAGTTTCCACAACACCTGGAGGAAGTTGATTATCTAGACCCGCGCCAGTCCGGCTTCCGACCCAGTCACAGTACCGAGACGGCATTGGTCGCGTTGGTTGATGATCTCTGGAGGGCGCGGGATAGAGGGTATTCCTCTATCCTAGTCCTATTAGACCTCTCGGCGGCTTTTGATACCATCGACCATGGTATCCTATTGCACCGACTGGGGGGGTTGGGGCTGGGAGGCACCGTTTTGCGGTGGTTCTCATCCTACCTCTCTGGTCGGTCGCAATATGTGTTGACGGGAGGGCAGAGGTCGACCTCGAGACCCCTCTTATGTGGGGTTCCTCAGGGGTCGGTCCTCTCGCCCCTCCTGTTTAACACATATATGAAGCCGCTGGGTGAGATCATCCGTGGTTTTGGGGTGGAGTACCATCTGTACGCTGACGACACCCAGCTGTACATATCCACCCCAGACCACCCCAACGATGCCGCCGAAGTGCTGTCCCGGTGTTTGGAAGCCGTACGGATCTGGATGGGTGGTAACAAACTCAAGCTCAACCCTGCCAAGACTGAGTGGCTGTGGTTTCCGGCACCCCGGTTCAGCCAGATTACTCCAACTCTGGCCATTGGGGGCGAAACACTGGCCCCCGTGGAGAGGGCGCGCAATTTGGGTGTCCTCCTGGATTCCCGGCTGTCCTTGGAGGACCATGTGACGGCCGTGGCCAGGGGGGCGTTTCATCAGGTACGCCTGATGCGCCAATTGCGCCCCTTACTGGACCGGGCTGCCCTTTGCACAGTCACCCAAGCTCTTGTGACGTCCCGTCTCGACTACTGTAATGCTCTCTACATGGGGCTTCCCTTGAGGTGCACTCGAAAGCTACAGCTAGTCCAAAACGCAGCCGCGCGGGTAATTACGGGAGCCACCAGAAGCTCCCATATAACACCAATCCTGCGCGAGCTGCATTGGCTTCCTGTGGTCTTTCGGGTGCGCTTCGGGTGCGCTCCATGGCTCGGGGCCTAGTTATATGCGAGACCGTCTCCTGCCCCATACATCCCTTAGACCGATCCGCTCCCACAGAGAGGGCCTTCTCAGGGTGCCGTCGGCCGGACAATGCCGACTGGCGACACCCAGGGGAAGAGCCTTCTCTGTGGCGGGCCCTGCCCTTTGGAACGACCTACCCCCTGAACTCCGGACCATCACCGACCTCCGCCTCTTCCGCAAATGTTTAAAGACATATTTTTTCCATCAAGCCGGCCTAGCCTAACCTCCCATGGGGATTTTTAGAAAAGTTTTAAATTGGGTTTTTAATAATTGGTTTTTAGCACAGGATTGGGGATTATTTAATATATATTTTAAATTATTTGTCTATCTTCTATTGTGTATGGGGTTTTTTTTGTGTGTTTTTTTTTAAATTTCCTGTGCGCCGCCCTGGGTCCTCTGTGGAGAAGGGCGGGATATAAATGTAATAAAATGAAAAAAAATGAAATGCTGGGGAAATAATTTGAAATGCCACAGAATCCTAGTGTCTGCATGATGTTTATAAAGGTGGAACTCTGGAACCCTCACATAGGTAATATCTATATAAAGAAAGGATAAGGCCATTTTATCAGTCTAATGTAGGTGAACCCCATAACCCCCCCAAAAATACGTTGCTCACCATCTCCATTTCAATAGCCTTCCCAGCTAAGTCTTTTGGAAGCAGGAGGAAAAGGAGGGTTGATAGATTCTTGGAAGCTGACAGGCTTGATAGCAGTTTAATCACAATCCTGTGTCAGATTATGCAATGATGTCATCTTCTTCTTTCAGGAAACAGATTTAGATTTGGAAATGTTGGCACCTTATATCCCCATGGACGATGATTTCCAGTTGCGCACCTTCGACCAGCTTTCTCCACTGGAGGGCAATACTGCAAATTCTTCTTCTAATGTGACTCCTGTGACAGGGTTTCAGCAAACTCCAATGCAGTCATCAGCCACTGACACGATAAAATCCACGACAATCAAACATGAAACTGCTCCGAAGATGCTTGTAACGCCTGCCCCTATTAACCCGAAAGTACTCACAGATCCTGCTCCCATAATCAGTGCCCCGGCATCACCTTATGCTAAGAATCAAAGTCGGACTTCATCTCCAGTCAGAACAGGAAAAGGCACAATAGACCAGACAGACCAAATAAGTCCAGGAGCACCGGACTTGTTGACGGTCACTTTTGGTAACAGGTAAATGGGGTTATCTGTCAGATCATAAAGGTGATCTATACTCTTAAACACAGAAAGGTGAATGAACTTGTGGATAGCAGTGCTTGCAGGCACTAGTAACTTCACTAATCCTACTGGTCTTTTTTTAGAATTTGTCTTATTAAAAAACTAGCTATACCCGGCCACGCGTTGCTGTGGCCCAGTCTGGTTAAATGGCCAACCAATCTGTGTATAGATCTACACCTGCACACATACACACAACCATCATATAAGGCCCAACCTACCTACCTACTGTATTTCTCCCTCCCTCCCTCCCTCCCTCCCTCCCTCCCTCCCTATCTATCTATCTATCTATCTATCTATCTATCTATCTATCTATCATCTATCTATCTATCTATCTATCTATCTATCTATCTATCTATCTATCTATCTATCTATCTATCTATCTATCTATCTATCTATCTATCCCCTATCTACCTACCTGCCTACCTACTGTATTTCTCCCTATCTATCCCCCTACCTACCTACCTACTGTATTTCTTTCTTTCTCCACCTACCTACCTACCTACCTACCTACCTACCTACCTACCTACCTACCTACCTACCTACCTACCAACCAACCAACCAACCAACCAACCGTGTTTCTTTCTTTCTTTCTTTCTTTCTTTCTTTCTTTCTTTCTTTCTTTCTTTCTTTCTTTCTTTCTTTCTTTCTTTCTTTCTTTCTTTCTTTCTTTCTTTCTTTCTTTCTTTCTTTCTTTCTTTCTTTCTTTCTTTCTTTCTTTCTTTCTTTCTTTCTATCCACCTACCTACCTACCTACATTATTTCTCCCTCTCTATCTATCCCTTGGGGGTCATCTAGTCCAACTCCCTGCCTAGGCAAGAAGCCCTATACCCATGATGGCGAACCTATGGCACGGGTGCCACAGGTGGCACATGGAACCTTTTCTTAGGCCACACGAGGCATTGCCCTGTCAGCTTCAGTGTGTATGTGTGCCCTGGCCAGCTGATTTAGGCCTTCTTTTGAGGCTGTTTTTTCCCCTCTGGAGGTGGGGGAAGGCTGTTTTCACCCTCCCAAGGCTCCTATAAAGCCTCTGGAGCCTGGGGATGATGTAAAAAGCATGCCAAATGCAGGGGGTCATGCACATAGCATTATGGATGTGGCACACCTGTGCACATCACCCCTGCACTCCCCCTGCTTTTGGCACACGAGACAAAAAAGGTTAGCCATCACTGCCGTAAACCATTTCAGACAAATGGCTATCCAACATCTTCTTGAAGACTTCCAGTGTTGGGGCATTCACAACTTCTGGAGGCAAGCTGTTCCACTGATTAATTGTTCTAACTGTCAGGAAATTTCTCCTCAGTTCTAAGTTGCTTCTCTCCTTGATTAGTTTCCACCCATTGCTTCTTGTTCTGCCATCAGGTGCTTTGGAGAGTTGGAAGGGACCTTGGAGGTCATCTAGTCCAACCCCGCTGCTCAAGCAGGAGACCCTATACAGTGTCAGACAAATGGTTTTCCAGTCTCTTCTTAAAAACACATCCAGTGTTGGGCCATCCATAACTTATGGTGGCCTGCTGTTCCACTGGTTAATAGTTCTCAATGGCAGGAAATGTCCCCTCAGTTCTAAGTTGCTTCTCTCCTTGATTAGTTTCCACCCATTGCTTCTTGTTCTACCCTCAGGTGCTTTGGAGAATAGCTTGACCCCCTCTTCTTTGGGGCAGCCCCTGAGATATCGGAAGGCTGCTATCATGTCTCCCCTAGTCCCTCTTTTATTAAACTGTATTGCTGTCAGATTGGTGGTTCTTTGTTACAGTTTGGTTCAGTTCGTATTCAACAGTTTAAAGCAGCTGCCTGCCTCCATGTTTTTACCTCAGAGAACAGTCTTGAGCAATATTTCTCTCCCCCCCCCCCTTCTCTCTATGGGCCACCTGGGAGTTTGCTATCCCAGTGCATTTTTGGCCCCAAGAGGCCACCATAAGAGGCCTCTTCCAACACTGACAGTTGAAAAGCAGTCTGATGGGCGTGGCTACAGGGAATTCTCACATTTTCAGTGAGTACATTTTATTTGTGTTTAGCTTGCACACAACACACGTGTGCTAGGCACAAAATGAGTAGCTATTCTATTATCGGAAGTCCTTGGCTACATTGTGTCAAAATTTGAGGCTGATAGGTTCAGTAGTTTTTGAGATTAGTGGATTCGTACAAACTATTTTACATTTTTATTTATATAGATAAGGGCAAACCACTAGCTTTTAGGCTGGAAACTATTTCCAGAAAAGCCTTTCTGAGGATCGAGAAAGGCTCACTGGGGAGATTAATTTATCTTCGTTAAAAAGGTAACTTGCTATTGGCTGTGACATCTAATTTGTAAACAGGGAAATCTCCTCTGATACAGGTAGTCCTTGGTTAAGAATCCTTATTGGGACAGGAGTTTCCATTGCGAAGTGATGTTGAGACTCTAGAAAGAGTGCAGTGAAGAGCAACAAAGATCATTAGGGGACTGGAGGCTAAAACATGAAGAACGATTGCAGGAATTGGTATGTCCAGTTTAATGAAAAGAAGGACTAGGGATGACATGATAGCAGTGTTCCAGTATCTGAGGGGTTGCCACAAAGAAAAGAGAGTCAAGCTATTCTCCAAAGCACCTGAGGGCAGGACATGAAGCAATGGATGGAAACTAATCAAGAAGAGAAGCAACTTAGAATAAGGATAAATTTTCTGACAGAAACATTCAATAGGACAACTTGCTTTCAGAAGGAAGTTGTGGGTGCGCCTACACTGCAGATTTTAAAGAAAAGATTGGTCCACTATTTGTCTGACATGGTATAGGGTTTCCTGCTTGAACAGGGAGTTGGAGTTGAAGACTTCCAAGGTCCTTTCCAATTCTGTTATTTTGTTATTCAGTCATGAGGCAAAATGTTACATGACCATACCACTTAGCAACAGCACTTCCAGTAGTCCTGGTTATGATCATTAACCAAGGATCTCACACTTCTTCTGTCTGCTACACTAGGCTATGCTTTGGGTTCTCCTACCCACCTATTTTCCCAACAACCTACCATATTTTTCAGAGTATAAGACGCACCTTTTTCCCCTGAAAAAAAGAGGCTGAAAATCTGGGTGCATCTTATACACTGAATATAGCATTTTTTTTCCTCCCGAACCCCGCCCCCTTCATCAAAATGGCTGTGCATAGCCTTTAGGATGCTTTCAGAGTGCTCCTGAGGGTTGGTGAGGGCAGAAATGAGCAAAAAACGGGCTGTTTTTTGCTCAATTTTGCCCTTTCCAGCTCCCAGGAGCACTCTACAAGCCTCCTAAAGGTTATTCTGTTTTATGTATATATTTTTATAATATTTTAATTTTCCCTGTGCACCGCTCCGAGTCCCCTTGGGGAGAGGATGCGGTTATATAAATTAAATTTGAATTTGAATTATTCATGCCTCTTTTTTTGACAAAAACAGGCCTGTTTTTGCAAAAAAATGGGTCATTTTTGGAGATCTGCAGAGTGCAAACACTTTTTTAAAAAAATATTTGCCTCTTCAAAATCTTGGTGCATCTTATACTCTGGTGCGTCTTATACTCTGAAAAATACAGTATACCCTTTTGGCTGCCCTGCATCATATACTCCTTCTCTGCTGCCTTCACTGTCTTCTTTCTCCCACTTCTGACAAAGTTGCACTTGGCCTGGCCCTTCATGAGCAGCTGCTGGTTGCATGTACCTCGTCAGAAGTGGGAAGAAGGTCAGCAAGGGGGAAAAGGCTGCAGATTGCACAGCAGCATGGGTGGCAGAAAGCAGGGCAGCAGGGGCAGTGAGCGGAGGGTGGCCAAGAGGTAGAGGTAAGGGAAAATAGATATGTTGGGGGAATGGAAGTGCATGCTGAAGTTGCAAATACAGTTGGGCTGCAAAGCACCTGAATTTTGATTACATGACTATGGGATGCTGTAGCAGCCATCACTTTGAGATACATACATTTGTTCAGCACCAAACACTTGTTGAATAAATGTTTATTAAGTGAGGACCACCTGTAGTTATTTGCTGGATATGCCTACTGTTTTTTAAAAATCCAAAGTGCCATGGGTCACAAAAGTCAGCTATCCTGACTTTCTCAATATGCCAGTGTTGTCTTATAGTGATATTTTTTGTATTCACAGATAAGGAAGCACCTTAACCAAGTTATCAATTAAGTCAAAGTGCAGCTGATTTTTGCCACCTAATACTTTAGCCCCATCTGCTAGATAAAACTGCTTAATGCTAATAAGTCCAAACCATGCTTGTCAGTCTTCCTATAAGTTGTAAACTTTATTTTCATCTTAGGAGTTCCGAATCTTTTCTGATATTTAGCTTTGCATTCTGGAGCACAAGTCATTCCTGTGAGGCTAAATGATGTAAAAAAAAAAACCTACTTCCATATCGAACTAAACATGAATAAAATTGCACCTAGACTAGTCTTTTGCTCTGTTTTAATTAATTAGCAATTAATATTGATCATCTGATGTAGCTAAACCAAATTTGATACTGCATATTTAGTATTTTTAAAATATTGCTGTTTGGATGTCTATGGAGATTCTCAGTCATCCAGGTCATGGTTGTCCCAAAGGTGTTTTTTCACGAGGCAACTTGACTTTCTGGTTTTTCTTTGAAGACATTTCACTTCTCATCCAAGAAGCTTCTTCAGCTCTGACTGGATGGTGGGGAATGGAAGGATTTATATTTCTTGCAGACAGCTGGTCATTTGCATTCTTTTAGCAAGTCGTTAAGGCCACTTGGAGGTCTATCTGTGTCAGGATCACCTGAGTGGTGCAAAGTATTGGAAAAGACTCTGTTGTAGACTGAAGATAGATGATGTTGTATCCCTCCCCCTCTGTTGAGGGAGGGCTGTTCAATTTTGACATAGATGACCTCTTTGAGTCCACTCCATCTAGCCCACATAAAATGCACATACATATATACCTTGAGTTGAAAATTTCAGTCCTTTTCATTTAAGGATGTCATCAGCAGTGTTTTCCAAGCACAGAAGGACAGTACAATTCCTGGCTGAAAAGAATTTCTCACATCTGGCCAAAACCCTGATGAAACCCTGATTAACTGATGAGTTAATATTATTACAAAAGAAAACAGTCTAGATTTTATTCTATCGGATTATTCATAAATTTAGTTTTAATTGATCTGGAACAGTTGTTAACCCTCTGGCTTTATATTTCAAACTAGATCAGCTGAAGTGAATGAAGACATCAGTCCAAGGATAATAGCTCTCCATAATATTCAGAGGAAACGAAAAATGGAGCAGGACGGCTTGCTCTTCCAGGCAGTAGGAATTGTACGTTTTTTAAGGATTCTCCCCTCCTTTCTTTTAATGTTGGATATTGCATCGTTAAAAATGTATTTTTCTTCAGTCGTCTGGTTGTTATTTCAAAGAACATTACAATGTTTAGCCCAGAGTTGTCAGCTACATTAAAGGTCTGCTTAGCTCTAGTCGTCTACTTCTGTCCCTTAACAATATCTTTTATTACTCACGGCCTCTCAGAGTTGTAGACTACAACTATGGCCTTGATGCTTCAGCTAAACAGAGTAGGTCTTGTTTAGTGGTGGCATAGGAGACCACCAGAACCTCTAAGGGTGTCGAAGTGGAAGAAGGCAGGCCGTCTTGTTTTGTATGTTACATCTCACTTGTCATTGATCACAATAGGTTATACATACACACAAATACACACTTAGTAGCTTAGTACACTATGGTATTATTTTATTCATAATGTAGTTTTATAATTTAGTTAACTGGCTTTTTCCATTTAGATTTTAAGTATTCTATTTTTTGTATTTAGTAATCTGCTATTTTATTTACTTCTACTGATATTTTAGAAAATATGTATGTATTTTAATTTGCACTCTGCAACTTCAAACAACAATCGTATAAAATTGTGATTGGTGTTCCTACTAGCAGTTCCTCCAAGTCACAAGGCTAGGTTTGCTTTGCAAAGAGGGTATTCTTGTAACCCTCCCTTCAGAAGATGAATGGTAGTTTATCTGAATCACTCCCCATCCTGATACAGAATAAAATTGGTTAACTTCCAAGCATGCACAATCTGAAACATATGGTTCTAGATCAGGTAACTTTTGATAAGTAACATCCTTAATAGATTTTTGGAATACTGAAGGTAGTCCTCAATTTACAATAGTTCACTTAGTGCCCTAAGTTATAAAGCCACTGAAAAAAGTGAGTTATAACCATTTTTCATACATATGACTTTTGCAGCATCCCCCTATGGCTGCAAAGAAAACAAGTATTGAAGTCTTTTGGATTGAAGTAGTATAGAAATCTTACAAATCATAATCAGCAACAATAGTATAGTTCAACTCATGAAAGAAATTATTCTACTCTATTGTTTTGTCAGAACTCACCTTGAATACTGTGTTCATTTCTGAGCAAAATCATTATTTTTATAATTCAGTGAAAGTGAAACAGATTTGAGAAAGTGAACAAAATTGAATAAGCAACTATAGACAGTCTCGGGAAGAGAACAAGAAGCTGGATTTAATTAGCTTTAAGAAAAGGCAAGATGTAGGACATGTACAAATGGTTTGAATCTACTAGAAAACAGATTTTGATTGAACGTTAAAAAGATATCCAAGTGCAATTAAGTTATGCAATTAATTGCCCAGAAAAGTAGTAGCCTTCCCTTTCAGGTGTGTTCTAGATACATCTAGATAGTATCCAGAGCAGGGTTGTTCAACTCAATGGGCTGGATCCGGCTCACGGGGTGCTTAGATCTGGCCCAGGGGGTCACCCTGGAAACAACAAAGGACCGGCTCATGGTGCTTCTGCCAGCGAAAATGGCTCTCGGGCTCCTTTTTGGGTTGCAGGAGGCTGTCACAGGTGAAAATGGAGGTCATGATGGCTGTGCGCAGCGCCCCCCCCCCCCAACTCTGTTTTTGCTGGCAGAGGGTTGCAGGAAGCTGTCACAGTGACATCACTTGATGACACGCGTGACATCAAGCTGGTTACAACCACCCTAGCCACAACCGCCCCTACAACCGACTCGCTCCCAGGGAGAGGGTCTTCTCCGGGTGCCGTCGACCGGGCAATGCCGGTTGGCGGCTCCCAGGGGAAGGGCCTTCTCTGTGGTGGGCCCAACCCTCTGGAACGGCCTACCTCCCGATCTCCGTACCATCTCAGACCTCCGCTTGTTCCGCCGGCACTTAAAAACTTACTATTTTCATCTGGCCTGCCTAGCATGATCTACTCCGCACCCTACTGTTTTATAACAAATCAAAGTTTTAATTTATGGGTTTTTAAATTTATTTTAAGCAGGGCATTGATTTAATTTAGTTATTATTTAGTAATATTTTGTATTTATGTATATTTATTTTAAATCTCTGTTCGCCGCCCCGAGTCCCTTTGTGGTGAAATGGGTGCGGGTTACAAATGTGAATAATAATAATAATAATAATAACCACCCAAGGTCAAAAACAATCCTGATGTGGCCCTCAATGAAATCGAGTTTGACCTCCCTGATCTAGAGATAGGTAGTCCTCGACTTATGACTTAACAACATGCCCATTCATGTTGGAAGTTGAGGACTATGTCAAATGAAGTGCATAATTGATAACCTCCCTATCACTGCTTTCCTCAATGCGTTCGTTAAACGAATGATAGAACGGGGGGGGGGGTGATTCATGTGGGGGGAAACGTGGGAGGCCTAGTGCAGGCCTAGGCACACCCAGGGTTCCTCCCTGCTGTCAGAGAGATCACGTTCCCTTCAGAACATCTGCTTTTAAATGAATACATTTTTCTCATTTCAGTGAAATTTTTTTTGCTGTGAGTATTTTGGAGTGGAAGCTCTGTGGTTACATTTTTAAAAAGTGTGTATATATTTTTAAGGGCACACTATTGGCACGATCGGGGCCTCCTGGACCAAATATATCACTGGCTTGGAAACGTGTAAAAGGATGCAGATCAAATGAACAGAATGAGGTGGCGGAGAAGACTGTAATTTTATTACCATCAGGTTAGTGTCTGTGTAATGATAACACAATAAAATCTGTCAAGCCCTTCTCCTTTTCTCATGCAAGCACCTTATATTATAAAATATTAAGTTAATATTAATAAAAATTGAGAAGGATATGAAGGCCCAAGCTATTCCTATCGGGTTGTCTATTAGAGGAATTCTATTTTAATACGTTTATTGTGGAAAGGAATGAAATGGACTGGATCATAGGGTAAAGGGAACCTTGATAATGTGAAATTAACACTAACTAATATCCTTCCATAGGATTTGAGAACACAGCAACCTTGCTTCTTAAAAAGTAATTGGGAACACTCTCCTCCCATGCTATATGACATACCCTTGTGTATTGCTACTTATTTTCAGTAATGTCTCTGAACCCGTAGAAGTGTCAGAGGCATTCTTAGATAATACAAATGGTAGATAGAACTCTCCTATTACTTATTTGGGAAGAATGTCTAACTGTCCAGGGTGGGAAATATAGGATATATTTAGGTTATAGTTCCATAGGACCAATAATTCTCTTTTATTTTTTAAGGATACGTCACCTTATATTTATATATTCAATATATATACATACAAGTGGTGGGTTCCGGATTCCGTTCCAACCGGTATGGTTGGAACGGACCCGGCAGCATCCACGTGGACGCGCACATCGCGTGCATGTGTCTTGGCATTTCCACGAGCTCCGCAACACTCCAGCTGTTCAGCAGAGCGTCGTGCAGGCACTGTATGCACTGTGCGCGGAAGCGCTGAAGACGTAAAAGGACAGTAAGAAGCGAGGGCGGGAGGGTGAGCCCCCCAGAGCACCGTACCGAAACAGTATCTGGTGCTCCGGGCAGGCTCCAGTATGCCCGTACCGGGGCATGCCACCTGCAACCCACCACTGATACATACATGCATGCATACATACATACATACATACATACATACATACATACATACATACATACATACATACATACATACATCCTCTCATTGTACTTTTGCATGACTATAGGTGACTTACGTTAAAATAAATAAAATAGAGTGTATATCAGTTGGGGATTATCTAACCAAACATTCACTCAGTCAGTAGAAAGGCTTTGTCCCACAAAATTGAAACATTCATTTAGCCTTGTTATCAGATACTCATAGCTAAATTCTTTAACCATGACAGATGACTTGTCTATTTATTTGTTCAGTTAGTTGCTCCGGAATGCTGTACAAGTAACATTCATTTTCTTTTTCCTTGTAGATATAGCAAGTAAACTTTTAGGGCAGTCAATGGATGAGAAGGGACTTCCACAGCTTACCAGCTATGATTGTGAAGTCAATGCTCCTATACAAGGCAACCGAAACTTGTTACAAGGTGAAGAGTTGTTCAGAGCCCTGGATCAGATCAACTGAGCTTCTCTTCCTGTACCTCCCTCTTCATAATTGTTCTGTTTTTTGGGACATTGGTGATTTACCACCTAAAAGCAATGTATTTATATTTTCTATATCTGATTTTAGAAGCCTGGATACAAATACTGCACTAATTCAGTTAGTTTGTATCTGATCCCCTTTCAATGTCTTATACAATGAGTTTTTTCTTTCTTTCTTTCTTTCTTTCTTTCTTTCTTTCTTTCTTTCTTTCTTTCTTTCTTTCTTACTTTCTTACTTTCTTATCTCTCTTTCTTTCTTTCTTTCTTTCTTTCTTTCTTTCTTTCTTTCTTTCTTTCTTTCTTTCTTTCTTTCTTTCTCATTAGTTCAGCTAATGAATGCATTTTTGGTACATAAACAGTTCATGTCAGTTAAATTTAGAACATGCTCATAATGAGAGTTTTGAAGTAGGCACCTTTTCAAAAAGTATTTATTTTTTATTTTGACTAGGAATTTTGTCACTGAAGAATTTTTATCTGATATGATACATTGCCGCAATAAATTTGTCTAAGCTTTCTATCATGTGGTTGTAGGCATACTTGAAGGCACATTGTGCTGTTATCTCTAATGTTTGAATACATTTTTACTTTTACTTTTTTTAAAAAAAAAAAAGAAATATTGCTTTGCAACAGTGCATTTGTAGCCAGTCGCACAATCTATTTTCTTATGAAAATAAACAAAATACCAGCAGTTCCTCATGCAATATTGTGCGTTTATAAAACTAGTTTTTAATATGAACATCTTTTTCTCTTTTGTTTCTATTTTATGTGAATTACATGTGAAATTATGTAGAAATTTTGGAGTAAGTGCTATATTTTTGTTATGTTGTATTTCAAGATGCTCCTAAATACTGTGTTTTAATATTAAAGATAGGATTAGGGGGAAACAAGTTGCGTATGTGAGGCTAGCAACATCTGGAGACTTTCAGGTTAGGAAAAAAGATTATTGGAGTAAATAATGGGAATCTCATGCAAATACTTGTGGAACAGGTGCATAGAAGATTCCCCCCCCCCCCATTCCTTTTGGATTTTTTAAAATTGGGCCCACTAAATAAGATTAATCTTCAAACCAGTTGAAAATCATTAGTTTTCCTTTTTTAAGTTCTTATTTTTCTACAAATGAATGAATTCACTGCCACAACATGGTCATTTTAGAAATGGTTTTCCAAAAGATTTTTTTTTCTTAAAAAAAAAAGGGGGGGGGGCATCTGTATTTGAAGGCAAGGTGAATTCTAATAGTTTGCTGGGAGAAGGGTTTTGTTTTCATACTCTGTTTATGAATGTTCTAGAAGCATCAGATTTGGTCTGTTCTAGCAGGGCAGCTTGTTGTTATTTATATTAAGAAATTTTCTTTCATTTGAAAAACAATCAATTTTCAATGTTGAGGTTTTTGACCAACTCAAAATTCTCCCTAGCTCATAGCTGTGAAAGTACATGCTAATACTAATATACCAACAGCTTAAATGTTCCCATTACTTTGTTTGGTAGAGGTGATATTTCAGACAAAATCATATACCATGTTGCTTTTTTAGTAAAGTTACCTAGTTTCATCATTAAGTTGTTTGCTAATAATTCAGTGTTTTGGATTTTAAGTACCTTATTGCTATTATTAACATCAGACCTGCCCCACGCCATTAAACATAGCTTTCAGTAATGCTGAATATACTTTATAATTTTTTAATTTAGGAAATAAGTCACAAAACATCTTTCTTTCTACATGCTGTACAATAAATTCTACCTACTCATTCTTTTTTTTCTTTTTGTGGTTGGATATGACACTAACTGTATTGTTTTATGACATCAATAAACTATGTGGACCAGGCCTGTAACAAAGGATTGTATCTGCAGATGATAGTGAATTTCCAGTGTGTACTGTAATTTTTTTGCTCAGAAATCAAGTAATCTTGCCATGAAATTTTTGATGAGCAGTACTGTAAGGGTGGATGTTACAACTCTGATAAGCATATGTTCATCCCAGAGTGTTAGAAAAATTCACAAGGCATGCATGGTTCTTACAGTGCAATCCTGAACATGTCTACTTCAACAGCATGCTGACAAATATGTGCCCATTCCCACCTGTGGTGGGTTGCCAATTTTTTTACTACCACTTTGGGCGTGCTCCCGCATGTGCTCCTAATGCTGCTGTGCATGCACAGAAGCGTCCGGGTGGGTGGGCGGAGCCTCCCACCGCCACTGCTACCGGTTCGGCTGATCCGGGCCAAACCAGGAGCAATCAGAATTCACACGCTGAAGCACATTTTCAGTTTCTTAATTAAGGGGCTGAAGGAGATTATTGTAAAATTTTCAGGTGATAGAGAACTAGAAGACAGTAACCATGTCCTAAGAGGAAATAGCTAAAGGAACTGGTTATGCTTCAATTGTGACTCAGAGGAGATAGGATAGCCATCTAAAGGGCTGCAAATAGAGAAGGAAGTGGACTTGTTTTGTCACCCTGTGTCAAGAACCAGAATTGCTGTGTTGAAACTAGAGGGAAATAAATTCAGGATAAATATCTAGAAGAATTTCCTGATGATAAGAGCTAAATCAGCATAGGCTGGCATATGAAGTAGTATGGAGAACACTGGGGATCTTTAAACAGGTTGCATAGCCATCTATCTGAATTGTAGCATTTGAAGAAGGCATTGAACACAATATAACAGTTAAAAGACATGATGAAAATTCCTTAATCTCACAACACACAGACAGACCCAACCATAGTTTTAACTGGAAACTGAGCATTGTAGGCAACTTAAATCCAAAATGCTAGAGAATTCCTGGAAGCTTGCATTCAGATCTATCGGCCATCAATAGACACGTAGAAATAAACCACATTTACACACCATTCAAATAACAATAAAAAAACCTACAAAGGAAACAACACATTATCTTCAATAGCCTACATCCAGATAGGCAAACAAAAAAACCCCACACTAATCAAGGGAACTATCAAGGAGAAAACCCATAGCATCAATCCCAGCCCCAACATTGGCAGAGCAAACTATTGTATTTAAATGTGGAGCAAACCCCACACTCATTAGCATTGATTACATTGTCTAGTTGGGTAATGAAAAATCTGCAACAACCAAACAAGTTCAGAGAGCACCAAGGATTCTAACAGTTCAAACCTGAACTACATACATTCTCTCCTATTGGAAACTGCAGATGTATTTGTGGCCAGAAAACATTAAGTTTTGTTTTGTGAGGAATAAACCTTGGGTACTTTGGGTGAAGGAAATTCCATACCAAATTCTGATATTTATTTTGGATGGGAATATATACACTTTCACAACATAGTGACAGACAAGCAAATGTAAAAAACCTTTGCTGTACTAATTGTGCTTGCTGCTGGACTCTGGGGTTTTGCTGCTATGGCTGTTGGACTTCTTCCTGTGCCATCTGGTTGGTTGCTAGTTATTGTGGACTCCCCTTTTCTCATAGAGCTGTGATGGCAAACCTATGGCACGTGTGCCCAAAGTGGCACATGGAGCCATGTCGGATTGCATGCATGGTGTCACCCGTACCTCTTCCGGGTTTCTGTCACACATGTACACACAATGATCAGCCAGCCTTTGTGCATGCAGCAGTACTGGAAATCAGAAGAGCTGGTCTTCCTTTTTCCAGCATGAGCACGTACATCGACCAGCTGATCGATCTGTGTACATGTGTGGCAATAACCCGAAGACTTGCTGGCCAGCGCGCATGTGCATGCCGGAAACTGGAAGTTTATTTTCCAGCGCACACATGTCACCTGGGCAGTTGCTCTTCCTGGTTGCAGCACAGCTGGGCGTGCATGCACAAAGTGCTCCCTTTTTGGCACTTGGTGCTGGCCGGCCGATCAGCCACCTGCACATTCCCTTTTCAGCCCTCGGTGCCAAAAAGGTTCACCATCACTGTCACAGAGGCTACTTTTTCTTCCCTGGATAACCCAAGAATAAGGAAGAGGATACAGTATGATCCATCTTCTAGGCCTACTATAGATTGAAGACTGATTCCTCCTGGGTGAGAACGAGAGAATGGGAGTATGTGAATGGGAGCCCTCTATCAGTTTGTGGGAGCAGCAGGGGATGGTTCCTGTATTAGTGAGTATCAGTATGTATGTGTGTATTGCAGTGTGTTTGTGTGTTTTGTAGTGGTGTGGGAGTTGGTGGCTAGGTATTTGGTAATGCTAAGAGATAGTGAAGGTAAGGTGCCTTGGATGCTTGGCTTCCCTAATCAAGGATGGTTGCAGAAGATAGTGGGAGATTCCTGGTTTTGGGAATTGGGGGCTTGAATTTGGGACTGGGAATGTCATTAAGGGAGTGGAGGTGAGCCAGAATATTATGGTAATGCTGAGCAAGTGGACTCTGGGAGCCTGCTATTCCTAGGAAATGCAGGCATATTAACTTATGCTGGTTTTATGTTTCAGTTCATTGGTTTCAACCACAGACATTCAGTGACACTGACTTTTGGCTGCTGCTGCTTTTATGTTAACTTGTTTTAAATGTTATTTCATCTTCTGAAAATAAAGCAGTATATAGTTTGATATGATAAGAATGTCTTACCCTGTATAATTTGTAAACAATGTGGAACATATTTCTTTTTGAAATGATTTTATCTAGAAATCCCATCTTTATTTTTAGTGAACTCACAAACTACCAAGTAACAGAGAACAGAAGTATTGGTAGCTGTTCAGCATATTCTACAGCTACTAATCCATATATACATGCTCCTCCATATGCAGTATTTTGTGGGGGCAATGTAATAGGAGCCTTGTAGTATGAACAGAAGCTGAATTAAGATGGGGCTGGAGGGCAGCCAAATTATAAAACAAGCAATTCGGTTCTATATCTTGTCAATCAAATCCAGGAAAAGAAGATGCAGGAATACTAGGTATGTTTCCCATCTTGAGTTGCAAATAATAATATGAGATCAATCTTAAGAACAAATGCATACACAAACAGAATTGAGAATACAGCAACAAACAGTAAATGCCACCTCTGCAAAGAAGCTGAAGAAACAGTGGACCTTCCAGTCAGTTGTACAGACTGACTACAAACATGGCAAAGTAGTAACAGTGCATTGGAATATCTGCAAAAAACCCCATTTGCCTGCAAGTAACAATTGGTGAGATCACAAAATAGACAAAATAATGAAAAATGAAGGAGCTAAAGGGTTCTGGCCCTTTGGAATTTAAACAGATAAACCACCCCAGAGTTAACAATTGTAGATAAGAAAGACAAAAAACTCTGGATTGTGGACGTGGGGAACCTGGAGCCAGCAGAAAAGAAGAAAAAAGGTAGAACTAGTGTGACAAAAGATGGCAAAGATAGTAAGAGGTTCCTTGGGTGCATCTCAAAACAACTAGAGCACCATCTGCATTAGAAAAAAAATCACAAATCAATTACAAAAGGAAGCTTTACTCAGAATAGTTTACATCTTGTGACAATATCTAACAACAACATCTGCCTATCTCAGGTTCTTGGGAAGGACTCAATAGAATGGATGGATAAAAGGGGAAGGAGGAGAAAGAAGGAGGAGTAATGTTGGCGAACTGGGCTTATTTCTTGAAGATTTCCTTCAACTTCAGAATGAATTAGTAACTTTATGCCTCATCTGCATGATGATATCTCCCCCTTTTTATCAATTCTAGTCTTCCTAAAGTCACTTGTAAAAAAACCATAAACCTTCCAATTTTCAGTACTTCATTATTATCAAAGCATATCCAGTCCCCAAATCCATTATACTTACCCAGTTTGCCCAAAAGTTATCTTAAATAATTCACCATCAGAACGTCTACTGGAATACGCTGTGGCTTGCTGTTCTAGTTTCAGCTGAGGATGCTTCTCCCGGATGCGGGAAGGAGATGCAAATGAGAGAATGTTCCGCATGCTCCCAGCCAATCCGCTCAGTGGGACCACGCCCACTGTACGTGCAGCTCAGCACTCTAGACAGAGCCAGGAGATATTTCTCACCCTCCCCACCCTTCTTCTCTGTATCAGAAAAGATAGCCCTTGTTTTTTGGCAAGCTGCAATTGTACTGTATAGAATGAAATAGCAGAATAGAGTATTCTCTTACGTGTCTCTCTGGAGCGTGTTCAGGATTTATTGGTGCTGCAGACTGAAACCAGTGTAAAATTTTCCATTAGGCAGAATGTTTTACATTAATTTTTGAAGGACTGTCAAAGAAACAATATGTGATAAGATGTTAAGAGGTAAAGTATTTATGGTCGGTTTGTTACTTTAAAGGAAGTCAAAAAGCTAATAATCTGCAGAGAATAGAGGAAAGACAGGAAAGAGGAAAAGGATAATTAGGATATATAAAGAAGTAAAAGATGAGCTTGGAAAAATAATGTTATGTGACTTTTATGTAAGGTTACTGTTAAATCAATCTGTGATAGTTGGTAAATACTAGTGCTTTGAACAAATGAGAGCAAAATATAAATGCTACTCCTTCCACACACTCCATGTTGGTAAGAGAGCAGATAATTATCAATATATTTAATTAGTAAATATTATATACTGCTTGGTTATATCAAGTTATGTGAATGAAATAATTGTGAAGATGCGGAGTTTTCATTAGAGAAGCTTTTTTAAGTAATAGGGATACTTATTAAGGAATTAATTAAGAGGTCGATTAAATAATATCTGAGGACTTCCAATGTTATTATTCAAACTACTTTATGACAAATGTCTTTGTGGCATACAATTAAAAGGGGACCATAACGTTTCTTTAAATGACTCTAAATCCAATACAAATAGATTTCAAAACAGAGAAGAGTGGAAAATTATTATTTAAACGTCTAGACGTTTAAAAAAACCAGTATCGCTCTACATAGGTTGCTTTTCCACCCCTTCGTAAAATATCGACACTTACCGCCGCTTTTGTGTGCGTGCACACGCGCAAACACAAATACACTCCCCCTCCTCTGACAATTAACATTTTAATTTGGCAAAACACAGACGGTGTGGGGGGGGGGGACTGGAAAATTAACACAAGGGATGTTGAAGTAGGGCTTCTCTCTGTTTCTCTTTTATTACTGAGGGAGGCAATAAATATTTATTTATAAATAAATAAATATATGAGGACTCCTGGGTGCTCCCTGAGCTCGGTTGTTTTCTTGCAGGCATTTTACTACCCACATTAGGTAGGTAATGAAACGTCTGCAAGAAGACGAGCAAGCCCACAGAGCACCAAGGAGCCCTCATTTCAACCCTGATATATATATATATATTCTCTTTTATCGGTAATCTTAAATAAGTAACACCGCAGCAAACAAAAAACAAAAAAAACAAAAACCCCAGCAATTGATATCTCCCCAGGCCGCTTCATTCATTCCGATTCCAACACAAAAAAATAAAAAGACGCCCACTCCGCCTCCAGGACGATGACGTCATCCTCCAAAAAGCCATCTTGAAAGGGAAGAAGTAGCTGTGGGCGGAGCGAAGAACCCAAAGTTAACCCGGATTGGTCTGATACTTTCCCTCCGCCCCCAGATTGGATTAACTCTTTCGAAGGCCGCCTTTTTGAGAGTCGGCGTTTAAGCAGGTTCGAAGTTTTCCTTCCTCGGCCGAAGAACGAGTTAAGGCGAGCGAATTTGTTCGCCGTGCGCGCGTGCGCAGTCGACTCCCTCCGAGGCGGGGGGGGGGGCTGCGGGGTCGTCCGCGGATTCTCCCGCACGGCGGATGGTCGTGCACCATGAACGGGTGGCCCGGACTGAGGACGGACTGTGAGGCGATGCTTACTCGGTTCCAGCAAGCCGAGAGTGTCCGCTTCGAAGATTTCGCCTTGCTCTGGAGGCAGAACCGTTTCGACACCATTTTTTAGTGAGTCCCCTTTCCTAAGTTGCTTGTCACCCCTGCGTGGTTTCGAGTCCCTCGTCCCAGGAGAGCGAGAGCGGCGGTGGGGCTTTTCCACCTGTGAGTGCCGAGCCTGCACGCCAAGACTTGTGAAAAGTTTATTTGGAACACGGTTGAATTTTCTCTGCCTCCCCCCGCACTTTTTCACTCCCCCTCCCCGCCTTTAAATAGTGAGTCAGAGATAAGGGAAATAGTGAAATCTTCCTGCACTTTTTATATGGTGCTGTCCTAACGTTTTAGTTGCATATTCCCTCGTCACTGTAGTTAGGGATGAGAAAAGTCAGGATGGAAAAGATTATATCTTTGGAGAAGCCCCCTCCATTTAGATGCATTGGAATTGCAACTTGGAGAACTTCCAGATATAGAATAGACTAGAATGGCATAGTTGGAAGGGACCTTAGAGGTCTTCTAGTCCAACCCCCTGCCTAGGCAGGAAATCCTATACCATTTCAGACAGATGTTTATCCAACATTTTCTTAAAAACTTCCAGTGTTGGATCATTTATAACTTCTGGAGGCAAAGTTGTTCCACTGATTAATTGTTCTAACTGTTAGGAAATTTCTTCTTAGTTCTAAGTTGCTTCTCTCCTTGATTAGTTTCCACCCATTGCTTCTTGTCCTGCCCTCAGGTGCCTTGGAGAATCAAGATCACGTGAAGTGTTAATACCACTTTATAATGCCTTGGTAAGACCACACCTGGAATACTGCATCCAGTTTTGGTCACCACAATGTAAAAAAGATGTGGAGACTCTAGAAAGAGTGCAAAGAAGAGTAACAAAGATGATTAGGGGATTGGAGACTGAAATATATGAAGAACAGTTGCAGGAACTAGGTATGTCTAGTTTAATGAAAAGAAGGATTAGGGAAGACATGATAGCAGTGTTCCAATATCTCAGGGGCTGCCACAAAGAAGAGGAAGTCAAGCTATTCTATGCCTCTGTTTATGCAGCCTAGAACTGTGTTGGCTTTTTTGGCAGCTGCTACATCCATATGATGGATGTTGGCTTGGCACTCTGGCAGTTTAATCCTCTGTCTACACATTTATCTTTTTCCACATTTTTTTCCTTTTTATTGAGTTAGTATAAAGCTTGATACAATTGATCCAATACAACTATATTTATAAAATATTCTTAAATTCTTAGCACTCTATTATTTAGAGCTGAAGAAGCTTCTTGGATAAGAAGCAAAATGTCTTCAAAGAAAAAACAGAAAGTCCAGTTTCTCTTGAAAAAAGCACCTTTGGGACCTGGATGACTGAGAATTTCCATAGACACTTTATTATTTAGATAGAAGGTGCCCGGAGCGCAGTTACCTTCCCACCAAAGTGATCCCTATTTTTCTACTTGCATTTTTACATGCTTTCAAACTGCTAGGTTGGCAGAAGCTGGGATAAGTAACGAGCTCACTCCGTTACGCAGTACTAGGGATTCGAACCGCTGAACTTCCGACCTTTCTGATTGACAAGCTTAGCCACTGAGCCACCACGTCCCTTAAGCGATAGTTGCGACTGCCGAAAAAACCAATAGTTCATAAAAAGTGTATTCCTGCTTTAAATAATTCTTAAGCTCAAATAAAGTAATCAATTCCAAGCACAGTATATAGAGAAATGTAATCTGTTCTACTTCTATAAATATTCCAAGTGTTAATGCAATAAAGAAGTGAATAACATTTATAACAGAACTTGTGCAGATTTGATAGAAGAACAAATGGCATATTTCAATCTTTTCTCTTTGATCTAGGTAGTCAATAATTAATTTCTTCTGGAACTAAGACCTTAAATTTTGGTTGAGGTTGATATATATTGTATTTTTTTATTTTTGTGCTGATCTTTTGTCTAGTGGTAAAATAAGGACTCCAGAGCAAATCAAGTTCACCAAAGAAGCTTTAGCCCTGGTATGGCCCTACTTTTTGCCTCCTTACACTTTCCAGATCCGAGTTGGTGCTCTTTATCTTCTGTATGGTTTGTACAACACACAACTGTGTCAACCAAAACAAAAGGTAAACTTAAAATGCTTTAAATTCATTGTCTAGTAATCTTGCGTTGTAACTGATGTTCTTAGCAGGGGTGCCAAACTCAAGGCCCATTGGCTGGATCCAGCCCATGGGATGCTTAGATCTGGCCTGCGGGGCTGCCCTGGAAACAACGAAGTACTGGCCCACGGTGCCTCTGCTAGTGAAAACGGAGCCTGGAAGGGCTGAGCTCCATTTATACTGGTAGAGGGTTGCAGGAGGCTGTCGCAGCCGAAAATGGACCCCTCATGAGCTCTGCTTTCTTTGGCAGAGTGCTAGCAAAACAAACTACTAGCATGAGTGGCATTTGATCACATGAATAAGGTTGAGCTGGCCATGCCTACCCTGGCCATGTCCGCTCCCCCCCACAAGGTCAAACACAAGCTTGATGTGGACCTCAATGAATTCAAGTTTGACACCCCTGTTCTTTAGTCTTGAGTTGAAATTTTATTTAATATAAAAGGTATGAGTGGGAAGGCTGACCTAGTGAATAGTATGCTCTGATTTTTTGCCTCACAGCTGTCTGTCATATAGGGCTAAAAATTGGCTTCTTTACAGAGCTGTGTTAAAGAGTGGCAATATACATGAAACATATTGGATAAACTTAAAGAGCAGGATGCAGAAATGTATATGTACAAACTATCATCAATTTAAAAAGTATTTAGATACTTTAGATTACTGGGATGGAAACCACCAGCAAATCCCTGGGCCATAGGCTAGTGTGTGAGGTTTTTAAAAAAATCCATAACAAGGCACTGCAAATTACTTCTGTATTTTTGCCAAGAAAATAACATCAGGAGTCAAACTCAAAGAAGGTATTTTCTTTTCTCTTTTAACCTGCTATTTATCATATAACAATGAAGCCTAGAAATAATGTTTCTATCTCCTACTGTTAAATATTCTGGGAATTAATTGTAAGAAGACCATGTAAACCCCCACTCCATGCATTCTGAATAAATAAAGCACTCCAGTTTGTTGCTTCAGTTAGAGCTAGGTCAGGGGTCTGCAAAGTTGACTCTTTGAAGACCGGTGGACTTCAACTCCCAGCATAGCTGGCTGGGGAATTCTGGGAGTTGAAGTCCACCGATCTTCAAAGAGCCAACTTTGCAGACCCCTGAGCTAGGTGATTTAGGTATTTGACTGTGCTGACATCCTTTGTAATATCCATTCGGTTAGCCACATAGGCTGTTTAATTACTTCACACTTCAGGGTATGTTTCTGACTTGGATGAAGATATTTTTGTTTGTTTTGTATTTCAGATTAGGGTTGCACTTAAAGATTGGGCTGAAGTCAGTAAATTCAAGCAGGAACTTTTAGATGCCCAGCACTACGATGCAGCATATATCTTCAGGAAACTTCAGATGGACAAAGCATTCTATTTCACAGCAATGCCCAAATTTGTGAGTTATTAAAACCATATTAACAGAAGTACTCATTGTACCGTCTCTATTTTCTGTCTGAATGGGTGGTCATCTTATCATTCTGTTAACAAAACTTGTGATTGTTTCAGGTCTGGTATTCTGCATCCTATTCTCTCTCCTGCAATATCCAAGCATCACAAGAGAATGGGAGAAATGGATTTTCTAGCATAGATCCTGTTTTCTTTCTCATACAAATGCTTCTTCAATTAATAGTGTATTTTTTGCTCCATAAGACCCCCTCCCCCCTCAAAGGGGTGGAAATGTCTGTGCGTCTTACAGAGAAAAGATTGCGTCCTTTTACAGTGCTGTACCCTGCTGCTTATGCCTTTGTCATGACACGAGGCTGGCTCCAGGGTATTGTGAATTCATCTCTGAGTGAGGGGTACTTGCCTACCGTCTTGAAAGAGGCGGTGGTGAGGCCCCTCCTCAAGAAGCCATCCCTGGACCCGGCTTTATTAGAGAACTATCGTCCCGTCTCCAACCTTCACTTTTTAGTGAAGGTTGTTGAGAGTGTGGTGGCCCAACAGTTTCCTCGACACCTGGAGGAAGTTGATTATCTAGACCCGCGCCAGTCCGGCTTCCGGCCCGGTCACAGTACCGAGACGGCATTGGTCGCGTTGGTGGATGATCTCTGGAGGGCTCGGGATAGAGGTTGTTCCTCTATCCTGGTCCTGTTAGACCTCTCAGCGGCTTTTGATACCATCGACCATGGTATCTTATTGCACCGATTGGGGGGGTTGGGGCTGAGAGGCACCGTTTTACGGTGGTTCTCGTCCTACCTCTCTGGTCGGTCGCAATGGGTGTTGGCAGGAGGGCAGAGGTCGGCCCCGAGGCCCCTCACATGGGTTCCTCAGGGGTCGGTCCTCTCGCCACTTCTGTTCAACACCTACATGAAGCCGCTGGGCGAGATCATCCGTGGTTTTGGGGTGGAATACCATCTGTACGCTGATGACACCCAGCTGTACATATCCACCCCAAACCACCCCAACGATGCCGTCGAGGTGCTGTCCCGGTGTCTGGAGGCCGTACGGGTCTGGATGGGTAGTAACAAACTCAGACTCAACCCGTCCAAGACCGAGTGGCTGTGGTTTGCGGCACCCCGGTTCAGCCAGATCAGTCCAACACTGGCCATTGGGGGCGAACAACTGGCCCCCGTGGAGAGGGCGCGCAACTTGGGCGTCCTCCTGGATTCCCGGCTGTCCATGGAGGACCATGTGGCGGCCGTGGCCAGGGGGGCGTTCTATCAGGTTCGCCTGATACGCCAGTTGCGCCCCTTACTGGACCGGGGGGCCCTTCGCACGGTCACTCAAGCGCTTGTGACATCTTGGCTGGATTACTGTAACGCTCTCTACATGGGGCTCCCCTTGAGGTGCACTCGAAAGCTACATTTAGTGCAGAATACGGCCGCGCGGGTGGTTATGGGTGCCTCAAAGCAAGCCCACGTAACACCTCCTGCGCGAGCTGCACTGGCTGCCTGTGGCCTTTCGAGTGCGCTTCAAGGTGTTGACCACCATCTTTAAATCGCTCCATGGCTCGGGGCCTAGCTATATACGAGACTGCCTCCTGCCCCATACATCCCTTCGTCCGGTCCGCTCCCACAGAGCGGGCCTTCTCCGGGTGCCGTCGGCTGGGCAATGCCGGCTGGCGACACCCAGGGGAAGGGCCTTCTCTGTGGCGGGCCCGGCCCTCTGGAACGACCTACCCCCCGACCTTCGCACTACCTCGGACCTCCGCCTCTTCCGCCAACGTCTCAAGACGCATTTATTCCATCAAGCCGGCCTAGGATAGCCCCCCGCTTCTGACTTTTTAAATATAAATTATAATTTGGTAAAGTTTTAATATGGGTTTTAGCACGGGTTTAATTAATTTAATATATTTTAATTGATGTATATTGTATTGTGTGGTTTTAAATAATGCCTGTGCGCCGCCCTGGGTCCTAACAAAGAGAAGGGCGGGGTATAAATTTGATAAAATAAAATAAATAAAATTGCCCGCCTCTTATGTCTCCGCAGTGTGGGAGTCAGTCTGCAGAGCTGGCACATGAGAGGACACCTATTTGTGGTCCTCTTAGGCTCCGCCTGATTTTTTTTTCTTGTTTTGCTCCTCTAAACCTAGGTGCGTCTTACGGTCAGGTGCGTCTTATGGAGTGAAAATACGGTACATTAGAAAGGTTGAGCTGACAACTTAGTTTAGAATGCTTGTTGCTTCTACAATGATTGGCTTTTCCCATAATCCTCAGCTATTTGCTGCAAAATTTGACCTAATTGGACCTGGTGGGATCTGCAGTAATTCTGATCTGCCTATGCTTCTTTGGATTATGTGTAACAGAGTATGGATGTTGCTTTGAAAAATGTGGCTCCACTTGGTACCCCCCTCATTAAGAAGTTCTTTGGTTGATGCTGGAATGTATTCAGAGTTACTGCTATTGTGGCATTAAAACGGCCTGAAATTTCATGCGTGTTGGGTGATTCAGATACATGCGTTTCCTAGTGTTTTGATTCTGATATGACCGTCTCTTTCTTAGCTTTCATTTAGGACTAAAAAGAACATGCATGCAAATACTGAGATGAAGAGGGAATTCAGAGATCCTACTGATCGTGTTGCCATGCTTTGCAATGAAAATTTCTTGGAGGTATGCTTAACACCGTTTGCAACAAGGTTATTTTTGGCTTGTGTCCTATACCAGTGATGGCTAACCTTTCTGTTGTTGGGTGCCAAAAATGTGAGGGTGCACTTGCAATAGCGTGTGGCATGCTGGCACCCATAAAGTGCGCCCCCCGCATTCACGCACAACCCCCCCATGCCACTGCACTACTCGCCTTCCAGCTGAGCTTGGTATTTGGGCGGGGGGAGGCTGCTTTTGCCCTCCCCAGGCTCCAGGAAAGTCTCTGGAGCCTGGGGAGGGTGAAAAACAGGTCCAAAGGACCAACGGGAAGTTTGGAACTGAAAATTCATTAGGCCCTTTGGGCCTGTTCTTTGCCCTCCCCAGGCTCAGGCTTTCCTGAAGTCTGGGCAGTGCGAAAACAGCCTCTCTTGGCACCCCTGGAAGGCCAAAAATCAGCTGGCCAGAGCGCGCATGTGCGCTGGAGCTGACAGCTCATATGCCGACACATATGGCTCCATGGGCCACCTGTGGCACGTGTGCCATAGGTTCACTATCATGGTCCTATATACTGTAACAATGTTATTGATTAGCAATTTTACAGAGAAATAGATATAACACTAAAAAAACCTTATAATCTAAATATCTTTCTGTGAATGTAATCCATACTTTGTGTCTATTACATTTGTTGCTTAAACCTCAAGGTGTTTGCTGAAATCCAGGCCAGGCAATTTTCATATACTACCTGAAAAAGAAGTACAACTGAATTTTGAGAGATCCCCAACTCCATCTGATCTCCCCCAGGAATTCCTTTGAAAAGTTAAAGAACATAGAAACAAAGGAGATCTCTCATAAGCTTTATATAAAATGTTATTATGAACTTTTTTAATTTCTAAAGACATATTCATAACTTACACCTTCTGGTTAGCAAGTTTTTTTTCCTAACAATTCTGTGATTGTCTGACACGGATCCAAATCTTTTAACTTCGTCTTACCAGCATATATTCCTAATATGAATGCGGAACTGACCATGTTTTCTGTTTGGATGAAACATTAAGAGCAGGATATCCAGCAAAATATGACAACAATCTCAATTTGTACTAATGGGGTTATTGAGAAAATTTGTTTTTTATCTGTTTTACTTATAAGGAAACAAAAAATATTCATGAGCACTATACAAAAATGAAATGTCTGATCTCTATGGATCAAAGTCAGCCAGATAAGGCTATCAGTTTGATTAAAGATGACTTTGCAGCCAAGTTCCAAGATATCATTCTGGATTATCAACAGTGGCAGAAAAAGAAAATGGTATGTAATTTTATTTTTCTTTAGAAATTGGTGTATAAATGCTATAAACTAATGGATTTCACTACATAGTATCAGAAAAATAATAATCAATGTAACAACAAAATTTTATTACTTTATATAAGCTATTTATTTTTGTAATCTTTTTATAAACTATTAAGGTTCAATAGCCATATGGGAAGAAAATTGTCTTTGAGGTCTTTCTGAAGGATTTTGAGATAGAGGCAACTCAAAACTTAATATTTAAAGACATGTTGCAAAGACATGTTGACAGAGGCAGGCATAATCTTGCTTCTTGAGGCAATTCCTGGTGGATGATGTTGGAACTAGTTTGCCATTTAAATGTAGTAACAGTTCACCAGCTTTCTATGCACGTGCATGTGTCTTCTTGTGATATTGCTGGGAGAGGGAAGTCACCTTTCATCTGTATAATGATTTGACTGTACAAATCCGATGTGTATCGAATGAATTCTGCGATTTAAATAGTATCTGTATTTTTTCAGGAATCCCCCTTATCTACTGTGGATGACGAAATAAGGAACAGAAAAGAAGGTTGTTCCCAAGTGACTGAAGTAAGGAAATCATCATCATCATAGTATAATATTTAATTTATTTATAGGAATTCCTAATAGGATCTCATTTACTGTAAAAGTCCCTTGCAGTCATTTCTAATTCAGCTCTATAGTACAGAATCAAGAAGACAAGAAGACAAGAAGAGGCCGGTGGGGTGGGGATGGATTATCCCTGGATAGCTATCCTTATTGTCCTCAAAGCTGAGTAGGTATTTGAAACAGTAATTTATTTACAAAGAAAAATGATATATTTCTAGCATTTATTTCAGGTTTTTTATGCATGATACGGAAAATGGTTAAACATTAGAAATCAAGAAGTAAAAAAAAAAGTATTGCAAACTGTATTGGTAATCTTCTCTTTTCAGGCATTTGGCAGAGCTCAAACATTAGCTGAAATCAAATCCAGATCATATTCTGCAGTTGCTCAGGTAAGTATGTAAAGGCTGCAGTTTTTTCTATGCCTTTGACTCCCAGTGACTCCCTGGACCAAAAACTCCCAGTGCCTCCCTAGACCAAAAACGGAGCACTTTGTGTGCATGCATGTGCATCTGGGTCTCAATCAGGAAGAGAAGTTGCCCTGAAAAATATACTTCTGATTTTCGGCAAGTCTTCTGGAAATTGTCGCGCATGCCCATGTGCCGATCAGTGGCCCGACCGCTTGCCCACACCAGAAAATGGAAAACCAGCTCTTCCGGTTTCCAGCACTGCTGCACGCAAAAAGGCTGGTGATATGTGCATGTATGCCAGAAACCCGAAAGAGGAACGGCCGATGCTGCGTGTGCCAGGCAAAATGGGCACACATGCCATAGGTTCGCCATCACGGCCCTAGACAAATCCCTCTAGTTTTCTTCACAAGGTTTTTGGAAGTGGTTTGCCATTGCTTTCCTCCTATAGCTAAGAGAAAGTGACTGACCTAAGGTTGTCTTTTGTGCCTAAGACAGAACTAGAATACATGGTATCCCACTTTGTAGCTTTGTGTTTTTAACCACTACCCCACACTGACTTTCTTAAAGGCCATAATTATCTGAACTTCATTTCAGTGTGTCTGTAAGAGAAGACATTTGAAAAAGTTAGACAAATTAAATTAGTGCTAAACAAGATGTCCTGCTGATTAGAAATCTGCCTATGTAACATTGGATGTAACCCTTAACATGCTTTCTTGGTATGCAAAGATAAATTTAGCAAATTGCAATTTTTTTAATAGCTTAATCCTGACGTAGTAGTGATTGTCATGATTTACAACTGTAATTCCAGGTTCAATTATAGTTGTATGTTGAAGACTGTCTGTAGCCATGGAGAGAAGAGGCAGCAAAGCACTTCATTCCATGATTTTATTTAAGAAATTAATATGGCTGGCCAATTCACTATCAGTAACTCCAGATGGTTTACAAAGATGATAATCCAATATCTAAAAAAAAAAAATCTATCCCCCCTCCCCCAACAACAGTCAGTCAAATAAGTCATTTGGTGAGTTCCATCCCATTCAGGGGTCCAGGCCCACTGGCAAAGTCTTTAGGTGCCTTGTCGGAGTGGGAGCCAATCTTATTTCCATGGGATGATGGGCTCCCTCCCTTCCACAGGGAAGGAGCCACCAAGGAGAAGGCCCTTCTTCTTGGTCCTGTTGCATGAACCTCCTTAGGAAAGACAATCCATAGAATTCCCTGCCTCTCCACTTTAGTGGGTTGAGTAAAAGTTTCCTTTTTGAAATTGCATTTCCTCCCCTCCACCACCCACCCAAATCTATCCTGGAAGCAAGACCGTAACAACATTCAAGCTTGCATCCCCAATTGCAGATAGTAGAGCCTAATAGTTAATAGAATGTATTTTCCCCATGATTAGTTTACAAATACAGTGGCAGAATTAAATGCCTTATGATAAATCCATTGGATCATCATCTTTCTCAGAGCAATATTATTGTGTATTCATTGCTTGGGCATTTTCTTTGGCTGAAAATCTCTTTAGGCTTCAAAGTCTAGGCGACATCGCCAAGTTAAGCTGGAATCTACTGAATTGGGATCAAATCGTGGGAAAACCAGATTGCCTAGGAAAAGAAGTGTCAGGAAATGTTTACCAACAGCAAAGAAGTCAGAACATCTGGAAAAGAGAGGTAATTAGCATAGTAGGATTAATCTGGGGAAATTGCTGTTTCTACAATGCCCCTGGTGTATAGGCCCTCTAATCAGTGTGCATTGTGTGCGTTGTGAATGATGTGCCATAACACAAGAGATACGTATCCTTCCTGAGCCTTTCATTGTGCTTGCCACTTTTAAATGTATCACTCATGAATGTCCTTCCTTGTCTTATAAAATAATTCAGCAAGCTGGTCTTGCGTAACAGTTTTGACTCTCTTAATATAACATCTGCCAAATACGTATATGGATATTAGACTTCAGGGAATTTTAGCATAGGTGGGTTGTATTTTAATGTTCTTAAATTTTAGTACAGGTTTAATTTAATTCGTTTTTAACTTTGTATATATTGTATGTTTTATATGGTTTTTTAATTTTTCCTGTACACTGCCCCGAGTCCCTTCGGGGAGAGGGGGCGGTTTATAAATCTAATAAATTATTATTGTTATTGTTATTATTATTGTTGTTATTGTTATTGTTGTTATTATTATTATTATTATTATTATTTGTCTGTAGTTTTGTGTGTGTGTGTGTCTGTATATTATTTCATAACAGTCTCATAACTGATGAAAAGGTTTGATGAAAGAAAATTAGTTCATCTGTAAATCATTGTAACAGTCTCCTGTCTAGTGGGAAGGATTTTGCAATTATGATACGGGAAGAATCTAATCCAATTTAAGCTCAGGTCCCAAACACCACAATACAGAAGGGGAAAAGTCCTTCAAGTAATCAGGTTCTAACATTTAAATATATGAGTAGTTTCTGTGACAAATAGCCATCCTGTAGATCAGGGGTGTCAAACTCAACGCCTGCGGGCTGGATCCGGCCCACGAGGTGCTTAAATCTGGCCCATGGGGCTGGCCTGGAAATAGCGAAGGACCTGCCTGCGGTGCCTCTGCTAGCAAAACCGGGAGTGGGGGCCCGGGCACATTCCACCGTGAGCCGTTTTTGGCCTGTATGGCCTCCTGCAGCACCCTGCCAGCCAAAATGCACCCCATTTTAGCTGGCAAAGTGCTGCAGTAGGCAGTCCAGGCTGTGGTTCTCTCGTGCCCCATTTTGGCTGTCCAATCTCCCCCTCTGGCTGGCCAGAAGAGGAGAACTACGGTGCTGATCCGGCCTTGGAAGAAATCCAGTTTGACACCCCTGCTATAGATCTTCAAAGTTTATTATCTGACAACTTCGCAATTGTATTTTGTTCTAGCCACAATTCTCAAATTGTCTTTTAGGAAATTCCACGTAAAAATGGATTACAGATAGTTCTTAATTAGATAGTCCTGAGTTAGGACTATAATTGAGCCTGCCGATCATGGTTGTAAGTCATGATGGTTATAAAGCGGATGACTGTGTGACCAGACCCATTTTATGACCTTTTTTGTAGCTGTTGTTAGGTGAATTTTTCCCCCCGGGTTGGTTTTTGTTTTTTTTTTTAAACCAGAAATGGATAGTAAATGCCAGTTTTTGACAAAACTGTTATGTGACTGCAGAGTGTGGCAAATGACTGTAAATGCAGACTGGTTGCTGAGTATCCAAAATGTGGTCACATGACAACAAGAGAGGTTGACATCAGAATTTTGAAAATGGATCATAGGTCCCCTTTGAGGAGTCCATTGGGATTGAAGGGTTCATTGGGATGAACAATCGCTAGCAACCCGTTGTCAGTCAAAGACTTACCTGTACATAGTTTTATTGCAGCCTATAAAGTATTACAGGGGTGCTCTTTGTTAGGGGAAATTTTTCTTGTTTTATTTTTTGGGGAAGTAATGGCTGGTTAAGCTATTAATCCAGGTTTAGAGGATATATTGAATCTATATAAACTACTCAACAACAATTTATAGATATGAATTGTGATCCTTTGTAACTATAGTTGAATCTATGATATGGGTTCAGGTGACACAGTTAGCCAAGCCAGTTAGTGTGTTGTGCAAACTCAGTATCACAATATTTTTGCTATGCGGTTTTAGATTATTGTTCTGGGCATATGAGAAGGAAATTGTGGATATTTGCATGCTGGTATGCCTATCATTTCAACAGGGATGCGGTGGCTCAATGGCTAAGACACTGAACTTGCTGATCAGGTCGGCAGTTCAGTGGTTTGGATCCCTAGCGCTGCATAATGGAGTGAGCTCCCGTTACTTGTCCAAGCTTCTGCCAACCTAGCAGTTCAAAAGCATGTTAAAATGCAAGTAGAAAAATAGGGACCACCTTTGGTGGGAATGTAACAGCATTCTGTGCGCCTTCAGCATTTAGTCACGCTGGCCACTTGACCACGAAGATGTCTTTGGACAGCACTGGCTCTTCGGCTTTGAAACAGAGATGAGCACCATCCCCTAGAGTCGGGAACGACCAGCATACAATACAGTGTATGTGCAAGGGAACCTTTATCTTTATGTCTATCATTTATGTATTTTTGAATGCAAAGATGGAACATATATGTTACAAGATTAGCCAAAATAATCATTCTGACTCAACTGCTGATCTTCAAAAGTTAACTGCATGTTGCTTTTGTAGAAGTTTACAGCAATGAGGATCTATTAGAAAAACAAGTTCTGTAACTGGATGGCTATCAACAATTTATCCTGCTTGTGGAAGTTGTCTATTCTAGAAGGCCTTTCAGATTTGAGTGTTACAGAGCTCTTAGAAACATTACAATTGTTTTTACAATTAATTGTAATAATCTGTAATTGTTATTGTATTTTGACATTATAACAATAGCTGTTGCTTTTGTAGTTGCATAGAGTTGCTAACTGAAGTTAAAAAACAAATATTTTTTTAAAAAAAACAAAAATTCTCTTTTATTTTGTTCGTTTTGCAGGAACTTTATTACTGACAGCACAGGAAAATATTGACAGACTGAATATGCCTGTGATTGGAGATGATGATGATGATGATGAAGAAGAAGGAAATGATCACTCAAGTGATGAAGGTATATTGTAGTACACTTCTGCAAAATAGTTCTGACAAAAAAGGAAAAATCCTTCTTAGCTATCTCCGACACAAGCAGATACATGAATAGTCCTACTTAAGTACCAGTTCTCTCTTCCATTTGAGAAGTTTTCCTTTCAAACATTACACTGGAGAAAAACATTCAGCTGTTGAACTGTAATCTTTTTCATGTATAGGTAATGTAATGTCTCAGTTATTGAACAACTCAATTTTTCAACAAGGTGTTCTAGACCAGGGGTCCCCAACCCCTGGGCCGCGAACCGGTGCCAGTCCGCGGCTTGGTAGGAGCTGGGCCGCAGGGCTAGGGAGGAGGGGGCAGCCCCCTGAGCAGAGTGCCCGGGAGAACGCAGGTGCGGCTGTTCGCGCCGTTGGAGCAACCCTCCCTACTGGCCACCGATTCCCTCCCCCCCGCGGAGCCTCCCCTGCTGGCATGCCGGCCACTCGTTTTCTTCCAGGGGCTGCGGAGGCTCCGCAGCAGGGGGAGGGAACTGGCGGCAGTAGGGAGGGTTGCTCCGGCAGCGCCCAGAAATCCCTCCATCGACGAGGATGGAGCGAACAGCCGCGCCTGCGTTCTCCTGCGCGCTCTGCCCAATGGGCTGCTCCTTCCTCCTCCTCTCCAGCCCTGCGGCCCGGCTCCTACCCAGCCACGGAGCCTGACCGAGTGAATGAGCGACCAAGTGCGGCGGGCGGGCTGAGGAGGCTGGGGGGGGGGGGGGAACGACAGACAGACAGAGGCACAGACAGAGAGAGAGGGAGGGAGGGAATCAGAGAGAGTGACAGACACACACAGAGAGACAGAGAGGGAGGGAGGGAGAGAAAGATAGACAGAGACACAGAATTAGTGATTGAGTGAATGCAAGACAAACACACACACACATAGAGTGACAGAGATGGACGGATGAAGGAGAGAGAGACAGAGAGAAAAAAAAAGAAAGAAAAAAGTGGTAGAGAGAAAAAGAGAGAGAAAGCGAAAGAGAGAAAGGAAAGAAAGAGACAAAAAGATACAGAAAGAGAGAAAGAGAAAGAAAGAGAGAAAGAGAGAGAAAGAGAGAAAGAGAGAGAAAGAAAAAGAGAGAAAGAGGGAAAGAAAGAAAGAAAGAGAAAAAAATAAAGAGAGAAAGGGAAAGAGAAAGAAAGAAATAGAGAGAGAGAGAAAGAGGGAAAGAAAGAGAGACAGACAAAGAAAGCGAAAGAGAGAGAGAGAAAGAGAAAGAAAGAAAGAAAAAGAAAGAAAGAACTAATGACCACAATTGAGGCCAACCAAGATCATTGTTAAGTGAGTTTCACATTTTCCAAGTTGGCCATGCCCACCCAGTCACATGCCTGCTGAGCCACTCAGCCAGTCCGCAGAATTTTCTTTACAATGAAACCGGTCCCTGGTGCAAAAAAGGTTGGGGACCCCAGTTCTAGACCAAGCTACATCCAAAAAACATAAGGTAATTCCTGGAAACTTGGCATTCAGACAAATCAGCCATCAACAGGCAAATTGAGATAGACCAGCGGTCCTCAATGTTTTGATAGCCAGGGACTGTTCTGTGAAGGGCAGTTTTCGGCAGACCAGGGGAGGGTGTGGTTTTACATGCTGCCTAGATCCCGCACATATGCAGATAGGGCTTTGCTTGCTTGCATGGCCTGGTGAGTCGCAGCCTGATGCCAGTCTTTGGCTCAGGGCTTGGGGACCCCTGAGATAGGCAATATTTATACACCATTCAAAAGATCTTATGAAAAATCTAATGGGAAACAGAAAGACCAGAACATCTACCTGTCAGAGAGAGGGAGAAGAATTGCTGCAAAACTGAGTTTCCTGAAGTGGACCATTAGACTCCTACTAAAAACTTAAAAAACGATCTAGTAAAAAGAAAAGTCAACCAAATGAGCAACATGCAAACACAAGCAAACACCCCAGGGGCAAAAGAAATTCAAGTTTAATTTGTGTATATTGTTTAGTGGACTGCTAACTTGGCCAAATGGACTGCTAAATTGGCCATGCCCACCCAGTCACATGACTACCATCAGTATTTTATGTTGATTGAAAATAGTTGTTATTAGTCAATTTAAACAAACAACCTATTAAAAAATAGGATTTGAATATAGAGTTTTTTTTGTTCATAGCTATAAGCTGTGATCTTGTTTCTTCTATTTTCAGATTTCATACCTAACAAGAGGAAAAAGGCTCATTAAGGATCTTAAGGGAAATGGTGATACATGAATCATCTGTCTGAATAAACCATGTTTTCCAGCCACAGATGAGGCAATCTGAGTGACCGAATGCTATGTTGTGAACTTGACACTTGTTAAGAAGGCACAGAAGCAGAAAAGACATGTAAATTCTGATAAGCATTACATATGATTTACTTCATGGAAGATTATAATGGATTATTCATATTCAAAATAGATTTTGGTAAAAGTTACTTTCATTTTTAAAAGGTCTTTAGCCACGTTAATTATATGAAAGAAGAAACTGATACTGGACAGTAACAGATTTGTAAATGCAGTGCATATGTACATTTTAGCTTTTTATGTACCTACTTTACTCCTGCTTCCATTGGTTTATTTGTAATTGTAAGTTATTGTTAGAAGAACCTAGAATGAAACAATATTCTGAAGAATCAGAAGATTTAACGTTTTTGCCCTGTTGAAGGTTATGGAGTTCATCTCTGCTTCTTTTTCTGCAAAACTTTGGGGAATGAACTATGAACTAGACTGAAGGATGTGATTCTAGATTTTTCACAATGGAGAAGATAGAAAACGAGATGTTTGCCAGCTTAAACTAACGTTTGAAATTTACAGGCAGGCTGAAATGTGATGTATTCTAAGAAGCTGAAAGAAAGCATAGTTTTGTCCTGCTTGTTTCTTACTTATTTACTTACTTACTTACTTTATTAGATTTCTATCCCCCCCTATCTCCCAAAATGGGACTCAGGGCGGCGCACAGGAATTTAAAAATCTAAAAATACAAACAATACAAAATTCTACAAAAGTTAAAACTAAAATTAAATAATTTAGCCCGTGCTAAAAGACCAATATTAATTTAAAACCCAACTCTAAAAATAGCATAGTTGTAGCAGCTATGCCAGGCTGGCCATATGGAAGAAATATGTTTTCAGTGTCTGGCGGAAGAGGCGGAGGTCGGTGATAGTGCGAAGGTCAGGGGGGAGGTCATTCCAGAGGGCAGGGCCTGCCACAGAGAAGGCTCTTCCCCTGGGCGTCGCCAGCCAGCATTGTCCGGCGGACAGCACCCTAAGGAGGCCCTCCCTGTGGGAGCGGACGGGTCGAATGGAGGTATGTAGTAGTAGGCAGTCCTGCAAGTAACCATATTCAATATCAATATTGTTTTAATAACAGCAGTAAAATGCAATGAAACAAATTAAAAATAATAAAGAATAAAAGTGCAAAGAAAAAGGAAGAAATAAGAAAACTATTTAAAGAAGCCATTTTGGATCTTCGTCACAGCCTGTAAAAGCAAATGTAGTAATTCTTCACTCCCATAAGGTTACATGCAAGCACCTCTTCCCATAACCCATCCCTTATGCATGTGCAAATTCATAAATCATTAACATTTCATTCAGTCCTAATGCCAGCAAAAAAAATCCATAAATGTTTTTTTTAATGTGGAAACATCTTGTTTTAAACCGTTAACAAATGTTGCAGTCTTTCCTTTTGCTGCTAATCCACCTTAGTCTTTATTTCATTGTAGGATTGTTGGAATATTTGATCTCTCTTCAAATTTTCTTTTTCCCATTTCAAAGGATTCTTCAAGGCTTTAGATCTTCCAGGGTGTTCTCTTTCTCATCTGTTATTTGTTCTTTAACATTTTTTAAAAATTATCTATAGAAGCAGACATCATTGCTGACATTGTAGCTGCTATTTTTTGACCCCATATGTCAAAGATTCCTAAAACATTTTCATGTCATTATTTTATGTTATTTTGTCTCAAATGTTCACCAAAACAAAAGACAAACTTTCTCCTTTTTCCTTTTCTTCCTGGAATCTTTAGTCCCCTCTAGTGTCCAATTTCCAAAATCATAAAAGTGTAGGATTTCTTATAATTTAAAATATACTAATTTAGTTCTCCTGAAGGTACTATTTAATTATTTTCAAAATCTTATAGCAAAAGTTCTCCTATTCCAATTTTGCCTGATGACCAGACCCACAGGAAGAGATGGGAAAGCCAAGCAACAGCTTTTGGAAAAAAATGGGGGGGGGGGGACCCCCTTCCCATCTCTATCCACAGGTGATGAATTCAAATTCCTAGTTTATTGTTCTATGCCTATTTCATAGCAACCTACCTAGTCTGGTAGTTTGCCCCTGGAAAGGACTACCTAAGGTTCAATGGCATTTAAGTGGGATGCTGATGGTGTCAGACCTTGCCTTCTTGTATCTTGGTAACGATTCCTGACTGATCCCGTTTGATACCTTCCTGACAGGGACAGTCTCTCTCTCTGACACATAATAGTCCTTTGATTTGCTTATAAATTTCTTGTGTTAAAGTCTTTATTTGACTTTTTGCTGTTTATTTTATTTTTATTTTTTATTTTATTTTATTAAATTTATACCCCGCCCTTCTCCAAACGGACCCAGGGCGTTTGGAGAATATATTTGTTTATTTCAAATATTTAAATTCTTAAGCTTATAGCTTCCTCAGAAATACAAGAATTTCTGCTTTTATGGCCTAAGGCAGAAAGATAAAGAATTCCATTTGTAAAGGGGTTTTTCGGGCATCTTTTCTAAAAGAACAGTGCGGATTGTATTTTTCTCTGTAAAACTACTAATTCTGTTTAAGCAAATGTATGGTAAGGTTTATGCTAACTGGAAAACATAGCATTTCAGCTCATATTAATGCACTAAATAATTGAACAATAAAATCTTTAGTATATTTTTAATGAGTTGTACCGCACAGGAAATCTTTTAAATTCACATTTGAAGATCTGCTCATGTTGCTGCAGATCTCAAGCTGAGGAGGTGGGTAAAAAGGTCTGCTACAGAACTGTTGAATAGCAGCCCATCAAAGTTCAGTTCTTGGCAATCCTACTGATTGAAACCCCTTCATGGATTACTGCTCTGCCAACAAAAGTGTGTACAGTCAAGGCTATGTTTTTCCCAGTTGCAATGTATGGCTGTGAAAGTTGGACCATAAGAAAGGCTGAGCGCCAAAGAATTGAGGCCTTTGATCTGTGATGCTGGAGAAGACTCCTGCGAGTCCCTTGGACTGCAAGACGATCAAACTGGTCAGTCCTAGAGGAGGTCAACCCTGACTGCTCTTTAGAAGGCCAGATCCTGAAGGTGAAACTCAAATACTTTGGCCACCTAATGAGAAGGAAGGAGTCACTGGAGAAGGGCTTAATGCTGGGAAAGACGGAGGGCAAAAGAAGAAGGGAACGACAGAGAATGAGGTGGCTGGATGGAGTCACTGAAGCAGGATGTGTGAGCTTAAATCGATTCCAAAGGATGATAGAGGACAGGAAGGCCTGGAGGAAGGTTGTCCATGGGGTCATGATTGGTCAGACACAACTTTGCAACTAACAACCGATTGAAAAGGCTACTAATTGAAAAGGCTAGCTTTACAGAAAATGCCAAATCAGAATTCTTAAGAATTCTGACTTTGAACATGGCATGCAGCTACTGAATATGCCTAACAAATCTGGATGCTTCCATCCAGGTTTATAAACTGTGTCATAGTTAACCACAAACTGGTTACATGATTCATTCATTTATTAATTAATTTATTATTTAAATTTATCATCACGGTATGCTCTATGTGCTCAGTCTTTTTTGAAGACCACTCAGAAACTGCAGTTAGCGCAAAAAGGATGTTTGTTGCTAATTGCTATTATCTTAAGACAAAGGCTTATGTGGAAGGAAGCCTTATCAATAGGCTTCCGCCTGCAATTGAAAGAGATTGTTTTTAGCTTTTAAAACTGGGTTGGCATCATGGTACCTGCAATGACTATCCATTCTAATCAGAGTTGAGATGTCTGAGGATGGCTTGCAGGAGAAACCACTGCTGTCATGGGACAGGATTCTTGATTCGGACACTGACAATGTTGCTCAGCTGAGACTAGATTGTCAGACTTGGGAATCTTCAAGTCATGATTCATCTGAGGAGGCTGAGAAATCACAGGCATTTTCTGATCAGCTGGAGCCGTTGGATGATTAAGCACAATCTCCCATGTCTGGATGCTTGCAGCAGTGAGCAGAGCAATGCCAGTCAATGAGGCTTCTTTCTAAGCAAAGGGTGAGGCCTGAGTAATTGCAGTCAGCTGCCTTCAGTCTCTTGGAAACAACAGTTCAGAATAATGGTTTATGATTCTTGGAGCTACCAACTACTTGATTGGCTTTCTGTGACTCTGGATTATGCTATTTCTTTTTGGACTTTATCGGCATTTTTTCAGGCAAGCATTCTCTGCCAGACATTTAAATTACATTTCTGTCTGCTGTTATCTGCTTCAGCTTCTGAGTACAGTGTCTACGTGTATTCCTGCAACCTTGAAGAAGTAGAGCTGCCAACGATGTCCCAGTTAGGTGAAATGAGGCCAGAAAGAGTAACTTTTGGATCTTTCTGCTTTTTTGGGATTATTATGACCATTCAGAAGCTGGTGATAGTTGAACTGTTCTAAAGAGTGCCTTTGGGATCTGAATAGCCACTATTGCATTTCTATCTTGAACTATAGTTTTCACCTTTGTTTTTTCTTCTTGTGATGCTATTGGAGTTGTGAAGTAATATCTCCCCCCCCACATACCCCCATGACAGACATTTTATTGCATTTGTTTTTCTTTTTACTATGGATGTTTTATTGCATTTTTATCTTGTTATAAATTGCTGGATGTTTGTTTCAGTGGCATATCTGCTTTTGACAGTCCCAGCTCCTGGACTCAATGCTTATTGTTTTAAAAAAAATAATTCTCGTAAGTCAAAAATTAATGTGAACATGTCTATTGCTTAGGAGCAGGTCAGATATCATAGGGAGGCAATAAACTTGACATTACCATCTTTTTGCAAGAAGAGATGTAAACTAATCTGGCTCTATTTCTGTGTGTGTAAAGCACAGCTCTGCAGTATAGAATGAGTTTTGTTCAGCGTGTAGCTTCTTTTTTGTCAACCTCCCTAATCTGACATTTTCTGGACCAGTTGAGACTCTCAAGTCCCAGAATTTCCAGGATTTATGATCTTATGTCATTACTGGAGCCAGTCCCAACCAACCTTGAAAGTGAGAAGGATTGAGGATGCTATCCACATTCCTATTGATTGGGCTACTGGTTTAAAAGGTCTCTACCAAGAAAAGTATTTTAAATATACTTCATAGGATATTTATGTGGTTGAAGGAAGGCACCATTTAACAGGTTGGGAGTTGGAGAAGAAACACGCCCCTTCCCCTGTCCAGAACCAATGCAATGTTCTTGCTTGCTGCAAATCCTGTTGATAAGAATGAAGCTAATTATTTTGTATGTGATCAGTTCTGCACCATCTTCTATATGAATAAAAATGTAACAAGAGTTTGTTCAAAACCGCTTATCTCCAAAAGTACTGCACTGATCGCTTCCAAATTTTCACACAATGTTCCTTTCAAGTATGGCACCAATGATATATAGATCGTGTTGTCACACCTGTGCCAGGTACACACAACGGAAATGTAAAAAATTGTAAAAAAGATAGGTAGATGGATACAGAGAGAGCAGTGGGCCACAGGTATTATGTCATCCTTTATGACAAAATACTCTGTCCATAAGATTCAAGGAAAATACAGTAGATAGGTAGGTAGGCAGCTATAGAGATATTGAGAGGGAGGGAGAAATGCAGTAGGTAGGTAGAAGGATAGAGAGGGAGAAGGAGAAATACAGTAGATAGGTAGGTAGGTAGAGGGAGAGAGGGAGAAATACAGTAGGTAGGTTGGTTGGGGGTTATACAATAGTTGTGTATACGTGTTTGTGTGTGCAGGTGTAGATCTTCACAGATTTGGTTGGCCATTTAACCAGACGGCCACAGCACCGCATGGCCGGGAACGGCTATTTTAAATAAAATGTAGAGCCAGTTTGGTGCAGTGGTTCAGGCATCAGGCTAGAAATCAGGAGACTGAGCTCTAGTCTAGTCTGTTCAGGCATGAAGCCAGCTGAGTGAGGTTGGGCCAGTCACTTTCCTTCAGCTCTGGGAAGGAAGCAATGGCAAACCACTTCTGAAAATCTTGCCAAGAAAACTGTCAAGGCAAATCTCTGTCCAGGCAAGAACTGGACAGGACTGAATTGGGGGGGAAAACTGAATAGGAAACGTTATTCTTTTGTGGCTGATAATATAAATCAATTCAAGCAATTTTTTTTACGGGTCGATTTTCTATAGGATTTTCATTTTTACTGGGCGCATTTATTGCAAACATTCCAAGAAACCTTTTCAATGACCGCGAGGCGGAGGACCAGCAACAGCCGCTAAAGAGGGGCGTCGGTACCTTCCAGCCTTTCGATTCCACCCGGGTCTTTGAGCCGGAGGGCGGGGAGGGACTCTTGGAGCACGTGCCGAGCCTCCTGCAGAAGCCCAGCGCCTCCGCAGGCCGCCCCTCCGGCACGCGCCTGCCGAGGTGCCGAGGTACCGAGTCCCGGCGAGCGCGTGCGTAAAATCCGCTCCCGAGCCGCCGCCTCCTCCTCTTCCTCTTTTCCTGGAGGGAAGGGAGCGAAGTAATGGATTAAAGGGTGCGATTTCTTCCCGATTAATGGGAAGGCGGCGGCGGCGACGGCGGCGAGGTGGGAAAGCAGGTGGCTGAGAAGCGATTGTCGCCGCCCCTCCGCAGGTCCTCGGTTGGAAAAGTGGGTCCCTTCAAACCGCTGCAGCAGCGATGGCGACCGATAGTAAGTGCCCTTCTTGCGGGCTTTTGCAGAACGCAGGGTTCTCTGCGGGATTTTCCACTCTGCGCTCTGTGTGTGTGTGTGTGTGTGTGATTCCTGCTTCCTTTGCTTTGGTAGGAGCTGCGTGTCTGCTCCCTCCCCTCCCCGGGTCTCTTTTGCTACCCGTTCTGCATTTTTGCCATACTTCTCTCAGTTGGGAGACCTTTACAGTGTTTGAGATGTCAAATCCCACCAGGCCTGGTATAGATTGGCATTTTTGGAAGCTCTTTATTGGAGAAAGGGATGGTGGTGGTGTCTGTGAATCCTCCCCTGCTCTTTGTCCTCATCTGTCCCCTCCCCGTTTCCCCCTCTCTGCATTTAGCTGCTGCAACCTGAGTTTTGCTTTCCAGATCTCTCAATCTGGCTTCAGATTGGTTTTAAAAGTTGTATGTAATTTGGCTCCCTGACGCATCAATCCTGCCTCGTTCTCTAGAGTTGTTTCTGGCAGAAGAGATCATTGAAGATTTATTTCGGCCACCTGAGTTTTGATCTGACTTCTAAGGATCTGAGGCCCTGGGCTGGGCAGCCGTTTTAATCTAAGGCTGTGTCGATTTGATTATGTTATTACCATCATCTACTGGCACAAGGCTGGGCAACATTCTAACCTAGTTAAGCCTCAACTCAGAATTGAGTGCAATTGCTGCTGCAGAATACAATGTGTGGCTTCCCAAATATTGCACAGCCATCCCAGCCATCGTAACCTGTCTCAGCTGCTGATTGAAAAGCCAGCAATGAACAGTCAGATGCCACCATTCCTGGAAAGCTTGTTGTTCTATCTCGATGTCTACAGTGGCAAAGGTTCACTTTCAAGTAACCTACAGGACATTAATGAGGCCTTTAGCAAAGAAGCATCCTTGCCTGCTATGATGAAATGGAGGAAGGAGATGGCCCAGGAAACCAGCAGCATCCTCTGTTAATTTCACAAGCAACTTAATTCCCCTAAAGCTGGTGAAATATGAAGGTGAAAGAAATGAACAACTGAGTTTGAGACTCTTCAAGAAAAGGCACAGTATGTAAAACAGCTTTCACCAAATTTGATAGCCTCCCATAATTCCCTGACTGGCGATTATGGGAATTAAAGACAATCCCCATTCAATTAATTAAACAGATAGAAATCATAGGGGGCTGGCTGTTGTTTAGACAGCTACATTCATTGCTGTTTCTTTGATGACCTCATTTAAGATATTGATATAAACTTTAAGACTCAAATGGATTAGGGCAGAACTATCTTGGTCTGAATCTGCACATTTAGATCTACAAGAGAGGGCCCTATAAAGATTTCTGTGGTTTGAAATGGGCAAGGTTTCTTTTGTTCTTTGCTTTCAGAATAATATTTCAGACACATATTTTTATAACCAAAATCAAACCTTTTGTTTCTGATGAATTTTCTATTTGCATGTTAGATGTTCTATTTTTCTTTTGAATGTTATGACTTTATTTCATACTATAAGTTGCTATTCATGTCTCACTTGAATAGGAAGTTTTAATATTACATAATTTGGGTGCTCAACTATTTAGGTTGCAGATTTTTTTCATTACACATGCAGGCTAACATAATAGATTGAATAATACTATTTACTTTTTTTAACTTTCTGTTGTCCATATTTTAAGAGAAGAGATAGAAGTATATGTTGTTTGCATTAAAAGTCTTTCTAGATTTTTATATCTTTGTACATTGATTCTTAATATTTGTGAATACACTGTATGAATTTGCCAAATTGAAACATTGACAGAAAAATTTAGACAATAGCTAAAATGTATCAGGCTAGGGAATTTCTCAGAATGCAAATGTTTATTATTATGGTTCATTGCACACAGTCAGCCAGATGTTCAGACTGGATTTGACATTGTTGTCTACTTATCAAATCCTTTCCAAGGTTGATGTCTTATTGGTAGTGGTAGTAGTAGTAGTAGTAGTAGTAGTAATAGTAGTATTTAATTAATAAGAAAGTTATAATTTTAAACTTCTCCAAAGAGTAAGGCCTTTGCATAATGTATCTAAAGTATCATTTGAGCCTTGTTTCTTGTGCCTGGAGTGCGAAATCTGGATTGATTTGTTCAATGATCCATTTGTTTGTTTTCTTTGCTATTTTCTCAAAGTTCAAAAACATCAACATTTCTATTTATTTCTCTCTTCTTCAAAATCAACTTCCACTTGAATAGAGCTTCATAAGGAAAATGATAGCTTGGAGAATTCTTTGTAGGTATGGACACAATAATAATAATAATAATAATAATAATAATAATAATAATAATAATAATAATAATAATAATAATAATAATAATAATAATAATAATAATAATAATAATAATAATAAATTAATTTATAGACCGCTCCCTCTCCCCAAAGGGACTCGGGGCAGTGCACAGGGGAATTAAAAAACATACAACCATAAATACATCATAAATATATAAAAATCAAATTAAACAAGTTATCCCTGCGCTAAAAACCCAAAATGCTAAAAACTAACCCCTTAAAAACCAATTAAAACAATAATCAGATGACTAACCTAGGCCGGCCAAGCGGAAAAAGTGCGTTTTTAATTTTTGACGGAAGGAGCAGAGGTCCGTAGTTGTTCTAATTTCGGGGGGAAGGTCGTTTCAGAGGGTCGGGCCCACCACAGAGAAGGCCCTTCCCCTGGGCGCCGCCCGCTGGCACAGCCTAATGGACGGCATCCGGAGAAGTTCCTCTCTGTGGGAGCGAATCGGCCGCAGGGATGTATGGGGCAGAATGCGATCCCGCAGATAGCTAGGTCTCGTGCCATGGAGCGCTTTAAAGATGATGACCAACACCTTGAAGCGCACCCGAAAGACAACAGGCAGACAATGCAGCTCGCGCAGGAGCGGTGTTACATGGGAAAACCTAGACGTTCCCATAACTGCCCGCGCGGCTGCATTCTGGAGAAGCTGAAGTCTTCGGGTGCACCTCAAGGGGAACCCCATGTAGAGACCATTACAGTAGTCCAGTCGGGATGTCACGAGGGCATAAGTGACTGTGCAAAGGGCATCCCGATCCAATAGGGGACGCAACTGGCGTACCAGGCAAACCTGGTAAAACGCCCTCCTGGCCACGGCTGTCACTTGATCTTCCATGGACAGCCGTGCATCAAGGAGGACGCCCAAGTTGCGTGCCCCATCCACAGGGGTTAGATGTTCACCCCCTATGGCCAGTGATGGAGTCAACTGGTTGTACCGGGATGCCGGAAACCACAGCCACTCGGTCTTGGACGGGTTGAGTCTGAGTCTGTTGCTTCCCATCCAGGCCCGCACGGCTTCCAGGCACTGGCACATCACCTCTACGGCATCGTTGGGGTGATTTGGGGTAGATATATACAGCTGCGTGTCGTCTGAATATCTTTTAACAACACCTTTGTGGGTATCCTACCATATCCTAGTCCCGTGATGGCGAACCTATGGCAAGCGTGCCATAGGTGGCACATGGAGCCATATCTGCTACGTGTGTTGTCAGCTCCAGTGCGCATGTGTGCACTGGCCAGCTGATTTTTGGCCTTCCAGAGGGCCGGGGGAGGCTGTTTTCACCCTCCCCAAGCTTCAGGAAAGCCTCAGGAGCCTGGGGAGGGCAAAGCCCGGACCCAACGGGCCAACCGGAAGTTTGTAAATATTCCATTTCCAGCTTCTGGAGGACCACTGGGGGGGGGAGGCCGTTTTCACCTCCCCGAGGCTTCAGGAAAGCCTCCAAAGCCTGGTGAGGGCAAAAAAACGAGCCCAATGGGCCAACTGGAAGTTCGTTTAGAGAGCCAGGAGTTCTACAAAGATGTCTGACTGCCAGCTGTCGTTAACTGCCAATTCTTCTTTTTGGCACCCAACAACAAAAAGGTTAGCCATCACTGTCCTAGTCTGTGGCACATTTCTCCACTGCTGATTCCTTTATTATTCATAGTCAATCCAAAATAAGCAGAATCTCTCCAGCAGTTCAGTATTTTCACTATTAGTTTTTAGACATGTCATTGTATCTGTTGACATTAAGGCCTCATCAAATAGGCTTTTATTCTATTTTAGAGATTGCGGTTTATTTATTTATTTATTTAGCTTATGGTAAATACTTGGACTTTTAGTAGTTCAAATGCCAAAGTTCAGTCCACCCAGCCATCCAAGGACAGGATGGTCCATGCTGAAAAAAACAGACATTGGGCCGATGTAAGCTCTTGATGTTTTTCATGGCTATGTATTTAGAGAGCCAGGAGTTCTACAAAGATGTCTGACTACAAAGTTAATGCCAACTGTCATTAACTGCCAATCTTCAATGTAGTCTGGCTGCCAGTTGTTGCTAGTCATTTGGTTCACACATCCATGGTATCCAGTTGCACCATGAGGAGGCGATTGTAGTGTTAAAAAGAAAAAGTTGATAAGTGCAAAATCCAATACTTTGGTCACTGAGTCCTCTTGACTTTTAATTTTAGAAGAGATTGGGTGTGGGGGGCGAATTAAGCGTGTTGAATGGGAATGAAAATTAATGAAAAAGTAGATTAAAGGAAAACATTGGGTATCAATAAATAGAAAAATAGCCTTGAGCCAGAGCTGATTCAATTAGCTATTTTCAAGTTAACAAGGATTTCAGCCCCTGAAATTAAGGTGTCATGGCTGCTTTGTTTTCTATTTTGGTTTGTACAGTGGTTGCTTAGTTACTGCACTTTTGGGGATCTTTGAATGTGTTAACATTTAATTTACAAGAGATATTTTCTGTTTCTAATCTTGATCATACTAGTCTTTAAAGATTGTATGAATGAATAACTACTCCTTCTAAGAGCTCCCAGTTGTGCAGCATGTGGTGGTTTCATGTTTTCCTGACCTTAGGTGCTGAAACACATTTTACTACAATACATTTTTAATACAATATTTTGAGTAGTGTTAGTTGAGAAGGTTGGTCTTTTTGTTTTTTGTTTTTAGCTTTTTCTTAAACCAGGATATTGATAAGTAAAGGGTAAATAAATAAAGGAGAAGTAAATGGAATTGGAAAGAAGTCTGTCTTATGGCTGTTGTGTATCTTCCAGATTTGTCTTATAACATCCCTTGGTCACATTCAAATAGTACTTTGGATGCTTTTCTCTCTCTCTCTCTCTCTCTCTCTCTCTCTGTGTAATAGAGAGTGAGTTGCTAATACAGATGAGAGAAGGCAGATGAAATTAAGATTTTAAAATATTTATTGGCATTTTAAAAACTAAGAACTATATTACACTACACTATATTAAACTACACTGCACAACACTTGTAGTCCTTGACTTATAACCATTTGTTTAGTGATTGTTCAAAGTTAACAATGGCACTGAAAAAAATAACTTATGACTGTTTTCATACGTATGACTGTGAAATTCCCGTGATAATTTGATCAAAATTTGTATGCTTGGTAACTGGCATGTATTTATGATGGTTGCAGTGTCTTGGAGTCATGTGAGATCACCTTTTGTGACTTTCTAACAAGCAAAGTCAATAGAGAAGTTAGATTCAACTGTGTTACTAATTTGCAGTGATTCGCTTAACAACTGTGGATAGAAAAGTTGTAAAATAAGGCAAAACTGAAGTGCTTAATAATGGAAACTTTGGGCTTAGTTGTGATTGTAAGTCAAGGATTACCTGTACCATATACTACATACACTACTAGTAGTGTAATACACTAATAGTGTAATACACTAGTACAGTGGTGGGCAAACTCATTAGTCAAGAGAGCCAAATATCAACAGTACAACGATTTAAATTTCTTTTGAGAGCCAAAAGAAGGTGTGGCCTGTTTTGTGGGAGGGGCTCAGCGGTCATGTGGCCGGGTGGGCGTGGCCAACTTGGAAAATGTGGTGAAACTCACTTAACGACGATCTTGCTTAGCAACCAAAATTTTGGGCTCAATTGTGGTCATAAGTTCTTTCTTTCTTTATCTCTCTCTCCCCCACTTACTTTTTTCTTTCTTTCTCCTTCTCTCTTTTTCTTTCTGTCTCTCTCTCTGTGTTTGTCTGTCTCTTTCTGTATCTGTCTCTCTGTCCTCCCTCCACCCATCTCTGTCACTGTGTGTGTGTGTGTCTGACTGTCTGTCTGTCTCTCACTCACTTAATCACTCTGTCTCTGTCTGTCTGTCCCTCCCTCCCTCTCTCTGTTTCTCCCTGTCTCTGTGTATGTCACTCTCTCTGATTCCCTCCCTCCCTCTGTCTGTCTGTCTCTCCCTCTTTCGCATGCCAGCCTTTCCGCTGCTTGGGGGGGGGGGGAGGGAGGAGCGAGGGAGATGGAGAGAGGCTCAGAGAGAATGACAGAGGGAGGGATTGAATCGGAGTCAGACAGGGGGAAAGAGTAAGGTGACCAGATTTTAAAATTGGCAAAGCGGGACACCATTGACCTTTTTTTTTTTGCTTATTTTTTCCCCCTTCCCTGAGCGGGGAATGAGGCTCCGGCGTTACCTTTCTCTTCAGCATGGTGTTCCCTCCTGCAGGCGGCTGAAAGCCCAAGCGAAGAAGCAGAGCAGCAGACCCACGGGTTATGCTCGTTGCTGCACTAGCAACCCCGGATCGCTCTTGGCAGCCTTTGGGAAACTGCCCACCGCCCGCGATCACCAGAGCTGGCAGGGCAGCCTTGCCACTGGCTTGACCCCCCCCCCCCCGGGTGACAGCTGAAGGAAGGGTGGCCTCCACCTGGCGACACCGCTCAGCGCCGTTTGGTGGTGGTGGGGGTTTGTCCCTGGGTTTGCCACCCGGGTGAAGTTGGCTAGTGTCCGCTGTGGTTATTAGTAACTTCAATGTTTTATTTTTGAGGCGGACAATTCTCTTTATTTTTTTCTTTCTTTGCAAAGAGCAATTTTGGCTCACTGAGGATTCTTTTCAGTTAGTGTAAAACGCCTGGTTCAGATAACGTTTCCTGCCCTCCTGCCTTTTCCCTTTTCCCCCCAACAGTTCCCTCGAAAGAAACTGGAAGCCTCACTTGTTACTTTCCCCCCCCCCCTTTGGTGGGGGGGGGGTTGAAATTTGCACGCTTTCCAGTTGCTCAGGAAGAAAAAGGGGGAAGGGGGGAGTGAAAAAGATGTACCATGGAAGGCGAGCAGCAGTCCCCTTGACTGCCGTGACCCGCAAGGCGTCTCGCTGAGGGGGCAGAGGGCCAGCAGCAGGAGCGATGTTCGCTTCGCCGAAGAGGACAGTGGGCGAGAGAGGAGCAGCAGCGGGCGCTCCCCTAGGAACTAGTGCCGCCTGGGGAGGCTATGGATGCCTCCTCCCGCAGCGGGCGGGCGGGGCGATCACCCGAGGCTACGGCCACCTTAAGCGCCGCCAAAGCTGTCCGGGGACCGTGTGCCCATATTCCTCCCAGCCCCGCCTGGCGGGCAGCCCCAGAACGTGCGCCGTGGAGGGAGCCAGTGGAAATGCGCCCGGCTGCCCTGCCTGACACACCTGCCGGGCGACCTTCCGGCGGCGGGAGCTGCGCGTTGCAGGGCTCAGGGGTAGCAGCAGCAGCAGCCGCCTATGGCGCAGATGGAGTCTGCCCGGCGGAGGAAGAGCCGCACTTGAGGGGCCAAAGAGCCGCTTGTGGTTCGCGAGCCACGGTTTGCCGACCACTGCACTAGTAGTGTATGCATACACTACTTATATAGCTGATTAAGTTGTAGCTGACCTAATTAAGTCTATGAAGTATTATTCTGAGTTGGGAATATACAACTCCCCATCATCATCAGGAGCTGAATCGTGGATTGTAGCTTAACTAGTTTGTGATAAAATCTGTTTTCAAACATTTTAATTTTTCTAAAGAACCACCAACTCTACATGTCTTGGGAGTTACAAACAAAAGAAACGTTTAAAATTTAGATAATCCTATCTGGGCTGTAGAAATCCAAATAACCACCAGGGGACTAACAAAAAACTTTAATTATTTTATTCCTGTTTTAATTGCCTATTAAATATATATGGTTTTAATGTTTTAATAGTTGCTCTGTGAGTGAGATGGTCTTTAATTTTTTAAAAAATAAAGATTTTTTTAAAATACCCAGAAATCTCTTTGCTGCTAGAACTACAAATCATTTGCATTTTTGCAGCCCAGATGCAACTGTATAGATCACTCTTTAGTTTTATTATTAAGACAGTATATATGTGCTGCCGCTGTTTTATTCTTAGGAAAACTGAGATGTACAGGTACAAAGCAGGTAGTACATGGATTGGTAGTAATTACTTCTGAAAAGGACCTGTGCATCTTGGTAGATCGTGTGCTAGAACCGTCATATGCTGTTTGACCGCCCTTAACAGAGGCATGATGTTGAGATGTTAACATCATGGAAAATGGTATTTTTCATTTTGTTGTGCTGGTCAGGTCACGTTTGGAGGACCCAGGTCTAGTAGAGCCAAGAGTTCAGCTGTCCTAAAGGAAAATAATAAATAGAGTTACAAAATATGAAATTGTAGATCTGATAGAATAAAAGATGCTGGAAAATAAACCAGAAAACCATAAAATACTTAGGAAATAAGGAAATAGAGACAAACAAATAAATGCTTAATTTTAAAATAATAATAATAATAATAATAATAATAATAATAATAATAATAATAATAATAATAATTATTATTATTATTATTATTATTATTATTATTATTATTATTATTATTATTATTATTATTATTATTATTATTATTATTTTATTTATATACCGCATCCTCTCCCCAAGGGGACTCAGAGCGTGCACAGGGAAAATTAAAATAACTATAAAATACATAAATAGAATAGATAAAAACAAATTAAACTGAAATTATCCCTGCGCTAAAATCCCCAATTATAAATTACTAAAATCCCCTAAAATCCTAATAGACGGAGACTAACCCAGGCCGGCCAGACAGAAAAAGTGTGTTTAAAGTTTTTGACGGAAGGAGCGGAGGTCCGTGGTTGTTCTAATTTCGGGGGGAAGGTCGTTCCAGAGGGCTGGGCCCGCCACAGAGAAGGCCCTTCCCCTGGGCATCGCCCGCTGGCACAGCCTGGTGGACGGCACCCGGAGAAGTCCCTCTCTGTGGGAGCGAATCGGCCGCAGGGATGTATGGGGCAGGATCCGATCCCGCAGATAGCTAGGTCCTGTGCCATGGAGCGCTTTAAAGATGATAACTAACACCTTGAAGCGCACCCGAAAGATGACAGGCAGCCAGTGCAGCTCGCGCAAGAGCGGTGTTATATGGGTAAACCTGGAGGTTCCCATTATTGCTCGCGCGGCTGCATTCTGGACCAGCTGAAGTCTTCGGAAAATACCTACATAATAGAATTCCCATTTAAGGGGCAGTGTGTATCTGACTAATACCAATGTCTGACAGGTTCAATTTACAATGGTAACAATTGTCCAGGATAGTCCCAGTTTTTATATACTTTCATTTCTGAAATATTCTGCACTGAACCTGAATGAGCCCCATAAACAAATTCCCGTGAATGAAGCAGGTGTTGGATTAAACAACATAAATTGTGGTGAGTCCAGATGGTTGTCAGATGGCTGACATGGAGCATTTCTATTTTATTTTATTTTAAAAGATTTGTATGTTCTTGAGATCTTCACAAGACTCTACATATTGTTTCATGTTCATCATTTCCATTTCCATTTACAGTCTGTTTACAGTTGTATACATGAATGCACTTCATGCCCCTTCTCCGAATGTTAATTTTGCAAATTAAATTACTGGGTTGCTGGGATGTCATAAAGCAGCAGACTCCAGCATATCAGACCCGTAGGAATGCTTAGAAAATGGAAACAGAAGGTGATACCGGTAGCAACAAAGTGCTTGGAAGAGTGCCCAAATAAAATTAAAAAAAGATGAAAAAAGAAAGGGCACTTTGGTGGTTGAGAAACTGTCGCTGAACAACTTTATCCATTTGTCTTCAGGTAAATAGAGGTTTGTGACTGGCCAAAGCCATTTTGGAAATAGGTGAACATCCACCTCCATAATGAACTTGGATGGATTATAAAGCCTAATTTTGTGGTTTTTTTCATTTATTCATATTGTTAAGATATGGAGTTGTCTCAGTCTGACTACATATGTAAGTTGTTTTGGGTATCGTATTTTTCAGAGTATTTTTCCCTCAAAAAAGAGACTGAAAATTTGGGTGCATCTTATACACTGAATAATACATTTTTTGCCTCTCAAAACTCCGTCCCCTTTACCAAAATGGCCGTGAATAGCTTGTAGGAGGCTTTCAGAGAGCTCCTGGGGGCTGGGGAGGGCAGAAATGAGCAAAGAATGGACCTTTTTTTGCTCAATTTTGCCCCCTCCCCCAGCCCCCAAGAGCACTCTAGGCTTCCTAAAGGCTATCCATGCCCTTTCTTTGACAAAAAATGGGCATGTTTTAGCAAAAAATGGCCGCTTTTTGCTCGTTTCCCCCACCCACAGGAGCACTTTACAAGCCTCCTAAGGGCTATTCATGTCCTTTTTTAAAAACAAATGGGCCTATTTTTGTGAAAAATGGGTGGTTTTGGGGAGGTTTGCAGAGTGCAAAAACTTTTTTTTCAAATTTGCTTCTTCAAAACCTTGGTGCATCTTATACTCCAAAAAATATGGTAATTAAGAAATTGGAACGCCTCCCCCCCATCTTACTCAAACTCAGGTCACATAATTAAAATTAGTTCAACTGCAAAATTTTCACTTTCTCATCTTTTTGTGTGTGTGTGCTTCAATACATTGAACTACATAGCCTTATCTTCTTTTATTTGAATGTGCCGAGCAAATCTCTGAGGAAATATGAAATCACATATGACAAATCCCCCTAATCTCTGAAACACTTGTTCAGAGTTTTTACGACAGCAGTGAGCAAAGTAAGCCTGAATTATTGAACCTTCTTGTTATTTTTCTTTGAAAAGTTTGAAGCCAAAAGAAGCTGGCAAATAAACGGAACAAATAATGCAACACTGGCTGGGGAATTTTCAGAGTGGAAGTCCACACTTATTAAGGCTGAGCTACATGTCTCACTGAACTAGAGGCATGTCAGTTTGATAGGGTTGTAAGTCAGTTATGTGGTCCTTCATAATGTTTATAATTAAATTCTTAATGGCTTGTTGGTCTTGCTCTCATTTGGCCACTATCCCAGCCTTTTTACCAGGATACCAGTTGTCCTTTCTTTTGTTTTAACAGAAGAAAACAACAGTGTTATAGTTCATGGTTTCTTCAGTTCTCTATGAGTATTCCATCTTATTTTGTATATACTTTCTAATATTTGTAATTGTTCTGGAACTTTCCAATTTCTGAACAAATTAAACTCATCTGTTTCCTGAAAGGAAAACAGTGCTGTCTATTAGTTGCATAGCTATAACACATTTAAATTATAAAATAACCTTATTCATTTTATTCAATGAACACATTCTTTTCTCATAATAAAAATTCCATCCAATAAACTATTTCTAGATTTAATTTATAATCCAGAGTATTTTCCCTTCATTTCAACTCTTATACAAAGTAAATTAAGAATAGCTACAATGGAAAAGCCTCCAGAAAACTATAACAAATCAAAGATTAGTTTCCATAAAAAATATTCATACAGTCCCACTTTATACATTTGGTTCTCCATAATAAAATGTGCTTAGGATTTTTGCAGCGTAATTCTTACATAGAGTAACAGTAAGCCATATCTTGGCTTGCTTTGATTGGTATATTGAATAAATCCAGTCTTTGTGGTTTACAAAGTTTGATTTATGTTTTTCCCCCCAAATGTTAGGTAGAACCTTGAGTTGCCTATATATGATTTATTGAATAATCCACAATTGGATGGTTATAAACTCCATGGTTTATAAATTATAGTGACTGAGTTCATGCAACATAATAAAAATACTTGAGAAAGTCTGCTTAGCTGCCCAGAACATTTTTATTAGCATTCACCAGTGATTTTGCAAGAGAGACTTGATTATGTCTTTTAATGAATATTTGACAGAAAATGCTGATTCAGTGATGCATTGATGTATTATTACATAGGTTGTTTGTAGCTCTCTTCTGCTATATAAATATGCATAGGGAAGCTGGGATAATCTGTGGATTCTCTTAATACAAGCATGTTTGTATATTAATTAGTAGGAAAGACATGATTGGAACTATAGTCTTTGTGGAGTGACCTAATTGCGGCGTGGCGCCCCCTATCGAGGGAACGCGTACCGCAGAAGGCGGGCGGCTCCGGTGGGAAAAGAAGACAAAACGCAGGGGTTTTCCTCGAGGTGAGCTCGCCCCGACTAGCTCGGCACGGGCTCTTTTATTAGTTACAAAAGTAAAAAGTTACATTTAGTACAGCTTGATTGGTCACATTCTGTTGCCTAGTAGATTACATTCAGTTGCCTTTGTGTATTGCCATATAAGGAAATGTTATGTGATTCGTGCTCTAATAATCGGATGATGGTATGACACTAGCCTTTGTCTTAGCCTTTGTCAGGCGGGACCTTTTTGATTGACGTATGCTTCCTAGGTTTCGGGTTCATTCAGTGGCCTAAAGGTGGCCTAAAGCCTGCTGAACTGCCGAAACCTGGAACAATAATCCCAACATCGACCTATATTATTCCATTCTTTTTATACAGAAATACCTTATGTTGAATATGTAAAGGCAAGAAAATATATCCGATATTGCAGGGAAGTAAAAGTGGAAATTAGTGATGTTCTGCCCAAGCCCAAAGATGACACAGTGTGATCCAATTGAGTCTAGTTCTTTACTTGATCATACCTAACAGACAGAATCTTGCCAAACTACAACTATAATTTTTTTAATTAATAGATATATTCTTGGAAATTCTAGGGTGTGGCTACCCTGAGCCTCTTCCTCCCTCCATAATCCACTTCAGGTCTATGCAGTCTTCTCTGGATTGTCTTGCTTCCTGCCTGGGAAGTCATGGTGCTGTTGCTGAAATTGCCTCCCCACTGACATACTTTCTCCAGCTGCATATTCCCTCATATGTTAGATGGCACCTATAATGAAGGATTAGCCCTATACAGAGCCAAGCCAGTTGGTCCGTACAGCCTAGTAGTCTTCTAGCAAAGTCTTCCAGCTATGCTACTTAATTCCTTTAATTGGAGATGACAGATATTTAAATTTTAGGGCTCAAGACTGTACAAATTTAAAATATTTAGTTTTTGCCAGTAAGTGAAAGCTCCTGCCTGGTAATGTGATCATTTTTGCCCCACCAGTGTTGAAATTATGAGAGGGAACTAACTTTTCTATATCGTTGAATGACATGGGAAATCTGTTGAGTGATGCATTTGGTCAACTGTTCACAATTGAAGTGGAATTAAATTCTCTACCTTTTAATTGGTTCCCCCCCCCCCCATTATTGCTTGTATTTCTTATGAATTTCCCCCCTACAATAACAATAGGAAGACTAGTGCAGATAGAAATAAATAATTAATCCAGTTTCTTATTTTTCCAGTTGGAGGTCTTTCATATTCCATTGCAGCTATGTATGATACAATCATTAGAATTTTAATTAAAGGTAGTACATTTAGTTGCTCATTCTTTTTCTGTCAAATGTGTACCAGTTCATTAGAAAAATATGAAGGAACCATTGATGGTTAAAATTTACAGCACTGGTATTTTTGCTGCTATTGCTGTAACCTTTAAGCTACTGTGTCTTGTTAAAATTTCATTGTGGCTGCTGCTTCTACGTCAATATCTTTTCTAGTCCTTAGTTCGACAAAAGCATTTTGAAGCTGACTTAAACTCTTCATGGCCACAGACCCTGAAAATGCTGAGATCACAATTTTTTGCTTTTTCTAGTTGACCAACTAAAGAGTGCATAAACTGGCATTCAGTCAGTGCTCTGACTCTTCCATATCATGTTTTAAATTATTTGTCTGCATTTGTTCAGTGACGTTCCTGTAGAATGGGGGTGAGAATAGAGAATGGGAATAGCATCCCATGGATGGGAGGACTCACTAGTACTTATTTCTTCACCTTGAGTGGGAAAATGCTGCATTGAATCCAGAAGGTGGTAAACCTGGGTGATGCAAGAGTTCTTGCTAATAGGAAACCAGTCCTCTTGAGGCTTGTTGTAACAAAAACAAAATTTACTTTAGGATACACCACAACACAACTAGAAATAAAATCAGTTTTCAACCACTACTGATGCTGTGGGATCACAGATATTTAGATCTGATTGCAGTCAGGCAGAATGTGGTGGTAGGTCAATTGGTGAGTACAACTTTCTCTCTTCCACCTGTTGTCCAGGTCTTCAGTTTGCTAGTAATTAGACATATAGTACAGCCTTTGAATTGACTCATGGTGACTTTTGCATTTTGAGGGTCTGTGGCTTTGGCTCCAAACTGGAAATAAGTATTAGAAATGATAATGATGTAGAAAGCATTTCACAAATAGGGTGTGCTTGTTGATGAATGTCCGAGTAATGCCAGTTTTGCAAATAGTTCATGATGAAATCTGTTGATTGTTTCATAGTGTATTTTATTTATGATCAACATTTTTTGAGATACGATGGTGAGCATTTCTTACCCTTCTCTAATCTACTTTAAAAGCATCAAAAAACCTCACCCTTCATTTTCTTTCTCCCCTCTCTTTTTTGTTAGTTTTTAAACATATATTCTTGTTTCAGTATTTATTTCAACTTCTTGCTTTGGATCCTGAACTACAGTTTGTGCCAGGTTTCCAGATGGCAACCAGTTTGACGGTGGGTAGAAAGTATAGCCACATTGTCTTTCATCTCCACCCTCCCAAATGCTTGAAGTCTGCTCCTAAGAAAGAGTCTTTGAACATCTTGAAGCACAGACTGAAAAGGATATCTAGCTTTTTTTTTTAAATCAGTGCTAGGATGACATGTCAGTTTCTTGCACAGTTCTAGGACTAAAACTCCTGGCAGGAAAAACTGTATTTTCAATGTGGAAAACATCTACTTACTGCAGTCTCCCAAGTAAATTCCTGGGCTTTAGAAGAGAACTTGTAGGAGATGACCAGGCTGAGGCCAAGAGTGGGGTCATCAGTCTGGAGTCCCTATGTTCCTGAAAGAGACCCAAGTCCAGCCCCTCTTGAAGTCCGTTGACTCTTATCTGTTCCCAATTTGCCTTGACTGTTAGTAGGTCAGATTTTCAGATATAGATTGCCTGCAATAAATTTGCAGTGCTTTCTGAGCTCTATCCTGGCTCCTGGTTTCTTGTGCTTGACAGAACTTGTAATGCTTACAGGATTGTAGCAATCAAGATTATTTTTACTTCTAATGGTATGTGGGAATGACCTTGGGAGATAGCAGGAAGAGCTGCATGCTGGACAACAATGAAAGGTGTCTCAGGTCCCAAAAGGGGAGGGGAGCATGGGAAGCATTTTAGAAGGGACCCTTCTTGTTTCCCAGAGAGTCGATTTGAAATAGTTTCAAATTTAGCAAGATTCTATTAATGTATTCTTATAATAAATATAGAGTTACAGTTGTGATTTTTATCTGGACTACATCAAAGGGCTAGCAACTTCAAAACATCAATAAACGTACAGGCTGGAATGGATGATTCTATGGCCCTAAAGAGCAAACAGGTTTGGATGTTGAGATGGTTAATGCCATGAAAACAATGGTCTACATACTATATATGGTCTTGGGTCCATGGCCTCCAGATATCCAGATATTTTCTCAGCATTCTAAATCATCATTGGCCAAAATACTATCTTGAGAAAGAACATTGTAGTAGTTTGGCCAATGGTACAACCTGCTGCCTTTGCCAAGGCAGCAGGTTGGGAAATGAAGACTGAACGATTGTTCTGATGGCTGTTCTGAAAAGCAAACATCACATTGCAATCTTATAAATCAACCAGCCAGTTCTGAACCCAAAACCTGAAGAAAGATACTCTAGAATTGGGAAAGATATAAAAAAAGGAGAGCACGTGTGGCAAAGTGGCTCAGGGGTTAAATTAGGACCTGAAAGCTCCAAGTTACTTTTAGAAATGAAAACTCATCAATTCAAACATATAATAAATGTGTCTACAGGAAAATAACATTTAGCATGAATAGCACTTAGACATATACCATTTCACAGTGTTTTACAGTCCACTCTAAGCGGTTTACAGAGTCAGCATATTGCCCCCAATAATTTAGGTCTTCATTTTGCCCACCTCAGAAGGATGGAAGGCTGAGTCAACCTTGAGCCTGGTGAGATTTGATCTGTCAAACTGCTGGAAGCCGGCGATCAGCAGAAGTAGTCTGCAGTCTAAGCACTGCGCCACCTCTTAATAATAACAATTAAATAGTAAAAGGTCTACCAAATGATCAAAAAGTTAGAATAGCTGTTAGCAGGAAATATCACAACATAAGTTTCTTAGGTCAGAGGGGGGGAAATGATGGGAGACATGATAGACAAGTTTCAAACCCTGGATGAAACTGGAAAGCAGAGGTTGTTTAGTAACAGAATCCTGGAATAGATGCTCTTTTATCAGATTCATCACACTTCTTACTTTTTTATGATTCTTTTGGGGTATTTCCAAAGAGATTTGAAAAACTGTACTTTTCCTGAGTTTTGTAGGCCCACTGAGTTATGAGAGCAGTTATGGACTGAATTATTTTGTTTTTTACCGTTTCTAATCATATAATTTAATATATGACATTTTAAGATATTCAAGATTTTGGCATGCAGCAATGTATAAATTAAGTAAAGTAAATGAATAAATAAATATTTTTTAAAAAAATTAAAGGCTGAGATTTCATGTGTTGTTTGTTCTCACGTGAGTTCTCTTGAGTGGTTTTTTTCTATTTAAATTTTTTGTAATTTCATGTTCAAAAATATGTTTTTTTAAAATTTGCTTTGGCCTCTAAGACATTATGCAAAACCATGTGATAGTGCCTACTGCCTTTAAAAGGTTGTTGAACACTCTTTTAAGACAACATGTAAAAATTTGTTACTGGTAAGAGAAGAGGATCTGCGAAATTGGAAAGGTTTCTTCGGTTTGGTTTGAGGAAGGAAGCACTTCAAGTAGTAGCTGTTCAGGAAAGAAAGCATTTCAAGAATCCCAGGCTGTTTCTCTGGAGTTCCTCAGATCTTCCTCTTTTGGAGAGCAGAGCAATATATGGCATATTATCTGTCTCAGGTCCCTGGAAATAGTCTTCTGCCTCAGGTATGTTGAAGGATGGTATCTCATCACTTGTCAGTCCAGGCTGTTTGCGAACATAGAATGATTGGATTGCCACCTTGTCTTCTTCCCTTAGGCTGACTGTACCTTCCCCTGGGAATAAAGAAATCCATATTTGGAGTCCTTGATGTTCTCTGAGCTTTGTTGTTTTCTTGTAGGCAGCACTGAGGATGTTACCCAGTCAGCTAATGAAACATCTGCAGGCAAAGAACCAAACCCTGAGAGTACCAAGGACTCCACAGTTCCACTCTGGAGCTACCTATATGCTCTCTTATCGGAATCAATATTTGCTGAGAATCTGCTGTTTTGGTTCTCTTTTCCCCCCAAATTATTATTTCAGGATACAGTGTGTTAAAACTAACCGATTCTGTACTGAAATAAAAATAATTCTATTTTAACAGGGACAGACTGGCATGTGAATGCAAAAATCTGTTCTTTTAATTGCACAGAAGGACAGCTTTGGAATCAAACCGCCTTTGTAGAGAATAATGCATATTTCTGTAAAATATATTTCACAGAATGTCACTTATATTATCTTTGATAAGTACATTGAAATCATACATATAGTTGGTGGCTGTTGTTTTGTGCCATTTGTCATCTCTTAGTGACTACATATATACTTTCTCCAGAAGAGTACCCATATGCCTCTTCTTATTTTAATAATCCTAAAACTATTTGCAGTAGCAATAAAAATATCACAAGACCCACTGATGACTCACACCTGACCCATCATAACACTTGACATACCCATAACTGAAGCCTGTTCTGACCGAGGCTTCCCAAGAGCATGAAGCAAACTCCTTGTCCTGATAAAACCCCTTTTATTAATTTACTGTGAATTCTGCTCGTTCACATCCAGCAAAGTCTTTCAAGGGAGGATTTACAGTCACAGACCTTATCTGGCTTAGAGAGCTGCCAGCCGATATCTGCAAAACGTGGCAAGGAGTCTCAGAGAGTCACAAACCAATTAATCAAACTAATTGTCATCTGCAAACTCCACTCCTCTTTCACTCCCCTTTTCTTTCCTCTGGGAGGGGCCATTCAGCATCTACCTGTGGCCTTGCTCCCAAGTCGACCCCTGTTCTTTAGCTATTCCCTTTGTCTGGCAACTCTGCGCATGCGCATATTGGGAACAGGCTCCAGCTGTTCGCCTGCCTCACTGATGTCTAACTCTGGCCCCCACTCTGTTTATGTTTATTATTAAATTTGTATACCGCCCTTCTCCCTTGCGGGTATCAGGGTGGTGAACAGGCATCAATAAAAACATACAAAAGACATCGATACATAAAATACTATAAAATAATATTAAACTCTGCCTCCAACACAGAGCCCTCATCAGCCTTCCCCAGACTCCAGGACTGGCCCATGTTCTTCCCCAACCTCCTCACTGTCTGAAACTGCTGCCAGCTCTGCTGGCTGCCGGCGGGCTACAACACAGTCCTTATAAACAGAAGGACACTTAACACCCTGGGCTATGGCTATGGCTCTAAGCAAACTGATTTGAGAAAATCTCCTAAACTCTGCTGAAGATGGTACCTCGCCTGGTAACAAAACATTCAGAAACCAACCCACAAGCTTGGAGAACAAACCTTTACCATCATCCTGCACCCGAGCTACAGATATTCTCCTGTGAGCTGCTTGGAGAGTCCAACAATGGGTTAATCCTGCCTTTCTGCCCTTCTGGACTGGATTGATTTCCTTTTAAGCCACGCCTCCTCCGTGTGCTTGCCAGAATTTCAATCCAGTCTGAATGCCCAGGACATGTTCTGTTGGTTCTCCCTAAGAGATTCAGGACATTTAGTTGGACTCTCCAAGTAGAGTATTTATTTTAATTTAAATTATTTTATTTAGGAATTTCTTCCTTACAGCAAACAGCTGGTGAAGCTCTGCGACTCACCAGCTGCTGCAGACCCGACGCGACCTGGGTTCGCCCGGGCGCGCGTGGGTCCATTCACCTGGCCCCAGGTGAGGATCTACCTGGGAGCCAAAAGACGTCTCGGTCAGTGGCGAGGAGCCCTGCCGCTGACGTCCCAAATCGCCGGACCGGCCAGACCTGAGCCGTTCTCGCAGCGGCAGCTGCAGGCTCTTTTTTCCTTTCAGGCAAACAGGACGGCTTCGCGCCGTCCGTTTGAATCGCGCCCGCCATTTTGGAGGCTGATCGGCCATTGGCGGGCGCCGGATACAAGAGAGAAGCCGGAAGCGGCGTGACGGGCCGCTCGTCCTCTTCCGGAGGACTGTGTTTTTTTCGACCGGCAAGCGGCAAGGCGCGCCATTTAAAACGCGTGCGGAGCCGCATTTTAAAGAAGAAGAAAATCTTTTTTCCGTTTGAATTTTTTCACCCTTTTTTTCTTCAAGAATCCCTTTGGCCGGCTCCAGGCGAGAAGCGGGGGAAAGGTTTCTGTCCGGCCCAGATCCGGCAGACTTTCCTCAGCTCGGGTGCAGACCTGCTCCTGCGGAGGCAGCACTTGAGTCTTGCGTGCAAGCTGATCTGCTGCTCCACCTTGCCATCCTCAAGCCTGCGGATCAGGATTACCTGGCTGAAGCCCCTTTGACCAGCGATCTTCGAGTGGTGAGTTACTGGGGCCCAAAATGTCGGAGAGAGCTCCCCAAGATTCTGAACAGCCAGGGCCATCCACCAGCAGGGGGCTTGTGAGACAGGCCAGCAGGGCCGCAGCTGAAGCCCTGAGCAAGGCAGGGGGGAAGAGGCAGGACAAGGCCCAAGACAGGGCTGCCTCCAGGCGGCAAAAGGCCCTTGAAAAGGAATTCGAGAAGGCCCAAAGAAGGGCCAACGAAGACCCCATAGAGGATCCAGAGGGGATGGCTCAAGTGGATCCCAGTATCCCAACAGCATCCATTCCCCAGATAGTCAGAGAAGAGGAAGAAGAAGAATTCTCCTCTGATGAGTCCCCAGAACCCTCCTTGCTAGGAGATGAGGACCTGTTTCAAGAAGACAGCTTAGCCTCCTCCAGAAGGATTACCCCCCCACCTGCCCCAGAGAGGCCCCCCAAGAGGCCCAGAGCTGAGGAGGGCCAAGGGACTGTGATATCCCCAGAATTGCAGGCCATCATTAACAGGGCCATCGCCCAGGGCATCGCTGATGGCATTAAGCAAAAGACCAAGCGCCCCAGGGGGCGCAGTAGATCCAGAGCATCTGGAAGCCAAGAAGCTCCAAGATCCCCTTCACCTCATTCCTCGCTGGACAGCGGGGATTCCACTGTGGAGGATGATCTGCTCCCAGAGCAAGAATTCTCAGGGGATGAGCAGGCTGTCCCAGAGAAGCCCGCCTTCAAGGGGTTATTCCATTGCTCCTCCTTTAAGACAATCTTAACGAAGGCCAAGGTTTCCACCCGCATGACGGTTACCACCCCCACTCCCACCACTGAGGTGGCGTCTGAGGATGATGAGGGTCTTTTTGAGGAGCCAGAGGAAACCCAGGAGGTAGTCCCCGTACCAAAAATGTTTCTTAACCTAGTACAGAAACAGTGGGCACAGCCAGGCACAGCGGCCTCGCACAGTAACATCGACAGGCAGCTGTACACAGTTGACGCTCCCCTGGAGGACCTACTCAAGCTACCCCCGGTAGATGCCCCAGTGCAGGCACTCACATCCACGTCAGTGCTACCCCCTGACCTCTTGGAAGGTCTCAAGGCGGAGGACAAGAGGTCGGAGAGGGCCTGTCACAAGACCCACATGGCGGCTGCCTGGGCCATCAAGACGGCCACCTCAGCCTCATTCATGTCCAGAGCCACTCTTAAGTGGCTCCGAAAGCTGTTAGCAAAGGTTCCAGCAGGGGATGCTAGAGCTAGGCAGGAGCTGAGGAAGATAATGGCAGGTGTCTCTTACACCGCCGACGCCACCCTGAGCTCTGCAAAGTTCGCCTCTAGAGCCCTGGCCTCCAATGTAACTTCCAGGAGGCTGCTTTGGCTCCGCCACTGGAACGCGGACATGCGCTCAAAGTGGAAAATCGCCTCCGCCCCCTATAAAGGGGGGAAACTGTTTGGTGAAGTCCTTGACCCGGTGTTAGTGGAAAACAGGGACAAAAAGAAGGTCATGCCTTCGGTCTACAAGAAGTCGGACCACAAGAGGTCGGGTTCCTTTCGAAAGCAGCCCTTTCGGAACTCAGAGCCTTCCACCAGTTCAGGGCAGTTCCATCGGCCCTTTAGCCAGGGACCAGATAGGGGGCAGGACCGCCACTCCTTCAGGGACAGAGGCAGACAGCAATCCTTCTCCAGACGCCCCTTCAGAGGAGGATCCGGTTCCCGTCCCTTCCGAAAGTTCAAGTGACTCCCCGACGGACGCTCCCATAGGAGGCCGCCTGCAGCTGTTTCAGGCGGCCTGGGAGCAAACCACGTCGGACCAGTGGGTCCTACAGACCATCAGGTTAGGGCTCACGCTGGAATTCCTCTCCATGCCTCCCAGGCGATTCATCCGCTGCCCCACCCCATCCTCTCCCCTCAAGAGGTCTCTGATGGAACAGGAGGTGGCGCACCTGAAGGAGATAAATGCCATAGAGCCGGTCCCGGCAGAGCAGGCAGGGTCAGGCTTCTACTCCATCCTGTTCCTGGTCCCCAAGAACTCGGGAGGATGGAGGGGGATCCTAGACCTAAAGCAGTTGAACAAGCACCTGGCGTACAGACGCTTCAAAATGCAGTCTCTCCAGTCCATCCTGAGCTGCATCCGGACAGGAGACCTGCTGACCTCGATAGACCTTCAGGAGGCCTATCTACACATTCCAGTCCGGGAGGCGCACCGCAGATTCCTCAGGTTCTATTATGCGGGCCAGCATTACCAGTACAGGGCTCTCCCCTTCGGCCTGTCGTCCGCCCCGAGGACCTTCACGAAGGTCCTTGCCGCGGTCCTGGCGTACCTCAGGGCGCGGCCAGTCAGATTGCAGGCGTACCTAGACGACATCGTGATCCAGTCGTCCAACCACCGGCAGGCGCTCAGGGATCTCCGGCTGACCATGAGGACCCTCGAACATCACGGGTTCTCCATCAACCTGAAGAAGAGCCACCTGAGCCCTACCACCAGTCTGACACATCTGGGAGCGGTCATAGACACCATCTCCGGCCGGGTCTATCTGTCTCCAGAGCGGGCGAACAGCCTGATCCCACTGGCGCTGAAGGTAGGATCAGCAGGAACCGCCCCCATCGTGCTCCTGTCACAGCTCCTCGGGAAAATGATATCTTGCCTCTCCATTGTGCCTTGGGCGCGCCTCCACTCGAGACATCTGCAGTGGTGCCTCCTACCACACCAGCGAGCCAAGGAGAGCGACTCACCCAGACACGTACCAGTCCCAGACAAGGTCAAAGCGTCTCTAAGGTGGTGGACAGCGAGGTCCCTGACCAAGGGTTGCCTCTTTCGAGAGCCAGAAAGGACCGTCATCACCACAGACGCCAGTCTCTACGGCTGGGGTGCCCACCTGGACCAGCAGGTGGCGCAAGGGAAATGGTCACCCGAGGAACGCAAACACAGTATCAACTGGCTGGAGCTCAGAGCTGCGTGCCTAGCACTTCTCCACTTCCGCCCGAGGATCAAGAACTGCCACGTGCTACTACTCACGGACAATGTGTCCACCAAGGCCCACATCAACCGACAGGGGGGCACCCGGTCCAAGTCACTGATGGAGGAAGCAGAACGGCTGGGTCTGTGGGCGGAGAGACACCTGGCCTCGATCAGAGCCGAACACATCTCGGGCGAGAGCAACATCCAGGCGGACTGGCTGAGCAGAGCCACCATCGACAACTCAGAGTGGCAACTACACCCGAACCTCTTCTCCAGCATCACGCAGAGGTTCGGTCAACCAGCAGTCGACCTGTTCGCGTCAGCAACAAACGCTCAAGTTCCAAGGTTTTTCACCAGGTACCGGTGCCAGGGGGCGGAGGGAGTCAACGCCCTCAGGTGCCATTGGCCCCCGGGCCTCCTGTATGCCTTCCCTCCACTTCCGCTCCTGCCGGGCCTGGTCCGGAAGATACTCAAGGAACAGGCAGAAGTCATAGTGATAGCCCCTTACTGGCACAGGAGAGCCTGGTTCGCGGACCTAGTGAGCCTCTCCGTAGCCAGGCCGTGGAGAATTCCGCAGGGGGAGGTGTCACTCGTGCAGGGCTCCATCGAGCATCCGGAGACACACTGGTTGCAACTGACCGCCTGGCATGTGAAAGGCAACTGCTAAGAAGAGCACAGTTTTCCGAGGGGGTCATCCGGACCATCCAGGCCTCGCGACGGGGCTCGACTACCAGGATATACGACGCCACCTGGAAGACCTTCGTAGCTTGGTGCAGCTCCAGGGGAATCGAACCCATCTCAGCCTCCATCCCGGACGTGCTGGATTTCCTTCAGCGAGGTCTGGAGCAGGGGCTGGCTGCCAACACGCTCAGGCGCCAAACGGCCGCACTCTCAACCGTGCTAGCCTTCGACTCATATTCATCCCTGGCTAGACACCCAGGGGTCAGGGGTTTCCTAAGAGGAGCTACCAACATCCGACCACCGGTAGTTCACAGGTACCCCACGTGGGACCTACACGTGGTGCTAAGGGCACTGATTGACCCGCCGTTCGAGCCCCTACGCACTTGCGACCTACAGCGTCTTACCGTAAAGACGGCCTTCCTAGTGGCCATCACCTCGGCACGCCGAATCTCGGAACTGGCAGCTTTGTCCGTCAGAGACGGCCTCTGCATCATCCATGAGGACAGGGTGACCCTACGGCTCGATCCCACATTCATCCCCAAGGTCAACTCAACCTTCCACCGGTCCCAGGAGGTCGTCCTACCGAACTTTTGCCCAAGACCGGTACATCCCACAGAGCGGCGATGGCACAAGCTCGACGCCAGGCGTGCACTTAAGTACTACGTTACACGCACCGCATCCTATCGACGGTCTGAGGCCCTATTCGTCACCTTCCAGCCCCGCAACATGGGCCAGAAGGCCTCACCAGCCACCATCGGCAGATGGTTACGTAGCTGCATCGCCTCAGCTTATGAACTTCAACGCCAGAGGGCACCTCGCCGCATCACAGCTCACTCGACCAGAAGCGCGGCAACCTCGGCGGCCTGGGCGACCCAGGCATCACTTGACGAGATCTGCAGGGCGGCCACTTGGGCCTCCCCGTCCCAGTTTGTACGTAACTACAGATTGGACAAGTTTGCATCTTCAGAGGCGGCCTTTGGGCGCAGAGTGTTGCAACAGGTGCATTTGTCCACGGAATCTACCAGAGACAGTTTTTCCCGCCCTGGGAACATTTAGCTTGGGCATTTTCCCATTGTTGGACTCTCCAAGCAGCTCACAGGAGAAGAGTCGTTGGCTTACCTGAACGATCTTCTCTGTGAGCTGCGAGGAGAGGCCAACCCCGCCCTAGCTCGTAGATTCCTCAAGTTGTGTGTTGTTAAACGTTTGTGTTACTGTATTATAGTTGACAGAAGTATTTGCATTAAAGCCTACGACGATAAAGGAACCAACCAGACGACTACTAGTCCACGCCTAAATTGAAATTCTGGCAAGCACACGGAGGAGGCGTGGCTTAAAAGAAAATCAATCCAGTCCAGAAGGGCAGAAAGGCAGGATTAACCCATTGTTGGCCTCTCCTCGCAGCTCACAGAGAAGATCGTTCAGGTAAGCCAACGACTCTTCACCACTATTGCAATATAGTAAGGTGTACAAAACAGTAAAAAAAAGCAAAGAAAAATATGCACAATTCTTTTAAAACAAGAAACAAATATTAGTGGAAAGAGACTAATAGATGCTTTTTAAATGACATTTAAAATACATTAACCCCAGAGTAACCTTTTATGGTTATTCTACACTGCAGATGCCATTGAAGAGAAAGCTTGTGTCCAAGTCATTAATGTACAATTTGCAAGGAGTTGCATGGAGAACAAGACCCCAGCTTGCTAAACTATTGCAGTAGCTCAGGTGTTGAAGCTTTATTTGCAGCTTTATTTATGTAGAGAAAGGCAGCTTGTAAGATTTGTGTGATCACTTGCTTCCATTGGTAGAATCTTGAAACTGGTTAGCAGATGCTACCACCGCTGTCATAATATGAAGCTCCACTGTGATCAGCAGGAGAAAAAAGATAGAAGTGGTCAAAGAAAAAAAAATACCCAAACAATTCATAATCTGTACAGTGAACTGATCTTCATGGATGTTCTTCTGTGTATCATGTTTTCCCAAAAATAAGACCAAGTCTTATGTTATGTGGGGCTCCAAAATAAGCACTAGGGTTTATTTTGGGGGATGTCTTATTTCCCCCCCACATGTACGGGAGGCCCACTTCTTCTGCTTGCTCGCGGCCACAGCGGAGCAGGCAAGACGAGACACAATGGGACCGAGTAGGCAGGTGGGCACAGAGACTCATCTTTGTGTCTTTTGGCTTTCCAGTGGCCCACAGAGCACATTGGGATCAACTGCTTTCCCCCCGCCCTCCACATCTCTGCCTCTGTCTGCTGCCAGTGCTACCATGCAAAGATGTGCCTCCCACGGCTGCTACTAACTCTTGGCTTTCCTGCATCCCATACAATGCATCCAGATCCCCTCCGCCTCTGCCTCCGCCTGCTGCTTGGATAGGTAAGCAACTCACTGCACTGTGCAGGCTGAGGTTACTGCTGCTGCCAGAACCCACTGTTGGTCCTGGCAACCTCGCTGCCTCAAGCATGTTGGCCATGCTCCTCACTGATGGCGATCTTAACTAGGGCTTATTTTTGGGTAGTGTAGGGAAGTTTTGTCTGTCTATGGAAGAAACAGAAAAAGGACATCTAGGTGATAGAAAAAGGAGGCTAAAGAGAGATAAAGAGCGATCCATTCTTGAATGTGGTTCCATCTTCCAGAGCTGTGATGTAACCACCAGTTATTTACTTATTGGAAAAGTTTCCTGTTTAAAACAGCCAAGCTTCTGCTGCATCCAAGTAGTTCAGCTAATGGCTAAGAAGTCTCACAGAAAGGGAAGAGGGTTCCGGCATTTTAGCAAACTGGGGGGAAACATAAGTTTCCTTAAGGAAATGTACATATTCGATATTTTATTTTTTCTGTTCAATTGTGTCTAATTCTTGGAGACTGCCATGCAAGCTGTTGGAAGTTTTCTTGGCAAGGTTTTTCTGAAGTGGTTGGAAGTCTCAAATAGATGACTTTCTAGTGGACCACTAGAGGTCAGTATAAGATCCTTCCACTTTAAACTAGCTGCCTTCCTTTAGTAAATAGTGCATAAAGAAGAATTAAAATCAGAGAAGAAACCCCTAAGTGGAGTTTGTATTAGGCCAGTAGATTACAATAGGAAATTTTGAATATGTTGTGGTGGATGTAATTAGCAGGGAATTAAGAGGGAAAATTTCTCCTGTGAAAAATTACTGTCTCTGGAATTGATATTTGATTCTTAAGAACAATGAAATATTATTATGCAGGCTTTATTGTTGAGGACCGATATGTGATTGACAGCACTAGAGAAAGTAAATATATGTTGTTCTGCAAATTTCTGTACAAATTGACTAGAGTATTACATTATATATTAATATGTATAAATAAACATTGCATACTTTTAAAGTTTTGCATAATTTTGTTCCTTTTGCAATATGAGTCTGATTTCATTTAATTATGGGAAAGGATAAGAAGCCAGACCTGGTGCTTTTAAAAGCAAATATTATACATTTCATTTTAATCCAACAGGGAAGTAACTTTCCCTTTATACTTTACTTTATTGTCATTGTACATACATACACAGTTTACACATACAACGAAATTCACATAACATCCAGAGACCAGGCCCAACACACACAACAATCCCCAAACACACACACACACACACACACCAAAATATTCCCTGCCCCTAAACCACCCAAGCATGCACACAACAGATCAAGTAGTGCTGTCCAATATCACTGATGGTGGCCCTTTAGGTAATTGTTGAGTGCAATTATAGCTCAGGAATAAAAGCTGTTCAGAAGACGTGTGGTCCTAGTTTTAATTTTATGTATCTTCTGCCAGAAGGCAACAATCTAAAAAGATTGTAAGCAGGATGGGAAGAGTCTCTGAGAATGTTATGCGACTTAATTAAAAAACATCAGTCTCTGGAGCGTCGAGCATGTCCCGCCATTTTTAACGGAATGTATGTGCTGGGCGCATTTGTAAACACTGGCCAAATACAGGTAGTCCTTGACTTATGACCACAATTGAGTTGTTAGGTTGGCAACACATCGTTGTTAAGTGAATTTGATTTTCCTTGTCAGAAGGTCACAAAAGGTGATCAAATGAACCCAGGGCACCACAATTGTCATAAATACATGCCAATTTGCCAAGCATCTGAACGTCCTCTAAGTCAAGGAAAGACTACCTGCCATCTCACTTCTTAGTCAACATTTGAGTTGAAAAGCTGTTTCAAAACAACAATCTAGCATTTAAGCCCCATTTTACATCATTTCTTGCCACAGTTGCTAAGTGAATCACTGTAGTTGTTAAATTAGGTCAAACTGTTGTTAAGTGAATTTAGCTTTCCTATTGACTTTGCTGGCCAGAAGGTCGCAAAAAGTGAATACATGACCCCAGGACACTGCAACCGTCATAAATATGAGTCAATTGCCAAGTGTCTGAATTTTCATTGTATCACCACCGGGATGCTTCAATGGTCATAAGTGTGAAAACTGGTCATAAGTCATTTTTTTCAGTGCCATTCTAACTTTGAACCGTCACGAAACACATAGTTGTAAGTCGAGGACTAGCTGTAAAGGCAAGAAAAAAAGAGGGAAGAATAAAAGATAAAAGAAAAGAAAACGTAATGACTGATTTTTTTTCAGTGTAGTGGAGTACAAGAAAAGTTATAGCTTCTATAACATTTTGCTTTACATTTCTATTATTTCAGACCATTTCTATAACAACAAAGTCAATTTAGTTGTCAAAATCTAAATTCAAAGTTTTGTTTTCCATTTCAACAAAAGTAAATAAATCCTTCTCTTTAATTAAGACAGTCAGTTTTGTCATATGTGTTAACTCCATCACTTTTGCCATCCAATTTTCCATTATGAGTGAGGCTAGTCAAACGATTCTGATATGGGAATATTAGGAGGGTGGGTGATTAACCAATGAGCAATAAGCTGGCCAAAGTTGCTTTTCAGAGTGGGTATTATATGCCTATGGAGAATCTCAGTCATCCAGGTCTTGGTTGTGCCAAAGATGCTTTTTCAAAAGCACCTTGAACTGTGAACCTTGTTTTCCTTTGAAAACGTTTGGCTTTTCATCTAAGAAACTTCTTCAGTTCTGAACTTCTGTCACAAAGGAAGTCCAGTTGCCTCTTGAAAAAGAATAAAAATAGTTTGTTGTGAAAGCGACTGCCCGTGAAGGCTCCTGGATTGGAGCTGAAAGGCGAAAGCAGAAGCAATATGCTCCATCTCATATTTGGGTAGACAGGTTGCCCTGATAGACCGATTTCACCGGAAAAACACTTAATCTCTCCCCCGGTAAAGCTGACAAAACAAGGAGAGCCCATGGCTTAGAGGTTAATACATCTACCTAATATACAAGTAGCCCGGGTTCAAATCCCAGAAAGAATATGGCTAGCTGACGAGATCTAAATAGCTTGAAATAGATCTATACTAGTCTTCCTTTATTCCTTTGTCGGTAAAATATAAATTCAACATGTTGATAAACAGTTCTAAAATACTGTGTATGAACCAGTAAAACATAGAGATGCCTTCAAGCATATACATAATGCAAAGTGTCTGACAACAACATGATCCAAATAAGGCAGCTGTGCTATAGCTGAGGAATTCAGGGAGTTGAAGTCCATCCAAGCAGCTTAAAGTTGCCACGATTAAGAAACACTCTTCTAGGACAATGATGGCTAACCTTTTCTCGACCGAGTGACCAAAGCGCCCATGTACATGCGTGAATGCACGTGTATGCACCCGAACCCTCAAAATGCAATGCTCACGTGCCCCCTGCATGCACCCCTGTGCATAGACATTTATTTATTTATTTTATTTATTTATTTGATTTGATTTATAAACCGCCCTATCTCCCCGAAGGGACTCAGGGCGGTGCACAGGAAACAATAAAAACCACATTCAATAAATACAATATAAGATAATTAAAATGAATTAAATATACCTGTGCTAAAATAAATTTAATACCCTAGTAAAAACCATTCTAAAATTATGCCAGGCTGGCCATCTGGAACAGGTGAGTTTTTAGTGTCCGGTGGAATAGGCGAAGGTCCATGATTGTGCGGAGGTTGGGGGGAAGGTCATTCCAAAGGGCGGGGCCTGCCACAGAGAAGGTTCTTCCCCTGGGCGCCACCAGCCGGCATTGGCTAGCTGATGGCACCCTGAGGAGGCCCACCCTGTGGGAGCGGACAGGTCGAAGGGAGGTATGTGGTAGGAGGAGGAGGTAGCAAGTAACCAGGTCCTGTGCCATGGAGCGCTTTAAAGATGATTACTAGCTCGCGCAGGAGGGGTGTCACATGGGAGTATCTAGAGACTCCCCAAATCCCCCGTGTGGCCGCATTCTGGACTAGCTGGAGCCTCCGGGTGCACCTCAAGGGGATCCCCATGTAGAGAGCATTACAGTAGTCCAGGCAGGAAATGACGAGGGCTTGAGTGACCGTGCGTAGGGCGTCACGATCTAGAAAGTGGCGCAACTGGCGTATCAGGTAAACCTGATAAAATGCCCCGCTGGACACGGCTGTCAGATGGTCATCCAAGGACAGCCGGGGATTCAGGAGGATGCCCAACTTGCGGACCCTCTCCACGGGGGCTAATGACTCGCCCCCGATAGCCAGAGATGGAAGCAGCTGTCTATATCGTGGCGCCGGAAACCACAGACACTCGGTCTTGGACGGGTTGAGTCGAAGCCTGTTCCTCACCATCCAGACTCGCATGGCTTCCAGGCACCGGGACATCACTTCGACAGCATCGTTGGGATGGTCCGGGGTAGAGATGTACAGCTGAGTATCATCAGCGTACTGATGGAACTCTACCCCAAAACCATGGATGATCTCACCCAGCGGCTTCATATAGGTGTTGAACCGGAGTAGCGAGAGAACCAACCCCTGAGGCACCCCGCATGTCAAGGGCCTCGACGTCGATCTCTGCCCTCCTGCCAACACAGATTGCGACCAGACAGAGAGGTAGGAGGAAAACGGTGCCTCCCAACCCCAACCCCCCCCAGCTGGTGCAGTAGGATACCATGGTCGATGGTATCGAAAGCCGCTGAGAAGTCTAATAGGACCAGGATAGAGGAATGGCCTCTATTCCGAGCCCTCCAGAGATCATCCACCAACGCGACCAATGCTGTCTCTGTGCTGTACCCAGGTCGGAAGCCGGACTGGTGCGAGTCTAGATAGACAGTTTCCTCCAGGTGCTGGGGGAATTGTCGTGCCACCACACTCTCAACAACCTTCGCCAAAAAGGGAAGGTTGGAGACCGGACGATAATTAGCTAACACTGCTGGGTCCAGGGAAGGCTTCTTGAGGAGGAGCCTCACCACCGCCTCTTTCAAGACGGCCGGTAGAGACCCCTCATTCAAAGAAGCGTTCACTATTTCCTGGAGCCAGCCTTGTGTCACCTCCCGGGAGGCCAGTACAAGCCAGGAGGGACACGGGTCCAATAAACATGTGGTGGCATTCAACCGCCCCAGCATCCTGTCCATGTCATCTGGAGTCACAGGGTCGAACTCTTCCCACAAAACGGTCTCAAGACCTGCCTCCGTCCACCCGCCTGGACTAACTTCATTGGAGGCCAGTTCGTTCTGGATTTTATCCTGCAGATAACATCCAAATTCCTCTGCACGACCCTGCAACGGAGCTTCCCGCGGCCTCTGTTGAAGGAGGGAGCGGGTCACTTTAAACAGGGCAGCAGGACGGTTATGTGGGGTGAAGCGCTGCCCTCCACAGCGCTTCACCCCACACACCTGCGTGGGCACCCCCTGCATGCACCACACCCCTTCGCGCATGCATGGCAGAGACCCAAAGACCAGCTGGCTGGTGGGTGGCGTGCACACATGCGTGGCAGAGCTGAGCTGGGGTGACGGCTTGCGTGCCCACAGAGAGGGTACTGCATGCCACCTGTGGCATGCATGCCATAGGTTCGCCATCACTGTTCTAGGCTATCCTTCTATTTCCAGTCTGGCTTACAGACATGTTGTTCTTTGGAGATCTTCAGTCTAAGTACTAACCGTGGTCTATCTACCTTAGTTCCAGAAAAACTAGGTAGATGACACTTAGCTCAAAAAATAGAGTAGGGTGAGAATTATACAGACTGTAAGATTTTCATTAAGCTGCTGATCAGCTTCACCTTATGTGAGTGGCCGTGAGCTATGATGTTATCTCCACAGGTAAACAATTCTTCCGTTTCCAGCCCTTATCTAAGAAGTAGCGGCAATCATATCCCGTACATTTACAAAATTCAGCAATTTTCAAGTTTCAGCAACTTACATTATGCTTCCACTAGAGGGGGATGCTCATGTTTCTTATTTCTCTAAGCCTCTTGAAGCTGTAACTGCTGCTTACTCGATGTTGCGGTTAGAGTAGCTATGCCCCTATGCAGAGATATATGAAGCAGTCAGCAGGAAGCCGCACTTTAATTTGAATTCTATAGGGATTTCAGACTTCTTCCTTGGTATATTTGGCGGTTATAGTCTAGCAGGCTGCTTGGTCAAGATTGGCTGGTCTTTCCTGTAAATTGCAGAGTTACAGAATAAGAAATACATAATCCCACAACGTTGGCAATTATCGGCAAGTTCCTTGCTGAGAGCAATTGTCTCTCTCTAGCAGAGAAAGCTTTTATGTGCCCAGCATAAACATCTTTGCATTGATTGGAAGCGGTAGAATGACTGTCTTGTATTGTTTAAAATAAAAATCAATGGTGCATGGAGCAGGAGGGCCCTAAATGCAACATTAAATTGACTCGACAAGATGTTAGCTGGTGGGGTGGAGGGAGAGGGAGGGGAATGCTATCCATCTAAGAGGTAAAGGAAATAGAAATGCTGGTTTTAAGTTCTGAAATCAGACCATCAATAGGTTGTATTTTCCACAGCTCGGAAGAGTGTAAGGTGCACTTTTATTGGGTTTCTTGAAAGAAAATAACTCTGGCTTTAAATTGTTTTATTGATGGGGGGAACGGTAAAGGTTGAGCCAGTACAGTAGCAAGGAAATTGTAATCCTTGAGGATTGTCAACCATGCATTAAATTGTAATCCCAACTCTCTTCATTTGTATCTTCCTAAGCTAGGAACAAGTCGTGGGCCTCGCCGGGCTTCACTGATTGCCTTGGATTTTGCTGATACTTGAATGACTCTTGAATGACTCTTGACCATTGTACGTGGTTTACTGTGCTATGTGTTTATGAAGTGGTTGTTTTGTTTCCCCAGTGTACAGACCTGCACCTGGCTCACTGCATTGTACTGCATAGACCATGTTGCTCAGTTTATGTCTGGGTGGTTTATCCTTGGGGTGGAGAAGCTTCTGCCTTAGTGTATTCTTAGGTTTAAAGTGTGTATGTATATTATGTTGGCTGAAGATTCTCCTGAGCTTTTCCAATATGCCTCGAACCTACAAAACGACAATGTTATTGTTCTTGTCATTATCTGTTATGGAGGAGCTCCTATGGAGTCTTTTGAGATTTGATGAAGGCTCACTTGGAATAGCCACACATTCTGAGAGCTTCCTTGATGTGTTTTTGTTCTTTTTCTTTCCCATCTTTGCTGGTAGGCAGGCTTTCAGCTTGGTGATGTAAGGTTCTGATGACTCCCATTTTGTGCTCCAGTGGGTGTTGGAAATCAAAATGTAAATATCGATCTGTGTGAGTGGATTTTCTGTAAACCTCAATGTTAAGGCGTCTGTCTTCCTTAATGTGCACTGTACAGTCCAGGAAAACTAGACTATTTTCCTTAACATCTTCCCATGTGAATTTGAATTGATATGTTTGGTGAATGCTTCCAATTACTGTGTTTTGATCTTGACCCAAGTATTGTCCACATGCGTCTTGGGAAAAAGCATCTTTGGGACAAACATGACCTGGATGACTGAGAATCTCCATAGACTTATCACTGGGAATCCTCCTTAAAGAACGTGTTTTGTATAAAACCTATAATTTCATGTAGCAAATTCTTCTATGGGTGACATCTGAGGAATGCCAATATTTGGCCTGATGCTACCAGTGGTCAGCACCACTAGGTAGACCAGACCCAAAAAATCAGTTCGCCCAGGAAGACTAGCACTATACTTTATTGAGAAGGGCTATAATAGTGATGGCTAACTTTTTTCAGAGCGAGTGCCCAAAGCGTGCATGTGTGCACACAAATGCATGCCCAAACTCCCAAAATGCAATGCGCAAACCCCGTGCATTCATGTGTAGCCCCCCAACCCCCCACGCATATTCATGCCCCTTGCCCCCGCGCATGCACACATGCCCCCCCACATGCACAAGGGGGCCCCCTGCACATGCACAACAGAGACCCAAAAACCAGCTGGCCAGCGAGAGGCTTGCCATAGGTTCGCCATCACAGGGCTATAATAACAGAATTTTGAAAATCTTATTAGGCTTCTTCTCCACTCTTTCTTATATCCTAGCAAACGAGGGAGCCGTTTGCCTGGTCTACTTCCAAATATTATTTTGCTTCCCAAGTCATAAAGTATGTTTCATCCCTTGTTTCCTAGGTAATGATTCTTATTATTTTTGTAATGGTCCATGGACACTAATGTCTTCATAGAGTTGGCATTATCTGTTAGCCCTGTTATAATCACTGGTGTTTGGTTATCTTCCCCCCACCCCCTGGATAGCCTCAACTCACTTTACTTATACACACTCAAACAATTTGTGCTTGATGCAATCTAGTGCTGCACAAATATTTGAAAGGGATGCTTCATGTAACATGCCAGTATTGACCCAGTACTTTTCCTCAAACATTAAGAGTCATGTGCTCTGCTTTTTGGACCTGACTAGCTTGGTTTGTGGAAAAACCCTCCCCAATTGTCTATACGAGATCTGCGAGATCGCATCCTACCCAATACATCCCTCCGACCGATTCGCTCCCACAGAGAGGGACTTCTCCGGGTGCCGTCCACTAGGCAATGCCAGCGGGCAACGCCCAGGGGAAGGGCCTTCTCTGTGGCGGGCCCAGCTCTATGGAACGACCTACCCTCCGACCTCAGGACAACCACGGACCTCCGTGCCTTCCGACAAAAGCTCAAGACTTATCTATTCCAACAGGCCGCCCTGGCCTAACCTACCTTCCAACCTCTTAGTCTGAACATTTAAAATTGTTTTAATTGGGTTTTTAAGGGGTTTAGTTTTTAGTATTTTGGGTTTTAGCGCAGGGATAAATTGTTTAATCTGCTTTTATATATATTTATGATGTATTTATGTTTGTATGTTTTTAATTCCCCTGTGCACCGCTCCGAGTCCCTTCGGGGAGAGGGAGCGGTCTACAAATAAAATTTATTATTATTATTATACTATATGTACTTAGACCAGGCTTCTACTGCAATCCAATGAAGAGGCGGGCCAATTCTGGGACATACATAGGCCACTAGGAATAGCCTTTGAAACAGTTTTTGAACCTTCCTAAAGATCTATATTCCCTCTCTAACCCTTTGGAAAAAAAGCTTTGCTTATGTTGGTGCCTGTGTGTTTGTGTGTGATGTGTATCTTCTACTCATGGCGAATGGAGCAGAATCACATGAAATCTAGTTCAGAATGCTGAAGATCATACATAGAGAATGCTGAAGAGATTATAGAATCACTGGCTTCTGTTACATATAGTTCTCCAGCTTTATCTTAGCAGCAGATGGTTCCAGCTTCTCATCTTAAAACCTCAAGGAAAAACAAATGGATAAAGGAGAATTAAATTCCTGTACACCTATCTCAAGTAGCTTTTGATATTTTCTCAGGACAAGGGTAACATGTAGTCAGGCTCTGCCTCTTTTTTAAGTAAGCTGAAGACTCATGCAAGCCTTTGTCTATTAAGGACAAAGAAATTGCCCTTCATTAATGAGTTGAATGAGTGAATGGAATTCTCATCCAGATTTTTTTTTATAGTCTTCATTTTGAATTGCGTTCTGGAACCAGTTGAAACCACCTACATTTGTGTCAGAGGGCTTCTTGGTGCTAACGTATATGTCAACCATTAACTAAATAGTAAAATCTGCCTCTTTTATCTGTTACTGCTTTTAAATGTCAAGCTGTTATTTTTAAAAAAATCTTTATGGCAATTGTCTCATGAATCTTTTCCCTTTTTACTATTGGGCTTATTATTATTATTACTTTAAAAAAAAATCAAACATCCTTTCACGAAAGGCATGGTTACCTAGGTAACATCATTCTGTTTCCCGTTCAACAGAAGAGTTAGAATTTCATGGGTTCAGCGCACGTGTCAACCCATCTGAGCCCAGAAAAAGCAACGAGTTTGCCTTCAGAGCACTATAAAAAGGTCTGTTGCCAAGGTGCATCTGTAAGATTAAATGGATGTCTTGTGGATTGATTTCCTATTCGTTCTTCTGAAGGTATTGAAGGCTCACTCTGGCCTTCCTCCAAAAGAGACAGATGTGTTGTATAAACGGTTGCATTTATCTTTCCTTGCTTTCTGAAATTTGTAAGAAAGCCAAATCCCTCGGTGAACATGCCAGGTTTTTTTTTCCTTATTAATTTCAGTAGTTAAAAGCTGGCCAAAGAAGTATAACTCCCACAGTCTGTATGGTTTTGTTTATGTATTTTTACTTCTATGCTCAACTTGTTCCTTCAGAGAAAGTTCCCATGTCGTCTTCTGTTCATGCAGCCTACTTAGGAGTGTCTGACTTATTGTGCTTTCAGCATCTAGATTTTTTTTATGTAACCTGAAGAAGATAACATGGTGAGCTGATGACGCCTGTGACTACGAACCATTAAGTATGTTCTTACTTACTGTACCTGCATGCTGATTGCTCTCTCAGCCACTCAGGGTTAATATTTGGTCTCAGCATCTTTTTGTAAAGGACGTTAGAAGCAGTGGCTTGACATTTGTAATGGAACACATGCTTGCACAAACAAGTAAGGATGTGGTAGATTGGCTCCTCTGGTTCCCTCAAGCAGTGTTTCTAAGCCCATCTCTATGATAACTACAGTGACACTTTAACAGAATAACAGTTAAAAATAACCTTGGAGGTCTTCTAGTCTAACACCCTGCAAAAGCAGGAGACTCTATACTCATGATGCTATGCAGAATCCTCTCTGGGCATGTGCACTGGACCAGCTGACTGGCATGCATGCACACCGGCCAGCTGCTCTCTTCCAGGTTCTGATGCTCCAGCATATATGCGCTTGCACTCCAGTTTCAACAGTCGGTGCTGAAAAGGTTAGCCGTCATTAGAAAATTTCTCCTTAGTTCTAGGTTGATTCTCTCATTGATTGATTTCCACTCATTGTTTCTTGTCTTGGAAAATAGGTGGACCATCTCTTCTTGGTGGCAGCTCCTTAAATATTACAACACAACTATCATGTCACCCCCTAGCCCACTGATGGCGAACCTATGGCACGGGTGCCACAGGTGGCACGCGGAACCATTTCTTAGGGGACGTGAGACGTTGCCCTGTCAGCTCCAGCACGCTTGTGTGCTCTGGCCAGCTGATTTAGGCCTTCTTTTGAGGCCGTTTTTCGCCCTCTGGAGGCTTCAGGGAAGCTCCTGAAGCCTCTGGAAGTGGGAGGGGAGGCTGTTTTCACCCTCCCCAGGCTCCTAGAAAGCCTCTGGAGCCTGGGAAGGGTGAAAAAAGCGCGCCAAAAGCAGGGGGTCACGCACATAGCATTATGGGTCCTAACAAGGAGAAGGGCGGGGTATAAATTTAATAAAATAAATAAATAAATAAATAAATGGGTGTGGCACGTCCACTGCTCTCCCCCCGCTTTTGGCACACGAGCCAAAAAAGGTTAGCCATCACTGCCCTAGCCCTTCTTTTCACTAGACTAGATAAACCCAATTTCTGCAACCGTTCTTCATATGTTTTAGCCTCCAGTCCCTAATCACTTTCTTAGAGTGTTGTGAGAGAGGATTTATTTGGGCAGTTATATCATTTTTGTAGAGAAAGGGCCCCTTTGTACCATTATTCTAGTGGGACACAGTGGCTCAGTGGCTAAGACGCTGAGCTTGACGATTAGAAGGTTAGCGATTGAAATCCCTAATGCTGCATAATGGAATTCCCATTACTTTTCCAGCTTCTGCCAACCTAGCAGTTCAAAAGCACATAAAAATGCAAGTAGAAAAATAGGGACCACTTTGGTGGGAAGGTAACAGCATTCCGTGCGCCTTTGGTGCTTAGTCATGCTAAGGCGTCTGAAAACGCATTTGTTCCAACAAGCCGGCCTAGGATAATCACCCGATCTGGACTTTTTAGTTATAAATTTTAATTAGAGAATTTTAAAATGATTTAGCATGGGGTAATTTAATTTAATTGGATTTTAATAATTTATTTATGTATGTTGTGTTTTAATTTGCTTGTGCGCCGCCCTGGGTCCTTTTGTAGGAGAAGGGCGGGGTATAAATTTAATAAAATAAAAATAAAATAAATAAATGCTGGGTACATGACCGCGGAGACATCTTCGGACAGCATTGGCTCTTCGGCGTAGAAACAGTGATGAGCACCACCCCTAGAGCTGGAAACTACTAGCACGCATATGCAGGGGACTATTATTCAGAGGAAGAGAATAGGTATCTAAGGGGAGGCAGAGCTACATGTGAATTAAGATCTTTTTTTAAAAAATTGAAAGTATGGGTTAATTTGGGCTATTTCTTGGCATTCTTAGTCTTTGTTTTATCTTTATTTTGAGTATATTTAGATATGTTTTCACTCCTGTAAGGTTAAAGTGTACATGAATCATGAGATTTTCATTTCCTTTTCTCCCACAGCCTTCCATTTTCAATTAACTCTCAATCTTACTTTGCAGTATGAAACCAGCAGTCTCATGATGAAAAGAAGCTACGCACATCTCAGCCTTCCTGTTAGCTTCAGAAAGAGAGTCTAGAGTGGTGTTTGTCCATCTTAGCAACTTTAGGATATGTGGACTCCAACTCCCAGAATTCCCCAGTCACAGGTCTACAATACGGGAAATTTTCCCATTTTCTTCTGATTCTCCAACTCTTGTCTACCTTGGACTTCAATTCTGACTGGATAGAAGTCAATATGGAAAGCCAGCTAGCTGGTAATGATAGAAGGGAAAAGAACAAATATCAAAATTGAGCACCCTCCCTCCTAATTTTAAAGCTCACCCGAAAGAAAGGAATGCCTTAGTGCTTCTGATTTTATTTTTTATTTATTTTTATTTTATTAAATTTATACCCCGCCCTTCTCCAAACGGACCCAGGGCGGCGCACAGGAATGTTAAAATACATACAAAACATATAAAATTTAAAAAACGTATTCTAATAAAACCCTGCGCTAAAAACCGAATTAAAAATCCCAAATTTAAGACTGTCTAATAGTCAGTAATGGAGGTTACGCTAGGCCGGCTAGATGGAATAGATGTGTCTTCAGACACTTGCGGAAGAGGCGGAGGTCGGAGATGGTGCGGAGTTCAGGGGGTAAGTCGTTCCAGAGGGCTTGCCCCGCCACAGAGAAGGCTCTTCCCCTGGGTGTCGCCAGTCGGCATTGTCCAGCCGACGGCACCCTGAGGAGGCCCTCTCTGTGGGAGCGTATCGGTCTGAGGGATGAGTGATTAGTCACTCTGGTGTTGAGTTTCCCGAGTTTTGCTTCTGCTCCATCAGCTAGAGTGGCAAGTTTACTTTTGATTGATTAACTCTTGAGGTACCTTCTTTCCCTTTAATGTATTCTCCTTGTCACATAAATAAAACACAGAAAGAAAAAGCAGTGATTCTTGTATTGATCTAAGGGCATTCTATTTTTGCTGTCAACTATTAGGGATCTGAAATATACGTATGCATATGAAAGGCATGGAAGGCTAAAGCAAGAAGTCATGATACAATAAATGCAGACATGGAAATTTTATTTTTTATTTTTTTTTATTTTTCAAATTTATACCCCGCCCTTCTCCTTGCAAGGACCCAGGGCGTTGTCCCGTTCAACCCGAATGATGCATTTGATCATGCAAGATGGCGCTTCTTGACATAAAAAACAGACCCTGCCCCTATGGGGAAAATGCTATGATGATGATAATGATGATGAAATAATTACTTACGTCTGTAATGATGAGTGAAGCTTGAAATCATTTCCCCTTGAGTCTTATGTTCCATTTTGATTTCTTTCACACTTGCTGTTTTCAAATGGAATAAATCTTTCTCAAAACCATATTTCTGTAGTTGAACATCCAGGATTTTCACTTTCTTCCTTTCTTCTGGTTTTGGATTAACCCCGATGCCCTATGTAGCTGATAAACCAAAACAATCAAGAACCACATGGATATCACAAGCATCTTTAAAGCTAGTCTTGGGTACAACTGAAAGCTCTAAGGGTAAATTCTCAGCCACAATTACAGTGAATTAATTAAGACAAGTTTTTTTTAAATTTCCCATGGCTCTCATATCTGGACTATGTTGCCTCTTTTCACATAAACTACATTCTTCTGATCCTTTCTGATAGTTTTTCTTATGTACACAAGAGCAAAGAGGAAGAACTCAAGACACAACTGTGGTACTGCCTGTAAGCTAATAGCGACATCATGGGACAACATCAAGTCCCAGTTATTACAGCATTCATTAATGCATTTGTTAATCATAGTTCCCGAAGTTCCATTAAACTTTTCAGCAAGGCCATTTGTCTCATGATTGTAAGTGGCAGATACCAGATACCTAACCCCATGTTCAATCTATACCTTTGTCATTATTCCTGAGAGTGAAATTTGTGCCAGCATCTATATGAACCTCAGTTGGCTAGCCTGTTTCAGAACTCTGAAGAGCTGACTTATAGGTTTGACAATAATTTAATTCAAGGCCACTTCCTCTGGCCAAAATTCTCTCCTTCCCATAAAAAACTTTTAAAATCAATAAATCCTGAAATCAGCAGTTCATTTTTATCCGTTTTCAGCAAAAAGTCTATAAAGGATTTCCAGTTTTTTTTAATAAAAGTAATTGTAGTTCTCTCCTTGATCACACCAGTCAATTTAACCATTTCTGCAAACTCAGCCATCTTCACAATCCCTTCTTCCATTACTGTTATTTCTGCAGACTTCCATCTTTGTGCTCATAATATCCTCTCTGCAGTTGCCGTACATAAAACCGATTTTTGCTTCACCACATTCTGCATTTCTATCCAGTATGTTTTTGCTTTTTTTACAAGCCTATAAATGTCCCTTGATCCTTTGCACATTTTTTTTTTTTTTTTTTTTTTATTGAAAAAGTTTTATTGGTTTTACATTTTTTAACAGGATAGGGTAATGGTTAAAAAGAAATTTTGAGAGCATTCACGTCAGAGTCGTCGGACCTTCCGAGACCTCAAAATACACATTAAAAAAAAGTTAACATAGAAAACATTTTCCATACCACTACAAGATGAAAGCAAGTACATTTACCTAAATTCTCCCTTCCATGCTGTCAGACATTTACAAAAAGTCCGGATAGAAATATTATACAAAATTGTTCAAGAAAAATCAAGGCAAAGTTATTTTTTTGATCTAAGTCTTTTGGCTATTGTATCTTCTTTCTCTCCCCCCTGGCCCCCCGCGGGCGGGGCCGTGACCCCCTCCGTCCCCCGTGGATCTTCCCCCAGAGCAGAGGAATGTTTTTTAAGAAAGGCTTCCGCCTCAGCAACTGTTTTAATCCTCACTCTTCCTCCTTCCCAGAACACCAGCATCCCTTCGGGTGTCACCCACTTGAACCAAATCCCGTGATCAAACAATGTTTTAGACAAGAAGGAAAATTTCCGTCTTGCATCTCGAATCTTTCTAGGAATCTGATCCTTTGCACATTTTCAATAGTGATTAAAAGCACCTTCATACATTAACCATTTAAAAAAAGTTCTCTTTTAAATTGCAAGACATTTCAGATCTGTTAACCACATTGATGTGAGACAGATTTAGATTTCAGGAATGTACCTGCTACCTAGATGTTTTGTGTTCATAAATAATAATTTTTAATAATAATAATTTAATTTCTATCCCGCTCTCTCTCCCCAAGGGGACTCGAGGCGGGGCACAGGCAATTAAAAATACAAATAGACCACAAACAAATACAAAATACAAAGTTAAAAATAAATTAAATAAATCCTGCGCTAAAACCCATAACTAAACTAAAAATTACCCCTAAAAAACCCTGACCTAAAAAGAGACTACCCAAGGCCGGCCAGACGAAAAAAAAAAAAAAAAGTGCGTCTTTAATTTTAAGCGGAAGGAGCGGAGGTCCGTAGTTGTCCTGATATCACATTTGCACATTTCCTGTTCAAAATAATACACTTCTCCACCCTCCCTCAAGATTTGTAGATTGTTCAGATGTATCTATACATCTCCTTTGATATTGCATGATGCTACAAGTGATTAGTTTAATAATTTTTTTTATTTTTATTTTATTGAATTTATACCCCGTCCTTCTCCTTGTTAGGACCCAGGGCGGTGCACAGGCAATATTAAAACCACAATAAAACAAGATACATCGTTAAAAACATATTAAATTATTAAACCCGTGCTAAAAAACCCATTTAAAACCCTGCCTAATTACAATTTATACTTAAAAAGTCAGAAACGGGGGGCTATGCTAGGCTGGCCTGTTGGAATAGAAATGTCTTAAGACGTTGGCGGAAGAGGCGGAGGTCTGAGATAGTGCGTAGGCCGGGGGGTAGGTCGTTCCAGAGGGCCGGGCCCACCACAGAGAAGGCCCTTCCCCTGGGTGTCACCAACCGGCATTGCCCGGCCGACGGCACCCGGAGAAGACCCTCTCTGTGGGAACGGATCGGACGAAGGGATGTATGGGGCAGGAGGCGGTCTTGTATATAGCTAGGCCCCGAGCCATGGAACGATTTGAAGATGGTTGTCAACACCTTGAAGCGCACTCGAAAGGCCACAGGCAGCCAGTGCAGCTCGCGCAGGAAAGGTGTTATGTGGGCTTGCCTTGGGGCACCCAAAATCACCCGCGCGGCCACATTCTGTACTAACTGTAGCTTTCGAGTGCACCTCAAGGGGAGCCCCATGTAGAGAGCGTTACAGTAATCCAGCCGAGATGTCACAAGCGCTTGAATGACTGTGCGAAGGGCCCCCCAGTCCAGTAAGGGGCGCAACTGGCGTATCAGGCGTACCTGATAAAACACCCTCCTGGCCACGGCCGCCACATGGTCCTCCATGGACAGCCGGGAATCCAGGAGGATGCCCAAGTTGTGCGCCCTCTCCACGGGGGCTAGTTGTTCGCCCCCAATGGCCAGTGTTGGACTTATCTGGCTGAACCGGGGTGCCGGAAACCACAGCCACTCGGTCTTGGACAGGTTGAGCTTGAGTTTGTTACTACCCATCCAGACCCGTACGTCCTCCAAACACCGGGACAGCACCTCAACGGCATTGTTGGGGTGGTTTGGGGTGGATATGTACAGCTGGGTGTTGTCAGCGTACAGATGGTATTCCACCCCAAAACCACGGATGATCTCGCCCAGCGGCTTCATGTAGGTGTTGAACAGAAGTGGCGAGAGGACCGACCCCTGAGGAACCCCACATGTGGGGGGCCTCGGGGACGACCTCTGCCCTCCTGCCAACACCTATTGCGACCGACCAGAGAGGTATGACGAGAACCAGCGCAGAACGGTACTTCTCAGCCCCAACCCCCCCAATCGGTGCAATAAGATACCATGGTCGATGGTATCAAAAGCCACTGAGAGGTCTAATAGGACTAGGAGAGAGGAGCAACCTCTATCCAGTGCCCTCCAGAGATCATCAACCAACGCGACCAATGCCGTTTCAGTGCTGTGACCGGGTCGGAATCCGGACTGGCGCGGGTCTAGATAATCAACTTCCTCCAGGTGACGAGGAAACTGTTGAGCCACCACACTCTCTACAACCTTCGCAAGAAAGTGAAGGTTGGAGACCGGACGGTAATTTACCAACAATGCTGGGTCCAGGGAAGGCTTTTTGAGGAGAGGTCTCACCACTGCCTCTTTCAAGGCGGTAGGTAAGAACCCCTCACTCAAAGACGCATTCACGATGTCCTTTAGCCAGCCTCGTGTCACCTCCCAGGATGCCAGTACAAGCCAGGAGGGACACGGGTCCAATAAACATGTGGTGGCTCTAAGGTTCCTCCGCAACCTGTCCATAACCTCGGTAGTGACAAAGTCAAACTCTCCCAAGGTGTTATCTCAAGACCAGCACCGGACAAATCGACTGGATCACTTTCAGTGGAGGGCAGCTCGTTCCGAATCTGAGTGATTTTGTCCTGCAAAAACACTCCAAATTCCTCTGCTTGACCCTGCAAAGGGGCTTCCCGCGGCCTCAGGTGGAGGAGGGAGCGGGTCACCCCAAACAGGGCGGCAGGGCAGTTTTCCGCGGACGCGATAAGGGTGGCACAATACTCACGTTTGGCTACTCTTAGCGCCACTAAGTAAGTCCTAATATGGTCTCTCACTAGTGTTCGGTCAGCTTCGGATCGAGAAGATCTCCACCTACTCTCTAGGCGTCTTTTGCGGTGTTTCATCTCCCGAAGTTCCTCGGTAAACCAAGGGGCCTGGGTGACTCGACGCCGCATGAGAGGCCGCAAGGGCGCGACTCGGTCTAAGGCCCCCGTGGCTGCACTATACCATGCGGCCACTAGATCCTCAGTCGAGTCGCGGGGCAGGGACACAGGTATTGGCCCAAGCTCCCTCTGGAACCTTATAGGGTCCATCAGGCGCCTGGGGCGGAACCAACTTTGTGTCTCTGGTTCCGCCTCCCGCGGTGCGGTGTGACGGTTGGAAAGTCCATCCGCAGGAGAGAGTGATCTGTCCATGACAAGGGTGAGATGACTAAATCCCCTGTTCCGAGATCACTTCTCCACTGTCCAGAGCAAAAATCAGATCCAGCGTGTGTCCTCCCTCGTGAGTGGGGCCCTGAACTACTTGGGTCAGGTCCATGGCCGTCATGGAAGCCATGAACTCCCGGGCTGCCTCGGATGTTTCGCCCGCCGATGGCAGGTTAAAGTCCCCCATGACTACCAGTCTGGGGGTCTCCACTGCCATCATGGCGATCACCTCGAGCAGCTCAGGCAGGGCTGCTGTTACAAAGCGGGGAGCCAGGTATACAATCAGCAAGCCCAACTGCCTCCCTAGGCCCCACTTCACAAAGAGGGACTCACAGCTGGTCGTCTGAGGCACAGTGGTCTCCCTCGGCTCCAGACTTTCCTTAACAATAACTGCCAACACCCCCCCCCCCTGCCTAGGGCCCTAGGCTGATGAAATGCACGGTAGCCAGGTGGGCACATTTCCACGAGGGGTAAACCCCCCTCGGGGCCCAACCAGGTCTCCGTAATTCCCACCAGGTCCAGGTCCCCCTCTGACACAAGGTCATTTATGAGGGGGGCTTTGTTCACCATGGACCTGGCGTTGCAGAACATCAGCCTGGGGCCCCGGCTCTGTAGTCCCTGACCGCCTAGCCCACGAGTGGAGCACAGGGGGTTGGGGCAAGCGACCGCTAGTAACCAGCGACCACGGGCCCCTGACCCACGATGGACATCCTGTCTCCCACTAATGAAGAGTAGAAAACTGATACAATTATGAAAGCAAATGGCTTTTCCCATTGTATGGAGTATTTCAAGCAAATAAGCTCAAAGTTGCAGTTGAACAGTGGTGGAGGAGGTTGTGGCATCATACTAAGGTTTTTCTTTCATGTTGAAGAGTGTGATAGAATGCACACCTTGGTTTAAATTGTCTTGTCTGGTTTTGGCATTCTGAGTGGGACGGGTTTCTGGGATTCCTATGCTTCTAGCTTTCAGTCATCTTGAACCTGAAGACTGAACCTTGCCCCACCCATTTTGTGACTAAGAAAATTTGGAAGAGAGGCAAAGTCTATTGTGAAATGTTGTAAGCCCCCCCCCCCTTTTAGGTCTCTCTTAAATATAGATATGCCAGATGTCTTTTGTAAGTGATACTCGTGGGAGGAAAAGAAGCTAAATCTTTGCAAAAGTAATTTAGCCTTCTGTACTTTTTCTTCTGCATGGAAAATCAATGATCAGATGATAAATACCCTGATTTGAGAATGACATTGTTCTGTCCACAAAGAGCAGGGTACAGCTGTCATTTCTTTTAGAACATGTTGTCCCAAGTGCGTAATAATGCGCTGAAAATGTGTGTAGTTCCTTGGCCTTAGAACCTCAGAAGTAAGAAATAATACATCTTTTGGGTGAAGTAATGATCGATGAAGGTCTGGACAATTATATCTGCAAGTGAAAGCCTTTCGCTTTACCTTTTTCTGTTGTAAATGTTGAACTTTATCTACAGGAAGTCTCTCTGGTGGCTGAAGCATATTTCTGGTGACGGCAACTATCTTGAGTCTAAGCAAGGAAGAAAATTATACTGCTGCTGTGGAAGACTTTAGTAAACAATAATTTACAGTTCTTTCCACTGGGCAGATTTTGTCAGGAAAAACAATCCCTCTGGTACAGAAACAGGTAATAATTTGACCAACAGCAGGCTGTGTCAGTGCTCTTCCAAAACACTTCGTTACTTGGATTAAGGCTATTGTGAACAGCTACCGTATTTTTCAGAGTATGACACACCTTTTTTCCTCTAAAAAGAGGCTGAAAATCTGGGTGCGTCTTGAAATCCCGCCCCCTTCACCAAAATGGCTATGTCTAGCCTTATGGAGGCTTTCAGAGACCTCCTGGGGGCTGGGGAGGGCAGAAACAAGCAAAAATGGGCTGTCTGTCACCCCCCTAGCCCGCAGCAGCACACTATAAGCTTCTATAAGGCTATACATACATTTTTTGACAAAAAACCGCCCCATTTTCATGAAAAATGGGCTGTTCTTTTTGCTCTTTTTTGCTCTCCCCTCCACCGCCAGGAGCACTCTGCAAGCTGCCCCCCAAGGCTACTCATGCCTTTTATTTGAAAAAAATGGGCCCATTTTTGCAAAAAATGGGCTGTTTTGGGGTTGTTTGCAGAGTGCAAAAGAGTGTCCCCCCCCCCCCCTTTGGAAAGCTCTTTAACTGATTGATGAGAATTATGTGGATCAAATGCTGTGCCAGCAAGGACAAAGTTAGGTGCTGTAGATTGTCAGCAATTTTCTTCTCCAGCACATGGATAAGTACACCTGGAAACATCTCCCTACCTACCCCCCCTCTCTCCCTACCTATCTACTGTATTTCTCTCTCTCTCTCTTCCTCTTCCTCTACCTACCTACCTACTGTATTTCTCCCTCTCTTCGTCTCTCCTCTACCTACCTACCTATTGTATTTCTTTGTCTCTCTCTATCCCTCTATCTACCTACCTACTGTATTTCTCCCCCCTCTATCCCTCTAACTACCTATCTACTTTTTTAAAAAAAAAATTGCCTCTTCAAAACCTTGGTGCATCTTATACTCTGAAAAATACGGTATCTTGTAACGGAGAAACATGTTAGGCCAGTTTTCCTGCTGTCCGTCTGGCTAACATTCCTAGGCTGTTTGTCATATGTTTATCGACCCAGAAGCTTCCTCCTTCTTCTGGATAAATTACCACTCCCAGTTCTAAACTTTGCCATTCGAGGTTTGCAGAGAACTCCAACGTATCTCACAGGTGCAAACCTATCATGGAAACCTGAACTTGTAATCCAATAAAAGTTTCCTTAATCACACAACCATTGCTGGGATGATAAAGTGAAACATCTGTATTGATCGATTAATTAATTAATTAAAGTTTGGAGCTTGAAGCTTAACTTTCCTATGGGGCCTAAGGGAAATCAGGTAAGTTGTTCCGGTCTGTATGATTGCAAATGAAACATGTAGCAAGAGTGTTTTGTACTTTCTTTGTATTAGGTGATATTCAGAGACTTGCGGTAAGAGTCTGTGGCTATTAGTGTAGATAAGTGAGAACGTGGTTCCTTTCATTCCCATGGTCTATTGCAGCTCCAGGGTTTTCACTGTTATTATCTGGTAAAGAAAAAGAAAACAGCATCTATCTGTCTTTTTTGCTTTGAAATATCACATTGGGCTTCTTCGAATTTCATTAGCTTTTTCATGTTCATTAGAACATTTTACTTCGGGGAGAAAAAAGATGGAGGGGTACCATTAATCCCCTGGATACATTTTTCCAGCTAAGGTGTCAATTTAATTTCTATAACTTTTCCCCTGTTGTCCTCAGTTTGTCCTCTCATTTGGTCAGACATCAACTCAAATTCTCTCTCGGTTGTTTGGGACCTTTGCTCCTCCTTCTTTCTGTACTCAATTTGAGAAGCAGAGATGGAGAACATTTTTTTTAAATATGAGAAAGGTTATAGTAGCTTCAGACAATGGGTGCCAAAGAGACCCAGGTCATACTGTAGTATGGTATATATTTTTGTGCAGTTGAAGTCCACAAGTTTTAAAGTTTCTTCCAAGGTTCCAAGATTGGATATCCCTGTTCTAAACCAAGGCAAACAAATATTTTGTTTGTGAAATTTTGTGTTCAACCATCTCAGAACAGGGATAACAATATTGGAATAGATCCTTGCTGAACTCTGTCTCAAAGTTTTTCAAGGCTCCACTTTCACTGTGTTTTTGATTTTGCCTAACTTCACCCTGAGTAGAAGAACTTCAGGTAATAGCTTTGGCACATTGGGCAAGGGAATCTAGTAAGACCTAAAAAAAATAATGCCTAGTGATAGGTTTTGACGGAAAGCTTTAAAATTAAGGAGCCGCAAAATCTGTGAGAGTGCATATAAATAATGTTATTTTCCCTACCTGCTTCTCCCAAAATAACTCTTGTAATTGGTGTGCAGTCCCTGCCAAAACAAAACAAATCAAAATCCAGAGAACAGAAAGAGTGCCTGGAGTGCGAGTGTTAAGTACATGTTGGCCTACTTCGTTTTATGTCACTGTTGATTAAGCGTGTGTCCTGAAGGGAGAGATAAATAATTGTAGGTCAAGGGGAAACAAGATCTGCAAGATGCCCTGTTTCATCTGGGCATGTGGCCTGCGCATGGAAGCTGAATAACTGTTAAAAATAGAGGGTTGATTAAATATCAGACTCTCGTTGGCAGCACATTGTAGCTCCCTGGAGTTATGGAGGTTCGGTGGGTTGCCAAGGAAACACACATAACCTTGACAGGAAAGGTTTAGACTTATATCACCTGGAGTAGCATTTGGATCAATCTGCAGGGCCAACTTGTGTGATTGCAAGTTGAGCGAACAAAGAAGAAAAACTGCAATATTTTACTGTCTAGAGCAGGGGTCCCCAACCCCCGGGCCGCGGACCGGTGCCGGTCCGTGGCTGGATGGGAGCCGGGCCGCAGGGCTAGAGAGGAGGAGGGGGAGGGAGGAGGAGGCAGCCCCCTGAGCACAGCGTGCGGGAGAACGCAGGCGCGGCTGTTCGCGCCGTTGGAGTGTGCCTCTTCCTCCACCCTCGTCGACGGAAGGATTCCTGGACGCCGCCGGACCGGCCACCGATTCCCTCCCCTGCTGGCATGCCGGCCACTCATTTTCTTCCAGGGACTGCGGAGGCTCTGCGGGCTGGGGAGGGAACTGGCGGGTTGCTCCGGCGGGGCACAGGAGTCCCTCCGTCGACGAGGGTGGAGGAAGAGCCCCCACCATCCTCCTGCGTTCTCCCGTGCGTTCTGCCCAATGGGCTGCCCCCCTCCCTCCTCCTCCTCTCCAGCCCGGCACCTATCCAGCCACAGAGCCTGAACGAGCGAACGAGCGACCAAGCGTGGCAGGCGGGATGAGGAGGCTGGGGGCGGGGGGACGGGACGACGATGACGACGACAGACACACATAGAGAGACAGAGGGAGGGAGGGAGAGAAAGATAGACAGAGACACAGAAGGAGTGATTGAATGAATGCAAGACAGACAGACACACGCACACACACACACACAGAGTGACAGAAATGGGCGGATGAAGGAGAGACACAAAGAGAGAAAGAAAGAAAAAAGTGGGAGAGAGAAAGACAGACAGAGAGAAAGAGACAGAAAGGAAAGAAAGAGACAGGAAAAGATACAGAAAGAGGGAAAGAGAAAGAGAAAGAAATAGAGAGAAAGGGAAAGAGAAAGAAAGAAATAGCGAGAGAGAAAAAGAGAGACAGAGACAAAGTAAGAGAAAGAAAGAGAGAGAGAGAAAGAAAGAAAGAACTTATGACCACAGTTGAGGCCAAAAGTTTGGTTGCTAACCAAGATCATTGTTAAGAGAGTTTCACATTTTCAAAGTTGGCCACGCCCACCCAGTCACATGACTACTGAGCCCCTCAGCCGGTCCGCAGAATTTTCTTTAAAATGAAACCGGTCCCTGGTGAAAAAAAGGTTGGGGACCCCTGGTCTAGAGGGCATTTTGTTGTCTAATAGAAGAAAAGTGTTGGAAATAAGCCCAGCTATTGTTTTTTTCAAGTCAGTTTACTAATTGCAAATAAGCCAACGTAAAAAAATGACTCAAAAAGATTACAACCGTGCTTATTTCTTGAGGAAAATGATCCAAAGCTACATAATGTTAACATTCAGCTCATTACTGTGTATGTTTGTTTATTTCTATTTTGAAAGTTACATTGGGAATCAAAATGTATGAGACTTTTTTTTAAAGTACAGTCATAGAAAAAGACCAAAGAAAGACTCCACATTGGCCTTATGTTTCCTGCTCAAAACTATTATTATCCAATTAACATATTAATTTATAGCTTTTCACATTATATAATAAGCACACACATCAAATTTATATCCCGATGTAGATTTCTTGTGTCGTGTACTTGTGTGAATAGATCAAAGATGGAATATTAATTTAGACTCATGCAAAGCGGGCCATCCAGTAAGGAGTTGTTGTTATGGAAGCATGCAGAAATTGTGGTGTTTAGCATGCAACAGGTGGAGAAATATACAGACTTTTAAGAAGGCAAAATAAAATATGGGTTGCAAATATGGGTTTTCACATCAAGATGCAGGCCCTTTGTGAACTGAATTAGTAAATGCACTCAATTGAAAATAGGAGGCATGAGAAGAAAACTAAGATAGCACTGGCCTAGATCAGAGGTATTAAACTCATGACGTCATGTCATGTCATGTATCATAACTTTTTGCCTTTGTTAACCACCCCTCCCCCCTTGCTAAACCGGGCATGGGTGTGGTCAGTGCATGACACATCTGGACTGCGGGCTGCGAGTTTGACACCCCTGGCCTAGATTGTTGCAAATTGTAAAATTGACCAGAACTGTTAATACTTTATATTCACCACAATACAATACAATACAATAGCAGAGTTGGAAGGGACCTTGTAGGTCTTCTAGTCCAAGCCCCTACGTGGGCAGGAACCTTATACCATTTCAGACAAATGGCTATCTAACATCTTTTTAAAGACTTCCAGGGTTGGGGCATTCACAACTTCTGGAGGCAAGCTGTTCCAGAGATTAATTGTTCTAACTGTCAGGAAATTTCTCCTTAGTTCTAAGTTGCTTCTCTCCTTGATTAGTTTCCACCCATTGCTTCTTGTCCTGCCCCCAAGTGCCTTGGAGAATAGTTTGACTCCCTCTTCTTTGTGGCACCCTCTGAGATATCGGAACACTGCTATCATGTCTCCCCTGGTCCTTCTCTTCATCAAACTAGACATACCCAGCTCCTGCAACCGTTCTTCATATGTTTTAGTCTCCAGTCCCCTAATCATCTTGGTTGCTCTTCTCTGCACTCTTTCCAGAGTCTCCACGTCTTAGATTCTCCACAAAGAATGAGGAACTCTGCAACTAGTATTTGGAGACAAAATACCTGTTTCCCATCGCAGACAAAATACCTGTTTTCCCCACCACAGAGGAAACATTAAGACTAATCACCCTCAGAATACTTGACCTTTATGAATTTATTCAGATACTTCTTAAATCCATCAACTAGATCCCACAAATTAATTATGGGGTTTTGGACACTTAAAAGCTTGCATGCTACTTTGTAGATTTTCAGTTGACGTACCAGTTCAGTGCAGATTTTGGATTGTTGATTTTGGGTTCAAAATCTATTACCACTATTTAGTGAACTAACCATGAAAGGGAACCAAAAGTCTGGTGTATATTTGCTTTGCATCTTTGAAATTCCAAACATCATATAAGTGGTTAATTCTTTTCTAAGCTAGAGAATTGCTTTCTGGAATTTATTTCTTTAAAGCGAAAGCAGAGTGCAGCTATTACTCTAAACTGCAGATCAAGGACCTGTCTGGATTCTATAGATATCTCAGGAGAATGATAAGGGCTATTTTACTTGAGCAGATGGCTGCGATGCGGAAGCTTCCTAGCAATGATGTACATAATTTTCATTAAGTCAAAATATTTCATCAGTATGTTGTCATAGGAACAAAGATATTGCACTCACGTCTCTTTGAGGGAAAAATGTAAGAAACATTCCAGATGGATGTTGGAGTTGGCTGGCTGCCAGGATGTACCTCACAATCTTAATTTTGAGAAGGAGCAAAATACATGGATGGGCCAAGAGGTATCTGAGAGTTGATCAGGGGAGTGTATGTGTGTGTGTGTGTGGGGGGGGGGGGGGAATCAGTTTTCATATGAATGGAACGACTGATTCTCTCCCCCCTCCCCTCAGCTATATCTGCTTTATGCTCTTCCAGCAAACACAACCAAGATCTTGTGATACTTTGAAAGGCTAAACAGATTTATTTATTGTGACATAAGCTTTTGTGGACTTGAGCCTGTTTTGGCAGATGCACAGTGTTAAAGTCAGTTAGCAGAGTGCTATGTGTGTTACATATCTCACTCCTTTTCTCTCTCCCTCTGTGTGTGTGTGTGTGTGTGTGTATGTGAGAGGTTCTATAAAGAGAGCAAAAGGCCATCGGATATAAAAGGCAGCTGTCACTTCCTAGAGCCCAAATGTGTGCAAAATAAAACAAGCGATTGTTCATATTGGCAGGAAGCAACGATAAAACTCGGGGTCCAATTTAAACCCAAAATGAATATAATGTGAGTAAATGGAAAACGTTGTAGTTAATGGATTTGTGGTGGGCTAAGTGGTGAGTATTCATCCCCCGCAATAAACCTGAGGCAGCTGAAGCTTCTCTACATTCTGTGTTTTTCCCCAATAGGGTGATTGCAGTTAAACACAGGAAAAAAGGGAGAATAAAATACAGTAAAAATAAAAACTATCCAGAATCCAGAGATTGTTAAAGTTAGTATAAAAGAGCAATGTATAATTCAACAGACTTTCTGACATAAGAAGAGTTGGGGCAAGGAACTGCTTACTTCTAAACCTGGATTTTAAAAATGCAAATAACTGTGTTCGTCTAACATAGGGGTGTCAAACTCAATTTTATTGAGGGCCACATCAGGATTGTATTTGACCTGGGAGGGGGGCATGGCAATGGTGGGTGTGGCCAGCTCAGCATCACTCGTGTTGCGGGCACCTGTTTTAGCCTGGGCAGGGCTGGGGGAATCCATTGTCTCCAGCAGAGGAAGGTGAGACCAGGGAGAGCTCTGTTTGGGGCTCCGTTTTTGACTGCAATGGCCTCCTACAGCCCTCTCCCAAGCTCCGGTTTCTCTGGCAGAGGCACTGCTGGCTAGTCCTTCACTGTTTCTAGGGTGGCCCCAGGGGCCAGATCTAAACACCCTGGCCCACGAGTCTTGAGTTTGACACACCTGATCTAACGTGGTGTTTTTTTTTTGTTTTTTGTTTTATATTGAAAAAGTTTTATTGGTTTTACATTTTTTAACAGGGTAGGGTAATGGTTACAAAGAAATTTTGAGAGCATTCACGTCGGAGTCGTCGGACCTTCCAAGACCTCAAATTACACATTAACGTGGTGTTCAATGAAATAAACTGCGATAGCTTAGTATAGAGAGCCAATTTAGTATAGTGAATAAGGCATCAGCCTAGAACCTGGAAAACTGTTGAGTTCAGCTGGGTGATTCTGGGCCAGGCAGAAGAAGAAGGCAATGGCAAGGTATTTGGGGGGGGAAATGGCAAGAAAATTGCAGGGATTAGTCCAGGCAGTTGCCGAGAGTCAACACATTATGACAAAATATGGAAGAAATAATAATTGCAATAAAATATGTCAATTCATCAATTAAAAACCAATCATTTTTTATCATCCAGTATTTGGATATAGAATTTAATTTGGGAATTCTTCTTGGTAACTAAATTTAACAAACAAACAAACAAACAAACAAATAAATAAATAAATACACTGAATTGAAGGTGCGTGTGCACAGACAAGAGGCTATTCATCTATTAATCTGATTTTGCCTTAGGAAAGTTGGTAAATACTCCAGGAACCAATGTTCCTATGGTAATTGATGACTTTTATTTTCTTTTTAACAGGATTTTGGCTTCTACCTGTTTAGCATAGAAAGTATAGGAGAAAAAAGGTTATAATTCTTGTAATCCTGTTCATAATCCCAGTGGAATCTTCACGACAGATGCAACTGAACATATTGGCATGGGTTTTTGTAGTATCTTCCTTCACCTTACACATGAAATCAGTACTGAAGATTAGAGGGCTCTGCATATTCATGAACATAGCCAATGTTGTAGTGGAGAGAAACATTTGGATCTGTAAAACAGATATTTAAATGCGTCTTCCTGTTTTTCTGGCTTCAGCAACGTATGCCATAATTCGTATCCCATTTTTATTTCATAGATTTGCAGTTTCTGATCTGTCTTTTTCTGAAAAAAACATCTCTACTCCATATTTTATGTTTGCCTAATAATTAGTTCCCCTGCAATTGCTTCTAGACTGAAATCTGTATGTTTTTTACTCTGCCGTCCATGGAAATGGATCAGAAATAATAAGCAAGTTAATTACTATTTTCCGGTTTATGATCTAGAAACCATAAAAGAAAACGAGGGAAAGCACATGTAAAACTTGCAGCTGTTTATTCAATAGATTTAAATCCTAAGTTTCAACCAAAAATACCATGTAAGAGACAGCTTACAACAAAATTACAGAAGAGATAAGTTGCAATAAAATATGTCTCTTTATAAGATTACAGAACCACAAAATTAGAAGGGACCTTGGAGTTCTTCTACTCCAGTGTTGGCGAACCTTTTCGGCACCGAGTATTGGATACAGGAGTGCGCGCAGGTGTGTGACTGCTGCCGGAAACCGGAAGAGCAGCGGCGTGGCACACATGCGTGTACCGGGAAGATGATCGTCTGGTTTCCGGCATGCACACAGCCCAGCTGGTCTTTGTGTGTGCATGCGTGCTAGAAACTGGAAGACCAGGTGGCCGGTGGGTTTGTTTCTGGTCTTCCCGTGCGCATGAAGACAAGCTGGCCAGCACGCCAGAACCCAGAAGAGCAACAGGTGACAGCTTGTGTGCCCAGAGTGATGGTTCTGCATGCCACTTCAAGCACGAGTGTCATAGGTTTGTCATCACAGTTCTAATCACGGTTCCTCAGGCAGGAAACCCTATAATATTTCTGGCAAACGACTATTTTTAAGAAGAGATTGTCCAATCTCTTCTTAAAAACTTCCAGTGTTGGAGCACCCACAACTTCTGGAAGAAGTCATTCTCCATTGATTATTCTGTCAGGAAATTTCTCCTTAGTTCTAGGTTGGGTCTCTTCTGGATTAGTTTCCATCCATTGCTTCTTGTCCTGCTTTGGAAAATAGGCTGATCCCCTCTTCTTTGTGACAGTCCCTTCATATTGGAAGCGCGCTATCATATCACCCGTCCTTCTTTTCGTTAAACTAAAGGTAAAGTAAAGGTAATGGTTCCTCTCGCACATATGTCCTAGTCGTTCCTGACTCTAGGGGCGGTGCTCATCTCCGTTTCAAAACCAAAGAGGCAGTACTATCCAAAGACGTCTCCGTGGTCATGTGGGCGGTATGACTAAATGCCGAAGGCTCATAGAGCGCTGTTATCTTTCCACCAAAGGTTGTCCCTATTTTTCTACTTGCATTTTTAAGTTCTTTCGAACTGCTAGGTTGGCAGAAGTTGGGACAAATAATGGGAGCTCACTCCGTTATGCAGCGCTAGGGATTCAAACCACCGAACTGCCGACCTTTCTGATCGACAAGCCCAGCATCTTAGCCACTGAACCACTGCATCTCTTCATTAAACTAGAGATACCCAAACCTATCAAAATTTGGGTGCAGAATTTAATGTAAGTTGGAAATTATTTTTGGAACATTGCCCTGTACATAGAATTGTGCCATAGGCCACACTGAACATTAGGGTTCTACAGCTTATATTTTAAACTTGGGTGTACAATTTATGATAGTGGTAGAATTCATTATCTACTGCTTAATGATTTGAATAATGCTAATTAAGCTCAACGGACTTGTGGATTTGTCTTGAAAATGAATGTGAATTAGTTTATATATTTATATTTCAGATTTCTTCACTGCCCATCCCCCTCAGGGGCATATGATACAATATGCTCCTGATCACGTATTGGTTTATATTAGTTATTTGATATTTCAGATATGTTGTTGACACACCCATATTTTGGTTCCTGTACCTGATTTTTTTTGTGCTCCTTGTTTCTTATATTCTTATATAGATAATAAAGAATTGGAGGGGAAAAGCTATCTAAGACATATATAAGAAACAGGCAACAGTATGTACTAGATTAAAACTAGTGCTCTAGGGAGAAATTGTCCCGTTTGTTTGCTACCAGTTTCCATTTGATCTAATTTAACAAACTGCTTTCCAACTTTGTTCCAAAAGCAAAGAATATTAGATACATCAATTCTCATCATAGAATAATGGAAAGTAAAGGCAATGGAGTTGGCAGAGATGGCAAAACTGTCTGTTTTCCTTAAAGAGAAGAGCCTATCTAGTCTTGTTTCTCCTTGTTTCTGGACTTTTTGCTTGAAACTGGGGAAAAAATGAAAGCCCCATTAAGGTTTCAATGACTTTGTAGTTCAAGAAATGACTTGAAATCTTTAGAAAGACTGATATGTTTTTTTTTTGTGCTTTACTGCACTGAAAAAAGTCAGGAGTCACTACTTTCTTTTCTTTCTTTTTCTCTGCACTTCTCTTTCTCTTAGCTTTCAAAGTTTTCTTTCTTCTTTAGTTTACAATACCCCCCCTTTTTAAAAAAAAAAAAAAGCAAAGAACATTTGACAAAGTTCTAATAGATGGAGTCTGGTGTTATTAACAAGGGGCTCTGGGATGTGTGTAAATGCCCCATCTTTCATTGCAAAATCCTCTTTCTATTGAGCCACGGTGGCACAGTGGTTAGAATGCAGTACTGCACGCTACTTCTGCCAATTGTTGTGGAACAATTATATACTTATCCTCTTGTCTCAGCTGAGCAGGAAGAGAACCTGGTTGGCTTAATGGCTAAGGCTCTTGTTCCACAACACCCTGTTAGGCCCCAATTAAGGGAGGAAACATACTGTTTCCTTTTCTGCCTTTCGGCTCACCACCAGAGACCATCTAGACAAAAAGCCATGAGTTCCATTGTGTAATTTTTTAAATATGTGTGTTAGGTTTTTGAGCTTGTTAGGATATTCAGCCTTATATTGGGTTGACAATATATGAGTCTATGTTCTTAAGAAGTTATGTAGCTTTAAGAACTGTCTTTGAATTCTGATTGGCTGTGCTGCTCAACTTTACCATATAAGCAAGGCAGGAACACAGTCAATTCCCTTTTCGATTCCCTGTGCTGAGGAGCTGGAGCTGTGAAGAAGAAGGAGTATTGTTTTGCATCACTGAGATAACTGAGTGTTTGGTGTTGGACGGTTAATTGTTTGATAAGTTAGTCGGAAGAAGCATTTTAGTTGCTACAAAGTAAAGACTATTTATTTTCTTACTATCACTGTTTTAGAGTTTGTTTGTGGCTACAGCAACGTATCTCTTTACTGTCCAGTGAATTACACTATTCCGCATTTATTTGCTAACACTGGTTAAGGGACCAGAGTTGTAACACTGGTTCTGAACCCAGAGTGCTGACAGAGCTGATCAATGAATAAATCAGGGAGACTAGTATAGATCTATTTCAAGCTTTTTAGCTCTCATTAGTTAGCCATACCCTTATTGAACCATACCCCAGTTCGAATCCCAATAAGGGTATGGCTAGCTGATGAGAGCTAAAAAGCTCGAAATAGATTTATGATTATGATAATTTATGATAATACCTGATTTATTCATTGATCAGCTCAAAAACCTAACACACACACACACACACACACATCTATAATTGTTCCACAACACCCTGTTAGGGCCCCAATTAAGGGAGGAGACATACTGTTTCCTTTTCTGCCTTTTGGCTCATCACCAGAGACCATCTAGACAGAAAGCCATGAGTTCAGTTGTGTGATTTTACTAGTCTCCCTGATTTATTTATTGATCAGCTCATAAAACTAACACACACATACAGACACACACACAGGCACACAGACACACACACACACACACACATATATATATATAAACACACACACACAGGTAGTCCTCAACTTACTACAGTTCATTTACTGATTGCTCAAAATTACAACAGCACTGAAAAAAATCATGACTGTTTTTTACTCCTACAACTGTTGTAGCATCCCCATGGTCACATGATCAAAATTCAGATGCTTGGCAACTGACTCATATGTATGACAGTCGCAGTGTCCTGGGGTCATGTGATCAATTTTTGTGACAAGCAAAGTCAATAGGGAAGACACACTCACTTAACAACCAGGTTGCTAATTTAACAACTGATTCACTTAACAACTGTCTCAAGAAATTCTCTTAAGAATTGTCTTGCTTAGCAACAGAAATTTTGGGCTCAATTGTAAGTCAAGGACTAACTATATAGGTAAAGGTAAAGGTTCCCCTCGCACATATGTGCTACTGTGGTTCCCTGAAAATAAGGGAGTCTTATTTTCTTTTGACCTCTGAAATAAGCACTTGGCCTTATTTTCAGGGAGGTCTTATTATTTATGAAGTGCAGGAGGTGGCGAGCGTAGTCACCTCATGGCTGCTGCTGTGTTGCAATATTTTTGGGGAGGGATTATTCTAGCGCATGCATTCAAAAGCTTGATTGGTCTTATTGTCTGGGGAGGTCTTATTTGTTGGGAAACAGGCTAGTCATTCCTGACTCTAGGGGCCGGTGCTCATCTCTGTTTCAAAGCCAAAGAGTCAGTGCTATCCAAAGATATCTCCGTGGTCATGTGGCCAGCATGACTAAACACCGAAGGCACACAGAATGCTGTTACCTTCCCACCAAAGATGGTTCCTATTTTTCTACTTGCAGTTTTGCATGCTTTCGAACTGCTAGGTTGGCAGAAGCTGGGACAAGTAATGGGAGCTCACCCCGTTATGCGGTGCTAGGGATTCGAACCATCAAACTGTCGACCTTTCTGATTGACAAACTCAGTGTCTTAGCCACTGAGCCATCGTGTCCTAATCCTTATATAGTAGAATCAAAACACCACCAGCAGCACTCTTCCCACATACAAGTATAAGGTGTTGAAAACGTCTCAAGAAAAAAAATCAAAAGTTCTTCTCCAACACCTTGAGGCTAACACAGAAAAACAGACACTCAGGAGAACATTCCCTAGAAATTATAAGGCTGATTTTGGCACGGTAATAATTAAAACCTCCAGCTGCTCAAGAGTTGTTGAATAAAAACTACTTGTTGCCTGTCAACCAAAAATCAGCAGAGATGAGGCTCTGAGCTTGTGGGTTGGTTTCCAAACACTCAGAGAACGAACCTTCACCCTCATCCTACATCTGAGCTACAGATTATTGCCATTCTTGCTAAGATTATTGCTACAAATCTTCATTGCCTTTTTTTTTAATACAGAAGGGCCAGTCCAGAGGTCGTATTCAGCCAATTCTGACCGATTCTGGCGAACTGGTAGTGGAAATTTTGAGGAGTTCGGAGAACTGGCAAATACCACCTCTGGCTGGCTCTGCCCCAGCCCCAGCTGATCGGAGTCCCAGCTGATCTGCTGGTTCTTCTTCAGTTGCCCTGCACAGGAGAATGGAAGTGGAAAGCAGGTTAGTGGGGTGGGGAGGAAATTGGGATTTTACAGTATCCTTGCCCTGGAGTAGGGTAGAAATAGAGATTTTATAGTATCCTTGCCCTGGAGTGGGATGGAAATGGGGATTTTGCAGTATCCTTCCCCTGTCATGCCCACCAAGCCACGCCACGCCCACAGAACTGGTAGTAAAGCAATTTGAATCCCACCATTGGGCCAATCCTGAGGACCTTTAAAAGTCCTGCATGGGATAATATTTGTTCATGAAAGGGAACAGAGCCTGTTATAAACATGTGACATTTCATGCTGGTATCTATACATGAAAATCCAAAAGGTTTGAGAGTTTGTGGAATTCTAAAAATGGCTGTCCTTCAGCATGTAGTACCCTGTTTCCCTGAAAATAAGACCTCCCTGGATAATAAGCCCAATTGGATTTTTAAGCGCATGCGCTAAAATAAGCCCTTCCCTGAAAATAAACCCTCCCCCAAAATATTGCAACACAGCAGCAGCCATGAGGTGACCACGCTCCCCGCTTTCTGCACCTCAAAAATAGTAAGACCTCCCCAAAAATAAGGCCAAGCGCTTATTTTGGTGGTCAAAAGAAAATAAGACCCTTTTCTTATTTTCCGGGAAACATGGTAGGTACAGTCTGAATTTCAAGATAATGCTCAACACATTGAACTAAGGTCCACAAGCAGTATACAGAACAGTTCCTTTGAGTAAGAACTACAGCAAAGATGCTGAATCCCTAGTTCCATATATTTTTTTGCAATTCCTATAGCTGTCTATAACAATGAATCATTAAAAAGGCCAGGGATCATGATAGCATCACGCTATGGCCATGTCCTCACAGCCCTTGGAGACTGAAAAATTTGCAAGCGGAAAGTGCAGTGTTCCTGCCCACCCCTGAACTGCTGCCTGCTTCTGTTCCAGGCTGACAAACCTCCCACTCCCTCCCATTCCAATCCAGGTGATTGATGATTAGGGTCACCTTTGGGACAGTGGATGTGTTACGCAATTGTTTTATACCTTGCAGCATACAAGCAGTTGCAATAATTCATTCTCTAGCTTGTTTGAAATAATCAGCAGAGACCTGCTGTCCTGCGAAAACACACACATTTTATTTCTGGAGTGTTTGCACATTGTGTGAGCCTCACACATGAATAAAAGCACCACCTGTTTGTGGCTGATAACTATGGCTCATAGTGCACATATCAGTTTGGCTTGCTGTAGCAACAAGCAGAAGTGGCTCTAGCAGTTCTGGTGTGACCCACATTTTGTTAAAACAGCTGCCTGCTGTTCAGTTTGCTTTAATAAGTCTCTGGGCTTTCAGAGTTTGCACAAAAACAGTTTCTTATATGTTTCCTGCTACAGAGATAAGCTTGAAAATGGTTGTCAGCATCTGATGGAAAGAAGTTGGAGAGATGAAGATTCTTGAGTAGATTGAAGAGAAGCTCCCAATAAGTGCAGGCAGAAGGATTTTAGAACTACGCCTGTATCACAGATGGCATCTGTGATACTATTGGGTACATATCTTAACAATTTGCAATGTCTCTGCAAGATGCTTACCATAAGAGTGGAGAACTTGTGGTCTTCCCGATGATGGTGAAACATCATCCTAGGGACCCTCATCATTGGCCAAATGCTTACTGGGAAATGTGATTCAGATGTGATCTAGAAGACCACAAGTTTCTTAGTTCTCTCTAAGATTCCTGTATTTACCGCATTTAATAGGGCTGCAGTGTAGGTAGGAGAATAAATAGAATTGTATTTCCTTTTCCAGCTACTAACCACAATATGTTTGAATTAATGCTTGTGTAAAGTTTATTCATGGATAACTGTACTTTGCTAACCTCCCCTTGTGCAGTTGGTAACCTGCATAAGTAGATTTCCCATCTCCTTAAAATATAGTTTGTATTTGTTGCTTGTTATAAATAATTTATATTGAACTCATGGTGGTAGAAGACTGGGTTGGAGCATCCAAATTTAATTTGTTCAAAAGGATGTTGGAGTTCAGCTGGTTGATAAAATCAGGTTTTCACATTTTTGCTTATTCTGCAGCTGTCTGATAACCAAAACACCCTCTCATCCATGGAAGTTGGAAAAATGGGTGGAATTGTCCACTTGACTCTTCTTCAATTTTAATTTTGGAAAGTAAAATGCAAAAATTGTATGCTAAAACCCACCGTGAACTGAACCATGGTTTAATTCAGGAATTCTCAATCTTTGTGGTGTCACCATCCTTTAAAAGTGCAACTATCCCAACCCACTTTCAAGTATCCCTCAAAATAACCTGGCCAGTTTGAGGCACTTTAGCTTACTGTGACTTATTTCAGAGTTAGCTCTTCCTTGTCTTCTTCCTAGGAAGGCATCACACTGAGTCTAATTGCTATGTTCACAGGCTTGTTGTACACATCCTTGGTAGTTTGAGAAGATACTTGAGAGTGTCTTGGACTGCAAAGAGATCAAATCAGTCAATCCTAAAGGAAATCAACCCTGATTATTCTTTGGTAGGGCAGATACTGAAACTCAAATACTTCAGCCACTAAATGAGAAGAGATACTTCATTGGAAATACCTTGATTTTGGGAAAGATTGAAGGCAAAAGGAGAAGAGGATGGCAGAGAATGAGATGGTTAGACAGTGTCATCGACTCAATGAACATGAATTTGGGCAAACACTGGGAGACAAAGGAGGATTTGGGGGGGGGCTGGTATGCTATGGTCCATGCAGTCTTGAACACAACAACTGAACACAACAATTGAACACAACAACAAAGCATCCTAGGTACGCTGGTTTCTTTTATCGAGGAATGGATCTTCTGCAAGAAGACACAATGTTTGGGCTGCTCAAGAGATAAAAATATAGTCCTTAATAATGCAAAGATTTTTACTGCCTCTAACCACAGACTGCTCCTTTCCCCCTCCAGTGAAGGACCCTTCATTTAGTAAATTAATCCAGTGGTCTGGTATTGTACATGTTGAACTGTAAACTAACCACAATGTTTAGATTCATTTAGTACTCAGTATGACAACTAACTAGCCATGTTTTAATCTAATTGCACTGATTGAACCCAGATGTAAAGGCAACTTGGAAACAGAATAACAGAATTGGAAGGGACCTTGGAGGTCTTCTAGTCCAATCCCCTGCTCATGCAGAAGATCCTATAGTATATGGCGAAGATCCTATATGAAGATCCTATAGTAAATGGCGAACCTTTTTTGGCTTGTGTGCCAAAAGCGGGGGGAGTGCAGGAAGGTCATGGGCGGGTGTGCCACACCCATAATGCCATGTGCACGACCCCAGCGCGCATGCACATACGACCAGTGCTCCCCCCGTTTTTAGCGTGCTTTTTTTGCCCTCCCCAGGCTCCAGAGGCTTTATAAGTTTGGGAACGGACTTCCAGTTTGCTCGTAGGGCCGGATTTTCGCACTCCGGAGGCTTCAGGGAAGCTCCTGAAGCCTCTGGAGGGCGATAAATGGCCTCAAAAGAAGGACGAAGTCAGCTGGCCAGCACGCGCATGCGCACTGGACAGCTGACAGGGCAACACCTCGCGTGCCCTCACAAATGGCTCCGTGTGCCACCTGTGGCACGCATGCCATAGGTTCGCCATCAGGATCCTATACCATTTCTGACAAATGGCTGTCAATAGTCTCTTCTTAAAAGTCTCCAGTGATGGGGCACCCACAACTTCTGAAGGCAAGCCATTCCACTGGTTGTTTTTTCTCACTGTCAGGAAATGTTTCCTTAGTTCTAGGCTGAATCTCTCGATTAGTTTTCCATCCATTGCTTTTTGTCTTGCCTTCAGATGCTTTGGAAAATCTCTCTTCCTTCTTCAGAAAACATTATTTGGCTATTGTCCGTGACTTCGCTTAAATCAGATTTTTTTTCCAAGGAGAGTTTTGGATTACAGCGTCCATCATATGAGCCTTGGTGGCGCAGTGGTTAGAATGCAGTACTGCAGGCTACTTCTGCTGACTGCTGGCTGCCTGCAATTTGGCAGATCGAATCTCACCAGGCTCAAGGTTGACTCAGCCTTCCATCCTTTCGAGGTTGGTAAAAATGAGGACCCAGATTATTGGAGGCAATATGCTGACTCTGTAAACCTCTTAGAGAGTGCTGTAAAGCATTATGAAGCAGTATATAAGTCTAAGTGCTATTGCTATCATCCCTAAGCAGTATCTCCAAATTTTGACAAGGTTCTTCCAAAATCCAATGCTTTCTTTGGAAGGGGGGGGGCATTGCTCAAATGCTGTCCTTTGGAGCAGGGATCTCCAACCTTTGCAACTTTAAGTCTGAAGGACTTCAGCTCCCAGAATTCCCAGAATTCTGGGAGCTGAAGTCCTTCAGACTTAAAGTTGCAAAGGTTGGAGATCCCTGCTTTGGAGGATAGCAATGGGATCGGCTATGCAAAAGTTCCAGCCTTGCCACACTCCCAAGCAGTTTGAGAGAAGCAGAGTAATTGCCTTCAGCAGGCAGCTTTCGGGGCTATATTTTTCCACCTCGGAAATACTTTTTGTGAAGCACTTTGGTCCTTTTTGTGGGAGGTAATCTTCTAATGCTCCAGCCCATAGTAATGTCGTACAAGTCTGCCACATGCAGCTTTCCTCCGAGCGCCTGCCCACGCACCAGCTCTCTTGGTGTGATGTCTTCTGTGTATGTGTGCGTGTACGTGCGGTATAATTAGCCGTTGGTTAGAAAGGGTGCCGCAGGAATCGGTTGGAAAACAACACATTGCTACAAATGTATAATGAAGTTCAATTAGCACAAACGGTTATAACAGAGGCAGTTTATGGACTACTGGTTGGGAGGTGGCAGAATTATAATTGGAAAAGTACCAGTGACTCCTTCCTTTATTATTCTCTGGCCCACCTCCCACCCAAATGTCAGGAATAAATTAGAATTAAAGCAATTGCTGAGAACAGTGCCGTCTCTGACAAGTAGCAGTTTAAGAGGCCACCTTGCAACGAATCCTCCCTTCTAGTTCGGTGATGCTAAGAAATTGCTCTGTTTAGAAAGCAAATGCTGGGGAATAGTCAATGTCTGGGATTAGGTGACTGATGCTTTTACCTTGCATGCCTTAGACCAGGGGTCCCCAACCTTTGCAACTTTAAGTCTGAAGGACTTCAGCTCCCAGAATTCTCCAGCCAGCAAAACTGACTGGAGAAGTCTGGGAGCTGAAGTCCTTCAGACTTAAAGTTGCAAAGGTTGAGGACCCCTGCCTTAGGCAACATGCCGTTTGCTGTTTATATGCTAACACTCTTGGGCATGATCGCTTGCTAATTGCTGCAGCATATACTATTCTACGGTCTTATTTTATACCAGTCTGAGGTTGAATTGCAAAGCCATCTAATGTCTCTGGCTGATGGCCCTAAGAGAGGATTTTAAATCTGAAAGAAATGTAAACTTAACCTTTACTGTTAAGTGTTCTTATTTTCTCACTTTCTCCAACTCAGTTGATACAGTTTCTCAGATTTTTAGTACTGTATTTTATAATAGCCAAGAATTCGCTAGCTGGCAATAAAAGTCATAAAATGGGGCAAAACTCACTCAACACATGTATTACTTTGCAACATAAATTCTGGGCTCAATTGTGGTCATAGGTTGAGGACTATCTGTATGGTAGTGTACCTTCTGCTGGTCTTCAGTGTGGATGGCAGGAACTGTTGTAACTATACAATAATACAGGGGTCTGCAAAGTTGGCTCTTTTAAGACTGGTGGACTTCAACTCCCAGAATTAGCTGGCTGGGGAACTCTGGGAGTTGAAGTCCACCAGTCTTAAAAGAGCCGACTTTGCAGACCACTGCAATAATACAATAGCAGAGTTGGAAGGGACCTTGTAGGTCTTCTAGTCTAACCCCCTGCGTGGGCAGGAACCTTATACCATTTCAGACAAATGGCTATCTAACATCTGTCAGTAGCTAGCTATTTCTGAAGTTCCTTTTCACTGGAAGCCATGGTGGGCTTGTTTCCCCAAATCGGTTGCTATTTTTGTAGCAATACTAACAATAGCTGCTGATTATATTGTCCTTGAAGTCTCCCCATGAAAGTCCATGTGCAGTAATATTCCCGTACTTCATTGACAGTCTTAGCAGAAATGTCTCCGTTTACACACACGTGTGTGGGCACAGGTGGCTGAAGATTTGTTCCTGGTGAAAGACCCACCAGCTTTATGTAGCTGAAGTGAGATGTCCTGTTTGCATTAATGTATATTGTAAAACATTTCTTTCAGGAGCTTGCCTGTTATGAAAATAGAGTGAGGGTTTTTGGTCATTAGCCAAAGCTGCATCTTAGGATTGCCATGGAAACAGGGCACTGATTAGAAAAATAAAGCTAACTTGTACACGTTTGTACAGATATTGTTCAGTTTCAGCTTTTAGTAGCCCGGATCAGCACTACCCATGTGGGAAGCATTTGGAGAGCCACATTTCTCATCCCCAGACCAAAGGAAGGTAATGCAGCTGAGTGGAGTTTTGAACCTGGTTTAGTTTAACGTGGCTAAATCAGTTGCATACAAAGCCCCTGTAGCCGAGCAGATTTAAGGAAAACTATAAAATAAGATGGGAAAATTAAACAAAAAAAATCCCAGAAGAAGGCAATGGCAAACAATTTCTGTACTGCTGCCCCTCAAAAGAAAATGGAGATAGTCAGCCGCTCTATTTGATTGTTGCCTTTTTACTGTGATTAGTCTAATCATTTTAACATGCCTCGTCCTGAAGTTCAACTAATTCTCCAGCTACTACACATAGTCCTCAACTTATGACCACAATTAAGCCCAACTTTTCCGTTAAGTGAGACATTTGCTTAGTGAATTTTGCCTCATTTTATGACTTTTCTTGCCACAGTTGTTAAGTGAATCACTGCGGCTGATAAATTTGTAAGCCGGTTGTTAAATGAACCCGGCTTCCCCATTGTCTTTCCTTGTCAGAAGGTTGCAAAAGGACATCACATGACGCTGAGGCACTACAACAGGACATCATAAATTTGGATGAGGGGATAAATGGGGAACTCATCAAATTTGCAGATGACACCAAGCTGGCAGGAATAGCCAACACTCCAGAAGATAGGCTTAAGATACAGAAGGATCTAGACAAACTTGAACATTGGGCACTATCTAATAAAATGAAATTCAATTGTGAAAAAAGTAAGGTTCTACATTTAGGCAAGAAAAACAAAATGCACAAGTACAGTATAGGTGGTACCTTGCTTCAATAGTAGCAACTGTGAGAGGGATCTAGGAATCTTAGTGGACAACCATTTAAATATGAGCCAGCAGTGTGCAGCAGCTGCCAAAAAAGCCAACACAGTTCTAGGCTGCATAAACAGAGGGATAGAATCTAGATCATGTGAAGTGTTAATGCCACTGTATAGTGCCTTGGTAAGGCCACACTTGGAATACTGCATACAGTTTTGGTCGCCACGATGTAGAAAAGACGTGGAGACTCTGGAAAGAGTGCAGAGAAGAGCAACCAAGATGATTAGGGGACTGGAGGCTAAAACATATGAAGAACGGTTGCAGGAGCTGGGTATGTCTAGTTTGATGAAGAGAAGGACCAGGGGAGACATGATAGCAGTGTTCCGATATCTCAGAGGGTGCCACAAAGAAGAGGGAGCCAAACTATTCTCCAAGGCACCTGGGGGCAGGACAAGAAGCAATGGGTGGAAACTAATCAAGGAGAGAAGCAACTTAGAACTAAGGAGAAATTTCCTGACAGTTAGAACAATTAACCTCTGGAACAGCTTGCCTCAAGAAGTTGTGAATGCCCCAACCCTGGAAATCTTTAAAAAGATGTTAGACAGCCATTTGTCTGAAATGGTATAAGGCTCCTGCCCACGCAGGGGGTTGGACTAGAAGACCTACAAGGTCCCTTCCAACTCTGCTATTGTATTGTATTGTATTGTATTGTAAATAAGAACCAGTTTGCCAACCGTCTGACTTTTGATCACATGATCATGGGGATGCTGCAGAGGTCTTAACTGTGAAAAACAGATAATGTCACATTTTTGCAATGACATTTCAGTGTCATTGCAACTTTGAACCATCACTAAACGAACTGTTGTAAGCTGAGGACCACCTGTATATCCAATAGCTGTGACCATCAAGATCAGTTTAAGGAAGACTGCACTAGTTGTAGACTTTCAGAGGTTGCATTCTCCATAGAAATGGATTGTGGTTCATTGCAAATTATGACTGGATGGCAGAAGTGATTGTTTTCATCCTGATAGCCAAGTAATATTTATTTATTTTGTTAGCTGTATATCTGTAATTTCATTTAGGACCTCGTAGCATGCCGCCTTCCTGTTTTTCCCCGTAACAATAACATTGTTAGTTGAGCTGGCTTGAAAGGGAGTCAGTGTCCTCGAGGTCCTTGAGCCTCTATGGATGAAGATGGACTGGAACCTTTGCTCCTAAGCCAGCATCTTAACTGCTACAACACACTCATTCTCCCTTCCTGGTGATCCCTTTAAACACCCCCAATATCCGCATGCTCATAACGAAGCAAATGCAGCTCATGCATTTCTGCCATATTTTTGGGGGGTACAACCTCCATTTATTCTATTTTCTTTCTCTCATTTTATTCCCAGTTACTCCTGAAGCAATTGGGTTCCTCTCCGCTGTTGGGGTCTTTATAGTTCTCCTTGCAGTCCTCTCCCTCTTCATCAACAAGAAGCTCTGTTTTGAAAAGATTGGAGGCCTTCCCTGCTTGGAGCAACAAGGGAAGCACAAGCACTACAAAGAGAAATCTGGGGTTCGGGAGGGTCTTGGTAAGTAATATGCAATATTCTGGCAACAACCGCATCAGCAGCAAGAACAATATCCTCTTGTCGATTTTAAGAACTTATTTCTGTTTTGATATGGATTGCATGCAAAGTGCAAAACTTTAGCTTAGCCAGAACAGCTGCCTTAATGTTTCCCTAGGCCTATAATCATTGCACTATAATCAATCTTTTCTCTTTCCAAAAATAAATCACAATGTAATATCGTATTGCAGCTTATCTCTTTTTTAACCTGCAAGAATTTGGACACAAGGCATGAGCCACCCGGGTGATTCACAATTTTTCTTTCTTTGTGCTTTCTGCTTGGTGATAGATACTCAGCTCCCTTCAGATTAAGATGTATGTTTGTTTATTCATTCAGAAGCATTACGATTAAACCAAGACATATTACATGAAATAACATTTAAAATATAAAATTAAGATGTATGCAAAGGATATAGTGTCTGTCTGTCTGTCTGTCTGTCTGTCTGTCTGTCTGTCTGTCTGTCTGTCTGTCTCTCTCTCTCTCTCTCTCTCTCTCTCTCTCTATCTATCTATCTATCTATCTATCTATCTATCTATCTATTTTCTATAGCTGGGCAATTGGGATGATTTGGGTAATCCTGCTGGGATTATATACTCTTACTGGTGTCCTTTGCTCCCTACTCCCACAGACAGACCTTACCATGATGAAGCAACACAGCAGGATTTGAGATGAAGTTCCCTTTTAAAACCATCTAAATTGAGTCTTCATTTCTCAAGGCAGAAAATTTTACAAGTTAATTGTATATTGTATTAAAGGAACCATTGCTGTGAATTTCTACTTGAAGATGAAGTGGTGGGTGTGGAAGTGGAACTAGGCAGGGGGTAAGGCAGAGAAAAGAGAGAGAGATGGCATAAAAGCACAGACAGATTCAGGCATGCCACAACAAATGAGGAATTGTGTTGAGGTGGGGGATCCAGGTAATAGAGTGAATTTAGAACTGAAACATGTTCTATTCTCAACATTGGGATTCTTTGGTGCTCTTGACTGAAAATGCATTACTCAAGCTGAGCTCACCGTCTATTAGTGGTTAGATACTTCTGTGAGTTTTATCTCCGTTTTTATCTGGGTTCTTTTCCCACGATTTACAGAACTTCCTCATTGGTTGTTTATGATATCATAGCAGAATAAAGTATTTTTCACCATTAAAAAACATGAAATGCATGTTCAATAGAACATGCTTTAAATTTATTAGTTAGAAACAAGAAAGTTTGCTTGCAGATTATGTGTGTGTTTGGGGGGAGGACAAATAAATGGAATGTCTAAAGCTTAATTTGATTAAAAAATTGTTGTATGGTCTGAAACAGCAGAGGGAAAAATTGAACAAGAAACACAATCAAATTAAAAGAACACAACAAATCCAGTATTTTAGTCCTGCCAGTAACAGCTAATGTTTTGGGGATGCTTCTGCTGATCACCGACTGCCAGCAGTTTGGCAGTTCGAATCTCATCAGGCTCTAGGTTGACTCAGCCTTCCATCTTTCCAAGGTCAGTAAAATGAGGAGCCAGATTGTTGTGGTCAATATGCTGACCCTGTAAACCACTTAGAGAGGGCTGTAAAGCAGTATAAAGTGATATATAAGTCTAAGTGCTATTGCTATTGCTAATGAGAATGAATGACCTTAGTTCATCCCTGAATTTGGAGCAATAGTTAATTGTTGATTTCAGGTTTTGACTAATGCTATCCTGAAATGATAATTGCTCTGGACTCTACAGTAATGGCTTAGTTTTATTGCGTCAGGGTCATTTAAATATATTCATATAGATATTCAAATGAGATACAGAAAATAAAACATTTTAGTTTTCCTCCGAGTGACAAACAGGAAGAATCATGAGAAGAGAACCCCTTTATGTTCTGTAGGTAACTAGTGGAAAATGATTTTTGTTTCATTGGGTCTGTTCCTCTGCCTCATCATCATCATCATCATCAAATTTAATTTGTAGACCGCTCCCTCTCCCCACAGGGACTCGGGGCGGTGCACAGGGAAAGTAAAAACAATAAATATACAAATATAAATACATAATATAAAAACAAATTAAATCTATTCCTGTGCTAAAACCCGTTAAACTAAAATACCCAGCAGCTATAAATAAGTTTAAAACCCCATAGAAAGAGAGACTAGCCTAGGCCGGCCAAGCGGAAAAAGTGTGTTTTTAATTTCAGACGGAAGGAGCGGAGGTCCGTAGTCGTTCTAATATCGGGGGGAAGGTCGTTCCAGAGGGCCGGGCCCGCCACAGAGATAGCCCTTCCCCTGGGCGTCGCCCGCTGACACAGTCTAGTGGACGGCACCCGGAGAAGTCCCTCTCTGGGAGCGAATCGGCCGTGAGGATGTATGAGGCAGGATCCGATCCCGCAGGTAGCTAGGTCCCGAGCCATGGAGCGCTTTAAAGATGATGACTAACACCTTGAAGCGCACCCGGAAGACGACAGGCAGCCAGTGCAGCTCGCGCAAGAGCGGTGTAACGTGGGCAAACCTAACGGTTCCCATAATTGCTCGCGCGGCTGCATTCTGGACCAACTGAAGTCTCTGGGTGCACCTCAAGGGGAGCCCCATGTAGAGAGAGTTACAATAGTCCAGTCGGGATCTCACGAGAGCATGAGTGACTGTGCGAAGGGCGTCCCGATCCAATAGGGGGCGCAATTGGCGCACCAGGCGAACCTGGTGAAAAGCCCTCCTGGCCACGGCTGTCACTTGGTCTTCCATGGACAGCCGGGTATCCAGGAGGACACCCAAATTGCGTGCCCCATCCACTGGGGCAAGATGTTCGCCCCCTATGGCCAGCGTTGGAGTCAGCTGGTGGAATCGGGCAGCCGGAAACCACAGCCACTCGGTCTTGGTCGGGTTGAGCCTGAGTCCGTTACTTCCCATCCAGATCCGCACGGCTTCCAGGCACTTGCACATCACCACTACGGCATTGTTGGGGTGGTTTGGGGTAGATATATACAGCTGAGTATCATCAGCGTAAAGATGGTACTCTACCCCAAAACCACGGATGATCTCACCCAGCGGCTTCATGTATGTGTTGAACAGGAGAGGCGAGAGGACCGACCCCTGAGGCACCCCACATGTGAGGGGTCTCGGGGTCGACCTCTGCTCTCCTGCCAACACAAATTGCGATCGGCCAGAGAGGTAGGAGGAGAACCACCGTAAGACGGTGCCTCCCACCCCCAACCCCCCCAGCCGATGCAATAGGATACCATGGTCGATGGTATCGAAAGCCGCCGAGAGGTCTAATAGGACCAGGATGGAGGAACAACCCCCATCTCTGGCCCTCCAGAGATCATCGACCAACGCGACCAATGCCGTCTCGGTGCTATGCCCGGGCCGGAAGCCGGACTGGCACGGGTCTAGATAATCAACTTCCTCCAGGTGACGGGGAAACTGTTGTGCCACCACACTCTCAACAACCTTCGCCAAAAAGGGAAGGTTGGAGACGGGACAATAGCTGGTTAAAAGAGCTGGGTCCAAGGAGGTCTTCTTAAGGAGGGGCCTCACCATAGCCTCTTTTAGGGAAGCAGGCAAGGAACCCTGACTTAAGGAAGCGTTGACAACCTCTTGGAGCCAGCCTCGTGTCACCTCCCAGGATGCCAGTAGAAGCCAGGAGGGACACGGGTCCAATAAGAATATGTGGTGGCTCGCAGTCGCCCACGTAGCCTGTCCATATCCTCGGAAGCAACGGAGTCAAACTCCTCCCACACAAGATCTGTCTCATGGCATCCCACTGGACCATCAATGGGGGCTAGCTCGTTCTGTATCTGAGCGATTTTCTTCTGCAGAAAAGTCACAAATTCCTCTGCGGGGCTTCCCGCACCCTCTGTTGAAGGAGGGAGAGGGTCACCCTAAACAGGGCGGCAGGGCGGTTTTCTGCGGATGCTATGAGAGTGGCACAATGATGACGTTTGGCCACTCTCAGCGCCACAATGTAAGTCCGTAAATGGGCTCTTACCTGTGTCCGGTCAGATTCAGATCGAGTAGACCTCCATCTTCTCTCTAGGCATCTCTTGTGGCGTTTCATCACCCTCAGCTCCTCGGTGAACCAAGGGGCCGGGGTGGTTCGCCACCGCAAGAGAGGCCGCAAGGGCGCGACCCGATCCAAGGCTCCCGCGGTCGCAATGTTCCATGCGGCCACGAGGTCCTCCATCGGGGTGCGGGTCAGGGGTACAGGAAATGGCCCAAGCGCCGTCTGGAACCCATCCGGGTCCATCAGGTGCCTGGGGCGGACCCAGATAGGTGATTCTGGTTCCGCCTCCCCGCGGAGGGGAGCAGCGGTCGGAAAGTCGAGCCGGAGAAGTGAGTGGTCTGACCATGACAAGGGTGTGATGACTATATCCCCTATACCCAGATCACTCTTCCATTGGCCTGAGACAAAGATGAGGTCCGGTGTATGTCCACCCTCGTGGGTGGGGCCCTGAATTAGTTGGGTCAGGTTGATGGCCGTCATGGAAGCCATGAACTCCCGAGCTACCTCGGATGATTCGCCCAACGATGGCAGATTAAAGTCCCCCATGACTATAAGTCTGGGGGTCTCCACTGCCACCGTAGCGATCACCTCCAGGAGCTCGGGCAGGGCTGCTGCTACATAGCGGGGAGCCAGGTATATGACCAGCAAGCCCAACTGCCTCCCTAGGCCCCACTTCACGCAGAGGGACTCACAACCGGTAGTCTGTGGCACAATGGTCTCTCTCGGCTCAAGACCTTCCTTGACAATGACCGCTACCCCACCACCCCTACCTTGGGCTGATGAAAAGCGCGGTAGCCTGGTGGGCACATTTCAACGGGGGGAGTCCTCCCTCGTGGCCCAACCAGGTTTCCGCAATTCCTACCAGGTCCGGCTCCCCCTCTGACACAAGGTCATGAACGAGGGGGAATAAGAAGAGGGAAACAAATCTAGGATTACCTGTGTTCCAATAATCACATTTTGTTTTTTTTTATTTTTAAATTTTATTATTTCAATTTTAAGGCTGCCCAATGTCTTAGCGACAAAAACCAACCAAAGGGGCTCAACCCCTATCCTAGCTCATAGGAGAATAATGTGGTCTTTAACAGTTTGTGAAAAGTCAAGAAAATAGGAGCAGTATAAGACATAATTGATCAAATACATAACCCTTAAAATCCTCTTTTTGTGGCAGGACACAATTGCAGCAGAGAAGCTCCCAATTAATCATTGTTTCTTGTTATTTCAAAACCAATAAGCATTTATTGCTAAATTGGCCACATGCTAGGATCCTAAATCTGCTTCAGAGCCTAAGATTACTAGCTAGTGATGGCTAACCTTTTTCTAAAGCTGTGGCAAAATTGTGCACACATGCCCACCCACCTTTGCATGCGCACGCGACTCCCCCGTGCATGTGGGGGGACTCTTTGCCCTCCCCAGGCACCGGGGACTTTTATGAAGCCTGGGGAGGGCGAAAACAGCCTCCCTTGGCTCTTCGGAAGGCTGAAAATCAGCTGGCTGGTGTGTGCATGCACGCTAGAGCTGAGGGCTGCCGTGCCGGCAAATATGGCTCTGTGTGCCACCTGTGGCACGCCTGCCATAGATTCGCCATTATGGTTCTAGCTTATTAATGAGGGAAGTCTATTAATAATAGATAAGGCAAAGTGGAAACCTATAGTTAATTGGATTTCTAAGCAGTGTGCAAGCAGCAGATGGGATTGACCATTTTTTCTGGACCTTCCTGATTGGAATCACTTTCAAGGAGTATAGATGTTTTCTTCTGGAAAGCGTAGTGGGATTGGTTGAACTGCAGACAGATTCTGCAAAGCAGATTGTCTACTTTGCACATACGTGCTAAAAATAGTGTATTTAAAGTCTAACATATGCAATCCTGATAAATATAAAACTGGGTATACACGTTTAACAGTGCATGAAAGAGGCACTTGCCATGCATTGTAGATGTGTACATATTGAGGAGAGAGAGAGAGAGAGAGAGAGAGAGAGAGAGAGAGAGAGAGAGAGAGAGAGAGAGAGAGAGAGAGAGAGAGAGAGAGAGAGAGAGAGAGAGAACGAACAGATTAACAGAGTTGGAAGGGACCTTGTAGGTCTAGTCCAACCCCCTGCCCAAGCTCCCTGCCTGAGTCCCTTCAGGGAGATAGGGCGGGATACAAATCCAATAAACTAAACTAAACTAAACTAAGCAGGAGACCCTACATCTGCCTCTACCTAGGATCAAACTCACAACCTCCCGATTGTGAGGTGAGAGCTCCACCTCTAGCACACAACAAACGTGTGTTATGATCCTGGTCCTCGCCATCCATAGCTTTAAACTTCTATCTGGTTCTACAGTACTTCTATTCAGTTTTTTTCCCCTCTGCCATAGTTCCAGTGTTACATAAACACTGATATTCTTCTGTTAAAATTTCTTTTGTGTGAGTATTGCAAAAACTTTCTTCTTCTTGACAAATAGCATGATGGAGGGGCCTTTCTAAATGACAACATCTCTCCTTCCCTTTATGTGGGTGTTGACATTTTTTTGGAGCTGCCAGAAATGATCTTGCAAACATATATTTACTGAAGCTTTTAAAAAAGTGAATGATTAATAAACAGGGGAAGTTTTAAAATCGAGTAAAGTGGGAAGGAGGAGGGGAATTTGCATTTGAAAGTGATTTGCATTTGAAAGTGATTCTTTCACTTACATGTGATTGACAAATAAAACCTTGGAAATATGTTATTTATAATGGAAAGATTTGTATTGATTCTAACCACAGCTTTTGGAAGCAGGTGGATTACACTAGCTGGGAGTTGGGGCAAGGAAAAACACAGCTTCAATTGGGATGCAACTAATGTAGCCCAGCTACATTAGGAAAGGAAAGTTGGCTGAAAAACTAGGTGGGTGGGCTGCATTATTTTGAAAGGAGTTTTGGACTTTTGAAATTCTAAGTCAAATCTATCAAGACGTAAATGTGATGGGATAGTCAAGTTTTATTTGTTCACAGTCCTGCCCATGCACTAAAGCCAAAACAAAGAGGATCTTCTATCAAAAGCTGGATGATTTCTGCAGAGCCACCACTTCCCTGCCTTAACTGTGCCATGTTCCATTTCACCCATTACTTTGACTGGCTTCGGGCATGGATGCCCTCCAGATGTCTTAGATATCAGCTCATGAAATCTCTTGCCAGGTCCCATTACTATGAAGAGCAATTAAGCAAATAGAAAACTGTTCAAACTTCTTAAGTCATGAAAATAGCAAATGAGAGGGATAAATGCATCCTAGCATTGAGCTTGACTCCTGGTGACTACATGAATGTGTCCATATAGGCTTAGGGACAACATTATGAAAGGGGCTAGGTACTTGTTGTGGCCCGCCAGTGGCCAGCAGAGCTGGCAGCAGATTCGGACAGTGAGGAGGTTGGGGAGGAACATGGGCCAGTTCTGGAGTCTGGGGAAGGCTCAGAGGAGGGCTCTGTGTTGGAAGCAGGGAAAGGGCCAGAGTCGTATGCCAGTTATCACCTGCCTTCAGAGTCAGACATCAGTGAGGCAGACAGACAGCTGGAGCCTGTTCTTAGTGTACACATGCACAGATTTGCCAGATGAAGGGAACAGCTAAAGAACAGGGGTTGGCTTGGGAGTAAGGCCACAGGTGGACTATGAATGCCCCCTCCCAGAGGAAAGAAAAGAGGAGCGAAAGAAGAGTGGAGTTTGCAGGAGAAGGATTAGTTTGCTTAATTGGTTCGTGACTCTCTGAGACTCCTTGCCAAGTTTTGCAGAGATCGGCCTGTCAGCTCTCCAAGCCAGATAAGGTCTGTGACTGTCAACCCTCCCTTGAAAGACTTTGCTGGATGTGAACGAGCAGAATTCACAGTGAATTGATAAAAGGTTTTTTTGCCAGGACAAGGAGCTTGCTTCATGCTCTCAGGAAGCCTCGGTCAGAACAATACTGTCCTCTTAACAAGATTTTTTTTTCTTTTCCAATCTTGCCTATAGCCCTAGGATTTTCTACTAATGTCCCAATCTAGATCTACTGTAGCTCTGCATAGCTTTTGAACTCGGCAAAGGTTGCTAGGTGCTGGTATCTGCTATGACTGTTTAGGAGGTAGAATGTTAAACTATATGTAACCGAAGAAAAGGTATTTTTTGTTCTTCCACATTTTTATTAGTGACTTGGATGAAGAGGTAAAAGGTATATCAATTGTCACAAAATTGTGTGAGATGGCTAATATACTCCAAGACAGAAATAAGTTTCAAAGTGATCTAGAGAAATAGGCTGAAAGTAACACAATATTATTTAATTATTATTATTATTATTATTATTATTATTATTATTATTATTATTATTATTATTATTATTATTATTATTATTATCATTATCATTATCATTATCATTATCATTATCATTATCATTATCATTATCATTATCATTATCATTATTATTATTATTATTATTATTATTATTATGTTGGGGGGGGGCAAAAATGCCTTGTTTTTTGCTCATTTCTGCCCTCCCCAGACCTCAGGAGCTCTCTGGAAACCTCCATAAGGGTATGCGCATGGCCATTTTGGTGAAGGGTCGGGGTTTCAGGAGGCAAAAAATTGCTGTATTCGATGTATAAGACGCACCCAGATTTTCAGCCTCTTTTTAGAGGAAAAAAGGTGCATCTTATACTCTGAAAAATACGGTAGTTGCTATTTCCTATTTTTGTGTTGACTACAAATTTATAATAATAATTCTGCCTTCATTGAAATCATTTATAAATAATTAGAACAAAACACGTTTTTTCTATGAATCCCAACAGTAGAGCACTCAATACTTCCTTTCGGTTTATTATGAAGCAGTCAATGTGCACTCATTGGGTATAGTGGTTTAACCAGCTATGTAGTCTACTCCAGCCCGTATCTTTTATCCTAGTTTCCCATGGGAAACATAATCAAATAGTTTGCTGAAATTAAGATACACTCCTTTCAGAAGATTACTGCTGCAAAAATAGAAGCTGTAGAATTCTGTCCTCTTTATGTCAGCTGTTACTATCCTACCATCTTCTTGTATGACCTCTTCTTTTTTTCTTCCTCTAAATACAGAAAGCCAAAAAGCCCATTCTAGTGTATCCTGTCTTTTGTGTTTTAAATTTTCTAATTTTCTTTCTGCAGGTGATTGCACTTTGACAATTATACCCATCCGTATATGTATTTTGTTAAACTTGTTAAGTTGCTTTCCCCAATCCCCATTTTTATCATTAGACTTGTGTGCAACTACACTTTCAGTCCCGGCTTTCCTCTTTTCACTTGGCTTGAGGATTTCTGCACATAGGTTTGTACCTAGTGTTCTCAAAGGATTAAAGTTGGCTTATTAGAATGCATAAATGAGTATGCCAGAACCCCAGGATGATACAGTATGATTACTGTCCATCAAAGTAATCTGCTGCGTCTATGTCTTCAGCCAAGTCTTAAATTACTGTTTAGGATCAAATCTAGATCCTAACCAGGATCTCTAGATTGTCTTTCATTATTCTCTCTAAAAATTGAACAAGTGTGAAATAACTTTTGGGATTTTGGATTCTTGTTTTTCCAGAAAGGGTGCAAGTAGTTGAGGGTCATCGTCCCCGCGTTATCTAGATTGTTTGTTCAGCATAACAATTAACAATATATATCAGAATAATACATTTGCTGATTCCTCCTCTTTGTATTCGTATTCAGATGCTCTCATCTGGACCCTCAAATTGCATTCAAATTCCTGGATCTTAATATATAGCATTTATTTCCTTCGCACATAATGCCAATCTTCCTCACCTTCCTTTTGTCTGGCTTGTTTCTTTTGTATAAATTATATTCATCAGTCTTTGTAGTCTATTAGTGAGTTTCATCCTACCAGTTAAAGTGTAAACTTGTTTATCCAGAAACACGTATCATGTGAATCCAGCTGTTATGGTTTATAAACCATGATTAGATAAATCATGACTTAATATAAAATATGAGCCTGTTCAGTATCAATTGTTAATGTCAGTTGAATTACATCTGTGTGAGGGCAGCTGCTGCTTTCTTGGCTGCAAATAACTTTGTTCTACAAATGCTGCAGGCAAGCTGGATTCATAATAGCTGTTGACAGCTTGGGTGACTTAATAGGTTGTATCCATAAGGATAGGCATAGCAAGAAATAGTTTGATGCTTGGAAGTTTTGTTATGTTCCTCATGCAAGGTTTTTTTTTTTTTTTTAACAATTTTTATTTTTGAACAAACACAAACAAATATAACAAAAAGCAAAAAACATAAACTCCATCTTCCATTACAAATTGTAGAAAATGTGTCAGTTGGTTACAAACTGTGCATCTCTTCCATAGTCATATTCATATCAATGCAAGGTTTTAACAATATACTGATATAAGTACTTAGTCTTTTTTTTTAATTAAATAGCGATAAAAAATTATTGAGTGTTCCATTGATTTATATTCAGGATTTATTCCAGCTCTATTGATTTAGTTTTGCTTAGGATGAATCTGCCTTATATTAATCTGATCATAAGTGCCTCCTGTCTCCTTATTATCTACATAGACTAGCAATAACCCATCAAAATAGGGATGATTTTGTTTTAGCCCTTCGTGAATTTGCTTGGGTTTGAATCTAGAATCTTTCATATGAATAAATATGTGCGGTGAGATTTAATTAAGGCCTTTCTAATTACATAATCATTTTCTACTTTGATGCATTTAGGGTAAAATCAAATACTGCCCGGGTTCTTCTTTTTCTTGGGTACTATCTTCTGAGCTAGATTTAGTGTTTAATAAAGACCATTGTTAAGAAGAACAGATGATTCAAACTAACTTCTTGTAATGCTTATTCTGTAGCTCACAGAGCACTGAATCTGATACACTGGCAAAGAGGAACAGCTGGAATTTATGACCATCACAGGTTTTGCTCAATAAATATATAAAAGTATGGCTTCAGAGGATGTCTTAAGCTTCTTCCAGCCTTTTTCCTCCTGGATATCTCGAGTCTATGAGGCTTTCCAGCAAGCAGGAGAATCCTTATCTTCTTCGTTGAATAATCTGGGAAGCAAACCAGATCAAAATGGATTTGATGGGGAAGATGAGGATTTTGAAGACAGTGATGAGCTTTATGAACGCTACTCTATAGGTTCCGATGATGACAGTACTTCAAGTCAGGAGAGTGAGAAATCTCATCATTCTTCATCATCCTTTCAAGATCTTGCTTCACCTGAATCTTCAGATCTTGATTTGTATAGGCCTGAGCAGAAAGGAACCACCCCCCACACCTCGGAGGAATATTTTGAGGATGCCTCCCACGGAGTCTACCAAAGTTACAAGAGTTATCAAGCTATGGAAGCTCTCCCCACTATCCCTGAGGAGGAGGAACATCTCCACTGCAAGCAAATTAAAAACCTTTCATGTAGCTGGGATGGTGAGTTATTATTCTCCTTTGACAGCATCACATTTGCTTGTGTAGATGATCTTCCATCTGCAAGGCTGGTCATCTGTACATTTAGATAGCCTTCATATTCTGAATTTTGAGAAGCAGAAGTTAAGAGCTCGATTTTTTCAGTGCACCTTGCACCCTACAATTTGAAACTATTCAGGAAATGGGTAATTTTTTCAGAAACACTTTGGGTTACCTTGGAAAATGTTTATGATCCAAAAATAGTTGGAAGATCTTTGAGCCATTTTAGGGATTTGAACGAAAGTTCCCACTTATCATTTGTTGTAAAGGAAATTACTGTCAGGTTACAGGCCAAACCATATGGCTCTTCTCCTCTTGGAACATTCAGTGCAGATCGGATATCCTATGCAGACAACTACTTCATATTAGACACTTTACAATGGGACCCTAGGAGTTTAATTTCTATTTTTCTATCTTAACCAAGACTTGGGGTGCGGGGGAGGATCTAAGCTGGAAATGGCTTGGATACAAGTTGGTCCTCACCTAATGAGCTGATGGCAACTGGGATAACCACTTAGCAATGCAAATTACAGTCAAATTTACCTTGTAACTTGAGACTATTTGAATAGGCATACTCTTACTGATCTCAGGAGCATAACTTGGAGGATAAACTGAGAAATATGTTCTCTGGTTGTCCTCTGTATTCGGTGTAAATATGCATACATTATACATGTTTTCTGGCTTCAATTACGCCTTATAAGCTAGATAGTCAATGATAACTATGGAAAACACCTTCAGAGAACCTTCCTTAAAACAGTTTTAGAGTGTACAAAACAATTAATCAGTTCATGCAACTTAATCAGATAATATGTTCTTAGCTAGATGTTATCAGAGCTAAGGATAGGTAACAGTTCATAGAATTCCATTAGCACCCCTATTCCTTTGAAAATTAGCATCTCTCCCTCTCTCTCCCCCCTCTTATACAGAGAGAGAGAGAGAGAGAGAGAGAGAGAGAGAGAGAGAGAGAGAGAGAGACCCTTGTAGGCTCCTGACATGGGTATCAGCAATTACAGTTCAAAGGCAAGGCAAGTTCAAAGGCCAATAATTCTTTAGCAGGATTTATGTTTTAATAATTGAAGAACTTGAGATTTTTTTGAAATCCATTTCTATTTTTGACTTGAATAAACTAACATTCTTTTTCTGGTTTTGACTTTGGACAACTTTGCTAATATTTACTTGCTTTCTCTGGGAAAATGGAAAACTCTACCTGTATTATCTCTAGAGATTCTCAGACATCCAGGTCATGGTTTCCCCAAGGTGCTTTTTCCAAAAGGCAACTGGACTGTCTTGGTTTTTTTCTTGGAATACATTTTGCTTCTCATTTTGCAAAATGTTTTGGGAAAAAAACCCAAGAAAGTCCAGTTGACTTTTTGAAAAACCACCTTTGAATCTACCTATATCCACATAGGTACTCTACCGGTGTATACATGATTGCTTCTATTTGATGTTCTATGTGATTTTAAGAGATAATGCTTAAATATGCAATCACTGCTAACTAAACCCTGTTTATTATTATATTGAACATAAATATATGAGACTTCCAGTATACTTCCAGTGCTTCAGAAGTGAGGACCACAAGCTCCACAGCCCTGTTCCAAGCTCTCTCCATCAGAGGACTCAAATCGAGCCATAACCACCCTGGTGGGGTGGTGAAGTAAGGGGGATTGCCTTGCAGGTAGAGGAGAGCAGCATTTCTCCACCCTGACTCGGAAAGCCCCCTCATCCGAAGATGAGGAGCAGTGGCAGCAAAAATGGGTGCCATGAAGCTGGGGACAGTGAGAGAAACTAAAATATTTTTCAATTTCAATATAAGGAGAAATTTTCCGGCAGTGAAAAAAATCAACCAATGGAAAAACTTGCTTTCAGAAATTTGTGGGAGCTTCATTACTGGAAGCTTTCAAGAAAGAGTGGACTGCCAGCTGTCAGAAATGCTGAAGGGTCTCCTACTTGGGTTGGACTCGATAACCTACAAGGTCCCTTGCAATTCTGTTAATTCTGTTAATTATCAGTTGCTGTTCCATGTTTGCAGTACTAGAGATTGGCTTTCTTTTATAACTCACTTGTCTCAGATGTTATTTCAACGTGAATATTCAAAGTATTGGCAAATTGTGTATCTTCACATGAAGCCTGAAATACTCCTTGAACTTCACATCACTTCATCAGATGGAATTGCCTGAAGACAGAACCAGTTCTCCTTAAGTTCAGTAAGAAACAGAAAGAGAAGATACTTTCACTTTTGACCAAACAAATTCTGTACTATAAATACTTCTCATTTCCTATTGTTTCTTTCTTGAAAGTGCAATGAATGTGACAAATGATCATAGTTGATACTTACATGATAAATATACTGTTCTGATACCATCAATTTCATTATGTTAATTTCTCATCTAACCTGTGCCAAGTTGATTAAAGCACCTGCTTTATCCACTGTTGTTAATTTAATTTCTTCAAATCCATTCCCAAAACTGCAAATCTTTGATGCAGCTGGAATAGTACTGCTAATGAAATTTCCCACAGTGGCTGCCATTTGCCATTGAAGGAAAGTTGCTGCTAAAGTAGTCATTGGTTAATATGTGTATATTGAGTACCTGCATAAACTTAATATCTAACATTTTGTTCCTAAACACAGAAGGAATGACTTTAAAAATGAAGCTTCTATCTCCTCTATCTTTCCCAACCTGATGTTTTTCAGATGTGTGAGATTTCAAATTTCGACCATGCTGGCTAGGGAATTAAAGGTATTGAGACCCCTCCTCATCTGGAGAGGGCAGAGTTGGGGAAAGCTACCTTTAATATTTAATCTTTACTCTTCAAGTACTCTTTCAAACCCCAAACATATGTAAACTGAGTAGAAGAGGACTGACAGTCTTTATAGTTATCTAAGATGAGGTGGTCTGGTACATAACATTTGGTAATGGAAGAGAGATTATTTTTAAAAGCCTTCTCCTGTATCCCTGGCCCATAAATGTGTTCTCCTGCCTCAAAATTGTAAACACTTGTCTTAGTGTGGGTTTTTTTTTCAGTGGAGTTTCTTGTGTATCTTCTCTCTCTTTTATTGCTGCTTTTTGGGGGCAGGAGGATGTTGCTTTCTCCACTTTTATTTATTCTTAATGTACCATCGTTCACCTAGCTCCCAAAAATATAATCGAGGCTCTTTGAATGATAAATTGACACAAAACAAGAGCAATACTTGAATGCTTTTTGTTGCCATAGAAGCACTTCTGGCAGATCACAGAAGGACCCTTTTGCTAATAGTAAAGTATGAGAAGAAAATAGACACACTCTTCATCAAGTAATTGCTGTTGATGAAAAAGCAAACAAGCCTTATGTTCTTAATCCAAAATAGTCTTTGCTGAATGTACATGAGTTTCATTTTGGGAAGGGGGCAGGAAGCAACAGGAGAATTAATATCTTATTATGACCATTCTCATCCTGTGCTTGAATAAAAGAGGAGCATAAAAACAAGAATATTTGGAGATAGTGTAGAAGTGCCAATGCTATGTTTAACTCCACATCTTTTCTGTCTTTCTGAACTCAGAAAAATCATCTTGCAGTTTTCAAGAGTGTTTCCTTTTAAAGAGAAATAAGTAATATTTCTCTGCCATCTCTCAGGAATTGTTTTTGCACTAAAAATTGCTAGTGATCTGTATTTGGATATGGGCATTCATCAGACACAACAAAGCACAAATATCTCATGTGCAGGTGTCGAGTTAAAATAGTAAAAGAGTTCACAGTCCATCTAAGCATAGATGTGAGACCAAACCAACATTTACGTTGTCATGCACATATGCAAAGCAAAGTGTAGTCTTGGGCTAATGCCAAGCTTGCACTGTACATTCAAAAGTCCTTGTGATCACTGATGGTATTACGCTAGCTTTCAGTTGCAATTGAAGCTGGAAATGCAATTCTACTATCTGGCCCTGTGATATATGAGCCATAAAATCACTGGCATCCATAGCTTTCTGCAAATTGATATGCAAGTGTAGTAGTTGCTAAATCTGAGTGCCCATAAACTGAAGACTCCTCGAAGACCAGCTTGGACTCCTGATTATGACATTGAAAAATCTTCACACTTTTCATCACAACAACAATACGGGGGTTCATCGCTGCATTCTTCCATTTTTTTTAACTTTCCAAGGTAGACATAGTGATATTTAGCAGAACAATAGAATAAGCAGAACTGGAAGGGAGGGACTTTGGAGATCTTCTAGTGCAGGAGTAGTCAACCTTTTTATACCTACCACCCACTTTTGTATCTCTGTTAGTAGTAAAAATTTCTAACTGCCCACCTGTTCCACAGTAATGGTGATTTATGAAGTCGGGAAGTCAATTAAATTTTAAAAAGGAAAGTGCTTCAGTATCGGACAAAACCCCTACCGCCTACCATGAAAGCTGGAATGCCCACTAGTGGGCGGTAGGGACCAGTTGACTACCACTGTTCTAGTAGCTGTCCAGTCTCTTCTTAAAAGCCTCCAGTGATGTGGCACCCACAACCTCTGAAGGCAAGCCGCTCCATTGGTTAATTGTTCTCACTGTTAGGAATTTTTTCCTTAGTTCTGCATTGCTTCTCCCTTTGATTAGTTTAGGGGTTTCCAGCCAAATACTAGCCAAACCCAAATCTTCCTAGCTTTCTGTGGGTTGCCAAAGTCAGCCAGATGCTATCATCTAGCTGATCCTGAGATTCTACGCACACATTTTACCATCAGGAGATGGTTTCCATAAACACTCATACATTACAACCCATTTACAACTCTAAGAGGCAAACTTCAATATAGAGAGAGTTATATATCTCAGGTTCAAATATGATAGTACATTTCCTCCTGTGTTTCCTAAATGAGCAAGAACCAATAATTTATCGTGCATTGTTATTGCCTGTCCTCACCTTCTTTGAATCAGATCTTGGTTCCTCTGATCTTCATACTTGCTTTAGATTTATGAGATCCCAAGTTCAGTCCACGGTATCTCTGATAGGATTGGGAGAGCTCACTGGATATGAAATCCAGGAGAAGTGCTCCCAGTTCCTACAGATTCATCATCTGCCTCCCTATTGCAGACTGATTGTCCCAGATTCATGGCTAACATCATTAATCCTAAAAGCAGCAGGTATGAATTCTTTAGTTTTTAATTTCTACCTTATCAGCTTCTGTAATTTCTTCATAGCATCTGAAAGTATTTGTTTAGTACTGCTACCATCCATCAGAAGTATATGATAATTCTGGGATTCCACTGAGTTATCAACTGATTCTTTAAAATTCTTACATGGAAGCAGAAAATACAATTGGCTTGACAGATGGTTCGGAGCTATTAACTTTCAGCAAGAAGCAAACAATATTTTGTACTTTTTGATATTTACAAGCTTCTTGAGATTGCCAGTTCAATGTTACTTCAAAGTTTACTTTGCTTGATGGGAATTACTTAATAATGTTTTGTTATGGTTATGGCTTCATTATATTTGTTAACAATGTTTTCTTGGTTTGATTTTTTTTGTTTTCTTGATTGGTTTTATGTCAATCTTGCCAATTGACATAGAGCCTCTTGTTAACCCAAGCTTTTTCTACATTCTCTCTCTGAATTAGACCAGGACCAAGAACTCTTCCATTCTTTTGAACATTTCTGATTTTATAGATTCTTTTTTGTAAAAAAACCTTCCATTCTCTTTGCTCAATGACTTCACTAACTATACTAGTGGTTCTCTTAGAATAAACCTTCTTAATGCCCTTTCAGCAACTTGCAAGCAATGCTGCATCTCTACTGTTTAAAATATGTTTTCTCTTGCCAACTAGCCCCTGTCCAGGACAATTGCTTCTCCAGTAGACACATGTATGTTATATGGAAAATACATAATAAAAGACTGTAACAATACAATTCACAATCAAACCAACTGTTAGAGACTGAATTGCAGTTTCCAGAATGCTGAAGGACTGGACAAAGACTATTACAGTCATTACTGAGATAGCAGATTAATGGTCCAAAGCAGAATAAAGTAATCCATTTTCCTTCCTTCCTTCCTTCCTTCCTTCCTTCCTTCCTTCCTTCCTTCCTTCCTTCCTTCCTTCCCCCCTCCCTATAAACCAATTGCTTTCTTTTGTCTTCAAGCCCATACAACCTTTTTCACAGATACACAGAATCTCTCTGTCTCTCTCCTTCCCCCTCCTTCTTTCATCTACCTACCTACCAACTACCTACCTTCCTATCACCTCGTATCTCAGCCAAGGGACCCTGGGAGGCTTACAATTCTAAACTATAACAGGTTCTGCCCAGATCATGGTCCCTGACTAATACATTCCCCTAATCCTTTACCTCCCAGCTATGCATGTCAGGAAGCCCTCAGTTGTTTGCCATTTTTACAGGCCATGTACCTTAAAAAAAAAGCCCTCTCAGAGACACCCCCATCTTGAAATAGCCAGCACACACCTATAGTAAAGCAATCTTTTTAACTTTGATTAGTTATATGCATCTTTAAAAAAAATTAAATGCCACTTACAGAGTTACTGCATGAAATGCACACCACGTGCCCACACAGCAACTAGTTTTACAGCCAAAACCCCTTTCTTAACTTTTTCCAAGTTTAATGCCTTAATTCTGAGGCTTTTGTTGTGGTAGAATTCCAGTAGCATAGTTGTTCCTTGCCATTATCTTTACACTCCACACCACATGCTCTATCAACCCAGCTTATCCTGCTCTTTCTTTTCATAGGAAGGGACATACTTGTAAACAAAAAGTAATAGATTATTGCCATTTACTATGTTTAGTTTCCAAGATGGTTCCTATGTATCACAAGAAATAAAATCTATACTGGGAGCTGGTGCTGTGATTTGCAATACTATACGTCAAAGTCAGGACAGAAAGTCATCTGTGCACTAAAGGGGGTAGCCAAGGTAATAATGAGAGAATTTGATGGAAATAAGTGCCTGAGTGTGAAGTATGGCTTCAGAGTACGCATTTGTGCTCTAAGGAAGTGAATTCTTTGGTAGATTGTTCATCTCAAGAGGTAAATATTTACTTGCAAGCTGTGAACAAAGAAGATTGTTCTGTGCAGCAGCTGAAAATATGACATTTGAGAAATAATAGGATGAATAAAAGCATGGCGAATGAGAAATAGCTTCACCTTGAATAGTTTAGATGACAATCAAAGCATCCCCTGTACTTTAATTCTTGTGTGTGTGTTTAAGGAAACAGTCCAGCCTTTCAGCCTGACACTGTGATTTTTGTTCTGAGATATAATTGAGCCTGACACATATGAGAGACATTGGCAGAGTTAAAATAACTAAAATTGAAGGTATCCATGCGACTAGAATGAGATCGGTGCTAGCTAATGACTGTGTTCAGATTGGAAGAGAAAGTGTTAGCTTTTAGCATCTCAATTACAGTAAGAAACAAAGAGACTTTTGCATTTTGGTTAACTGTTTTGCATCCTTCACCATCCAACAGCATGTGGTTATTTTGATTACCGTATGTGCCGGCGTATAAGACGACTTTTTGGCCCCGAAAAACATGCCTCCAAGTGGGGGGGTCGTCTTATACGCCGGGTCATCCGCGAGGTCCCCAGATGCCGTCCAGAGCCGCGCGGAGCCGCCGCGCGGAGACTGGCCGCTTTTCCACGCATGCCTATCTTTTGCACGTTAACCAGTCGGGGCATCTGAGGTCCATACTCAACTGGAGGGCGCCGCGTTGGGGAAGCGCCCCCCCCCAGCCCCGGGGCTGCCCCCTCCCTTCTTTCCCTCGCCTCCTTCCGAGCCCTCCTTATTCTCCATGGTGCCGCCGTTCCCTTCTCCGCATGGCCCGAGCGCCTGTTCCTTACTGCGATGATCTCAGCAGCTGCCAGCGCGCCGCCGTCTCGCCCGCTCACGGCTCTTGCCTGCGGCTCTTCTTGCCCGCTGCCCGCCTGGACGCGGCCAGTCAAAAGCCGGGAGGGAGGCGAGCCCCTTCCATGGCATGGAAAAGCGGCAACTCTCCGCTTTCGCGCGCCACCCGTTTCGCCCGCGGAGAGTTGCCGCTTTTCCATGCCATGGAAGGGGCTCGCCTCCCTCCCGGCTTTTGACTGGCCCCGTCCAGACGGGCAGCGGGCAAGAAGAGCCGCAGGCAAGAGCCGTGAGCGGGCGAGACGGCGGCGCGCTGGCAGCTGCTGAAATCATCGCAGTAAGGAACAGGCGCTCGGGCCCCCCACCCATCTGTCACTCTGTGTGTGTGTGTGTCTGGGTGTGTGTCTGTTTCCCCCTCTCTCTCTTTCTGTCTCTCTAAGTCTGCCTCTCTGTGCGTCTGCCATTCTCTCTCTCTCTCCACCCGGGGAAGCAGCATGTCAGTTGCGGAGGTTATCCCGCAGCGAGCGGACAGAAGACCCAAGCTGCGGCTAGTGCAGGCGAGGAGGAGGGGCCAGCATGTCGACTGGGAAGGTTATCCCGCAGCGGGCGGGCGGGCGAAGGACCCAAGCTGCGTGCTGCCGAAGCCATCCGGGGCTGGGCGTGCGGCGCCCGGATGGCTTTGGCGGCACGCAGCTTGGGTCCTTCGCCCGCCCGCCCGCTGCGGGATAACCTCCCCAGTTGAGATGCTGGCCCCTCCAGGAAGCCCCGGAAGGTGCAGGGCGCTGAGGTGGCCGTCGGAAGGAGGCGTCCTTTCCATTCCTCTCCATTCCTTTCCTTTCCTTCCTTCCATTGCCTCCCTCCCCCTCCCTCCCTTCTTTCCTTCCTTCCCTCTTACCCTCCATCCCTCTTTCTTTTTCTTTCTTTCTTTCTTTCCTTCCTTCTTTCACTGCTCCCTTCCTCCTCCCTCCCCCTTCTTTCTTTCACTCCCTCCCTCCCACCCTCCATTCATCTTTTTTCCTATTTTTCTTTCTTTCTCCTTCTCTGTTTCTCTCTCTCTCTCTCCTCCCCCCCCACCCATCTGTCACTCTGTGTGTGTGTGTGTGTGTCTGGGTGTGTGTCTGTTTCCCCCTCTCTCTCTTTCTGTCTCTCTAAGTCTGCCTCTCTGTGCGTCTGCCATTCTCTCTCTCTCTCCACCCGGGGAAGCAGCATGTCAGTTGCGGAGGTTATCCCGCAGCGAGCGGACAGAAGACCCAAGCTGCGGCTAGTGCAGGCGAGGAGGAGGGGCCAGCATGTCGACTGGGAAGGTTATCCCGCAGCGGGCGGGCGGGCGAAGGACCCAAGCTGCGTGCTGCCGAAGCCGTCCCGGGCTGGGCGTGCGGCGCCCGGATGGCTTTGGCGGCACGCAGCTTGGGTCCTTCGCCCGCCCGCTGCGGGATAACCTCCCCAGTCGAGATGCTGGCCCCTCCAGGAAGCCCCGGAAGGTGCAGGGCGCTGAGGTGGCCGTCGGAAGGAGGCGTCCTTTCCACGCTGCTCCCTCCTCCTCGCCGGCCCTGCGGCCCGGTTCCTATGAAGCCGCGGACCGGCACCGGAGTCTCCGCGCGGCTGTGGAGGGTTTCCTCCTTTCCCCTCTCTCTTCTCCCTCTGTGTGTCTGTAGAAAGACGGGGGGGGAGGGAATCAGAGTCTAACAGACACACAGAGGGGGAAAGAGGAAACCCTCCACAGCCGCGCGGAGACTTGCCGCTTTTCCATGCATGCCTATCTTTTGCACGTTAACCAGTCGGGGCATCTGAGGTCCATACTCAACTGGAGGGCGCCGCGTTGGGGAAGCGCCCCCCCCCCCAGCCCCGGGGCTGCCCCCTCCCTTCTTTCCCTCGCCTCCTTCCGAGCCCTCCTTATTCTCCATGGTGCCGCCGTTCCCTTCTCTCTCGGGAACGGCGGCACTTCTGGCGCCCTCCAGTTGGGCCGGCGAGGAGGAGGGAGCAGCGTGGAAAGGACGCCTCCTTCCGACGGCCACCTCAGCGCCCTGCACCTTCCGGGGCTTCCTGGAGGGGCCAGCATCTCGACTGGGGAGGTTATCCCGCAGCGGGCGGGCGAAGGACCCAAGCTGCGTGCCGCCAAAGCCATCCGGGCGCCGCACGCCCAGCCCCGGATGGCTTCGGCAGCACGCAGCTTGGGTCCTTCGCCCGTCCGCCCGCTGCGGGATAACCTTCCCAGTCGACATGCTGGCCCCTCCTCCTAACCTCCGCAACTGACATGCTGCTTCCCCGGGTGGAGGGAGGGAGAGAGGCAGACTTAGAGAGACAGAAAGAGAGAGAGGGGGAAACAGACACACACCCAGACACACACACACACACACACACACACACAGAGTGACAGATGGGTGGGGGGGGAGGAGAGAGAGAGAGAAACAGAGAAGGAGAAAGAAAGAAAAAGAAAGAGGGATGGACTGTAAGAGGGAAGGAAGGAAAGAAGGGAGGGAGGGGGAAGGAGGCAATGGAAGGAAAGGAAAGGAAAGGAATGGAGAGGAATGGAGAGGAATGGAAAGGAAAGGAAGGGAATCCAGAAGTGGAGGGCCTGGTTGCCAAGGGGAACGGGGAAGCATCCCTCCTCCCCCCCCCCCGCCCGGCACCAGCAGCGTGGGAGCTGGACAGTAAGCAGGCAAGCGATCTTGTCGCTGTCCTGCCCAAGCAGGTGCCTCTGCTGCTGCTGCTCCCCTCTCCGCCTCACCCCTTGCCAAACCCTGGTAATATGGTGGAAGAGGGGGGGAGGGAAAGGAGGAAGGGTGGGTGAGTTGCTTTCCCGGGAAGCTGGTGGCAGGGGCTTTTCCTATGTGGCCTTGGATCGCTCTTTTCCACCCACCCCCCTCCTCACCGTTTCTCTGCCTGCTCTGCACCTTTTCCCCAAGAAATCGGTAGAATCAGGGTGATGTGGCCTGTGGAGAGATTAATTTGCCGGGAGTTTGAAGTATTGGGTGATGAGGGACGGATTGAAACAAATTTCAGTCATTGTATTGTATTTGTCCAGCAGTCAAACGTTTTATTTGGTGTGTGGAAGGTGTGCAGAAGAGGGGGTAGTCTTATACGGGGAGTATATAACAAACTCTATATTTTGAGTTGAAATGATGGGGGGTCGTCTTATACGCCCAGTCGTCTTATACGCCGGCAAATACGGTAAGCTAGGGAGGCCTTGAATTCTTTTAATGGAAAAATTGTGGCTATAATTAATTAAATAAATGGTTTCCCCAACTAAAATAATATGCTGTTGTTAGTTGCAAAGTCGTGTTCCCCATCACAACCCCATGGACAGCGTTCCTCCAGGTCTTCCTGTCCTCCACCATCCACTGGAGTCCATTTAAGCTCATGCCTCCTGCTTCGGTGACTCCATCCAGCCACCTCATTCTCAGGTGCACAGCTCTGAGTGTCCATGCAAGGGTTAACTCAGCTCCGCTGCCCATTGGACTGAATTAAAATACTGAGTCCCGCCTTCCTTTCCCATGATCCTTCAGTTTCTTAATTCAGTCCAAGCCCTTCGGACGCATAGCTTTTAGCTTAGCAAAATTATAGATTTAAAAGTTAGAAATACTAGTTTTCCTTCGCAGCCTTCCTTTCTCCAACAACAAGAAGCAGAGCCAGCAGGAGCCTTCGCATTGCCGGGAAGCCAGATCGCTCACCGGAGCGGCGCGCTTCTTTTTCTCCCGCAGGGGGGGGTGAACGGAGCCCTTGGAGCCCTCGACATCGCCCTTCCCCCGCTCTTCACCGGCGGGACCGTCCGATTCCTCGGCGGTCTGTCCGGCACCAGGGAGATCTTCCCCAGCCGCCTGCAGCCCCAGAGAGCCGGAAAGCTCCGCGCAGCGTCCCACGTGTAGTGGACTGGGCGCGGCCATCTTGGACTCGCCGGGGGACCAATCAGGAAGCAGCTGGCACCATTTTAAACGGCGTTTTGCCGCTTCTCATTTCGTCTGAGGAAAGCAAGCGGCAGCAGCAGCAGCAGCAAGCAGCGGCTTTTCAAGCAAGTGCGACCCCCAGCCTCAACCGCGGCCACAGCTAGCCACAAGGAGGCCAGAGGACACGATCCGGCTCCCAGCGCGCTCTGCAGCAGCAGCATCAAGACATCAAAGGTCGTATCCCTCGCGCCCCCCCCATCCGCCCATTCCATTGCCCCAGGCACTAAATCTTTGCCATGGAGCACCAGATCATAGCTGAGGGGCCTGAACAGGGGGATGCCACCTGGGAGGAGAGGCCCCTCATTAGGAAGGCGGGCAGGGTCGCTAGGGAGGCCATTAAGGACCTCAGCAGGGGGCCCTACTCCAGGAGGGATGAAGCAGGCCAGGATAGAGCAGAGGCCAGGCGCCATAAGGCCCTGGACCGCCAGTTTGATAGGGCCCAAAGGCAAACCATTGACATAGCACAGGTCCACAGGGAGGCTTCTCCCGAACCTCCTGGGGGGAGGAGTGTGACCCAGGCTAGGGCCAACCCCACCTATGAGAGGGATCTCAGAGATTTATCCCTGGATCATTCCTCCCTTATCTCCCAATCTCCTTCCCACTCCATGGGGGGTGGGACTGACCTATTCAATTGTGAGATGGAGGGGGATGAGGGGATAGCCAACCCCATCCAGCCTGTAATACAGGAACCTCCGGCACCTATTCCAGAAGGGGTGGGGGGGCGCCCCTTAGAGGACCAGGGCCCGTCTCTCTCGGCTGAGATGAGACAGGTGATTAATGCAGCCATTTCCCAGGGCATTGCTCAGGGGCTCAAGGACCAGGCAGAGGCGCAACCACAGGGGCCCAGAAGTAGGCCACGCTATGCCAGGGCCTCCTTACCCCACCCTTCGGTGATTAGCGCCGAATCCATCAATGAGATAGATGACCTGGCGGAGCCTGAGCTCTCTGAGGATGAGGGCGTGACCCCGGACAAGCCCGCATTTTCGGGCTTGTTCCAACCTGCTTATTTTAAGTCTATCCTTCATAAAGCGAAGACCATCACGCGCATGTCGGTCACATCCTCTTCCTCTCAGGCGACCTCAGATCCCCAGGCCCCTACAGACCCTGAGGACCCCAGCGGGGGCCTCTTTGAGGAATCAGTCACCCCCCAGGACCTGATCCCTGCTCCCCAACTGTTTAGGGACGTAGTTCAGCGCCAATGGGTTCAGCCCGCTTCGTGGACTGCCCCGGGTACCAATGACAAAAAGCTCTATTCTGTAGATCCCAGCATGGAGGAGCTACTTAAACTTCCGGAGGTCGACCCTCCGGTCGCTGCTCTAACATCCAATTCAGTACTCCCACCAGACCTACTAGAAGGCCTTAAGGCAGAGGACAAGCGGACCGAGCGCGCATGTCACAAGACACACCAGGCGGCGGCCTGGGCCATTAAGGCGTCCACCTCGGCCTCATTTTTTAGCAGGGCATCCATAGCCTGGTTGCGCCAACTCCTCAAACGTCTCCCTCAGGGAGATGCCAGACTCCGTCATGATGTTAACAAGATCATGCTGGCAGCAGAATACACTGCGGATGCCTCACTTAACGCAGCAAAATTCGCTTCCCGGGCCATGGCATCCAATATTACTTTGCGCCGCCTCTTATGGTTGCGCCATTGGAATGCCGACATGCGCTCCAAATGGAAGCTAGCATCTGCCCCCTTCAAGGGACAAAAGCTGTTTGGGGAAGCTCTAGATTTGGTCCTAGTGGAAAATAAGGACAAGAAGAAAGTCCTACCCTTTGTTTCTCGTAGGACTGATAGGAGACCTTCATCCTTCCGTAGGCAAAATTACAGGGCACCGGAGGCTCAGCCTCCCGCTAACCCCTCCACGTCTTTCCAGCGTAGCTATCCCCAGGGTAACACCCGCCCCCAGGGTAGGCAACCCTTCCGGGACAGGAACAGGTACCAGCCCTACGCCAGGTGGCCCTTTCGTGGGGGTCAGGCCAACAGGCCTTTCCAACGCAATAAGTGACCATCACCCCTCCCTCCCCATAGGGGGCCGTCTCCAGCTGTTTGCCGATCGCTGGGAGGCGACCACGACAGATGTGTGGATATTGCAAACAGTTCGTCTCGGCCTCACCCTAGAGTTCGTTTCGCCCCCTCCCCATCGTTTTATCCGATGTCCCACCCCCAGGTGTCCCAACAAGAGAAACCTCATGGAGGCGGAGATCCGCCACCTTCTAGACATCAGGGCCATAGAGGTAGTTCCCCATGGCCAGGAGGGGGGGGTATTACTCGATCCTCTTCTTGGTCCCCAAGAGCACAGGAGGAGTCAGAGCCATCTTAGATTTGAAGGCACTCAACTATCACATCGCCTACAAAAAGTTCAAGATGCAGTCTCTCCAGTCCATCCTAGGTTGCCTCCGGCCAGGGGACATGATGACATCTATCGACCTGAAGGAAGCCTACCTCCATGTTCCCATTCGACAGGAGCACCGCAGATTTCTCCAGTTCTACTTTGTCGGACAGCACTACCAGTATCGAGCCCTCCCATTCGGGCTCTCCTCCGGCCCGAGGGTGTTCACCAAGATACTGGCCGCGGTGGCAGCAGATCTCAGGAGGCGCCCCATTCGACTCCAAATTTACCTGGACGACATCCTGTTACAAGCATCGTCGCGACAACAGGCCCTAAGAGACCTGCGCACGACCATAGCCACCCTACAAGAACTCGGCTTCACCATCAACACCGACAAGAGCCACCTGACTCCTGCGACGGACGTGTTACATCTGGGGGCGGTGATCAACACGTCCACGGGTCTTGTCTCCCTGTCCCCGGACCGCATCGACAGCCTCAGATCCATGATCCGACGGGTGCAAGCCTCCACGAACGTCCCGGTGATACTCCTGTCCCAGCTCCTAGGCAAGATGATATCTTGTCTAGCCATCGTTCCCTGGGCGAGACTACACGCAAGAGAGTTACAGTGGTTCCTTCTCCCATCCCAGAGAACCAACACCAGTAACTCCAGAGCCAAGGTCAGACTACCTCCCAAGGTTCGTCGCTCCCTGCAGTGGTGGCTCTCGCCAGCACTGGAGAAGGGCTCCCTCTTCCAGGAACCCGACAGGCTAGTCCTCACCACAGACGCAAGTCTCTTCGGGTGGGGAGCACACCTCACCGAATCCATGGTGCAGGGCAGATGGTCGCCTCAGGACCTGAAGCACAACATCAACTGGCTAGAGTTGAGGGCAGTTCGTCTCGCTTTACGTCACCTTCGGTCGGAAGTGCAGGGCCAACACCTCCTAGTCCGGACGGACAACGTAGCAACGAAGGCGCACATCAACCGCCAGGGCGGCACCAGATCCACAGCACTGATGAGGGAAGCCGATGCTCTGGGCAGATGGGCCGAACATCACCTGGGCTCCATTCGGGCCGAGCACATCTCCGGAGTGGACAACGTTCGGGCGGATTGGCTGAGCAGGGCCACCCTGGATCCATCAGAGTGGCAGCTCCACCCAGACCTGTTCCAACAGATCTGCCACAGGTTCGGACTCCCTCTCCTCGACCTATTTGCCTCCCCACGGAACGCCCAGCTCCCACGCTTCTTCACTCGGTACCAGTCGCCGCTGGCGGAGGGAATGGACGCTCTCACCTCTCCGTGGCCGACCGGCCTCCTGTACGCATTCCCTCCAGTGCCCCTGCTACCACGGGTCATCAGGAAGATCCTGAGGGAGGGAGCGGAAGTCATCCTAGTGGCCCCATATTGGCCACGTCGGACCTGGTTCGCGGACCTTTCCAGCCTCTCCATCAATTCACCTTGGAGGATCCCACCACACGAGGTCTCTCTCTGCCAGGGGGCTGTCCTGCACCCAGAGCCTCAATGGCTCAATCTAACCGTCTGGCACTTGAGAGGGATCTGCTAACTCGGGCCCACTTCTCAGACCCGGTCATCCACACCATTCAGGCGGCCCGCCGACCCTCCACCATCAGGATCTACGGAGCGACCTGGCAAGCCTTCTCAAATTGGTGTTCCCGGCGTCAATTAACACCGCTCTCTGTCTCTCTCCCGCACATTTTGGATTTCCTTCAGGAGGGCTTTGAGAGGGGCCTCGCCCCGGCCACCCTCCGTCGCCAGGTTGCAGCCCTGGCCACGGTCCTGTCAGCCGGCTACCTCCAGCCTCTCAGCCGTCATCCCAGTGTGCGGTCCTTCCTCAAGGGAGCAACCAATCTCCGGCCACAGGTCATCCACCGCTACCCCACGTGGGACCTGACCACGGTCCTCAGAGGTCTCTCGGAACCACCATTCGAGCCCCTACGCTCGAGTTCTCTCCGGCTACTATCATTCAAGACAGCCTTTCTAGTCGCAATTACCTCAGCACGACGGGTGTCAGAGCTAGCGGCGCTCTCGACTAGAGAAGACCTCTGCCGCTTCCTCAGCGACAGAGTAGTACTCCGTCTCGACCCATCGTTTGTGCCTAAAGTCAATTCTTGGTTCCACAGAGCACAGGAAATCGTTCTCCCGAATTTCTGCCCCAAGCCCTCCCATCCCAGGGAGCGTCGATGGCACATCCTAGACGTCCGTCGAGCGCTCAAGCACTACCTCAAGCGCACATCGGCCTTTCGGCGATCAGAGACCCTGTTCCTCTCGTTCCAACCGGCGACCATGGGTCGTGGGGTCTCCTCGTCTACCATCGCCCGCTGGCTCAAGGCCTGCATCGCCCTCGCATACGAACATCAGGGCCGGACCAGGCCCCAGGGGCTCACGGCCCACTCAACCAGAAGTGCGGCCACCACAGCGGCCTGGGCCTCACAGGCTCCCATCGAGGAGATATGCAGAGCAGCCACATGGGCGTCACCTTCCCTCTTTGTTCGCCATTACAAATTGGACAAATACGCTTCCGCTGATGCTGCCTTCGGCCGTCGGGTCTTGCAAAGCGTAGTTGCTCAAGTCGAGTAGTCACACTGAGCCCATTCGGGCACCCTCCCTAGTGACATTTTGCTTGGGCATGTCCCTTGCATGGACACTCAGAGCTGTGCACCTGAGAATGACCATTGTCTTACCTGAAGGGTCCTTCTAGGTGCACAGCGATGAGTGTCCATTCCCCCCCTAATCTCTCTAGTTGCTTGTCTGATGTATTCACAGGGGATGAATCGCGTGGCGAACACAGTCTCAAGAGGACAGAACTTCATTAAGAAACTGAAGGATCATGGGAAAGGAAGGCGGGACTCAGTATTTTAATTCAGTCCAATGGGCAGCGGAGCTGAGTTAACCCTTGCATGGACACTCATCGCTGTGCACCTAGAAGGACCCTTCAGGTAAGACAATGGTCATTCTCTGCCCTCCCTTTCTTCTTTTGCCCTCAATCTTTCCCAGCATTAGGCTCTTCTCCAGTGAGTCCTTCCTTCTCATTAGGTGGCCAAAGTATTTGAGTTCCATCTTCAGGATCTGGCCTTTTAAAGAGCAGTCAGGGTTGTTCTCCTCTAGGACTGACCAGTTTAATTACCTTGCAGTCCAAGGGACTCACAGGAGTCTTCTCCAGCACCATAATTCAAAGGCCTCAAAAATAATATGGAGTAATATAAACATACAATTGTAGAAAGGATGTTTTACATCACATACGAACAGTATTTCTTGGGCCAATAAACACTCCAAAAAGTAAATTTGATCCACGACCTTCTGCTTGGCTTGCTGATGAGAGCATGGAATCTTTAGAAGAACAATTTTTATAAGGAATATTTGGTGGGCCACTTTTCTGCTTTGCTTCTGTTATATTGAAAATGTACTGTTAGGGTATATAAAGACATACAGTTTGACAACATGAACAGAATTGGGGGCTTCTCTTAGTGAAAACAGCAGTTAGTTGTATGGATGTAACATGACTTCTCCACATGGAAGTAAAGAGAGCTTGTTAAACATTCCCAAAGAGTTGGAAATGAAATGATTGACCATGTTTATTTATTGTCAGAATGAACAACAAATCTCATTTATTCTATAGTGGTGATATTTTCAATGGTTCTGTAAGGAAGCTTATATTACTGCAAGGAACCATGTTGTTTTCATCTGCAATCTTTTGAGTGAACATTAGGTTTAGGTTCATGGCTATGTAGCAGGTACTCCTTAAGAGTGAAAGAAAAGCCTTTTTAGATAAGACAAAAGAATAAAGTAGCCTACAACCTTGTTTCTTCCAGTGACTAATTATAGGAAACTGGAGCTTTTACTTTAAGCACCATGTTTATTCCCAATTTTTTTTAAAATTCACTGAGACAAAACAAAATCCAAGAAAGGAAGGCATGGAAGTGTGTTCCCATTTTAACTAACAACTGTTGAGCTTCTTATGTCATTCATCATTCACATTAACTCTCAGTGTATTTAACATAAGCTGAATAAGTCATAGTGGTTAAGGTTCCCCATTATATTAAGCCATAAGCCAGAAAGTTTATGCGATGTTTTCATTTATTTTCTTCATTAATTTATATTCTATCCAGTTGCATAAACTTGAAAGCACCTAAATGAAGATGCTTAACTCTCTGTATGAACTCATTTGGTTTAGTGGTTAAGGCACCGAGCTAGAAAGTAGGAAACCATGAGTTCAAGTCTCACCTTAACCATGAAAGCCAACTGGGTGACCTTGGGCCAGTCACACACACTCAGCCTACATCACGTAGTTGTTGTTGTAGGGAAAACAGGAGGAGAAAGGTGTCTTGGATCTGTTTGCGGCCTTGAGTTACTTTGAAAGTTAATAAATGTGGAATGCAGATAAATGTAAAAAATCCCTGTTGTTCTTTGGATCTTTTTTATATACAGTGGGAAACACAATAACTAGTAATACAGTAGTTATTTATAAATTTGACCTTTGTCTGCGGGGAAGGGAGATTAGTTACATAAAGGAGTGCCAAGACAACAATATTATCTAGCATTATGGATAGAGAAAAACAAAGTGAAAAGAAAAGAAGATTGAAATCTTCATGCTGTGTATGCTCACAGCTACATATAGTATGCACATACATGAAATGCATAGGTATGAAAGTTAGAAATAGGCATTCTCAGTTAATAGATAGAGACTATCTATTCTTGTGCCTAGTTAAGACCAGTTCTATGACTTTGACATTGAAGCATTTGCTACATTATTTTAGGCAAATAATGCAAATGCTTGACTTTTCTATGCCTACAGACTCATCGCAAAGCTTTGGGGTATTTCTAGAGTGAGTTTGAGGTATGAGCTAAGTTTACAAATTTGGCTATGAAAGAGCAGGTGTTTCAACACCATCGTCTACTAATTGATACAAAAAGAAATAGTGTGCTGCTTCTTGATTTTTAATTCCCCCCCCCCCACATCTGCATCCAGGCAAACAACAGGAGGAACCTTTCCTTTGGGAACTGCTGGGGTGGAGAGGTGTTGGATATAAGTGACAATTGTGTGTGTGTGTGTGCATGCGCTCATTCTCTCTCCTTTTCTCTCACACAAATACACAAGCATAGTCAGATGCATTTGAATATACCAGCTGTCTAGTGTGTTACTATGTTGTACTGCTTTTTTTTTTAAGGATAAAGGAATACAGATTTTTTTTTCAGTATTGCCAAAAATATATGCAAAGAATATGGAGTGCATGTCTTTGAGTGCTAGTTATTCTTTTGCATAAACATGTTGTTAGCCTTACTGTATTTTGTATCCAGCATAGGAGATAGCCTTTTCTTTGGTGGCCCAGGAGACTTGGAGATCTGTCAGTCATGCCTCCTTCACAATCCCCTCAGTTCTGCTGCCTTAATCAACAGCAGCACAAGACTTCATGGTGACTATCACCCTGTGTCAGAGTTTTCGTAGAGCTTTTGATTGACTATATTTAAAAAGCAAATCTTGTTGACCATTAAAATGATGACTTTGAGCAAGTAGCAAAGAACATAAGAACATAAGAACAGCCTTGCTGGAACAGGCCACAGCCCATCCAGTCCAGCCTTCTGTCTCACACAGTGGCTTACCATTTGCTTCAGGGTCTTCCCAAGCAGATGTCTTCACCTGCTTATGATTCCCTGCAAATGGCATTGAGAAATATGCTGCCTATCTCTCCATCCCAGAGGGTGTCCTTAGGCATCCATAATGATAGCCATGGATACCCTTGTTCTCCATGAACTCGTCTAATCCTTTCTTAAAGGTGTCGAGGCTGACAGCTGTCACCACTTCTTCTGGCAGGGAGTTCCATAGACCAGTGATCCTCTGGGTGAAAATTCCTCTTATTTGTTTGAGGTCTAGCTATCAAAAGTTTCATGGAGTGCCCCCTAGTTCTAGTGTTGTGCGATAGGGAAAACAGTTTTTCCTTTTCTACTTTGTCCACACCGTGCATGATTTTATAGACTTCAGAAGTTTAGGCTCTTAATGGCATTTTCTATGCAGAAATTCTCTGTATCCAATATATGGATAGCAGAGAGAAATAATTGATATGGACTATTGCAGCTGAGCTTGAAATGCTATCCAGATTCATTTATGACATGAGTATACCTTATTCTTCAGGGTAGAATGGAGATTGGAATAGTTGGGGAGGCTTTTTCATTTGTAATTAAGTTCAGATGGTAATCATTGATCTCCAATAAATATTCCCTTTCCCTATTCCTACAGCACTTTGTAAACTATGTTTAAAAATATTAATATCGGTGATGCATAAATAAATGTCTAAGCCAAATAGCATTTTAAATATCTACTCATCATATACAGTTCGTACAGCATCATGGAGGAAGCAAGGTTGAGCAGTGTCTGATTTACAGTTACTAGGTTTGCTTTTTCAGATGCAGGGTTAATTGCATTGCTTGTCTGAGGAATATAATGTGAATGCTTCATCTTTGCAGTAAAATTTGACATCTTCATTCAGGATAAAGTTGATTGGTAGAAAACCCTTGAAAGTTTACATTTATTATTGAGATATTAGAAGATCAACTATTTCAAATAAAACAAATGAAACCAAAACTATTAAACATTCTCTTAAAGCAGGGGTGTCAAACTCGATTTCATTGAGGGCCACATCAGGGTTGTGTTTGATCTTGGGGGGCCAAGATGGGTGTGGCCAGGGTGGGCATGGCCAGCTCGATGTCACTCCTATTGGGGGCACCTGTGGCGGCCCGAGCACTCTGCCAGTGAAAACGGGCTCCTGAGCTCCGTTTTCGGCTGCCACAGCCTCCTGCAACCTCTTTCCAGGGTAAACAGAGCTTGGGAGGGCTGCCCAAGCTTCCTTTTCACTGGAAGAAGGTTGTAGGAGGCCATGGTAGCCGAAAACGGAACTCAGGAGCCCATTTTCACTGGCAGAAGCACTGTAGGTTGGTCCTTCGCTGTTTCCAGGGTAGCCCCATGGGCCAGATCTAATTACCGCGTGATCGAGGATCTGTAACTTGAGTTTTACACCTATCTTAAGGGAAAGAAAAAAATGGAATGATGACTACGGAAAGGAATGAAAAAACCAAACATTCATTGTTGTTATCAAGATTACTAGCAGAAAGATGGCACACCCCTTAGTAAAATACCAATAGCTCATTGGAGATTGTGTATCCCGTGGCTCCTGCCTTGTTTTGTCTTTCTGAGCTTGTATGATGATTCTGCCTCCTGGGCTGTCAAAATCTTCTGTCTCTTTTTCTCTCAGTGAACAGTTATGGGGATGATGAAGATCTAACAACATCCTCAGACAGTGATGAAGAGGTGATTAAACAGTTTGAGATCTCAGTTTCTCGTTCGCAGAGCTTTCGATCAGGAGTTTCTGAAAAAGGAATCCAAGCAGGTTTGGAGCACAGACCAAAATTTAACTGCTTGTTGTCAAATCATGAAGAATACAGTACTGAGGCCTCTGAAAGTGAAGGTATTTTATAACTCTTTCAAAAAAAGCCAACAATGAATAGAAATTGCAGAGATAAATAAAAATGCATCCAGTTTGGCTCAGTCAAGGGATACACAAGTGATCAACATGTCTAGAATTAGCTGCAGAGTTGAAGGCCTATGGACATCATCTTATAGTAGCACTGCTTCTGCTAAGCCTCTCTTAAAATCAGTCAAAGCTTAACAGTAAAGATGGCAAAAGACATAAAATCAAAAGCTTATAAAGTTAATCTAAAATCAACACATCACTTCAAAAAACGAAATGGGAAAAAAATAAGAATAAAATATTTTTAAGAATACTTGGGAAACAGGTGTGCACTCACAAGCTTCTTAACGTCTCCCATAACGTCTACATCTAACACCTTAATAGGTTGATATAATGAATATTTGACTTGGGTAAACTAATAATGGTTGCTATAGCCATCACTCTTGTTTCCTTAAGAAAGCACAATCAATATCATTTTATGATAAGACAAACTTACAGGTAGTTCTCAATTTACAACCATTTGTTTAATGGCCATTCAAAGTTATGACACTGAAAAAAGTGACATGACCATTTTCACACTTAACAGCATTCCCTGTGACATGACCAAAAAGTGACATGACCAAAATTCAGACACTGACATATATTTTATGAGGGTTGCAGTGTCCTGGAATCATGTGATCAACTTTTCTGGCCTCCTGAGAAGCACCTAGCCTGGCAAAGTGTCTCATTGGCTGAGACACTGACTGAGTTTGTCGATCAGAAAGGTTGGCAGTTCGGCGATTCGAATCCCTAGTATAGATCTCCTGCGTGAGCAGGGGGTTGGACTAGATGACCTCCAAGGTCCCTTCCAACTCTGTTTCTGTTACAGTGTTACAGTGAAAGTCAACAGGGAAGCCAGACTCATTTAACAGTCATCTTACTAACTTAACAACTGTGGCAAGAAAGGTCATAAAATGGAGGCAAAACCCACTTAACAATTGTCTTATTTAGCAACAGGAAATTTGGGCTCAGTTCTGATCATAAGTTGCATGTACATAAATTTGTATTTATCAAGATGTCTTTGGTGATGACAACTCTGTGAGTGGCACAGGCTCCTAAGATATAACTTCAGAAAATGAATCAAGGTGGTTTTTAGCCAGGTTACTTAGTCTAATGACCACTCTTTCTCAACTGCAATTTTAAGATGGGTAACTTTAACTCCCAGAATTGCCCAACCAGCATGATGAGGTTGAGGTTGCTGAAGCTGACGAACACTGGTTTAGATCAGACTTCTCCAGTTAGCACCGTCCAGGGAGAGAATGCCAAATTGGAAAAAAGCTGGAGTTGGTGTGTAATGCACTTTGGAATATATCTCACCGACGGTTTCTAGTATAGCTAGTTGAACTTTTGGAAAGTCTTTATGAGGAATCCTGCAATAAACTTTTAAGTGAACTCCACGGCAGCATTTTCAGAAGAAACTGAATTATTTGTATTCTGAAATAGGCTCCATTTGCTTCAGTAAGGCTTGGCTCCCAAGAGCAGGCATAGGATTACACCCTTAGGCAGTCAGTACATTCCCTTGAATTACATTTCTTAACCTTCAAATAGATTTTAACGCTTAACTGATACTCTGGCTGCAAGCCAGATTTGCAAAGCACTGAATATGTGTGCTGGGGGAGGCTGTGTGTGGGAAGTGTGTAAAATAATTTCTCACCAGAGAAGCACTTCTATTCTGAAAGCTTATGGCATTTTATTTATTTATTTTAAATTTTAAAACCTGTCTTCCAGCCTACTGCTCTGGTGTGTGCCAAGTGTACATCAAACATGTACTGCTTATGTTAGAGCCACAATCTGTGATGTACACCATGTTCTGTTCAACATCAGTGGTGCCTGGAGCCTTTGTAGTGGAATGAAAAACATCCTATAACATTCTTGTAGGAAGGAAATCCCAGTGGCCCTCCAAACAGACTGATTCTGGACAAACACACAGGAAATTGTATGCAAGATGCCGGTCTGTTTGCTTGCTTGCTTGCTTGCTTGCTTGCCTGCTTACCTGGGAATTGGTTGGCGTTAGTTTTCAGTTAATGAAATCAAAGGATAAGCAGTGGTGACTTCAGGAAGACGTGAAAGAGGAAGAATTTATGCTCTATAAATGTTTGGAAATCTCAGCAGCACGTCTGAACTTTCATGAAACAATTTCTATTATTCCTGATTCTGCCAATTTTGCTTCCATTTCCCTTTTATTTCTCTACTGGATTATAGGGATTGCAGTGTAGAAGGAATCATTCTTAGCCTTGACTGTGGTGCTCCAGAAGTCCTTTAAAAGTTGTAATTTTTAGTAAAAGAAGAAGAATTACACTAGTACAGTTAAACTTCTTCAACATTAGTTTGATTGCAGTGGCAATCGGTGGGTTGCAAGCGGTATGCCCTAGTACGGGCATAACGGAGCCTGCTCAGAGCACCGGATACCATTCCGGTATGGTGCTCCGGAAGGCCCACCCGAGCTCCTTTAAAGCTTTTGGTGCTTCCATGCATGCGCATGGCACGTACAGCGCCTGCACAATGCTCCGCCAAGCAGCTGGAGTTTCGCGGAGGCTTGTGAGGCGTCGCTGGCAGGTACAATGCATGCGTGCATTGCGCACATCTGCATGGACAACGACGGGCCCGTTCCAACCGGTACGGGATCTGGAACCCACAGTGCACAGTTGAAAGACCTGAAAAGCCATATTAGGAACAAATCGTTGTGAAGAAGGTCTACCTACTGCTAAGGGTAAACTCTGATTTGGTGGCACATAATTACAGACGATTATTAATAATTTGGAGAAAGATCATGTCAGTAGGATCATGTGGCTCCCTTATTTTGGAACAATTTACTGTCAAAGTGTCATAAAGCTTTCATTATAGAAGTTATTGAAGACGGTTCAGTTCCACGAAGCCTTCAGTTGTAATTTGTTACTAGTGGTATCTGATCTGGAAAAAAAAAAAGTTCATTTTTCATTGTTTTCTATTTTTAGTGTTGTAACCTGCCCAGAGCCTTTGTATTGGAGAAAGCTATAACACCTACAAATAAATTATTTGTAAACTTACATTTAAAACTGCAATTATCTATTCTGTCACTTATTTTAATTAAATCTACATGTGTTCTAGTCCTACTTCTGTGGATTGGGCCTTCAATGCTGGCTGAGCCAAAGGAAGATCAAATCAAGCTCTCAGCTTGGAAAAAAAAATGCATTTCTTTGAAATAGAAAATAGTTTTGTATGATGTTCATCACAGGGAATCAGTCATTGGAGTGTATACATGAAACAAACTTCTGGAGTGTGGGTCTAACTATGGCCTTACCTTTAAATCAGGGATGTCCAAACTTGGGAACTTTAAGACTTGTGGACTTCAACTCCCAGAATTCCCCAGCCAGCTATGCTGGCTGGGGAATTCTGGGATTTGAAGTCCACAAGTCTTAAAGTTCCCAAGTTTGGACATCCCTGATTTAAATGATATCAGTGTCTTGCCATTCATAACTAAATCTGGAATCCTCAGAACCTGTTTTTGAACTGGAATAGTTTTATTTCATGCTAATAACTCAGAATCTGAATAATTTCCGGGGCCCTGAATTGGAGTGTGTATAGCTACCTAAATATAATTTTTTTGTTTGACATGAATTAGATTTAGATGGGTTCAGCCATCTGAGTTACCAGGACAACCTGTCTTCTCATGAAGATGATCTTCTATCCATCAGTTCGAGGGTGGTGGAGAGCAGGGGCTCGGAGCAGCCCAAAGACTCTGAGGTGGATGTTAGTGCAACACCCAGCCTCAGCCGACAAGAAACCGAAGGGAGTTTGGAAATGGAAACAGCTTTCAGCAACCAAGGATTTGAAGGGAATGACGAAACCGACAGCTCATCGGCTTGGAGTCCAGAGGTAAGAAAAGGTATTTTTATATAAAAGTGTGCGTGGTTCTCTGAAGTCTTGTTAGCAATGGCTGCTTTTGCACGAGCTATGTTAAGACTACATAATGAGTCACAAAGTTTGGGTATTTGCGTTTTCACCATTTTTGGATTGTGGATATTCCCTTAACTCCGTAATGGCAAACCTATGACATGCGTGCCCGAAGTGGCACATGAAGCCATGTCACCCGGCACATGCAGCCTTGCTTGTTTGTCTTCCGGGTTTCTGGCGTCCTACTGTCCTTCTGTGGTTTCCACTCCATTTATTGCTAACAGAGCAATTTTGCTTCCTAGAATTTAAAAGATCAGGATGTTGTTGTAATTCCTGTCAGGGGCACTGAGAGTTGAGTCCTACATAGTCACAAGGGCAATCCATGCGGGGAATCTGCTGAATTGCATTTGAAGTTTCTCTCACGTCCAAACAATCTTTCTAGATCTCGATTTGCCTTCGTATGGTAGCTTTTAGGTCAGTGATGGCCCAAACTGGAACACGCATGCATGCATGGTCATGTGCACACGCTCATCAAGAACCCGAAGACCAGCTGGTGGCATGCATGTGCACACCGCCCAGCTGGTCTTTGGGTTTCCAGCACGTGCATTCGCACCAACCAGCTGGTCTTTTTGCGCACTGGAAACCTGAAGACCAGATGGCTGGTGCATGCATGCTTGTTATTTGGCTTTTTTTGGTGTCATTTTTGGGCTGTTTTTTGGGACCAAACAGCCTGAAAATGGTGTGCATTTTGCCCATTTTTGGGGCTGTTTTCATGTCATTTTTCAGTGCTGCGGCGCCCACAAGGATCAGCTGGCCAGCGTGCATGTGCATGCCGGAAATCAGAAGAGCCACTGGTGATGGCACACATGCCCACAGAGAGGGTTCTGCATGCCACCTATGGTTCGCCATCACGGCTCTAGGTGCTGGTGTTGTTTTCTACTGCCTCTGAAATATTTTATAAAATAGGGCAGGGAGTGCCATATTCTTGTTCCTTCTTTCTCTCCTCTGCATGTTGCACAGGCATCTTGTTGTAAACAAAATTGTGGTAGCCATTCTGCCTGAATTGTTTCAGTAGGTACTTGTTGGTTTGCTTGCTGAGTACTGCAGTGTATTCTTACCCAGCCTTACAGTGTTTTGATGCAACTCTTTTTATGTGACAGTGACAAACCCATTGTTGGTGACAGTTTGTGCAAAAAACTTGAGTCAAGGTTCTGACCAGTAAGCCACTTCCTATGTTTGGAGCACTGAACACAGCAGGTCTGAATCTCTGTATGCTTTGCAGCCACTAAATTCCTATCATATTGTTGCACAATCTCGGATGCTTTTGCTTTTAGATCTAGTTTTTTAGGACCTTGAATTACTCATCAGACAGCTGATTGGTTAGTCACCTCAAGTGGCTTGTGTGTGTCTCTCCACTCTGAATGCCACTTCCATAATCAGTCTATTGATTTACAAAAAGGCTTTACAAACCTTTTCTTTCTTTTATTAGCTCCTCTTTATCATTCCTTCTGAGCCTACAAGGAATTGTTCACTTGGTCCCCACTGAGTTCTTATTCTACATCTTCCTATTTTTAGAGAAAGTAACGCCTGTGCTTTTATCTGAAGGGCTGAGCTGAAATGAAGACTTTAGTCATTCATTATGAGCTCCTCCTCTATGATTCATACAAAGATCCCTCCTGCTGCTCCTCTTTTTCCTCAGTCTTATACCCTCTCTTGATTTCTGTGTCTTCTGATCATATCCATTGGTTGTGGAATTAAGATGACATGGTTTCTCCCATCCCACTCCATGAATATACACGTCCTTCTGTTAGGAATAGTAAGATGGTGTTGGGGCTGTCTCAACTCGGTCAATAGAAGAGCCTTTGGTTGCATCATTGGTGAAAGGAGTAGCTTTACTAAAGGCAAGTGGTTACAAGCCAGGTAAAAAACAGATCCAAGGTTTGTACGCAAAATCTGCCTACTTACTTTCCCCTTTCTCCCTCTCCCGTTATCTGTTTAGTGCCCAATGGGATTTAAATGAAATGTTTAGGTAAGAGTCCTGATTCTTGGTGGGCTCGGTAGTGGATTTTTTAATTATTACACAAATGTATCTTTGCAAATATTGTGCAAATATTTCTAGAATGACTCAAACTGCAATAGAGAAACTTAAAACACCATTCTCTATTTTGGTACCTCTTGCTGAAAGGCAGAGTAGTTGATTGTGTTTAAAAGCTGGCATTGAGCAAGGTGGCATCTTGTTCTGGAGGCCTTAGGTACCCTCTGATCGTAAGGCTGGAAGGGGACCTCATGGGTCTTCTAGTCCAGTGCCCTGCTCAAGGCAAGAGACCTTATACTATCCCAGTCAAATAGTTGCTCAGTCTATTTTTCAAAACCTCCAGTGATGGAGTCATCACAACTCCAGGAGGCAAGCTGTTGCATGTGACATTTGTAGCAGAATGCAGCCAGCCCGCTTTGGAGAGTAGCGACCAAGGATGTAAGAAACTTCCTGTTTCTTATTACAAAATCGACAGAATACTGAACACCAGGCAGAATGCAAGGCATGGTGGGTGACCTGTCTCTGGTGAGGTGATTAACAAGTAGTTGTCATGGTCATCATCAACATCATTGCTATTATTTCTTTCTGGCACTTCCATGCCATTTTCCAAATAAAAATATAATCAGGGCAATTGAAAGGAGAAATAGTGAGTGACCAGCAGCAAAAGAGTAATATATAAAATATTCTGCATCAGTGCGCTAGAAGGGTTCTGAAATACAGCTGTAGGAGTAAATCCTTAAATTCCTTCTGAAGACCTACTCTGCTCCCTGAATATCCTGTTCTTTCACAGCATGTTCATGTTTAAATAGAAAGGAAAGGTCTCTATGGCAACCCGCTTTAATCTGAGATTAAAAAGCACCTTTGAACAGAAAACACACACCCAGGAAACTAAGCACCTGACTCCCCCTCTTCCCTCTTCACAGGCTTTTCTTTTATCAAAAGTAAATTTTATATTGAAAAAAAGAAGAAGAAAAGGGATTAGACGAAAGGTAGATGAATCTGTCTGGAGAAACGCATTGAAAATTAGGAAAGAAAACATTTTGTGCGGTTTGATGTCATCTGTGGGCATGAAAAGGCTTAGATTTAGGGCCCAGAGAAGACTGAAAACATATGTTTATGCCTTCACAAGGGATGAAGACATAAGTGGAATATTCTGCTTTTATGATAAGGATGCAGAATGCATTTCTTTTTGTACAGATAATAAATGGCATTCAAGAATTTGTCCCAAAGTCTTTTTGTCAAACATAATTCTTACTTATCTTTCATACTTATCTTTTCAATAATGGGGGGTTTTCTTCTTAGATCTGAACTTCTCTTCCATATTCAATCCTTAATATGTAACTCCTCTGTATGGATTCCCCCTCTCCATTCTGTTTGGCCTTCTGTCTTTCACAAATAATCATCTAACCATATTTCCTTGAAGCTCCTGACTCTTATTCATTCTTCACTGATTTCCAAGCCATGCTATGTTCCCCTGTCCATTATCTGTTATTCCTTTCGACGTCCAAGACCAGGGGTGGGCAAACTTTGCAACTTTAAGTCTGAAGTCCTTCAGACTTAAAGTTGCAAAGTTTGCCCACCCCTGTCCTAGACCTTGTCTCTTTTTCTCTATTTTCTCCACTATCAAAAAAGGCAGAAGTGTCCTATTGACTTCTGTCTTCTTCCAACTCAACATGCTTTCCCCCCATTTCTTGTTGGCGATTAGACAATACCCAGAATCACTGGTTTGGAACTATTATTTAATTGCTATCTATTAGTAAATAATGGGGCTTTTCAATTCCAATGTTGTATTTTTTTTCTCCTGTTAAAGGAACATGAAGAAGCAAGTGTTCTTCCAGCTCATACTAGTGCCTATGAGCCAATTTCAAGATGTGGTGACTTAGATGTCATCTTTGATTACAAACCATCGAGCCAGAAATTGGTGGTGACTATTGTTGAAGCTAAAGATATCCCAGACAAGGACCGCAGTGGAGCAAGTACCTGGCAGGTACACACAGTCCTAATGCCCAGCAAGAAACAGCGAGGGAAGACAAGTGTCCAGAAGGGGCCCAACCCATTGTTCAAGGACAAAGTGACCTTCACTAAGTTGGCACCTGAAATGCTGAGCGGCTGCGCCCTCCGATTCCGTCTCTATTCTGTGCGCAAAATGATGAAGGAGAGAATGATGGGGGAGCAGTTGTTTTATCTTAGCCACCTCAACCAAGAGGGGGAAATGAAGACCACGCTGGTTCTGGAACCAAGGAGCAACTTATGTGTAAGTAGAATTAAACTGGGGATAAATTGCTAAATTTCTTATTGCATTTCCTTTTTCTGGAAAAGTTTAGTTTAGTTTATTTACATTTATATCCCGCCCTTCTCCGCAAAGGACCCAGGGCGGCGCACAGGAAATTTTAAAAACATACAGAGTACAAAAATAAATACACAATTTAAAATATAAATTAAACCGTCTTATCCTATGCTAAAAACCCAATTTTAAAATACCCAATAAAACTATCTAAAAGTCCCCATGGGAGGTTAGGCTAGGCCGGCTTGTTGGAATAGGTATGTCTTTAGACATTGGCGGAAGAGGCGGAGGTCGGTGATGGTGCGTAATTCGGGGGGTAGGTCGTTCCAAAGGGCTGGCCCCGCCACAGAGAAGGCTCTTCCCCTGGGTGTCGCCAGTCGGCATTGCCCGGCCGACGGCACCCTGAGAAGACCCTCTCTGTGGGAGCGTATCGGTCTAAGGGATGTAAAAGAGGAGAGTTTACAGCCATGAACTGGATACTGTCCATAAACTGAATGGTCAAGATTGACCTATAAAATAATTCTCATGAATTTCAATCAGAAGTGCTATAAATAGTGTGAGAGTATGAAATCTAGTGCTCCCCCTCAGATGTTTTAGACTTCTCTTCAAACATTTGAAATCCAAAACTCTAGTGGTATCAAAACCTGCAATAGTAAAATTCCATGCATAGACTGGCCGTACACACAAGCTGGTATGAAGCCGTGGTTACATGCAAAGGCTTCATAGAAAAAAATGGGTATTGAGGAGAAGCTTGAACAAAGCAGGAATGGTTCAGATATTTAGAGGCAGTTCTGCATGAAAACAGAAAGGGAAAAAAAAGCAGGATTTTCTAAGTGGAAATATGAAGATTATACTGTAGATATATTTGAATATAAAGGCAAAGAGAGAAAGTGGGCCAAAGAGAAGAAATGTTATGGAATAGTGACAAAGAACTTATACTGGAGCTGAGTGTGGTCAAGAAGCCAACTGAAGATTTTCAGGATGGGCAAAAACAAGAGAATGATAAAGGTGATGGATCCTTGCTGTTCTTTGACCTTGGTTGTTTTCTTGCAGATGTTTCATTACCCAAACTGTCACTGATGATGATACCTAGTTTGGGTAATGCAACATCTGCAAGAAAACAACCAAGTTCAAAGAGCACTAAGAATCCCACATTTCAACCATGAGCCCCAAATATTCTCCTTTATTGGTAATGAAAAAAGTGAATAATTATTAATAATCTAGATCTAGGGAACGTATTTCTCTAGAGGCATATTATGAATGGTGGGTACTCACAGGATGGCTATGGGGAATTACAAGGTTCCTATGGCAAATGGGATTCACTATAATGTAATCTGCCTGGCCTTTCTGATTTAAAAAGTTGTTTGTGGTCTGCCAGGCTGTATGAATCCAGCTATTGCAATTTAACAAATGTGCTTTCCATTTAATAAAATGATGGGTGCGTCTCGCCACCTAACTGAACATGTAAGATCAACCTGGTAGAAGGCATCTGTGAACGGAGGTATTTAACTGTGAAAGCTTATGCTGCCATTTTTTTCCTGTTCTTAAATTTATGCAAGACACACCTATCACAGTTCCAATAGAATAACCCGGGTAGTTCTCCATATTTTTAATTTTAGCTGCCTGTTTTATTGGGGAACTCTGTATAATGCTTGAGAATTTTAATTTCTGATTAATACTTTTTGTTGTTGTTGGCTTTAATATCTCCTCATCCACAGAGTGGAGGCTCCCAACTGAGCCTCTCGGCCATCTCTCACAGTGACAGTGCTTCTTCAACCCAGTCTCTGTCCCACGGAGGAGTTCCAGAATTGCTAGTAGGACTATCCTACAATGCTACAACAGGCAGACTGTCGGTTGAGATGATCAAAGGCAGCCACTTCCGGAACCTTGCCATTAACAGACCACCAGGTACATAAAAATGTGACCTCCTAGTCTCGTGGATGTCGAACTTGGACTATCATGACCTTGCTTCTTTGATGAGAAAAAAGCACTGGCCTACAAACACTGGGAGGCATTTTGTGTGCATGTCCCATTTGTGAATTTAAATGGGACGGGGGGGGGGGGGTTGCCTGAAACATCTGAAATGTTTAATTAAAAATAATAGACATGTGTCTGTTTGTGGGAAGCAGGTCCTTTCTTTTCCTGAACTCTAGCTTGAAATATTTAGGATTGGGTTTGCTCTGCTCCTCAAGACCAGTTTAGGTTTGGGAAGGAAGGAAGGACACAACTTCTCTGTTGTAAGCCTAAATGCTTTGGTTTTCCAAGACCTAGTCATATACTGTATATTCTTCCAAACCAGAAAAAAACAAACATATTCTGCCATTTGGGCTTCTCTTTTGGCATTTCACTATAGAATTTTTGAGGAATATGATTTCACTCTTTAGTTTCGACAGTTTGGTCTTTCAGAGCTGCATATGCTTCAGTGGAGTCAGGTTGGATACTTAGGGTATTTTTGGCATTTCTGAGTAATGAGTTGCTTTAGTTAGACCAGAATTGGTGGTTACATTAGACCAGGTAGGAATGTTCTTACCTGACGTCTTGGGCTAAAGGCTCCAGGACAGTGTTTTTCAACTTCCTCTGGCTGGGAGCTCTGGGAGTTGAAGTCCACACATTTGAATTTACTGAAGTTGAGAAACACTGGCCCAGGGACATCAGAAATCTGGCTATGGACTAGGATGGCCTTGGACTAAAAGCTGCTTTGGAGAAGGTCAGCTAAAGAATGGAGAAGTTGGCATGGTTTATTTGTTAGCTCGTTAGTTTTTCAAGTATTTTGAAAGAATGCTTGATTTCTTGGAAATCTTTCTTCAGCTTGCCAGGCACCTTTAAGCACAATCTGTTACATTGGATCCAGGCACATGTTATTTTTCTTCTCTCTCCCAGTTGTCTCTTCTGAATTGTTTTTTTTAAAAAATTGATTAGACTTAAGAGAAACAGAAGACCAAGAATGTATCTATGAGGATTTTAAATGTTTGTTTCTCTTTTTCTTCCCATTTTGCTTGAATTACTCCATTTTTTTCTCTTCTACTTTAAACACATATGCAGGAACAAGTTTCTTTTCCTTAGTACGATTTCACTTTCCCCCACTACTTGGTGTTCGTTTCAGCGTGCGTTTTTAATTATTTTGTTTCTCCTAAAAAGAATGTACAATAGTGCACAGTACAGGATTGGAATGAGATGATTTCTGCATTGCTAATTAATGCTTACGGAAAGGTGCTGTGAAAACGCTTTCTTTTAAAAACATAGACTTAACTGTGAAAAAATAAACATAAAACAAAAAGGTGCATGCCTAACAGTGCATAAGACACTGATGAAGCCCCCCCCCCCCAAAAAAAAATTCTGCCAAGAGAGTGGGACAAAACAACACACAACTCGTCACAACTCTTCAAAAAGTTTAAAAAACAACAACCAGATTTCATATGATAATTAGAGTCTTGCTTGCCTATGATGATATCCCCAGCTTATTATCTCTACTACACAAATGTAATAACAATAATATGCACATTTGTGCAGTGAAAAACACACATCTGAAATGCTGGCTTGGACTAAGGATGGGACTTCCTTTGAAAGAAACCGAATATAATTGAGATGCAACCTTTGACTGCAGAAGGTATTACCAAACATGTTTCACCTGGCAAAATCATCACAAGGTTGAAAGCGTAGGAGAATCAAATGAGTCAAACTTCCATTGCAGCAAGCACTGTAGCTTGTCACAGTAAAGCCATTGTCTTCTGGGATGTGAACAATGGAAAGATAAGCTAGTTTGAGTCATAGGAGATTGGCTTGCTGCCTTCCAAATTGAGCTCATTATTTTTTTATATATATATATTTTCTTATAATGGCAGCAGTTCACATTTTTAGAAGTCAGAATAAAGCCTGCCTGCCTGCCAAGTAGATTTTTGGATTAGAGGATGGCCTTTTCTTGAATATGTTGTAGCACTGCCATGGAATAGAGCCTATCTCAGCCCAGCTTTGTGTTTAATTACTTGTCTGGTTGCCATAGGCTAGAAGGAATTCAAAATTGGCAATTGTACTGTGCCGGTTGAGAAGGATGTTCTCTTAGTTGGCTCGGAGGAGAAAGGCAGTTTCTTCTTATAAATTTGCTAGGTGACCATTGGCCTAAATTTCCATTGTCACAAGAAAGGGAGCCCAAATAGAAATACCAGGATAAATATTGTTGCAGGATATAATGAAAAGGATCAACCTATTACTATCAAATCAAATCAAATCAAATCAAATCAAATTTAATTTGTAGACCGCTCCCTCTCCCCAAAGGGACTCAGGGCGGTGCACAGGAGATTAAAAAGCGTACAAACATAAAAACATTATACATATATAAAATCAAATTAAACAACTATATCCCTGCGCTAAAAACCTAAAACCTAAAAAACCTAAAATCCTTAAAAAGCCGATAAAAACAATTTGAATATTCAGACTAGAGGCTGGAAAGGTAGATTAGGCAGGGCCGGCCTGCTGGAAGAAATGAGTCTTAAGCTTTTGGCGGAAGGAGCGGAGGTCCGTGGTTGTTCTGAGCTCGGGGGGTAGGTCGTTCAATAGGGTCGGGCCCGCCACAGAGAAGGCCCTTCCCCTGGGCGTCGCCCGCTGGCATTGCCTAGTGGACGGCACTCAGAGAAGTCCCTCTCTGTGGGAGCGAATCGGTCGAGGGATGTATGGGGCAGGATGCGATCTCGCAGATAGCTAGGTCCCGTGCCATGGAGCGCTTTGAAGATGGTAATCAAGAGTGTCAAGGGTGACTCCTCAGTCTCAGGGTCAGGTCTACATTATTGACAAGTTTTTTAGGACTTAACAGTGAGAAGATTTGCTGGAATTTTGTTGCCCACCACTTGATGTATTCTAGATGTGTCCAGTTTTGATAAATACAGAGACTATATATTTCAGAATGAATAAAGTTGTGGTGGACAGATAGCTGTATTTTGTTTTCAGGCAAGTCTTCCTGGTAGAACATGAAAAAATAAGGAACAACGCCTTGTCCCAAGTACCTAGATAGTCATATAGATTTAACAACACTTACTGGCCCAGCCCTGCAAAGCAAATTCAGTTTTCTCAGTGCATCATATAAAACTGTTTTATTTCCTATGTTTAGCTTCTGTTTTGTTTGCTTTCTGCTGAAGCGTGTGATGTTCTGAGGAGCTGACTGAGTCAGCAATACGAGGGCCAAAGTTCTTGTGTTCCCTAAACAAGCAGTGGGCCAATTGGAGAGAGCCAATTGGAATTTCCAGCCAGGGATAATCTGTTTTTTTAAATTTTCTGAATGGATAAATTACTTCTGCACAGAATAGATTCTAGTTGTCTCAAAGGTGCTTTTTCCAAAAGGCAACTGACATTCTTGTTTTGTTTTTTTCCTTTGAAAAAGTTTCGCTTCTCATCCAAGAAGCTTCTTCAGTTCTAAATGACTGAAGGGGAATTCTGTCAAGTTGAGCAATACATTCTTTTTGGTTAAATTGCCTACTGGAAAGTAGAAGACTTTTTTTTAGATCAGGCTTACTTTCTTTGGCTCACTGAGACTTAACCCTCTTTTGTGTTATGGTACTTCTGGAATGTTCTCCATGAGAAAGTCATTTGGTGCTACTATTTAGGGGCTAGTGAAACACCTATATTTGTTTTATTTCTGTTGTATCACAACTTTTTCTCCTGGACCTTAAAGTGAAAGCACTCCCTTTGACACTTTTTTCTACAATAACAATCTTGTTAAATGAGAGAAGTGCTGAGAGAAGAGAATAAATGACATGCAATGAGTTTCCATGGCTGATGTGGACTTGAACCTGTTTTTTTCCAGTCTTTAACCAATATACCATCCTGGCATTTACTGAGCATAACATTTCTCTGCTGTATTTCTATTTTGGGGGGTTTATTTCCAGCAATTTTATGCCATCCTTCAGGAGAAACCTCCAGAGAATGGCTCACATGTGCCAGACATGATTAAAAATAATATTTTATGTCTTTTATATGATATTTGTATGTGCTTGCCTAGGGTGTTCAGTTCTGAAAGTTGAAAGATAGCATATATATGTGTGTGTGTATATGTGTGTGTGTGTATGTGTGTATACATACATACTATGTATATATTTGAGCAGAGGATTGCACAAATCATCACATGGCTTTATTTGGAGAGAGGAAGATGGTCATTCCCCAACATACATGGCTAAAAATTGATTGACCTAGCTTCAGTATTTAGGACATCTTGTCTGGGAATTTATTACAGAAACATAAATTGTAATCCTGAACATATCTTAAATTCTTTTGTCCCTAAATGGCTTCATTTCTTTCTCATACAATATATACACAGGGCTATGTATGCATATAAGGGGCTCAGGGACTAAGACGCTGACTTGTCAATCAGACAGGTCAGCAGATCAGCGATTCGAATCCCTAGCGCCACGTAACAGAGAGCGCTCCAGTTTCTTGTCCCAGCTTCTGCCACCCTAGTACTTCGAAATACAAGTAGAAAAATATGAACTACCTCTGGTGGGAAGGTAACATCGTTCTGTGCGCCTTCGGCATTTAGTCATGCTGGCCACGTGATCACGGAGACGTCTTTGGAGAGTGCTGGCTCTTTGGCTTTGAAACGGAGATGAGCACTACCCCCTCGAGTTGGGAACGACTAGCACATATGTGCGAGGGGAAACTTTACCTTTACCTATTTATGCATATATAACTTAAAATACAGCTGAAAACACATAGCCTTTGTTCTTATGGCACACAATAAGTAATGAGAAAGGACAAAACTCTTTGAAGAGAAGCAGGATGTCCTTGGTTTTAAAGTGTGCCTGTCTGTTCATACCTGAAATGAAATGCCATGCCTTATCTTCAACAGAGTAGAATACTAAAAAAAAAGGCCCCATCCATAAAGAAAAAGAGCCATATGGTGTAATGAAAAGCCAACAGGCTGCATTTTAAGAGGACATCCTAGAATAAGCTTGTAAGAACATTGCTGCATATTCCTAAACATTAATGTTTGATTTATTTGCTTTTTGTATGATGCCATGATTTCAATCAGCTAAAGCGATATGCTTTAGGCAAACTGGTGGCCTCTCTGTGTGATATATTAGAAAGCGAAACAAGCAGGCATATTTTTCTTTAAATAAACAGCAGGATGACTTTGGGGGCCAGTCACTCACTATCCGTCCAACCCACTTCATAGGGTTTTTTGTTGTGGGGAATATAGGAGGAGGAAGGTGGGAGTTTGCCGCCTTGAGTTATTTGTGAAAAGAATAAGCATGGGATAGAAATAAATAAATAAATAAATAAATAAATAAACTTTTACCGCTTTAATGTTGCCTGCAGATAGTTACGGGAAACTCTGCCTCCTGAACTCTGTTGGTCAAGAAATGTCTCGTTGCAAGACATCTGTTCGACGAGGACAGCCAAATCCTATCTACAAAGAGACATTCATCTTCCAAGTTGCCTTGTTCCAGCTCTCGGACGTCACCCTGATGATCTCCATTTACAATCGCCGCAGTATAAAGCGCAAAGAGATGATTGGCTGGATTTCTATGGGTCAGAACAGTAGTGGAGAAGAAGAGTTAAGCCATTGGCAGGAGATGAAGGAGTCTAAAACACAGCAAGTGTGTAGGTGGCATATGCTCCTGGAGTCTTAATGGAACGTCTCAGCAGTTCCAACAGGTGCAGGGCATCCGTCTTCCCAGCATTTGAGATATAGAGAACTATATCATCGGTTTCTATTATAACTGGACTTCTGTTGCTCTTCACTAATGGAAGAACATTAGTGAACGCTCTTCGTTCTGTTAGGTTATTGCCCTTGTATTTTTAGTTATAGGAAATTGCTTGAAGTAACAGGTAAGCAAATTGGGTTAGAACTTTATGCTCTCCCTTCACCTGTCAAGAATTGAGATTGAGTGCTCAATAATCATCCCGGTATCTTCACTGGTAATAAGATTTGCTCTTGGTCATGTCGTTGTAGAGAGCCAAATTTGGTTGGGTGAGGTATGTGCCTTTGTCGTGAGGAAAGCCTGCAAAAATGATCATGAAATAGTGATCATGAGAATGGTATACAGTGGTACCTCAGTACTCGTCGTTAATTGTTTCCGGGTGGTGCGATAAGTACGAAAAATGATGACTACCAAACAAATTTTTCCCATAAGGAATAATGTAAATAAATGTAATGCGTTCCCAAACCAAAGACAATGCACATATTAAGGCAACATGTAAAAAGACAGGGTTGTATATCATTACTTTACATAAGAAATAAACCTAAAAACAAACACTTAGATTAAATAAAATAAAAACTTCACGTTACCTGTAATAATTGGGGGGGGGGGCTCAAAAATACACAAAATGACCACAGAACGTAGCATAACACCGCAAAGGGATGTGCACAGGGCAAGAGCTATCGCATGATGAACACATCACCCTTTGTTTCACCTGGAAAAGGTAGCGAGTCAGGAGGCAACTGACACCGACAAGTTCTAGCTTTTGCGTTGGGTACTAAACAAATGATGAGTACTGAGACACAAATTTTCTCATTAAAATGTGTTGAGCACCAAATTCGATGAGTTTCAAAGCAGTTGAGTACCAAGGTTCCACTGTATTTGGACAGTCTTGTGGAATAGTTTCTGGCCTAACCCACTTTTTCATCCCAGAATCATTAAGAGTACTTGGCTCAGTCCTAATTCTCCGACTGCAATAAATAAGATAATTTTGATTTCTGACAAATAGTCATTTAAAATGTTCTCTTTATAAAAAGAGACTTCCCAAAGGCTTAGTTTGATATATGTGCACATATATCCAGAATATACCAGATATGTGTATATTAGCATTAATGCAACTTAATCATAAAATAACATTAAACTCGGAGTGTTCAGTGTGCTGCCGATTTACTGTATTTGGTTTTCTCCCCAGAAATATAGCTATATTTCAACCTGGCTTCTGTGGCTTCTAATGTTCCATGACAGCAAGGAAATAACCTGTGGATGTGGGATCCATCTATTCCTTTTAATATATAATGTTCTTTTCTCTTAGCAACCAAATGCTTGTGCTTTATATTAAGTTCTCCATAGGCATGCATGTATTGTTACTGTTATCACCATGGAAGCCATGGATCCACTTAGCAGTTCTAGCTCTATGAGTGCTAAAAAAAAGAATCAAGAGATGCCTATAGTATTGATAGCAGCTCTCTTGAATCTGGTGCCATCCGAATGTGCAGAACTGTAATTACGATGTTTGTAATTGAGGAAGATGTCTGATTGGGAAAGGTTGGTTTTAGGAAAGTATAGAGCGTCAGGGATTATTTACAAAGCTGATAGTGGTAAAAAAGATGTGAAGAATCCAAAAGATGCCCTAATTAATTTACGAGCCACGAGACAAAGTTCAAAAGAAACCTTCCTTTCAGAGGCGGTATTCAGCCAGTTCTCTCCAGTTCAGGCAAACTGGTAGTGACGGCTGCGGGAGGCCACCCACCTGCCCTGATGTAATGCGCAATCACTGCACATATGCAGAAGGTGGTGTACACGCACAGACATGGCGCGGGTGAAGTGAGCGCACATGCACGCATGCTAACATTTATGAACCGGTAGGGAAGTTAAGTGAATCCCACCACTGCTTCCTTTTGTTAGGAGACTCTGAAATGTGCTCAGATACCTTTTGACACCTCCTGATAATTGACTTCTCTGGAAGGCTACACAGGAGCTTTTGCAGCATACAAAAAAATAAAAAAAAGTTTTGAGAAACAGACTATTTTAAATAACTTGTAAATAAACTTCAAACCATCTTAGAAATGCGCCAGAGTGTATATTTCTAATACGATGCTGGTGATGGGAACTTCCTTATTTAAAATCATGGGGGGCAAAACCTGTTACAGAACACTACTGCCTGTCCTCCTAGGTATCCCATCCTGTTGGACATCATTTAGGGTCCTCAATTATCTTTGTCTTTTGTGGGATCCACTTGGCACATTTTCTACTTCTACTGGAGTTTTGCAGCTGCTTATTGTTTCTATATTATAAGGAAGCTTAAAGGGCTCATTTGAATCTCAAAGGCATTTGAGTGCTGAAGATTGAATTCAGCATCTTCTGCTTGGAAACAATATATAGTATACTGCAATTAAGTGATGGGCTTTCTAGAGGAATGTCCCTTCCTAGGTTTTTGCGCAAACTTTTTACACAGAGATACATCATTATGGTTGGTTTCTCTTTCAAGAACAAAAATTAAAACAGGTTGATTGACGAACTGCATGTCTGTGGATGAGAACAGAGAAATCTCTTTCAAAAAGCATACTGTGGATTATACTTTTATTATCTAAAAATTTAGAAGGCTTCTTTGCTTCAGAAATATTCTTTTCCTTACATGGAAACGTGCAGATTTTATTGGCGGAAACTCAAAAAAAAAATCAATTGCTTTTGAGAGAAGAGAGAGATCAAGTTCTCTTGATAATGCAGATGAGATTAAGAGCCTACTACTGCGTGCTCCTCATCTATTTTTCTTTTTAAAAAATCTGTTTCTTCAATGGAAAAAGAAAATACTATAGCTTGCTATCATTCCGGAACTGGGGTTAGAGAGGACATCTCACCAATATGTCTCCTTTTTCAAGCTGCATGCCAAATATTTATAGGTTGCATTTTTTCACCCTCTGGAAATCACCCAGGACCCGTAATCTATGAGTAATCTGTGATGCACTCTGTTAAATAGGAAATAATAATGTATCCCAAAGCATCAAAGAATTCATCTTTTAACAACAGCAGATACAGCATGTTAAGGCAGCTTTTCTTTCCCTGCATTGTTCCAAAGGTTGCACGAGAAAGTTCCTGTTTGGCATCCATCTCACGGAAACAGCTTGTGCAATCCATCTCTGAGGACCTCCTGTTTTAATTGCATGCCAGATTCACTAGGGAGAGTGCCAAAGCCAGGGTGGATGAAGGGGGCTTCTGTTGGAGCACATTAGGAAGCCCTGCTAATTTGTAATGCCAAAAGCCCACCTTTTCATTCAGTGATGGATCTGTGTAAAAGCAGACAGGTCTGCAGTGAGATCCTTCAAATGCCTCTCTCAATAATTTTGCCATGCACGTGGAGCTGTAATTCTTCGGGCCGTGCATGATGGCTATGTATCACCCTAATTGAATTCAGCTATAGTGAGTTGCAGAAAAGCCAGCCGACTGAGATTTATAAAACATCATTTATGGCTTTAGGGTGAACCCAGCCAATTATGACCTAAGAAACCACAGACAAACATAGTGTTTGGAGGTAACCAGTGAAATGACTTGTGGCTGGAGCTGCCTAGGAAGTAACTTGGCTCAGGCATTTAAATTTCTTTAAATTTCATTTCTAGGAAGAAGGTAAAGGTAAAGGTTTGCACAGAAAAGGGAAATCTGGGCCCCTCGGAGGATCCCCAGGCTAAGTAAAGACAGACTGTACTAATAAAGGTAAAGGTCGCACATACGTGCTAGTCATTCCCAACTCCAGGGGGGCTGTGCTCATCACCGTTTCAAAGCCCAAGAGCCAGCGCTGTCCAACGACATCTCTGTGGTCATGTGGTCGGCATGACTAAACGCTGAAGATGCACAGAGCACTGTTACCTTCCCACCAAAGGTGGTTCCTATTCTTCTTCTCGCATTTTTACATGCTTTTGAACTGCTAGGTTGGCCGAAGCTGGGACAAGTAACGGGAGCTCACTCTGTTATGAGGCGCTAGGAAGAAACTGGGACTTAATCATGGCACTTGTAAGTCTTTTTTTTTAATTAGGAAGGCATCTATTCGGGGTGGGGGGTGTTCAAAATGAGCAAGATGATTGTGGCATTGTAATGGAAGTCTCAGCCTGCTTATACTTGCATTGACATTAGCAGACACCTACAAAACAGATTTGATTTGCATCAGGACATCTGATTTGCCCTCTTACAATAAGAATACAATAATAATACAATAGCAGAGTTGGAAGGGACCTTGGAGGTCATCTAGTCCAACTCCCTGCCTAGGCAGGAAACCCTATAACCATTTCAGACATATGGCTATCCAACATCTTCTTGAAGACTTGCAGTGTTGAGCATTCACAATTTCTGGAGGCAAGCTGTTCCACTGATTAATTGTCCTAACTGTCTGGAAATTTATCCTCAGTTCTAAGTTGCTTCTCTCCTTGATTAGTTTCCACCCATTGCTTCTTGTTCTGCCCTCAGCTGCTTTGGAGAATAGTTTGACACCCTCTTCTTTGTGGCAACCCCTGAGATACTGGAGTATCTCCTCTGGTCCTTCTTTTCATTAAACTAGACATACCCAGTTCCTGCAACCGTTCGTCATATGTTTTAGTCTCCAGTCCCCTAATCATCTTTGTTGCTCTTCTCTGCACTCTTTCTAGAGTCTCCACATCTTTTCTACATCATGGTGACCAAAACTGAATGCAGTATTCCAAGCGTGGCCTTACCAAGGCATTATAAAGTGGTATTAACACTTCACGTGATCTTGATTCTATCCCTCTGTTTATGCAGCCTAGAACTGTGTTGGCTTTTTTGGCAGCTGCTGCACACTGCTGGCTCATATTTAAATGGTTGTCTACTGACGACACCCAGCTGTACATATCCACCCCAGACCACCCCAACGATGCCGCCGAAGTGCTGTCCCGGTGTTTGGAAGCCGTACGGATCTGGATGGGTGGTAACAAACTCAAGCTCAACCCTGCCAAGACTGAGTGGCTGTGGTTTCCGGCACCCCGGTTCAGCCAGATTACTCCAACTCTGGCCATTGGGGGCGAAACACTGGCCCCCGTGGAGAGGGCGCGCAATTTGGGTGTCCTCCTGGATTCCCGGCTGTCCTTGGAGGACCATGTGACGGCCGTGGCCAGGGGGGCGTTTCATCAGGTACGCCTGATACGCCAATTGCGCCCCTTACTGGACCGGGCTGCCCTTTGCACAGTCACTCAAGCTCTCGTGACGTCCCGTCTCGACTACTGTAATGCTCTCTACATGGGGCTTCCCTTGAGGTGCACTCGAAAGCTACAGCTAGTCCAAAACGCAGCCGCGCGGGTAATTACGGGAGCCACCAGAAGCTCCCATATAACACCAATCCTGCGCGAGCTGCATTGGCTTCCTGTGGTCTTTCGGGTGCGCTTCAAGGTTCTGACGACCATCTTTAAAGCGCTCCATGGCTCGGGGCCTAGTTATATGCGAGACCGTCTCCTGCCCCATACATCCCTTAGACCGATCCGCTCCCACAGAGAGGGCCTTCTCAGGGTGCCGTCGGCCGGACAATGCCGACTGGCGACACCCAGGGGAAGAGCCTTCTCTGTGGCGGGCCCTGCCCTTTGGAACGACCTACCCCCTGAACTCCGGACCATCACCGACCTCCGCCTCTTCCGCAAATGTTTAAAGACATATTTTTTCCATCAAGCCGGCCTAGCCTAACCTCCCATGGGGACTTTTAGAAAAGTTTTAAATTGGGTTTTTAATAATTGGTTTTTAGCACAGGATTGGGGATTATTTAATATATATTTTAAATTATTTGTCTATCTTCTATTGTGTATGTTTTTTTTTTTTGTTTTTTTTTAAATTTCCTGTGCGCCGCCCTGGGTCCTCTGTGGAGAAGGGCGGGATATAAATGTAATAAAATGAAATGAAAATGAAATGAAAACTAGGACTCCAAGATCCCTTTCACAGTTACTGCTATTGAGCAAGGTACCACCTATACTGTACCTGTGCATTTCCTTTTTGTTGCCTAAATGTAGAACCTTACTCTTTTTGCCATTGAATTTCATTTTATTAGATAGTGCCCAATGTTCAAGTCTGTCAAGATCCTTCTGTATCTTAAGCCTATCTTCTGGAGTGTTGGCTATTCCTGCCAGCTTGGTGTCGTCTGCAAATTTGATGAGTTCCCCATTTATTCCCTCGTCCAAGTCATTGATGAAGATGTTGAAGAGTACTGGGCCTAAAACAGAGCCTTGGGGGACTCCACTGCATACTTCCTTCCATGTAGATGCAGTTCCATTGAGGACTACACGTTGAGTGTTGGTCAGCCAGTTACGAATCTACGAATCTTGCTCTTTTTGACTCACAGAAAGATGCTGCTGGATGCAGAAGAAAATAAATAGTATGAAGTAGGGCAGAGATGGAAAAGACGGAAGAAATTGCCAGACAGTTGAGTTACCTAAAAGCACAGGGAAAAAAGTATACACTTAAACTGCATGGAGCCACCTGACTAATCTCAAAAAACTCCAGCTACCACTTGTATGAGAAGACAACCTGGGAAATTCCTGGGCTGTAGGTCAAACTGGAAGCTGTTAAAAAAATTCAGGAAGAAAGAATTGGCAAACTGATTTTGGCTTTTGCCAAAAATGTTGATTCCTCCTACAAAGTGTCTTCAGTCTCAATTTAAGCACTATAGATATAAAAAAGGATGAACATTTTTTTAATGCTTCCACTCAGTTGGATAAGCTTTCAAGACTTAAAGGTTTTTCAAATGAGTTTTGAGCAAAAAAATAATAATAATTAAAGGCAGGCAGAGACAGAACACCATGAAGGTCTTAGGAGATTTCCAGAATTGCAAACTATATTAAACATAGTTCTTTGAGCTTAATTCCGAGATTGCATACCACCTACAGTGAACAGCAGAAAAATAGTTAATGGTTTTCTCAGAGAACCAGCATGCCATCTTGCCATGCTATTCTTCTTCTAGAGCAGGGGTGGGCAAACTTTGCAACTTTAAGTCTGAAGGACTTCAGCTCCCAGAATTCAGCTCCCATTTTTCACAAAAATGGAGGTGTTTTGCCTTCCCCCAGCCCTGCTTGAAGCCTGTAGAGTGCTGCTGGGGAAAGGCAAAAAAAAACCTCTGTTTTGCGAAAAATACTCTGTTTTTCACCCATTTTTCACACAAATGGCATTTTTGCCCTCCCTCAGCCCTGCTGAAGCCTGCAGAGTGCTTCTGGGGGCTGGGGGGAAGGCAAAAATCCCTCAGTTTTTGCAAAAAAACCAGCTAGTTTTTCACAAAATGGGATGGGGGGTGGGGCTTTGGAAGGCCAAAAATGGTTGTATTCAGCATATAAGACATGTCTTATACATGTCCATGCTCTTTTAGGCGGGAGTGGGGGAAGGTGTGCCTTATACTCCAAAAAATACGGTACTTGCTTAGGAGTAAACCCCATTTTTCAACTCCTTACCATCTCTTCCTAATAATATATGCATAAGATTTGTTGTACATCTACTTCTGTCATTGGGGGAGGTTTGAATAGAGGCATTCTTTAGGTTATCATAATTCTGGTCTGGGCCAAAAAGGCTTTACATTTCATACTTTTCCAACTATATAGAATATTTTGAAAACAAATCTCCCCAAATACTGGGTACTCTGTCTATATATACGGTATGAAGGATACAACAGCATATTGAAGGTTGAAGTACGTTAAATATTGGATCCCATGCAAGTCTACATATGGTGCTCCCTCAATTCAGGTAGAAGGGGATGTTGAATGCTTACAAAGGCAGTTGCTTAAATATCCTTCCTGTTTCTGTTGATCCCTGTGCAAGAGTGGACTAAGTAGATCGTATATAGATTCAACCTCTTCTCATTCAAGTTTTTTTTAAAGACTTGCTAAAGCACAGTAGAGCTGAGCAGTGGATTGGTAAGAATAGAAGCCTCAGTTACTACAAGATTATTTCTTTGGGATTAATAAAAGCACAGTTTATAGGCAATATCTACAGATAAAAAAGCAAAACAAAATGTACTTGTGTTCTGGCATATACAACTATCCTTGATTAAATGTTATATTACTTTTTATTGAAAATTAAATGTACATTTGATGTTTTTTGAATTTTTGCCTTGTGAAAGATGTATCTAAATGTGCAATATTAAACTTACAACATTTCTGTTAATTGTCTAGTGGAAGTGTCACTTTTTTATGTGTTACACCCTTCTCAAACCGTCATAAAATGCTGTGAAGTTCAGAAATTCACTAGAATTGCAAGATGTTTTAGCCCTTAGTGTAAAGAGGGTGATCTAATCAACAAGAATGTCAGACCAATGTTTGTTCAATGGGAGGAGAGCCTTGACTTCAGTCTGTTTATTCATGAACGTGTCGAATTCGCTGATGTAGAAAAGAACAGAAACAAGCTCCCAGTCAAGCAATGGCAACCCTCAAGTGGTATCTGCATCTTAAAATTTCATTCCAGTGGATTAAAAAAATCCTATTGGATAATAACGAGTGATGAGTGAGCAGACCACAAGAAACCATGGATGGATGGATGGATGGATGGATGGGACTTCTTTGTCTGCCTATATCATATAAAGACTCTAGGAAGCTCACAGTATACTTCTGCATATCTTAATAATATTAATTTATTACATTTATGCTGCTCAATTCCCAGCAATTCTGGGCGCTTTACAATTGTTAAAAATCTTTACAAATAAAAAACACAAAGAGCACAAAAGTAGTGTCAGCTTTGCTGCTAGCACAAGACGCAGGAACAACAGCAGCAAAGAAAACAAACCTGGATGGGAATAAAAAGAGAAGAAAGGGTTGATTGTCCTTGCCAAAGGCCCAGGTGAAGGGTTAGGTCCTTAGGTTGCTTCAAAATAAGGGAGGGGGTTGTGGGATTGAATCTTGCAGGGGGAAAAGTTCGTTTTAGAGGTTCTATTATTTAGTTTTAGTTAGTTAGTCAATCATGTACAAGATAATAAGAATAAATAAACATGAATTAAGAACACAGGAAGTGGGTTGAGATAAATGAGGACATTTGAGCAGGGATGGTAGGTACACTGGTGCGCTTATGCACGCCTCCCCTTTACAGACCTCTTGGGAATGGGGTCAGGTCCACAGTAGACAATTTAAGGTTGAAGCTGTGGGGGTTAGAGGATGTAACACTGGAGTTAGGTAGAGCATTCCAGGCATTGACCGCTCTGTTGCTGAAGTTGTATTTTCTGCAGTTGGGTTTGGAGCGGTTTACCTTGAGTTTGTATCTATTGTTTTCCTGTGTATTATTGCAGTCGAAGCTGAAATAGTCATTGATAGGTAGGACAGTGTAGCAAATAATCTTGTGTACTACGCTTGGGTCAGACCATAGGCGGCGTAGTTCTAGGTCAGTGATGGCGAACTATGGCACGGGTGCCACAGGTGGCACGCGGAACCATTTCTTAGGGCACGCGAGGCGTTACCCTGTTAGCACTAGCGCAGATGTGAGCACTGGCCAGCTGATTTAGGCCTTCTTTTGAGGCCGTTTTTCGCCCTCTGGAGGCTTCAGGGAAGCTCCTGAAGCCTCTGGAGCAGTGGTGTGTTTCTGCAGGCTCGCATCTACTCACGAGAGCCGGTTGGTGAAATTTAGAGAACCGGTGAGAGGGGGTTCCACTGGTGTACCTGGAAGTAAATCTGGCCCGCCGCTGCCAGTGACCCAACAGGAAGGAAAGGAAAGGAAAGGAAAGGAAAGGAAGGAAGGAAGGAAGGAAGGAAGGAAAGAAAGAAAGAAAGAAAGAAAGAAAGAAAGAAAGAAAGAAAGAAAGAAAGAAAGAAAGAAAGAAAGAAAGAAAGAAAAAGAAAGTAAGAAAGAATTTATCATTACAATTGAGTTCAAAATTTTGGTTGCTAAGCAACAGCGTTGTTAAATGAGTTTCACCACATTTTAAAAGGTGGCCACTCCCACCCTGTCACATGACTGCCAAGCCACGCCCACAAAATAGGCCACACCTACAGAGTAGGTTCTAAAAAATTTGAAACCCACCACTGCTCTGGAGGTGGGGAGCAAAGGCTGTTTTCATCCCCCCCAGGCTCCTAGAAAGCCTCTGGAGCTTGGGGAGGGTGAAAAAAGCATGCCAAAAGCAGGGGGTCACGCACATAGCATTATGGGTGTGGCACGCCTACGCACGACCCCCGTGTGCTCCCTCCGCTTTTGGCACGCGAGCCAAAAAAGGTTAGCCATCACTGTTCTAGGTTGTCCAAGCCCAAAATTTCAAGCCTGGTGGCATAAGGTATTCTGTTGCGAGTAGAGGAGTGGAGGACTCTTCTCGTGAAATACCTCTATTATATATCTATTATAGTATATTATATAATATCTATTATAGAGATGATACTCTTCAGTAGTCTTGATAGATGGCATTTCTTAATTGAAAGCACCCACAGTAGAAATAGTTTTTACTGTTGTAATCAAAGACCTTAACAAAAAGTTGTATTAGAAAAAAACTCTAGTATGGAGATAGGTAAAAATAAGAGATGTTTTCTATCTAACACCAAATTACAAATACAGGTAATCCTTGACTTATGACCGTAATTGGGACTAATTTTTTTGTTGCTAAGTGAGACATTTGTTAAATGAGATTTGCCCCACTTTTCTTGTCAAAGTTGTTAAGTGAATCATTGCCCTTGTTAATAACCCAGTTGTTAAGTGCATCTGGCTTCCCCATTGACTTTGCTTGTGAGAAAGTCACAGGAGGGAATCGCATGATATGGGGACACTGTAACTCTCATAAATATGAACCAGTTGCCAAGCATCCAAGCCTTTGTCATGTGACCAACAGGATGATCATTAGTGAAAAAGGGTCATAAGTCACTTTTTTCAGTGATGGAATTTCAAATGAGCTGTTGTAACTCGATGACTACCTATATCCCCCTTGATAACCATGTGTAAGCAGAAAACAATGGTGTCCCCAAGAGGAATAGCAACACCCGCAAGTTTGTGGGTGTTTAAGATTAATGTGGTATCTCACACATGCATTCAAGAGGTGCAACACTGCCTCTCATGTTGCAGATTGCATATTTCTCTTCATCTGGACATGTGCCGCATAAAGCAAAAAGAGCTGAGTTAGGCACCCATTTGCTATGCTGCAGAGGTGATGTGTGTCAGGGTTCCAAGTAACACCCCTAACGAAAGAAGACTTTGAGACTTGAGCGTCTTCAATGTTCCACTGTATTATATGTCATATTGGCACATCTGGGAAAACCCAAATCTGAAAGTTTCCAGGTTTTCTTCACACAAAAGAAAGTTCAAGTCCCTGTCCAGCACCCACATGTCCATCACATGATCCATTAAGGCACCATCCAAAACTGGGGATGCCTTTCAGTCACCTCATTGCAGTTGCAGGGCAAGATGGCCTTGACTCTCTGAGAAAAGAATGTTATTTTTGACTATATATCAAACACGCTCCGTATAATCCCCCTACCACTTTCCCACAGTAGAAAATGTGGCAGGCCTGAAATCCCAAAGGTAAAAGATGGCTTCCAGGTTTGACAATGGGGGCATTTCACACATAAATGCACAAATGATTAATCAAGGAGAGAACGATAGTGTCGTTACGGGTGACCTCACAGTTAACTGGCTGACCATGGACTTGACCATGGACTTTTTTATACTACAAAGCCAGAAACAATTCTCATGCTATTCCCTTTCTATAAGACTTTTGATTATGCTGGGGCATTTGACCATGATCTTTCCTGTTCCCTATTTCGTGCATTTGCAACCAAATGGGATAATAAACAACAGTCCTGGTTCAGATGCATGGGGTGGCGATACAATATTCTACAAGCAAGAAGGTTATCTATTAATTTCTTCTGCTTAATTTATAATTGTATGCATTCTGTATCATGTTTCAGCCATTAACATCAGAATAAAAATAGGAAGGATAGGAATATATGGGTCTGTATAGATGAGCCAAAATTGTGTAATCTGACTAATGGACTCTCAGAAATAAATGTTTCTTATTAACTGCTGCTTGATATCATAGGCTGACTTTGGGGCATCCAGCATGTTAAGCAGGTGATGTTCTGCAATTTTAATACACATTTTGCAAAATACAAATAATATATATATTTAACTCTTTTACAAAATAAGATTGGTGGAATGGCCAATAGCATATTGAGAATTGGCCCATGTAATACATAACTAATGACCAGTATTTATTATTAAAAAATGTAACAATGACATTTTAGTTAAATGGCTTTTAGGTAGGCAGGCATCAATTATATGACATGTCCTGTTCCCAGTGGTGGGCTGCTGTTAGTTTTGACCAGTTCGCTCAAACTGGTAGCTCCAAGCACTGGCTGGCCCCGCCCACCCACCCTGACACTATCCTGTCCTAGAAATCTCACGTTCCGGCTCGCTTGCCCTGCCCCACAGCCAAGCTATTTGCCTCTTCTAACTGTGGCTGACCTAGTAGCTGTACAGGAAGCTGCCCCCATTGAAAAAGCCTTGTTTTAGGTGTTGCGTGTAAGTGTGGAAGGCTCGTACACATGCGCAAAGCAGCTGTGTGCCCACGCTCACATTTTTAGCGAACTGGTTGTTGAGTATGTGCAGCCTCTGTCTGTTCCAAATATCAATTTAAAAAGAGAGATTTCTCAAAAGCTTTTAATACTCAGGTGGTAGATACAAATACCAAAACAGTAAGCAATAAGCATAATGCAGGCTTACTTTTTCTAAGTGTGGAAATGAAATTTTATTTGTATTTGCTTATTAAAATTGTTTGCCTATCCCGCCCCTGGGGGACTCTGACTAAATAGGCTTCTGGTTTGATCTCCAGGGTGATTCATAACTGTTTAATAAAATTCAAATACAAGATGCAAAAAAATTGGGGAAAGCAAATATTTATTTTGTATTTATTAAATTTATACAAGTTTAAATTCATATCCTCAATATTCCTTGTTTAAAGGGAAGGCGAGATTCCTAAGAATCAGCAGGAATGGAATTGACAGCGTAATAGGGGAGTGAATATATTAAAACTACAAAGAATATGAAGCAGTTCAAGGAAATGAGAAAAGAGGCTAGTAGGGCAGGTCCATTAACGTTTTAAAGGTGGCTGTAGACCAGGGGTGGCTGGCTGGAGAAGTCTGGGAGCTGAAGTCCTTCAGACTTAAAGTTGCAAAGGTTGGAGACCCCTGCTGTAGACCACAAGCTCAATAGAACAAAAAGAAAAGTAACCCCCTCATTTTTAGCTGGGAAAAGAAAAGAAGGGGTTCTTCTATAAAACCAACTGTTTTTCCCCCACCCCCAAACCCTCTGAAACATCCTTGTAACACCAAGTGTGTGCTCTCACTCTTGAGACTAGTGAGTCCACTGAACTTCTTCCCAGCTAACCAATCGGAGACTCCAAAACAATCTGTCCATTTCATTCCTCTTCATCCTACCCTTAACTGTCTTTGTTTCCACTATGACACAAGTGTCAAACTCACAGCATCATGTTGCCATCACGTGACATAGCGCAACGGGTATTTCCCCTTTGTGGAGCTGAGGTGGGTGTGGCCTGTAGGTGATGCATCAGGCCCGCGGAATGCCAGTTTGACACCCCTGCACTATGAGGAAAGTAGAACCCCAAGATTTTTTTTAAAAGCCAGATTTCTACTAAATTTGAGCCTTGGTGAAATAGTATCTCGATTATTATTTCAGCAGTAGAAATGAAGCCTGATGAAAAAAAAAATGGCAAGACACCTTTGGCATGGGGCAAGAAGTAGAAGACCTAAGAAAGATAACACAAGTGAAAGTACTTCTTATACAGGCATTGCAGATCTTGTCCCCAGCATTACCTCCGATATAGGTAATCCTTGGTGTATGACCACAGTTGAGTCCAAAACGTCTGTTGCTAAGTGAGACAATTGTTAAGTGAGCTTTGCCCCATTTTATGTCCTATCTTGAGACAGTTGTTAAGTGAACCACTGCAGTTGTTAAGTTAATAACACAGTTGCTAAATCAATCTGGCTTCCCCATTGACTTTGCTGGTCAGAAGGTTGCGGAAGGTAATCCCATGACCCTTGCATACTGCAACCATCATAAATATGATTCAGATGCCAAGCATCTGAATTTTGATCATGTGGCCATGGGGATTGTACAACGGTCGTAACTCTGGAAAAGGGTCGTACGTCACTTTTTTCAGTGTAGTTGTAACTTCGAACAGTCACAAAGAAGGACTAGGGGAGATGTGATAGCAGTGTTCCAGTATCTCGGGGGTTGCCACAAAGAAGAGGGAGTCAAACTATTCTCCAAGGCACCTGAGGGCAGAACAAGAAGCAATGGGTGGAACCTAATCAAGGAGAGAAGCAACTTAGAACTGAGGAGAAATTTCCTGACAGTTAGAACAATTAATCAGTGGAACAGCTTGCCTCCAGAAGCTGTGAATGCCCAAACACAGGAAGCCTTTAAGAAGATGTTGGATAGCCATTTGTCTGAAACGGTATAGGGCTTCCTGCCTAGGCAGGGGGGTTGGAGTAGAAGACCTCCAAGGTCCCTTCCAACTCTGCTATTGTATTATTGTACTAAGCAAAATATTGTAAGTAGAGAACTACTTGAACTGCCGATGAGTTGGAACTTAATTGGTTTAGCTGCAGAAGGGCTAAAGACTCCCCATGACTCTGTGAAGACATGGACAAGGAGTTTCTCCTGGATTGATACAAATGCAGATCTGGAGGGGCTAACAGACCTGCCAGAACCAAGAAATATTTAAATTAGGATTCCTTATATTTGGCGGTTTGATGCATTCTGCTTTTCATATGCACATATGAAAAGCAGATTGTTAGGGTTCCAAATAGCATCCAAAAGTAAATCAAAATCCAAGGCAAAGTATTGCTCAAAGTTTCAATTTCTTAAGAGAGCCACGTTGGCACACCTGGGAAAACCTGAATCTCAACGCTTCCTGTTTTCCCCCACCTAGTTGAAAGTTCAAGATCTTGCCCCCACACCTACAAGTCCATCACATGGTCCAATCTCCCACTGCCATGCTGGCAGTTCCACCCATCCAGTTTCGGTCAGGTGCAGAGGTGCAAAGACAAGGGATGACCTTGGATTTCTAGAAAGAATTTTGTTATGGCTACAGTACATATCATCTAACTCCATACAATCCCCCCTCCCATTTTCCCACAATAGAAAATGCATAGTAGAATAATAAAAAGTGTCAGGCCAAAGATCCAAAAGAAAAGACTTCCCCATTTTGAACTACTTGAGGCTAAAGGGAGGAGTTTCTGGCTGTGTGCAGGGGGGGACAGAAAGGTAAAGACTTCCCCATTTTGAACTACTTGAGGCTAAAGGGAGGAGTTCTGGCTGTGTGCAGGGGGGGACAGAAAGGTAAAGACTTCCCCATTTTGAACTACTTGAGGCTAAAGGGAGGAGTTCTGGCTGTGTGCAGGGGGGGGGACAGAAAGGTAAAGACTTCCCCATTTTGAACTACTTGAGGCTAAAGGGAGGAGTTTCTGGCTGTGTGCAGGGGGGGACAGAAAGGTAAAGACTTCCCCATTTTGAACTACTTGAGGCTAAAGGGAGGAGTTCTGGCTGTGTGCAGGGGGGGACAGAAAGGTAAAGACTTCCCCATTTTGAACTACTTGAGGCTAAAGGGAGGAGTTCTGGCTGTGTGCAGGGGGGGGGACAGAAAGGTAAAGACTTCCCCATTTTGAACTACTTGAGGCTAAAGGGAGGAGTTTCTGGCTGTGTGCAGGGGGGGACAGAAAGGTAAAGACTTCCCCATTTTGAACTACTTGAGGCTAAAGGGAGGAGTTCTGGCTGTGTGCAGGGGGGGACAGAAAGGTAAAGACTTCCCCATTTTGAACTACTTGAGGCTAAAGGGAGGAGTTCTGGCTGTGTGCAGGGGGAGACAGAAAGGTAAAGATTTCCCCATTTTGAACTACTTGAGGCTAAAGGGAGGAGTTTCTGGCTGTGTGCAGGGGGGGGGACAGAAAGGTAAAGACTTCCCCATTTTGAACTACTTGAGGCTAAAGGGAGGAGTTTCTGGCTGTGTGCAGGGGGGGACAGAAAGGTAAAGACTTCCCCATTTTGAACTACTTGAGGCTAAAGGGAGGAGTTCTGGCTGTGTGCAGCGGGGGGGCAGAAAGGTAAAGACTTCCCCATTTTGAACTACTTGAGGCTAAAGGGAGGAGTTCTGGCTGTGTGCAGGGGGGGACAGAAAGGTAAAGATTTCCCCATTTTGAACTACTTGAGGCTAAAGGGAGGAGTTCTGGCTGTGTGCAGGGGGGGACAGAAAGGTAAAGACTTCCCCATTTTGAACTACTTGAGGCTAAAGGGAGGAGTTTCTGGCTGTGTGCAGGGGGGGACAGAAAGGTAAAGACTTCCCCATTTTGAACTACTTGAGGCTAAAGGGAGGAGTTTCTGGCTGTGTGGAGGGGGGAAAGAGAAAGGTAAAAGAAATAATACATTCTAGATTTGTGCGCTTAAGACTGTGATTGTATTTTATTTCAAAATGACTGGCTTAGTTCAATGTAATAACTGTTTTGCACCTGTCTTCCGCAGTACTCTTTTCAAATTTGGATACTGTCCCCCTTGCAGACAAATTAATAGATTACATAGACACATAACATATCTTGAATCTGTAATTTGTGCTCTCCAGGCAGAAATTAAGTGTCCAATTCGGCCACTCCACCCTGTGGAGATGCCACACTACCAGCCTCCTCTACCGCAAAGATCCCACAGAAGAAGAGCAGCCTGGACAACTGTGGGATCTGGCAGGGTGAGAGCTGTGACCCACAAACACAAAACTTTTGCTGTGTCCCAGCATAACAGATATAGCGCCCTTGCTGATCTTAATGGGGACACTAAAGTGACAGGTCAAGGTAATAATGACGACTCAAATAAGCAGCGGATTGTGGTCCAAAGTGAAGAACCTACTTCAGAAATGCAAAAGTGTGAACCAGGGATCATGCATCAGTCACACAACAAGAGCAAGGTACCCAAAAAGAGAAGTCACCTGCTGATTGGTGACTCAATCGTAAGAGATGTAAACTTAGGTAAGGATATGGAGGTTTTGAAAGATGTCAGATGTTTACCGGGTGCTACAGCCAGCAGAGACAAGAGGCGTATTCTTAAGATAGTCAAGAATGCAAGTAAGGACTGTAAAGTTGATGCTATTATACATCTTGGCACAAATGATCTGTCCCATAAAGATGTAGCTTCTGTGCAGAATGATTTCCAGAGTTTGGGGTACGAACTTAGTAGTACAGGTTGTAGGCTTATCTTCTCAGAGGTTATACCAGTATGCAAGGAACAAAAAGGAAAGGGCCAGCGCATAGCAGAGTTTAATGTGTGGCTAAAGGAGTGGTGTAAAAAGGAAGGCTTTGATCTTATTAGTCATGATGCCTGCAGCTGGTCCAATAATAAACTGTACAAAAGAGATGGTTTGCACCCATCCAAGAAAGGGACTGAGTTACTTGGCACTAAATTCACAGATTTCCTGGCTAAACATTTAAACTGAATAGTGGGGACAGAGAATCAATAGATAAAGAATATTTCTGTCCCCAGCAAACTAAACTTCATAGGGTTATCAGTGCGTGTAACATAGATAATTGTGCAGGTAATATTATCAACACTGCTGTCAAGCAAAACCAAACAATTAACAGTGGGTGCCATACCATGTACATGAACCATACAAGTGGCAAAGAAATAGGGGCAAAGAGAACCATAGTCAGGCATAACACAGGTTTCGTAGACAGAAAACACAGGGTCAATCAAAATGGACTCAAATGTCTATACACCAATGCACAGAGTATGAGGAATAAACAGGGTGAATTAGAAATTCAAGTAAATGAGGGCAGATACGATATTGTTGCCATTACAGAAACTTGGTGGATGAAACCCACAAATGGAACATACAGCTAGAAGGATTTAAATTATTTAAAAGAAATAGACCAAATAAAAGAGGAGGTGGAGTTGCACTATATATAAGAAATAATTACATCTCTACAGAAATAGAGCACAACAATGATGAGAACTATCTTGAATGTATTTGGGTCAATATTAAAGGTTGGGGGGGGAATGATATTGTCATAGGTCTATACTACAGGCCACCCAACCAAGCAGAGGAAGTGGATGTACTTTTTGCTAACCAGCTAACTAAGGTATGTAGGAAGCACACTGCAATAGTAATGGGAGATTTTAACTACCCTGACATCAATTGGGAAACAAACTCTGCACCAAGTGGAAGATCCAACAGGTTCCTAACAAACCTAGCAGACAACTTTGTTTCCCAAAAGGTAGAGAAGGGAACAAGGGGATCAGCAATATTGGACTTAATTCTCACTAACAGAGAGGAAATGATAGAAGGTGTAGAAGCTACAGGAACTTTGGGGGCAAGCGATCATGAAATACTGGAATTCAACATTATGCAAACAAAAGTAGTTGAACAAAGTCAAACTAGAGTCTTAGACTTCAAGAGAGCTAATTTCAATAAACTCAGAGAGAGCTTGGGAAGGATTCCATGGATGAGAATCCTCAAGGGGAAAACAACTCAAGAAGCTTGGGAAATTTTGAAAAATGAGATTATAAAAGCCCAGACCAGCGCAATACCAATGAAGAAGAAAAATAACAGTTCCCAAAAGAAACCAGCATGGCTGCATAAAGAACTCTCTGACAAATTGAAAGACAAAAAGGATAAATATAAAAAGTGGAAAAAGGGGGACATAACCAAGGCAAAATATCAGCAAATAGCCCGAGCCTGTAAAGACGAAGTGAGGAAAGCTAAGGCTCACAATGAAGAAAGGCTTGCCAAAAAAGTAAAAAATAACAAAAAAAGCTTCTTCCAACATGTTAAAAATAAGAAAAAAGTTAAGGAAACAATTGGTCCACTGCTGGGAGAAAATGGCAAGAAGATGATAAGCAACAGGGAGAAAGCAGAACTATTTAACTCTTTTTTTGCATCTGTCTTTACACAAAGGGATAAAACAGTCCAATCAATCAAAAACAGCACCACAAATATCAGATTAGGAACACAAGTTGAAATAGGGAAGAAAATGGTAAGTGAGCACCTGTCTGCCCTGGACGAGTTCAAATCACCAGGACCGGATGGATTACACCCCAGGGTTCTGAAGGAACTGGCAGACGAGATCTCAGAACCACTGAACTATATCTTTCAGAGATCCTGGAGCACTGGGGAACTGCCAGAAGACTGGAAAAGAGCAGATGTGGTTCCCATCTTCAAAAAAGAAAAAAAACAGATCCAGGAAACTATAGACCCATCAGCCTGACCTCAATACCAGGAAAGATTCTGGAAAAGATAATTAAACAACAAATAAGTGAACACCTAGAAGGAAACAAAGTAATAGCCAAAAGCCAACATGGGTTTGTCAAAAATAGATCATGCCAGACGAATCTAATTGCATTCTTTGACAAAGTAACAAAATCAGTGGACCAGAGGAATGCTGTTGATATAATTTACCTGGACTTCAGTAAGGCATTTGATAAAGTAGACCATAACCTACTATTAGATAAAGTAGAAAATTGTGGGTTAGACAGCAGCACCACCAAATGGATTCGCAACTGGCTGACCAACCGCACTCAACGTGTAGTCCTCAATGGAACTGCATCTACATGGAAGGAAGTATGCAGTGGAGTCCCCCAAGGCTCTGTTTTAGGCCCAGTACTCTTTAACATCTTCATCAACGATTTGGATGAGGGGATAAATGGGGAACTCATCAAATTCGCAGACGACACCAAGCTGGCAGGAATAGCCAACACTCCAGAAGATAGGCTTAAGATACAGAAGGATCTAGACAAACTTGAACATTGGGCACTGTCTAATAAAATGAAATTCAATTGTGAAAAAAGTAAGGTCCTACATATAGGCAAGAAAAACCAAATGCACAAGTACAGTATAGGTGGTACCTTGCTCGATAGTAGCAACTGTGAGAGGGATCTCGGAATCCTAGTGGACAACCATCTAAATATGAGCCAGCAGTGTGCAGCAGCTGCCAAAAAAGCCAACACAGTTCTAGGCTGCATCAACAGAGGGATAGAATCTAGATCGCGTGAAGTGTTAATGCCACTGTATAGTGCCTTGGTAAGGCCACACTTGGAATACTGCATACAGTTTTGGTCGCCACGATGTAGAAAAGACGTGGAGACTCTGGAAAGAGTGCAGAGAAGAGCAACCAAGATGATTAGAGGACTGGAGACTAAGACATATGAAGAACGGCTGCAGGAACTGGGTATGTCTAGTTTGATGAAGAGAAGGACCAGGGGAGACATGATAGCAGTGTTCCGATATCTCAGAGGGTGCCACAAAGAAGAGGGAGTCAAACTTTTCTCCAAGGCACCTGGGGGCAGGACAAGGAGCAATGGGTGGAAACTAACCAAGGAGAGAAGCAACTTAGAACTAAGGAGAAATTTCCTAACAGTAAGAACAATTAACCTCTGGAACAGCTTGCCTCCAGCAGTTGTGAATGCCCCAACCCTGGAAGTCTTTAAAAAGATGTTAGACAGCCATTTGTCTGAAATGGTATAAGGTTCCTGCCCATGCAGGGGGTTGGACTAGAAGACCTACAAGGTCCCTTCCAACTCTGCTATTGTATTATTATTGTATTAAAAGATGGCTGCAGTCCGACACAGAATATATCAAACCGGAGATTCATATAAACAAGAACAGCCATATAGAAGAGCATATAGAACATAAAAATAAATAAAAATCAAGTCCATTCAGCAGTCAGATAAGTCTGTGAGAAGGATACTAGTTTTCACAGTGAATATCATCTCCCTTCCTGAAGCCCCGCTATTTTAATATTTTTCATGTGTCATATAGAATTGAAGAGGAAATTTGCTTGATTCCTCCAGCAGTTTCAATCCCTCTGTTTATGTTTCTTTTCATCTGTGTCATTACCAGTATTTTCCCTGCTCCCAATGTTTCACTTCACCCAATTGACTATTGATGAGGCTTTTTTGAGGGGTGAGGATGTGTGTGTGATTATTCAACAGCTGCTTCCTACCACCTGCCCCTCATGGAAATTGTACATCTCTTTTGAAACCGGTAATGGCTGCTACTTGTAAAATCAAGCCTTGCAATCATCCTTCAGTCCTGATGTAAGGAATCTGCAGATTTACACAAGTTTTGTTCTTGGCTATCATGCTTTGGAAAAATGTAGGGTGGGGTTGTTTTTTTTAGAACGTTCTGAGTGGCAGACAACCTTCAAAGATCTTCTTCCATGCCTCCCACCCCTGTGACTTTGTTACCACTCCGTCTGGCTGGTATTCTGTGCACATATCCATGACAGTATTGATCTGTTGTGCAGGCATAGATTTCAGGCTTTCAAAGCTGTGAAAGACTCCAAGCTCTTAGGAGAAAGAGAGAAAGGGGCTGTTATTGATTCCATTGGATGGAAGGTCATAAGAAGAGATGCAGAAGTAATTGCAGGGAGGTATCAGGCATGTCTGTCTTTTATAATAATAATAATAATAATAATAATCTTTATTGTCATTGTACTAAAATTACAATGAAATTGGTCTTTTGAAGTTATTGGTCCTATGTTTTCCAGATCTTGGAATTTGACCTGAATCTTTGATGCCAAAAAGAAGCAATTCAAAAGATTGAACCAAGTAACCAGTCTTTCCAATGTCAGCAAGTTCCATATAACTGAGAGCTATCCTCTATTGACATCAGGCCTCACTAGTCTTGGCTCGCAATTAAATTAGATTACTAAAAATTGGTTTTGTTTACTCCTAGACTCTTCCTTTGATTTAAAATCTGCACCTCAGGAGTCTACCGGAGAGTGTCTGAGGAGAACTTCTTCAAGAAGGAAACATGTTGTGGCCCGCCAGTGGCCAGTGGCCAGTGGAGATGGAAGCAGATTCAGGCAGTGAGGAGGTTGGGGAGGAACATGGGCCAGTCCTGGAATCTGGGGAAGGCTCTGATGGGGACTCTGTGTCGGAGGCAGAGAAGGGGCTAGAGCCATATGCCAGTTATCAGCTGTTGTCAAAGTCAGACAGCAGCCAGGCAGACTAACATCTGGAGCCTGTTCCCAGTGTGTGCATGCACAGTTGCCAGACAAAGGGAACAACTAAAGAGCAGAGATCGACTTGGGAGTAAGGCCAGACGATGAATGGCCTCTCCCAGAGGAAATAAAAGGGGAGCAAAAGGGGAGTGGAATTTGCAGGAGGCAGTTACTTTGCTGATTGGTTAGTGCAGGGGTCTGCAAAGTTGGCTCTTTTAAGACTGGTGGACTCCAACTCCCAGAATTCCCCAGCCAGCATGGCTGGCTGGGGAATTCTGGGAGTTGAAGTCCACCAGTCTTAAAAGAGCCAACTTTGCAGATCCCTGGGTTAGTGACTCTCCGAGACTCCTTGTCAAGTTCTGCAGATATTGGTCTGCCAGCTCTCCAAGCCAGATAAGGTGTGTAACCGTAAATCCTCCTCTGAAAGAATTTGCCAACCGTGAATGAGCAGAATTCACTGTAAATTAATAAAAGGGTTTTTTTGTCAGGACAAGGAGTTTGCTTCATGCTCTTGGGAAGCCTCGGTCAGAACAAAACATGGCCCTGAGCAGAGAAAGCCTGAGCATTTTTCCATCAGTTAGCTCTTTAGGCAATTGCTGGAGGCCCAATATTCAGTCATTATTGACACTGCCTTTATCTGTGACCGTTTTTTGTTTTGCTTTTGGGAATCACTGGATGTTGGCATAAATTAACAAGCATTTTGTATTTTTGTTTTTCATTTTCTAAAAACAGAACAAAAAAATTAACAGGGGGGGGGGGGAAACAAGATGGATGTTTTCTAAGTTAAGAGACGACACATTACTACAGATCTGTTCTTTCAGATTCTGACATAATAGAATAAACCACATTTTAGTGAGCCAGGTTGTTTTTCTCAGCCCTTGTCCCATATGGTTACAAAGTTTGCTTGTGTTTGCAATGCTCTCATCTGGTTCTTACAGCAAAACTATCCACGTGTGATGCAAGAAGGGGTTTTATTTATTTACACTTATTTATCATCCAGCTTGTTGCAGAGTCTGATTCTGAGAAGGACTGAGAGGGAAAGGTCACACAGCTGGTGTTCATGCTTAAGGAAGAACTACAACCTGCACCTCATTTTTAACCCAGTACCTTAACTTCTATACCAAACTGGCTCTCATTTTTAACAGGCTGAATGAACACAGGAATTGAAGGCATGTTTTGTATTATGAGTGGAACCATTAGTGAATCCATTGGACTAGTAAACTTTACAGGGTAAAAGCAAGGAGACTGTATCCTTCCATATCTGCTTGGCTATGTTTTCCAACTCCATTTTCTTTTTTTCAGACATTTTAAACATGTTGCTATTTATACCTTTCTTCAGGCGTATCTGCTCAAGTCCCAAGATGGCTTTTTCCTTGTATCTTGGGCAAGACTAAATAGGATGAGTCTTTTATCCAAACAACATGGTTGTTTGTGATGGGCCAACTACCCTTTTTTCTCATTATGCAGACCTGAGTCGTTCAATGTCAAATGGTCTGGGGCTCCCTGCTTGACCATCATGGATTTTAATATTTTTTTGAGCCACAGTAATTTTTGGCCAAATTTGCTCCAAATTATCTAGATGGAGATCGCTCATGAGAATGTCTTCATTATTTTGTTTAATAAAGCACAAAAGATTGTACAAGTTGGCCAAGTTTTGTTTCTCTCAACAAAATATTGCTGGAGATATTATGTTTCCAAGTTGCTGGAATCTCAGAGTCATATTGTCAAAGGCTGCGGTATGGGGTGACACAAATGACTATATCTCCACAAGTATTGCATTGACACATGTAACACTTTACCGATGTTCATTGGGGACGTATGCATGTTCACACAAAATTTCATTGAAATCCATGATGGTTGAGCGGGGCACTTTTCTGAAATCAGACTACTTGACATGGAATGACCCAGACCTAATATTCTTAGTGAAATGTTGTTTTCTGAAGGAGCTGAAAGTCTTGGATGTTGCACATTGTTGAAGCTGTGTTATTGGGAATAGCATATCTACTCTTAGTGTGCACTGAATGTGCAGGGTTTAAAGGAACAAAGAAGCACAGCCAGCTTGTTTTCAGGGTACTTTTTTTGGAAACAGCTAGATATTCCCCCCCCTCCAGTTCCCATAGTTTCCACTTCTAAATTTGTTGATACCATCTGGCACAGATTTCAATAAGATTAGAGGATTCCTTAGCCAATGTCTCTTCAAACCTGGAACCAGGCTTACAAACAGAAGTGCATTGTCAATAGAGGTTGAACCGCTCAATGGCAGTGAGGCAATTTCATAGGTAGAAATTCTTAGCTTTATCCATAACAAAAAAAAGGACCAGCTATTTTGTCTAATGGGAGTAGCACATTGGCCCATAATATGACAGAGAAAGAGATCTAAAGTGTGATGTGTTCTTTTGCTTTAAAATGCCTTCTGCCTAAGTCTCTGATAAAACCTAATGAGAATATTCTGACTATCATCCACTGATTAATCCCTCTTATTCCTTCATTTCTTTTTTTCCCATTTATTTATTATAAATGTATATATTCTGCCTACTTATAGAATTAGAGGTGGCTACATCTTAAAGGACCCTTTGCATGCTAAAGATAATATAAAAGAATTGGCCATATATTTTTAGGAATCATTTCTGTAGCCTTCCTGATTTCACAGAGTTCTTTATAAGAGCCCTGGTTAGGGTTAGGGTTAGGGTTAATTTTAATTTTAATCTACTGGTTCTAATTTTAATCTACTCAGCTTCTCTTACTTGTGGCTCTGGTAGTACACCATCCCACAAACAGGATCAAAGGTTAACCTTTTGAGAAAGCAGTTTCTTACTCCTTTCCCCCAGAAAAGAGCTACCGTATTTTTTGGAGTATATATTATATATATTTCTCTATATATATACTTCTACCTACATAGACACTCTCTCTTCCATCCTACCTACTGTATTTCTCTCTCTCTATTTCTCTCTCATCCTTCTACCTACCTACCTACCTACCTACAGTACACACACACATTCTCCCTCTCCCCCTACATACCTATTGTATTTCTCTCTCTCTTTCTATTTCTCTCTCTATCCTTCTACCTACCTACCTACACACACACACATTCTCCCTTTCCCCCTACATACCTACTGTATTTCTCTCTCTTCCCTTTTATCTACCTACCTACCTACATACACAGACACTCTCTCTCCCTACCTACCTACTGTATTTCTCTCTCCTTCTCTATTTTTCTCTCTCTCTATCCCTTTACCTACCTACCTACCTACCTACCTACCTACCTACCTACCTACCTACCTACCTACTCTCTCTCTCCCTTCCTCCCTACTGTATTTCTATTTCTCTCTCTCTCTATCCCTTTATCTACCTACCTTACGTATTTCTCTTTCTTTCTCTCCCTCTCTCTCCCTCTATCTACCTACCTACCTACCTTACCTACTTTTTTTTGTAATTTGCCTCTTCAAAACCTTGGTGCGTCTTATACTCCGGTGCGTCTTATACTCCGAAAAATACGGTATGTCTATCCTAGATAGACCATTTGTCCAGGAAGAATAAAGAATTCTGCCTTGAGTAGAGGGTTGGACTAGAAGATCTCCAAGATCCCTTTCAAGTCTGTTATTCTATTATTCTGCCTATTGTCTATTTAGTCATTGATTACATTGTAACCCAATGCTGTTTTTGCTATACCTTTCTTAACTTTGAAAGCAATGCTGTTCTTTTATTGTTTTTCATGTCCTGGATAGTAAACTGTGATATCTGACGGAAAGGATCTAGTTCCAATCAATTTACTGATGCCTAAAATGACAATGTGTAGTTGATTCATTTAATCATGTACTGTGTTGAGCTTTCCTATGTTTAAGCTCATGCTGCTTATGTTTCCAGTGTAATTTTGTATTTGCAGTTTTGGATTTTCTTCTCATGCATGGCAACATGCAGCAACTAGATATTCTGAAGGGTTTTTCAATTCAATTCAAGTTTAATTTGTAGACCGCTCCCTCTCCCCAAAGAGACTCGGGGCGGTGCACAGGAAATTAAAAAGCATACAAACATAGAAACATTATAAATATATAAAATCAAATTAAACCAACTATCCTGTGCTAAAAACCTAAAATCCTTAAAACTAAAGCCCTTAAAAACCCAATTAAAACAATTTACATATTCAGACTAAGGCTGGAGAGGTAGATTAGGCCAGGCCGGCCTGCTGGAAGAAATGGGTCTTAAGCTTTTGACGAAAGGAGCAGAGGTCCGAGGTTGTTCTGAGCTCGGGGGGTAGGTCATTCCAGAGAGTTGGGCCCACCACAGAGAAGGCCCTTCCCCTGGGCGTCGCCCGCTGGCATTGCCTAGTGGACGGCACCCGGAGAAATCCCTCTCTGTGGGAGCGAATCGGTCGAAGGGATGTGTGTTGCAGGATGCGATCTCGCAGATAACTAGGTCCCGTGCCATGGAGCACTTTAAAGATGGTAATCAACACCTTGAAGCGCACCCGAAAGACCACAGGCAGCCAGTGCAGCCCACGCAGGAGCGGTGTCACATGGGAATGCCTGGAGGCTCCCAGAATTGCCCGCGCGGTCGCATTCTGGACTAGCTGCAGTATTAGGGTGCACCTCAAGGGAAGCCCCATGTAGAGAGCATTGCAGTAGTCTAGGCGGGATGTCACAAGTGCGTGAATGACTGTGCGAAGGGCGTCCCGGTCCAATAGGGGACGCAAGTGGCGTACCAGGCGAACCTGGTAGAATGCCCCCCTGGCCACGGCCGTCACTTGATCTTCCATGGACAGCCGGATATCCAGGAGGACGCCCAAATTGCGTGCCCCATCCACAGGGGCTAGATGTTCACCCCACAGCCACTTGGTCTTGGACGGGTTGAGTCTGAGTCTGCTCCTTCCCATCCAGACCCGCACGGCTTCCAGGCACCAACATTAATCTAACAACATTAAAAACACCATTAGTATTCTAAAAGACTTGATGTTGTTGAATGCCATTTGTCCTGAAGAAGCCCATTATCAGACTATAGTTTTACCCAAGATTATATATTATACACCTATGGTTTGGTTTTTTTTTGGTAAAATACAGAAATGGTTTAGCATTGCCTTATCCCAGGGGTCTGCAAAGTCGGCTCTTTTAAGACTGGTGGACTTCAACTCTCAGAGTTCCCCAGCCAGCATAGCTGGCTGGGGAATTCTGGGAGTTGAAGTCCACCAGTCTTAAAAGAGCCGACTTTGCAGACCCCTGCCTTATCCTATGAAGTATGAAATGATAGTAAAATGATCATCCATCACCAGCATCTTTCTAGATTGCTCTCTCCCCTCTCTCTCTCACACACACTCACCACACACACACACACACACACACACACACTCACACACATTCACACCCCCTCTATCTATTTACTTATTTTCTATAGCTGGGCAATTGGGATGATTTGGGTAATCCTGCTGGGATTATATACTCTTACAGGTGTCCTTTGCTCCCTACTCCCACAGACAGATCTTACCACGATGAAGCAACACAGCAGGATTTGAGATGAAGTTCCCTTTTAAAACCGTCTAAATTGGGTCTTCCTTTCTCAAGGCAGAAAATTTTACAATTTAATTGCATATTGTATTAAAGGGACCATTGCTGTGAATTTCTACTTGAAGATGAAGTGGTGGGTGTGTCAGAACTAGGCAGGGGGTAAGGCAGAGAAAAGAGATGGCATAAAAGCACAGGCAGATTCAGGCATGCCACAACAAATGAGGAATTGTGTTGAGGTGGGGGATCCAGGTAATAGAGTGAATTTAGAACTGAAACATGTTCTATTCTCAACATTGGGATTCTTTGGTGCTCTTGACTGAAAATGCATTACTCAAGCTGAGCTCACCGTCTATTAGTGGTTAGATACTTCTGTGAGTTTTATCTCCATGGCAACCGAACATCTCCCTGGTAAGTACACAATAAAAAATGTGAAAGAGGTGGATGCCAAGCCACAGACAGCTTTGATTGTATGGCGTATTTTTATTTGGGAAGGGTTATTTCTTATTGGGGAAAAAAGAAAAATGCAAACTTTAACAGCAACTCATAGCAGGCCTTGGATCCATTGGGTGCTAAAGATGCGATGGTAGTGAAAGTTTCACATAACAGTTCTCTTGCTAAACACCCACTGCCACTGCATGGCCAATCATGATCCCTTTGAACTGGTGCAACAATTTCCCTGGAATTGTAAGTTGCTACTTTACCCTAAGTCAGGGGTCTGCAAAGTCGGCTCTTTTAAGACTGGTGGACTTCAACTCCCAGAATTCCCCAGCCAGCATAGCTGGCTGGGGAACTCTGGGAGTTGAAGTCCACCAGTCTTAAAAGAGCCGACTTTGCAGACCCCTGCCCTAAGTAACACTGACTGGTCACCCTAGTCAATACTGTTTATTCCAGTAGGAGATGCACAATCTCTTTCCCATTAAAAGCCTCATTGGCCTTTGAACTGTCTGCCAGAGGCCGTACTCCAAAAAATCAGATAGCCAGGACAAAAGTTAATTTTATTTCACCTAAAATGAGATTGCATTCATTCAATACTTTACTCCTCTTTTTTTTTTTGATAACATTGTCCCTTGTCTACATTGTCCTATTTAGATAGATGACAACTTTTGGATGGCCCCTTGAGAAATGGTTGATTACACAGTTAAAAGAGCTGCTCCAAGAATTCCAGAGTGGCCCTTAACAGAGTAACAGAGCTGGAAGAGACCTTGAAAATACCAAGGGTTAAACCTGGAGATCGGTCACATGCAAAGCAGAGGTGGTATTCAGCAGGTTCTGACCAGTTCTGGAGAACCAGTAGCAGAAATTTTGAGTAGTTTGAAGAACCGGTAAATACCACCTCTGACTGGCCCCACCCCCATCTATTCTCCGCTTCCGGAGGCCCAGCTGATCAGGAGGAAATGGGGATTTTGCAGTAACTGTCAGGACTGCTTCCATCATAATTCAAGAAAGACCACGCTCAAACCCATTTTGAAAGTTTAAGGTTACTTTTACTGATTATGATAAGACCGCAGCGAAAGTCAAGCGAGGAATGAGATATTTAGGCGCGCAACACACATATCAAAGCATTACCCATCCCCTAACATCCCTTGACCCCAGCATATTATCCAATGCAGATTCATCCACGATGTCAGGTGGGCAAAATGCTCAGGAGCATCATCCCAATGGAATGCAAGACTGTTAGCCTTGGCGATATCAGGCCCAGGCTCCATCCTCCTCCAGCACACTTAATGTCCAGTACCCACAGCCCCTCCCTCCTCGTTTCAAATGGCAGCCGAAGCAAGCAATAAAGCGGAGGCTGACAGTAACCTTCCCCTGGAGTGGGAAGGGACTGGAGATCTTACCGTATCCTTCCCTTGCCACGCCCGCCCAGCCACGTTCACCAAGCCACACCCAGAGAACCAGTAGTATATTTTTTTTGAATCCCACCACTGATGCAAAGCCTTTGTTCTACCACTGGGTTGCAATCATTCTCAGTGGGAATATAAGAAGCTCTTCATACCGGCTCAGAAATGCGGCTCATTTAATACAGGGGTCCCCAACCTTTGCAACTTTAAGTCTGAAGGACTTCAACTCCCAGACTTCTCCAGCCAGCTTTGCTGGCTGGAGAAGTCTGGGAGTTGAAGTCCTTCAGACTTAAAGTTGCAAAGGTTGGGGACCCCTGATTTAATACATTGTTCTTTAACTATACTGTACTAAGAATGGCTTTTCATGGTTTCTGATTGACCATTATTGGGAAACGCTGGAGACTAAATCTGGGATTTTCTACTGCACAGCATGCATTTTACCATTTGTACTAGCAAATAAAAATGAGTTTACAGGGTAGGGAGGTGATGGGGGAGGGGGAGAGATTGGGGTCAGGATGATGCTTTTTGCATGGCAGCATGAGAACAATCAGAGTCACCATGTAATGACTGAATCTGCTGGCAAGACCTAGAGGTGAGGCAAGAAGAACCACTAGCCTGGTTTCCAATGCAAGAGCTCAAATCAGATGTCTAGAAAGAGCTGTCTAGTTTTTTGTTTGTTTGCAATCTAATCCTTGGGACAAAGAGGGTCAGTGATAATTGGCATTACTACTATTTATTACATGTATATGCTCCCCAAAGCCCAAGGAGGCATTAATTAATTAATTTATTTAGCATAGGGCATATTATACACAGACTTAGTAATATTAACTAACATTACAACTAGATTAGTAGAACCCAATAAAATATAAATGTCAAAAAGATCGACGTTCAAATATTAATGTCTAGGCCCATGAGGGCAAACCTATGGCATGCATGCCATAGTGGCACGCAGAGTCATTTCTGAGGGCACGCAAGGCGTTGCCCTGTCAGCTCCAGCACGCATGCACACGCTGGGCAGCTGATTTTCAGCCTTGGTTTTCAGCCATCCCCCCCCCCCCCCAAGAGGCTTCCCTGAAGCCTCCGGAGGGCAAAAAACAGCCCAATATGCAAACTGAAAGTCCTTTCTCGAACTTCAGGTTTGTGTGTTGGGTTGTTTTTTGCCCTCTCTAGGCTCCTAGAAAGCCTCTGGTGCCTGGGGAGGGCAAAAAATGGACCGAATGGGCCAACAGGAAGTTGGAAAATGGGCCTCCAGAGGGCCTTCAGGGGGGAGGCCATTTTTGCCCTCTCCAGGCTCTAAGAAAACAGTGTGTGCAAGCACAGAGCAGCGAGGGGAGGGGTCACACATGCATGCACAGGGGGCACTGCGTGGGGGGCATTAAATTATGGGTGTGGGCACATGAATATGTGGGTTTTAAGGGTTTTAATAGTGATTTTAGCACAGGGGTTAATTTAATTCGGTTTTAACATTTTTTATTTGTATATTGTTGTATTTTTGGATTTTTAATTTCCTGTGCACCACCCCGAGTCCCCATGGGGGAGAGGGGGCGGTCTATAAATTAATAAATTATTATTTATTTATTATGAGCATGCTTGATAGCGCGCTCGTGCATGCTTTTAGCACCCGAGGTGAAAAAGGTTCACCACCACTGGTCTAGACCAGGGGTCTGCAAAGTCGGCTCTTTTAAGACTGGTGGACTTCAACTCCCAGAATTCCCCAGCCAGCTGTTCCTCTCTATCCAAACCTGCACAGCCTCCGGGCATTGGGACAGAACCACAAAAGCCTCACATAGCCATCTGGGACTTGATATAACTGGGTATCATCAGGACTGGTAATCAATCCTAAACTGGTTGATTACCTCACCCAGCAGTTGTACATCATTGAAATATATTTCTGTTTTCCTTAATCTTGGTCATCATTTCCTCTGAGGAACTGCAAATATGAATAGACAAAGGTTGCCCATCCTTGTCTAAATAAATACAGAGATCTCCTTACACCAGGATACACATTTGTCCCTGGTGGATAAATTTGGAGAGAGTGAAAATTGTTTGCTGTGCTTGACTTGTCTATTCACAAAATGGCTTCCATGGGGGCGTAGCAGGTTACAAAACATTGGTTTATCTGAATGTTACTTATCACTCTGCTAGCTTTCCCCTTCAACATCCTTCTTTCATCTCCTAAAGGGGCAGGTGGAAACACCTCCAAACAAAGCTCTGTTTTGTCATCAGACAAAATTTCAAAGAAAGCTTAGGGGGCTGATTAGGTTTGCTTTATTATACTAGAAATAAAATAACGCCGCCGCTGCTGCCACTGCTGCTGCTGCTGCTGCTGCTACTACTACTACTACTACGCAAGTGCAAAATACAATTATGAAACATTTGAAACAATTTCAACCAGCCATTAAAAATCTGCTTGTATTTTAGGACCTTGTTAAAAGTTTCAATTTAGCTGAGAATACTTGTCCCTCCTCCCCCCCCCAAAATGGGAGGGCGTTTAAGAAAAGTCTTGACCTTCCAGCCACTATATGAGCCTGCAAAGTTGGACCACCAATTCTTCCTGATGACCTGGAGTGGAGGTGGGGCCAGGAGAGGAATTGTAGAGCATGGGAACCTTTCTCTCATAAACTGGGCTCTAGCTGTAAGCTTTAAAAGTAATTGCCAGCCTTCTGTATTTCACCCAGGAAAAAAAATGGCTTGTGAGTGCTTCTGCCTTAAGTGTAATGTGGATGCTGATTTTCTCTAAAGATCATCTTGGTTGCTGACTTCTGTTTGATTTGACATTTAGGCATTAGTGATAAAGGCAGCATCACAAATAATGTGTTGCGGTAAACATAGCTGAGTGTTATCTTTAGATGCAGATTTTTAAGCAAACTGGAGTTAAGGGTGATCTTGGAAATAAAAATGATGCACTCCTCTTTGCAATAATCCATAACACTGGAGGGTTTTTTCTTCTTTTTAATTGAAAAATTCAAATGGGACAGGGATCCAGATGGGTGGCCAGTGAAGCATTTACAATCTCACTGTTGCTATTAGCCATCCGTTTGGGACTTCAGTATTATCCTGACAGGCACTGTCATACATACCCATCATAGAAAATCTGTTTGTATTTCTTCCATTCCATCAGTCAGTTCCTGGATCATTTGGAGATAGATGAGAAAAAGACCAGAGGCCAGTGGAGCTGAGGAGCCATTCAGTAACAAGTGCCCTTCTATATTCAGGCTGCATGCCCCTCCTGTTTGATAAAGAATTGTTCCTTCTCTCTTGAAGAAAAAGCCCAGGAAGTAGCAGGAAAAGGGAAGCACCTTTAATTGAACCGTGTACGGCAGGGGTCTCCAACCTTTGCAACTTTAAGTCTGAAGGACTTCAGCTCCCAGACTTCTCCAGCCAGCTTTGCTATATATATGATTTATATATGGCCATACATATTTGTGGCTTCCTATAGTTCCATTGATCTGGAACCAGCCTCTGCATGCATGTCCTTCCCCTGCAGCAAAGATTGATGGCATCCTAATTTGGACTGCACTACGCACCTTACCCAGAAATTGCTTCCCCTTTTGAGATGTGGTTGCATAATCCATAATCACTCTGTCCGTCCATCTTCCCTGGGTGGGCACAATCTGCATCTTTCTGCAGGCAGTTTCATCAGCTGCTCCCTGAGCAATTCTTCAGGTGAATTTATCTATGTTGGGCAGGGCATCTCGAAAATAAACCTAGCAAGCCCTGTTGATTTTGATGGGCCACCATTTGCCCCCAATCTAACCTCTCTCCCCTTGCCTGCCCTCATGCCCATCCACTTCCTCGCCCTGCTCCTTGCTGCTCCCACAAAGCCCTCACCTATTTTCCACTTCCACTTTTCCTCAGGACATGCCCAGCGGCCTCTGGAGCCGCTCTGGAGATGCTGAAAAGAGCGTCACCGGGCTCTTAGCAACGCGCCTAGCAACAAGCTAACATCTTTTCCCTCTGGACCAATCCGGGAAGGAAGGGAACATCTGGACGCCCGCCTCTCTGCTCGCTGAAGAGAGGAGGCGATGAGCTCGCCAGTGACCGCAGGGACCCGCAGAAAGCTGGCCGACGGGAGCGGGAAGAGATCAACCGAGCCATCTCCTCAGCCTTCCCCTGAGGCACGTGCACCGTTGGGAAGGTAAGCAGAATTGAGCAGGGCAGGGCAGGGCAGGGCACCGCATCCTCCCGCAGCCCGCTTCGTCTTCCGCGCTTAGGAGATGCTTTGAGCAGCAAGCGGAGGGCTGAGAGGTCGCGGAAGCCGTGCGCCTCGAACGCCGGACCTCCTCCTAAAGCTGAGCCCCGCGCAAATGCCCTTCTGATCCACTGCGACGGGTTTCTGAGCATACCCCAAGTTAACCCGCCGAATAGTTCCGCGAGGATCTCCGTGGGTCCAAACTGATCGCGGCACAAGAGACACCCCCCCCCCTCATCCCAAATTACCTTTGAGAAGACAAACAGCAGAAACGAAGCTACTCCGATGATGGGCCTTTCAGACGCTCCTTACGCCCCAGCCACGTTTCTTTCCGCCCCCCCCCCCCGCCGTAAAAGATATTTTATCCATCCGGTTAACACCTAAGCTCCCAGAACCCCCAGTCTCTTTACAGGTAGGCTCTCAGGTAGAGTGGCCTCTCTCCCTCCCGTCCCCTTTTCCTGCATGGCAGATTAGCCTCCTTCTGAGAAGTTCTTGACGCTGCTCTTCTTTTCATTCAGCTTGTTGCTGTCAAGGGTTCATTTGATGGCTTGCAGGAAACCACCTCTCTCTGCTCCTGCTCCTGCCCTTGACGGAGATGCAGAGAACAGAGATACAGGGAGAGAGAAAAAATTGGTTTCGAGATTTCTTTCACACTGAAGTGTGTGTGTGTGTGTGTGTGTGTGTGTGTGTGTGTGTGTGTGTGTGTGTGAGAGAGAGAGAGAGAGAGATATGGTATTGGGGAATCAAGCCATGTTCTTCCTCAACCTAGCAACCTCCAGATGTATCAGACCACTTCTCTCATGATCCCTGGTCTATGATGGGGAATGTGACCCAGTATGTCTGAAGGGATCCACATTGGAGAAATATTGAATTCTAGGGTGGGACTTTCTGAAAAATCACCATCATAAGGTTCTGGCATGTATGAGAAATAGACTGCCTGTAAGATCAAGCGACATATGGAACAGACATGCCAACATGGAACATCATATTGGCACATACTATATATTCTCTCAATATCAGGACAAACTTCCCTGACATTGTTTCAAGATGATGTCTTAGCACTTAGCTATATATGAAATGCTGCTAAGATTTTATAACTTTGTAACACTGCTCTTTTCATGGTCCATGCCAACAAATGTCATTATTACAGTGACATAATGTTTTAAATTTAGCTCTCAAGAAGCCTGTTACTAGAATATTTTCATTGCCTCTTTATAGGTCCTATACTGGCAGCTACTCTAAGCTTCTTCCATGTCAGTTCATTCAAATCATACAATCGACCCAGATAATGCTGTCTTCTATCTATCTACATAGACAAGAGAAATGATTTGCATACCTTAGTGGGATATATTTTTTGTGATTAAAGTCCACATCTATCATTTGGGGGGGGGGGGAAAGTTGAGAGTCACAGTTTAGAAGAACCTGCATTACATACAGGAGTGGGTCTTGGCTAGATGTTGGTGGTATTGGTGGAATATTTGGCAATCTCTCTCTCTCTGTCTCTTTGAACTGTATCTAGGGCTTACATTATATTTCTCAATTGTTTCCCAATAAAATGGAAGGAAAGTATGCCACAATTGTTCAGGGAATAGGATGAGAAGAACTCCTAAGGATTAGGAAAGGGCACCTTGGTCCACACATAACTACCCATGGTTTAGTGCCTGTTGACTATTGAATTAAGGGAATCTTTGCCATGTTGCATTCTCAAATGTGTCAAGTCTACAATCCCCAGATTTCCCATCTGCCATGGTGGGCTGGTTGGGGATTTTGGATTTTGTAGTTCCAATACTTCATTGGTGAAATCTGAACTTAAGGGCTCCTTCTTGGCATTGAACCTGGTATGCAAACCATCACCCCATAGCATCGACTGCAACAAGCAACAATCTGCTTCAAATGGTTGTTTTAAAGATTATGATATCCTTAACTAACCTGATGCCCTGCATATGTGTTGGGGTTCCAATTCCTGGCTAAGAATGGCATAAAAATAAACTAAACATAATGCATAGCCACGTGGAATATTATATTCCAGGATTCAGTTTAATGGGGTGAAATAAAAATTAAAGAACCAATACCTGAGACTGCAAAATATATAGCATGTAACAATATCCCAGCAAAATCCTGAATGCTACCATTCTATCAAATGTTTACTGTATTTGAAATTCAAGCTGAGAGTGCCTCGCTCTTTTAATCGTGGCAGGGATCAATTGTGAACTTTCACAAGCTGTCAGAAACTGAGAAGGATTCCATGTCTTGTGTCAGATAGTCTAATAATTCCCACCTGCAAAAGAACCATCAAAGTCAACCAAATGCTACAGAAGATAGGAAAGAAGTCTAATCCAGAAGACTGAAATATCAACTAGGCTCCCCTATTCAATTTCAAACAGTGAATTAAAAATACTACATTATATTCAAAAATGAAGTTTGTGGTCTGATCCAGCTAGGAACACAGCTGCATGAATGAGCAGCTGCATGCAAAATTAGGTGCTGAATGGTTTTTCTTTAAGCTGATTTGCCGGCTCAATGCATTTCTTTAAAGCTGGCATCTAGTATTCCAGCAGCAAGGATGGGGAAATAACACCTGGATTCAACAACCCTCTCCCTTCAAGAACCAACTGATAGAAGAATTTAGAATGTGAAAATGTGCTGCCCACATACTCATTTTGTCCATGTTCTGATTGGAATAATTAAGTTTCCTTTGAGCAGTCAGCACATTCAGAAAGAGTAGGACACTATCCAGCATGTCCTGTCACAGTTTATTGAAGAACCTTCTTGCAGTCAGTTTGGAAGGAAATTCATGTTGACTACCAACCGTAAAGAACAATCAACTTTGCTGGGTATTGTGATTGTGCATGTAATACAATCAAACTCTGCTGGGAGGTAAACGCATGTTGAGAATAAATACTTTATGAGTTTGGGATATATGTTTTTTTTTTGCTTAGCATCAGCATGGATGCATAAAGCTATTCAATCAACCCTATCAACAGCTCTAGTATGGGGTAATACAATGAGAATTTGCCTATGGAGGCAAGATTCCTCCCAATATTAGCTGCAGGGACAATAACAAGACAATTTGCTTTAGATAAGTGGCAGACCATTATTGCAAGCAGTGGTGATGGGCGGGTGGATTAGGAGAAACTTTGGTCTAATGCATCTGGCAAAGTGCCATTGGACCATATCCTATCTTGGAGCGTTAACGAGAAGACCAGGACGTCTCCTAAAAATATAAGGGACTTCACTGTATTAAATATGTATTAAATATGTGTTAATCACTTTGGAAGGGTTTCATAGACTTTTCCAAGTCTCCAGATGATAGATTGTGATGTCACATCCAAGGCTCTTTGCAATTTATATTAATTATGTATGGGGAACATTTTCCTGCTTACTGATCTCCTAACCTCATTTAAGTGGTGCTATTAAAATCAATGGGAGTTACTTCTCAATCAATAAGTTTCAGGTTGAAGAGTTCACGAGCCTATTGATTTGGCAAATCTTTCCTCATTCATTCTCCGAGCTGCCCTCTTCAGGACTAGATACACAGCCATAGCTTTGTTTCCCTGTAACGTTCTTCAAGAGAATGAACCACTCTTTGTGGCTGAAGCCAAGGAACTGAATTCAAACCCCAAGCCAAAAAAATTACTAGCCCTGAAAAAGAATAGCTAGAATAAAAAGAGTGAGTAATCACTTCGGAACCATTCCACACAGAAACTAAATGTTTTGGTGGCTTCTACCAAATGAAACCCACTGATCATAAGTTTATCAACACCCCACACCCCTATTTTCCATTCTCTTAGCTCTTCAGATTTTTGAAGCACCTCTTTGGCTGTAGAGATGTCATAAAACATCCTATTCATCATGAAGAAATATCCCATTCATCACACCGATTTAATTCTCTCTCCCTCTTGTGCATGACCTTGGTTTTCATGTTTGGCAAGCCAGACTTCTTATTCAGTCCATATTGTCTTTTGTGGAGAAGCTTAAAAGTACCTTTTAAAAACTTAAACCTCTGACTGCTGGTTTCTCAGGGTTTTCCGAGCAAGCTAAATTTTAATGAGTCCATGATGTGCGTGTTTCAAGTCAAGAAGCTTTTCTTGCATTGAACATGCAATCCAGCCTTTGACTTTAGCTCCAAAATCATAAACAGAACAGTGCCAAAACTACCCAGCAAAGGCTAGATTTTTAACGGTGAGACGCATCAAGCTTTAGCTAGAATGGCTGAAATTTCCACCACCTGAACAAGCTGCGTTTTTCTCAGTCTTGCCTGAGCAAGCGTGGGAAATCTCCCATCTCCCTGAACTCCACTTCCTGGCTTCAGAGCTAAGCTATACTCATATCTTTTAATGTCCTTTTAGCATAGACTGTGATATCAGTGATTGCCCTTCCTGATCATTCTCTGCCTAGATTTATAATCCACTCTCCCAACCAGCTGCCATTGATCAGATGTGGTGCATTGTAAATAGGGTGGATGTTATGAACAGGAAGGCAATGGGGAGGGGGGAGCAACTGCAGCTGTTCCACACTGGCTCAGACTGTTTGCTAGCTTGGAATCATGAATCCTGGATTGACAATCCTTTCCTTTACTTCCACTCCAAAAGCCTTTTGCTTAATCTGAGACCAGAACAGATACTGCCAATGAACTGCAAAAGCCATGGCTATAAAAATAAATGATTTTAGAAGCATGCCAGAAATGGTGCATAGGAAACTAGTGCAAAATACAAAAGATCCTAGAATACAGAGGTCCCCAATCCCTGGGTTGGGGAATTTAGGAACACGGCTGCACAGCTGGAGATGAGTGGCAGGTGAGCTAGTCAAGCTTCATTTGTATTTGCAGCCGCTTCCCAGTGCTAGCGTCATTGCCTCCTCTCACCTCAGGTTGTCAGGCATTGCATTCTCATAGGAGTGCAAACCCTACTGTAAACTGCTCATGTGAGGGATGTGGACTGCATGGTCCTCTTCCCCACCACAGTCCATGGAAAAATTGTCTTCCATGAAACTGGTCCCTGGTGCCAAAAAGATTGGGGACGGTTGCTAGAATAGGCAGGGAAGAACCCTTGACTATGGAAACTTGGGAGAATTCAGATGCACAAAAATGTACTTCTGTTATCAAAAAAAAGTTAGAAACCTGTGTGTCTATTTTATGCCTGTGAGATGTTGGTCTATTTAGACAGGCATTATTTGCTGACCAGCATTACTTTTCAAGAGTTTCAGATGCTGCACCATCTGTTGGGGTGATGGGAATATTTAAAAGTCAATATGGATGCATTAATTGTATGGTCGCAGCTGCCTTTTTAAATTTTGCACACCACTTCCTTCTTCTCCCCCATAAATGACCTTGCTCAGAATGACGGGGAGTTTACTATCGCATGCTGTCTGAAATTAAGATTTAGGAAGCATTAAGAAAACTGCTTAGAAAATAATTCTAGTGTGGCTGTTCCCAAGAGGAAGTGAACAGCTTGTGTCCTAATCGTGACCTGGTGTTTATGATATTGGTTGCAATTGGATGAGGTAGTAGAACTTCACTAAAACCATATTTCCTGGTTTCTTGTCTTTATATAATTTATCAAGTTTGGTTTGTAAAAACTAAATGTTTTTGTTAAACATTTGCACTAGTTTTTCTGCATTAGAATACATATATATTTGCCCAGTGTACAAAGCTTTATTTTTTAAATTGCAAAGTGCTTTGAAAAAAATACCCCAATGTACCAGTTTTGAATAACAAATTTTTCATTTCTGTATCAATCTGAAAATATGTTATTAGTTAGATACAGTACATATTCAAAAGCAAACTAATCCAATTTTTCCTTCCCCTCTAATTGACTCTCCTACCCAGGAAAAAAATTCAGAATGGGCATTGCTTGGTTGCAATCTTTGGTGTCATGGAGCACCAAAGATCAGCTGGAGCACCAAAGATCAGCTGGAGCACCAAAGATCAGCTGAAGGTGCCATCCAATCCATCCATCCATCCATCTTGAGTTTCTTTGAAGGAAAGGCTATTTGAATATTTGATGAGCAATGAATGTTTCAATAAGATAGGTTGGTTAGAATAAGTGGAATAAGAACAGTGGAATAAGAAGCATAAGCTTATGACCTTGGTTTAAGCACAGGATTTGTTTAAATTAATAGTAAATTTTGTCTTCTTTTTGAAAGGGAACTGCATTGTCCTTAAAAGCAGCATCTTCCTTGTTACCATTTGCCATTTTACCCAGGTTTTTTAGAAACTTTATGAAGCTGCTTGTTCAACATTTACTATTTCAATTATACACTTGCCAAGAATCATTTTGAAATGGAAGGTATACAAATTAGAAAAATAAAATAGACAAGTCTAAAGTGACATGCCTTTCAAGGAAGAAAAGAAAAAGTGTTGGATACCTGAATGGGTGGCCCTTGCTTTCATCTCAGAAAGGCCTACCTTGATATATATGAAGATGTAACTGGGTTAAAAGACTGGTCTTGTTGATGTCCTGCATGGGCTGCATGAAGCTTATGAAGAGAGCTACAACATTCTCCATAGCGCTGCCTTGCTGCCCTAGGACTGAGTGTCAATTTCTTTTGACCACGCCTCCTTTGCCTTCCAGTGGTCAGTTTTAAAAAACTCAGTCCGCCCATTAGGACTAATATTGGAGAGCTCTCAGGAATTGGCAGATAGGCTGAATTTATCAAGGGACTCTCCAAAAGGGGAAAAAAGGAAAAAGATCGGATAATTCAAGTTGTCAATTTCAAGTGTTTTTTTGACTTTATTAATTATTAAATTGTAACTGACTGGGAGGTGGACGGAGCCAGGGCTTTCTGCTGATCGCAGGCAGAAGCCAAGTGTCAAAACCACCTGTCTAGCGGTAGCTGGCGGGTGCGGAGCGGTGGGAGGCTTCCTGCCGGCTCCGGACGCTTTTAAAGACATTTAGCCGCTCAGAAGGCTCGGAGGAGCGGCAAGCGGCGTTTTTTCGCTCCGTCGGAGTGCGGCGGGCCTCCTGCTGGGCCGGTAAATCGGAGCCCTCCAGGAGGTTACCTAGGCAACCGGAACGCCAGGACAAGCAGCGCCCACCATTTTGAAGGGCGCAGGGCAGCTGCGCGAGCTCACGGCGGCGGTTTTAAAGAGGCAAACTGTCAAAAACCAACAGAAAGCCTCGAGCGCTCCTCTGGAAGCCGTCAATGGCACAGAGGAGCTAGGGCAGTTGACAGTGTGGAGCAAGCCAGTTGGAAAGCAAGGATTGCTGTGCTCAACCCTCAGAGCAGATATCCCTCCATTGGAGAGCGGAGAGCCTCTCTGGGACTCTGGCAGGGGCTTTCCTTCTCAAAAAGAAATCCTTTAATTAAAGGAGCGGGAATAGGGGTGATCTGGCCCTCAAACCAGCACCCATAATTCAATTATCTGCAGAGCGTTTTTTGGGGCCATCAGGCCAGCGCTGTGTCCCTTCTGCTGCGGATTTTCACAGTTAACTGACAACCTTCAGACCTTCAAAATGCAAGGAGAAGAGTTGAGGCTTCCAGCAGAGATAGGAGAGCCTTCAGCAAAACGCAGCAGGCCAGAGTCTCCCCCTAGAGGAGGCAAATGGAAAAGGGGCCCCAAAGGGAAATTTCCCCTTAAAGTCTCCAAGGGGCAGGAAAACCAAGCCTCAAGGAGACAGGAGATTCCAAGGGAGCAGGATAGTGACAGACAGGGTCTAACCACCTCCCAAGGGAATTCTACTAGATATTGTCCTTCACCTTCCAGAGTTGAGGAAAGAGGACAAACCTCACCTCAGAAGGAAAGGTGTAATTATTCTAGTGATGAGGATTCTGCACAGGGATCTCCAGATGCGTCAATGGGATACCCTTCCTCTCCTAGTTCTTCCATTAGAGAAGTTTTCATTCTTGAGGGCACCCACAATAGTGTATTTTCATATGGCTTGTTTTATTCTAGAAATTAAACAGAATAGACTGATACAATTAAATACACACAATACTGACTGACTGCTCACAAAGCAAAAGCGCTAAACTCCACTGTAGCCTTCCCCTCTTATAGTTAGATCAGGGATGTCCAAACTTGGGAACTTTAAGACTTGTGGACTTCAACTCCCAGAATTCCCCAGCTAGCATAGCTGGCTGGGGAATTCTGGGAGTTGAAGTCCACAAGTCTTAAAGTTCCCAAGTTTGGACATCCCTGAGTTAGATGGATCAGAAACCTCTCAAAATATTTCATTTCTCTTGTAATGGTCAAACATATCTCTAATATGTCAACTGAACGGACCCAAAAATAAACCACAAGGCTTAGCTTGCAATTCAATCATTTCTTTCTTTCTTTTTTTTAATTAAAGTCTTTGGTTGTCATCAGTAGCCTAGCAAACTAAAAAATGATACTTACAGTCAAGGATATCTGATTTATAGTTTTGCCTCGCTTATATTTACTGATCTATCACTGATCAACATGATTTGTCTTCTCTTAAAGGTATCATCAATAACCTTGGATATGACCTTTTCCCATTTCCTAGTACTCAAGTAAGCAGTAAGCAAGGTCTGGGATACCAAATACTTTCAGGATATTACACACAAACACACACAAACACACACACACACACACACACACACACACACACACACAGCGCCAAAAAAGTTTGCTTTAAGGTGCTTGTATACTGTTCTTTCTCTCACTTTCATTTCCCTCTTTCCTCTCTTCTTCCTCCCTTGATTCATTTTAACAGGTGTTTGTTCAGCAGAACTGTGTGGGAAGCAATGCTAGCTAAGCCTTTCCGAAGACAGAAACTCATTAGAACCACTGAAAGCACAGCAAGAAGTCACTTTGTGGATTGATTTGGCACGACAAGGTACAACATATTGTTTGGGTTTAATTAAAGTGAGAAACATCAAAGTACTGGAATTGTAAGTCTCTGAAGGAGTCTGGAGCTTCAATCTCAAGATACTGGCATCAGCAATCAGATGTTTTACTCCTTATGTCAGCCTTCTCCAGCCAGGTTCTCCCCAGATGTGGTATATTGCATTTTCTGATCTCTGATCACTCATCTTTCTGGCTGGAGAAGATGTAAATTGTGATTAGAAATATGCAGAGTGTCAGATAGGGACGATAGTTCCACACTGTGTTTCATAGAACTAATATCATGGTTAGTCTGTGTTGAACTGTGGTGCCACTATAGATAGCCAAATGAGTTCCTAACATTGTGTTGCAGAAAAACTAGTATGTCTTTCATGTTGCTTTAAATCTGTTGATTCTGGACTAAATTCTTAGTCTAAGCTTAGAGAGAACCAGAACTCTCTTCTTTCTTGGCTTCCTGCTTGATTCTCACAGAAGCATAGAACAGAGGATGCCAGTTATATCAGCAGGTATAACTTTCTATTAAATGCAAGGGTCCAAATTTAAGCATTCCTTGCAAATATTTGTCCATTTTGCTATCTATTTTCAAAAGACTCAGCTAGTCACTTTATTAGATCCAATTAACTTGTTGTCTATCTCAACCTCACTATCATAGCCTTCTTTCGTTGCTCAGCTTTAGGGCCAAACCACAGTTCAAGGCTAGTATGTAACACATGGTTGAGAAGGTTGAACAGTTCCATATAAGCCACTGGTAGCTTCATCACACCCCAAAACCTCAATGGGATAATAATACACTAAATTATCCTTCATAATTTTGAGTTAACATTTGACTGCATCTGTATATATTACAGTGGTTTGGAACCAATCAGTATAACTCATGAAACTTATGTGGCATCTATGAAGTAGCTGAAAGCATTCTCCATAATTAAATAATCCTTGTTATTCTAGAAGAATGGTACCACAGAATTTTTGGGGAGCAAAATATGGCATTTCAATCCTGTTGGACTGTATAGAAGCATAGACACTGATAACATATGAAATCTGTTTTTTCTTGTGTTATTTAAACAAATGGAAAACTACACAAAGCTGCATTACTGAAAGTTGGATACATTTGTGGTAGATATATGTACAGAATACAGAGACATGAAACATTATACGCCAAGGAAAAAAGGCAAGGAAATGTATAATTTTAAATGACTCGTATACATCCGTAATGCCAGAGCAGTCCTAGTTAGTAGATTACTACTACAACTAACTTTCATGTCAGAAGCATCTACCAAGGGGCTTACAGGTTGATAGGATTAGCTGATGACATCACTGTTGCTTAGGGGACGCCTGAGCGGGCTCTTTTCATGTCCCTATTATTTTCCTATTGAAGTGCTACCTATTTATCTACGTACTTGCCTTTGTCTGCTTTCAAACTGCTAGGTTGGCAAGAGCTGGGACAAATTGATGGGAGTTCATTCCATCAGATGGGATTTCAAAGTTTTGAGCTGACAACATTTATCTAGTTAGTAGATAAATATATTTTACGAATATACGAATACGAATATTTATTTGTATAACCGCGTCCTCTCCCCTAGGGAACTCGGAGTGGTGTACAGGGAGAAATTCAAACAGCATAAAATATATACATAAATACACTAAAAACAAATTAAATTTAACTATCCCTGCACTAAAATTCCCATTTAAAATTTTAACTTTTAAATTCCCATTTAAAATTTTAACTTCCCAGATGAAGGCTGAGAGAGAGCATTGGCCCCAAATCAGCCATCTGGTTTTTGTTTCAGGGGAGGACTACCACCTCTCCAGCACCTGAACCACTACAAGACACTGATTCTTATATAGATATATGATGCTCTGTATGTTAGGAAATGGAAACATAAGGGGCAATGACAATTTCAACTGATTTTTTTTTATCCATAAAAATATGCAGAAAATTGCCAAACTGAAATGACAATAAAGTGATTTTTTTAAAAAAATGATGATTTGTACATCACCAGATAGTTTACCTTCTCCAGAAAATCTCCAGCAGAAAATGACACAAGACAGCCAACAAAATCTTCCACACTTTGATGCTCTCATCATCCACATCCTCATCTTTTACTTCTACCTGCTATACAGAAGACAGAATGCTATGTAGCTCTCATGGTTCAAAAGTGACATATAGGATTCCTCATTAAAAAATACATGTAATCCCTTACAAACAAGCATCTACATTTTTAGTGGCAGTGATTTAAAACAACAACAGCAACAGTGAATGAAATAGTTCTTCTGGGAAGCTGGATTAAAACAGACAAAATACAAAATACATCCCTTCGGCCGATTCGCTCCCACAGAGAGGGACTTCTCCGGGTGCCGTCCACCAGGCAATGTCAGCGGGCGACGCCCAGGGGAAGGGCCTTCTCTGTGGTGGGCCCAACCCTCTGGAACGACCTACCCCCCAACCTTAGAACAACTACAGACCTCTGCGCCTTCCGCCAGAAATTAAAGACTCTCTTGTTTCATCAGGCCGGTTTGGCCTAAGCTATTTACCTAGCCTACAGGCTGTACCTTAAATGGTTTTAATTGGGTTTTAGATGGGGTTAATGTTTTAATACTTTTAAACTTTTAGCACAGGGATAATGTATTTAATTCGGTTTTAATTATTTATATTTGTGATATTATGTGGTTTTAATTTCCTGTGCACCGCCCCGGGTCCCTTTGGGGAGAGGGTGCGGTTATATAAATCCAACTAATAAATAAGTAATAAATAAATAAATAAAATGGGCAAATCTAGAGATGAGTAAATCTGATATGATATAAAGTTTTATAATAGCAATTGCAATGGGACTGTTATAGAGAGACATTGAGGCTCATTGACAGGTGGTCCCAGACCAAATTCTTGACAGTTCTATCCCTGTTTGGAAAATCCTAGAAAGCTTTTTTGTTAGCTTCTATGGATAATGTTGATCTAGATCAGGGCTGTCAAACTCATATCATCACAGCGGCATCACATGACATATCAGGACTTCCCCCCCCCCCTTTGTTAAATCAGGCGTGGGCATGACCAGCGCATGATGCATCCAGCACATGGGCTGGGAGTTTGACACCCCTGATCTAGATGGAGCAGCAGTCATTTTGTAAATTGGGCCACTAGAATGATGCACACCATTTTTAAAGCAATAATAAGATGTCCCATAGATATAGTCTGCCTGTTTAAGAGCTCAAAGATTTCCAAGTTCACCAACAGATATTGGTTTAAGGAACAGATGTCACTTCACAAATTTCATATTTCCACATTAGCTTCCATGTAAGCTTGAGTTGAAGGAGAATGACCAGCTCTTTCTATGATTGAGGATGGACTTGAACCTGGATATTTAGTCCAATATCAAGAATTACTACACACACTGGCTTTTTTATTTAATGTCCCTTTAATTAAATTTTCAAGAGCACTTAAACTTACCTCTTGAATAAGAAGAGAACTATTAGGGCATGCCATTAAAACTTTCTGAAGGGATGTTTATGGCTATGTTTTACATCTGTCCTTATCTTCACCTTGTCACCAAGATTTAATCCCAGGTAAGTGCATGAAGAATTGTGGCCTTTGGTTCCCATTTTTAAATCCACTGATCTGATTCAAACATTCTGGGCTAATATGCAGCTTAGAATGCAGTTACCCTTCAGGTTTTTACACTGTAATTCTTGGATCCAGAATCTGCACAAAACGTTCACAATAACATATAATGTTTGTTTGGGGAAACCAGGTTCAAAAATGTGATCTTTTCTAAGGACAATGGCTTTAGAAGTATACCATTTAGGAAACATCTGATACTGTGAAAGTACATTTTCATGCAGTTGTTAAATTAATATTTGCCAAAGCCATATTGAATTCATTATAACTGAGTAGCTATGAAGCTATCATGAGCCAGAAATAAACCATCCATCCCAGTGTTGGGATTAAATTTTTTTTACTACTGGTTTTGTGGCCAGGTTCTGACCAGTTCTGGAGAACCGGTAGTGGAAATTTTGAGTCGTTCAGAGAACCGGTAAATACCACCCCTGACTGGCCCCGCCTCCATCTATTTTCTGCTTCCTGGGTCCCAGCTGATCGGGAGAAAATGGAGATTTTGCAGTATCCTTCCCCTGCCACTCCCATCAAGCCAGTGGTGGGTTTCAAAAAATTTTAGAACCTCTTCTGTAGTTGTGGTCTGCTTTGTGGGAGTGGCTTGCCAGCCATGTGACTGGGTAGGAGTGGCCAACTTGTAAAATGTGGTTAAACTCACTTAACAATGCTCTTGCTTAGCAACCAAAATGTTGGCTCAGAAACTCTGGCATTTGAAGCACGCAAGTCTTAAAGCTGTCAAGTTACAAGATCCTGGCACCCTTAACCCTTTAGAACCTCCCCCAGGGTGTTCAAGCTTGACAGCTTTAAGACTTGTGGACTTCAACTCCCAGAATTCCTCCTCTTGCTCTTCATCTTGAGAATGTGCAGACGGGTAGGGGGAGGGAGCTGGAACCGGTTCTAAACGGCATTGTAGATTTGTGGAACCTCTTCTATAGAAGAGGTTGGAACTGGCAGGAACCCACCCCTGCATCAAGCCATGCCACCTCCCACTAAGCCATGCCCACAGAACCAGAGGTAAAAATGTTTGAATCCCACCAGTGGGCTGAACTTTTTTTTTTCTACTGTTAAAGTAAACAGCATTCAGAACCATAATGCTATGGTGTTGCTGTGATTACATAAACAAGGTTTATGGTCTTGGAATTAAGTTCTCTGGTCTCCAATCAAACAAAAGAAGGATCCTAATGGACCCTTTGATGGTTCTGAAATTGCAGGCTATGGCTCATGGCCAGCCTCTATTAATGGTGGGTAGGCTTGATGTACAGTACATTCCATCTTCAATCTACACAGCCGAGATGGGAAGTTCTTCTGGACATGAGAAATCCCTACATTTGGCATCCAGTCAGGTGCAATCTAAGAAATCAAAACAATTATATTGATGTGCATGTGAATGCTCAATTTCATGTATATAGAAACAATTAACCCATTTTCTCTGCTGGAGAAACAATTATTTTAGTCTTGATGATTTATTAATCTGACTGGGCAGGCTATTGAAATGAAAGAAGACATTTCATCCTTGCTTTTCCCCAGTGGAACGCTGGAAATGCAAAGGGTAACACAGATGGATCATTGCCAACTAATTAGATAGCAAGGACACCCATGAGATTTAACCTTCACTTGGGTTATGAAGTAAAGGATTCATGCTGCCAAGAATATATAATAACCATAATGTCAACATGTCTGCTTCTTAGAAATCAGTTTCAGTTTTGGCTCCAAATTTTACTTTTCCGTTTGAAAGAAATGTTTGGAATTGACCATTGCTTCTGGTTCGTAACTTCTTTTATGTCTTTTTTTTTTTTTTGTCAGATAACCAAGGGCAACATTTTAGATTGGTTGCCATATAAAGCAGTTGGAAACTGATTGCAAAAAGGCAGTTGAAACATTTTTCAGCTGACTAGAAATTTCTCCTCAGAAACTTTGAACATGTTTCTATATGTAGATATTCAAAGAAAAATTAAAATTGAGAATATAATGGTGGTGATTCTCCCAATGTCTCTATCCCTGAAAATAAGATGAATGTTGATGAAGGTTTTCAAATATCCAGGCAGAGATGTCTGAAGGTTGTCTGAAGTTGTCTGAAGGTTAGTCTGATTAATCCAGTTGCAATGATTCAACTTTCAGTCAACTTCAGTCAACCTTCAGTTATGATTGCAATATAGTGAATTCCTTTAAAGATTAATAGATAATACAATAGCAGAGTTGGAAGGAACCTTGGAGGTCTTCTAGTCCAACCCCCTGCCTAGGCAGGAAGCCCTATACCATTTCAGACAAATGGCACATCTTCTTAAAGACTTGCAGTGTTGGGGCATGCACAATGTCAGGAAATTTCTCCTAAGTTGCTTCTCTCCTTGATTAGTTTCCACCCATTGCTTCTTGTTCTGCCCTCAGGTGCTTTGGAGAATAGTTTGACTCCTTCTTCTTTGTGGCAGCCTCTGAGATATTGGAACACTGCTATCATGTCTCCCCTAGTCCTTCTTTTTTATTAAACTAGACATACTCAGTTCCTGCAACCATTCTTCATAAAGTAGCTATTTTTCCAGTTACTTTAAGCCACCTCTTTATCAGGTGAACAATGAAGCTTAAAATATTCAGTGCTACAATAATTTCAGAACCAAACACTGTCTTGTCCCAAAGATGCTTTTTTCAAGAGGCAACTGAACTTTCTTGTTTTTCTTGAAGATGTTTCGCTTCTCATCCAAGAAGCTGAAGGTTGCCCTTTGGGACAACCATGACCCAGATGACTGAGAATCTCCATAGACAAATCCTATCTTCTTTTTGTAGGTGTCTTTATAATGTAGCTGATAGTGACACTGTGCAATAAAGGGAATTCATTTTTGGCCCAAAAGACTTGCACTTATTTTAAAACAAGCTGTCATTTTCTAAGAGGCTGTCAGATTCATGTTGTAAAAATTAATTGATCAAATAAAAAAAGGGTAAAAAGTATCCAAGTAGACTAAAGCAGGGGTCTCCAACCTTGCAACTTTAAAACTTGTGGACTTCAACTCCCAGAATTTATCAGCCAGCAAAGCTTTGGGAGTTGAAGTCCACAAGTCTTAAAGTTGCCAAGGTTGGAGACCTCTGGACTAAAGGATTGCAGAATTTTTGGAAAGCTTTATGGCTTTAGGGAAAGCAAAGGAGAGTATGCTGAAACTGGGGAAGAAAGAGAAAAAAACAACGACCTGAATGAGCAGACTGCACAATTTTTACTAGCTGATCAGTTTGGGCTGAACACGGGAGAGGATTGCTTGAATTTCCAGTGTGGCACCACTGCCATCTTGTGATGAGTGCATAAAGTACTCCAAAAATGCATATACCGGTATGAATAGGGGGGGAAACAGCATTGAAAGTGAAGCTGCAACAACTGTGCAGGCTTAGAATTTCATTTCACATCAAAAAATAAATAATAAAGGACAATCATAGGGAGAAGCAGGGCAAGTAATAGATTTGATCCCCATAGACACTAATCTTTGTACAAATGATGCCAACACAATGAAGTGCATAATGCCATTGTGGTGTCAATTTATGATTTATTATAATTTTATGGTTGACACCCTCTGTCCAAGATCATATTGTACAGTACAATCGACTTTTAATTAAAGCTGAAGTATTAGAAAACTTTAAACAACAGTGAAATCCATCTGATTATGCACCATTAGGCTTTGTTAAAAGTAGAAAACAAGTATTAAGGGCAAACAGCTCATGGACCATTCTGATCAACAACAAACTTGTACCATGAAAAGCAGGAACCTTTTAGAATTTCCCCAGTGCCTAAGACTCAGCAGAAATACAAATGTATGTGGGCAGCTCATGTAGTTTTGGTGCAGGGCTCATAAATGATTTAGAGCATGTGAATTATAACTCCTGTTGCTCTGAGACTGCATAAAGAACCAACAGTCACTTGGAAATCTGTACTCCTGCCTCCACCAAGAACAAAGGAAAGATCTACCCTCTTATACATCAACTGCTGGATGGCTTGAATAGCGTCTGTAGGTTTATCTGTGCCTATTAGTATAGTAAAGGTGGCTCAGTGGCTAAGATGCTGAGCTTGTCAATCAGAATGGTCGGCAGTTCGGCAATTCAAATCCCTAGTGCTGCATAACAGGGTGAGCTCCTGTTACTTGTCCCAACTTCTGCCAACCTAGTAGTTCGAAAGCATGTAAAAAATGCAAGCAGAAAAATAGGGACCACCTTGGCGGGAAGGTAACAGTATTCTGGGCGCCTTTGACTTTTAGTCATGCTGGCCACGTGACCAGGGAGACATCTTCGGACAGCCCTGGCTCTTCAGCTTTGAAATGGAGACGAACACCGCTCCCTAGAGTTGGGAACGACTAGCACAGATATGCAACCTTTACCTTTATTAGTATAGTCTTTAATTTGCCTGGGAATCCTTTGAGGGCCCTAGATTTCCCTTTTCTGTGAGAACAAAATGCAAATAATTGCTTAGGGGCCAGGTGTAAAGTTGAGCACCATGCTGTACTTTCCTTTTTAATGAACCTGTAATGAACTTTCTTAACCTTATTGCTATGTATCTATTGTATACATTTTAAAGATCTCAAGCTGTTGGGGGGGGGGGATTGCTAGCTAGGCTGGAGGGAGGGGGGGTCAAGGAAGGGGCTAGTTTGAAGTTGTTGGGCAGCCTCAATTGGCATATGTTGACCTCCCCCCAAATTCAGGAAGCCTTATCTAGTCGTTCCCAGGGGAGGACAAGCAGCCAGGTGAGATTCTCGTAACATAGGTATAAACAAAGTTACTGCCTGAGGCTATTCACAAATAGTTTCTGGTTGCTTGCACCTAACACAATCACAATATTAGAACCAATCCCTTCTAACATTCAAATCAGTGCAAACAACATGACTTGTGATTTGAAGGAAGTCATTGTAAAATGCTACAGTGCCATGAAGTTGCTGGGCTGCTAAAATAACACTGAATCCTTCTTGTTTGCATATTGAAGCCAAGTATTGACAAATACCTTAACAACGTCGAAAGTAGCCTACTTTAAGAGGAAATATGCAGAAGAAGAAGATTTACATCAAGATTACCCAGGGTATTTTCCAAAAGTGAGTATGTTTTGGTTAATATAACAAAGCTGAAATTAATATAGATGCATTTCCTAACTTGCAATGCGAGGATACTTGTTAAAAGCAAGAATTTTAACATGAATTTGATCTTAGTTGCGAGATAGATAAATTACATTTTCAGTATATGCTACATGCCAGGTGTACTTGGATTTATATTTGAAGAACTAATGACTGATGAAATAAAACTATCTTGAGATGGTAAGAAAGAGGAAAAGAGGTCATGAAGATCTCCTATGTAAATGAAGCTTGCAAGGTCTCCTGGTTCACAATGCCCAGCTCAACCCATAGGCCAGTGATGGCCAACCTTTTCAGCACCAAATGCACGCTCGTCTGGGATGGGACCTGAAAGAGGAGTTGCCCAGGGGGCATGTGCGTGCTGTAAAATGCACTTCTGGTTTCCGGCAGGTGCATACGCACTGGCCAGCTAGACTTCCGGTTACTGGTGCGCATGCTCGCGTAATGGTCAGTTGGCTGGTGCACATGTTCATGCTGGAAAAGGAAGGACCTGCTCTTCCAGTTTCTGGTACTGCCGCAAGCATGAGGGCCAGCTGATTTTCATGCACACATGCGCTCCAGAAACTCAGAAGAGGAACGTGTGACGTCGCGTGTGCCAGGTGACATGGCTCCATGTGCCACTTTGGGCACTCATGCCATAGGTTCCCCATCATGGCCATAGGCTCTTTGGGCACTCCTGGGGCTTCTCTTTTCATAGTGCACCCCCTCTGCTATGCAATTTCCCCCTCCCCCTGGGATGAGGTTGGTGGCCCAATTCATGGGAAAGGACTTGTATTCTTGGTTGTCAGAAGTTGCAAGTCTGCTGGTGGCAGTGGCTGAGTAAGTAAGGACAACATCTCCCAACCCTCCCACATTACAGAAAAATATAACACAAGAAAAAAACAACACATAAGAAAGCAGTTATAAATTTAACATTAAACATTGTGGTATCTTCTTTGGTGCCATCTAGTGGTCAACTATATTTTTGCAGTGCAGCTCTGATAGGCCTATTCTGTGCTACGTGTATTTTCTACTATCCTTGACGATTGCCACTTTTTTTTTTTTTTTTTGCTCAGCACCTGATATTACCTGAAGATCGGACTTGTATTTTGAAACTGTCTCTGCAGAAGCTTCAGTTTCTTGAAGATCCTGAGCTCTATCTCCGCCGCTCAGTCTTGATTAATAACTTGTTGCGGAAAATTCACCTGGAAACTGAGCGCGAACGTTATGAGTATCTTAAGGAAAGCTCATGCTGTCGGACTGCCTATTCGGATACAAGAAAACGGCTGAAGTTTATGGTACAAGAATGTCGTTCTCAGTCCCTTTATTACAAAGAACTGCATTCATATCATATTGTGCCTTATTCTCCGGAGAATGCCATTTATGGAATGGGCTATTCAAGTGGCCATTTGGAGCAAAATTCTCAATTGCTTATTTATAAAATGAAATGAGGGGTTGTTGTTGTCTTTAAAAGACATGGATTAATTTGTTTCTGGATGCCTGGATGGCTTATTACTTTGCTGCAGTGATGCATTATTGTGCAAACATGAGCGAAGTCAATGGCTCAAAGTCACTTTCAGCTATATTGCAGAATGCTTCGGTGGTAGCATTTAAGACTTGAGGCTGCTTGATTGCACAGCGATGGTGCCCATATGAAAACAGTGCAACCTGGAATTTCTAATAAGCCGTGAGCCCTAAGGGTGAAGTGCTTGTTGGCTGTCCAGTTTTCTATATGTATATATTCAGACTAACTATCTGCTGTTATACCACCTTTCCTTAGAAATGTAGACTGATAATAAGGGGATAATATGCCGGCAGGTTTAAACTGAAGGTTAAAGAGGGTGGATAGCTACTTCTCAGAAAGTCTAAAAAGACTCATAGTCATTAAAAAAATATTGATTCATTTATATCACCCCTCTTTTTGAAATATTCAACAGCATTAATCATCTAGATTTAATCTTATATTTGCTAGCATGCTTGGTTTCTGTTTAAGTCAGTGGTGATTTTAATACAATTCAGTGATATTGACAGCTAGAAATCAATAATTGGGATGAGCAGGGGAGCCTACTCTCTTAAACATGGCCAGAATCCTCTCTCTGGATCTCTGTTATACTGATTTGGCTCTAGGAATGCAGAATACCCATCATAAAGGTAGAAACAGCATCTTAAAAAAAAAACCTAGCACCCCAGTGTAATTGTAAGAAAGTTTTCTGATTTAGCACTCATAGCCAGGAGCAAAATATTAATAAAACAAGTGGGACAAAAAATACCTGTATATGCTGACCTGAGGCTTTTTTTTTGGTATCAGATTATAGTCTTTTGGATTTCATTCCTTGGGAGATGAATATTCACATCTGTGGTCTCTCTTCCTATCCTTTCTTCATTCAGCAGCCTAATTTCATTGGTAGAAAATATTCTGGTGGCACACTTCGGTTAAACCACTAGAAATCTACCAGCAGATGTATTGAAATATCTCCATCTAATATCTGCTTGTCCCTGGCCTAATGCAATCAGTGGTTTTTTGCCTATTGTTATGTGTATGTCGGGTGTTTATATGATTTGGGGAGATCAGATGTCAAACTTATCAGAGACAACAAACCAGTTCATGTTGTCCCAATTGGCATAGGGATGGCACAGGAATCTGTGAAATGTCTTTAATTAGTTTTGAAGGGACCTTATATAAGGAGGAGAGATGATGGCTTGGTGAAGATCACTGGAAAAGTTGCAGGTGCCAAAGTTCTCTTCAAAAAATGCCAAAGAGAAATACTAGGCAGGTATGTGCAAAAAAGAACCTGCTTCCAAAGCTAAGACGTTGTCTGTTATGGAAAGGAAACCCTGATAGATCTTTTATTGCAAGTCATGGTCATCCCCCCCCCCCCCCCAAGAATTCTTAGGAGCTACATTCAGTGTGATATTTTACTAATGGCTCTCATTCCATGGCTAAACCATGAAATTTCAAGGGAAGAGTGTGTCACTGTGGAAGCCTGTTACAACCTGAGTGAGCTTTGTTCTTACACATTGAGTTGTTCATTACAGCAGGGGTCTCCAACCTTTGCAACTTTAAGTCTGAAGGACTTTCAGCTCCCAGAATTCTCCAGCCAGCAAATTCTGGGAGCTGAAGTCCTTCAGACTTCAAGTTGCAAAGGTTGGAGACCCCTGCACTACAGTACTGTGACATTATTAATAGATTAATATTCATGTGGAGAATGGCCCAGCCTACCTGTCCAGTACTGAATATCTTGTTTTCCTTTCATACGCCTTTAAAAGGCCATCTAAAATGGCAGACCTATCAGATCCTGAAAAAGGGAAACTGATAGATGAAAAACACTTCTAGATAACAGCTTCTCATTTGCCTTGTTATCACTTGATAGCCCTTTTCGTGTTAGCCTTTTGTCAGTATACTAGTCCTTCTTAACAAACAGCATCCCTCTTCTTTCAGGGCAGGAACATCCAATTTGTTCACATAATCACTTTACGCCAGTGGTGGGATTCAGCCAGTTCGCACCTATTTGGCTTATTAACTTTCTAAGCAGTTCAGAGAACCGGTTGTTGGAAGAAAACTCATTTTGTTTTATTTTTTCTACTTTACAGGGCTAATCCTGTAAGGAAGGCAGGAAGGAAACATTCTGGTGTTGTTTCTAGCCTAATCTTTATTGCCCTGCTTACAGAAACTGCGTCTCTGGTTAATCCTTATTAAATTGCAACACCTAAGGCGAAGGACCCATCGACGTGAATGATGTTGAGTTGGCCCTGCCCACCCAGTTTACATGACCACCGAGCCCCCCACCCCCACCCCAAGTTGGTCATTAGGGAAAAGAAGCAGTTGTTAGATTATTTGAATCCCACTACTGCTTTACACTCTTAGTTAATGTGGACGCACACAACCCTTCTTGTAGTTATATTCCTATAGCCAGTTCTCGGAGTATAAGTTCTTGAAACCAAGGAGTTTTACTTCCACCTAAAAATGCACAAAGTTACTCTAGTGTTATTGTAACTAAAAAGGTTGAATTGTGGGAACTGCTGGGTCATTTCACTTAAACCTTTTTTTGCACACATTTGGCAAATTTTCCAATATTACATTCCCAGTAGCTTATTTGTTTTGTTTTGCTTGATAACATGTCGATTTGTTGATTGTAAAAAAACAACAACCCAGAATTTGTTGTTATTATTTATTTATATTGAACCTTATGCTCTAAGCAAAGCAGTTTGAAAATATCCGGCCATATTTGAAAATCCAAAGTAGCGATAAGATCATAGAAGTGATAGATCATCCTTAAGTATCTTTAGTTAAACTATGCCCCTTCTCTAGCATAGTATTTTATTTTTATATATAGAACTTTTATTAAAAGTTTTAAAAACAATTATAAGAATGCAGCTAAATTAATAGAGAAAATGAAAAATGGATAAAAATACCAATAATTTTAGAAAAATTAAAAGTGCAATACAGAAAAAATTAGAAGAAAATAGAAAAAAGAGAAAGATATAAAAGTATAAAGATATTCCGATATTCCTCACGGCAGTTATAAGTTCAATTTTATTTTAGCCTCTCTCTTTAAAGTTAAATCATGACACTCTTCTTTTTATATCTTGTGTAATCATGAAAATCATAAATCACATAAATATTTTTCCCATTTAAGTCCATACGGGCTTTCTGATTACCAATAAATGTAGATGTTGCCCTTTCTTTAATTAAAGGACACTTATCCATCTCAGAAAACCATTCCTCCATGTTAGCTAGCACTGAATCTTTCCATCTTTGTATATACAGTAGTATCGCCACAGTAATCACATATTGAAATAATCAGTCATAGTTTTTTCCCCAATGACTAAATGGGAAAATTGTGACTTCAATTGAATATTGATCTAACATCCTCTTTATCAATGTATGTATTTCAATCCAATTTTTAAAGCTTTTCAAAATGTTTCTTCATGTTGTTCAAATTTTTAACATACTGTATATTTGGAATGCCTTTATATCTTGTAGATAATTTCTCTTGTGTCATGTACCAACAGTATCTAGTATTTTAGATGCCCCACTTAAAAAGAAAAGAGAGTAAAAGACCAAAAAAAAATCCCATTTGCATCAAATTAGCTCCATTGCTTTGCAACATAATTTCCCCTCTCACAGACCTTGCCTTTTCCAAAACTTTAAAGTACAGCCCATGGTCCGTTAAAGCAGGGGTCTCCAACCTTTGCAACTTTAAGTCTGAAAGACTTCAGCTCCCAGAATTCTCCAGCCAGCAAAGCTGGCTGGAGAATTCTGGGAGCTGAAGTCCTTCAGCAAAGCTGGCTGGAGAATTCTGGGAGCTGAAGTCCTTCAGACTTAAAGTTGCAAAGGTTGGAGACCCCTGCGTTAAAGGGATACTTGTCCTCCTTTAGATGGCAATATGTATTCTGTCATTTATTTATAAATGTGTTAAAAATAGCCATTCCCAGCTGAGAGCTAATTCTTCTGAACTAGATATGATAATGACTTGAAAGATGCTTTTAGTTTTGGGAAAGTGGCAAATGTTACCATTGTAATGAACAATGCCATATATCATGGCTGCTTTATATTGAGACATATAAAAAGGATTTTTAAAATGGCGTACTTGTCAGCTGTGACTAGTGATAGCTTTCTGGTACAGCATCTGGTACAAGTGTCATCCAAGACTGTTTGAACTGGGCATCCCATCAGTTAAAGCAGGGAACTTCTTGCATGACAAACACATTCCTTATCCCAGGGATATGCCCATTCCCCCTCCTTCAAACTATTTTACTTCCTTTGAAGCCTACATGTGATGGGTTTCTTTCTATCCCCTTTTTGCTTAATTATAATTAACAAGCTTTAAATTCCTTGTGCTTTGCATGTTGAGCTGTGTGCACAGGTCTGAGTTCATACAACCAGATACAGTTAGAATTATATTTCAGTATTCCATCTCAGCTGGTGAGATCAGAAACTGAAACCTTTTTAAAGAAAAAGTGGCATCAGATATTTAATACTCAACAGAACATTGCATGTATTTGCTAGCATTTTTTTAAAAAACATGTAAATAAATCAGCTATGGACACCAACCTTTTGCCTGTCAACCTTCAGAGATTGGGGTATTACAAGGACTTAGCTTAGTCAGAGTCAGTAATCAATCTCAGCTTGGCTTCAATCAAATCAACCTCAGTGCTTTTTTGTAATCACTGAATGTATCCGTTAGCACTTTAATCTGTCCAAGAAAAATGAAATAAAAAAAAATATATAGCAGGGTACAAGTTATTGTAGCTGACCTTAGTTGTGTAAAAAGTGTACTGATTTACCAACCATTTTTAAAATCAAGTCAAAGCCTTCACCACCATAGCTATAGAAGCATTTGGATTATTCAAGCTAATGTCAAGTTCTGCCCATTTGGAAACGTGAATTGTATCAACATTTCAGCCTTAGTTTGCATTAATTCCAAAACAGTGAGATGAATTTTGTACGCCTCATTTTCAGGTTGAATGACTGCATAAACTGTGTAACAACTTTTAGAAATACAACCCTACTTCATTCAGTAGAAACTATGGATGAGATATTGCTTCTGGGAATACATGTACAGTATTCTGCACTTTTCTTTCTGTATTTTTGTGGCTGATGAATGTGCGGTTGAGTATATGAAATATTGTGCCTTAAAGTTCCCTTATTATGTGAGCCTTCATTTCTTGTGAAAATTATACAACATGTATTATATAGCTGTTGGATGGTCTGCAAAGATCTGCTCATGGTATTTGGCTCTCTCACAAAAAGCCATTGTTTGTAACAATTTTGATGGAACTTGAAACTTTAAATGGTAGAGACCTGAACATAAAATCCACATCTGCACTCCAAGGTTTATGCTCTTTTCCCTGTTCTTACCATCAGTTTATAAATTTAGTTTTACCTATGGTGGAATTGTATGCACAATGACAATTATGCAAGATGGTTTTAGGTCAACAAATACAGAAATTGCTCCAGTTGCTTTTCATTCACATGGACATATGTTAAAGATAATATGCCCATGCACACATGCAAGTAAGCCATTGGTTCCTGGAATATCCCAATTTGGTAAACACAAAAGCCAGAAGACTTTTTGGAAAGTATTCTATTTATATAAATTGGATTTTACTTCTATAACTCAGAGCTAAAGAAGAACAATGTCAAAGATTGTCATCCTAAGATTTGCGCAGATAAGAACTATGGGTTGATTAAGCTGATTTTTAAACTTAATTTTTTACTGCTTTTTAATCAATAACAAAAAGTGCTTTAACAAAAAGTGAAAGAGATATGATAAAGTAAAAAAAAATGTATGATAAATCATTTTCACAGTAAACATAAAATTCTATATATACTTATCCAAGGTGAATATTATTCAAGTACATATATATTTCTAATGCACTTACATAGCTGTTTTTAACCTCCTGTATTTTGTTTAAATGAATCCCATATTTCATTATACTTATCCATACAAAGCAATTAGCTTATAGTTTGCCAAGTCAATCAGGTCTTCAGACTATTGAGTGAAACGGGGCATATCTTCCTAAAGTTGCAATATCAATCTTTTGGTTACAGTAAAGTTACAGAGAAGTTATTTATTTGTCAGTTGTTTAAATGCATGTTCTATGTACATAGGGCAAGAAAATATTATCCTCTGAAAATTTTAGCTTTTGTCTCGCAACTATATGTATATAGTCCACTACTTCCCCCCAAAAGGTAGTAAGTATAGTAACTTGAGTTTTAAAAAAGGATTGATTAAATTGATTGACAATCAGTTCCTCTCACCCTTAGAATATACTTGATTTTTTACTTTATTTTAATACAGGTAGTTCTCAATTTATGACCACAAAAGAACACAAAATTTATATTGTTAATTGAGAAATTTGTCAAGTGAGTTTTGCCCCATTTGTGACTTTTCTTGCCACAGTTGTTAAGGGATTCACTGCAATTGTTAAATTAGTAACACGATTGTTCAGTGAATCTGGTTTCCCCATTGACTTTGCTTGTCAGAAGTTTGCAAAGGGTGATCACATGAGCTCGGGACATTGGAACTGTCAAAGATGTGAGTCAGTTGTCAAGCATCTGAATATAAATCACATGGCCATGGGGGTGCTGCAATGGCCATAAGTCATAAGTGTGAAAAATGGTCATAAGCCACTTTTATCTGTGCTGTTGTAACTTCAAACAGTCACTAAATGCACTGTTGTAACTCACAGACTACTTGTACTTGTTTATATCTGCTCCAATCTATAATGACTCTGAGTGGCATAAAACATTATCAAGTGCAGTTAAAAATTCCAAGGTCCAGAGGAAGAACAGCTATTTAAAAAAAAAATAAAACAGACAGGATCCATCACACATTCCTGGAGAAGAGTCAAATTTGGGGGGGGGGGGTATTTTAGACATGGCTTTGTGAGGAGACCATCCTCTGCATTAGTATTTACTAAGTAGGAAGGTATATGATGGCTTGTGTCACTGGGAAAATTGCCTGAAGACAGGACCTTATTGGGTCCATACAATTGCTCCATCCTCATTGTTTATTGCCTTAGGCACAGATGGCTTAATTGTATGGAAAGACATATAAGCAAATCCCGCCGCTCTCATTTTAATGCAGGCGTTGGGAGCGCAGGAGGGAATACCATGAGGAAGTATTTTAAGTAGAATGCTCCAAATTAAACTCCAGGACCTTGCTGCCCAATCTACCTTTTTCCAAATTTATTAGCACAAGGGCAAAATGCAACTGGTTTCTCTCTCTCTCTTTCTCTCCCTCCCCCCTCTCTCATACACCCCCCCCCCACACACACTATGTAGATGAGCTTGCAATCTCATCACTAAATTCTGAATGCCTGTCCAAGGTACAAACATTGTTTTAAGATTAGGCAACAGGCAGGCTAAGGGATCATCTTGTGGACAGCAATCATGAGAGTGAGAGAGAAGGGGGGGAATCAGTACCACGGACAGCGCTCAGTATTGTAACCTGTTAGGCCTACTTGAATGCTTTTCGCTTGTTTTAATGAAATGCTTTGTGTTGCAACGACATCATGATGCACTTTGGGATGATATGCCTGTTCTGAATTAAATAATTTGCATTGGCTCACAACCTCTTTTGGCAGTTGCATAGCCAGAGGCTTCTGTGTATGCTCTGCACATATGCCACATGTCCTGTTCTAATAATAACAACAATTATTGTAAGCGTGGATGTGATGATTTATTACTGACATTTCAAAAATGTAAGGGTTGTTTTAGTCAAATCCAGGATCCAAGTCATGTTAAAATATAAAAACTATAAATTTATACATTATGCAGCTATTCCCTTTTCTAAGTGGAAGCTCAGCTTTTTTTTTTTTTAAAGGTAAATAAGGGCAAAGAGCTTTAAAAAAAAAGCCAAAACATATATTTCCCTTCTATTTTCTGTGGTTCTGATATAAGTCTGCAGAGACATGAAGGAAAACGCTGCTGCTGTGGCCTAGAGGTGGAGCTCTCGCCTCCCAATCAATCAAGAGGTTGTGAGTTCAATCCTAGGTGGAGGCAGATGTAGGGGGTCCTGCTTGGGCAGGGGGTTGGATTAGATTATCTGCAAGGTCTCTTCCAACTCTGTTAATCTGTTATCTGCTCGCTTGGTTCCTTATTCTCCCTCCCACACTAAGAAGTCCGACAGAAGTTTTAGCTGGGCTATGTAAAAAAGGCAGCAAACATGACACCAAATATTCCAGGAATTACAGAACTTCATTTCAGATGTGGAGGTGGGGGATTTTATGCTTCTAGGTTGGAATGACTTGCTTTGTGTTGTATAATAAACAGAAATATTTTGGACCTGCTTGAGACCTACCTGAAAGGTTTTTATGATTTTTTTAAAAAGAAGTTACTATTAGAATATGTATCACTCTCATACATACATACACACATGTATATGCATGGTATTACTAATAAAATGCAATTTCTATTGAAAGAGGTGTGTTTTCATTAATGCTATAAGAAACCCGTAAGAGAGAAACATTCCAATTATTTTGGCCTTATAGAATACGTTTTGTACACAGGAGATTCCTGCACGTGGAAGTTGCCAACCATTGAAATGAAAGTAGATCTGCACATTTTTCAGATGTACTCTAGAAGTACTACATCCTCAGTTCAAGTGAAGGGGAAAGGCTTTATCAATTGGCTATAAACTATGTAACTATTCAACAGATCTCGATCTAGGGAATATATTTTCGGAACATTCTTCTGCAGTTGTAAAGGGAGGGCGGGAGGGAGGGAGGGAGGGAGGGAAGGAAGGAAGGAAGGAAGGAAGGAAGGAAGGAATTCACAGCTTGTTTTATTGAGATAATTTATTTTGGAAGGTTATTTGCCTTAGGCTGATGGAATTCCACTTCCCAACATAGAATTATTTCTCATTTTTGGATGATCTTGTGATCTCAGGGATTGCAGCTTTAATGTTTTGAGCTGATTAATCACATTTAGCAATGATTCTTTAATTCTATTCTGTGGAATTAGATAGATTAGATATATGACATCATAGTGGAAAAACAAATTCAGGTTTTAATTTACTTAATTTGCTACAAGTCTGTCTCCCCCTAAAATGTTACATTGGACTTTATTTAACAAATAAACTACTAGAGAAGACAGGAATATCACTAAATGAACTGTTGTAAATGTAAGACTACCTGTATTCATACTATAATCCACAGTCAGATTAAATGAATAGCTTTGCGCCTAGAAGGCATCCTGCACCAACCTGGAAGCCAAAATGGGGCATGAGAGTGCTGCACAAGGCCCCAAAATGCAATGTGAATGCCCCTGAATGCATGCACCGTGCCCATTGGATGCACTCCACTCCTACTCAATCAAATCAATCAATCAATCAATCAAATGTTTATTTGTATACCGCTCCCTCTCCCCAAAGGGACTTGAGGCGGTGCACAGGGAATATAAAACATAAAAACATACAATATAAATATCTAAAATTAAATTAAATTACAATAACCCTGTGATAAAACCTAAAAAACCTAAAACACTAAACCCTCTAAAAACCCAATTAAAAATTTAAATATACAGACTGGAGGTGTGAAAGATAGATTAGGCCAGGCCGGCCTGTTGGAAGAAATACGTTTTGAGCTTTCGGCAGATGTGTACTCATATGCGTACACATCCCCTGCATGCTCCCTGCCCCTAGAGCATATGTGGCAGAGACCCAAAGACCAGCTGGCTGGTAGGAGGTGGACGTGCATGCACAGTGGGCCTGGACTGGGATGACAGTTGGCATGCCCGCAGAGAGGGGTCTGCATACCACCTGTGGCACGTGTGTCATAGGTTCGCCATCATGGGTATATGATATGTAAGGAGCATGGGGGGGATCACGTAGTTAGGACACTGAGTAGGAGGTTAGCAAGTCCATTTTTGAGACCCGAGTGCTGCCATGGGGCAGGGTGAGCCCCCATCCTTTGCTCCAGCTCCTGCCAGGGACATGAAAGGAACCCCCAACTGTTTTCCCCCCAGGGCAACAGTGATGTCACTGGCTAATCCTTTTAACCCAGAAGTGCCTCGGTACTTAAGTCCCAAGTGTGATGTGATACGCATATGTATGTACAACCAAGCCATGTGCTAAAATTCAGATGATTCCTATTTGATTAGAAAAATCTAAAGGCATGCAAATAAATAACGATGACGATGAGTTGCAAATAATGAATTAGAAAAATTTGAAAATAAATCTGGAAATTCTTCCTGAAATGAGAACATCTTAATATATGCTGTTTGGATACAAAATGGAGTTGAAAGAGATCCTGTAGGAAGGTCAGTCTATACTGTAGTATATAGTAGAAAGGGTAAGACCTGTCCCCATGCCTTCTGCATTATGTAAAATGAAAAAAAGAAGAAGAAAAAATGCATTCTTCTTCTCAAAACAGCACATACCTCTTTTACAGCAGATGGTGCTATTGGACAAATAGGCTTAAGGAATCTAGTCTGTTAATATTTTCCTACATAGCAATGGCAATGGCACTTAGACTTATATAGAACCTCACAGTGTTTTACAGCCCTCTCTAAGCAGTTTACAGAGTCAGCATCTTGCCCCCAACAATCTGGGTCCATATTAAACCATTTTCATTTATCTAGAGGATAATAGCATCAGTTGAGGTCTGGAATCTGCAAAGAATGTAAGAATAAGAATGATCATCATTTGGTAACATCAAAACATAATTGCATTGTTAGCTATTTCATTTTTATAATTCTATTTCTAAGTGTTTCGCAGGGCCAAAGAAGGACTGATGTTCTGTAATGTGAAACTGTTCCTTTATGGCAGGAAACAAAATGATTATCGTGCTTAGTCCTCAACCTATGACTATAATTGAGCCCGATTTCTGTTGCTAAGTGAAACATTTGTTAAGTGGATTTTACCCCGTTTTACGACCTTTCTTGCCACAGTTGTTAAGTAAATCACTGCAGTTGTTAAGTTAGTCATACGGTTGTTAAGTGAATCTGGCTTCCCCACTGACTTTGCTTGCTGGAAGGTTGCAAAAAGGGATTACATGACCCCAGGACACTGCAACCGTCATAAATAAGAGTCAGTTGCCAAACGTCCCAATTTTGATCATGTGATCACAGGGATGCTACAGTGGTTAGAAATGTGAAAAACAGTCTTTTTTCAGTGTGGTTATAGCTTTGGTTATAGTTTGACACCCCTGCGCTAACTAATCAAAAAGAATCTGCAGCAGCCTCACTAGAAACAGCATCCGGCAGTGTCCTTCCTCAAAGACAGGATCCACAAGGAACTGGTTGTCTTGGAATTCCTTCAAAATAAAATTCCTCATCCTAGATGAGGAACCAGCTTTCTTGGACTCCCATGACATCCCATGCTATCCCAGATCAGCTTCCATGTTCAAATGCCAGAGCTCCATCAGTCCCTGTTCAGTTGCCTGTGAGCTGTTATGAAGAAGCACATCACAAAGCAGCTTTACGTTGCATCTGAAGAGGATGGCCACAGCTGTTGGAGAAATGTCAGGGCAACAGAAAACTGGACCACGACAATTCAGCTTGAAAGCTCATCTCTGCTTCAAAACCAAAACAGTTCTGCAATCCTAAATTGCATTAACAGAGGGATACAATCGAGATCAAGTGAGGTACTAATACCACTCGATAAAGCCTTAGTGAGACCACACCTAGAGTACTGCATCCAGTTTTGGTCACCACACTATAAAAAAGACGTTGAGACTCTAGAAAAAGTGCAGAGGAGAGCAACCAGGATGATTAGGGGACTGGAGACTAAAACATATGAAGAACGGTTACAGGAACTGGGCATGGCTAGTCTAGTAAAGAGAAGAACCAGGGGAGACATGATAGCAGCATTCCAATATTTGAGAGGCTGCCATAGAGAGGAAAGAGTCAAGCTATTATCCAAAGCACCTGAAGGCCAGACAAGGAATAATGGATGGAAATTGACCAAGGAAACGTTCAACCTAGAAATAAGGAGGAACTTTCTGACAGTAAGAACAATCAACCAATGGAACAGAAATTCCCTTTGGAAGTTGTGGGGGCTTCATCACTTAAGACTTTCAAGAAGAGATTGGACTGCCATTTGTCAGAAATAGTGTAGGGTCTCCTGCTTGAGCGGGGGGTTGGACTATAAGGTCCTTTCCAACTCTGTTAATCTGTTATCTGTTACCCTCTATCTGTTGGAAAAGGTAGGTAAAGCTCAGATTTTGTCCATGCAAGAAATGAAGAATTAATACAGAAGATGTCAAGGTGCACACAGTGTGACTATGCAAGACTACCCAGGAGCAAATACAATAAACAGAGGTTTGTATTTAAATAGTGGTTTTATCTACATAATATATACATACACATTCTTTAATCAGACAAACAGCAATCTGCAATTTACAGCACGGAAGCATACACAGAGAGACATAGGGCCTCTCTTTTAATACAGATTTTTAAAGTGGTAACAGTCAAGTAACCCTGCTAACTCATTCCTACCATTGCATCATTACAGCATTACAGTATTGCAGCATTACAGCTGCTGGTTAGGTATTAAATCATCATTACCCTGAGAGAAGATATGAAGGAAGGAAAAAATACATCTTAGTTTCACTGCTTTTTGCAGTTAATTGGTGATGGTGGCAAGGATGCTTGAAGCTTCATAGGAGATCTTCAGGAAAATCTTCTGCCATGGCATATCTATATAAATAAAAATGTAAAATAGTTTGTGCAAAGCCGCTAATCTCAAAAACTACTGGACCGATTTACACCAAATTTTCACACAATATTCCCAAGGACGTCCGATAATATAATACTTACTTATTTTGTGGCTAGCATACATGTGTCATGTGCAAGGTACACAAACATAAAATGTACCCACTTGTGAGATTTTCACCTCCCTGCAGCTCCTCCCACCTGGCATTTCCAATAGTCATTTCCTCAGCAACGTATGGAGGCCTATTAGGGACAAAACAAGGTACAGTAACATATGGAGGCCTAAAAGGGCCAAAACAAGGCAGAGAGGATAGCAAACTCCCAGGTGGCCCATAGAGAGAGAGAGGGAGAAATACAGTAAGTAGGTAGGTAGGTAGATAGAGGGAGAAAGGAAGAAATACAGTAGGTAGGTAGGTAGATAGGATAGAGAGAGGGGGGGAGAAATACAGTAGGTAGGTATAGGAATAGAGAGAGAAAGGAAGAAATACGGTAGGTAGGTAGGTAGGTAGGTAGGTAGAGGGATAGATAGATAGGGAGAAATACAGTAGGTAGGTAGGTAGATAGAGGGAGAAAGGAAGAAATACAGTAGGTAGGTAGGTAGGAAGATGGGGGATAGATAGAGTGGGAGAAATACAGTAGGTAGGTAGGTAGGTAGATAGAGGGAGAAAGGAAGAAATACAGTAGGTAGGTAGGTAGAGAGATAGATAGATAGGGAGAAATACAGTAAGTAGGTAGGTAGAGGAATAGAGAGAGATAGGGAGAAATACAGTAGGTAGGTAGGTAGACGGATAGATAGAGAGGGAAAAATACAGTAGGTAGGTAGGTTGGGGGTTATACGGTGGTTGTGTGTGTGTGGAGGTGTAGATCTACATACAGATTGGTTGGCCATTTAACCAGACTGGGCCACAGCAATGCGTGGCCAGGCACAGCTAGTTTGAAATAAAGCACTGATCACTATAGAGGAGAAATAATAATAATAATAATAATAATAATAATTTTAATACTTATAAACCGCACCCTCTCCCCACAGGGACTCGGGGCGGTGCACAGGGAAGATAAAAACAATAACTATATACAACAATTCATGTTTAAAAATAAATTAAACAATACCTGCGCTAAAATACCCATTAAAACTAGCTACACTAAAAATCCCCAATAAACCCAAAAACAGAGGAGTAACTATCCCAGGCCGGCAAGGCAGAAGAAGTGTGTTTTTAGTTTAAGACGGAAGGAGCGGAGGTCCGTGGTGGTCCTAATGTCGGGGGGGGAGGTCGTTCCAGAGGGCTGGGCCCGCCACAGAGAGAGCCCTTCCCCTGGGTGTCGCCCGCTGACAGAGTCTAGTGGACGGCACCCGGAGAAGTCCCTCTCTGTGGGAGCGAATCGGCCGTGAGGATGTATGAGGCAGGATCCGATCCCGCAGATAGCTAGGTCCCGAGCCATGGAGCGCTTTAAAGATGATAATTAATACCTTGAAGCGCACCCGGAAGACAACAGGCAGCCGGTGCAGCTCGCGCAGGAGCGGTGTTACATGGGTATACCTTGTGGTACCCATAATTGCTCGCGCGGCTGCGTTCTGGACTAGCTGAAGTCTCCGGGTGCACCTCAAGGGAAGCCCCATGTAGAGAGAGTTACAATAGTCCAGTCGGGATGTCACGAGCGCGTGAGTGACTGTGCGAAGGGCGTCCCGATCCAATAGGGGGCGCAATTGGCGAACCAGGCGGACCTGGTAAAACGCCCTCCTGGCCACGGCTGTCACTTGATCTTCCATGGACAGCCGGATATCCAGGAGGACACCCAAATTGCGCGCCCCATCCACAGGGGCAAGATGTTCGCCCCCTATGGCCAGCGTTGGAGTGAGCTGGTTGAAACGGGCAGCCGGAAACCACAGCCACTCGGTCTTGGTCGGGTTGAGCCTGAGTCCGTTACTTCCCATCCAGATCCGCACGGCTTCCAGGCACTGGCACATCACCGCTACGGCATCATTGGGGTGGTTTGGGGTAGATATATACAGCTGGGTGTCGTCAGCGTAAAGGTGGTACTCTACCCCCAAACCACGGATGATCTCACCCAGCGGCTTCATGTATGCATTAAACAGGAGAGGCGAGAGGACCGACCCCTGAGGCACCCCGCATGTGAGGGGTCTCGGGGTCGACCTCTGCTCTCCTGCCAACACAAATTGCGATCGGCCAGAGAGGTAGGAGGAGAACCACCGCAAAACGGTGCCTCCCACCCCCAACCCCCCCAGCCGATGCAATAGGATACCATGGTCGATGGTATCGAAAGCCGCCGAGAGGTCTAATAGGACCAGGATGGAGGAACACCCCCCATCTCTGGCCCTCCAGAGATCATCCACCAATGCGACCAATGCCGTCTCGGTGCTATGCCCGGGCCGAAAGCCGGACTGGCGCGGGTCTAGATAATCAACTGCCTCCAGGTGACGGGGAAACTGTTGCGCCACCACACTCTCAACAACCTTCGCCAGAAAGGGAAGGTTGGAGACTGGACGATAGTTATTTAATAGAGCTGGATCCAAAGAGGGCTTCTTAAGGAGGGGTCTCACCATCGCTTCTTTTAGGGAAGCAGGCAAGGAACCCTCACTTAAGGATGCGTTGACAACCTCTTGGAGCCAGCCTCGTGTCACCTCCCAGGATGCCAGTACAAGCCAGGAGGGACACGGGTCCAATAAACTAACCTTTTACTTGTTTGGTTTTATTGATTATATTTGCATGGCTGTCCATCTCACATAGTGATTCTGGATGGTGCATATAATAAACTAAATATATATAAACCATTAAAAATCACAACTTAAAATAAAATAAATAAGAGAAAAAGACAAGATAACAGAAAGTTTTCTAATTTATTTTATTTTAATAGTTTCTATTTTATTTATTTAATTACCTAAATTAGAAAAAACCTATCCTGAACATGGGCCAAACAATCAAAGTTGTTACTTAATCTGTGGATCCACTCCTACCAACACTAAAAAATGTCTAAGTCTCACGATCTTCTGTATTCTTAAAATTGGGTGTTTTTAAAAACAGCTTTGAAGTCTGAGAGGATGTAATTTTTTAGTTCCTTCCTAGCAGATGAATGTTTTCTATGTGTAGGTTATTCCTGCATGTTGGGAAATTTATGTTAGTATTGCTGTATTTTTTTAAATCCTTATTACTGGTGGTCGGTCAGTCAAAGACTCAATGTAAGTTATGACCAGAGCAGCACATGATATAAAGCTTGCGAAACAAATCAATAAACACAATTTAGTTTTGCTAGTATACAAGAACGTTAACAAGCAATCTCACAATAAATAGAACATGATTATTATTAGGGTGGTTATTAATTATAAAGGATAAAATGCTGTGGATTAAAGTTGGCTATACTATAAAATCATAGATGATGTTAACTCCAATTCTTCTTGAAAATGCAAATTCCTCTAACCTAGTAATTTAATACAGATCCATGTACAATGGATAGATCATTGGGGCAACCTCCATTCCACATGACTGATTTCCATCACTTTGGAACAATGAGGTTGTAGGGTAGCTAAATTTTATTTGATCCTCACTGCTATTTATCATTTAATACTATAGCTACTTATGGAATATCCTGCTGCACTTGAATTCATATACTGAGTGGCATAAAATGTTAAAACATTTTCATGACAACAGAGAAACATTTTGCATTCCTGCATTCCTTCCCCTCCCCCATAGTCCAAATTCCCCAATCTCTTCAGCACACAAATAAACATGAAAACGTAGCCACAGCTACTTAGTCAGCATTGGACTTGAGTGTCAAATACCCACAGAGGAAGAAGAATCTTGGTTCTCACTCAAGAACAAAAGGGACAAGCGCCCTAGGAAAGAAACATCTCCTGCTACCTAGGATTGAACTCTCAACCTTCTGAGTAGGAGGTGAGTGTCTTTACCACTAGGCCACCAGGCCACTCAGTCAGGGCTGAAGAAGCTTCTTGGATGAGAAGAAGAATGTCTTCAAAGTCCCAAAGGTGCTTTTTTTCAGGAGGCAACTGGACTTTCTTGTTTTTTCTTTTGAAAACATTTCGCTTCTCATCCAAAAAGCTTCTTCGGCTCTGACAGGATAGTGGAGAATGGAGGGATTTATATTCCTTGCAGGCAGCTGGTCATTTGGATTCTTTTTAGAGGGTCAGTGAAGCACTTGGAGGTTTATCTGTGTCTTCAGGGTCACCAGAGTAGCTCCTGGTTATTGTCTTCAAAGAAAAACAGAAAGTCCAGTTGCCTCTTGAAAAAGCACCTTTGGGTCTTAAGTTTCTAAGCTGCTGACCCAGGAATTTTACTCCCATTTCCCCCTCTCATTTGGTTCTAGTTCCTTTTATTTTTATGTATAATTTTATATCATTTTAGCTGCTTGCACCATTTTTACTCCTTGCTGCACTTGATCTGTGATACAGTAGTGTACAGTGAACTAGCCAGGTCTGTAGAGATTCTCAGTCATCCAGGTCATGGTAGTCCCAATAGCAGTGGTGGATTCCTACTGGTTTGGATTGGTTCGGCCGAACCGGTAGTGGTTTGGCAGCCTGGGTTGCTGGAACCCAGTAATCCAATAATCTCCTTATTTTTTGCTCCTGTGCATGCGCAGAGCAATTTTTATTGCACTGTGCATGCAGTGTGACCATGAACGAACCATGGCCTGTATGATTGAGAATCTCTACAGATGTTTAGCTATACAATTTGGGATGGACACCCTTTGAATGGTGTGGGAGTAGGAATGGATTTCCAGAGAAAAACTGAATACAAAAACCAGGAGCACCACTCAGGTGACCCTGAGGACACAGATAAATCAACAAGTGCTTCAACGAACTTCTAAAAGAATGCCGATTACCAACTGTCTGCACGGAATATAAATCCTTCCATTCCCGACTATTCTGTCCCAGCTGAAGAAGCTGCTTGGATGAGAAGTGAGATGTCTCCAAAAGAAAAAAACAAGAAAGCCTAGTTACCTCCTGAAAAAGCACCTTTGGGTTAACTAGCCAGGCTTCATGTACTTGGCTCATTTCCCAGACACATGAATTCTTTCTAATCATGTTGCTGACACTTCCACCCCCCCCTTTTAACTTAATATCTCTCTAAAGATTTTGGATATGGCTCTTTTGCCATTCTACACATTTTCTTGCCGTTCTTACAGTATGTTTTTAGACCTCTTAGAAGAATTCTTTAATAATGTCATGATATTCTTCAAGAGGATATTCATCTTTTGTGTAGGGCTCATCCCTTTGGATCTGGAGATCCTGCCTGGCAGTTTTATTTCCAAGATGAAAAGTTTCTGTGCGTATCTTCCACCTGCAAATATCCATGAAAAGGAGAAATATGTATGATTGTGCTTTAAAAAATTAAAAGACTCTTGGCAAATCTAGACAACATACTAAAAAGCAGAGACATCACCCTGCCAACAAAAGTGCATATAGTGAAGGCTGTAGTTTTTCCAGTTGCAATGTATGGCTGTGAAAGTTGGACCATAAGAAAGACTGAGCACCAAAGAATTGAGGCCTTTGAACTGTGGTGCTGTACTATGGTGCCCTTGGACTGCAAGGTGATCAAACTGGTCAATCCTAGAGGAGATCAACCCTGGCTGCTCTTTAGAAGGCCTGATCCTGAAGATGAAACTTAAATACTTTTGCTACCTAATGAGAAGGAAGGAGTCACTGGAGAAGAGCCTCCTGCTGGAAAAGATTGAGGACAAAAGAAGAAAGGGACGACAGAGAATGAGGTGGCTGGATGGAGTCACCGAATCAGTAGGTGTGAGCTTAAATGGACTCCAGAGGATGGTAGAGGACAGGAAGGCCTGGAGGAACATTGTCTGTGGGGTCGCGATGGGTCAGACATGACTTCACAACTAACAACAACATATAGTGCTATCATCCATCACATGAAAATGGGAGTTTCAGATCAAAGAGTACAATAGGGCAGCAACCAGCAAGAAAGACTGTGTATTAGTAACACCACTTAGACTTATATACTGCCCATAATGTTTTACAGAATTCTTTGGGCAGTTTACAAATGTCAGCGTATTGGCCCCACAACAATCTGGGTCTTCATTTTACCAACTTTGGAAAGATGGAAGGCTGAGTCAACCTTGACTTTTGTCAGGAAGGATTTCCAGGCTATTGGCAGAGTTTGCTTGCAATGCTGCACTCTAACCACTGTGCCATCAGGGTCTACAAAATTCTTCTACAAAAGGAACTTTGCACAGGGCTCCTTGGAGCATTATTAAAATGTCTGTGTTATTTAACATTTTGATAGCATTTTATAATCCCATTTACTATTTATCATTTAAAGACACTTTAAGTCTTCCAGAAGCAGATGATTCCCAGTAACCTCACTGCTGACCAAACAATCTACAGCTGCTAAGATTTATAGCTGAGTAACTTCTGAAAGGCCAAAATTCTCTATTCTTGCTTTATAGCTAGCAAAAGGATAGTTTCCCTATTTTTCCCAAGTTGAGAAATGGATGGTTCAAAAGATGAAGGAAAATGCTGTCTGATACTTGACTGTGTCTGTTTCCCATGAAAGAGGAAAATATTGGAGACCCTACATCTTTTTTATAGGTGAGATAGTAATGCTGAGTCCCATTGAGGAGAGAGGGCGGTATAGAAATATAATAAAATTAAAATTAAATTAAATTAAATTAAAAAAATAACTTATAACATGAAGACACCTAAATTTTTATTTATTAAATTGATATGCCATCCATCGCATTGTTGAGCAACTGGTATACTCTCAATATGAAGACTCTCATAACCATTTTACATTTAAAAATTATTTATACTTTTTTATGTAACATCCATAAGTTCTTAGTAAACAGAGCATTGTCCAGGTCAAATTATTTTATAGATAATAAAGATACTAATAAATCAATTTGCACATACATACCGTGTTTCCCCAAAAATAAGACAGGGTCTTATTTTCTTTTGACCCCTGAAATAAGCACTTGGCCTTATTTACAGGGAGGTCTTATTATTTTTGAGGTCCAGGAGGCGGCGAGCGTGGTCACCTCATGACTGCTGCGGTGTTGCAATATTTTCAGAGAGGGCTTATTTTCAGTGGAGGGTTTATATTGGTGGATACACTCAAAAGCTCATTATCATTGGACTTATTATCCAGGGAGGTCTTATTTTCAGGGAAACAGGGTAGTAATAATCTATCAGTGTCTAATGTTTATCTATACATATTGATAATAATGTATTATTTGTACTATGTATTAGTGGGTACTTCATCAGTGGACAGCGTCAAAAAGAGATGGAACCATCATTTGTCCACAGAGGCATAAAGGTTCTTGCCCTATTAGAAGGTTGGGTTACAAGACCTTTAGGCTCCAATCTTATGATTCAATGTTCAAATGATTTGTCCAAGAAATTGGATGAGTACAATTGACTAGAAAATTAGTTCAGATGAAATGTTTATTCTGAAGAAACATGATGTGGAAGCATAAAGCGTGTTTATACTTTTTTCACCTTTTTTCTTGAAAAAAAACCCCCTGTCTTCCTAAGGAAAGAAGAAAATGTACTGAGTAGTATAAAAGGGTAATATTTCAGGTCACTGAATATGCAATTCAGTTCCTATCTATATCAATAATTCAACTGTCTTGCTTTTTCTGATGACAAGCAGAGAGTCTCGATTTTACAAAACATTCCAACAGATGGTCTTAATATTGTGGCTGCTTTTGTGCAGAAGATTGGGGGGGGGGGTGTCTGAAAAATGTATTTGACAATAAAAAAGAGCAATTCTGCTTTCTTTTTCTTTTAAATTGCAAGCTGTTTTTTCTTCACCAAAAATAACTAAAGGTTTTAGGTTTAGGTTTTATTCAAATTTGTATACCACCCTATCTCCCTTACGGCAGGGGTCCCCAACCCCCAGGCTGCGGACCGGTGCCGGTCCGTGGCTGGGTGGGAGCCGGGCCGCAGGGCTGGAGAGGAGGAGGAGGGAGGAGGGGGCAGCCCCCTGAGCAGAGCGCACGGGAGAACGCAGGCGCGGCTGTTCGCGCCGTTGGAGTGTGGCTCTTCCTCCACCCTCATCGACGGAGGGACTCCTGGGCGCCGCCAGACCGGCCACCGATTCCCTCCCCTGCTGGCATGCTGGCCACTCATTTTCTTCCAGGGGCTGCGGAGGCTCCGCGGGCGGGGGAGGGAACTGGCGGCCGTAGGGAGGGTTGCTTCGGCGGCGCACAGGAGTCCCTCCGTCTACGAGGGTGGAGGAAGAGCCCCCACCATCCTCCTGCGTTCTCCTGCGCGCTCTGCCCAATGGGCTGTTCCCTCCTCCTCCTCTCCAGCCCGGCTCCTACTCAGCCACGGAGCCTGACCGAGCGAACGAATGACCAAGCGCGGCAGGCGGGCTGAGGCGGCTGGGAGGTGGGGAGACGACGACGACAGACACACATAGAGAGACAGAGAGAGGGAGGGAGGGAGAGAAAGATAGATAGAGACACAGAATGAGTGATTGAGTGAATGCAAGACAGACAGACACACGCACACACACACAGAGTGACAGAGATGGGCGGATGAAGGAGAGAGACAGAGAAAGAAAGAGAAAGAAAGAAAAAGAAAGTGGGAGAGAGAGAAAGACAGACAGAAAGAGACAGAAAGGAAAGAAAGAGACAGAAAAAGATACAGAAAGAGAGAAAGAGAGAAAGAGGGAAAGAGAAAAAGAAAGAAAGAAAGAAAGAAAGAAAGAAAGAGAGAAAGGGAAAGAGAGAAGAGAAAGAAAGAAATAGCGAGAGAAAGGGAGACAGGGACAAAGAAAGAGAAAGAGAGAGAAAGAAAGAAAGAAAGGAAGAAAGAAAAAGAGAAAGAAAGAAAGAAAGAAAGAAAGAAAGAAAGAAAGAAAGAAAGAAAGAAACAAACTTATGACCACAGTTGAGGCCAAAAGTTTGGTTGCTAACCAAGACCATTGTTAAGTGAGTTTCACATTTTCCAAGTTGGCCACGCCCACCCAGTCACATGACTGTTGAGCCACTCAGCTGGTCCGCAGATTTTTCTTTAAAATGAAACTGGTCCCTGGTGAAAAAAAGGTTGGGGACCCCTGCCTTACGGGACTCAGGGCGGTGAACAGGCAGTAATAAAAACAACAATAACGGTTTAGTTAAACAGCAGCCCCCTTAAATCTTGCTAATGAGACCTAAGTGTGGGCATTTATTTATATTTATTAATTCACTTTTCTAAAGCTGCCCAACTTTGCTAACAACCCTGACAATAGTTAACCTATGAATGATTACAAATATAAAACAACAAGTATAACCAGAAAAGGAAGATAGTCAATGGGTAACTGAAATGGAAAAGCATTTGTCTGAAATGGTGTAAGATTTTCTCCTTGAGAAGAGAGTTGTGCTAGAAGAACTTCAAGATCCCTTACAACTCTGATCTTCTGTTGTTCTATTATTGCATTGGAACAGAGATCTGCTCATTGTTATTAGCTGCGAAGTCATGTCCAACCCATCGCGACCTCACAGACAATGTTCCTCCAGGCCTTCCTATCCTCTACCATCCTCTGGAGTCCATTTAATCTCACGGCCACTGCTTCAGTGACTCCATCCAGCCACCTCATTCTCTGGTGTCCCTTTCTTCTTTTGCCTTCAATCTTTCCCAGCATTAGGCTTTTCTCCAGTGAGTCCTTCCTTCTCATTAGGTGGCCAAAGTACTTGAGTTTCATCTTTAGGATCTGGCCTTCTAAAGAGCAGTCAGGGTTGATCTCCTCTAGGACTGATCAGTTTGATTTCCTTGCAGTCCAAGGGACTTGCAGGGACTCATACATCACTTACAACATAACAGCCTGCATCTCACCTATGCTAGAGCTGCTGGAAGGGGCCATGCCTTGAAGACATATTTAAAGGAAAGTAAGATTGGAATCATTCAAATCCTGTTGGGATAGTGTTTCTTACAGCAAACACTGCAGCAGAGTCTAATGGGATTGAATAATTTATTAATATTATTATATTTAGAAGGCAGCTCAACTCCCAAATGATTTATCAGATAACATTACCTAATGGATGTGACATCCTAATTGGATGTCACATCTCATAGGATGGGCAGAAACAATGTGAGAAAGATAATTATTCAACTACCGTACAATGTTTTATACTGTTGCTTGCCATTAGTGAATTGTGGGTGCATAGAAAAGTTTGGGGATGATTTAATGCATGACATTCTGATTAGTAAGCTAATTAAATGTGCACTAGAAGACCCTTTGCAAAGAATACTTATGAATAGTTCTTCATCAAACTGAAGTAAAGTATCTATCACATTAGGAAGCACAATGTTTTATCCTGGTCCTCTTCAACAGTTTCATTATGTGGATGAATAGATGGATAGATTTATCAAGTTTTCAGATGATGCAAAACTGGGTTAATTAATATTCTAGAAAATGGAAACAAAATCCAAAATGAACTTGCTAAATTAGAGATCAGATCAAGCATTAAAGATCAAAATTTAATACAGAAATGCAAAAAACAATTCCTTTGGGGGAAATAATAAAATGCATATCTATATATAACATGATTAGCTATTAACATAATTATAGATCACTGAACCATTTCTTACATCAGTGGAACAATATTAGTAAAACCACCCTGACTTTATCAAAAATAACAAGTGAGATTTAATTATATAAAAGGTTGGAATCTGATTAAAATAAAACCTAATAATTATTATGGTGTTTCATTAAAACTGCATTGTTTTTAAAAAGTCAACAAGTAGAAGTTTAGTTTTTGTCCTAGTCTTAAGCAAGAAGTGATTTTCTAGCTGTGACTTAACCACAGGGGTTGTTTTTCTACATTTCATGTATGGAAGACTGAAGGGACTTTATGGATCCCAAAATTTGAACTATTTGATTGCATTCAGGTGGATGTATTCAAATGAGTGTAGCATGAATCTCACAAAATTGCAGGATATCAGGACCATGGAGAGCTCAAAAATCAAACCATAGGAAGTTTGGAATATTGTTCAAGTAATGGCCTAGTAGGGACTGGCAATTAATTTTCTCCAGGGGTCACATGAGAAACTGGGACTGCCTTGATATCGCAGGCCAGACTGGGACTGCCTGCAGGCCAGATATGACCCATGGACTGCAAAATGCCCAGATCTGGCCTAGACCCAACTAAAAGCCTAATAAATCAGGAATGGAGAACCATTCCACTGGGTTCATATATAAGAATCTCTAGTGGAAAAATTACCATATCAGAGCTGCAATAATCAAGGACACAACATCAACATTTTGTCTGCATGTGGTGGTTGTTCCAATTTTTGCATCTCTGATATAGTACCTTAATTACTTCAAAGGCCTCAGTTTTTTCATCCTCTATGTGCTTCTTGGATCATGAATCATTGTGAATTTTAACAGAGAAATCAAAAGCACAAACAGAGTTTTTTTCCCTTACAAGATCATTTAGCACATAACCCTACATGCTACTGTAGAAAAATGACTTATTCTTTTCTTACTCTCACATTTATTCTCCATGTGTAAACAGAATTAATCTCTCATCTGTCCCACCTGGCAGGAGTGTACTAGTTCAGCAAAATGTGGAAGGTTACACATTCTCCACTTTGACAGTTGCTGTATCACTGTTGCTGAGTTTGAGCATTTATTTCCCTTGCTATAACTGCAGAAAATAAGTTCCCGAGTGCCTTTTCCTTCCAGCTGTCCTGAAACCATCTTGTCAGAAGCAATTTGGAACAGAAGGTGGGGAGAAGTGCAGAAACCTTCTAAACACTACAATAAGCTTGATGCTTTCATTTATTCCAGCAGCAGGCTCCCCTCATCCATGAAATAAGCCCAAATGCATCTGCTTTGATCTGACACAATAAAACAATAAAAAGGAAATGATTGAGTGTTCTAATTCAGTGTTCTATAACAAAGGCTGAAATCCTGCATGGGCTTATCTCCGAGTAAATTGCACTGAATTCAGTGTGAGTTATTTCACACAAATTGGGGTTGTGCTAAGCATCGCTAGTTCTTGGGCATAAGCTACATTATTTTCTACTGATCAAACCAACCCTCCCCCCTCCTGAAAAGGAACTGAGTGAGAGGGTTGCATTGTTTTAAACAATTACCTGGAAGCAAATGCCATTGTGCCCAGTGGACTACTGAGTAAATGTACATAAAATTGGTCTGCAGAAAAATACCTTAAAGGCCCTATCAATCTACTGGACTGAGTTTGGAGGTAACAGCTGATATTTCAGAGCTGAAAACAATTGTAAAAAAAAGAATGAAGTGGCAAAGTACAGCAGCAGAAAAGTACATCAGCCACTGAGCCCTTTGCATCTGTCAGATCACCTCGGCTGCTTCCTACAATTCTTGTTTAATGCTAAAACATATGTATCTCAAGAAGAAGCCTCTGCTTACTTACAGCCTCACATTTTATATCCAAGTTCACACCTCTGGTTGGCAGTAAAAGTTAAGAATAGACTACAGCCCAGTGATTGCATTCATTTGGTTTGCCTCCTGTGGCACCCATCACTTCAGGGCTAGTATAATTTGCGCTGTTTTAAGAGTTTAAAATAGAGCCTTAAGAAAAAAAACAATTATGCAGCGTAAGTGTAGCTAAAATGTAGGATGAGGCAGTTGCTTAGACTCATTAGTTGAGGCTTCTAGGTAAATTTAGTCATTCTGTTTTAATTTGTATGGAATGGATGAGAATACATGTTATTAACCTTATTGATAAAGCTACACTGTAATAGAATCCATCCATCCATCCATCCATCCATCCATCCATCCATCCATCCATCCATCCATCCATCCTATTAGACCTCTCGGCGGCTTTTGATACCATCGACCATGGTATCCTATTGCATCGGCTGGGGGGGTTGGGGGTGGGAGGCGCCGTTTTACGGGGGTTCTCCTCCAACCTCTCTGGCCGATCGCAATTTGTGTTGACAGGAGAGCAGAGGTCGACCTCGAGACCCCTCACATGTGGGGTGCCTCAGGGGTCGGTCCTCTCTCCTCTCCTGTTTAACACATATATGAAGCCGCTGGGTGAGATCATCCGTGGTTTTGGGGTAGAGTACCATCTCTACGCTGATGATACTCAGCTGTATATATCTACCCCAAACCACCCCAACGATGCCGTAGCGGTGATGTGCCAGTGCCTGGAAGCCGTACGGATCTGGATGGGAAGAAACGGACTCAAGCTCAACCCGACCAAGACCGAGTGGCTGTGGTTTCCGGCTGCCCGATTCAACCAGCTGACTCCATCGCTGGCCATTGGGGGCGAACATCTTGCCCCTGTGGATGGGGCACGCAACTTGGGTGTCCTCCTGGATGCCCGGCTGTCCATGGAAGATCAAGTGACAGCCGTGGCCAGGAGGGCGTTTTACCAGGTTCGCCTGGTTCGCCAGTTGCGCCCCCTATTGGATCGGGACGCCCTTCGCACAGTCACTCATGCTCTCGTGACATCCCGACTGGACTATTGTAACTCTCTCTACATGGGGCTCCCCTTGAGGTGCACTCGGAGACTTCAGCTAGTCCAGAATGCAGCCGCGCGAGCAATTATGGGAACCGCAAGGTGTACCCACGTAACACCGCTCTTGCGCGAGCTGCACTGGCTGCCTGTCGTCTTCCGGGTGCACTTCAAGGTTCTAGTTATCATCTTTAAAGCGCTCCATGGCTCGGGACCTAGCTATTTGCAGGATTGGATCCTGCCGCACACATCCACACGGCCGATTCGCTCCCACAGAGAGGGACTTCTCCGGGTGCCGTCCACTAGACTTTTTAGCACAGGGAAATATTTAATTTGTTTTTAACTATATGAATGCATTTATTGTTTTATTAGCCCTGTGCACCGCTCCGAGTCCCTTCGGGGAGAGGGAGCGGTCAACAAATTTAATAAATTATTATTATTATTATTATTATTATTATTATTATTATTATTATTATTATTATTATTATTATTATTATTATTATTATTATTATTATTATTATTATTATTATTATTATTATTATTATTATTATTATCCATCCATCCATCCATCCATCCATCCGTCCATCCATCGTATTTATACAGCTGACCAGCTAAACAACAGATCTTAAAATAAACAATTTTTAAAAAAATCTACAATTAAAAATATCCAGCAGTAGTACTGGTAACAGATTAGCAGGAGGGTTTACTATTAAAGGCAATGCAACCACCTCACTAATTCTTCAGATATCCAAGTCTGTTGACACAATCATGTTGTGAGGGACATCTGGAAGGATGTTAAGGATGGGACGGGGTTGTTTACACTTTTTGAATTGTTCCTTATTGTTGCAAGTAATACCTTAGAGGCTTGTGGTTTGATATTGGACTTTCAGAATTTAATTCACAATGTATAAGCAAAAGGCTAGATAAAATAAGTAAAACCAAATGAAACAAATAGCTGATTAAAATTAGCTAATAATAACCACAGATGGTGTGGGGAGAAGGATATGATTAGGTGGCAGTTGAAGTGGCCCAGTTCAAAATTATCTATCTATAATGACTACATTCCACAGTGACACTGGGAACCTGTCTCCCAGTTCGGGACAATCCAGCCACTTTCTCCTGCAGTGTGGGGAATGAAACACAACAGAGAAAATAATTATTCTCTTTTTACTTTAATATGGCCAACCTTTAGAGCCCTAAGGATCTCACATGGTTTGAGAGCTAGGCAGGGGATTACATCCATGCACACACATATTCAGATGTACTAAGGCTGGCATTCCCGGGCTGAAAAATCAAAGCAACCACTGAACGACAACAAAACTTTAGCGTTTTCAATTTCGATGTGCCACTCTCTGACGATCCTCCAGAGTTTTGCAGCTCAGAGATGGTAGCTTTAATATACACACAAAAGCCAGCTTGCTTGTATACATTTGCAGAGATCTCTTCTGTCCCCAGGTTACTAGCTGATTCCCTTCTGAAAGTATGGTATTGATTTTCTGGAATGCCCTTTTTCTGCAAAGCTCAGTGGGGCCTCTCCAGGGAGAGTACCAGATGTTCCAGCTCCTGGTCTTAGCTCTTTCATCTCTGTAATTTCTAGAAAAAGGCTGTTTTTATGAAAGACCTGCTTCTTGCAAAGGCCAGACATAATGGAGCTCATGCGTGAGAACATCTGATGTGCAGAGAAGAATTCATGATTCCTGGCTCTTGTCATTCAGCTACCAGAAATCTAGGGTGGCTAAATTATTGGGAAATATGGAGGGGGTAGGTTTGCTAATACCGAAAGGCTGCAAGTACCCTGCAGAAATGCGGGTTGCAAAAAGTATGGAAACTGAGGTGTAGTGCTTCTGTTAAAATTACCTTGCACATCTGTGATACCTTCTTGTTGTGATTGTGCCATATCCGTTATCAGATGTTGGCGATCATGTTGACAATCCTATTTTTGTCAACAGACGCATGAAAAATTGCTGCGGAGTTTTGTCCAAACCAGTCCCTTAGGTTTTGAAGCCATGATGTTCTTCTTCTGCCTGGACCTCGCTTGCCTTCAATCTCTCCCTGGAGAATTAAGTTAAGGATGCCGTATTTTTCTGGGTGTCGCATCACATGTCCAAAATATTCTAACTTTCGCTTTTTAATGGCTTTGATGAATTCCTTTCACTTTCCCAGGCAGCTTATCACCTCCTCATTTGTGATTTGGTCAACCCAGCTTATACGTAACAGCCATCTGCAAATCCACATTTCAAATGCTTCTAGTTTCTTCAAGTGGTTTTCTGTCAGAGACCAACTCTCTACTCCGTAGAGCAGGACAGAAAAGATGTAACATCTGACAAGCCTGATTTTCAGTCTTAGGCTGATGTCATGACTGCAGAAGACCTTTTTCATTTTGAAGAATGCTGTTCGAGCTTTCTCTATCCTTCTCTTTACTTCACTGATCAGGTCCCAGCTTTCATGTAAATTAAAACCGAGGTACGTGATACTTTCAACTTTTTCTAGTGGTATTTCTTCCAAATTCCTTCCGAATCTGTGATATAGTATGATATAATTAATCCTTAGTTTGCCTGGCTCACTCCCTTAGTCACTAGGAATTGATGGGATACATTTTGATACACACTGTCATACACGTACACACTTTTAATCCATTGTGAGCCACTTGGTTTCTATTTCACATCCCAGTCCTTTCACTTTTTCTTTTCCTCGGCACCATTAGTAATATCTTCTGCAGTGAGAAGCCTTGTTGCTTGACATTTTGTCTGATAACTGAAGAATGCTATGGAGACCTAAGATTAAAAGGTTTGCAGTGGCTTCCTGTCAGTAACTCGGAATGGCTTTCTTGGAATCAAGTATTCTTGGCTCATTATTTTTGCTTTGCTACAGTACTTCTTCCTTTCATAATATTGCATCCAAGGAATCTCTTAATCCCAGGACTGCCAATCTATTACAGATCACTGGCTTTCATCTTCAGTGTGTTCTTCAGGTGGTGGTGTCCATTTGGAAAAATTGCCCATTATACCTTCATAGTTAAGTAGCTGCATTTTGCTAGTTTTCATTTAGAGAATCGCCCTTCAGTTTTAAATTGGTCCTGGGAGAACAAATTTTGCATTTCAGCCTTCCAGTGAATTAAATCCGTGGTCCACAGGATTCTGCTCAATAGTTGTTGTGATTGTATCTTCTAGCACAGTTGCACAAGTACACCTCCCCCAAATGGAAAGTACTCATAAAAATAACATTATTTTCAATTTTATTTATATTTCAGCTTTCTGCATATTCTAGCAGTCAAGGCAATTTATGCAGTGCATAAACTAATACAAAAATAATGCAACAAAACTACAAACAGTTATTAATATAGCTAAAAGTTAAATGTTTGGCAAATATGTTTATCATTATTTACCCACATATTTGGATAGTAAAGCCAAACACACCTCCTTAGGGTATGTGTTCTATTTCCTGGGAGCTGCATAAGCCATTTCCTCATGTCCCTGGTAGCCATGCTCATGGCTGCAGAGACATCTTCACAAAGGCTCTGCTCTTCCATTGATTTAAAGCAGGGGTCACCAACCTTTCGGACCTCAGGGACCACTAAATTCATAATTTTAAATCCCATGGACCATTAATATGATTTGCCTAATGATTGGCTAGGTGGGTGTGGCTAGGTGGGGAAGAGCCTTCTCTGTGGCAGGCCCCACCCTCTGGAATGACCTGCCCCCCGACCTCCGTACAATCACGGACCTACGCCTCTTTCGCCGGGCTTTAAAAACATACTTTTTTTATGTGGCCGGCCTGGCATAGTCTTTTATCAGTGATTTTTAACTTGGGTTTTAATTATGAATTTTTAGCACGGGTTCTTAACTTGATTTAATTTATTTTAATTATATTTGACTGTATTTATGACTCTGCTTGTATTATTCCTGTGCACCGCCCTGAGTCCCATTGAGGAGAGAGGGCAGTATAGAAATATAATAAAATAAATAAAATAAATAATGTGACTGGGTGGGTGTGGTCATGTGACTGGGTGGGCGTAGCCAACTCAATGTCACTCATGTCAAGGGGCACCTTGTCAGCCTCTACTCACCCCTCCCCTCCCAGCCTCTCCTTGCCTGCCCACACAAGCTCCTTAGGGCCTCAACAGGAAGCAGTTGTTGGAGCTAAGCAGCCATGAGAAAGAGTTGGCAAAACAGCTGGCTCAGTTCAAATTGGATCTGACCGAGAAGGAGGCTCAGCAGAAGTTCTCACTGAGCATAGGCTTTCCAAGCAGATGGAAGACCTATGAGAGACCAGCACCTGGAGGCTCAGTGAGATGAGATGGTCAGCCAGTTCCAGGCCATGATGCAGTCCCACTAGAACAAGGCCCTCCAGTTCTTCACCACCAGCGGCACCTCCCTCCAGCCTTCGCCCAAAGCCCTGCCCCAGGAGGCTGAAGCAGACTCCAAGTCAGATTTTCTCCACTCCTCTGACTTGCACAAAAAGACTCCGAAGGGGGAGGCTCTCTGCAGCAACACAAACATTCATTGCACGTATACAGCCCAGGGTTTAGTACAATATAAAAATGCAAATGATTTTTCTGCGGACCACCAAAGTTTTCTCCCGGACCACCAGTTGGTGACCACTGATTTAAAGAACTAGATAAGTCCTAGAAGGAGAGTCAGTCCCACTGATTACCATGACTAAGGCTGTTCAGGGCTTTATAAGATCAACACCAGCACCTGAAATTGGTAGCTTGGATAGATCTTTTATTCATATCATCCTGCTACCTTACTCTTCTCAGCAATTTGGCCACCACATTTTGCACCATATATGCAGTTTAGGATAGTTTTCAAGGGTAACCTCAAATGTTGAAATTAAGGTATTTTGCATGCAGCATGCATACTTTACTATGAATTAAGACTCAATATGACTGATAGGAACACAAACAGGTTATCTTATAGCTAGCAAGACTCTTGGTCTATCCAGCATTGTAGAAGGCTTTACTATTTTGAGATGCAAGGGAGATTCAAGGTTTCAGGTTTCAGGTTTTATTGGACTTATATGCCATCCTTCTCCCAAAGGACTCAGGGCGGCATACAACATAAAAACACATATTACAAAAATTTAAAAAAGATTAAATAAGAAATCCAACAATCCAATTGACAGTTTACAATTTAAATTTAAAATTAAGTTTAAATTGACAATCAAAATCAATAATTTATTTAGGCCAGGCTGGCTTGCTGAAAAAGCCAACTTTTTAGGGCACGCCGGAAGGAAGGGAGGTCGGGAATTATGCGAAGCTCCAGAGGTAGCTCATTCCAAAGGGAAGGTGCTCCCACAGAGAAGGCTGTCTCCCTGGGGGTCACCAGCTGACACTGCCTGGCTGACAGCACCCTGAGGAGGCCAACTCTGTGGGATCGTACTGGACGGTGGGAGGCTACCGGTGGCAGTAGGTGATCTTGCAAATACCCTGGGCCTAAGCCATGGAGCACTTTAAAGATCATAATTAGCACCTTGAACCGGCAACCAGTGCAAGCCGCCTAGAAGGGGTGAAACATGGGAGCACCATGGTACCCCCATGACAACCCGCACGGCCGCATTCTGGACCAGCTGGAGCCTCCAGGTGCTCTTCAAGGGCAGCCCCATGTAGAGAGCATTACAGTAGTCCAGGCGAGAGAGGACAAGGGCATGAGTGACTGTGCACAGGGCATCCTGATCCAGAAAGGGGTGCAACTGATGTACCAGGCGAACCTGGTAAAAGGCCCCCGTGGTCACGGCTGTAAGGTGTTCTTCTAAACTAAGCCATGTATCTAGGAGGACTCCCAGATTGCAGACCCTCTCTGAGGGGGCATGTTCAGGGACTGTTGCTTATCACTTAACTATAGCTCGTCATTTAAAAAGTGGTGACAGATCCTTGACATATAAAAGGTAACTATTTTGCAGCAGATATTTTATTTCTTGTTAAATCAAGTTGAAAGATACATGCCTGTTTGCTCGGTAAATGCATTATTGTGGTGGAACGTAGACTGGATTCCCAGGAGGGAGGAACTGCATTCCAGAGGACCAGGAGGCAATGTTCAGGTAGTTTGATTATGAGAAAGAGAGTTAAGATAGCGCCTCTCTAGCAATTCTGAATATATTGAGAAGCAACCTAGAACTAAGGCGAAATTTCCTGATAGTTAGAACACTTAATCAGCGGAACGACTTGCCTCCAGAAGTTGTAGATGCTCCACCACTGGATGTTGTTAAGAAGAAATTGGACAACCATTTGCCTGATATGGTATAGGGTTTCCTGCCTGAGCAGGGAGACTAGAAGACTTCCAAGGTCCCTGCCAACTTTGTTATTCTGTTATATTTTTGATGATGCAAGTAGTTGTGTTGGTTTGACAAGATTTCTGTTTACATGTGAGGAACAATAAAGGAAACTACTTAGAAGTAACTCTGTATTTTTCTTGGTTTGGGGGGGAGGATGACAGTTATTTGTCCTTCCTCTAGTTCAGTGTTTCTCAACCTTGACAACTTGAAGATGTTTGGACTTCAACTCCCAAAATTCCCCAGCCAGCGAATGCTGGCTGGGGAATTCTGGGAGTTGAAGTCCAGACATCTTCAATTTGACAAGGCTGAGAAACACTGCTCTAGTTCCTTCTGCTGTGGCAATCAGGATTCTAGGTAGTTATGAAACAGGTGAAAAATGGGATAGGCAATACCCTATGGAAGAAAAGGAATAGAAGATGACTGTTTTGTCTCCTGCTTCAGCAAGAAACTGAAATAGCTATATTTGGTATCTGAAGAAACGATTAAAATACATTTGTTGAATGGGTGGATTTTTTAAAATTTAAACATAAACAGCAGTACTGGTAAGATCCTTTAATTCTTTCACAAAGTATTGTTTCGTGTGAGGGAACCTAGAGGGTATATCATGAAACATGGATAGTAAAACTATACAGAGAAAATCAGCTGCTTTGTATATTTGTTGGGAAATTTCATATTTTATCTAAAACTAGTTTGCACAATATCACCAAGGCTACTTTGGGAGAGAGATTTATTGCATGTTCCATGTAATCAGCTAATTGGAGATGAAAATATAAATAAAGCATCTTGGGATTTGTTCCAAGATAATATATTGGACAAAATATAAATTTGGTTTAGGCAAGTGTTTATGTGCTCCATTCAGCCAAGAGTAAATAAAAGGGGACTATTGACCTCTTATTCCAGGGCTAAGCCTTCTTGGTAATCTATATTACAGTACTAACTAGGTCCAATATTGTCTAACTTTACAAAATTGATGAAAGTCAGCTAGGTGTTGCTAGAGGCCATGACGGAGTTATGGACAGAAGTAATTTTTCCCCATTTAAGAAGCAATTAAGCAAATCACAATGGCACTGGTGCATATCAAGATCTTATAGCTCTTCTGAATGGTTTTAAGGACTTCCTGCTCAATATTTGAGCTATATTCTGACTCACACAAATCTTAAATATAGAGCAGATAAGTGCAATTTAAGATCAGTGCAATTTCACTCTAGGTGAAATGAATGGCTCTGATTTGTTTTGTCTTTGATTTAAAATATTCCCTAAGGGTCTCTTCTGATAAAGCATATTTCATCTAAGGCATAACAAAATTTAACACTGTTACAACATGCTTTGGTGGGAAGAGGTAGAAGAAATTGGGTGTGTGGCAATATTAGGTACATTGATTGTGACATTTACTTTTCAAATCATGGTCCTTGTGATTGGATTTCTATTTTGGTTCAATTTAACCATTTGTTCACCTCAGTGGTTTCTCATTTCCTGTCCATAGTCCAAGAACAATTTGTGTCTTCCTGAGCTTACTAACAAGCGTAAGCGATGTATTTTATTTTAAGAAAAAGGAATGACTGAGTTAGGGCACCTCGGCACAGCAGCCTGATTTTTGTCCTAAGACACAAATGAATTGGGCTGAAATAGCATTGGATTGATGCAAAGCACATTGTGCTCCTTTCCTAGATAGCAGTCTGTTGGCAAAGTGGCTTAAGCAGTCCTTATGCCCCACTATTCATATATCTTTTTATACAAGTAGAAAATTAAAACAAATTTTGATGGGATAGTTTATATCAAGTTGGACTTTTGGTGTTACAGTGATCCCTCGTTTTTCGCGGTTAATGGGGACCGGAACCTTCTGCGAAAACTGAAAAACCGCGAAGTAGGATTTGCACCGGAAACTTGAGTTGGTGGACATCGTTTAAAGCAAGCACTAGGGGGCGCTTGCCTCCTACCGATGCATTTTTTCCCTATTCTGTATTTTTGAAAAACCTGTGAAGCACTGAAGCCGCAAAACATGAAGCCGCGAAAAACGAGGGATCACTGTATTTATTCATTTAGATCAGAGCTGTCAAAGTCACAGTCCATGCGCCGGATGTGCGATGCGCTGGCTACACCCATGCCCAGTTTAGCAAAGGGAAAAAAGTTGTGGTACATCACGTGTCGCAGCCGTGACGCCCCTGATTTAGATGAATTATTTTTCCTCCAGTAAAAGTGGCTAGTATGAAAAAAATAAGTAAAATTGAAACTGAAAGGCAATGCAATTAAATATATATACTTAAAATATACTATATATTTAAAAGAACACTCCTTTTCTTTTAAAATATAAAAAGCGTTGAATGAATGAATAAGTAAAAGTGTGATTGTATAATGCATGATTACAATACAATCCCAATTTTAAGAAAACATCTTTAGCTAGGAATTTGTAATCAGAGAGTGCTTTTCTTGCTTCCGCTCTCAAACATATGTTCTTTTTTTGTGTCATTTAATGGTAATCACCTTGTTTGGGAAGAAATTCCAGCTTTGAATCAGTGCTGATTCTGTAATGCACTTTTATTCAAGGCAGAAAGCCTGCAGAGCAAACAGACTGGAAACTGTTATTTACAATCAATAGATATTTTTCTCTCACCACACAAAATTGTCAGTACCAATTCAGCTGTTGGAAAGGATCATTAGTGTACCATGCTCTTTTTACAGGTTTCTTGTTATTTGTCAAACAGGAAAAGTGTTTTCTTTAAAATTGATTCGCTCTCTTCGGTGGACAGCCATAATGCTAGTTGATGACACGAAAATCTTAATCTACCGAAGCTCCTTTGGCTGACGTGACGATACCCTAACCTAAAGGTTAGATGCTTTTTTTAAAATAAAAAAGATTCACGCTCAATTTAGTTAACAAGAGATAAGTATAGCGTGGGTAGATGCAGGCTTAATTTAAAAAATAAAAATAGAATAAATATGTTTTGGATTTTTTTGGTTGAGGGTTTATATGATGTTTCGTCTGGTACAGAAAAATTACTGAATATACCAGGAAATGATGAAGTCAGGCTATTTCAAGAATGTTTTGAAAATATGAATAGTTACTTCCAATGCCTTTAAATTTTTCAAAGGAACTACATTTTTTCTAAGAGGCTCCTAGTTATCAGTTAGAATGGGGCTGTCAAACTCCCAGGCTGTGGACATGATGTGTCATGCACGGCCACACCCATGCCTGGTTTAGTGAAGGGAGGGGGGGAAACTCCTGTGATGCTGCCATCATGACGTGAATTTGGGTTAGAATCTCTGAATCTCTGAGTTAGAAGGTTGATTTTGACTGCAGAAATCAGGAGAAATGGGACTTCTGGATGTGATATCCAATAAGCAGGCGGTAAAAGAACAATAATTTGCTTACTGCAGACAGAATGCTGGCATATATTAAATGTCAAGAGACATACAAAAAGTTAAGAAGATAGGGGAAAAATGTCAAGGAGCTGGGAAGAAGGGAAGATCACATTAAAATTGGGAGAAGTAGAAAGCCATCTGTGTGAAGGGAGGGGGATCTGTGTGAAGGGAGGGGGATGAAGGCTGGTGGCCTGGCTGGCTGGCTGGATGGACAGATGGACAGACAGACAGGTAGAAGCACCATGGGAGACAGAAGAGGAATGCAGATCAAAATAGGTAAGGAAATTTTAGAGAACATTTAGTGCTCTAAATGAGCTCAGTGTCAAGCTCCCAATGAGAAACTTCAAATGATTCATGGCCTCACGTAAAAGTTCAAAGCAATGTCCATTTATTGAATGTATCATAATGGCGAGCTCGGTTACAGTCAGATCTGGCAATAATTGGATGGCTTTTGCACTTTACCCCCTTATGCCCCCTCCCCTCTGCTTGTCATAATTTACGTTCTCCAATTAGGATAGAGAAATAATTGCATGCATGCGCAGTCACAGGCTGTTCTGAGATTCCTTTCCTGCCACAGGAATGCCAAGCATTTACAGTTTGTTAAGACAAAAAGATAATATCCATGGCAACATCAGGATGTTGACATCCGGCTCCCCTTACTTCTCGAAAGCAACCTATGGGAAACAAGACAATCTGAATGCAGGTGTATGCCTTAGGGATGCGTTCCCCTCCCCCCTGGCTTGCTTGGGTTTTCTGCATGGAATTTTGCTATAAGGCGGTCAGCTTGGATGTTTCTATGTTTCACCCATGATGCTTCCGATAGGGGATAACCCTTCCACTTGATTAGGTATTGGAGTTGCCTTCTGTGCCACCTCGAATCAAGAATTCGTTGGACTTCATAATGGGTTTGGCCCCCTATGACCACAGGGCCTGGGGGCGCACGGGGCAGTGGTCTCAGAGTGGAACCAATCACAGGTTTCAAAAGGCTACTATGAAACGATTGGTGTGTCTTCCCCAGCAATCGAGGTAGTTTCAATATCACTGTGACTGGGTTGATGATCTTTATTATGGGGAATGGCCCCACAAATTTTGGCCCCAGTTTTTTGCTGGGCAGTCTTAGTCTCAAGTATTTTGTGGAGAGGTAAACCTTCTCTCCCACTTGGAACGGCCGTTGCGGAGCCCGGTGTTTATCTGCCTGTTTCTTGTAGGTTTGTGTCGCTTTGTCTAGAGCTTTCTTGACATTTTCCCAAGCTGCTTTCAGCATCGACATCCAATCAGTCAAGCTGACTGAGGAGGGGGGGTCTCTTGGATACTCAGGCATTGGGACGAAATCCATGCAGCTCACTACTTTAAACGGCGTGAGTCCTGTGCTGCTGTGAACAGCATTATTGAATGCAACCTCAGCGAAAGATAAAAGGTCTGCCCAATTAGACTGCTGATAGTTCACGTAGCACCTCAGGTACTGCTCTATCATGGCGTTCAGTCTTTCTGCTGCCCCATTAGTGCTTGGATGAAAAGCTGAACTAAGACCCTGAGATGATCCAATGGACCGCAAGAACTCCCTCCAAAATTTAGCCGTGAACTGGACCCCTCTGTCTGAGATGATTCTTCGAGGTACTCCATGCAGTCGGTAGATATGCTTCACAAACAGTTTAGCCAGCTTGTGAGCCGAGGGTAGTCCGCTACAGGGAATGAAGTGTGCCTGCTTGGAGAACAGGTCTATTACAGTCCAAATCACTGTGTTTCCCCCACTTTTTGGCAACTCTACTATAAAGTCCATTGCAATCTCCTCCCATGGTCTCGTTGGTTCTGCCACTGTTTGCAGTAGTCCCGGGGGTTTTCCTGGTCGTATTTTCATTGTGGCACAGATTGTGCAGCTTTTTACATAGCTATCCACATCTTTCTTCATTCCAGGCCACCAGAATTGCCTCCGGGCTAGGTGTAAAGTCTTTAGGAACCCAAAATGGCCTGCCAATTTGGCATCGTGGCTCCTCTGGAGAACTAGGATACGTAGAGATTCTGGAACGTAGAGTTTCGTCCCCTTCCAGGCGAGGTCATCCCTCTTCGTCAAGATGTGTTGGTTGCTTTGGAACCAATGGTCCGTTAGCAGCTCAGTTTTGAGTCTTGTGGTTAGATCGCTTGTGGTTTGACCCCGTCGGTCACGGTGTTGCTGCCTGGTGGTTACTTGGGCAGCTGGTTGAGCAGAAGGAATAATGGCGTCCACTACATGCTCCCGTTCGCATTTGTACTGAGGCATGCGGGAGAGGGCATCAGCTAGAAAGTTCCTATGCCCTGGAATGTGATTTAGTACGAAGTTGAAACGGTTGAAGTATTGTGCCCATCGGACTTGTTTGGGTGATAGTTTCCGTGGGGTTCTGAGAGCTTCCAGATTTTTGTGGTCGGTCCAAATTTCAAACGGTTTCTGGCTCCCTTCTAACAGGTGCCTCCAGGTTAGTAGTGCCCATCGCACTGCAAAAGCCTCCTTTTCCCATGCGGCCCATCGTCTCTCCGTGTCTGTGAGTTTGCGGGAGGTATAGGCACAGGGTTGTAAATTTCCTTGGTTGTTTCTTTGGAGCAGTACTGCTCCTATGGCCATGTCGCTGGCATCTGCCTGGATCACGAAAGCTTGCTCAGGGTCAGGATGCTTCAGTACTGGCTCCTTTGCAAACATTTCTTTCAGTGTTTCGAATGCCTCCTGGCAGGTTAGGCTCCATTGTAGGGGTTGTCCCGGACGAGGTTTCATTCCTGGGCTCCCTGTCTTCAGGAGGTCTGTCAGGGGTTTGGCAATCTTCGCAAAGGAGGGAATGAACTGCCTGTAGAAATTTGCGAACCCTAGGAAACTTTGTAGTTGTCTGCGAGTGCGAGGGGGTTGCCAGCTTAGGACGGCTTGCACTTTAGCTGGGCCCATCTCTATTCCCTCATTTGACACTCTGTAGCCTAGATAGTCTAGTCGCTCACGGTGAAATTCACATTTTGATAGTTTGACATACAGGTTGGCTGCCAGAAGTTTTTCCAGTACTTGGCGAACTAGGGGTATGTGGTCATCAACGGTCTCAGTGTAAATAAGGATGTCATCTAGAAAAACAAGGACCCCCTTGTAGAGGTGCTCATGCAGTACCTCATTTATTAACTGCATGAACACTGCTGGGGCTCCCTGTAATCCAAAAGGCATCACTTTGAATTGGAAGCTTCCTAAAGGGCAGTTGAATGCTGTTTTCCATTCATCTCCTTCTCTGATCCGTATTTGGTAATATGCTTCTCTGAGGTCTAATTTGGTAAAGACTTTTCCCTTGGCCAAGTGAGACAGCATATCTTTCATGAGGGGAAGCGGGTATAGGTTGTGTACGCACACCGCATTTATCCCTCGAAAATCCACAACCAAACGCATAGTTCCATCTTTTTTCTCTTTGAAAAGGACTGGTGCCGCAATCCGTGGCTTGGCTGGCTCGATGAACCCTCGTGCTAGGTTTTTGTCTATGTATTCACGCATTTCTTGCATCTCTCGAGGCGTCATGGCATACAGCTTGGGTTTGGGTAGTTTTGCCCCAGGGATGATTTCAATGGCACAATCTGTTTCGCGGTGGGGGGGCAGGATGTCGCATTCTGTCTCACTGAACACTTCTGCGAGGTTCTGGTATTCCACTGGAATCAGTTCAGCCTCTGGGGGTTTGTCAGATGTGGTTGCCAGTTGTTCTCGTGGGCTCTCTTGGGGGACTCCCAATGTGAGTGGTATTTCTGCTTGCTCATGAGGGAGGGGTTGAGGGCCAGGTGATATCCTAAGCCTGCGGGTGCCCCCTTGCCACCAGATGGTCGGTCCCCACTTGTCTAACCAGGAAAGTCCAAGTATGACTGCCTCTGTCATTTTGGGGGCTATTATGAATCGAATTATTTCCCAGTGATCTGCCAATTCTAGTCTCACTGGTTCAGTTAGGTGAGTGGCATAGGCTCCTCCCATTAGGGAACCGTCAACCTGCTCGAACCGAATCGGGTGGTTCAGTCTTTTCGCTCTGATCCCCAGTTTCTGAACTGTGGTTAAGTTGATCAAGCACCCAGTGCAGCCTGAGTCTACAAGGGCTTGAAAATCCTCCTGTTTTCCTGTTTTTGGGGTTGTGAGGCGTATTGGAAAAAGGAAAGGGTAAATTGATTTGCTCACCATTGGGTCATTTTCTCCCTCGTCCTCGCTGTCATAGGGTTCAATTGACTGGTCATCATTGCCTGGGGTTTTACTGCTTTTGCCTGGGAGGGAGGAGACCCCTGCAGCTTGAAGAGCCCCCCTGGATGTGTTGATGGCCCGTCGGAGCCCTCGTTCTTGTCGGGCCCTGGGTGGTAGGTCCAGCCTTGGTTTCGGGACTGGGGTTGGGCATGCAGCTACCATGTGGCCCATCCCCCCGCATCTGTAACACCTCACGGAACTTCGAGGGAGGGCGGGTCTCAGGTCTCGCTGTGGTGCCATTTCTTTCTTTTGGCGGGATGGTTTCAGATTAGGTTGACCCCTCTCCTTTGTGTCTGGTTCCTTCCTTGTGTCATTTGCACGTAGGCCCCTGTCGACCTTTGTTGCCACTCGGAACCACTCAGAGAGTTGGTTTGGGATGTCACGATATACAGTTACTTGGGCAATACGTTTATCCAGGCTTATTCTGAAAAAATGCACCAGCAACCGTTCTGGTAGTGGGGGTAGTCTTCCAACTATCCTCCTGAATTCACGGATGTGCTCTTTGATGGGGCGGCCTCTTTGCTTTAGGTTGCTGAGTTCCTCCTCTGCATATGGGTCCTCCTCCCCCTCTTCAAATCTGGCCGCTAATACTTCCAGGAAGTCATCTATGTCTTGGAGTTGGTGGGCCCTACGCTTATGGAGGGCTGCTAGCCATTCTTTTGCTTCCCCCTCGAAACCCTCTGCAATGGCATTCACCATGGTTCTGGGGGATGGGTAGAGGTGCCCATAGCGTTCTAGGTGGATATCAGCTGAATCAAGGAATAGAGCTAGTTGGTCTGAATTACCATCAAACTTTCCCCTGAATCGGGGTGGATCTTTTAGTTCCCTCCCTCCTCTGTTTTCCTCCTGGCCCCTGTATGCCCGTGCCTGATACGGCCGGTCATCTTCTTCAGCTCTAGGAGGGGGAGAGGGAGGGAGTTGCCTGCTCTTGGCAGCATACTTGCTTCTGGGGCTGCTCTCCAGAATGCGTCTCCTCCCTTCAGCAGGATCAGATATGCCTCCTCTCTCTTCAGGATGGCAGGATGGCCTCTTGTCATGAAGGGTGGCTTGATCAAAATCCTCCCTCAGTTTCTCTACTGCACCCCCCAGGGATCCCATCTGGGGCTGGGGCCTTGTAGCTTGTTCCCAGTCCCACATGCAGTACTTATCTTTTCTTGCTTCTGTGGCTGGGAAAGGTTCGGTGTCCGAAGCTCCGCTGAAGAGGGGGTTTGGCTGGCCTCCAGCTGGCATGAGGCTTTTTTCTGCCATGGTCTGTTTTCCTCCCTTTACTTCTCTATCAGGCATTTGCCTGGGGGAGGCGGGACTCAGGTAGCCCGGAAATCTTGATAGATTTCTTTTAAGAGATCTGACTGTCTGTCAAGCTCCCAATGAGAAACTTCAAATGACTCATGGCCTCACGTAAAAGTTCAAAGCAATGTCCGTTTATTGAATGTATCATCATGGCGAGCTCGGTTGCAGTCAGATCTGGCAATAATTGGATGGCTTTTGCACTTTACCCCCTTATGCCCCCTCCCCTCTGCTTGTCATAATTTACGTTCTCCAATTAGGATAGAGAAATAATTGCATGCATGCGCAGTCACAGGCTGTTCCGAGATTCGTTTCCTGCCACAGGAATGCCAAGCATTTACAGTTTGTTAAGACAAAAAGATAATATCCATGGCAACATCAGGATGTTGACATCCAGGTCTCCTGGACCGGATAGCTTACCTCTAGTGAAGGAGATGGTTAATGTGATTTCAAAACCACTGAATTAAATCTTTGAGAGCTCTTGAAGATGGAAAAAGGCTGATGTACTTCCAATCTATTTTTTAAAAAGGTGCCAGGAGTGGATACAAGAAACTGTAGACCATGAGTGTCAAAGTCAATCACATCCTTTGATGTTATGTGATGTATCATGATGTTTTTGCCTTTGCGGAGCTGGGGTGGGTGTGGCCTATGTGTGACCTATCCAGCCGATGGGCCACCAGTTTGACACCCCTTCTTATAGACCAATCAACCTGACATCTATACATGGGAAAATCCTGAAAAAGGTAATCAAGCAGCGGGTTCATTAGCACTTTGAAATGAACAAGGCGATTAAGAGCCATGGTGGTGCAGTGGTTAGAATGCAGCATTGCAGGCTAATTCTGCCAACTGCCAGGAGTTTGATTCTCAACTGGCTCAAGGTTGACTCAGCCTTCAATCCTTCTGAGGTCAGTAAAATGAGGACCCAGATTGTTGGAGTCAATATGCTGACTCTGTAAACCTCTTAGAGAGGGCTGCAAAGCCCTGTAAAGTGGTATGTAAGGTCTGAGTGCCATTGCTACTAGAAACCAGCATGGGTTTGTTAAGAACAGGTAATACGAAATATATGTTACTACTGTCTTCGATAAAGTGATTTAATTAATGGACTGAGGAAATGCTGTGGTTATAGTGTACAGCAGGAGTCCTCAAACGTTTTAAACAGGGGGGCGATTCACCGTCCTTCAGACTGTTGGGGGGGGTTGCTGGACTGGCTAGGTAGTCATGTGACTGGCTGGGCATGGCCAATTTAACAGTCCATTTTGTCTTTGTCCTTGCTGTACTTGCCCCTCTCCTACTCACCCACCAGCCCATGATCACATGGCTGTGAAAAACATCCTGAAAGGCTGTTTTTAAAGCATTTTTCAAGACTTTTAAAGCACTACTTTACAAGGTGGCAGCAGAACTGCTTTTGAAGCCAGCAGCAGCTTCTCCCCTACTCACCCACCGGCCCTGGATCATGTGGCTGCACTGGCGAGATCACCCCTCAGTCAGCTGGTCCTCCCCTGCACCCTTCGGCCTTACCTTTCGGCGGCAGCGGTGTGGTCAGAAGTGCAGCTCAACCGGTGAAATAACTAATCAGAAGTACAACTGGAGTGGATGCTCACTGGAAGATTAGGCCAAAAGTGAGGGCAGGGCAGGGCAGGGGCTGAATCCCACCACTCTGCGGGCCAGATACTTTGCTTTGGCGGGCCATATCTGGCCCATGGGCCGTAGTTCGAGGATCTATGGTCTACAATATAAGTGCTATTGCTATTGCTATCAAGGGCAAGGGGAGTGACTGCACCATTTTATATTGTTCTAGTGAGGCCACACTTGAAATACTGCCTCCAGTACTGGTCACTACAATACAAAAATGGCTGTTGAGGCCCTAGAAAGTGCAGAGAAGAGCAACAAAGATGACAGAGTCTGGAGGCTAAGTTCTTTGAAGAACGGCTAAAAGAATTAGGCATGATCATCTTAACGAAGAGAAGGCTTAGGGGAGATGTAATAGCAGTCCTTCTATGCCTGAAGTGCTGCCACAGAGAAGAGGATATTAATTTATTCTCCATTACACTTGAGGCTAGGACAAGAAGCAATGAGTGGAAACTCATTGAAAGGAGATCCAACCTGGAAATAATGGAGGAATTTCCTGAGAACTATTAAGCAATAGAACATCTTGCCTCCTGGAGTCGTGGGTGCTCAATTGCTGGAGGTTTTCAAGAAAAGATTGGATAACCATTTGATTGAGATGATATGATGGATTAGAAGATCTTCGAGGTCCCTTCAACCTTGTGATTCCATGGTTATGAAAATGGAAGCTCAAAAAGAATTGCCTGTACAAGCTAGATTTCAGATTCAGAAGAAAAGTGAAATATTTGGATAGTATAACAAATATAACTTGCTTGTTATTTCAAAATGATTATATTAAGGTATGAAGGGAAATTAAGAAGATAATTGAGTGCAGAGGGATTTGACTTTCAATGGTTTTTATATGCATAATTAAGAGAACAATTTAATACAGATAAAAGTACCAGAAATAGAATATTATGAAGTAGAATTTGAAAAATGAATTATGTATAAAAGATGAACATGTGCTTCCTAAAGTGTACAAACTTTGGTTGAGATTTGAAATGGAAGAAGAGAGCCAGTTTGGTATAGTGGTTGAAGTGCTGGCCTAGATATTAGGTATGTTTACCAGCTTAAATTATTTATAAAAGTAATAAAGTCAGAATACAAATAATAAATAAATGCCTAAGAACTTTGGTTATAATATTCAAATGGATCAATTATGGGAGAGAATGTGATTAAAATGCCTTGGTAAGGCCACACTTGGAATACTGCATCCAGTTTTGGTCGCCATGATGTTAAAAAATATATGGAAACTTTAGAAAGAGTGCAGAGAAGAGCAACAAAGATGATTAGGGGACCGGAAGCTAAAACATATGAAGAATGGTTGCAGGAACAGGGCATGGTGAAGTCTAGTGAAGAGAAGGACACATGATAGCAGTGTTCCAATATTGCAGGGACTACCACAAAGAAGAAGGAGTCAAGCTATTTTCCAAAGCACCTGAGGGTAGAGCAAGAAGCAATGGGTGGAAACTAATAAAGGAGAGACGCCACTTAGAACAAAGGAGAAATTTCCTGACAGTTAGAACAATTAATCAATGGAACAACTTGCCCCCAGAAGTTGTGAATCCTCCAAAACTTGAAGCTTTTAAGAAGATGTTGGATAACCATTTGTCTTAAGTAGTGTAGGGTCTCCTGCCTAAGCAGGAGGTTGGACTAGAAGACCTTCAAGATCCCTTCCAACTCTGTTATTCTAAAAGATTTGAAATTCACATTATCATGTAATTTAAAGGAGAACTTTTATAAAATCATGTACCATTGGTATATGTCACCCGAGAAGTGATGACATGTAGAGAAACTGTCTAAGATATATAAAGGTACCTATAATTACTGTTGGAAACATAAGAAGTACAAAGGGACATTTTACCATGCATGATGGACTTGTATAAAAAAGTACTTAACACAAATACATAAGTTGAGGAGGAGAGCTTTAAAAATTTACATTCCAATGAAACGGGAACTTTTCTATTTAGGATTTTTCTTACTAGGGCATATGGATAGTCAACTAGAAAAGACTCATATGTATGGTAATTGCAAAGTTATCATCTGCCCAAAGATGGAAGAATACAAAAATACTCACAATGGAGGAATGGATTGTGAAGATGGAAGCACTTATAGAAACACTGATGTGTTTGATTAAGAAAGGAACATCAATTATCTTTATAGAAAACTGGAACACCTTTGCGGGGGGGGGGGGGGTTGTTAGACAAAAATGAATGGCTGATTATGAAATTTACTGATGAAAAAGGATGCGATCTGGGTCAGTCACAGGGACCAGAGGTTTAATCTTGCGAGGTTTCAGATTTGTGCTGGAGCTCATCCTCAGGGAACTTCTCTCTACTGGAATGAGGATGGGCTCAGAAGACTAACCTTCTGTTTGCAGTGATCAACCGAGATGGGATCCTGCAACATTATCCTGAGACAAATATATTTGCCTTCAGTCGTGATTAAACAGGGTTGTTTATGTGAAGAAGGGAACCCTGATAGGTAATTTGGGAGGATGGAAATGGTAAAAATCATGTTTGTAACTGCTGCAAAGAAGATCAGAATTAGTTTCTCAGATATCTTTCTTTCATTTTGTCTTTTATTCTTTCTCACTTCTTTTATTTTTTCATACCATTTTCTTTTTTCTTTTCTACTTTTTATGTTTCTGCAAGTTTTTTTAAATTCTGTGTAAATTCTCTTTCAATAAAAATTATATATATTATAGTTTATATACCAGCGTTGGCAAACCTTTTTGGCACTGAGTGCCAAAAGTAGAGTGTGTGTGCGCATGCAGGGGAGTGCCAGAAACTGGAGAGCAGTTTCCCGGCACGCATGCATGCTAGGGAGTTGCTCTTCTGGTTTCCGGTGCTCCCCCATGCGAAAACCAGCTGGCCAACGCGAATGTGTGCACCGGACCCCAGAAGAGCAGCGGGTGATGGCTGGCGTGCCCGAAGAGATGGCTCTGTGTGCCACTTTTGGCACACATGCCATAGGTTCGCCATCACGGTTATATGCTATGTTTATTATATGCTTAGTAGTGAGATCTTGTAAAGCAGGGGTCTCCAACCTTTGCAACTTTAAGTCTGAAGGACTTTAGCTCCCAGAATTCTCCAGCCAGCAAAGCTGGCTGGAGAAGTCTGGGAGCTGAAGTCCTGCAGACTTAAAGTTGCAAAGGTTGGAGATCCCTGTTGTAAAGGAGCAAAATAACCTACTGAAATGGTCATAAATACTTCAGTTCTTGTTTGACTTCATGTGTCTCCTTCTCTGATTATTATCATATACAGTATTTTCTATTTTATTTACTGTTGTTTTATCAAAACTGCATATTGGGGGGTCAGGGATATAATTGTAGTTACAAAACTGTTGCTTTAGTCTCCTGTGGTCTGAACTTATCCAACTCTGCTATTTTCCCCCACTTTCATCTGAAATCTTCCTTGCTTCTTTCATTTGGTGCATATGAGCAGGGCATCTACATAGCAAACTTTATCCACTATCATTGCCTCAAGGAAGGAAGGAAGAAAAGAAATCTTTGTTTTTTGGAGATACTATCCACGATAGGGGAACTAATTAGAACTGATAGCAAGCAAATGATTTGTTTTTCTTATATTATGTTTAACAGCATGAAGTCTCAGCAATTTAAGTTCTCTTGCATAAAGTCTCTGAAATGCTTTGCTTGTTCAAACGCAAGATGACTTTATTAAATTTACATTAACAATTATGCAACTCTCCTTACACCAAATCTTTGTTATGTTAGGCGAGTAAAAAGAAAGCTTTTCCTTCTAATTACCTCCAGTTTGGTTTAGTGAGGATAGACACTTTCCCAGTTCTCTCCATAAATCTGTAATAATGTATTGCAGTTTTATTACTGGAAATAATTACTCACACAATTTAGGTAGCTTATTGGATTCAGATGTCAGCTTTCCCCTCCCTCCCTCATTCTTTCCTTGTTCTGTGCCACATTTCCTTAACTAAAATTTTGTTTTCCTATTATTATTATTATTTTTAATTAAATTTATATCCCGCCCTTCTCCACGAAGGACCCAGGGTGGCACACAGGAATTATTAAAAACATATAAATAGCAAAAATACAAAATTTAAAAACATATTCAATTACAAATCCTATGCTAAAATCCAAATTAAAACCCCAATTTAAAACTATCTAAAATAGCCCCAACGGGAGGTTACGCTAGGCCGGCTTGTTGAAAGAGATTATATCTTATAAACCAGCGATGGCGAACCTTTTTTGGCTCGCGTGCCATAAGTGGGGGGAGCACAGGGAGGTCGTGTGCGGGCATGCCACACCCATAATGCAATGCATGCACGCACTACAGACACGATCCCCCATTTTTTGCATGCTTTTTTCGCCCTCCCCAGGCTCCAGAGGCTTTATAGGAGCCTGGGGAGGGCGAAAACAGTCTCCCCCCCAGAGGCCCTCCGGAGGCTTCAGCAACCTTCAGGAAGCTTCCCTGAAGCCCCCGGAGCACTCAAATTGACGCTCCAAGCAAATTGAAGGTCACTTCCGGTTTCGGCGGCGCGTCATTTTGAATGCTCCAGAGGCTTCAGGGAAGCCTCCTGAAGGTTGCTGAAGCCTCTGGAGGGCCTCTGGAGGGCCTGGGAAGCCTCCAGAGCACTCAAAATGATGTGGGAAGCCTCCTGAAGTTCCCTGAAGCCTCTGGACCACTCAAAATGACGCTCCAAGTAAATCAGACATCACTTCCAGTTTTGGTAGCACGTAATTTTGAGCGCTCCGGAGGCTTGTGGGAAGTTCATGAAGCCTCCGAAGGGCCTCGGGGGGGTGGGAGGCTCTTTTCGCCCTCCCCAGGCTCCTATAAAGCCTCTGGATCCTGGGGAGGGTGAAAAAAACATGCAAAGAAGGTAGAATTCAGCTGACCAGCACGCGCATGCGCGCTGGCCAGCTAACAGGGCATCGCCTCGCCTGCTCTGACAAATGGTTCCGCATGCCACCTGTGGCACGCGTGCCATAGGTTCACCATTACTGTTATAAATAAGGTGACCAGACGTCCTGCTTTCGGCGGGACAATCATGCTTTTCAAGAATTAATCCTGCACCCCGCCGCCTCTTAAAAATGTCCAGCTTTTTGCCTGGAGAGGCGGTGGGGGGCGGCCGGCCGGTGGCTGCTCTGCATGCGCTCAGAGGTGGCCTGCGGCCAGGGCAGCAGCGCGGGCAGGAAGCGGCGGCCAGAGCAGGGAGGGCCAGTGAGGGAGGAGCGAGAAATCTGCTTCTGGGTTCAGTTCCAAGTGGGGGAAAAAGACACTGGAAACATGGTGAGGCGGCTTGGAAAGATGGTTTAATGGTGGACAGGATCTCATGGTTTGAGCTCCTGACCAGAAAAGGGGGGTTGTTACATGCTTCCAGATGTTGGGTGAAGAAGAAAAAGAGACCGAGGTGCTGAGAGTGCCCTGGTTTTACACCCTCTGTTGGGCCCCACCCCAGAGCTTCTGGTTCCTGTGTAAGAAATGCATTCTGATTGGTAGCGAGACTCCCAGGGGGTGGTGCAAGGGCAACTCCCTAGGCTGTGCTGAGTCTCAAGCTTGTTTGTCCTGCTGGCTGGTGCAATCCTCCCAGGTGCCGTGTGGTAAGATGGGTAGAAGGCTAATCCTCCCTTTGTTATGCAGAGTAGACTAGCACAGGCTTTTTAATGCCGCATTGTCAAAGGTGTGGACTATTAAGAGTAAGTTGGTTTCCTGCCTAAAAGCATGTTCCTCCATTTCCTATCCAGGGAAATAAAATATCCTGCCTTTTCAATATTTCCCAATATTTAATTTTTATAGAAGAGGGGTGGTGTTAACTTCCTACACCTTTTAAACCATAAAATATGAGATCTAAACAAACAACCAAAAATAAATAAATAAATAGCTTAACATGAAGGCCCTTTGTGCCCAGTCTCAAAAAATGAACTCACGACACTGTTTTCCCAAAGGTGCTTTTCCAAAAGGTAAATGGGACTGTCTTGGTTCTGTTCCCCCCCCCCCACCTTGAAAACAGCTTCTTCAGTTCTGAACTGGAAAAAACCTCTTAGATGAAAAACGAAATGTTTTCAAGAAAAATAAAACCAACCAACAAAAGCCGTTGCCAGTTTTGGAAAAGTACCTTTGGGACAACCATGGGGACTCTATTGATTGAGTGATGCTCTGGGACTACCAATAGTTGGAGGCAGTGGTGGGTTCCAGATCCCATTGCAACCGGTACACTGCAATGGGGCTGGGCGTCCACCACGTGCACATGCACAGCACGTATGCCGTGCACACATACATACTTACCGCCCGCGACACTCCAGTTGCTCTCTGGAGCATCACGCAGGTGCCGTATGCTCCACACCTGTGTGTGAAAGTCCCAATCAGCTCAAATACAGGTAAGGAGGGCAAGCAGGCAGGTGGGTCCTCTGGAGCACCGGTATGCCTGTACTGGGGCGTACTGGTCGTATCCCACCACTGGTTGGAGGCAGGCACCAACTGACCATTATTTTGCAGGCTCTTCCCTGTCAACTGCGCAAAGGAGCTTTGACTGCAATTTGGCATTTTGAGATTGGAAGGAGTTGAAACAATTGTTTTTCTACTTTCGGCTGCTTGGAGTGAAGAAACCATAAAACGTGTAGAGGTGTCCTTTGTGACCCAGTAGATCTCCCAATCAAATGAAAGACAAAGGATATGTTTTTTTTCTAAGGCATGCAGCTATGCCAAAACGATTCGTTAGTGACAAGAGCTAGGAATGCAGTTGTCCTCCAGTTAAAGGGATCAGTTGTATCACTTGAATCTCCCAGCTCTGAAAAAGGAATAATAACAACAACAACAACAATAACAACAACAATAATAATAATGGGATTATTATGGAAATCCCATAATTCCTTGATGGGAACTATCAAGAAAGAAATGGAAGGTTTAATACTGGCCGCTCAAGAACAAGCACTACAAACTAAGGCCATGAAAGCAAAGATTCAAAAATCCACTGACAACCCAAACTGCCGACTTTGCAATAACAAAGTCGAAACTGTTTCACATTTAATATGTGAATGCAGCAAAATCGCACAAACTGATTACAAAGCTAGACACGACCGAATTGCTAAATTAATCCACTGATCATTATGTAAAAAGTATGGTTTACCTGTATCCAGAAAGTCATGGGAACACAAAGTGGAAAAGGTTATCGAGAATGAGAGGGTGAAGATCTTGTGGGACTTTCAAATACAAACAGATCGTCATTTGGAGCACAACACACCAGATATCACGGTTGTAGAGGGCCGAAATGTACAGTTCATTGATATCGCTGTTCCTGGAGATGCCAGAGTCGAAGAAAAAGAACTAGAAAAAATAATGAAATATCGCGACCTGGCCATCGAAACTACACAGCTATGGATGAAGCATGTCACAGTGACACACATTGTCATCGGGGCACTTGGCACCATGTCCAAAAATTTTACTAAATACTGTATATCAGCAAATTGCAGCTTCCTGCAATAACACCAGTGGAACTGCAAAAAACGGCGCTACTTGGAACATCTTACATTCTACGAAGATACTTGGTTGATGACAGCAACTGTATCAACCATTAGCACCAGTCAATAGTATTTGTAATATGCATTTTTAAATGTTCAGTTGTCTGAGTTTCATGTTTTATGAATAAAGTAAATAATAATAATAATTAATGTTGAGATTTACTTACAAGGCAGTTGTGAAGATTATGGAGAAAATTACCTGTGAAATGTTTTGAATGACTGAATATGCGCCATAAACAGCAAGTACGATTATGCATGATTATAGTCAAGCTCTCTTCTCAAGAGGCTGTGTCATTTGGCCTCCCTGGGGTTTTTTTTCTCCTGCCATACCTGAGGCACATCATTTCTTATTTCCTAATTGCACTGCCTGAGGCAGTCCTGAGTTTAACAATACCTTTTTTCCCCTCAGCTGAAATGCATCTTTAATCTTGTCAGAACAAATGCATCCGGGAGCCAAGCATGAAACGTGAACCAACCTGTCAGTTTGTTTCCGTAATGAACTGGGTCCATTGAGCTGGTTCTTTGGGAATTATTTTAGTACTTAGGATCTTAATTCTCATTAGGACTAACTGTATATGCTATATAGTGTTTAGTATGAATTTGGGAGGGATAAATAGTCTTCTGTGTTGCAGTGAGTTTTCAACATCCCATATTAAAATGGCTTCTTATTTGTTTCATGTGCCCTCCCTTGCTTCTTTCTCCACCAGTCTCGCTTCCTTTTCTCAACTTGCCTAATAAGATGAGCTATCTAGCCCAGGCATTGCATGGTCCCTCACATGTGACTAATTCAAGAAGACAGTAGCACACTCAAGATTTTTCTGCATTCAAAGGAGGAGGAGGAGGAAAGCGTCACTGAAATAAGGCCAGTAAATAAATTGGATTTAGAAAGCCACAACCTCAGCTATTCCTCTTCATCCTCTTATTCTCCTAACCAAGGCTAATAAAGGAGGTGCTGGCTTTATAATTTTGTTTGTAAAGCAGATTTCATGTAACAGCAGCTGTTCTCTGCACAGAGAGATTTTCCACGTTCAGCTTCTTTTATTTAATGCACTTTTGCCACATAGAACATATATGTTGAGTCCTCAGCCCAGACAGCAAGTCTGGTAACCTTTGAGTCACCGCATTCCGGAACAGATCAGGCAGCTGTGTTAATTGACTGAGACGAGCTGTCTGGAATCTGTCTGGAAAGGAGTTACATGTTGCAATTGCTTGCTAGGAGTTTCCTGCCTGGTAACTCTATATAAGAGGTTGCCAGAGAAGAAACCTTGTCAGTTGAATTCTTGTGCTGTTGTAAGAGTGTGAATAAACGTTCCTGTTGTTTTGACCATGCCTGGGTCGGAATCCTTTGTCTGATCTAACACTGGCGACGAAGGTGGGATTCAGGCCGTGGCCTTAGAACGCAACGGGTAACGAATACTTCAACAACAGAGCGCAGCGCAACGCACAGCCTCACCATGGCTACGGCGACAATGCCTCCGTTTGCACCGTTCGACCCGATGAAGGAACAATGGGCTTCCTTCTTAGCCCGGTTCGAGTGCTTCTTGATAGCCAGCGACTACGGCGAACTCGCGCCTGCCAGGAAGCTGAGCCTATCCCTCCAGTGCGGCGGCCCTGAATTGTTCGCTACCGCCCGAACCATAGCAGCACCCGCAGCGGTGCATGAAGTGCCGTGGGACGATCTCCTGGGCCGCCTGAGAGCACACTACGCGCCGGCACCTTCCCGCATAGCGCATCGCTATGCATTCAGGCAATGTGTGCAACAGCCGCAACAGTCGGTAGCCGAGTTCCTGCAGAAATTGAGAGCGACCGCAATTCCCTGCGAGTTCCCTGCTGGCTTCCTGGAGGAATCCCTACTGGAGCAGTTTGTATGCGGCGTAAGAGACATCCGCCTAAAGCGCCGCTTGCTTTCAAAAACTGTCCTGACTCTCGAGCAAGCGGTGGAAGAAGCACGCGCGACAGAATTGTCGGAGATCTCCACATCCGACATGGGCCGCGCGCGCCCTCCTCTTTTCCCCACTCCGCGAGCGTGTCTGGTAGACGAAATAGCGCCGCTGGATGAGCTGGAGGAGGAAGACCGTGGGGACTGCATGAGGGTGACCGGGCGCGTGCCGAATCGCGCATTCACACTGCAGCAGAAGTCCGGGAACTGCCTAGGCTGCGGAGGGGCCCACCAGAGACCAGAGTGCCCATTCAAGGCATCGGTGTGCCGCAGATGTGGCAGGAAAGGACACCTAGCAGCTGTGTGCCGTGCTGCCGCTCCAGCGACAACGCCAGCTGCCGCCTCCAGAACCGTTCCACCAGGACAACGAGGGTCGCAGAAGCGTTCAGGACGCTACCAGCCACAGCCGACCGACTGCTTCGCGCTGGCGGAGATGCCCCCAGCTCTAAGCTACGACCAGGCAGAGAGTAGGAGACTGTCAACAGTGGTTTGCTTAGAGGGGGTGGGGGTAAAAATGGAAATAGATTCAGGGTCCTCTAGATCACTCATGTCCTGGGCGCATTTAGTTAAGCTTTGCCCCAAGCTCAGGAAGCGGGATCTCGGCCCCACGGCGACGATCCTGAAAGATTACCAGGGCTCACAAATTCCCATTCTAGGTCTGCACAGAGTGAGAGTAGACTACGGCCCCTTCCACGGATCCCTTCCCATCCTGGTAGTGGCCAAACCCCTAGCTGCCTTGATCGGATTGGACTGGTTTCCAGCCTTGGGACTGTCAGTCCAAGGAGTACCCAGCGTGCCAGCCAGTTCTCCGGTAGACGAAGTAATCAGAGAGTTCAACGACGTCTTTGATGGCAGCTTAGGAACGTACAAAGGCACTCCTGTTTCCCTAAATTTGGACCCCCAGGTTGCTCCAGTCCGCTTGAAGGCCCGCAGGCTGCCGTTCGCGCTGAAGCCCAAGGTTGAAGCGGAATTGGATCGATTGGTGGCGCAGGGCGTGCTCGAACCCGTCGATCAGGCGAAATGGGAGACCCCCATTGTGGTCCCCATTAAGCCCGACGGGTCCGTGAGGATCTGCGCTGACTATAAGTCGACGATCAACCTCGGGCTTCAGGCGAACCCATACCCAGTTCCGGTGGTGCAAGACCTACTCCACTCATTGGGACGAGGTCGAGTGTTCGCGAAACTGGATATGGCGCAGGCCTACCAACAGCTCCCGGTGGATGACGAGGCTGCGGAAGCGCAGACCATCGTGACCCACCGTGGGGCTTTCCGCTGTCGCCGTCTCCAATTCGGCGTGTCCGTAGCCCCGGGGATCTTCCAGAGCCTCATGGAGCGACTGCTCCATGGGCTCCCTGGCGTTGTACCGTATTTTGATGACGTCCTGATTGCTGCTTCCAGCATATCAGAACTCGCCAAAACGTTACGGAAGGTCCTCAGAGTTTTCAGGGGCGCGGGTTTAAAGTTGAAACGCAGCAAATGTACGTTTGCTGCGCCTAGGGTGGAATTCCTGGGTTTCATGATTGATGCCCAAGGAATTCACCCAATCCCCTCCAAGGTCGAGGCCATCCAAAAGGCCCCCACTCCTGCCTCCAAAACGGAGCTGCAGGCATTCCTCGGCCTTTTGAATTTCTACGCGCCGTTTATTCCCCATAAGGCATCGCTAGCCGAGCCGCTGCATCGGTTGCTCGACCGATCCACAGCCTGGCACTGGGGCAGCCGCGAAGCACACGCGTTCGCGGCTGTCAAAGCCATGCTCACGTCAGATGCGGTACTAGTCCAGTACCATGACAGGCTTCCTCTGACGCTTGCATGCGATGCCTCCCCTTTTGGCCTGGGGGCTGTCCTTAGCCACGTCTTTCCAGACGGCTCGGAAGCCCCCATTGCTTTTTACTCCCGGACAATGTCTCAAACGGAGAGAAACTACAGCCAAATCGACAAGGAGGCTTTGGCTGTAGTGTCCGGGATTAAGAAGTTCCACAATTACCTCTATGGGCGGACCTTTTCTGTTGTCACGGACCATAAGCCGCTCCTTGGGCTATTGGCCGGTGACCGTCCGACCCCCCCCCCCCATCCTGTCACCCAGGATGACCCGCTGGACGGAATTCCTGGCAGCGTATGACTATACGCTGCTATACCGTCCTGGCAAGCAGATAGGGCATGCTGATGCCCTAAGCCGCTGCCCTCTCCCGGGGCCGGATCCGGCCCCTGTGCCTGCTCTCTCTGTCCTGATGGTCGCGGAGTCGGACTTGCCCCTGTCCTCTTCCGCCGTTGCCGCTCACACCCGCGCAGACCCCGTCCTCGCCCAGGTCTGCCAATGGGTGCTGAGGGGCTGGCCTTCGGGCAGCGTGGCTGAAAATTTTCGGCCTTACAAGTCACGCCAGCTGGAGCTCTCGCTCCATTGCGGGTGCTTGTGTTGGGGAGATCGGGTCATCGTCCCTTCCCCTCTCCGGCACATGGTTCTTCAGTCGCTCCATGCCAACCACCCAGGCATCGTCCGTATGAAGGCATTGGCCCGGAGCTATGTCTGGTGGCCCGGCATGGACGCTGAAGTGGCGGAATGGGTGGCCACCTGCTCCTCCTGCCAATCGTCCCGGCCCGCCCCGCCGGTCTCCCCGCCGAGGGAGTGGGACGCCCCCAGGTGCCCATGGTCCAGGCTCCACTTGGATTTCGCGGGTCCCTTCCATGGCCAGAATTTCCTCGTGGTGGTGGATGCGTTCTCACGCTGGGTGGAGGTGATTCTCATGGCTTCCACCACAGCGGAGAGCACGGTGCGTGCCTTGCGCCGTCTGTTCGCAACCCACGGGTTGCCGGACGTCGTTGTGTCCGACAATGGACCCCAATTTCAATCCTCCACCTTCTTGGACTTTCTGGCCACCCAAGGGATCCGCCACGCGCCGGTCGCCCCTTATCACCCGGCGTCTAATGGACGCGCGGAACGAGCCGTGCACTCAGCCAAGGAAGCCTTGGCCCGTTTGGATAAAGGGGACTGGCAGGCAAGGGTGGCTGCGTACCTTTTGGGACAGCATGTCACACCTTGCCCGGCCACAGGGAAAAGCCCCGCGGAGCTCTTGATGGGCCGACGCTTGCGGACCACTCTGGACAGACTGCACCCCGATTACGACGGGTTGCAGAGGGGCAACCTGCAGATTCCCACTCCTCGTTTATTTGAAATTGGGGACCTGGTTTGGGCAAGGAACTTTTCAGGGGAGCCGCGATGGGTTGCCGCAACCATTTTGGACGTAACCGGACCCTGTTCTTACAGAGTCGGCCTTCAGGATGGATCCGAGTGGCGGCGCCACCTGGATCAACTGAGGCGCCGCCTGCCCGAAACAGCAGTCACCACGCCAGGCCGTTCCTGCCCGTTGGCCCCCGTTGGGCCGTTGTTCTCTGCTCAAGCCGAGCAGTTACTTGGAACCCCGGAGTCCCTAGCCGGTCCAGACCTCGTATCAGCGGGAACAGCACGGGGAGACCGCCAGGACCTCACAACCCAATCTGACTCTCAGCTGGGGGCCTCGCCCATCGGAGAACCACCCTACCAGAATAATACTCGCCAGCAAATGTCAACTACCCCAAGCCCGGTCGCCACGCCCCCTCGCCCGGACTTGCTAGGGTCGCCATTGCCGCCTACGGCGACTCCACCTCCGAGGGCAGGCCGCGGTGACGTAGGCGAAGGCTCCGTGTCCCACAGAGAGGAGCGTCCTCAAGAACTAAGGCGGTCAGGGCGGACCCGACACCGCCCCGCCTATCTGAACGACTACGCGTGCGCATGTACTGTGTTGGACAGAGAACCTAGACACATGCGCACTGACTATGGGGGAAGGAGTGTTGAGTCCTCAGCCCAGACAGCAAGTCTGGTAACCTTTGAGTCACCGCATTCCGGAACAGATCAGGCAGCTGTGTTAATTGACTGAGACGAGCTGTCTGGAATCTGTCTGGAAAGGAGTTACATGTTGCAATTGCTTGCTAGGAGTTTCCTGCCTGGTAACTCTATATAAGAGGTTGCCAGAGAAGAAACCTTGTCAGTTGAATTCTTGTGCTGTTGTAAGAGTGTGAATAAACGTTCCTGTTGTTTTGACCATGCCTGAGTCGGAATCCTTTGTCTGATCTAACAATATACATTCATTTTTAAACGTGCACATTCTCGTGGGGTCTTGTTCACTTGATTAAAATTGCACATCGCTGCTTTGCTGCTGGTGTTACCTCAATCCCACCTAAGGATTAGGAAAGTTAGGCGGCCACTTTCAAGGGTCTGAATTGAACAGTCATGGAAACAACTTCTCCTCCTCCTTATTTAATTGTGAGTCAGATTGTTTTCCTCTTTTTCACAAAGAAGAGTCAAATAATGAGATGTGATGAAACCTGTTTCTTGGAAGATATCCTCTGACTGAAGACTGTAGGCCTAAACATCAAGAATTAGAGGCAGGAAGAGGCACTGGGTAGACTCAACTGGCCAATCAACAGATGTTAGCCTCTAGGAAGGTGATTGAGGAGCTGGTCAATCTTCCTCATAATGCTGAGAATGTAATATATCTATTTAAACTACCATAGAAACAGTCTGTAGAGATTTTCAGTCATCCAGGTCATGGTTGTGCCAAAGGCAACTGGACTTTCTTGTTTTTTCCTTTGAAGACATTTAGCTTCTCATCCAAGAAGCATCTTCAGCTCTGACAGGATAGTGGGGAACGGAGGAATTTATATTCCTTGAAGAGAGCTCATTATTTGCATCCTTTTAGAAGGTCTTTGAATAAAGTGGGACTCCGTCGATGGGGGGGGGAGCATGCATGCGCGTGCCTGCGCAGAAGGCGTCGGGGCAGGGGCGCGCTCCCAACAGCCGCTGCGGGGGCCACTTTAAAGGCAACGGCGGCGGACCGATCCGGCGGCTCTCAGTGCGTGAGGGACGGCCTTCGGGGCGGCTGCTGGGTCTGGCGGCGGCGCAGGAGGTGCCGGCCGAGCAGCGCGATGGCTCCGAGCGCTGAGTAGTGCTCCTGTCCTGATTCCTCCTGGTTCCTGTAGCCTGCAATTTTTCTCTGGATATCCATTACTACTCACACACCATTCAAATGGTGTTCATCCCAAATTGTATATCCAAAAGCTCAGTATAAACCCTTCCATTCCCCACTATCCTGTCAGAGCTGAAGAAGCTCCTTGGATGAGAAGCAAAACATCTCCAAAATAAAAACAACAACAAGAGAGTCCAGTTGCCTCCTTTGGGACTACTATAGAAATAATTTTCAAAAGGACATCTGAGCATATACCTGAGCATGCAAAGCTTTTATGTCCTGTTTTGGGGTGAAGTAATTCCATGTTTGGTAATGAGTTGGTGGTTTATCTCTTTGTCTATTTGTGCCCAATTTTCTTTCAGTAATTTCAAGGCAGCCCACCTAAGATGACACACTATACTTACTGAAGTTCATGAGGTGAATCTCTGGCATTTCCAAGCAAGGCTAGGGGAAAATAAATGCTTGAAACCATGGCGACCTTCTCTGTTGATAATATGAGGTGAGATGGACCAATTCACATTATAAATAGCTTTGAGATACAGTTATATGGAAAGTAGAATAGAGGCACAATAAGCATGCAAATACAATATAAAAACAAACATTATAAGAGGCTTTATTTCACTAGGTTAAGCATGCTTAGAAATCTGTAAGACATGAAAGATGCGGGTTAGATCTAAATCCCACAAAGTCTTTTCTATTTCATGTTTCTGGTATAAAAGCAACAATAATGTTTGATTTTTTAATAACCAATAGTTAGAAAAACACACAGTTTTCATAATTTGTAGGTTGAATACATTTGTTATTTATTGTTATTCAGAGAAATCTTTAAAACAACTAAAACTAAAACACATACACCCACCTGTTTCCAGTCATCCTGGATTCAGAATAGCTATCAATATTTACTTTTAGACATTTTTTTAAATAAAGAACCGAGTAGTGCATTTTGAAAATGCAATTTATTATTGATGTTTGCCAGGGAAAAAGAGACTTATTGGGTTCTGACTGAAAATGAATATTTGAAGAATTGGGCTAATGCAGGGGTCTGCAAAGTCGGCTCTTTTAAGACTGGTGGACTTCAACCCCCAGAGTTCCCCAGCCAGCATAGCTGGCTGGGGAACTCTGGGAGTTGAAGTCCACCAGTCTTAAAAGAGCCGACTTTGCAGACCCCTGGAATGCATTTGTTTGAAAAATGATTGCTTTTCTGTTTAAATAAAGTTTAAACTTCATAATCAAGTTTAAGCCAAATCAGTTTGCCCATTTTGGATATAGAGAACTGTCATATCCACAAGGATACCCAGTGGGGTTATTAACCACTAAGAAGACTAAGCACGTGCTTTAGGGCACCAGGCCCAAAGGGGGCCCCACAAAGTTGAGAAAGAAAAATAAAACGAATGGAGATTTGAACAGTATGTACAAAGGAGGGGGGCACCAAGATTTAATACAATACAATAGCAGAGTTGGAAGGGACCTTGTAGGTTTTCTAGTCCAACCCCCTGCATGGGCAGGAACCTTATACCTTATTTCAGACAAATGGCTGTCTAACATCTTCTTAAAGACTTCCAGGGTTGGGGCATTCACAACTGCTGGAGGCAAGCTGTTCCAGAGGTTAATTGTTCTAACTGTCAGGAAATTTCTCCTTAGTTCTAAGTTGCTTCTCTCCTTGGTTAGTTTCCACCCATTGCTTCTTGTCCTGCCCCCAGGTGCCTTGGAGAATAGTTTGACTCCCTCTTCTTTGTGGCACCCTCTGAGATATCGGAACACTGCTATCATGTCTCCCCTGGTCCTTCTCTTCATCAAACTAGACATACCCAGTTCCTGCAACCGTTCTTCATATGTTTTAGCCTCCAGTCCCCTAATCATCTTTGTTGCTCTTCTCTGCACTCTTTCCAGAGTCTCCACGTCTTTTCTACATCGTGGCGACCAAAACTGTGTGCAGTATTCCAAGTGTGGCCTTACCAAGGCACTATACAGTGGCATTAACACTTCACGCGATCTAGATTCTATCCCTCTGTTTATGCAGCCTACAACTGTGTTGCCAGTGCTTAGGGCACCAGTGAGCCTTAATCTGCCACTGACGATACCAGTGATGTGTTTGCAACAGCTCTACTCTATCTGAAGTCCTTCAAATGGGTTGAACTACAACATCCATTATATCTGAGCACATTGTTGATTGGGATTGTTGGAAGTTGTGTTCTAGCACATTTAGAAAGTGCCAAATTGAGAAGGGATAAAGCCACAGTTCTTAAATATTTAAGTATCTATTTTCCATTGGATTCGTAAAAAAATTCATGTTCATGTTGAAAAAAGTCCAAAATGGATAGAGAAGGGAAATATTTTCTAGGTGTTACCAAGGAATGGAAATTGGTTGAATTTAAACTTATCTCTTTGGAACTAAACTTCATTTAAAAAAAATATTTTTAATGTTTAAAAAAATCATTGGAAAAATCTGCTGAAATTGGGCCTGAAACCTGTAAGTTAAATAGAATAAATTGCTTCTGATCTGTTACCTCTGAACCTGTGAAGCAGGGCAGAACAGTAAATAAACAGCTCTAGCAGCTGAGTCTCTAAGATGGAAGGCTGGAGATTTAAGTCCTCTTAGATTTTACATTTTGACAATGCCTCCCATGTTGTCTTTGCAGCTTGGCCGTTCCCAAGGGGACCACCTTTATTTGCCCTACTAGCTTCAGTGTTTGAAAAAGCTAGGATGCTGCCTCTTAGTGATTAAAAGATTAAAAATGCAATAGTAGAAATATTTTCTATATTGCAATTTTCTGACTGGGAAGCCCAAAGGTGTGTGTCTAAAACAGTGGTGGGTTGCAGGCGGTACACCCTGGTACGGAATTCTGGAGGGCCGTACGGTACCGTTCCGGTACAGTGCTCCGGAGGGCCCATCCACTTGCCTGCCTTACGAGGTTCCTTACCTGTCTTTAACCTCTTTGGCCCTTCCGCGCTCAGCACATACAGCGCTTATGCGATGCTCCGCCGAGGAGCTGGAGCACCGCGGAGGCTCACGGAGACGCTGCTGGATGGTAAGATGCATGCGCGCACTGCACACGTTCATGTGGAGGACTCCGGGCCCTGTTGCAACCGCACCAGTTGCAACGGGATCCGGAACCCACCACTGATCTAAAGGTTTTAGCCTTTCTTTCATGGTCACTAATAATAATAAAAGTAACTGAATGACATGATTAATACAACATTGAATTGTCCCGCAGTGAGTTGGCCTGTGGTGAGTTGGTCATGGCAAGTTGTCTGTGGCAAGTTGTGATGGCGAACCTGTAGCCAGCCATTTCCCAGCCCAGCTCTACCATGCATGCGCATATGCCTCCCGCAGGCCAGCTGGTCTTTGGGTTTCTGCTGCGCATGCACAGGGTGGGGCCTTCACCGATCTCCGCAGATTGGGGAAGGTGCAAAAGGCAGGAATGTAGGAGAAAGCCTGGGCATGCAGGGGGGAGGGGCTGAAAAGCCTCCTGCATCAACCTGGAAGCCTGGGGGTAGGGCTGATGTGCAGGGAATGTGTGCTCATGCACAGGGAACATGTGGGGGCATTCTCATTGCCTTTTGGGGATTGGGGCATGCATGCATGCATTTGCATGCACACGCCCGTGCTTTGGACACTCGGCACCAAAAAGGTTTACCATTACCGTCCTAGAACCTCAAAGGCTCCAGCATCTACAACCTAATTATGGCCCAGAATAGAACCAGAAGCTCAGCAAAGGCAGAGCAGAAGCAAGTGCAACCTTCCAAATTTGCTTGTGTGTCTAGATTCCTGTACCCCACTGGTAGTTGAGGAGTCTTTCTTTCTGATTTGGGGGAAGCTCCTCTTGCTCTCATATTGTTGCTGAAAGATGCCATGCAAACTCTGGCATTCTACTCTATGGAAGACTACCCCGGGTTTGCTGAAGTCCCTCTTACCCTGCCTATAAAATCATGCATGGTGTGGACAAAGTAGAAAAGGAAAAACTGTTTTCCCTATCGCACAACACTAGAACTAGGGGGCACTCCATGAAACTTTTGATAGCTAGACCTCAAACAAATAAGAGGAAGTACTTTTTCACCCAGAGGATCACTGGTCTATGGAACTCCCTGCCAGAAGAAGTGGTGACAGCTGTCAGCCTCGACACCTTTAAGAAAGGATTAGACGAGTTCATGGAGAACAAGGGTATCAATGGCTATCATTGTGGATGCCTAAGGACACCCTCCGGGTTGGAGAGATAGGCAGGATATCTCTCAATGCCATTTGCAGGGAATCATAAGCAGGTGAAGACATCTGCTTGGGAAGACCCTGAAGCAAATGGGGAGCCACTGTGTGAGACAGAATGCTGGACCAGATGGGCTGTGGCCTGTTCCAGCAAGGCTGTTCTTATTTATTTTTTTTATTTTTTATTTTATTTACATTTATGTTCTTATGTTCTCACCATCCCAATTACATGATTGTCCACTGGGGTAAACTAGATAAGAATTACAACCAGATCATAATTTTACTTTTTCATGAAGCTACATTGACAGAATCATTCCATTCTGAAAGTACAATTGTCTCTTGGCCCATCTCCTTTACAGCCAGATAAATTAGAGAGAGTTTCTTGCCTTTTCTATATCCAGTGGCAGGCTATGCTGTCTCTTAGGATGCCATTAGTAGCATTTTTTTGCTCTGTCTCCCAAGGCCTTTCCTACATATCCTGGTACTTTTGTCCCTGAGGCTGTTTTTTCCATGAACATGATCTAGTCTCAATCCTTTCTTGAAACATTGTAGGTTACAAAGTGAAGAGCTTGGGTGCCTCCTCCTTCCATTATTTTAGTACTTTTGATATTCTCCTCTTTAAAAACACCTGGACTAATAATAATATTTCCCAACTTAGTTTTCAACTGTGTTTGCAGTCAGGGTTGGTTTTGTTTTTGGCTTCAGAGAAATTTGATGACAGGGCCACCAAACATGGGGTCATCTAGCAGGTATGAGAGCATTTTCTAAACAGAAAAAGAAAACCCAAAACAGACCAATCAATAAACTCTTTGGATTATCAAGTCTCTTTCATGTGATTTTACAAGTTGAGTTTAAAATGGGCCATGTGGCTTTGGTAACCATGTTGATTTTTTTGGCCCGCCAAAATCTGTATGTACAGTATATTTACGTGTATATTCTTTATTTGCCTAATAAGAGCAATAATGGATTCTATATAGATAAATTCTTAGGTACCAAAAGGCAAAGAAGGAAGCATTTTGCATTAGCCTGCATTCTTTTAAAGCTGCTGTGTCAATCTGGCACATGAGCCATGTAATCCCATATGCTAAGCTGGTAGAGTCTGATCTCTTACGAAGCCCATTTGTGCTAGGCTGCAAAGCATTGTTCTGCCAACAAGCTGATAGCCAGAGACATTGAATTATAGCCAAGAACTTGGCCGAACTTGGAATTGCGATCCAATACCCGAAATGTTAGATGCACTCTTAATATTTCAAGGATGGCAGTCATCCAGAGTATCATCAGCAATGTCAGGAATAGAACTGCAACCGTGTTGAATGGAATCCTCCTGAGTGTGTGTCTGTGTGATTGTGAAAGTTTCATGTGAATGCCTGCCAAGAACTACCACACTGTAGCCTTGTATCTCAAGGGGATATTCATTGGCAGTTCCCACACTCTTTTAAGCATGTGTTTCTTTGTTGAAGAAAAAAATAATCTTATTTGGATTTCACTTTCTGTTTAAGGTATCAGCCTTGGGTCTACTTCCCTTTAAGTCTAAGTTCATTTGGTTCACATCAGGCTTTGGTTTCAAATAGGAGGGTTGTTGAATTTGGTTTTTTTTAGTATAAATATTTGTTTATTTGTTTACTGGTTTTGTTTACTGTTTGGATTTGGTTTTTTTAGTATAAATATTTGTTTATTTGTTTACTGGTTTAGCTGTTATGCTGTGAATGTCTATGGAGATTCAAATAGGATGGTTGTTGAATTTGGTTTGCTAGTATAAATATTTGTTTACTGGTTTAGCTGTTAAGCTTTGAATATCTATGGAGATTCTCAGTCATGAAGATCATGGCTGTCCCAAAGATGCTTGGGATCTTTGGGACAGCCCCCCACCCCGGCAACTGGACTTTCTGGTTTTTCTTTCAAAATGTTTCACTTCTCATCCAAGAAGCTTCTTCAGCTCTGACTGGATGGTGGATCCTTCCATTTCCCACCATCTAGTCAGAGCTAAAGAAGTTTCTTGGATGAGAAGTGAAACAGCTTCAAAGAAAAACCAGAAAGTCCAGTTGCCTCTTGAAAAAAAACCACACCTTTGTTATGTTGTGAACTAATTTTGTAATTGCTCAGCTTTTCTGAATTATACTGCATCTTTATAGAGGGGCATAATAAATGTTATTCTGTACTTTATATAACAAACTCAACAAATCTTTCCAAACTCAATTGCAGAAAATATGACTTCAGCAACAGAGTGGTCAATACCTGGAATGCTCTGCCTGACTCCATTGTTACATCCTCAAACCCCCACAACTTCAACCTTAAACTGTCTACTGTGGACCTCACCTCATTCCTAAGAGGTCCATTAAGGGGGCATCATAAGCACACCAGAGTGCCTACCATCCCTGTCCTACTGTCCCCATTTATTTCTATTTCTTTCTTTCACTCATGTCCATGTTTATATTTATACCTGCTATCTTGTACATGTTTGACAAACTAATAAATACAAATACAAATGCAAATATTACTACTATCCGGTGGCTATCCGGTGGCTAGCTTTTCACCAGCACTTGAACTTCCATAAGCATAAAGCATGACTAAATCATCACTATCTAGCAATGTTGCTTTTTGTTCAGGAGATATATCTTTGCGAGATATTAAAACTTTGGGTGTATAATGCACATTATCCCAATTTTCTTGGAATCATTATAATTTTCAGGCAAAAACCTTATGAAGAGAAATGTTTCTGGATACGCAATGTGCTGTCTTTGAGATATTGCTAATATGTTTTAATAATCTGAGGCAGCATGGCCAAGAGCGAGGGATGCTGGGAGAGGTAGTCTAGCAATATTTGGGACATCTGTTATGCACCCATTCTTTATAGCAGGAGATCTGACTGTGATGTAGAGCGGCATAGGAAAAACTAATGCTAAATTTAATATTGATATTAATATTGCATTGGTTCTTCAGGGCAAACTAACACAGATATGCATTTCTTGACTGAAGAAGCAAAGCAATACAAAAGTTTATTCTCCTGGGCTTTAATAGATTTGTGAGCTATTTTTCACTAAACTACTTGTAGCTATTGCCCAATTCCTCAAAATATAGCACACCAATTTGCCATGCCCTGGCACACTTGTGGAAGTGCTCCCTGTAATCTTTCTTGACACATGTACACCAGAGGTGGTATTCAGCAGGTTCTGACCAGTTCTGGAGAACTGGCAGTGGAAATTTTGAGTAGTTTGGAGAACCGGTAAATACCACCTCTATCTGACCCCACCCCCATCTATTTTCTGCCTCTTGAGTCCCAGCTGATTGGGAGATTTTGCAGTAACCTTCCCATGAGTGGGGAGGGAATGGAGATTTTACAGTATCCTTCTGCTGCCATGCCCACTAAGCCATGCCCACAGAACTGGCAGTAACATTTTTTGAATCCCACCACTGATGTACACATTCTCTATGCAAGTCGGCGCATGACCTGGGATCTCCTATGACAAGAACCATCAATTATTTACTTCTGGCTTAGATTTATGAGCCTTTCCTTTGTTTTCTTTCTACTTATTTTCTATTTCTATTTACATATCTCCCCCCTCCAATATTCCCTAGGAGACTTTAGTTGCCTTTGGAAGTACTTATAGCACATACTAATCAGTTTCCCTATGGATGCTCACAGAAAAAAAAACCTTAGTGTTAAGACTCATTATTGACATCCCAGATGATTTATAGTATTGAAGAAGGGAATGAGTCACTTGCTGACTCAGTGAAACCAAGGTCTTCCCGGTGTGTACAGGAGTGGGTGTACGTGTCTGTATTTAATATTCCCCCCCCCCGCAGCTTCCAAGAACCAAACTGGTATTAGCTGTTGAAATTCAGTAAAATGGCATCACTGTCCCTTTTTCATCCCTTCTCAACTAAAGAAAAAGAAACTCTGATAATGGAGAAGACTCCTGAGAATACCAAGGACAACCAAGAAAACAAACTGATGAATCATCAAATGTGTAAAGTTTTTAATTGATTTTAACCTTTTCTAATTTAAATTCTCAGCACAGACCCTAATTTAATTCCATTTTAAACTGTTATATATTGTATTGTTTTGTATATGTTTTTATATTTCTGTGCACTGCCCTGAGTCCCCTCGGGGAGATAGGGCGGTATACAAAATCGATAAAATCAATCAATCAATCAATCAACCCAGAGTTCTCACTCAAGGCACAATTGATAATTATCCTATGTTATGTGAAGGCCTAGCTCTTTAGAAAAGGCTATAGTGCTGGGTAAGGTGGAAGGAAAGAGAAGAGGATGGATTCAATGAGGTAAATGGACTGAGTTGCAGTGGCAATGTTGACCAGGAATCTAATGTTTCTATTGAAAGTTTTGAGGGAGCATAAGGACCAATGTCAACATTGCCTCTGCAGGCCTTCAAGTTCATGGAAAGTTCCTCAGTAAACACCCAAAGTCCCTAAGATGATACCCAATGTCCTTGGAGGACCTCCTTTGATGGCTATTTCTGTACTTCTTTATTTTTTTATTTTTATTTATTTTATTAAATTTATACCCCGCCCTTCTCCAAACGGACCCAGGGCGGCGCACAGGGATGTTAAAACACATATAAAACATATAAAATTTTAAAAAACTTATTCTAATAGACCCTGCGCTAAAAACCGAATTTAAAAAACCCAAATTTAAAACTATCTAAGAGTCAGTAATGGGGGTTATGCTAGGCCGGCTAGATGGAATAGGTGTGTCTTCAGACACTTGCGGAAGAGGCGGAGGTCAGAGATGGTGCGGAGTTCAGGGGGTAGGTCGTTCCAAAGGGCAGGGCCCGCCACAGAGAAGGCTCTTCCCCTGGGTGTCGCCAGTCGGCATTGTCCAGCCGACGGCACCCTGAGGAGGCCCTCTCTGTGGGAGCGTATCGGTCTGAGGGATGTATGGGGCAGGAGGCGGTCTCGCATATAACTAGGCCCCGAGCCATGGAGCGCTTTAAAGATGGTCGTTAAAACCTTGAAGCGCACCCGAAAGACCACAGGGAGCCAGTGCAGCTCGCGCAGGATAGATGTTATGTGGGAGTGTCTAGGCGCTCCCGTAATCACCCGCGCGGCTGCGTTCTGGACTAGCTGCAGCTTTCGGGTGCACCTCAAGGGGAGCCCCATGTAGAGAGCATTACAGTAGTCAAGTCGAGAGGTGACGAGTGCTTGAGTGACTGTGCGTAAGGCACCCCGGTCCAGTAAGGGGCGCAATTGGCGCATCAGGCGTACCTGATGAAATGCCCCCCTGGCCACGGCTGCCACATGATCTTCCATAGACAGCCGGGAATCCAGGAGGACACCCAAATTGCGCGCCCTCTCCACGGGGGCCGGTGTTTCGCCCCCAATGGCCAGAGTTGGAATAATCTGGCTGAACCGGGGCGCCGGAAGCCACAGCCACTCAGTCTTGGACGGGTTGAGCCTGAGTTTGTTACCACCCATCCAGATCCGTACGGCCTCCAAACACCGGGACATAACCTCGACGGCATCGTTGGGGTGGTCTGGGGTGGATATGTACAACTGAGTATCATCAGCGTACAGATGATATCCCACCCCAAAACCACGGATGATCTCACCCAGCGGCTTCATATATGTGTTGAACAGTAAGGGCGAGAGGACCGACCCCTGAGGAACCCCACATATGAGGGACCTCGAGGCCGACCTCTGCCCCCCTGCCAACACATATTGCGACCGACCAGAGAGGTAGGATGAGAACCACCGCAGAACGGTGCCTCCCAACCCCAACCTCCCCAGTCGGTGCAATAGGATACCATGGTCGATGGTATCAAAAGCCGCTGAGAGGTCTAATAGGACTAGGATAGAGGAATATCCTCTATCCCGCGCCCTCCAGAGATCATCAACCAACGCGACCAATGCCGTCTCGGTGCTGTGCCCGGGTCGGAAGCCGGACTGGCGCGGGTCTAGATAATCAACTTCCTCCAAGTGTCGCGGAAACTGTTGGGCCACCACACTCTCAACAACCTTCACTAAAAAGTGGAGGTTGGAGACGGGATGATAGTTCTCTAATAATGCTGGATCCAGGGACGGCTTCTTGAGGAGGGGCCTCACCACCGCCTCTTTCAGGACGGCAGGCAAGGACCCCTCACTCAAAGATGCGTTGACAATGCCCTGGAGCCAGCCTCGTGTCATCTCCCAGGATGCCAGTACAAGCCAGGAGGGACACGGGTCCAATAAACATGTGGTAGCCCTAAGTCTCTTTGACAGCTTGTCCATATCCTCGGTGGTAACAAAATCAAACTCCTCACAGGATGGTGTCACAAGAACAGCCTCGGCCTGCTCGACTGGACCACTGTCGATGGAGGGTAGCTCGTTCCGAATCCGAGTGATTTTCTCCTGCAGATAAATCCCAAATTCCTCTGCTCGACCCTGTAAAGGGGCTTCCCGCGGCCTCTGTTGAAGGAGGGAGCGGGTCACCCCAAACAGGGCGGCAGGGCGGTTATCTGCGGATGCAATAAGAGTGGCACAATACTCACGTTTGGCCACTTTTATCGCCACTAAGTAAGTCCTAATATGGTCTCTCACTAGTGTTCGGTCGGCTTCGGAGTGAGAAGATCTCCATCTGCTCTCTAGGCGTCTCTTGTAGCGCTTGTGGCGCTTCATCTCCCTAAGCCCCTCGGTAAACCAAGGAGCCCAGGTGGTTCGTCGCCGCAAGAGAGGCCGCAAGGGCGCAACTCGGTCCAAGGCCCCCGTGGCCGCACTTAACCATGCAGCCACTAGGTCCTCAGTCGAGTCGCGGGGCAAGTCCACAGGAATTGGCCCAAGCTCCCTCTGGAACCTTATCGGGTCCATCAGGAGCCTGGGGCGGAACCATATAGGAATGTCCGGTTCCGCCTCCCCGCAGTGAGGTGCAGCGATCGGAAAGTCGAGCCGAAGGAGAGCGTGATCTGTCCATGACAGGGGTGTGATGACTAAATCCCCTATTCCCAGATCACTACTCCACTGTCCCGAGACGAAGATGAGATCCAGGGTGTGTCCGCCCTCATGAGTAGGGCCTAAAACTACCTGGGTCAGGTCCATGGCTGTCATGGAAGCCATGAACTCCCGAGCTGCACCAGAGGTTTCGCCTGCCGACGGCAGGTTAAAGTCCCCCATGACTAAAAGTCTGGGGGTCTCAACCGCCGCCTCGGCTATCACCTCTAGGAGCTCGGGCAGGGCTGTTGTTGCATAGCGTGGAGCCAGGTATACAACTAACACGCCCAACTGCCTCCCAAGGCCCCACTTCACAAGGAGGGACTCGCACCCGGTTGTCTGAGGGATCGTGGTCTCCTTTGGCTCAAGACCTTCCCTAACCATAATCGCCACCCCCCCACCCCTCCCTAGGGCCCTAGGCTGATGGAAGGCTCGGTATCCTGGTGGGCACATTTCTACGAGGGGATGTCCTCCCTCGTGGCCCAACCAGGTTTCCGTAATGCCTACCAGGTCCGGGTCCCCCTCTGACACAAGGTCATGGATGAGGGGGGCTTTTTGTACCACGGACCTGGCGTTGCATAGCATCAGCCTAGGGCCCCGGGTCTGTGGTTCTTGCCCACCTAGTCTGCGATGGGGACAGGGGGAGTTGGAGCGCGTGACCACCCGTAACCAGCGGCCCCGGTCCTCCAACTGGTGATGTCCATCCCCCTTCCCATCGCCCCTGCCCCTCCCCAAGACCGTATTGATGGAAAATACCTCAGTGGAAACGACCCCCCTCCCCCCTCCTCCGTTACTCTACTTCCGCTTCCTGCCGGCCCTTTTTGGCATACCCCCACCTGACTCTCCCTCCCCCCCTCCCTGGAACCCCCTAAAAGTCGAATAAAATGTTTAAATAAAAAACCCCTTAGTCTGCGCTTCGCCCACCTCTCAGGAGCAATCAGTCCATCCTCGAGGTGGGCCCGTGTTAGATAAGGGGGCCAGGCCTGCGAGAGGGGAGACTCCCGCAGACAAAGGAGATCACACCTAGAATACATTTGGAACCCCCGATAGTCGTCTAGGTCCAGGGGGATAATAGCAAGTCCGCTAAGAGTCCAGAGGAGCAGCAATAAAGTGACAGGTGAATAAAGTGCAATAGATGACCTTAAGGGGGGGCAGGAGGGAAAAAGTCAGTTGGTCTTAGTCTATCAGTCTAGGGGTCCTGCATATGGGCAGATCGAAAGTTAGTCCCTGTACAAACCCCAGCCGACTGTTCTTCTCGGCCACACAGGCCCAAGTCCGCACCTAGTGCCACACGACTAGTTGGTCTGTCGTGTGGCCTGATGAAAGATGCTGCCATGTGCCGGCCCGGCTCACTTCCTCCTGTCCAAGGCACTCACTTTGGATCTTCCTGAGCCCTTCTACGCCGTTGTTCCACCGTTTCCGACCTGGCTGCTTGGCTTCTCTCAGTCCATTCTCCTTCTTCTACACATTCTCAATCTCCTTCTTCTTCTTTCTTTTCTCCTCCATCTCCAACTCCTTCCATCTCCATCGTCAATCCATCTCCCTTCCATCACCATTTCCTCTCCAATCCATCTCTCCATCTCTCCTCCATCTCCAATCCATCTCCAGTCCATCTCCTCCTCATTCTCTCCTTCCCCTCTTTCTCTCCTCCTCTCTCCTCTCTTCATATCACTCTCTTCCAATCTCTCCTCTCGCAAGCTTCTTCCATTTCTACCATACCAGCTCCACCTCCCGTCCGTCGCCTCCAGCCATCCAACTTTCCATCCACAGCTCCCGCAGCTCCCGCAGCACTCTCCCCTCCTCTCCTGGGCCGGTCGGTAAGATCACCCTCGGGTCGGATTGAATAAAATCCTCCCGGCACGGCTCGGTCCGGCCCTTCAGATGTTCCGGCCGGACCCTCTAGTTCTTCCGCGTCCCGGCTTCGCCCCCCAACGCCAGGATACGCCGGGACGCTCTAGGCCGGGGCGTTCTAGGCCGCAGGGCCGATTCTGGCCGCGTCCCTCGCTCCCAGCGTCTCCACTCTCTCCCGTCACAGCCCAGGCTCGCCCTCTGAATCCGGGCGGCTCGGCGTGATGGCCAGTGGGTCAGCTTGCATGGCCAGCCCTCCACGATGGGCAATGAGGGCTGGCAACGTCCCTCCGGAGGCAAAACGACCCCCGGGTCTCCTCCTGATCAAGGCGCGATCGCCATTTTTCGCGCGTGCGCAGACTCAATTCATAATTTATCTTATCTAAATTATGCCAGTTTATCTGAAAACAGAACAGAAAACAGAATAATAGAGTTGGAAGGGACCTTGGAGGTCTTCTCGTCTAATCCACTGTTTAGGCAGGAAACCCTACACCACTTCAGACAAATGGTTATTCAATATCTTCTTAAAAACCAATGTTGGACTATTCACAACTTCTGAGGGCAAGTGGTTCCACTGATTAATTGTTCTAACTGTCAGGAAATTTCTCCTTATTCTAAGTTGCTTCTGTCCTTGATTAATTTCCACCCATTGTTTCTTGTCCTGCCTTCGGATGCTTTGGAAAATAACTTGACTCCCTCTTCTTTGTGACAACCCCTGAGATATTGGAAGACTGCTATCATGTCTCCCATAGTCCTTCTTTTTATTAAACTAGATATATCCAGTTCCTGCAACTGTTCTTCATAAGTTTTAGCCTCCAGTTCACTAATCATCTTTGTTGCTCTTCTCTGCACTCTTTCTAGAGTCTCCACGTCTTTTTTACATCATGGTGACCAAAACTGGATCCAGTATTCCAAGTGTGGGCTTACCAAGGCATTATAAAGTGGTCTGGATGGAGTGTGCCAGTGCTTCCGGGTGGAGAAGTGGACAATGTAGTAAACATATAAATATGAGTGTCAAAGTGTGTTCAGTGTTCTCCCTTTCTAAGGGAGGCCCATTTTTATTCAGCTGAATAAACGTGTAAAGCTTATTGAGGTAAATACCTGGACTCTCTCTTTCCCTATACAAAACCACGCCTGAAACCAGCAAAACAGCAATAAGTGCCCCATTGGGAGACTTGAAAGACCAGGTTGGAGACAGATCATTACAGAGAAAATTTATGTGTCTGACTACTATGAGCTCAAATGACTTATTTGGCACATGATCAATCCAAAATTATAAAAATGAGTAATAAAAATTAAGAATAAAATTAAAATTACTTTCTCATCTTTATGGAAGGTGTGTGTATGCCTCAATCTCGAGTCCTCTACCAAAGGCCTAGGAGTTTGATGGTTCTGTGCTGTATCTTAGCTGTTCCTAATGTTGCACTCTTTGTATGATATGAAAATAAAGGTGAAAATAAGAAAAGAAAACAACCACACAGTCCCTGCTATTGGTAACAAATATCACTGTGCAGAAATACTTCTTTACTTGAGTGCTGAATCTCTTTTGGGTTGGACGCCTCAGAGAGCTTTCAATTAATGTATCTATGATGGGTTTGGTCTGGAGAGCCTTGGCCAAAAGTTCTTCATGTAGAGAACCTAACCAAGAAATGGTGATTCAAATCTAGGACTCCCTTCCTTAGAATGGTTTAAAACAGCAGTGTTGAAAACACTGTTTCATCAATTATTTCATTTGGAGCAGGGAATTAAGAAATATAACATTTTTTTATCTTGGGTTTGACAGGAATATTCTGAGAATTTTAATTTTCTCTTGATCTTGCCTGTTGTCATGTGACATGGGTTTTGTATGAGTTTACATATTCTTCTTATCTTGTTATCCTTTCATTTAATTGTGTAAGTCATCTAGAGTCCTTCGGGAGTTGAGTGGTTATCTAAATACAACAACAACAACAGCAACAACTGTGACAAAAGAAAGCAAAAATAGCACCAATAGTGGTAGGCACTTGAATGCAATTCCAAAATAAATTGATCACTGCTTGAATGCGATCAGCATTGACAAATTCACCATTAGTCAATTGCAAAAGATGGCTTTACTTGGAACAGCTCCTATAGGTGGATAAAAAATAGCAAATCCATTCTAAACATCTGGCTGATTGTGCGACCAGTCACAGTAATAGTTTGTCAGTCTCTCCCATGTATACAAGAGTCCTGAATATAAAATCGGGGCAAAGTGTTGCTAAATCCTTCAACCCCTCAAGTCAAGTTCTGATGAATCATTTCCCAGTCAATTCAACAGCTGACATTTGCTGACAGTTTTCCACCCAAATACAAATAAAGGTTAAGCCAGCCAAGACAGCTATTTATTTATTTTATTTTATCAAATTTATACCCCTCCCTTCTCCTTGTTAGGACCCAGGGCGGCGCACAGGCATTATATAAAACCATAAATACAATATACATCAATTAAAAATATATTAAATTAATTAACCCGTGCTAAAACCCATTATTAAAACCGTAACCAAATTATAATTTATATTTAAAAAGTCAGAAGTGGGGGGCTATCCTAGGCCGGCTTGTTGGAATAAGTACGTCTTAAGACGTTGGCGGAAGAGGCGGAGGTCCAAGGTAGTGCGAAGGTCGGGGGGTAGGTCGTTCCAGAGGGCCGGGCCCGCCACAGAGAAGGCTCTTCCCCTGGGTGTCGCCAGCCAGCATTGCCCAGCCGACGGCACCCGGAGAAGGCCTGCTCTGTGGGAGCGGACCGGACGAAGGGATGTATGGGGCAGGAGGCGGTCTCGTATATAGCTAGACCCCGAGCCATGGAGCGATTTAAAGATGGTAGTCAACACCTTGAAGCGCACTCGAAAGGCCACAGGCAGCCAGTGCAGCTCGCGCAGGAGAGGTGTTACATGGGTTTGCCTTGAGGCACCCATAACCACCCACGCGGCCGCATTCTGCACTAACTGTAGCCTTCGAGTGCACCTCAAGGGGAGCCCCATGTAGAAAGCATTACAGTAATCCAGCTGAGATGTCACGAGCGCTTGAGTGACTGTGCGAAGGGCCCCCCGGTCTAGTAAGGGGCGCAACTGGCATATCAGGCGAACCTGGCCACAGCCGCCACATGGTCCTCCATGGACAGCCGGGAATCCAGGAGGATGCCCAAGTTGTGCGCCCTCTCCACGGAGGCAAGTTGTTCGCCCCCAATGGCCGGTGTTGGACTTATCTGGCTAAACCGGGGTGCCGGAAACCACAGCCACTCGGTCTTGGACGGGTTGAGTTTGAGTTTGTTACTACCCATCCAGCTAGTGTGGTGGAGAGGTTAAAGCATCAGGATAGAAACCGGAAGACTGGGAATTCTAGTCCTACCTTAAGGCCAAAGCCAGCTGGGGGACCTTGAGCCAGAAACCCTTTTTGTCAGTTTTAGGAAGCCAAACCATCTTGGAAAAACCTTACCATGAAAATTGCCCAGGAGTCAAAATTGGGTTTGAAGACACAAACCACAACAAAAACCCTGCCTAGATTCTAAAACCACAAAAGGTCAGTGAAGGTCTACTTTGCAGAAATCATGCAAGCCCTATGCCCACCCCACTCCCAGCAAAACACAGCCCAAATCAACCTAATCATGTAATGACTCTCTAACCTAATCATGTAATGACTCTCTGCTTTAGAAGAGTATCCTTCACTCAGGGGAACATTACATTATTAACCTGCTATTGGATTCTACCTTTTATTTAAGTCATGCCATCTTTGAACATATTTATTGTCTTAAAAAGCTGGGAAAGTGCATTAAAAGAACCTGAAAAGTGCCTTCATGCTTTTGTAGCAACATTAAAAATACATCAAAGTACATTCACTCTTTAGTCTTATAGCCATTCACCAGGTTTGCACAGCTCAGCAAAGAACTGCCGATGGAGGACCACAGCTTATACGCATCTTGCTCACAACTACAGCAGAGACTTTTAAAGGACGCTAAGTGTGCAAACCTCATGAATCATTTTTGGAACTTGTGTCTTAACTCCCATATTTTTCAGAGTATAAGATGCACTGGAGTATAAGATGCACCAAGATTTTGAAGAGGCACATTAAAAAAAAAGTTTTTGCACTCTGCAGACCTCCCAAAAACGTTTTTTCCCCAAACAAAAAAGGGCATGCATAGCCTTTAGGAGGCTTATAGAGTGCTCCTGGGGGATGGGAGGGCAGAATTGAGCAAAAAACAGCCCATTTTTCACTCATTTCTGCCCTCCCTGCTCCCAGGAGCACTCTGGAAGCCTCCTAAAGGCTATGCGTGACCATTTTGTTGAAGGGGGCAGGGTTTTAGGAGGCAAAAAATGCTGTATTCGGTGTATAAGATGCACCCAGATTTCCAGTCTCTTTTTTGAGGGGGGAAAAAGGTGAGTCTTATACTCTGAAAAATACGGTACTTCAAAGCTATTGACCAGGGGTTGGATGGGACGACCTCTAAGGTCCCTTCTAACTCTGTTATTCTGAGACTTTCAGAATAACAAATTTGAAAATGCTGAGTGAGTTGGCTTTTAGTCCTGAATTATAAGCAAAAAAAAGAAAAAGAAAAAAGAATTTGAAATAAAGAGCAAAGATTTAAGATTTTGATAGCAAAAAGCCAAAAGTAGAATATTGAAACTTTTACAAGATTTTAGAATAAATTATAAAGATCAAGCAGCTTCTCCGGGGAAATAGATCCAACAAAAAAAAAAAGTGGATAGTAGAGGGAACTGAAGATTTTAGGGAGATTTTATTGTTTTAACCATCTGCAAGATCATGATAACAATTAAAATACTAAAGGAGATCTCTGAAGAATTGAATCAGAAAATAGCCACACTATCAAGAGTATCACCACACACATGTCTGCTTCTGTGAGTAGGCAATATCCAAAAGATATTATTGAAGAAATGTCATGTAAAACAAATTTTGTCTGACAAAATAGAGATGACATTAAAAGTGGATTTACAAGTGACAAGAGTATTATTTAGGAAAGTATGTTTCATGGAATGTTGGGCAATTGCCTGCTAGGTTGGAGGGAGGAGTCAAGCGAGGACCTAGTTTAGAGTCGTTGCAAAGCCACAATTGCATAAACATGACCTCACTCCCTCCCCCCCCCCCCAAATCAATGAAGTTTTATCTGGTCATTTCCAGGGGAAGGCACACAGTCTGATGAAATTCTTGTAATATAGATGATAAACAGTAAAGTTGTTGCCTGAGCCTACTCACAAGTATTTCTGGTTGCTTGTGCCTGATATTGGATCAATAACAACAACCCCAAAAAATTGGCTGAGGTTTAAAAATTAAAAAAGGAATACAAATGACAAACCAAGAGAGTGACCTGTATAATTTCTTCCTACTGTTTCCTACATCGTCCTACCAATGATGTAACAGCAGAAGAAGACTAGATTAAGACGCACATAGAACTTAACGTAATAAACCTTTGGATGATCTCACCATTACAGATTCCAGTTAATGATGGCAGTTTATGGAGATTATTTTTCAGCTGGTATTCATTAAGCTTGAAATGGCAACATTTATTTTGGCAGTACTTGGACTTTTAACACTTACAGTATTTTCTATCGGTACAGTGGACCTACAGTAGTGATGGCTAACTTTCTTGTCCTTGCATGCCAAAAGCGCCCGTGCGTGTATGACCATGCATATGTGACAGTGTCCACACACATGCCCACACCTGTAATGCAATGCGTGTGCAACAGTTTGAAAAAAGTTACCTTCCACTTTATTTCTCGGGAGTTACACAGCTGAGGCGCAGCAATCCGCTCTACTGCGCGAATCAGCTGAGAAGATATAGGCAAGTAAAGTGCAGGGGCGGGCATGTGATCGTTGGAGTGAACCGGTTTGCTCTCCACCTGATTGTGGGAACTACCAGTTTGCCCGAACCAATCCGAACTGGCTGAATCCCACCCCTGATTTGCAGTCCACCTAATAAATGCATATGTTGCATTTGACCCCTTTAAATCTGTTTTTCTTAGTCTAGGTGTTCTCCAAATGTGTGGACTTCAACTCCCAGAATTCCTCACCCAGTGTGGCTTCTGCTGAGAAGAATTTCTAGAGACTGAAACGTGTACATTGTATGAGCAGCTAGATAAGGAAGTCTGCATTAAATGTCTGTAATACTGAAAGATCGCAAATGGTATTTCAGATTAAGTTATCTGCTTCCAACACACAGCAAACAAGTGAAGTTGGAAGAAAACTCCAAAAGAATCATGGTTTCCTGCCAATCATCAGAGCTGCAGGAAATTTGCAAATGAAATGGCAGCAGTATCTGCTTATTCAAGTGATCATAGTCCCCCTCAATATTTCAGTATTTCAGTGCTTACTTTACAACGAATAAATTCATCTTAACATTAAAAAAAGTTTTGATTTATGGAAGAAAGAGGCAAAAGATGAGAGAGGAAGGGAGAGACAAGGAAGACAAGAGGATATGTCACTGTATTTGTCTCTGCGGAATTGTGTTTGTGCTTTAATCACAAAGTAACAGTCCCTTTGGCGGTAAAATGATTGTTATTGCCATATTCACCCTTAGCTTCTGATTCCTTCCAATTCTTTTGGCAAATTCTATGCAAAAGTACAAAGGCAACAGCTGAGTTATTAATCAAGTCTGTCAAACAAGGACTGCAATAATTTTCTGTCTGGAAGCAATTCAGAATACTGTCTCACACAGTTTTAAGATGCTGTGATTATTTTTTAGTAACTTTGAAGATGCTGGGTTGTAGGCAGGGGGTAAGCATTTTTCTCAGTATGTAACTCCAAGTTGAGAGGAGAAAAACAAACTCTTGCAAGCTGATCCCAAATGGATCCCAAGTGTCAGAACTCTATTTCACAGGATACATTTACTGGGATCTGAGCCCTGGTGACAAAGTAGTTAAGGGCAATATCACAAAAAAACTCTGCCCACAACCTGGAGTTTGATTCTGATGAGGCTCAAGGTTGACTTTCATCCTTCTGCGGTCAGTAAAATGAGACCCAGATTGTTGGGGACAATATACAAATAATGCTTACATTGTAAGCCACCCACACCATGCTATAAAATGCTATGGAGCGGTGTAATAAGGTTAAACTTATATATCCTGTCCCATATATTTTCGTCTCCTTCAACATCAAAGTTCAAAAGCATCAATATTCTTCTTATCCTGCTTCTTAAAGTCCATCTTTTGTACCTAATTACTAACAATTAAGCTTTTTCTTGACTGTAATGATAAAAATATCGACTAAATGACTGTTTCTCTCATGGTTTACTGTGGGATCCATAACCCATATTTTACCTCTCAAAAGCAAATAGTTTTTATCTTTAGGGGAAGGAGTGGCATTAAAACTATGTAACCTAGAGTATGTAGCCAGAAACACACTAGCCCACCTTGAATGCCATTGAACCTTATGTAACTTTTAAGAGATACTAATCGTTAGTTAGAATATTCCTGTGTATAGGCATGGGCAATAAATCTGCTTAATTCAGGGATGTCCAAACTTGGGAACTTTAAGACTTGTGGACTTCAACTCCCAGAATTCCCCAGCCAGCATAGCTTTTGCCAAGTTGTCACCTTCTTCTGCACACATCCATTGCATTAATGGTAGGAAGATCCCATCCAGACCTGGAGAAAATTTCTAATCAAGAGCATAGAAATACAGGTAATGTAAACCTGCAACCTACTTTGCAAGATAGGATATGTGTAGGTGAGAAGAAGAAGACCAAGGCTTCTTTTCATAATGTAATACTGTAAACAGGTGTGCAGGCTTTGAAGTATAAATTCTTTCATCACTAGGGACTGACTGTCCACTGTCTGGCAGGTGTATTGTACTATAAAATTACTTCCAAGTCAAGTAGTCCTGTCTCTGTAAGAAACTATTCATGCATTTTTCTACCAGAACTGAACACATTAACCCAATGGAAGTGGATTACTGATATAAAGGCATAAAGAATCATAGAACATTTTATGTTTTGTCTGCAATCTTGTGCAATGCATGAATAACCTTGATATTTAATATGAATACATTTACTGACCCATAATTTGAAATTCCAAAATAGACCTTAAAGTCAGTGTGAATTTATTTGCAGCCATTTATTTATTTATTAAATGGTTTAACAACTTGTGGCAAACATATTATCCCCATTCATCATTAAAACATTAGCTGTAGCAACTTTGTCTCTGAAACAGTTTCAGGACAAGCATTTACCTAACCACACAGAACGATGTTCTGCCTATAACAACATGTTCACTGGCTTTCATGGGCAGGACCAAACTCTACACAAACACTTTCTCAGTACAGACAACCATGGTGGTACTTGAAAATGCCTAGCATCACAAATGAAACATCTTATGGAGACACTATATCATTGCTAAGATCCTTATTGGAATTGCAATCCATTTTATAATTCCTAAATTGGCTGACAAAGAACTTTTTAAAAATTCTACAAGAACATATATTTTTAAAAAAATTAAAATGTATTGGCATTTTTGAACAACTTCTTCTTCTTCTTCTTCTTCTTCTTCTTCTTCTTCTTCTTCTTCTTCTTCTTCTTCTTCTTCTTCTTCTTCTTCTTCTTCTTCTTCTTCTTCTTCTTCTTCTTCTCCTCCTTCTCCTCCTCCTCCTCCTCCCCTCCTCCTCCTCCTCCTCCTCCTCCTCCTCCTCCTCCCCTCCTCCTCCTCCTCCTCCTCCTCCTCCTCCCCTCCTCCTCCTCCTCCCTTCCTCCTCCTCCTCCTCCTCCCCTCCTCCTCCTCCTCCTCCTCCTCCTCCTCCTCCTCCTCTCCTCCTGCTCCTCAGGGTTTGCATATCTTCTCTTCTCTTCTCTTCTCTTCTCATCTCATCTTCTCATCTTGTCTTATCTTATCATGTTCATAATTGCAATATATATATATATAAAAGAGAGAAAAGGACAACATTGGAGAAGATGAATAAACCTGAGTAAATTCTTGTCTTTTTCTGTAAAACTGGGTACTAATCTAGCAACTTGTTCCTTTCTGCTCATGCTTATGATGTTGCCACCTTTCAGACATTACAAAAATGTTTCTTCTTCTTTCCATGTTAATGCGGGGGAGGGGTGTATTTATTTATTTATGTAATTTATATGACTGCCCAATTCTCATATTGTGAGTCTGGGTGGATAACAGGATTAAAACACAAAAGAAGGTAGGCAATCATCATTTAAAAAATCACAAACATATGGAATTAAACAACACAAGTTGAGGGGGGAAAACTGTTTAAGATTCCAAACCATTTACCAAACAAGCTCATCCAATGTTGAAGCCCAATGTCTAGAGAGAGAAAAACCTACAGTTTTTTATACTCTATGGAAGACCAACAAGGTCAGGGCTATCCAAATCTCAGAGGTCATGCTTTCAAAAGGGCAACTGTCACAACAGAAAAGATACACCTCCTGGGTCTCATTAGATGATATTGTGTTATAGAGGAAATTGGGACATGCCCACACTGGGCATGGAATGGCCAGACCTAGTTGAAAATCATTCTGCAAATGATTTGGTGGCATGCTATGAAGGACCTTATACAATAGGTATGATCATCACCATCATCAAATAACTATAAGAAGGTCAGGATTGTTTTCAAGGATATCTTTATATTGAGTACATTGCAATCGTTCAGGCAGGAAGTGAATCTGAGTAACCATGACAACAGCCTTCCAATGTGGGAAAGGCTACAAATAGTGCACAAGATGGTGCTGTGCAAAGACTTTTCCACTTGCTCTTCAAGAAGGTCTACCAGTTATGGGTTAAGAAACTCTAAAAAAAGCTCTACACGGAAATCTATTTACAGTTTGTTAAACTAAAGCCACTGCATATTTATTTTATTTTATTGTATTTAGTTTGTCAAGATTTATTTTATTTAAATTTATATCCCGCCCTTCTCCACAGAGAACCCAGGGCGGATAAGATAACAGACATGAGTATGAACATGGACATGAACAAGGGAAATGAGTACAAATAAATGGGGACAGTAGGACAGGGCTGGTGCGCTTATGCACACCCCCTTTACAGACCTCTTAGGAATGGGGTGAGTTCCACTGCAGACAATTTAAGGTTGAAGCTGTGAGGGTTAGAGTCAGGTAGAGCACTCTAGGCATTGACCACCCTGTTGCCGAAGTCATCTTTTCTGCAATCTAGATATGCTAGGAATAATTAATATATATTCTTTACTTTTACAATAAAAATGACTGAATTTAGACAAAAATAGCATATAGGTACATCCTGAAAGTTTTTCTCCCTTCCCCCACCTTCCAACAGCAAGGAAAGGAAAAAAATCAGGAAATATACAGTCTGAAAGATATGTGCTTCTTGGTATGAAGCCAAGAAAGAAGCAAATGCCTTTTTTGGGAGGGGGGGGGGAAATCATCCCATGTTAAACTATAAGATGACCAGGTGTTGTTGAACATAACAGGTCCAGTCTGTGGGAAGAAATAGTGGAAGTTGTACTGATAACATCCGAAAGGCTGAATTATTTTTAGTGGGCGAGATGAACAAAATGAGATTTGGGGACGATCTCAGCCTACTGTGTACTATATTCTACAGAGACTCCATAGACCAGGGATGTCCAAACTTGGGAACTTTAAGACTTGTGGACTTCAACTCCCAGAATTCCCCAGTCAGCATAGCTGGCTGGGGAATTCTGGGAGTTGAAGTCCACAAGTCTTAAAGTTCCCAAGTTTGGACATCCCTGCCATAGACATTTATGAGATACATGTAGCCACAGTGAAGAAACTATGGATTACAATTCCATCCACAGAATCAGCAGCAAAGTCCTTTTATAAGAAATTTAAAGGCAATGTATTTATTGCTGTAATCTTAATTTATAACAATATTTGATACAACCGAAGCCTTTAATCCATCGGCTTCAAAAGCTGCATATATTTCAAGGAACAGAAACAGGAAAAACCCAGATAAACTTACCTTAAAGACAAACTATTTCATTTCACTCTGAATTATTTTATCTCATTTTAATGAGCACGAATCTCTCCTCAATTTGCACACTTTTGCAAAAAGCGAGATCACTTGTTTGCAACCATCCTAAGGGAAAATACAGTTTTGATATTTCAGGAACACAAACATTTCAGCTCAAGACCTCTTTCCAAATGTGTTGGCATATTAGATGACCTGTTGCTTTCCCATTGCACTTCACAGTTGTCAAAGTATTTGTACACTGTGTTTGTATTCATATCACAAGTTTAACAAGGGCAGTTGCAAATTTAGCAGTTTCATTTGCAAAACACTTTTAAATTTGTTCAGCTGTCTCTAATTTAGTATGTTGCACAAATATAGACAATTGAATTAAAGAGTCAATCTGTTTGCAAATTTAGAAAAAAAGTTACGGTAGAAACTCATTTCTGCAAATCTTCATTCAGTGGACTTTGGATATAACAGGCAGCCTGGCAAATTTATGTAATCTTTGGAGTTTTCATCAAGTTAGGTCATTTGCATAATTGATATATTTATGTCACTTCGTCACATTTAATTCATTGGCACATCAAGTGACATAATTTTATGTAAATCAATATAAAATATAAAAATACATATATAATTAGAAAAATCAGTAAATTAATGGAATTTACATAAATTTGGATTTAAGAGTTATTCAGACTTAATGGACATCCCTTTCTCACACACGTTTGTAAACTGAAGTTTACTGTAAATCAGCGGCCAGATTAAATGTACAGTATACACATTCAGCCAGTATGTTATTATAAAATTACCATATTTTTCAGACTATAAGATGCTCTGGACTATAAGACGCACCTAGCTTTTGGGGAGAAAAACAAGAAAAAATATCTGCCTCTACCTCCCAGCAATTTGCCTCCTTGCAGCAAACAGCAAACTGCCTAGTCAGCTTCAACACAGCCTGATTTAGCACAAGCAGCTGATTGGAGGTTGGATCTGCCTCCCAGAATCAACTGTTCCAGGCTGCGGAGATCCCCACCGCCCACCGCCACTATTGCCACCCATTGCCGCTGCTGCCTATTGCTGCCTCCACATGCCCCATTTTCGGCTTTTGCGCATTATATTTTTGGCCTCTATGCACCCCATTTTTGGCCCGTTCCAGGTGATGGGGATATCCTCACCGCCTGGAACAGCTGATAGGCAGTATTCTGGGAGGCAGATCCACCGCCAATTAGCTACTCATGCTAAATCAGACTGTGCTGAAGCTCACCAAGCTGTTTGCTGTTTGTGCAAGGAGGCAAATTGCTGGGAGGCAGAAGACAAAGGGTGAGAGCTGGCAGGTGGGAGGGGCTTAGGCAACATTTACTCTATAAAATGCACAGACATTTCCACACACTTTTTTGGGGGGGGGGGACTGCATCTTATACACTGAAAAATATGGTAATTAAAAATTACTCTTACTTAGGCAATGGGACCTCTTGATTTGGCTATTGTTTTCTTTATAGTTTCAGGACATGTAGGGGACACCTGGTTACCAATCCCGAATGATTGGTTGTGACTTTTTCAGGTGGCAGGCTGAAGTCTTTTCCAATTCGACTTGGAGATGCTTAGGATTGAACCTGTGACCTTTGGAATATAACATTTTGACTATTATTTCTACATAAATATATCCTGAAAGTTTTGCTAATGAGCTTCACTCATCCCATTACATTGCCTCAGTTTAATTGAGTTTAGTTTATGTAATTCTGATGTTGTTTTCCCTTGTTGCCAATAACTCCACATGAACTAAAAGATGCTATTTTAATTTCAAGAAGGGAAAGAAAAACTTTCTGTTCCAAGGCTTTGTAAATTGCTTGTCCCACTTATTAAATATGCCACCATTTTCGTTAAGTCTATTATCTGCCTAATACTTTGCATTTCTATACATTACTTACTCGTCTAATTTTCTTCCATAGAAGCACTCTGACCTGAAATAGATTAACAACTATCCAGTGGGCAAGTATGCTATGGTCTTTACCATTTTAGAAAAGCTGAATCTATTGAATCATTTTCTGGAATATTTTTGTGGTGATGGTGTTAGAGGTGCCTCTGTAGTGTTTGTTTATATACATATGGAAGCAAGGTCTATATTCTCACTTTTTAATAAAACAAAGATTATCATGGTCTACAATGGTGGGAAAAAAATCTGATTTTCCAACTTTTAATTACAGAGATATCTTTCATAATCACTTCTCTGCCACTGGACAGCTGTACCTTGCAAAGTGTCCTGGAAAAAACTTACCCAAGAAATTCCAATAACTGGACAGGATCCGATCATTTTGTTAAAACCAACAAATTACAGTGAGTAATTTGATCTCTTGTTGTTAAAACTAAATAGTGCTGGGGAACTGGTCAACCAAACTGAACATGAATATATATGTACATACATTTGAACACTGATAAATAATAGTTTACTAAATAGTACACAGGAATCTGCACTTCCCTTTGTGTAGAAAGAGAATGCTTAGCCATGCAGTGAACTTACCCTTGGAGAAGAATGCTAATCAGGTTTAGTGATGTTTAACAGTTTGTGCCCATTAGGTAAAGGTAAAGGTTCCTCTCACACATATGTGCTAGTCGTTCCTGACTCTAGGGGGTGATGCTCATTTTCGTTTCAAAGCTGAAGAGCCAGTGTTGTCCAAAGACGTCTCTGTGGTCATGTGGTCGGCATGACTAAATGCTGAAGGCGCATGGAACTTGTTACCTTCCCACCAAAGAGGGTCCCTATTTTTCTACTTGCATTTTTTACATGCCTCTGAACTGCTAGGTTGACAGAACCTGGGGCAAGTATCAGGAGCTCATCCATTATGTGGTGCTAGGGATTCGAATTACCGAACTGCTGACCTTTCTGAGCCACCACATCCCATTTGTGCCCACTAGCCACTTGGAAAAGAGAGAGTTGCAATCACACTCAACCTCCAAACTCTTAAGAATGTTAAAGTTTATGGAGAGTTTATCATGAGCAGGAATCCAAAAAGATGGTTCAATTGTTAAGGCTGTTGCGACTAGATACATTGACTTTTACATTAAACAATCAAGCATAGACATAGATACTCAGGGCCCAGAGGTGACTTAGGTACAATCATGTAGGAAAGATACCGAACAATATTAAACATCTCCACTACACAAAGAACTATTTAACATGCACATGTTTTTCATGATGCGTTCATAAAGTAAAAGTTCCCCATAAATAAACTGCACTCGCAAATAAGGATGGCATTTCAGAAGAGACGTGGCTGCACAATATTGGCTTGAGAGTTTGTTGTAGTGGTTAGAAAGTGGGAGACCATGAGTTCCAGCACTGACTTACCCACAAAGCCAGTTGGGCTACATAGGGCCAGTCCCTCTCTCTCGGTCATAGGAAAGCGGCAATGGCAAACCACTGCTGAACTCTTGCCAAGAAAACTGCATGGACTAAGTTCAGGCAATTGCCAGAAGTCAATACTGACTTACAACAGCCTTTCTGATCTTGAGTGTCCTCCAGATATATTGGCCTCCAGCTTCCATAGGAACTGTGTGAACTGCAGTGAAATACAGATGACATCAGGTTGGCTGCTCAAACATTCTGTTTCTCAGGCAGAAAATAATAACCTCTATCACAAAACTATTGTTGAAACAAATCCCCTTTGTTATTTTGTTAGAATAATATGGTTGGCATAATCCTTCATGCAGAATCAAATTGCAGAGATATTGCTCAAAAATATATGCCAAAGGCAATAAATGGTAACATTTCTTATAATAAAAAGCAGAGCAGGCGATAGTAGTACCAGAAAAATCAATATACGGTATGTTCACTTGCAGCGTTATGAGTGAGAGATAAAAGTCACATAAATCCCAAACAATCGTCAGACAAAACCCGGGCTTGTCATTTTAAAGTAAAGAAATAGGACAAGGTTGGTCAAATTGTATCAAAACTCTCTTTGGAATTTCTATGAGAAATTGTCCTCATCCCATTCACTGCAGCCTCAGCTGCCTTTTTTCGTTTCATAAGCTCTTCATTTTGTTTCATTTTAGGTCTTTCATGCAAGCAGCCTTGCACAACGTATAGCTGCATTAGCAGGCGGCTTGGAAAGCTACAGAACTGCAAAACACATTTCACTCTATTAAAAAAAAATATTGCTTTCTTCCCTTCTCATCCTCGCAACTTGCTTTTCTTTCCATTCCTCTGAAATGCCATAAAAGTATATCTTGCCCATCCATAAAGTGCCTATACAAGAAAGGTTAAAAAAAACCCACCCCCACTCAGAACATTTTTGGTTTGTTTATTATAAAAGTTATTGGTATTGAATTGTATCTGTTCCAGAATCTGTCTGCAGATTCTGCGCGCGTGCACACACACACACACACACACACACACACAAACACACACACACACCCCTTTTCGGATAAGAAGCAACAATTTAAAAAAACTCGTAATGTCAACACAGCACTCAAATTACAAGAGTGAGTGATCCAATTGATGGCCAGCACACAAGCTGATGTTGACTGCAGAAATGCTTGCTATTTAGAAAGCATCCCCCAAGCCATATTTATATTAATAGCAGTGCCCAGATCCTGGGACAGCTAGTACATCTAGCTTCACTGGAACCTATGGTTGTTATTTCTCCGTTGCAAACTCTGTGTAGATATCATAAACATCTAGAGTTAAAAGGGTTGTTTCTGTCCCACATCCAACCCTCTACTCAGTGCAAGAATCTAAATTAAAACATCTCTGACAGATGGTTTTATAGCTTCTGCCTGAATACATACAGTGAAAGGGAACCTATCATTTCTCTGGGTAATTAGTTTCACTGTCAAACTGTTCTTACTGTTAGGATTTTCTCCCTCTAACATTCAATGGGGATCTGCCTTCTATAATTTAAATCCATTTTTCTGTGTCCTGTGCTCAGGAACAAGAGAAAACAGATCTTGTTCTTATCCTTCCGTGTGATATCCTTTCAAGTATTTGAAGAATGCTACCAGACCCACACCACACATCATTGTGCAAGGTTAAACAGTCAAGTTTCTAGTCCCTGATCATTTCTGTCATCTTTCTTGGAAACCGTTCAAATTTCCCAGCATCCTTCTTAAGGTATGGTATCCTGAAGTAGATGCATGGTTCAAAATGGGATCTGATCAAAGGAGAACAAAGTGAAATAATCTCTCTTGATCGTTTGGAAGTTATAAGTAGTTTAAAATTGTATCTGGATTTTGTGCAGCCAAACATCCAACTGGCTAGAACCATTAGGTTTTCTCTTACTCCACGTTCATTTTCAAAAGAATTAGTGGTCATGTGTTTGATAGCAGGAATGGAGAATCTTTACTCTCTGGGGCTAATCCTGCCTATTTAACTAGATCCAGGATGAATAGAATCATAGCACTGGAATTGATATTGAAGGTCTTCTGGTCCAATCCCTTGGCCAAAGCAGGAATCCTCAAACCATCCTGTCCCATTTGTTGTTGTTGTAAACCTTCAGTGATGTCTTCAGGAGGCTGGTCTTCTATTGCAGGGGTCTCCAACCTTTGCAACTTTAAGTCTGAAGGACCTGAAGGAAGAGTCTGACATCCCTCCACTTGTGCTCCCAAAAATATTTTTCTGAATTTTAGCTTCTTTTCTAACGTTGTCCCTTCTTTTTACTATTTCCCCCCCTCTGTATTGCCTGTAGTTTTATTTCTACTCTTCCAGGAGTAATTTCCAAGCATGCTGCAAGTCAAAACAGTGGTTAGGCAATGTTTATGTAGCTACAATTACTTTCATAACAGTCTCTTTCTTGTGCTTTGATTTTGAAAGCTTGAGAGAGATTGGACAGAGGGATAGGGTAGATCAGCCACATGGTGGGATGAAACAAGGTGATTCATATGGAACTGGGGAGAAATGGAGTCTAATAGGGCCAGATGAGGGGACCTGTCTTGGCAGCCACATTTTGGAGCTGACACTCATTTGGGGTTTCGTAAAGAAAAGATGCCGACTACCACAGCAGCCGCTGAATCAAGGGAGGGATTTGCCTATTCCATACTCTTGATTGTGCATTTTTGCATAGTGCAAGTGAAAACAGTGGTAGGGTAATGTTTATGTAGCTATGGCATAGATTAATTGGTTTAATTTTAAATTTAATATTTAATTGTTTTAACTATTTTAGCACAGATTTAATTATTTAATGCGGTTTTATATTGTACATATTTGCTGTGGTCTTTTCTTTTCTGTGCACTGCCCTGAGTCCTACCTCGGAGAATAGGGCGGTATATAAATTGAATAAAATAAATAAATAAATAAATACATAAATATAATTACTTTTAGAGGAGATGATCATGATGTTTATTCCACTGGAAAAGCAAAAGGGGGCCTGCCTATGGCTCACCAGATGTGATTAGATCCTCAAGTCAGGCTTCACACTTGGTGATTACAATGACACATCCATACATCTTCTTGGTGATTGTACAGAGATGGTTTGTCATTACTTCCTTCCAGGATTTAAAAAAAATTCCCTGTCAAGCCTACACGCCTAAGATTTCTTAATGATCTCTCATTCAAGAATTAACCGGATCGGACTGTATTTAGCTTCCAAGATCAGCGAGATTGGCTATTTACAGTCTCATGTCTAAGCCACCCAATACATGTAGTCCTCGACTGACAACAGTTCCAGTGGTGGGATTCAAATAATTTAACAACTGGTTCTCTCCCTTAATGACCAACTGGGTAAGGGGGGCCTCGGTGGTCATGTGACTGGGTGGGCAGGGCCAACTCAACATCACTCACATCGATGGGCCCTTTGCCTTAGCTATTACAGTGTAATAAGGGTTAACTGGAGAGGCAGTTTCTGTAAGCAGGGCAATAAAGATTAGACTAGAAACAACACCAGAATGTTTCTTTCCTGCCTTCCTTACAGGATTAGCCCTGTAAAGTGGGGAAAACCCCAAAAGGGGATTTCTTCCAACAACTGGTTCTCCGAACTGCTTAGAAAGTTAACAACCGGTTCTCCCGAATAGGTGCAAACTGGCTGAATCCCACCACTGAACAGTTCATTTAGTCACCATTCAAAGTTACAACGGCACTGAAAAAAGTGACTTATCACCCCTTTTCCCACTTACGACTGTTGCAGCATCCCCATGGTCATGTGATCAAAATTCAGATGCTTGGCAAGTGACTCATATTTATGACGGTAGCAGTGTCTTGGGATCATGTGATCCCCTTTTGCAACCTTCTTACAAGCAAAGTCAAGAGGGAAGCCAGATTTACCATGTTACTAATTTAACAAATACGATTCACTTAACAGTGAGTGAGATGAATAGTCGTAAAAATGGGGCACACTCATTTAACAAATGTTTCATTTAGCGACATACATTTTGGGCTCAATTGTGGTCATAAGTTGAGGACTACTCGCATTATTGGAATTACAATTTCTCACAGCCAACTATCATCCCCAACGCTCAGCTGTTCATAGCTACAGATCCTTAGTATCTGGAAATCGCAGCTTCCTTCCTTCTTCCTAGTCTTAAATCTTCCAGTTTTGCATGCATTTTTTCTTAATAGATTTACATTAGGCAACTCAGGTTATTCTTTTTAAAACAGCTGTCTCATTAGACCAGAAGTGGCTGAAATGAGGAACATTCGGCTCCCAGTGTGGTATTCTGTTTCCTCGCCAAAGAACTCTAATCTTTAAGCTCTGTGTAGGTGGTGAAGGAAATAAGTCGCAGGGTTGCAAGCAAGTTCTTAGGTATTGCATTCTGCCAATTTCCCCTTTAACTCTAGAATTCTTTTTTTTTTTTTTGCTTTTCTTTACTGCTATTAGCAGTGCACTTAGTACATCGAAATACCTGGCACCCTTGCTTTTAGAGATATTTGTGCATTGGCCCCCACTCAGACTTAAAATGGATTTAAGAGTTTCAAAGTTTATTTGAATTTGCTTGCACATGGCATTTTACACAAGCAGTTTCTGTATATGCAAACCATTAGTGTCTAATGCTGATGTTGGGCCTGAAATACAATTCACTCAAAAATAGCACTTTTGGAGAAGTTCAACAGGTAAAATGTTATTAAATTGACATATATTGTCTTTTACATTTTTTTAGTTCCTCCTTTAGTTTAGGTAAGGTTTGTGCAGGATTTGAAAAGCTAAGAGAAAAAAACAAAAAAAGCAAAGAAAAATAACAGTCAGGTTCACTTAAATGTAGTATATTATCTGTCAGCTTGTAAATCATCTCCATGACTACTATCAAGCTGCCATAGAGCTAACAGGAGAATTCCATGCATACCTGTGGTCAGAATGGAATCTCAAAGCTGGCCTGTGAATGCACATGTCTAGAGCCCACTACAGGGCTGGCTAATGTGATTTATGAACTAGGTAGAGGGAAGGGGACACAGGGGTAAAGTTCAGACACCATTACATGATTTTCAGTTTTGGCTCCACAGAAGTAATGCTAGAATGTTGATCCTAATAAATGATTGGATTTCTTTTGAACTTTGTCTCGAGGCTCATAAATTAATTAGGCTGTCTTCTGGGAACTTCACATTGTCTATTACTAAGTTTTACTTCTTGAGCAAGACTTCTGGGATTAAAAAAAAAACTCCCTGAAAATGTTTCTGATCTATGTTAGTACAATTTAAGTTGCTATCATGGAAAAAAAGAAGGCTGAGGCCAAGAGCAGCCACAAGGGAGATAGGCAAAATCTGCAAAGTGGTTTGTGTGGCATTGTGATCAAAACTTCACTCCTTTTATATTCCTATTTATTTCAAAACCATCTGGTAATTTGACTTGAGGAAAGGGAAAGAGAAAATTTGCTTTTCCTAATATGAGGAAACGGCATGGCATGGTGGCTCAGTGATTAGGCTTCACAATAGGGTGGGCTCCTGTCCTCACCCCAGCTCCTGCCAACCTAGCAGTTTGAAAGCATGCAAATGTGAATACATAAATAGGTACCACTTTGGTGGGAACGTAACAGTACTGCTGGCCGCAGTTCAATTCTTACAGTTGACTGACCCTTCTATCCTTACGAGGTGGGTAAAATGAGGACCCAGATTGCTGGGGACAATATGCTGACTCTGTACAACCACTTAAAATGGGTTGTAAAGCACTGTGAAGCAGTATATGTCTATTGCTATTGCTATTCCATGATGTCATGTCGGCCACATCGCCATGGAAATGTCTCCAGGCAGCATTAGCTCAATGGCCTGGACATGGAGATCAGCACTGCCCCCTATAGTTGGCAACAACTAGTGGAATAAAATCCATATTAGGAAAGGACTCCTCCTTTCCTAATATGAATTAGAATTGAGTGCAAAAGGCTTTTCAGAATTCCCTCTGAAAGTCTGGTAAGATAATTTGACACATTTCCATGGAACATTTCCCACAGTTTCTAATAGAGAATAAGACTCTCTATTAGCAGCCTGTTAGCATCACTACTAAAATCTCCCAGAGAGAGGAATTCCCTTGCCCATAAAAAAAATAAGACTTCTACATAAACCTTCACCCATGCTTTTGTTACCTTACAATAATGTGCAAGAATATCATGTTCTATTCATGAGAACATGGTACTCTCATTTTTTTCTTCCTCCTCTGAATGAATGCCAAGCCTTTGAATTGAATGAGGAAAAAACATAGGAGACTTGGTTGTATCATTACATTGGCATGCAGTTATACAAACTCTGCTTCTGTCAGTCTTTGGAATAATCAATTCCAACGTTTCTGTGGAGACTAAACTGACTAGTACATCAATATCTTCATACATTGTACATCACTTCGTACATCACTGCCCTAAGGGGAGCTAAAATCTTTTAAACAAATAAGGAAACAAATAAAAGAGTATGCAGATGCATAAGAACAGATTTGCAATATTTTTAAACAAACAAAAACAAACTGGGCTCATCACATAGAATGTGTTGTACAGTTTTGGTCTCCAAGTATTTCAGGACTTTTAAATTAGTCAATACATCTGTCTGTCTCTTGGTTTGTGTCTCTGTGTAGTGCTTGATCTGTTCTAAATAAAACCTTGTACCTTGCACAAATAACAACTTTCAACCAACCGAATATCATCATCATCATCATCATCATCATCATCATCATCATCATCATCATCATCATCATCATCTTCATGATCATTTAAATATGAGCCAGCAATGTGCTGCAGTTGCCCCAAAAGCCAACACAGTTCAAGGCTGCATAAACAGAGGGATAGAATCAAGATCATGTGAAGTGTTAATGCCACTGTATAGTGCCTTGGTAAGGCCACACTTGGAATACTGCATACAGTTTTGGTCGCCACGATGTAGAAAAGATGTGCAGACTCTGGAAAGAGTGCAGAGAAGAGCAACAAAGATGATTAGGGGACTGGAGGCTAAAACCTATGAAGAACGGTTGCAGGAACTGGGTATGTCTAGTTTAATGAAAAGAAGGACCAGGGGAGACATGATAGTAGTGTTCCAATATCTCAGGGGTTGCCACAAAGAAGAGGGAGTCAAACTATTCTCCAAGGCACCTGGGGGCAGGACAAGAAGCAATGGGTGGAAACTAATCAAGGAGAGAAGCAACTTAGAACTAAGGAGAAATTTCCTGACAGTTAGAACAATTAACCTCTGGAACAGCTTGCCTCCAGAAGTTGTGAATGCCCCAATCCTGGAAGTCTTTAAGAAGATGTTAGATAGCCATTTGTCTGTTCCTGCCCACGCAGGGGGTTGGACTAGAAGACCTACAAGGTCCCTTCCAACTCTGCTATTGTATTGTATTGTATCATCATCATCATCTTCATGAACAATGGTAGCCATTGTTTTGTGCATGTATTTATTTCAAATACCACTCTTTCTTAGCGATTGGACAGCTGGTGTGTTCTTCCATATGAAAACTGGAGGGCCATCAATTTGCAAACGCCCCTGTAATCATTGACATTTTTACAGGTGTGAAAAAAACAGGCCAGCTGCCATTTGCTTCAATGTGCAAACAAACCTTTAGCTGTCTTTGTATTTTTGTAAAAATAAATGGAAAATCCTGGGGCCGCTCCCATGGCCACTAGCATGTCTTAAGATCCTTTAGCTGGAAGAGGCAAATCATGCATTTTCTTTAGTTGCTTTTGATATTCTTGGAGATTCTGGAAGTGATCTGCTGATCAATGGATTGGCAAATACATAGCTATGGCTCCTTGGAATCAACTTTTAAGTCATACCCCCTGAATATGTGTGTATTAAATAGTAACATGCTATAAAAGATCCCAGATACTGCAGATACCCCCCCTCCCCAAATGTGAATAATAAAACTTTCTGACACTCCTTTTCACTTATAGAAATAAGATTGTAATAGCCTAGAGGAAGAGAAGAAGAAATAACCAATTAAATGATACAGTCCTGAAAAAAATAAGGCTGGCTGGGATAGATGAAAAGATGTCGGAATCAATACAGCAAGAAGAAATCATTCAAGGAGACATTCTGAATAATATATAATTGGAAGAAGAGTAGAAAAGGGCAGGTTTATGACAAATCCAGGATAAATATAGAATCTAAGTGAACAAAGGGGTTTGGTATAAAACATGTGATATAGTGATTTTACTAAAATATGCTCTAGTTTGTTAATCTGACCATAGTTAGGCCAGGACTTCTTGCAACCAACATAACACAACCATGGGACCTGTTTTCAAGTGGCCAGTCATGTATCTGAATTTTTGTCAGTAAAATGTCATTTATTTGAAGTCCTTCTACTTCAAGCATAGCAATCTGTATTACCACCTTAAGCCTGGTTTAAAGATTTTTAAATAACTGAGAATAGAAGCTTGAAAGATATCCATTCCAGAATAATTATAATCTTCCTTCCATCTCTCTGAAGGCAGATGCTGGAGGAAAGAATGGTATACATCATCCCTCTCTCCTCACTTTCTTTCTGGAGGCTGATGCACAATCCCTGGTGTCTGTTTCTCAATAGAGCTACTCGGCTTCAGATAAGCAACGTTAATCAAAATTTGGTATAATAGAGCAATGAAGCCATTCTTAAGATAAATAGGTAGTTGTGAAGAGAGAGAGGGAGAGGGAGGGAGGGAGAGAGAGAGAGAGAGAGAAAGAGAGAGAGAGAGAGAGAGAGAGATCTGTCAGAATTAGTGACTGATTTGAGTCTGAATATTATGCATGAGAGAGAAAAAAGCTCAGAAATATCTTGCCTAGTTTAAAAATAACCCTTGCACTTTTTTTCCTTTTTTAAAAAGTCATGATAGACACATGTTTGCTGATGCTGTATTGGAGGAATATTTTTAGAAATGGTAAATTATAACCTTAGGATGGATCTCCTTCTTTGGCTATACATAGCAGAAAGGTTTCAGGAAGGCATGTAGGCCTCCAAAAATGCTGGAAACCCACCCATCCCAATTTTCCCCACGAAAGTATAGTTTTCAGTGTGTTTGTGTGTGTGTGTGTGTGTGTGTGTGTGTGTGTGTGAGAGAGAGAGAGAGAGAGAGAGAGAGAGAGAGAGAGAGAGAGATTAGGGCTTTGCATAACTTTAAATGTGTTCTTTGCTAAAATAAAGCCTGTAGTGCAGCAACCTCCTGATGCCACTTTGTGAAGCAATCTCCTCCCTTGCTTCTAATGGGTCTTTCTGCAGCTCATTTCAAGTGCTATGCTTTATGCTGATGGAAAATGATCCTGGCACATTTGCAGCCCTGGTAGCCAGCCTCTATTTTGTAATAGGCATAATGCTGCTCACTGGCAGCTTCCTTATTTGCTGGGTATTTTGGAAAGCAATTGGTGGATTCTCTCTGCTCTGGATTCCTCCCTCCCCCCTAACCATCATCAGCTGGTAAGAAAATGTTTACTAATCACTCTCCTTAACTGCTCTCAACTCTCCTTAATGGAGGCTGGGTCTAGGGAAGAGATGAGTTTTCACAGATGGCTTGATGTCAGTCCCACCAGATGGCACAAACCAGGAAGTGTAAGATGTCCAGAGTCATTGTCATGGGCAGCTAGAAAAATCGATTGAAGAAATAAATAAATGATAAAGAAAATCAATTCCATATGAATGTTAAAACTGCAGGTTCTGATACACAGTTTTGCAAGTCCGATTGTTCAGTCTGATCGTTCTGTCCCTCCTCTTTCTGATAGATTGGTTAATTAGGGAGCCATTTGTCTGAGCTCCATCTGACTATTATCTGACTCATCTGGACTTAAACAATGCTTCAGCCCGTTTTGTCTAGACAGCAGCTCCTACATAGCTCTGTCACGGGCGTCTTTCCTTACTCTGTGCATTAGATGAGCAGCTGCACTACATGGTTTAGGCATCTGTCAAAATGCGTCCCAAGTTCACCTGGTAAAAGCTGACATCTGATAAGGAGAGCCCATAATGAAATGCCAGGAGTTCTCTTGCTGAATCAGGCAACCATCACCTCGTGCCTGGATCTGTCAAGAACTGCTCCTTTAAAACATGCATTCAGTATTTTTTCAGAGTCCTGCTGAGAGGTGAAAAGCCCTAAAGGAAGAGCCATGGATGTGGTGAGATGTTTACCCCAGTACACCCTGAAAATTCCCATGCACCATGAGCTGTTACAAATGACAGATATGCAGGGAGTTGTATTCTACAGCAGAGGTGCAACCTGCCCACATGCCTATAATAATTGACAGGTGTGGGGAATGTTGTGCTGTGCAACCTCCTCTCCCAGCCTGCCAGTTATTCAACCAGGCTATTTTTAAACACAGATTTAGCACTCTTCTGAAAAAGCAGTAAAGCCATGTTGAAAAGTGAGACTCATTCCCGCTGTACGGTGTCTGTCACTTAGTGCCTATAACCTGTTAGTCAGACTGATTTGTTACTCACAGACAGCTCTTTAAAGTTGGGGAATCAATTTACACAACTAGAAAGATACACGGGAGAGGCTAATTTGAAATATCTGGATGTTTTTTTTTAAAAAAAAGTATTTTCTTTAGTTTGTCAAACATGTATGAGATAACAGGTATAAGTATAAACATGGAAATGAGCAGATAAAATGAGTACAAATAAATGGGGACAGTAGGACAGGGATGGTAGGCACGCTGGTGTGCTTATGCACCCCCCCTTACAGACTTCTTAGGAATGGGGTGAGGTCCACAGTGGACAGTTTAAGATTGACGCTGTGAGGGTTAGAGGAAGTAACAATGGAGTCAGGTAAAGCATTCCAGGCATTGACCACTGTTGCTGAAGTCGTATTTTCTGCAATCTAGTTAGGAGCAGTTTACCTTGAGTTTGTATCTATTATTTGCCCATGTATTATTGTGATTGCCTCTTTATAAATCTATAGTGAGGCCCCATCTGGAGTATTGTGTACAGTTCTGGTCACCATACCTTCAGAAGGATATTATGGAAATGGAAAAGGTGCAGAGAAGGGCAACCAGAATGATTAGGGGGCTGGAACACCTTCCTTACCATCTGAGGATGCAATGGCTGGGCCTCTTCACTCTAGAACGACGGCGCCTGAGAGGTGACCTGATTGAAGTCTATAAAATCATGCACGGTGTGGACAAAGTCGAAAAGGAAAAACTGTTTTCCCTATCGCACAACACTAGAACTAGGGGGCACTCCATGAAACCTTTGGAAGCTATACCTCAAACAAATAAGAGGAAGTACTTTTTCACCCAGAGGATCACTGGCCTATGGAACTCCCTGCCAGAAGAAGTGGTGACAGCTGTCAGCCTCGACACATTTAAGAAAGGATGAGATGAGTTCATGGAGAACAAGGGTATCAATAGCTATCATTATGGATGCCTAAGGACACCCTCCGGGATGGAGAGATAGGCAGGATATTTCTCAATGCCATTTGCAGGGAATCATAAGCAGGTGAAGACATCTGCTTGGGAAGACCCTGAAGCAAATGGGGAGCCACTGTGTGAGACAGAATGCTGGACCAGATGGGCTGTGGCCTGTTCCAGCAAGGCTATTCTTATGTTCTTATGAAACTGAAGTAGTCATTGACAGGTAGGACTCTGTAGCAGACAATTTTGTGTACTATGCTTAGGACAGACCATAGGCAGCGTAGTTGAAGGTTGTCCAAGCCCAAAATTTCAAGCCTGGTGGCATAAGGTATTCTATTGTTGGCAGAGGAGTGGAGGACTCTTCTCATAGCTGGAGGGTTATTGTCTAAGGCAGAGAGGTAAATTCACATCAACCTAAAGTAGTCAATAGAGTGGTCCCAACCCTACCTCTAAGGATTATCTGACTGTGGCCCTAATAGAATGGCCAAGTACTACATGTTAGATTGCACCCAAGGCAAAAAAAGTGGCTTAGCATAAGATGGAAAATGGCTAGGGGGTGCATCAGATTAAGGCTAGGAAACAGACAAAGGCAAAGTTCAAGAGGACACAGGAGAAAAACATGGTTGCTAGAGCATGTTTGTAGTGCTGTTGATTGCAAAGCATCTCACAGAAAGGGTGAAAAGAGACAAGTGGTTGCCTTACTTCACTCTGCCTTGCAGTCTCCCAGCCCCCCTCCAGTACTTGCAAAAGCTGGAGGAGGCTTTTGTTCAGCTTCTTCTTGCTTTCACAAGTGTTTTCTGATGCTAAGAGGAGACTGCAAGGCCATGCTTTTAATTCTTGTAAAGTGTAGAAGTGTGGGTCCTATGAAGAAGCCCCTTCTGAATTTGCAAATGATAAATGAAACTTAGAGCAGAGGGAAAAGACAGCAAGAGACTGCTTGGTGCTTTGCTAAGGCACACTTTATCACCTTTTTGCCTTGAAAATTTAATTATTTCTTTATTTCACAGGTTTTGGAACTTGTCCCAATCTGCAGCCCATGCAACAGAGCCAAAATACAGAATAAAAACAAAAAGGACATACAATTAGCAATCTCCCAGAACCCTGAAACATTCAATTCTAATTAAAATAGTGGGACTTTAACAGCTTTATGAAATGTCAAGAGAGAAAGGGCTGCTGAAACATCCTAAGACAGGCAGTTCCAAAGAAAAGGAGAGACAACAGAGAAGATTTATCATTGGTCCATGTTCCCTCAAACCTATGTAGACTATGAACAATAGCAGGTATTTTTACAGTGACCTTACTAGATGGGTATATTCAATCTTGGCAAGGCAATACTTGAATAATCTGGTACTATACCACAGAGGAAGTGGTGAAATTCAATTTTTTTACTACTGGTTCTGTGGGCATGGCTTGGTAGGCGTAGCAGGGAAAGGATGCTGCAAAATCTCTATTCCCTCCCCACTCTGGGGCCAGCTAGAGGTGGTATTTGCCAGTTCTCCGAACTACTCAAAATTTCCATTACCGGTTCTCCAGAACCTGTCAGAACCTACTAAATTTCACCCCTGCCCAGGGGACTTTGTAGGTCATTGACAGGGCTTTTCCATTGGACCCAGCAGCCTATTGATAACATTTGTCGCAAATGTCTTAAGACTCACTTCTTCCAACTAGCCGGCCTTGCGTAACCCCAGCACCGCCAATTATAAACAAGGGTTTTAAAAACGGTTACAACACAGGCATCTAATATTTATGTATTGTATTTTGTATTTATTGATTTAATTCTATGTTCGCCGCCCCGAGTCCCTTGTTGTGAGATGGGAGCGGGTTATAAATATGAAAAATAAAATAATAAATAATAAATAAATAAATTTGTCTGTTTATCTTTGAGTCAGTCTTGTTTTCTGGAAACTACATGACAAATCCATGCATGGTAACTTTGTCAGGCAGGATTTGCCATGGCCTCCTTCCTAGGACAGAGAGACTGGCTGGCCCAATGTCATCCAGATAGCTCTGTGCCACAGGCAGTACTAGAACTCACAATGTCCCAATTTTTAGCTTGGTGCCTTTAACCACTATACCATACTATTTCTCACTGTTACCAATAGAGCTGTTTTAATTGAATGTTACTCTGCTCTTATTCTGTTGATTGTCTCATCAACAAGATGGCCACTCATTTTGGATCATCTTCAAATTCTGGTCCACATGAAGTGCATTTCAGCAATCCAATCAAGAAGTTATCCAAATCTGTGTTATTGTCATTTGGTCCATAATTGGCATAATTACTAGGGAAGATAAAAAATTATAGCTTAAAGATGGGAATTATGAGGAATAGCATGAACTGCTTTGTAGCGGAACCTTTGGTGGCAATGGAAATTGCTAGATACATTTTATGACAGATCAGAGGTGGATGGACTCCACTCTGTCTTGTTTCCCACTCTATAGTATAAACAGGACAAAAAGGTTCTCCATCCTTCTGTTATCCAGTACAAGATAACCAAATATCTATTGTCACCTATACTTTTTGATTTTTGTTAGAATAGTATGAAATTTGCATTACTATCAAACCATGAGGTGATGAAGCAAGCCATATTTCATAAGTATCAATGCAGGAGAACTGAGTTGTATTACTTTAAGTTGGGTTCATTGCAATATGCGTGACTTTTTATTTACTAGTGCAAGATTTATGGAGAATAAGCCATTATGATGGCATGAAGCTTGAAGCAATAAAAGATCATAGTGGAGTGCAGGTGCCATGATGTTGCTCCATCTTTGGACTACAACAATCATTTCTTAGGCCTCTTTTGCAACATCCCCAAACCTTGAAGTATTCTCTCCTAGAATACATTGACTGGTCTCTCCAGTAATGCTGCCTAGTATGTTAACACATATATATCTATTTAAGGTGTGTGTGTATCAATCAGATGCAGTTGTATCAAAGATATGTTTTCTGATTTTGGTTATATATTAAAAAGATGAGGTAAAACTAATTATCTTCATTATCACTATCAATTCTACATAATAATAAGAAAACCAATGAATTAAAGAAGGGGAAAGCTGTAAGTAAAATTATTTTATTGTTTTATAAATCCTTGCTCAACAGGAGAAAGAGTTGATGTTTTGCAAGGCATGTAGATTGAAGGAAATATCATCTTCCTAACATTAACAGATTAGATGTTAATGTTAGAAGAGAGAATCAAGCTATTCTCCAAAGCACCTGAGGGCAGGGTATGAAGCAATGGATGGGAACTAATCAAGGAGAGAAGCAACCTAGAACTAAGGAGAAATTTCCTGACTGAACAATTAATCAGTGGAACAACTTGCCTCCAGAAGTTGTGAATACTCCAAACACTGGAAGTTTTTAAGAAGACAACCATTTGTCTGAAAGGGTTTCCTAGCAGAGAAATGGGTTAGGCTAGACCAGGTCACTTCCAACTCTGTTATTCTATTCTATTCTATTCTATTCTATTCTATTCTATTCTATTCTATTCTATTCTATTCTATTCTATTCTATTCTATTCTATTCTATTCTATGTTCTTAAAGGCACCAAACCCATTTCAAAAGCTGACAGTTATGTTTCCTCTCCCCATCCTTTCCCTTAGACCAGGGATGTCCAAACTTGGGAACTTTAAGACTTGTGGACTTCAACTCCCAGAATTCCCCAGCCAGCATAGCTGGCTGGAGAATTCTGGGAGTTGAAGTCCACAAGTCTTAAAGTTCCTAAGTTTGGACATCCCTGCCTTAGACCATGATTCACCTTGAGTGATAGAAAAACATAGCAGTTCATTTATTTTCTTCTCCCCATGCTCTTCAGAAATATCTGCCAAAGATACCATTGCTAAAAAACAAAACAAGCCTATGTTGGGCATCATTTAACCAAAATAGTTATCCATTTACTTTTTTATTTTAATGTCCTATTTTATCTTAAGGAGAGATCTTGTTTTTCCACTCTTCATAATTTCTCCATTAGGAAAAAGTGCCATTCATTCTGAAATTAATGAGTCCTTTCTTGCATCAGTTTCAGAAAATCACTAAAAAAAGGTAACTGCACATATTTTTCCCATTTCCCTCAAAGAATATGGAACTCTAATATTAAACCTACCAAAGGGACAGAAATATCATATAGTGTAAGCACAGAACAAAAAGAACAAACAAAATTAAGTAATGAAAAATGCTAGAAAAGTGTTGATGCAAACACTGAGGCTGGGAGCTACTATAAATAGAGGAATTTATCAATTCACTGTGAAAAGGAGAGTGCTTGGAAAAGAAGTGCAATATCTGAGAATAGAGAACTAAATACCAAACAAAGATATGGCCATGTGAAAGAACAGGTACAGCTGCATGGCCTTGGGTCTTTTCCAAACGTGTGCCTTCCAAAGCCTTGCTCTACAAATTCAGTATTTACACTGAACTGCAAATACAGTGATTGCGTTATCTGAATAATTCAATCAATCAATAATCAATAATTTAATTTATAACCCGCTCTCTCTCCAAAGGGACTCGAGGCGGGGCACAGGGAAATTAAAAATACATATAAAAACCACAAACAATACAGTATTAAAAATAATTTAATTAAAACCCTGCGCTAAAATCCCATGTTAAAACTAAGACAGACCCCTAAAAAACCCTAAAAAACAGTTAAGCTATCCCAGGCTGGCTAAGCAGAAAAAGTGTGTTTTTAATTTTTGACGGAAGGAGCAGAGGTCCGTGGTTGTTCTAATTTCGGGGGGTAGGTCGTTCCATAGGGTCGGGCCCGCCACAGAGAAGGCCCTTCCCCTGGGCGTCGCCTGCTGGCATAGCCTAGTGGACGGCACCCGGAGAAGTCCCTCTCTGTGGGAGCGGATCGGCCGCAGGGATGTATGGGGCAGGATGCGATTCCGCAGATAGCTAGGTCCCGTGCCATGGAGCGCTTTGAAGATGATGACCAGCACATTACGGCCAAACAGTTTCCTGGGCTCCCAGCAATTCATATCATTGGAAAAGTTGATCTGCCTTTCCCTAGCAGCCTATTTTATAAAAGAAAGAGAAATAGGTGGACTTAACAAATGAAAAACAGAGGACTGGAACAACAAAGAAGTAAACCAGTGGTTGGATTCAATTTTTTTTTACTACCTGTTCTGTGGGCGTGGCGTGGCTTGGTGGGGGTAGCAGGGGAAGGTTACTTCAAAATCCCCATTTCCTCCCGATCAGCTGGGACTCGGGAGGCAGAGACTAGATGGGGGTGGGACTAATCAGAGGTAGTATTTACTGCAGTGGTGGGTTTCTGCAGGCTCGCACCTATTCGCGAGAACCGGTTGGTGAAATGTAGAGAACCGGTGAGAGGGGGTTCCACCGACGTACCTGGAAGTAAATCTGGCCCGCCGCTGCCAGTGACCCAACAGGAAGGAAAGGAAAGGAAAGGAAAGGAAAGAAGGAAGGAAGGAAGGAAGGAAGGAAAGAAAGAAAGAAAGAAAGAAAAAAGAAAGAAAGAAAGAAAGAAAGAATGAATTTATCATCACAATTGAGTACAAAATTTTGGTTGCTAAGCAAGAGCGTTGTTAAATGAGTTTCACCACATTTTACAAGTTGGCCACTCCCACCTTGTCACATGACTGCCAAGCCACGGCAACAAAATAGGCCACACCTACAGAGTAGGTTCTAAAAAAATTGAAACCCACCACTGATTTACTGGTTCTCCAAACTGCTCAAAATGTCCACTAACCGATTTTCCAGAACTGGTCAGAATCTGCTGAATACCACCTCTGAAGCAGACATCATAACTCAGAGGTCCCCAACCTTTGTGGTTCAATGGATTGTCAGCGGCAGTTTTAGCAGTTTTGGTAGTGATGTGTTGGAATGTTTTCATACACACAATCTAAATCCTGTACGTGTGTAAAAGAAATGTTGCCCACTACCTATGCTGACTTTGGTCCTGTAAGCCTACTTACTTGGGTATCTTGGCCCACCTATCTCTTATTTCAGCCCACCCAACTGTCAAGTACCTAAAATGCCTGCTTCATAATAAGCGACCCAATATTATAATACAAAAAGCAGTGATTTATTAACAGCTTTATTAGGCATTCCTTGTTGGATTAAACAAAGGATTCCGACTCAGGCATGGTCAAACAACAGGAACGTTTATTCACAACTATTTACAATACACTAGGATCATTACTGGCAAGGTTTCCCTGTCTGCAGCTGCTTATATACAGCTTTAAGGCGGGGAACCTTTTAGCAAGCAAGCTGCAACATTGTATCTATTTTCTATACAGAATCCGGCCAGCTGCGTCTTAGCCAATCAGACGCAGCTGCCGGCTCCGTTCCGGAATGCGGTGACTCAGAGTTTACCAGACTTGCTAGCTCGGTCATAGACCTGAGGACTTAACACTCCTTCCCCCATAGTCAGTGCACATGTGTCTAGTCTTTCTGTCCATCAAAGTGTAAGCGCATGCGTACTCGTCCAAATAGGCGGGGCGATGTCGGACCCGCCCCGAACGCCTCAGTTGCTGCGAAGAGCTCGGCGAGGTAAGTAGTTCCTGGGGAAGCTCCTCCCTACGGGGAGTGGAGCTTCCACTTACGTCACCACGGCCTGCCCTCGGAGGTGGAGTGGGCATGGCTGGTACCGGCGATAATGGTAAGTCCGGGCGAGGGGGTGTGGCAACCGGGTTTGAGGTTCTTGAAGGTTGCTGGCAGGCAGCGGCTTGATAGGAAGGGCCTCCGAGAGGAGAGGCCCACAATTCCGTGTCGGCTTGAGTGGAGTAGTCCGGAGGGGTTCCGCACGGGGCGTCAGATGAGGAGAGGCCTGGACTGGCAAAGGCCTCTGAAGTTACAATCTGCGGTTCGGCTTGAACAGGCAACAACGGCCCAACGGGGGCCAACGGGCAGGAACGGCCTGGTGTGGCGAAGGCCGTCTCTGGCAGGCGGCGTCTTAGTTGATCCAGGTGGCGCCGCCACTTGGATCCATCGCGTAGGCCAACCCTGTAAGAACAGGGGCCGGTTAAGTCCAAGACATTTGCGGGAACCCATCTCGACTCCCCTGAGAAGTTCCTTGCCCAGATTAGGTCCCCAGTTTTAAACAAGCGAGGGGAGGGGGCCTGCAGGTTGCTCCTCTGCACCCTGTCGTAATCGGGGTGCAGTCTGTCCAGGGTGGTCCGCAAGCGACGACCCATCAAGAGCTCCGCGGGGCTTTTCCCTATGGCCAGGCAAGGTGTGACATGCTGTCCCAAGAGGTACGCAGCCACCCTTGCCTGCCAGTCCCCTTTATCCTAACGGGCCAAGGCTTCCTTGGCCGAGCGGACAGCTCGTTCCGCGCGTCCATTAGACGCCAGGTGATAAGGGGCAACCGGTGCGTGGCGGATCCCTTGGGTGGCCAGAAAGTCCAAGAAGGTGGGGGACTGAAATTGGGGTCCGTTGCCGGACACAATGACGTCCGGCAACCCGTGTGTGGCGAACAGGCGGCACAATGCTCGCACGGTGCTCTCCGCTGTGGTGGAAGCCATGACAATCACCTCCACCCAGCGGAAGAACGCATCCACCACAACAAGGAAATTCTGGCCATGGAAGAGACCCGCGAAGTCCAAGTGAAGCTGGGACCACGGGCTCCTGGGAATGTCCCACTCCCTCGGCGGGGAGACCGGCGGGGCAGGGCGGGAAGATTGGCAGGTGGGGCAGGCGGCCACCCAATCCGCCACTTCAGCGTCCATGCCAGGCCACCAGACATAGCTCCGGGCCAATGCCTTCATGCGGACTATGCCTGGGTGATTGGCATGGAGCGACTGAAGGACCATGTGTCTCAGGGGGAAGGGAACGATGACCCGATCTCCCCAACACAAGCACCCACAATGGAGTGAGAGCTCCATTTGGCGTGACTTGTAAGGCCAAAACTCTTCGGCCACGCTGCCCGAAGGCCACCCCCTCAGCACCCAACAGCAAACCTGGGCGAGGACGGGGTCTGCGCGGGTGTGAGCGGCTACGGCGGATGAGGACAAGGGCAAGTCCGACTCCGCCACCGTCAGGACAGAGAGGGCAGGCACGGGGGCCAGATCCATCCCCGGAAGAGGGCAGCGGCTTAGGGCATCAGCATGCCCTATCTGCTTGCTAGGACGGTATAGCAGCGTATAGTCATACGCTGCTAGGAACTCCGTCCAATGGGTCATCCTGGGAGAAAGGATGGGGGGGAGTCGGACGGTCACCGGCCAACAGCCCAAGGAGCGGCTTGTGGTCTGTGACGACTGAAAAGGTCCGCCCATAGAGGTAATTGTGAAACTTCTTAATCCCGGACACTACAGCCAAAGCCTCCTTGTCGATTTGGCTGTAGTTTCTCTCAGTTTGAGACATTGTCCGGGAGTAAAAAGCAATGGGGGCTTCTGAACTGTCCGGAAGGACATGGCTCAGGACAGCCCCCAGGCCGTAATGGGAGGCATCGCATGCAAGCGTCAGAGGAAGCCTGTCATGGTACTGGACTAGTACCGCGTCTGACGTGAGTATGGCTTTGACAGCCACGAACGCATGCGCTTCGCGGCTGCCCCAGCGCCAGGCCACAGATCGGTCGAGCAACCGATGGAGCGGCTCGGCTAACGATGCCTTGTGGGGAATAAAAGGCGCGTAAAAATTCAAAAGGCCGAGGAATGCCTGCAGCTCTGTTTTGGAGGCAGGAGTGGGGGCCTTTTGGATGGCCTCGACCTTTGAGGGGGTTGGGTGAATTCCTTGGGCATCAATCATGAAGCCCAGGAATTCCACCCTCGGCGCAGCAAATGTGCATTTGCTGCGCTTCAATTTTAAACCCGCGCCCATGAAAATTCTGAGGACCTTCCACAACGTCTTGGCGAGTTCTGATATGTTGGAAGCCAGCAATCAGGACATCGTCAAAGTACAGCACAACTCCAGGGAGCCCATGGAGCCGTCGCTCCATGAGGCTCTGGAAGATCCCCGGGGCCACGGACACGCTGAATTGGAGGCGGCGACAGCGGAAAGCCCCATGGTGGGTGACGATAGTCTGCCCCTCCGCAGCCTCATCGTCCACTGGGAGCTGTTGGTAGGCCTGCGCCATATCCAGTTTCGAGAACACGCGTCCCTGCCCCAATGAGTGGAGCAGGTCCTGTACTACCGGAACCGGGTATGGGTTCGCCTGAAGCCCGAGGTTGATCGTCGACTTATAGTCAGCGCAGATCCTCACGGACCCGTCGGGCTTAATGGGGACCACAATCGGGGTCTCCCATTTCACCTGATCGACGGGTTTGAGCACGCCCTGCGCCACTAATCGATCTAATTCCGCTTCAACCTTGGGCTTTAGTGCGAACGGCAGCCTGCGGGCCTTCAAGTGGACAGGAGCAACCTGAGGGTCTAGGTTCAGGGAAACTGGGGTGCCCCTATATGTTCCTAGGCTGCCATCAAAGACGTCGCCGAACTCTTTGAGTACGGCGTCTACTGGAGAACTGGCGGGCACGCTGTTCACTCCTTGGACTGACAGTCCCAAGGCTGGAAACCAGTCCAGTCCGATGAAGGCAGCTAGGGAATTGGCCACTACCAGGACGGGAAGGGACCCATGGAAAGGGCCGTAGTCTACCCTAACCCTGTGCTGCCCTAGAATGGGAATGGCCGAGCCCTGATAATCTTTTAGGACAGTTGTCGCAGGGGTGAGGTCCTGCTTACGGAGTTTTGGGCACAACTTAGCTAAGTGTGCCCACAAAATGAGAGATCTAGAGGACCCAGAGTCTACTTCCATCTTGACTCCCACCCCCTCTACACAAACCACCGTGGTCAGTCTCGTACTCTCTGCCAGGTCGTAGTTCAGAGCTGGGGGCATCTCTGACAGCGCGAAGCAGTCCGTCGGCTGTGGCTGGCGGCGTCTCGTCTGTTTCTGAGCCGCTTGTTGTCCGGTCGGAGAGGCTCTGGAAGCAGCGGCTGGAGCTGTCGCTGGGGCGGCGGCACGGCACACGGCCACCAGGTGTCCTTTTCTGCCGCATCGACGGCATACGGATGCCTTGAAGGGGCAGTCGGGTCTCTGGTGGGCACCTCTGCAACCCAGGCAGGCCAGGACTTCGAATATGTTGGTCAAAAAACAGATGACAGTGCTCTCAGTAAATAAATAACATATGTTCTGAAGAAGAATGATATCTGCAAATTAAAAAAAACAGGCATAAACAAACAAATTATTATACTTGCACTACAAAGGACAGCTTTATTGTAAAATAAATAAATGCAGTATACTTAAGTCCTTGCCTTTATGCATATCTTAGGGAAAAGTGGCATAAATGAAATATATTTGAAATAAATGCAAAGATAAAATCCTTACTTGAAGTTGATTACTAGTGACTTGTGGACACAGCTGTGCAGTTTTATTCTGGATGAGATTTTCTATTTTAAGTTTTAGCCTAAAGCAAGCATTTCAGGCAGTGAAACCTGTTAGTTAAAAAAAGAAAAATTCCCATAATCCCTGATCAAGAGAGAAATCTCTCATGATAGAAAATTGGCTACAGTGAATTTCTTTTTCCATTTCCCTTAGCTTTGCATTCAACCTCATTTAAAAACCAAAGGGTGGGCTGGTGTTTCCTAACCTCCACAGCTTTAACATGTATGGACTTCAATTCCCAGAATTCCCTAGCCACAATGGAAGACTGGCCTTGAACATTGTAATCCCTTATGGTTTCTATACAATAGTTATCAGGCCCAATCAGTGGTGTTCCTATGTAGTTAACAACTGGAGCAGATCAATTTTCAATATTCCTCTTCTTCATAGCAGTTGTACTCTGAAACCAACTGTTAAATAGCTGAACAGCACACCTGCAGCAGGAACTCAACTCCATTCCTCCAGCCTCTTTGTCATCTCCAAATTTCAGTAGAAGAAAATATTTCTGGTTCAGGGTTAAACTATGGGGCCCTTGGTGCTCTCTGAGCTTGGTGGTGGTTTTAAAGAAGAGATTGGACAATCATTTGTCTGAAATGGTATAGGATTTCTTGCCTGAGCAGGGGGTTGGACTAGAACAGGGGTCCCCAACCCCCGGGCCGCGGAACGGTGCCGGTCCATGGCTGGGTGGGAGCCGGGCCGCAGGGCTGGAGAGGAGGAGGAGGGAGGAGGGGGCAGCCCCCTGAGCAGAGCGCGCGGGAGAACGCAGGCGCGGCTGTTTGCGCTGTTGGAGTGTGGCTCTTCCTCCACCCTCGTCGACGGAGGGACTCCTGGGCGCCGCTGGACCGGCCACCGATTCCCTCCCCTGCTGGCATGCCAGCCACTCGTTTTCTTCCAGGGGCTGTGGAGGCTCCGCGGGCGGGGGAGGGAACTGGCGGCCTCCGACGGCGCCCAGGAGTCCCTCCGTCGATGAGGGTGGAGGAAGAGCCCCCACCATCCTCCTGCGTTCTCCCGCGCGCTCTGCCCAATGGGCTGCCCCCTCCTCCCTCCTCCTCCTCTCCAGCCCGGCTCCTACCCAGCCACGGAGCCTGACCGAGCAAACGAGCGACTAAGCGCGGCAGGCGGGCTGAGGAGGCTGGGGGGGGGGCAACGACGACGACAGACACACATAGAGAGACAGAGAGAGGGAGGGAGGGAGAGAAAGATAGAGACACAGAATGAGTGATTGAGTGAATGCAAGACAGACAGACACACGCACACACACACAGAGTGACAGAGATGGGTGGATGAAGGAGAGAGACAGAGAGAGAGAAAGAAAAAGAGACAGAAAGAAAAAGAAAGTGGGAGAGAGAGAAAGACAGACAGAGGGAAAGAGACAGAAAGGAAAGAAAGACAGAAAAAGATACAGAAAGAGAGAAAGAGAGAGAAAGAAAGAGAAAGAGGGAAAGAGAAAAAGAAAGAAAGAGAAAGAAAGAAAGAGAGAAAGGGAAAGAGAGAAAGAAAGAAATAGAGAGAGAGAAAGAGGGAAAGAAAGAGAGACAGAGACAAAGAAAGAGAAAGAGAGAGAAAGAAAGAAAAAGAAAGAAAGAAAGAAAGAAAGAAAGAAAGAAAGAAAGAAAGAAAGAGAGAGAGAAAGAAAGAAAGAACTTATGACCACAGTTGAGGCCAAAAGTTTGGTTGCTAACCAAGATCATTGTTAAGTGAGTTTCACATTTTCCAATTTGGCCACGCCCACCCAGTCACATGACTGCTGAGCCACTCAGCCGGTCCGCAGAATTTTCTTTAAAATGAAACCGGTCCCTGGTGCAAAAAAGGTTGGGGACCCTTGGACTAGAAGACCTCCAAGGTCCCTTCCAATTCTGTTATTGCTTTGCCCTTGGTGTGTCACTGGATGCTTAGGTTTGTTTTTTTTAGAAAAACAACCCAGATCACCTGAACCCTGCCCTCTGGCTAAGTATGTGTGTCTGTACTGAAAACACGCTAACAGCAAACTGATGAAATGGGCATTATGATATCACATTACAAGCCCCGCCCTTTCACACTTGCTTGGTAATATTTGTACAGCGTTTCTTTAACTTTCCATCCATTCCATCTATGCATTTGCGTCCACCCAGCAGCTGAAGCCTCACAACTGGTGGATGAAGCCCTCTTTCCCCTTTGCAACTCTATGCAGCCCTCTGGAGAGCTGGCGAATCCCCTGGAGCTGATCTGAGAGGCAAGATGGAATAAAGATGAGGAAAGGGAAAGTACAGTAGATCTTACTGCCTAATTGGGGAAATGCTTGTGTGGTGGAGCAAACTGAGTGGATGAGCAAAGGCTGCTAAACTCTGGGATTTGATATGCAATTTAAATATAATCCTTGATACTATTATTATTATGAGTCAGATTTCAAAGCAGAGTATTTTACTTAACCGAAGCCCTGAATTAGACTATATTTCAACTTTAATCTAATATGATTTATTGATGCATTAAGGTTGATCTGCCATGGTCTTTCTTCCATTATTCTAGAAAGCAAGCAATTTAATAGTTGAGCAAACTGTTTTCACAATGGTTTTTGTGACAATACCATGACGTTAAATCAAAGCAATTAAAGGAAACGTGTAAACATTTCCTCCTGATTATGGGCATTAACACGCTTTATAATCTCATTAAGCTAATTGTATTGCTTTAGAACAGGCCTTTTAGATACTAAATGTGAAAGCACAGCTAAATTAAACTAATTAGATATTAGATATTTAATTCAATAAGAATTAAATTAAAACATTGAGTATGAGTATGTTGACATTCTACACACTTCATGTTTATTCAAATGGTGAGACATTCCAGAAGTCACACAGTTTGGTATTCCGTAGAGGAGAAAGCACTGAGAATTTATTATGGTGTTTCTGCTGTTTTGGTTTTATTTCCAGATCTATAAACGGAACAGAACATAGGAAGATATAAATGGTATTCATGCAATGCCAGATAGCAGGTGTGTTTCTTCATTTCAGGTTTCAGCAGACGAACTCTATCTAAGATTATATGTGATCCAAGGTGTGTGTGTGTGTGTGTGTGTGTGTGTGTGTGTGTGTGTGAGAGAGAGAGAGAGAGAGAGAGAGAGAGAGAGAGAGAGAGAGAGAGAGAGAGAGAGAGAGAGAGAGAGAGAGAGAGAGAGAGAGAGAGAGAGAGAGATATGATATACCTGATTACTTGTTCTGTCATTCTCAGGATTTAAAATGATTTTGGGAATTGAACTTCATGTAAGCAACAATCTGCTTGCATATGTTCTGCTCAACCTTACTTTAGAGATTTCCAAAGGGAAGCAAAGTTCTGGATTCCCATAGCAGGCATAGAATGTCTACTTAGTCTGGAGCAGCCTAAAAGCCTAGTTTGCATCACTAAGCCTCTCTCTAGGTTAACAGGGAGTTTGCAGGCAAACTCTTTTCTCTGCTGTCCAGGTGTATAGAAATGGAGCTGCAATATGCATCCATGCATACAAAAACACCTCAAGGTACGCAGTACTTGTCACAGTCAGGACCATTGAAAAGGCAACCTTCTTCATCAGGAAGAATTGTCATTGTGCCCAGGAGCACTTACTAAAACAGCACTGCTGAAAATCTTTGTATGCAGCCACCGACCTGCAATGGCACTTGGCAATCTTGGACACTGGATTGCCAAGGATAATAAACTGTTTTAGCAAGTCTATGGGTGGCAAGCAGCCATTTATTTTTTTGTTTTACAACAACTCTACCACTGGGGCTTTGTAGAGATTCTCAGTCATCCAAGTCATAGTTATCCCAAAGGTACAAAGCATCTTTCGAACAGCCATGACCTGGTTGACTGAGAATCTCTACAGACTTTTAGCTATACAATTTGAAATAAACACCCTTTGAATGGTGTGGAAGTAGGAATGGATTTTCAGAGCAAAAAATTGCAGACTCCAGGAACCAGGAGCACCACTCAGGTGACCCTGAGGACACAGTTAAAGGGCACTCCAAGTTCTTCAAGGACCCTCTAAAACAGGGGTTCCCAAACTTGGCAACTTTAAGACTTGTGGACTTCAACTCCCAGAATTCTCTGGCTGGAGAATTCTGGCTGGAGAATTAGCTGGCTGGAGAATTCTGGGAGTTGAAGTCCACAAGTCTTAAAGTTGCCAAGTTTGGGAACCCCTGCTCTAAAAGGATGCAGGTTACCAGATGTCTGCAAGAAATATGCTGTAAATCCTTCTGTTCCCCACCATCCTGTCAGAGCTGAGGAAGCTTCTTGCATGAGGAGCAAAACGTCTTCAAAAGAAAAAAAAAAACAAGAAAGGCCAGTTGCCTGCTGAAAAAGCACCTTTGGGACAACTCTACCATTGCATTGCTACACATGATGTCTTGAGATTAAAACAATTACCACTAATTAAACCCAACCCTTAACCATACTAATAGAAATGTATCTCTCCAAAGGTCTTTGCTGAATATTCCACCAAACCTGTTCCCAGGTATAGGATCTAAGCAATGAAATACAAGAAAATGGGATTAATTTACTTTTTAAATGCTTAAATTTTCTTACTTAATAATATACAGTACAAGCTAAAAAGAGAACAAGCACAGAGCATAGTTATACAGAGAAAGAAAAGTCACTCAACTTTTCCCACAGTGAAAAGTTTCATCTTTAATTATCAGAGAAATCAAAAGACAAAGGCATAACCCACTAAAAACAAATGATGCTTTTAAAAAGTAATTTTTGGAATCACATCCCCTTTTAACACAATAAAGACATCACAATAGAACTCTTTAGAATACGATTTTTTTCATAACAACTTCTTTTGTTATAAAGAGTTAATAATAATATATTTTAAAAGTACCCCAACAGTAAATGGAATTATATAAAAAGACTGCATAATTAGTAGTTACTATCTTGACAATGCTTTGCAAAAATAGCTGTGAGGTCTGCTAAAATGAACATAGCTTGTGTATCAGGAGGAAAAGAAACAATGGAGCACTGAAAAACAAGAGGCGTAAATTACCCCAAGCAGTAGAATTTCTGTATGGCTTAAAGGGCAGCTCCCCAACACAACTTCTTGAAGCAGATCACATGAACACACAATGCATAAAATGTTGGATTTGCTCCCCAGCCTTCCACACTACATCTTATATTAAATACAGAATCACTTTTAAAATGTCCATGGATGTGCACTGTGTGATCTTAAAGTAACTATGGGGAGAACTGATTAGGGGTCAAAGCTGCCAGTTCAACAATTATTTGCACAAGCGAGAAGGTGCAGCATTCATTTCAATGTCCCTTCTCTCCTGGGTCAAACACAGTTTTCAGAGAATGGATGGCAAGGGGGATGAGTTAAATCCACAATAGCGTGCACAGTTCTGATCAGTTGTTTTTCTACAATATGTTTGATATACAATAGTGGTGAATATCTGTAGTTTGGGTATAGGATGAGGGTGAAGGTTCCTTCTCCACGCTTGTGGGTTGGTTTCTGAACCTTGCGTTACGAAGCTAGGTAACATCTTCAGTGGACCAAAACTCATGTTTGATATTTTAAGACAGAAATACATCTAATGGAATATGTCCTTTGGTGGTTAGACATCAAGCATGTCCCAGCAATCTTCTTTCTCATGAGATCCATGATGCTACTTTCACCCCATTTTCAGCCCACGAGTGAGATAGACTTAAATCATCCTTAATGGCTGTAGCGTTAACACAGTGTTTTCTCCCTTCACTTGATAGTATCCAATGATAGTCACAAGTATTATATTAAAAATCTATCATATTTCATCGTTCATTATATCAAAGGCAATGTCAGGTGAATGATAGGTGGCTGGATTCTATAAGGATTTCGCTGGATATTTCAGGCTGATGTGGGCACACCCTCCCTCCCCTCTCTCCTTCTTTCTGTTCTTTCCTTTCTCCCTGTAATTATGTCAATCTGCTTTCCAGTCCTATTGGAGCTGGAGGTGGTCCAAGATTGTTAAATCTAGCAATGGCTTCTTGAGGTGGGGATATACCACCACTTCCTTTAAACTTGGAGATGCAGGCAAGAGTTGGTTGGAAAGTGCATATAACTAAGCCTGGAGGTTGTGAAAAAACTTATCTTCAGTGGTAAACCTGTTTCTAGGTTTACGTTCACATCTTTCACTGATCCATACTGCAAGGCAGTGGTGGGTTTCAAATTTTTTTAGAACCTACTCTCTAGGTGTGGCCTATTTTGTGGGCGTGGCTTGGCAGTCATGTGACAGGGTGGGAGTGGCCAACTTGTAAAATGTGGCGAAACTCATTTAACAATGCTGTTGCTTAGCAACCAAAATTTTGGGCTCAATTGTGATGATAAATTCTTTCTTTCTTTTTTTCTTTCTTTCTTTCTTTCTTTCTTTCTTTCTTTCTTTCTTTCTTTCTTTCTTTCTTTCTTTCTTTCTTTCTTTCTTTTTTCTTCCTTCCTTCCTTCCTTCCTTTCCTTTCCTTTCCTTTCTTTTCTTACTTTCTGCCTTCCTTTCCTTCCCATTGGGTTACCGGCAGCGGCAGGCCAGACTTACTTCTGGGTCCGCCGGTGGAACCCCCTCTCACCGGCTTTCTAAATTTCACCATCCGGCTCTTGCGAGTAGGTGCGAGCCTGCAGAAACCCACCACTGCTGCAAGGCAAATATTTCTCAAGCTGTTTAAAAATACCAAATGCTATTTATTGATGTTCTTTATTGTTTCAGTGTTTGTGACATACACATCTTCCCCTCTTTCCAGACAGTGGTTTGTTTATTTATTTTGCTTTGCTTTTTTTGTTTAGTTTTGACACCTAAAATGTCCATCTGGTTCAACAGAATGTTGCCTGAATAATACACTAAGTACAGTTGTGCTCACATCCTTCAGAAGTCTTTCGTTTAGAGCTTTGCTGCATAGAATCTCTTATGTAGAATATGAAATTCCCTCCCCACTGTTTTCATATAAAGATAACATTCCTTGGCAGCTAAAAGTATCAAAGGACTCAGTTGAAAACAAGCTGAGATTCCCAGATTTTTGAAAACTTTGGTGGCAGGTTTGTTGCAGTTGACAATATTTAATAGGTCTCTGATGACTATTCTTCATTCAGTGCCAATGTTCTCTACCAAGCAACAAGCATAGGCCTGATAACTGTATCAAATTTAGGGAATTAATGCCTAGCCACAAACCTACAATTCCAATGAATACTGAGACTAATAAAAGCATCTAGGGTGGTTTGCCTCAATGTTGGTCACTTGAACAGGTGTGGACTTCAAATCCAGAATTCCCCATGCTGGTTGGGGTATTCTGGGAGTTGAAGTCTACACCTCTTCAAGTGGCCAAGACTGAGAAATATTGATCTTGTATGGTAGATATGTCAAATATAGCGTATTCCAGAGGTGGTATTCAACAGGTCGTGACCGGTTTTGGAGAACCGGTACTGGAAATTTTGAGTAGTTCGGAAAACCAGTAAATACCACCTCTGACTGGCCCTCCCCTCATCTATTCTCTGCCTCCTGAGTCCCAGCTGAATGGGAGGAAATGGGGAGTTTGCAGTAACCTTCCCCTGGAGTGGGGAGGAAATGGAGATTTTACAGAACCCTTTCCTTGCCATGCCCACCAAGCCACACCCACCAAGCCATGCCCACCCAGTCATGCCCACAAAACCAGTAGTAAAATTTTTTGAATCCCACCACTGGCATATTCCCTTACATCCAAACTCTAGAATATGTAGAATTCCAATTATTTCTGACCTATAGCTCTCAACATACTGGTAGGTATTATTTTGGGTTGCTTGAAATTTATTGTATTTGGTTAAATAAGTAAAATGAAATTTAAGGGAAAAATTACGTCTACTTTTTTAACCTTTATAATTAATTTTGCTTTTGAATATTTGAATCCAGTCACGGTAGAGGATATCTATCCCGGGATGCATCTTGTTGGCTAGGAAATGCATTCCAGGAGAAGCAACATGACATTATCTCCCATATCCTATTGCATCTGTATGAGTGGTTCACACCTTAAAATAATTAGAAACAAGGGGAAAAAATGGAAAGGTTATTATTGGCTCCTTTGCAAGCATGAATGAAATAAAGATTGGGTAGAAGACAAAACGAATAGGAAAATTGAGTTCCATTTTCAATATGCAGTATTTGTAAGAGATTTTGACACAGACAAATGAGAAGGATCTAAAACTAATCAGCCAACTAGAAATTTCTTGCATGCAAAATATTAACAAGGTCGTATGAAAAGACTTGTTAAATAGCCATTTAAAATCTTGAATGTGTGGGATTTTCCGTATGTTTCTCGCAGTGAGAAAAAGTCATACTACTCAATTTTCAGGATTTTTACATTCCAAATATTCAGGTCCAACACTATTTCATAGGTGTGTAAGCATCTCTGTAATACTTAGGATCAAAGTAGCATTGATCCTTTCAATTCTTATAAAATGTGTTAGACTGGTGCCATAACATGGAACATGAAAGGGTTGGAATTGGATGGAGGATTTTCAACATTTGCTCATTTCTGCAGTCTATTCAACTTCCAGTTTATATTGCCAAAATTATTCCACAATAACAAATCAATTAGGCAATTTTCAATTGCCAGCAGTTGCCTAGTAGTACCTTAGACTGTATTGATAGCACCTGGGTGACTTCTAAATTTCAGCAAAGTGATTGGATAGGCTGCAGGCTACACTGTGAGACTAAAAAATTGTCTTAGAAGAAGATAATGGAAAACTATTTCCATACTATTATCAGGAAAACTGAATGACTTTATCTCTGCAGCCTTTACATGGGTTTAGGGTCTTTACCACAATTGGTGTAATTTGTAATTTGGAGTCTCCAAGATAGTATGGGAAACTCAAATACATTGCTCACCAAGTTGAGAAGAGAAGACTCATTGGACAAAATCCTGATATTGAGAAAGATTGAAGCAAAAAGAGAAGGGGGCGGCAGAGGATGAGATGATTAGATAGTGTCATTGATGTAGTTATCATGATTCATGGGATCACAAAACATTGACATGACTTAGTGCTTGAACAACAACAAATTGTAGTATGGATTCAGTAGGCTGTTACCATCCTTTGGTGACTTTAAGGCAGCTTTTTGTTTTACCACCAGTCATGCCAGTGGTACCATACCATAGCACTCACATAGCTATTTTGTAAATAAGAAGTGTCCCTATTGTCAGCATCACGAGTAACGCACCTATTGAAAGCAGAACTCCGAGGCAGGTAGACTCCTCAAATAACATGTTTATTGGATGCATCATATTTATTTATTGATTGATTGATTGATTGATTTAATTTGTATACCGCCCTCTCTCCCATAGGGACTCAGGGCGGTGCACAGGGATAATGAAAGGTATATCTAAATACAATAGATAAATTTAAAATTAAAATTAAATTAAGTAAACTTAAACTTGAATTAAAATAAATAATTAAGAAACCCTATTAAATGATGATAAAAACAAACTATGTCAGGCCGCATGAAAAAAGTAAGTTTTCAATGCTCGACGGAAGAGGTGAAGGTCCGTGGTAGTGCGAAGGTCGGGGGGCAGGTCGTTCCAGAGGGCTGGGCCCGCTACAGAGAATGCCCTTCCCCTGGGAATCGCCAGCCGGCATTGTCCAGCGGACGGCACCCTGAGGAGGCCCTCCCCCTGGGAGCGGACAGGTCAGATGGGGTTATGTGGGAGGAGGCGGTTCTGCAAGTAACCAGGACCCATGCCATGGAGCGCTTTGAAGATGGTTACCAAAACCTTGAAGCGCACCCGGAAAGCCACAGGCAGCCAGTGCAGCTCGCGCAAGAGAGGTGTTATGTGGGAGTGTCTTGGTGCTCCCAAGATCCCCCACGTGGCTGCGTTCTGCACTAACTGGAGCCTCCGGGCGCACCTCAAGGGAAGCCCCATGTAGAGAGCATTGCAGTAGTCTAGGCAGGAAATAACAAGAGCTTGCGTGACTGTGCGCAGGGCGTTACGATCCAGAAAGGGGCGCAACTGGCGTATCAGGTAGACCTGATAAAAGCCCCCCCGGTTACGGCCGTCACATGGTCATCCAAGGACAGCCGAGAGTCCAGAAGGACGCCTAAGTTGCGAGCCCTCTCTGCAGGGGCTAATGAGTCAGCACAGCTGGTGAAAACCAACTCTAACAGTTCCCACAGTTTTCACCTCATTAAAAGAGTAAAATCCCTCCCTCCCTGGTGTCATTACTCACATTGTCCAATTAGGATGGGTGGCAGGCTTGTCTCCTCCTTCAACAGCCACCTCTTACCATAACCTTGGTTCTCACAGGAAAACCTTTTGTTTTGACTGCTAGCCGGGCTATCTACTTCCCCCTCCTTTCCCCCTCTCAGGCTTTGTGGCAACTATGAGGCAGCACAAGACGACTCCAGACAAGTTTGCTTCAGAGTCAACACCTACAAGGTAACCAAATCTTTCATGATTTACTCTCAAAAGTCCAAGATAATGTTCTAAGAAACAATACAGCAGATACAGAACAACATACAGGCTCTGCTAAGAGGCAGTTGTGACTCAGTGGCTTTTTGTCTACAGCTCAGACCAGACTGTTGTTCCTTCTGACTCAGTCTACCCTAGGAAAAGCCAAAGAAGAATGTGCAATCTTGATGAGAAAAGTAAGAAAAAGAGTTGAACAATCCCTCCCCAAATTGCAGATTCCTGCAGAGCTTTTGGTAGGAAAAAAGAAAAGAATAGAAGCAAAACACTTTGGGGAAAAACATTCAAGTGAGATATCATAATGTGTGGTCAAAAGCTCTCTCTATGGATCTGGTTTCCCGCAGGCAGAGAACACAGTTTTTACACGGGGAGAATTCAGACAATGCTAAAGCGTTAAAAGTCCCAAATTCTATGACCTCAATATAGCTCCTTGTTATGTGTGATACACAGATCAATACTTGCCGTTAATTCCACTGAAATAGTTACTTTTGCTATATCTTCAGCAAAGATGAGCTTTTGCAACAGAGACAAAGCTTTTCTTTCTCACCTCCCAGATTAGTTGCCTAGCAGAGAATCTACCCAAAGCCAAATGAATGAAAATGTAATTTACTTTGCATAAGGCACTATCTAATTTCAAAAGAGACTATAACAATAACACAGAAGAGAAATTCTCCTTTGGAAAATTATTCTGAACTTTTATTTTATTTTTTTCTCCCCTCTGGATGAATACTGCAAGATTGATGGAAGGTGTATTGGTGCAAAATTGTGCTAGCACCCCATGCTATCAATCATTTCCCTTCCCACTTTGGAAGACAACAATATCTCTAACAAGCACAGAACTGTGGAGACGGCCTGCATTCTGTTGCTCCCTCCTTCCTCTAGGTAATGATTTGTTTTACTGATCCACATATTATGAAATCAGAAAGAGGTTGAAACTTTTATAACTTGCAAGAGAAAATGCACTGTCTTGCGATAGATACACCCTGCTTTCACAGCACAGCTGTCAAGCACAATTCAGGCCAACCAGGTTTGAATTTGGAAGCTAAGCAAAATCAGACCCCTGGGGCTATTTGACAACTGGGACCTTGAAAGACATCCAAGCTGAACTTGTCCCAGAAGACCTGGCTCTTAGCCCAGCCCTTTGGTCGGGATGAGTGATGTTCTCCTTTGGACTAGATGAGTTTGGCTTTTTTTCATTCCAGTCTGGGTTTTTGTGTTCATTTTTGTCCAGCTTGTTTTTAATCTGTTTATTTGTAATTGCTCAGACTTTTTCGGAGTTCTGTAGCATATACAGTACGTTTAAATAATAATAATTGAGAAGGCAGCAACAGACAATGAGTGCCACCTGTGCAAAGGAGCTGAAGAAACAGTAGACCGTCTAGTTAGCTGCTGTAAAAAGATTTCACATCCTGACTACAAACAACAGCATGACACGGTAGCAACAAGGATACATTGGAAGATCTGCAAGAAATCCCATTGTCTGCAAGCAATGCAGACCACAAAATAGATAGAATAATTGAAAATTAAGAAGTTAAAGTGCTCTGGGACTTCAGAATTTAAACAGGCACACATCTGCATATAACATTCCAATATAACAACTCTTGAGAAGAAAAACAAAAGAAAAAAAGACTAGATAATAGAGTACCTGGAGACAGCAAAATAGAAGAAAAAGAACTGAAGAAGATAAGAAAATACAAAGACCTGCAAATAGAAATAGAATGACTGTAGGAAAATGAAGTAATGAAAGCCCCAATAGTAATAGGTCTTTAGGTGTAATGCCAGAACATCTGGAGCAGCATTAAATACCATTGGCACTGACAAAATCACAGACAATTGCAAGAGGCAGTGTTAATTGGAACAGTTTACATCCTGCAATGATGGCTTTTTCCTAGATCAAAAGTTGCTGTTTCCAACCTTTTTAGAGGTCCTGCTCCTCTATCTTGAATGGGAAGGTAATTAAAATACATTTAAGAGGTGACACTTTTCCTGGCATGCAGAAGAAGTGGAAGGGTTCAAGAAAAGCTTTACATACATATTATACTGCTGTTACCCTACTAACAGCATGAAATTGCTGATAGTAATTAGCTATTCAGTGTAGGTGTCAATGCTAGTCGTTTTGGACTCTAGGAGGCGGCGCTCATCTCCGTTTCAAAGCTGAAGAGCCAGTGCTGTCTGAAGATGTCTCCGTGGTCATGTGGCTGGCATGACTAAATGCCGAAGGAATGCTGTTACCTTCCCACCAAAGGTGGTTCCTATTTTTCTACTTGCATTTTTACGTGCTTTCAAACTGCTAGGTTGGCAGAAGCTGGGACAAGTAACAGGAGCTCACTCCTTTACATGGTGCTAGGGATTTGAACCACTGAACTACCAACCTTTCTGATCGGCAAGCTCAGTGTCTTAGCCACTGAGCCACCGTGCCCTGTTACTTCTACTCAATTTTTAAGTCATAACATCCTGATCTTCTCTTGTATTAGGCTATGAAATTTACACCAATGAGAGAGACGTCTTTTGAAATTCTTGTTTTCATAACCCTGGACAATTTATATACTTATATAAACATATTATTCCAAAGAAGTCCTTAAGACTTCAGCCATCACTTCCCTAAACAGCAACTGTCTGTAACATCCACTGTGGACCTAAGAACAGCCTTGCTGGAACAGGCCACAGCCCATCTGGTCCAGCATTCTGTCTCACACAGTGGCTCCCCATTTGCTTCAGGGTCTTCCCAAGCAGATGTCTTCACTTGCTTATGATTCCCTGCAAATGGCATTGAGAAATATCCTGCCTATTTCTCCAACCTGGAGGGTGTCCTTAGGCATCCATCATGATAGCCAACCAACTTCCAGCCAATTAATTTAGTTAACAGGTTTGATGTTAATTACTTTTTAAAGTTAATTGTTAATTAAATTTCTTTTAGCCCACTTTTGAAGTTAACTAAATTTCCTTTTACCCTACTTAGAAGAAAAGAACCAAAAAAACTGGATCCTGAGCAAAGCTTAGAATTCAGTCTGATTACGAAAACAATACACTATTCTTTCCATTTTCTTTTCTTTCTTTTAGCAACATTTAGTTCTTAATCATAATTTCAAAGCCTTTTTCACATGCAAAGTCAAGTCATCTATGCCAAACCATCCATGTAAATACTGATAAGCTGCTTCTTTTTGTAAATGAAAAAACCAATTTCCTGTTAGAAAATTAACAGCAACTTAATTTTTCTTTGCTTGCAGGGCTTCTGGCAAGCTCTATATTTAGGCAACTGGATCATTTAGTTATCAAAATGTTAAATGGCAATTAGAGCAGGTTGAATGGCTCATAAAAAATAATATATTATCGGAATTTCTTCCACATTAGGATTAAGCATTATTTAGTGCTTAGCACATGTTCAACTCTGATAAACAACTTCCCTGAAACAAATGAGACATTACCTTAAGATGTGTGTCCTTTATTTTCAACTTCATTTTATTCTCCATGAAATTCGTAGGAATCCAAAATTCTTTTTTTAATTCTTTTATCTAATTACATTGTCATAAAGGGGTCCTCTGCTTTTCCTTTCGGGCTAAATCCAATGGAGAAGGAAAATATGGAATTGAATGTCCTTCAAAATGACACTGGTTTGAAGGCCCTGAAAACTGATTAGGGCCATGATGGTGAACCTATGGCACGCTTGCCATAGGTGGCACACGGAGCCATTTCGGGGGCATGCAAGGCGTTGCCCTGTCAGCTCCAGCGTGTAAGCGTGCCCTTGTCAGCTAATTTTTGACATGCTTTTTGACCATTTTTCACCCTCCAGGGAAGCCTCTGGAGGGCGAAAAATGGCCCAACGCACAAACCGGAAGTCAGAAAACAGGCCATTTCTGGCCTCCAGAGGGCCTCCAGGGGAGACTGTTTTCACCCTCTCCAGGTTCCTAGAAAGCCTCTGGAGCCTGGGGAGGGCAAAAAACGGTGCCAAAAGTGGGGGGAGGGTGGGGCATTGCATGGAGGCTCATGCAGGGGGAGGGCACACAGACTTATGGGTGTGGGCATGCGTGCGCACGACCACCATCCCTGTGCTCCCCCACTTTTGGCATGCGATGGCAAAAAAGGTTAGCCATCTCTGGACTAGGGCATACAGTCCCTTAAAACCTGGTTGTGTTACCAGGAGTGGGGCTTCCAAATCATTGGAGACCTGCTTAGATGGCACATTGGCGCAATTGCTTAAATGGCTATTTTTAATCCTCTTTTTGCCTAAGGTCTGTAAATTTGTTTTATAATGTTTGAACTTTAAATATGGGGTTTTAAACGTTGTTTTATATATGCGTTGTTTTATTGGATTGTTGTACACCATCCATGGTAATTTTTTGTGAGATGGGTGGCTATACAAATGTAATCAATCAATGCAGGTCTTGGCGTATTCGGGTCTTTTCCCATGTAAGATTGAGAGTATCTTGGTGAAATTTCAATGAGGTCCCACTCGCCATCTTCAAGCTGGTGCTTTCGGCTTTGTGCTTGTGCAAGCAAAGTGTGATTGGAGCTGCTGTCGCTCTATAAATATTGGGGAGGTGTGAACTGCTGGCTTTGTTGCTGTTGCTTAATCAATATATAGTTACACACAGCTCTACTCATTTTCCTATGTTGAGTTCAGTAATTACCATGACTTTAAAGCAGGGTTCCAGAATCTGCCAATACTGATCTTCCTAATCTTTGGATTAATTTTTATCCAATTCCTATTATATCGCCACATTTTTATAATGTATAAATACTGGATATTCTATGTGCAATTAATAAAATGCATATTTATTTTCATATGAAAGTATATACAGCATGTGGATAGATACCGATATACAGATGCACATACATAGGGGTTCCATTTGCATCTTCCCCTAAGAGACTCATGTTTTTCTACATCTTATTCTTTAAGCTATTCATTTTTTGGATAAATATATTTGAGCTAGGAATGCTATCACAGTATCTGGAGAAATACAGAGTCTGACAAGTCACTGTGCTTGCTCTGCAGAGCATACTTTAAAAATGCAGACTTAAACAAAATCGCCAGCATCTCAAGGCCCCGTTTGCTGTATTTTGTAACTATAATAAGTCACATTTCATTTACCATGAGATTCAAGACAACTTGATACGGATTGCTAGCAATGTTTTATTCTGGCACTGACCAGTCTCAACCTCTTGGTAGCATATCTTTGAACTGAAAAGAAAATATGTAGTGAGGATAAGTCATGAAAAACAGATCCAAGCTTTGGAATCTCAAACTGGTATTCCCAGAGATGCAGCTGAACCCCCAAACTAGAGGAGCTCACAAGATTTGGTCAGTTCAGTTCAATTTTACTGTCAATGCTTGCTTGTTAATTAATTACTTGGGTTTATCTGCCTACCCATCTCACAATACATGAATTTAGGTGGCATAGCAATAGCACTTAGACTTATATACTGCTCCACAGTATTTTTACAGCCCTCTCTAAGTAGTTTACAGAATCAGCCTATTGCCCCCAACAATCTGGGTCCTCATTTTACCAACCTCGGAAGGATGGAAGGCTGAATCAACCTTAAGTCTGGTGAGATTCGATCTGCCAAATTGCAATCAGCTGGTAGTCAGCAGATGTATCCTAACCACTGCGTCACCGCAGCATACAATAAAAATGATAAAATAGTAATATAAAAAAAAACTTGACAATTAAAACATTATTATGTATAAAATGCAAGGGGAACATTAATTATTATAAACAATGGACTTACTTCATCACCTCACTATTCCCTTGAGATGCCCCAAACCTGTTAACCAGCATATGTTTGGTAGGAATAGTGCCAATCTTACCTGTGTGTGTGAGGGGGGGGGGCAGGAATGATGTTCCACAATGCTGGTTCCACAATAGAAAAGGTCTGTCTCCTGGGTCCAGATGGGTGTAGCTCCTTTGCAGATTGATCCACAACATATCTCTTCTACAAGACCCAATTTCTCACCCATGCCCCATGTTTATATTTCCTCCTCCAGTTAAAAGAACACTTAGAGGAAAAATTTGCCATAGGGAAGCGTGCATATGTTATTAAACATTCAAAGAACTGTAAAATGGTTCTTAGCTTATCCTTTCTAAGATTCTGGACCTTGAGCTGGCTGAAGGCTGCAAAGATTGAACTATTTGGAAGGGCACCAGCTTGGGGAAGGTTGGCGAATCAACACAAGCCATCAATAAAATGTCTGCCGTATTGTTATGTCTTCCCCTAGTGCAGGGGTCTGCAAAGTCGGCTCTTTTAAGACTGGTGGACCTCAACTCTCAGAGTTCCCCAGCCAGCATAGCTGGCTGGGGAATTCTGGGAGTTGAAGTCCACCAGTCTTAAAAGAGCCGACTTTGCAGACCCCTGCCCTAGTGGCATTATATTTTTCATTCTTTTCTTCTTGTGGAGGAATTGTGGAGTCAGAACAAACCCTATGGATGCCTTGGACTTCTTTTTCAGTGGTCCACAAAAGCTCTAGATAACATGGCTATGTTTCCCCTTTGTAACATTACTGCTTCCCTGATGTTTTTCCTCACGGTCAGCAGAATCTGCCATGGTAGGTGGTGCTTTGGTTTTCTCCAATATGGCAAGTTGGAGGTCATTTATGGAAGGCTGTAAAATGGCAGGTGGTATTCATCTAATTCAGAGTTTGAAAGGGTTGCTGACTGAACGTGTTGAAGTGAAACCAATGACTCTCATGGCCCATGCGATGCTTTGTCTGTCTGACAAAGTAAAATCCTCAGGGCCATGAAACTCTGTAGTACAGTATATTTATTAGGCAAGAAAACCATTTCCCAGTTCCCTTGTGTTTACTTGTTTCTCCTTCTCCCTTCATAAATAAGAGTTGTTTTGAAAAAAATAAAAGCTTGATTCTTATTGTTTTTAAAAAAGTGAAAAATATATGAGCAAGAGTGCTGTTTGAGATGAATCAAAAAAATGTTCTCTTTCATTATCCTAAGACTTTGAGGATGCTATTCTTAGAATCATAAAATTACACCGTGGGGATTCTTTGAGGGTGAAGTAGTTGAAGAAGCCCTGATGCAGGGATTAATAACTTTTCAAATAAGAGTTGCACATTGGCTTTGTACCTTGGTTGATCATTGCATAGGGCAGAGATGACTAACCTTTTCCCCCTCATGTGCCAAAAGTGGGGGGAGTGCAGGGGGGTCCTGCGTGGGCTTGCCCACACCTATAATGATATGCGGGCAACCCTTCCCCCCATTTTGGCGTGTGATGGATCTGTTTTTCACCCTCCCCAGGCACCAGAGGCTTTCTAGGAGTCTGGGGAGGGTGAAAACAGCCCCCCCCACCCCGTGAGGCCTTCCGGAGGCTTTTCTGAAGCCTTTGGAGGGCAAAAATGGTTCTATGAGCAAACCGGAAGTCCATAACTGAATTTCCACTTTGCCCATAGGGCCGGTTTTTCATGCTCCGGAGGCTTCAGAGAAGCCTCTGGAGAGTGAAAAATGGCCTTAAATGTAGGCCAAAGTCAGCTGATCAGCGTGTGCATGTGCGCTGGAGCTGCCCTAACAAATGGCTCTGCATGCCACCTGTGGCACATATGCCATAGGTTCACCATCACGGGCAGAGGGTGTCGTTGATGACATCAGAACACAAAATATGACATTTTCAGGTTTTTTTCCCATGTTTGAAACTAGTAAAAAAGAAGCTGAAAGGGAGAATTGAGAAAGTCCAAACACTCCATGAGGCATGGAGGCTGCTCACAAAAACAATAACAGAGGCCCAAGTGGAATGTATACCTAAAAGGAAAAAGGGCACCGCCAGGTTCAAGAGGACTCCGATGTGGCTTACAGGAGCTGTTCGGGAAGTGATCAAAAGCAAGAAAAGCTCATTTAAAAGATGGAAGGCTTCTCCAAGCGAGGATAACAGGCAGAAACATAAATTCTGGCAGAACAAATGCAAGGCAACAATCAGGAAAGCAAAGCAAGACTTTGAGGAGCGTTTAGCTAAAAACACTCAAGGAAATAACGACTTCGTTAAGTACATTAGAAGTAAGAACCCAACTGGGAACGCCATTGGACCATTAGATGACAATGGAAGGCAAGGGATTATTAAGGAGGAAACAGAGATTGCAGAGAGACTCAATGAATTCTTTGCTTCAGTATTCAAGAAGACAGAGGTCACATGCCCAAAACAGAGCCTATCTTCGTAGGGAGGGAAACTGAGGAATTAACCCAGATAGAAATAACCTTGCATGTCTTGTTAAACTAAACACTAACAAATCACCAGGACCAGATGGCATCCATCCACGAGTTCTCAAGGAACTTAAAGATGAAATTGCTGATGTCCTTGCCAAAATGTATAATCTTTCCCTCAAATCAGGCCTTGTGCCGGATGACTGGAAGGTAGCGAATATAACACCAATCTTAAAAAAAGGATCCAGAGGTGATCCAGGAAATTACCGACCGGTCAGCTTGACAAGTGTCCCAGGTAAAGTGATGGAAACCATCTTAAAAGATAAAATTAACAGGCACGTAGAAGAGAAGGCGCTGCTGAAGGAGAGCCAACATGGCTTTTGCAAGGGCAAATCATGCCTCACTAATCTGCTGGAATTTTTTGAGAGTGTCAACAAGCATATGGACAAGGGAGATCCAGTTGACATTGTTTATCTGGACTTTCAGAAGGCCTTTGACAAGGTCCCGCACCAAAGGCTCTTAAATAAACTTGCCAGACATGGAATAAAGGGACAGGCCTTGTCCTGGATTAGCAACTGGCTAAGGGACAGGAAACAGAGAGTAGCATTAAATGGACACTTCTCCAGGTGGAGGGAGGTAAAGAGTGGGGTCCCCCAAGGTTCAGTACTAGGAGCCCTGCTTTTCAACCTTTTCATAAATGCTCTAGAAGTAGGAGTAAACAGCAAGGTAGCCAAATTCGCCAACGACACTAAATTATACAGGGTAGTAAAAACTGAGAGAGAGTGTGAGGAGCTCCAGAGGGATCTCTTGACACTGGGGGAGTAGGCAAACTAGTAGCAAATGAGCTTCAACATTAGTAAGTGTAGAGTGATGCACATTGGGGGGAAAACCCCGACTACATCTATAAACTGATGGGGTCTGAACTCCTTGCAACTAACCAGGAAAGGGACCTTGGTGTCAACCCAGTGTGCCGCAGGAGTGAAAAAAGCAAACTCATTACTAGGGATCATTAGGAAGGGTATAGAAAATAAGTCAGCAAGTGTCATTTTGCCTCTTTATAAATCTATGCTGAGGCCCCATCTGGAGTATTGTGTACAGTTCTGGTCACCATACCTTCAGAAGGATATTATGGAAATGGAAAAGGTGCAGAGGAGGGCAACCAGAATGATTAGGGGGCTGGAACACCTTCCTTACCATCTGAGGCTGCAACGGCTGGGCCTCTTCACTCTAGAACGACGGCGCCTGAGAGGTGACCTGATTGAAGTCTATAAAATCATGCACAGTGTGGACAAAGTTGAAAAGGAAAAACTGTTTTCCCTATCGCACAACACTGGAAGAGTTGTGGCATGGAAGAGCTGTTAAAGAGCTGCACTCAATATGCAAGAAAATTTGGAAAACTCAACAGTGGCCACAGAATTGGAAAAGATCGGTTTATGTTCCAATCACAAAGAAGAGCAAATGCCAAAGAATGTTCAAACTACTGTACAACTGAGCTCATTTCACACACTAGTATGGCTATTCTTAAAACACTACAAGCTAAGCTTCAGCTGTATCTGAACTGAGGACGACCACAAATATGAAATAGATTAAAAAATAACAGAAGCACTAGAGATCAAACTGCCAACATTTGCTAAATTATGAAAAAAGCAAGAGAGTTCCAGAAAAAAATCTACTTCTGCTTCATTCACTAAATTAAAGCCCTTGATTGTGTGGATCACAACAAACTGTGGCAAGTTTTAAAATGATGGAATACTGAAACTGAAGCTCAAATACTTTGGCCACCTAAGGAGAGGACAGGTCTTATTGAAAAATGCCTAATGTTGAGAGAGACTGAAGTCAAAAGGAGATGGGGATAGCAGAGGTTGAAATGGTTAGATAATAGAACAGAATAGAATTCTTTATTGGCCAAGTGTGATTGGACACACAAGGAATTTCTCTTTGGTGCATATACTCTCATCAATGAACTTGAATTTGGCAAACTCTGGAGGACAGGGGAGCCTGTCTTGCTATGGTCCATGGTGTCATGAAGAATCTGACATGACTTCCTGACTGAACAACAACAAATGGAAGAGCGCTATTCTCAATGTAACACTAATAGGCTTTGAGAATAACCTTAGGAGACAGAGGAAGGATTGCAGATTAGACAGTGGTCTGGTAAATGATATCTGAGTCCAAAGGAGGGATGGGAATGGATAAAAGATCTCAAAAGGATCTTCTCTAGTCCTCTGAAAAGCAGAGAAGGGGGAATGTGCTTTCAAACTGAAACCTTATAATAAAGATAGTATTGGTACTCATGGTTTTAGTTTCCTATGTGGACTACTTGAAGATTTCACACTAATTTATGGTGTCCCATGTTGAGGCTTTACAAGTAATACAAAAGATTTTTTTAAAACTGTGAGTACGGAGTAAGGATATTATCTCCCGTGATATATTGTTCTTAGAGAGCCTTGTTCCTCAGATGTAGGTATTATTGTGTTTCAACATGTAGATACTTGCATTTTGTGGGACTTTGCAGTTTCTCAATCTACTCCTGATTTCGGTTGGAGTCATCTGGCTCGAGTGTCTCAATCTGACTTCAGCTATGTAAGTAAATAGAGGTCCTCTAACCTCTATTTCATTTGTAAACCAATGCTGTGAAATGTCTATGTTGTCTTCCTTTTCCTCTTGCCTGGGGATAATGTTTTACAAATGAAGTACTGACAAAAAGAAGATTATGCCTTCAGCTATGACCAACCTTATTTCTGAAGCCGAGTGTGACTGGACACAGATGGTTCTTATTCTCTGCTTTGCTGTCCTTAAAGATAAGGGGACAACAGTCCTTCAACTATCCATTTGATGCTTCAAGATAAAACTTGTTGCAAGCCTCTTAACCACCATTCTGATCAAGGCTCTAATATATCAGCAACTATCTCAGTCACAAGCTAGCAGTGCCTATAAAAAGATGCTAGTGTACACTGAACATGTAGGTCAAGGCTGCCTTTCACATTCATCCTCACTTCTAATCTCAGCACATGTGCTAGGTTTTTGTGATAGCTTACGAAAGAGGTTACTGTCCTATTCTTAATGACCTTCATACTGAGTTCCCAGAAGAGCAAAGTGACAAGGAATGTAGAATTTGAATTTTAAGAGGGATCTAAACATTTATATTCATCTCTGACACTTCATATTCATCTTTCCTGTTCATGCAAAATCCCCCACTTTCTGAACCTACCCTGGTTATAAAGCTTAGAGTGATGTTTTCTTCCAGTTCATTGGCGAAACGTAAGTAAGGACAGGTGCCAAAAGTAAGGAAAAATCTTTTTCACCTCATGAGACTTCTCCTTCTGGAAAGCTATGAGGAACTAACTCACTTGCTAAGGGGAGGAAGATTTACTACAGTAAATCCAATAAACCCAGCCTTGATACCTGATCTAGCTCGTGAATGAAGAGACATTTGCCTATTTTGCATAACGGCCAACTACTGGATGTGCAAATGAAATGTTCGTCCACATGGCATGGGGATTATATAGGAAGCCAGACTGTGAAAAGCAGCGATATCACTTCTTCAAAGCCATATACTGCAGCTGGTTTGCTACAAAACTGGAAAGTAGAAAATAATCATTCTACTAGCCATGGGAAAGATGGGGGGGGGGGGGAACTGCCAGATTTGAACTTCAGTGGGTGTAAGAATGAATGATAATCCCATGGTGGAAGGCAATTAATTAGCTTTAGTGATTTCATTTTAAAATGTAATAAAGATTCTTTTCTTTGTTGTGATGAGTGTTTGGGAAGCTTCTGCTGGGTTCAAAAAAATTCTGAAGAAGTCAGAAGGACTAGTTGGCAGCATCTTGCCAACTAGTTCTTATTTTTAAAAGACATAGGTTTTAATGGGCTGCAGCTTATGAACATATATGCCTCTCAATACAATGTGTTAATTGAATAAGGTGCTGTTGGAATCTTTCTGAATTTTGTCATTGTAGATTAACATCCATCCATCCATCCACCCACCCACCCACCCACCCACCCAACCTACCTACCTACCTACCTACCTACCTACCTACCTACCTACCTACCTACCTACCTACCTACCTCTTGGCACAATGAATTAACTTCCATAAGGATTCCTGGAGTTGGGACTGTTTAATTTTTGGGAGAATTATTGTGAGATAGTGAGCGACATCAGTAGAAGGCTTAAGCTAGAAGGGGAGAAAATATTTGGAATGAGTACCCCAAAACATAAGAATAGTCAAGGGACTTTGTAGATGGATCATAATGCAAGGTTTCTGATACTGAGTGATGAAGTTGGTTCTCCTAGTTCTGCATGGTCTATTGTGATCTTCAGCAGATCTTTCCCTGCTATCATTTTATGTGGGGATGTTAGGAATCAGACCTACAGCTATGTATGTAGAATACCTACCGATATGCTCTCATCTTGATATATAGCCTTCACATGCCTCACACAGAAATGACAGCTAGTAACTGCACATTCATACCTGCAAGGCAACAATAAACAGCTAAGAAATCAACTTTGTTTTTGAAAAGGAAGAGAGGGAGGGAGGGAGGGAGGGAGGATATTATTTCAAAGTCTCTTTCCTGTTTTTTAATACTTTCACTACAACAAAACTGAATCCTTGGTTACAGTCTAGTGCACCTAAAAAAGAAAGAAGAATCTTTATGTTACTGGAAAACAGATTCCAACTGAGCATTAGAAAAACCTTCCTAACAGTAAGAACTGTTCAACAGTGAAACCAATTACTCAGAAAGGTGGTAAGCAGATCTTTGTTGCATTGTTTAAACCAGGCTAAACCGTCTTATGCTACAGATGCTTTAATTTGGATTCCTGTAAGAAGCAGGGGTTTGAACTGATGGTCCAAGGAGCCCTTCCAACTCGATATTCCTATAAGGAGAACACTGTATGGATAAAGACAATAAACAGAAGTTGATTAAACAAAAGCAAATCTGCTTTAAGTTTACATATTATTAATTTAATTTGTATACCGCCCTCTCTCCCGTTTGGGACTCCCTTTTGGGACATAGATCATGCTGGTTGGGGAATTCTGGGAGATAAGTCCACGTATCTTAAAGTTGCTGAGATTGAGAAACACTGATATAGATAGCAGGTTTTCTTTGACCAACACAGGTTGGTTCTCACAACAGAAATAAATCCAGCTCTTTAATTCAAACATTTTCACCAGGAAGTAGAAAATATTCAAGTAAACATAATCAGAATTCTCTCCTATTTTTCTCTCCTTAGTTCAACTCTCTCCCTATAAAAGTTAAACCTGATATGATAATTTAGATAGAGGAAAAGTTCTTAGAATAGCTAACAAAAACAAACTTGGTATTTATCTTCCAATATCCTTTTAGGATAGTTACTGTTTAAATCAGCAGTAGTGTGAAAGCTTCACACTATATAACTTTATATAACTTTAATGATATGCAAATTTAGCATCAGCATTTCCAACCACGAAAAATGCCATTATTTCAAGTTCTCTTCTCATCATCCAGTGTACTAGAGCAGCATTTCTTAAACTTTTCAGACAATTTTCTTTTAATGAAGAATATTTATCTGTTCCCTGGAAAAAAAAACATATTTGCATGTGGCAGCGTATTATCCTGATGTTTGGAGCGAGATTTATTTTTAAAAGGTTTAGGGTCAGTATAATTTCCATCTTATTTGGATATTTGGTTTTGATTTTAGCCACAGTTGAAAGCCTACCTTCATAAAGGGATGTGGAAGGAAAAGGCAGCAAAATATTAAGTGCTCCTTCACTTAAAAGCACATATTCTCATCTAGCAGGTACTGTATTTTACCTTCTGATGAGAAATGATATACAAGTAGTCCTTATTTATTGTCCATCCCTGTTGGCCTTGAAAACATGACTTTGCACTCAAACCTGGGGCCCTGGATGTGGGTTAGAACCAGTCTCGTGGCTGTAAGGTTGATAGGTTAGAACAATTCAGGCTGCCCTGTGTCTCTATCTTTTGTTTTATATTATGTAGTTTGTGATTTTTTTTTGTAAGCTGCCTAGACTCACATAAAATTGAGATGGGCAACTATATAAATTGAGTAAATGAATAATTTTAGGGATCATAATTGCAACCCGCAAAACTTGCTTGTGAGCAAAGCCGACACTAAGTAAAATTGCCAGTGTATTTATGATCTTACATCAGTTTTCCTTTGCTTTACTAATCCAGGTAGGTTGTAAATGCGAGGATTGGTCATAAAGTTATTCCTAAGCCCAAATGGTTGTTAAATAAGGCAGTTGCTAAATGAGGACTATACATACAGGGAAATCATGGCAGCAAGGTTTGGGTTTATTATTTCCTGCCTTTTTGGTGTAAAGGGGAAGAAAGTCTTGTGAAAGAAGAGCAAACTGGACAGGCTGGTTGTTTCAGAAAGAGATACTGGAGTTGTTATCAAAGTGAGAAACAGTTCCCAAAGGATATTTGAATTTACACATCAGTGCTTCCTTCCTTCCTTCTTTATTTATTCATTTATTTTATTTATTTATTAGTTTGTCAAACATGTACATGATAGAAGGTATAAGTATGAACATGGACAAGAACAAAGGAAATGAATACAAGTAAATAGGGACAGTATGACAGGGACGGTAGGCACAATATCGTCTTATTCTTAGATCAAAGCCAAGAAAAACAAAGCAAAATCCAACCAGACCTTGGGAAGAAGATTCTCCATGATATTCACCACCCAGATGGTGAAAGGCTTTGAAGATCTGACTCCTTTTCAGGCATTGGTTTAAGGTGGGTGGTGTCCCTTATGGGTATGTGACATGTTTGATATGTGGCACAAACAGATTCGCCATTTTGCTACTGTTATACACTATTTTTGATCTTCTACTTATTTTGTGTTTTTGACTCTGTGAGCCACCCAGAGTCAACTGGATCAGGGTGGTACCAACGTGAAATAAAATAAATAAACAACACTTTTTAAATTTTTGTCCCCTTTAAAAAAATAGTATGCAGTGCTGTATTGTATTGGGATTTTTTCTTTCATTATTGTTCCCCATTTATACTTTGGTTCATACTTTTTTCTTTGGACTCTATGAGGCAATTTATTTTCTTTTTCTTTTTTTGCATAGGGTCCTTTAGACCAGGGGTCTCCAACCTTTGCAACTTTAAGTCTGAAGGACTTCAGCATAGGGTCCTTTAGACCCTGAAGGACTTTTTTTGCATAGGGTCCTTTAGACCAGGGGTCTCCAACCTTTTCAACTTTAAGTCTGAAGGACTTCAGCTCCCAGAATTCTGGGAGCTGAAGTCCTTCAGACTTAAAGTTGAAAAGGTTGGAAACCCCTGCTTTAGACTAAATCTGCTTGTTATGTTTCTGTATATGGAGTAAAGTGTTATCTATCAAGAGCCAACTAATTTCTTGATGAAAAATTGGAGATTTGTGAAAATATATGGCTTTCCCCATTTTCCCCTGCCATCATTTCATCCATCTTTAATGCATAGGGCAGTGATGGCTAACCTTTTTTGGCTCGCGTGCCAAAAGCGGGGGGAAAGCAGGGGGGTTGTGCGTGGGCGTGCCATACCCATAATGCTATGTGCACAATCCCCTGCTTTTGGTGCACTTTTTTTTGCCCACCCCAAGCTCCAGATACTTTCTAGGAGCCCGGGGAGGGTGAAAACAGCCTCCTCCCCCACCTCCAGAGGTTTCAGGAGCTTCCCTGAAGCCTCCAGAGGGCGAAAAATGGCCTCAAAAGAAGGCCTAAATCAGCCGGGCAGCACGCACATGCGTGCTGGGGCTGACAAGGCAGCGCCTTGCGTGCCCTAAGTAATGGTTCCACGTGCCACCTGTGGCATAGGTGCCATAGGTTCACCATAGGTGCCATAGGTTCGCCATCATTGGCATAGGGGGGATTTGGTGAAAATCTTTGTCATCTATAAATTATGGAGTTTAATGAAAAAAAAATCTGTACAGAACCAAACTGGAGCTAGTCTGCAAGTAATTCAACACAGGAGAGAATATAAAAACAGGTGGTTTTTTCTTGAATACTACAATCCAAAATGTATCCATTAAATAATATTTAGTATGGAAGATGCCTGATTGTAAGATGGAAGATGATGTCAGAAGCTCCTCCATCCTAGAAGAATGAAATATTTTGGGAATTAATTAAAAAGTTATATTTCCCTAAATGAGAATTAGAGAAACATGTTTTTTAAAGACAGAAAGCAGTCTTTCTTAATAGCCCCCACAGATATTTTGTGCCCATTAAGAAAGATTGGGCCAGCCTATTCAGAAACCAGGCTCAGTTTCCCTGTCCCAAGCAGAAACTGAGGAGGCCAGCTTTTAGAAATGCAGATTTGGTAATCCATTTAGAAAGACTGGGTCAAGACAGAAACTCAGATAAACAAAGGAAAGGTTGACAAAATTAGCCCAGACAAACACCTAGGATTTGTATTTCCTCTTTTGCCTATAGAGCCAGCTATGACCTTACATGACCCCACAGGAATCTGACAGCAGCCAATAGAATATTAAAGAACATGTTCTTGCACAGGAACAGATTGCTCAAATACAAAGCCCAAAGAAGATATAAAAACCCACCTACTCTCAACTCCGTTTTGTCAGCTGCCCAGAATCACATGTGGTTTTGCTTCATCAATAAACTATCTTCCCCATCAGCCTCCTTGTTTCCAGTTTCTTTCTCCCAGCTGGAACTGAACCAGATGGATTTTTCTTCCAACAATGCCATGAAAAATTTGGTTACTATAACCTACCTAAAATCTTCTTTTATTCACTGTATGTCTCTCATCCATCTTACCTGATTCTCAGTTTCTACTAGCTTCAATGGTTAATCTTTTATATCGTTTATTACACTAGAGAAGAGATCATTTACAGGGACACATTTTATCAATTCATCAGAGGCTTCATTTCAAAGCAAGCTGGCCAAAAACCTTCTGTGACAGCATGAAATTACAGACTGACTTAGAACAAGTAATTGCTTTTGCATTAATGACCTAAATGTGACATTTGGAGTATATATTGTTAAAATCAATGTGAAAGAACTCACATTAAAAGCAAACATCTGGTTCCCTCCTTAAATAGTTCATAAATAGCTTCAAATAAATAATGTTTCATGAGGTAATCTTTCATTATTTCCAGAGATTAACTTTATCAACGTGCAAAAAGAGATTATCATTAAGGGCTGAATAATTTACTTGGCTTGAATGGAAAATGTAAAAATTTGACCTTAATTATGAGAAATACAGTGAAAGCCGGGCTCTTCCTGAGTATGAATGCTGATAATATAAATAAGCAGTTACCACCTAACAATATGTAAGGCATATTGTGTCCTTTAAGTGTGTTAAAAACAGGGAAAAGAAACACCAGATTTATACTGCTGAGGAATAAGATGGCTCTCATTATAACAGGGAACAAAGCAGGGGTGAAATGCTACCAGTTCAGACTGGTTCACCCGAACTGGTAGTAAAAAAATGCTACTGGTTCAGGTGAACTGATATTTCTGACGATCAGCTGTGACATGCAATTTATATTAGCTAGAAAGCAGGATTTCATACTTTCTATGTAATCTAATTCATGTGGCACAGCAGATTCCCTTCCTTCGCTGTTCTACTTACCTTTGGAGGTGCGCTCGATAGCAGGCTCCACCCACCAACCTCGACTTCATCATGTCTGGTTCTGTGCATGCGCACCCCCTCACATTTGTGAACCAGTAGCGAACGTAAGTAGATTTTACCCCTGGAGCAACCAACTGCTGTGATTTCGGTCTAGCATTCAATAGCTATCCATCTAGCTGTGCTGCACTGCCAAGTTTGAGCCAGCTATGGAAAGAAATCTAACATTAATGGTTTAATCCTAAAATAGAAATCTTATCCAGTAGAGATAAAGGCTGTGATTCTCAAATGGACTTTGGAGTGTTCAGACTACAATTCTGTGTGACTCCCCTTCCCCTTTGCGAGCCTAGAGAAGTTTTTCTTTCTTTTTCCTTCAATTCTTTTTTGGCGCATTGTAGAACAACGTTGCAATTATGGCTGGGGGAAAGAGGATAAAGGACAGCAGGTCAGCATCTCTGCTGGTGTGGATGTGTGTTTTAGACAGAGGTTACACCGTATCTGCAGAAAATTCCCACTGTGCTTGCAGCTCCTTTGCCGACTGGGGTAGGGAGGGGGCCAACTGTTTGTAAGTCAATGGTTCCAGGTCTCATCTCCAGCGTTAGATGTGATAATGAGGCAGATCTGAGACAGTCTGAAACCCTAAAGAACTCTTGTCAGTTACTGTAAACAGAACTGAGGGTAAAATGGTCTCCAGTTCAGATGGGGAGTTACTTCTGAGTAAATTGGATGAAGTATGAGTTGAAGTGAAACTGAAAGAAAAGCAAAAAAGAAAAATTTCCAAAAACCATTTCCCTTTAGGCTGAATTCATGATGTTTTAACTGAGTTGGTATTTTCTTTTATTCCCTTCACTCCTTTATATGGGTGATCCTGAGATATTCCCATTTCTGCAGAAATGGAAATATGCCTTTAATGACTGAATACTTCTAAATTTCCTTTAACTGTAGCAACCAATAACAGAGGGGGACTTCCTTCCGGTTCTTTGGCGGCGACGGTCGAGTCCTGGGACTCGTCCGCCGTTTTGTTCTTTTCGCGGCCCCAAACGGGGCGGGGTGTGCCTTTCAAGGGACCCCCCCGTAAGGTCGGCTTGCCTGGACCTTTCCTAGCCTGGCGGCGGCTGGGGGGAGGTCCTTGTCTTCGATCTAGGAGGGAGAAGACATGCTGCGGGGGGCTTGGTTCCCTTCGCCAACGGAGGACGGGAGCAAATAATTAATTTGGAGAGAGCTGGATCGTCCGAGTCGGAGGGCTATGCCGGGACTCTGGCGGCGAGGTGGACTGTAAGTGACTTTGTCATTTTTTGCTGGCAGCTTTGACTATAAGAAACGATGGAGGGGGGAGTTTGTTAAACCCCCCCTCGGATTTATAGCAGCGGCGTTTTGAAATGGCTCCTCGAGTTCGAGGAAGCGGATATTTCTCATCCGAACTTTGCTAAAGAGTGGAAGTCCTTTGCGGTTTGTTTCCAGCTACATAGTATCGAAGTCTTGCTACAATGAAACAATTTCCTTTGTTGATTTCTCCTGCTGGCTTCCAGATTGGGCAGGGGAAGATGGCGTCCCTTTGTTCTTAAGTGACTATTCTTTATGGAAAATTTCCGACATTCCCTTGTGACTTGGACCGTCTCTCTCTACTAATGGATGATTTTTGATAAATGATTAATTGATTCCTTCCCTGGAGTGCTTTCTTTGTCTTCATAATTGACTGAAAAATTTGCTTTTCTCTCTGGATTTTACAACTTTTACAACTTTGAACTGAACTTTGTCTCTGGACTTGCTCCATCGGCCGCACCCAAAAAACGCCATCTTACTGTCACTGATTTAAACCACTCACCATGGCTTCCAAAAAGCAACCAGAAAAACCAGACACAGATGCAAGATTAACATCCATGGAAGAAGTGTTACATTCTTTGGTACTGGAAATCAAAGAGCTTAGAAAAGACCACTGCAGTTCCAAATTAGAGCTTTTGGAGACACAGAAGAAATTGATGCAGAACACACAGAAGACTGAAGAGTTAGAACTGGGGCTGGCTGGGGCAAGGGGAGAGCTTAAAAATGTTAATGCTGAAATTGGAGATTTAACTGGTCATATGTCTAGGATGGATTTTGAAAGGATGTCATATTTTTTAAGATTTCAGAATATTCCTGAAGAATCTGGTGAATGCCTCCCTGATCTTATGAGCACAATTTTAGCAGACTACTTACACAAATCTAAGGAAGAGATCAGGGGGGACATTGACCTGGTTTATAGAATAAATTCAGCATATGCCAGGATAAATGAACTACCCAGAGAGATACATATTAAATTTGTTAGAAGGTCTACCAGGGAGGGAATATTGAGGGCGCAGAGAGAGGGTCCGTTAATTTACCAACAAAAGGAAGTCGCTATCTTGAAGCAGATCCCGAAAAAGATTAGAGAGGTGAGGAGGAAATATTCCTTCTTATCTAAAAAATTGTTTAAACAGGGGATTTGGTTCAAGTGGGTGATGCCAGAAGGGATGTTGGTGTTCTGGGAAGGAGGAAGAGTAAGGATTAAAACAGTTGTTGAGGCGAAAGCCTTTCTTAAAAAACATTCCTCAATCCTGGAGGATGAAAGTGGAGGAGCGGAGGGGGCCACGGCCTCGCCCACTGGGGGCCAGGGAGGAGAACAAGAAGATACAATTGCTAAGAGACTTAGATCTAAAAATGATTTTTTAAATATAGTATAACTTTTGTTTGGATGTTTGTATACGATTGCTAGCATAGACTTTACAATGATGTATGCACTTCTCTTCACTTTGTAGCACTATTGAAATAAGTATTATCTATGTTTTGTCAAGAAGCCCTGGAGGGGGCCCACGATCTCGACATGAAAGTTCTCAAAATATTTCCTTATCACACCTTACCCTATCCTATTTGAAAAAATTGTAAAACTCAATAAAACTTTTTCAATAAAAAAAAAATAACAGAGGGAATTCAGACTCCCTAGACTTCCTAACTATGGAAGCCTGTGGGGTTCAAAATATGTTGCCAATTTAAAAAAAAACTTTTTAAAAAATGTTGAATGGGAAATGTATAGTCTGTGTTGGCATCAAGCCAACTGATCTCCAGGAACAAAGCAAATTTTCCATCTTTAATGAAACACATACAGGTTATCCATGAGTGCACCTAATATTTTCCCTTTTGACTCAACCGTAGCAAACATCTTCTTCAGAATGATAAATGATGCTGTTGCTCTTAATTAGAATAGCTTCTCTTGAGAAGCCAAAATGTGAATATAGAACCCTTAATTGTTTGGGTTCACAAGTGATGGGAATTTAGACAATGTAGCCTTGTGGTGCATTGTAGTATGAAGACATATTAAAAACTTGGTGAAATGAATCATAAACCTGCTTCTTTGGAAACCATATCAATAATAATAAAAGGACATATACAGTATGACTGCAGGATGTCTGCAGGATGTGAGGTTAAATAAGCTAAGAGGGTGGTGACAATTATTTCACTGAAATTATGCTTTTAAAAAAATATATTTTGCATATAAAAAGGGATTGTAACCACAATAGGTTTTTTTTAAAACTTTTTGGACTCCCTGTGAATGCCTCTAATGGTAAGTTATTACTTTTATAACAATAAAGACCAGGTTACAGATATCAGCCATGTCATCTGAATTTCAATCCTACAGCTCCTTTGCCAGTGATATGTAATAGCATGATGCTTCTGAACATGGACGTTTTCCATTCTTTTAGTCATGATATTGAGTAATCATCAGTAGCCTTATGCTCCATGAATTAGTCTAACCTCCCATTAAAACTGTGTTAGTTGACACAATTAGCACTATGGGAAGCTTTGAAACACTACTGCGATTCATTTAATCACTTCTTTGAAGCTATTTTGTAAAAGGTAGCAAAGCAGCAAAAACAATCAAGAGGCCTTGAAGAAGTTTATGCTTATGGAAACACTACAGAGATTCAATGGATTTCTGTGGCATCTGGGGTTAGGATAGTCACTCTACAATGTGGCAAAATCAATCCCCTCCATGGGGAATGATGAACAAGTATTATGGACCACATTCACAGTCCTGCTTTGCCATATTCTCCCTATAGCATTTACATCACTTAGACTTAGATACGGCTTCTCAGTGCTTTACAGCCCTCTCTAACTGGTTTACAGAGTTAGCATATTGCCCCCAACAATCTGGGTCCTCATTTTACCCACCTCGGAAGGCTGGAAGGCTGAGTCAATCTTGAGCCTGGTGAGATTCAGTCTGCCAAACTGCTGGCAGCTGGTGATCAGCAGAAGTAACCTGCAGTGCTGCACTCTAACCACTGCAGCACCATGGCTCTTATTGCAACCAGGAGGAAATTATGCTATCCTAAGTCTTCTTGCCCTCAAGGTGCTGTGATGCTTTCCATAAAGTTTTAGCTCACAAGGCCCTAAGAACTGAAACTGATGATTAGCTTGGCTGAAATTCTAGCTCTGTTCATCACCATCCAACATATGAAAACGTTCATCCAATTTGCATGTGTGCAGCATTCTGGTTACTGTAATTTTATTCTTTTTCTTTCTCTTTGTCCTGAACGTCTCTTGACTGTTTGTCTATTCAGCCACTCAGCAGCTTGGTGACAATAAACGTTTATGAGTTCTTAATGTCAAAGCCTAGGAAGAGATATTCAGATGCCATGGTGTCTCCATAAATACAAAGTTCAGAATCATGCAAGCTAGGGTATTCCCTGTGAAACTTACATACAATAACAGAGTTGGAAGGGACCTTGGAGGTCATCTAGTCCAACTCCCTGCCTAGGCAGGAAGCCCTATACAATTTCAGACAAATGGCTATCCAACATCTTCTTGAAGACTTCCAGGGTTGGGGCATTCACAACTTCTGGAGTCAAGCTGTTCCACTGATTAATTGTTCTAACTGTCAGGAAATTTCTCCTCAGTTCTAAGTTGCTTCTCTCCTTGATTAGTTTCCACCCATTGCTTCTTGTTCTGCCCTCAGCTGCTTTGGAGAATAGTTTGACTCCCTCTTCTTTGTGGCAATACTGAGATACTAGAACACTGCTATCATGTCTCCCCTAGTCCTTCTTTTTATTAAACTAGACATACCCAGTTCCTGCAACCGTTCTTCATATGTTTTAGTCTCCAGTCCCCTAATCATCTTTGTTGCTCTTCTCTGCACTCTTTCTAGAGTCTCCACATATTTTCTACATCGTGGTGACCAAAACTGAATGCAGTATTCCAAGTGTGGCCTTACCAAGGCATTATAAAGTGGTATTAACACTTCACGTGATCTTGATTCTATCCCTCTGTTTATGCAGCCTAGAACTGTGTTGGCTTTTTTGGCAGCTGCTGCACACTGCTGGCTCATATTTAAATGGTTGTCTACTAGGACTCCAAGATCCCTTTTACAGTTACTGCTATTGAGCATGGTACCACCTATACTGTGCTTGTGCTTTTCATTTTTGTTGCCTAAATGTAGAACCTTACTTTTTTCGCCATTGAATTTCATTTTATTAGATAGTGCCCAATGTTCAGGTTTGTCAAGATCCTTCTGTATCTTAAGCCTATCTTCTGGAGTGTTGGCTATTCATGCAGGCTTGGTGTCTTCTGCAAATTTGATGAGTTCTCCATTTATTACCTTGTCTAAATCATTGATGAAGATATTGAAGAGTATTGGGCCTGAAAAGGAGCCTTGGGGGACTCCACTGCATACTTCCTTCCATGTAGGTACAAATCACCACACTCCAAGCATCCTATTTGAGAAATATTATACAAAGATCCAAGTCTTTAGAAAAGGCTTTAATATTGGGAAAGGTAGAAGGAAAGAGAAGGAAAGAAGAATCAGCAGGAATGGACTCAGTTATAATATATGTGCACTGTTAGGGGATTTAAAGAACAAGTAGTTATAGATCATAATGGAGAAGATCTATGTGGTTGCTTAAACCCAAAGACAACTTGATGGTACATAATCAATCAATCAATATCTTGGATAGCCTGTAATAGTTCTCTAGATTTGTGCAGGTGCTGGGTAAGTGCGGTTGAACACCTGGACTCTGAAAAACTGATTTTAGAATATTATATGAAGTGAGGAAATGAGAAGCCAGAAGAGAACTGGACAGTGGAAAGGAAATTCCATGCTAGGCAGATTAGACAAGAGATGGGAGCTTTCAAAATTTTGAGGGACAGATTAATTTGGTCTAGTGGGTAAAGCTGTCAGTCCTCGTGCTGACAGCATCAGGCTAGAAAAGGGAGGCTGTGATTTCAAATCCTGCCTTAATCATGAAAGCCAATGGAATGGCTCTCCAACCCACTTCACAGGGTTATTGTTGCAGGGAAACAGGAAGAGGAAGATGTTCACTTTCTTGAGTCATTTGTAAAAATAATAAAGGGAGGAAATAAAATACAATAAATAAATAAATAATAAATAATTGCAGACATTCGAATTTCTAGGTCTTCAGATATGGCACATGGGGCCATATCTGAAGGCACACGAGGCTTTGCCCTATGTCAGCTCCAGTGCTGACATTTCCGAACTTCCAGTAGGCCTGTTGGGCCCGTTTTTTGCCATTCACAGGCTCCGAAGGCTTTCCTGAAGCCTGGAGAAGGTGAAAAACAGCCCAATGAGCTTACTTCAATGAGGCCTGTGTACATGTGTGGGGGAAGTGTGTGTGTGTGGGGGGGTTGTGCATGCATGAACAGGAGGAGGGCATTGCATTATGGGTATGGGCACGTACATCCTTTTAGCAGAAAAATGTTTGCCATCACTGCTCTAGGTGAATCAGTTGACTGGTTGGCCTACCCTTTAAGAAAGAAAGAAAATAGTTGTGGATGTCAAATTGTTGGTCTCCCTCATAGGCAAAAGAGGACAAAATTATTAGACAACAGCACAGAGACCGATAGAAGGAGGCAGTGCCATTGGAAACCAAAAGAACCAATTGGAGTATGTCAATCTGCACCCCATCATTTAAGACACCTCCATAACATATATCAACCTTCCAGCATTGCCTACATAGGAGCGAAAACATAACTTCCATAATGGAGAACCTAAAGCTGGATTCAGTTTGCCTGAGTTTCAGCTGGTTGATAAGCTATAGATAGTAGCATGTACATTTTCTTTTTAAAAAAAGGCTAAAGGGCCATCTTGGGTTGGGCTGGAGACTGTAGGAAGTTCTTTTATTTGTTTTATTCATTGCCCTTATATCCTGCCACCATCCAATGTACCTTGGTAGCTTTTCTGATACATAATCTATATAAATAAAAATGTAACAATAGTTTGTTCAAAACCGCTAATCTCCGAAAGTACTGCACCGATCGCTTCCAAATTTTCACACAACGTTCCTTTCGAATATGGCACCAATTATATATATATATAAATGCAGTAGGTAGGTAGGTAGAGGGATAGAGAGATGAAGAAATACAGTAGGTAGGTAGGTAGGTAGGTAGGTAGGTAGGTAGGTAGATAGGTAGGTAGGTAGGTAGGTAGAGGGAGAGAGGGAGAAATACGGTAGGTAAATAGGTTGGGGATTATACAGTGGTCGTGGGTACGTATTTGTGTGTGCAGGTATAGATCTACACACAGATTGGTTGGCCATTTAACCAGACTGGACCACAGCAACATGTGCCGGGAACAGCTAGTATAGAAAAAATATTAAAACATATTATGGTACGATTATGTATAAACTAATACAGTAGCATTTGTAAAAGCCCAAACTGAAAGGCACAAAATATCAAAACAAAATAGCAGAAAAGTAGAAGAAAATATTTTTTTTAATTTTATTTTATTTTATTCGAATTTATACCCCGCACCTTCTCCAAAAAGGACCCAGGGCTGATGACACACATTCTCTCAAACACTCTGTAAAAATAATTGTTTGTAACATCTTGAAAACCAACCAAGGAGGGGGAGACTTCTAGAGCACTGGCAGAAAAGCAGAACCTTCTGGCTTCAGCTCAATTCAGAAGCAGGGGACAACAAACAACAAAGAGTTTTTCTCCAGGCGATCGAATAGGTCAGGCTGACTCCTTTTGGAGAAGGTAGGCTCAGCAGATATCCTGGTGCCAAGCCAGAAAGAATTTGTAGATCAAAACCAGCATTTTAAATTATACCTGGACTCTAATCAGCAGGGGCTAAGGCACTGAGCTTGTTGATCAGAAAGGTTGGCAGTTTGGCAGTTTGAATCCCTAGAGCTGCGTAATGGAGCTCCCACCACTTGTCTCAACTTCTGCCAACCTAGCAGTTTGAAAGCATGTAAAAAATGCAAATAGAAAAAATAGGAACCACCTTTGGTGGGAAGGTAACAGCGTTCTGTGCATCTTCAGCATTTAGTCATGCCGGCCATATCACCACGGAGATGTCTTCAGACAGCACTGGCTCTTTGACTTTGAAACAGAGATGACCATTGCCCCCTAGACTCAGGTGGAACAACTAGCACATACGTGTGAGGGGAACCTTTACCTTTACCTAATCAACAGCCAGAATAGGGCCTCCAAATCAGTTGTAGTTCCCAAGGCAGCCCCAGCTAAAGCACATTGCAATACAAGTGGTCATCAACTTACAATAATTCATTTAGTGACCATTCAAAGTTACATCATGGAAAAAGTGACTTATCACTGTTTTTCACACTTAGGACCATTGCAGCATTCCCAAGGTCACGTGATCAAAATTCAGATGCTTGGCAACTGACTTATATTTATGACGGTTACAGTGTCCAGAGGTCATGTGATCACCTTTTGTGACCTTCTGACAAGCAATCTTAATGGGGAAACCAGTTTAGTTAACAACAGCATTACTAATTTGCCAACTGCAGTGATTCACTTAATAATCGTGGCAAGAAAAGCCATACAATGGGTCAAAACTCACTTAGCAAATGTTTCACTTAGAAACAGAAATTTTGTGTCCATTTGTGGTCACCATGAGTTGAGGATCACCTGTAGTGTAATCAGGTAGTAATGAGAGAATGAGTTACTGTAGTCAGATTCTGCAATCCCATAATAGCCAAAGATGGGTAAAAGCCTCTAATTATAGATTTCACCTACTGCTTGAGAAAACAGTCATGAATCCAGAAGGACCCCAAAATTGTTGGTTTGGTCATTTCCAAATCATCTTTGCCTGACCAGAGATAACACTAATTTCTATGGAGAACTCCAATGTACCAACAGCAAGTAAGTCTTACTTGAGTTCAATTTCAGCTTGTTCTATCTCATCCAGACCTTTAAAGTCTTCAAACATTGGGATAGGACATTGACAGCATTTCCCCAAAAGTCCAAACTGTCAGATGGCTTTCTCCAATGGTTTCATATAGATGTCAAGAAGCAGGGGAGGGAGAACACACTCCTATACCAGCCCACATATCAAAGAGCACAGACAGATTTCTTATGTCCCACTAACTCTGACTGAAATGGCTGACTAAGGAAGGAGAGGAGCCTCTGTTAAACAGTGCCTCCCATTTCCAAACTTCACAAGTGGCCCAACTGCTGAAGTTCAGGAAAGGTGCACTACCCTCATCCAGGTCTCAACACAGATCATTTAACAGAACAATTAACACAATCTCAGTTCTATACCCATGGCTGAACCTTGATTGAAAATAATCCAAATAATTGATTTCTTTTAGGGTGAAAAAGTGGTCTTCCACTTGTCTCTCAACAAGGTTTCCCAAAAATGGAGAGTTGAAGACTGGACAACAAAGTTTATTGGTTCCAGGGATGGCCTCATCAAAAGAAGATGCAACACAACATCTGTTCTAAGACACCTAATGTATCATCTCCTACCTATATCAGACCCAAAGTTACCATTAGATGCTTTGATTGTAATGGTGTTTATGAACTTCAGATGTTTACAGAGCATGGAGTGTATGAGTGTTGAAGTCTTTTAAAACTTCAGGCAACAATTCTGTACTATCCACTTGAGGGTAAATCTGGGAATCTTCTTCTTCTTCTTCTTCTTCTTCTTCTTCTTCTTCTTCTTCTTCTTCTTCTTCTTCTTCTTCTTCTTCTTCTTCCTCCTCCTCCTCCTCCTCCTCCTCCTCCTCCTCCTCCTCCTCCTCCCCCCCCCCCATACCCTGTTATCTCAGGGAAATTATCCCTGGCCATATGAGGCTCTTCACAATCAAAACCATCCCTGGTTTCTGACTTTGACATCAAGCATACTGAATGACCCAAAATATGCTGGCAGATTTCAGAGAGGGTAACATCATCAGGCAGGTTTCAGTGATACATGCCAGACTGCTGGTTCGCCCACTGCCAAATTGTGGAAGCAGGCGGTGTTATCAGGGAGTGAGCTGGAGTGAATCAGACCAAGAGTACTAGCAATTCAGGATGGGGCAATCAGATTGGAAATGGAGATCACCAGCAATTTGCAACTTCTCTTCTCTCGTAATGGTCTATACCAGGGGTCTCAAATGCAATTTACCTGGGGACCATTGGAGGCAGAGTCTGGGTAAGGCTGGGCCGCATAAGGTATTCCTTATATTAATATTAATACTAATATTATACTTTCATATCACTGTGGGGGCCACAAGATACCATCCTGTGGGCAGCAATTGGCCCACGGGCTGCGAGAATGAGACCTCTGGTCTATACCCAATGCAAACTTCTGTTGGGGTGATGCTGTCATTTTCTCAGCTTTCAGACTTTTTGCTGTGGCATCTACAAGCCTTAACTTTGCTCTCTTACTCTTGAGATAATAAAAGGTAAGACTTCTATGACCATCTTACCAACACAACAGGGAGTTTGGTTTATGTCTTGGATACTGTGAATATGAATTCAAAATGTTCTGTACAGTTGGAATAGATTTACCTTCTCCAACTTTGACTGAATAGGTGCCAGCTTAACACTAATGTTGGCCCAAACATTTGCTGCTTTAAAGTAACATAGCTACAATTTGCCATTTTGTTCTATAGCTTTCCTATCTCTGTGATGTATCTTATCCCGCTGCTGCTGCTACTTCCATTAGCTAATTAACTAATACAGATTATTGCCAGCAAGACACAAACTTGCTACAATTGAGTGCGGCAGATGATAAAGAGGTCTTTTCCAGAAGAAGCCATGTTGCCCAACCAGTGATATCATTCCCCTAACATCCTAGAAATCCCATTGGTAAGAGGCAACAAGCAATATCATCTCACAAGGGAAAGTCAATGGACATTCTTCAGGATCATTCCAAGCCTAGCACCCTAATAATTAGAAGAATTGTAGAAGAATTCAAGCTTAATTTTGAAACAGTTTTTGAAAGTTTATATTTTTTGTGGGAACTCTTTTTCGGCATTTCTGCAGCCTGTTTCTTTGATGCTGTGTACTAGAGAGTTTGGAGGTTATTGTGTTGTCCTTTTTTCATGCCACTATCTTTTCCTAAATGTGATTCAGAAGAGGGAATAGTTCTTTAAAGAGTTATTATCTCTGCTATTAGGTAAAAACTGAAAATTCAGGGATTCAGAAGCTTCCTCATTAGAGCATATAGATGAATCTTTCTCCTGAATCAAATCTTGAATCTCAAAGCAGCTCAGATCAAATCAATTGCCCTCAAATCTTGGGGCACAAATCTGAATTGAATCATACCCTTTTCAAATTTCAACTCTCCCATTTGAATTGAATCAGATTGATTTGCAAAAGCCACCATAACCTGAGGCATAGAACTTTATGAGTTCATTATTATTTCTCCCTTCTTCTTGTCTTGAATCGTGCACCAGTTAAGTTCCTGGACTGGTTTTAGGGGGGGGGGGGAATCCCCAACAATCCAGTTTTTGGATTTTCAGAAAGTTACTTCTGACAATTCCTAACATGATATGCCTGACTGCATTTCATGGCCACTGTCTGGAAATTGCTCTAGGATTCAAGAGAGAAGGTGAGGCCATGACTGCTTATGTAACAGTGTTATGCTGTAAATTACAGCTCAGAGTTGTACAGTTTATGACTGAAAAGATATAATGGCAAAATGTTCTTTGCAGTGCAGGGGGAAAAAAGGTTTCTGAATTCCTGAACCTTGGAACAACTTAATATCAGGTTATCGAGACACCACCTTTTTATATTTGTAATTGCACCTTTTATTTACAAGGTCTTTCACAATATCTAACTGACCCTGGCTGGTCTTGAGAAGTATCATTATACCTCATGTACTTGACTGGGAGACAACTAGAAATGTGAGATCTGCAGAATGGAATGAAAAGTTAGAAACTATTTCAGAAGAAGACAATGGAAATTGTTGTGGTTTTTTTGCCAAAATAGTTTAATGGATCTGCCTCCCCAAATCAGGAGAAATCTGGCAGCATCTTTTCCATCTCCATTTAAAAAAATATTTCTTGATCTGCAGCTCATTTCTTCAGATACAAAGAGTGGCTACACTTGTTGTGGCCCACCAGGTTCCTCCCCAACCTCCTCACTGTCCGACTCTGCTGCCAGCTCCACTGGATGCTGACAAGTGTAGCCACTCTTTGTATCTGAAGAAATGAGCTACAGCTCAAGAAATACTTTTTAAAATGGTGATGGAAAAGATGCTGCCAGATTTCTCCTGATTTGGGGAGGCCAGTCCTGGAGGCTGGGGAAGGTTCGGACGGGGGCTCTGTGTCAGAGGCAGAAGTGGGGCCAAGGCCATCTGGCAGTTCTCAGCTGCCTTTGGAGCTAGACAGCAGGGAGGCAGAGGAACAGCTGGAGCCTGTTCCCAGTGTGTGCATGCGAAGAGTTGCCAGAAGAAAAGAACAGCTAAGAAATCAAGGTTGACTTGGGACTAAAGCCACAGGTAAACCGTGATTGTCCCCTCCCATAGGAAATAAAAGAGGAGCAAAAGGGGAGTGGACTTTTGCAGGAAACAATTCGTTCATTAGTTCATTTCAGGAGTGTGAAGATTTATCTGTGAATCTCAGAGACTCTGTGCCCAGTCTTCTGTGGTCATAACTTCACCTTTGAAAGACTGTTTACCAGACCTTTGGTGAATTTGAGTGAGAGGAATTCACATTCAATTAATAAAATGGGTTTTGTCGTGACCAGGAATCTGCTTCGTGCTTTTTGGAAAAGCCTATGTCAGAACAACACTGATATAGCATTTAAATTGGGGTAAGGCTGAGGTGGGGTGAGGGGTGAGGGAGGGCAAAGCAACATGTTAATGCAGTGACAGGTTACTTGTGAGATTGAAAGTACCTTATTAATTAACAACTTTAACTGAATACAGGTTAAAGCTTCCACTATGGCCTACCATATGGTAATAAGAGCAAAATGCCAGTATTTCTCCGTTTACTGCATCTGCAGAGTGTCACTCAATGGCCCTGTTCAATGTCACCTTTTCCCTTCTTTAGAACAAGGGCTCATATGATCTTATTCAGGGCTGGATGAAGAAGTTTGTGCAACACTGACAGAAAAAAATCATTCAGGTATGCTGTTGGTTGGAGTCCAAGAATGGTGCAAGGCCCATTAGAGATGCCCAGGGAATGGACTTATCTGTTATCTGGGAGAAATTTGACTTTGTTGGACCTGAGGAAGGAGACAGGGTCCTTGTTCGTAAAACCTCTTTCTTATTAGACCCCTATCCCTCCTTGTTATTGAAAGCTTCCAGGATGGTAACTTCTGAGTGGGTGCATTGCAGGAAGGGATGATACCAGCTGTGGTCTGCCCCTTCCTTCAGAAGCCACTCTACTGGACAATTTCCATCCAGTTTCCCAGTTTTACATAAGGTCTCCAGAGAACAATTGACTGAAAAAGAGTATACACATTAGAAATAGTTCAAATAAAAATGGACACTTTAGAAATATATGGACAAATACAGTATATATGCAAAGTTTAATGCAAACATTTTTTTGTCAGTATGACTAACAATAAAGTTAAGCAAGACCTGCAAAGGATGAAATGAGGCATTTTGTGAGAGGAGAAGTGGCAGAATTACTTTCTGGATGCCTTCCAAAGCTATCTAAGCCTCAGCACTGCAGCCACAACTCTTATTTGGGAGAAGCAATCCTTTGTTTTCTTTCCTAAATTAGATGCTTCAAAGGATAACAGGTCAATGCCATGCAAAGGTTTGTATTAAGACAGCTCAACCTTCTGTTCTAATCAGCTATGAGCTGCCTCTAGAGCTGGCTGACGTGCTTCATTTAATTTTCCTTTTCCTTGTTGAATAAATTTAATTATGAAGCTAATTTTAAACCTCTTCTGGAAAATAGGAAAGGGACATGAGACATTACTGAGGTTTGGAACTGTCTGTTCTGTATCTGTGAGCCAATGGAAATTCATAGGATTTCCAAAATAAATGCAAAATTCCATCTTCCATGTTTTTATAACCATTTTTGTGAATGAAATCACTTATGTTCACTAATTGTGCAGAATTCCATAAGTTGACAAAGGAGCTATATTTTAATGTCATTGGGCTTGATTTTAACACCCTTTGTCTTGACTAGATTTAATGTCACTTTTTTCAGTGAAATTATCCATCCATCCCTTTATTGAATTTGGACATTGCTCAATGAAATCAACGTCATCCTTGGGGTTAGATTGGAACAAGTAGTACAGCTGGGAATCAGAGGCCTGAGAGGTTCTCTTCCAGAGGTTTCCTGGCCTATAGAAGAGGGTGGAGCTCTATGGTGTCCTCCAGGTTCCAAAGAGTAGTCCCCTGTGCATAGGCAAAGCACAACAAAAACTATAGAATTTGTTGTAAAATAAAATATACAAGGCTAGAACTTCTGGCTTTTGAGTCTTTTCTACCTCAAAATGGCTTGTGAACCAAAAATTTACTATGTTTCTGGATTCATATGACACACTAAAATGCTGATTAGTTCCTTAAATTTAATACAAACACCCCCACCTCTTATTTTCAATGTATTAACCATTTATTCTACCATTATTGTGAAGACTTTTCATACGGATTCTGGCCACACCTTAACAAGCTGTGTTATAATTGCCTGTAGTGTTCCATATTGCAGTGCTGGAGAAGACTCTTGAGAGTCCTTTGGACCACAAGGAAATCAAATCAGTCAATTCTAAAGAAAACCCAACCCTGGCTGTTCTTTGGAAGGACAGATACTGAAGATGAAACTCAAATACTTAGGCCACCTAATGAGAAGAGAGGACTCATTGGAGAAGACTCTGATGTTGGGAAAGATTGAAGGCAAAAGGAGAAGAGGACAGGAGAGGATGAAATGGTTAGATAGTGTCATCAACGCAATAAATGTGAATGTGGGCAAACTGCAGGAGATAGGGGAGGATAGGGGAGCCTGGTGTGCTGTGGTCCATGGACTTGTGAAGAATGGGTCATAATTTAGCAATTGAACAACAACAGTAGTATTCCATAAGTACCAGGTTTCCAGGGGGATATTCCAAAAGTCACTTTGCTGGTAGCACAATGAGTGGTGAATTTCAGGTCTGTAAACTTTGAAGACTGCTGTGTAAACTACAGATAAGGGATTTGACAAAACTTCTAATAGGACTGGCTCAGCCATAGTGTGGACATACTGTGGATAAGAGAACCTGAGCTTTTGCTCAGTTATAATTTCAGATTGTGTATCTGAAGAGCCATGGTGGCACAGTGGTTAGAATGCAATACTGCAGGCTACTTCTGCTGGCTGCCTGCTGCCTGCAATTTGGTAATTTTGCAATTTGAATCTCATCAGGCTCAAGGTTGACTCAGCCTTCCATCCTTCTGAGGTCAGTTAAATGAGGACCCAGATTGTTGGGGGTCATATGCTAACTCTGTAAACCGCTTAGAGAGGGCTGTAAAAGCTCTGTGAAGCAGTATATAAGTCTAAGTCTGTGTCCTTTTTTAGGAGAAGGGCGGGGTATAAATTTAATAAAATAAATAAATAAATAAGTGCTATTGCTATCTGTATGCCCTTTGCAAAAAGGACCCTAAATTTGAAAAGCCTGACCTCAGGTTTCTTGATGGGTTGCTTTTCTTTTTTTATGCTTAAAGTCATGCCAGTTCTGCACCTTTGAAACCAAAACATGCTTTGTAAGAATTATTTTGTTTTGTTCTGTTCTGTTTTTGATACCAGGTCTACCTCTTCTTCCTAAGATGACAGTGGTCCTGAATAGAAGGTGGCTTTATACCATTAGCTATCACAAAGCACCCTCACCATGTTTTCATATGTCATACATTAATACTAGGTCATTTAATAGATATCCAAGGGAAACTCATCTTAGCTTTTGATGATTTTCCCGTGACAGTTCTGAGCCATTATTCTGAAGATTTGCTGGAGTTTGGCAGATATAATGAGCCATCCCCTAAGGACTAATCCATTTGTGGCACAAGTTTAATTTCGGATTGTAACCAACATTATTCTCAGGAGGAAGATGATTTGGAGGTTCTTTTCTCCCTGGACTATAACTCATTTGGTTTTGATCAGCATATACAGATACAAATCCTAGACTGTCATAATTGACCAGGAAAGAGTTTTACTGATTTTTGGCCAGGAGATGTGGGGGGGGGGGGGGGGGGGGGGGGGGCGGGGCAGACTCTTCTTATTCCTGAAAAAGCTGCAGAAATTTAACTTCCAAGCTTGATTATCTGTACCATCTCTGATACCAAGTTCAGAAAACAAGTAGCTATTTAATAAATAAATTGTTCTTCCAAGCCTGCTGCTTTTAAAATGGGAAAAGACATATGACTATTATAAGATTGAGTTTTGGATTTTTTTAAAAAAATATCAAATTGTGTCACAGCACACAGTTTTACACCGTGTCATCATTGCACTTAATGAGTAGTTTGATGGAGTGATAGACACTGGAAATTTGACTTCTAAAGGGTTCTGTTTGAAGAAAAGTCAGCCTTTGTATTACACTCAGGTGTTTGCTTCTAATGGTATGAAAATTTAGTTTTATGACTATATGAGATTCATAGGAGAAAGAATGTACTTACTATTGGTGTATCACAATTCATTCTTAGGAAAGCATAACTTCATTGTGCTGTTCTGGCTGCCATTTTTGACTTTTTGAACCTCCCCTTCTCTGTTTTCTCTTTTTTGGAGATGCAGACTTGACAATTCTGAACAATAGTGCGTGTGGTAAACAATTCCAACTGATGAAGCATCATGTCTTGAAGTATTTCATGGGAAACACAAATTTTTATTTTATTTTATTTTATTTTATTACATTTACATCCCGCCCTTCTCCGCAAAGGACCCAGGGCGGCGCACAGGAGATTTAAAAAACATACAAAAATAGAACATAAATAATTTAAAATATATATTAGATCCCAAACCTGTGCTAAAACCAATTATTAATTAATGGGAGAATGTGATTGCTATCATATCCTGCTTGGAAGTATCTCAACATTTTTTGTTGGAACAAAATGGTGGACTATCTTGGAGGAGTCTTTTCATAGTGGACCAGGTATTTGGAATTTGGAACATTTTTTTTTAGGAATTTGTTTCTTCTGATAGACATCTTTTTAATAACATTGGATTGAAATCAGAAAGGAATTTTGAATGAATCTTCCCCTTTGTTCACTGTTGAAATAGATGGAAGCTCTTTTTACCTCTAATATACTGAATAATGTAATATTGTTAGCAGCTTTTGTTCATCTTTTTATAAATACATGCAACAGTTATATCATTAAGAAAGAGACGACATTGAATCTCTTGCTAACACCAAGGTATACTAAATCCACAGTGTTTCCCCAATCTATTAAGCTAGCAATTCTATCAAAAGAGAAATCAATTTAAATTGATATGAGTTATTTCTGACAGATCCATGCTGGTTCTTTTTAATTTCTACATTCTTATCCAAGTTCACTTTTCCTTTCTCCATTTTAGTCCCAACTCAAAGTAAGGACTGTCTGATTTTTAAACTGCTTTGAAAGTGAAATAGACAAATGCATTAAATAATAAATATGTGAATTGCCCATTTATTCCTATTCTTAGTCTCTTAGTTATTAGCTATTTACTGATTTATAAGAGATAATCTTTTCCATGAACTGCAAAATTTCTTTTGGAGATTTTGATGAGAAACTGTCAAAAGCCCTTTTCAAGTCCAAGTATACAATTTCTGTTAGATGCCTGTAGAGTCATCATTAATTTTTATAAGCAGAAACATATCATGGCAGGGGATCCACATATATGCAGGATATCTAGGTATATAATTGGACTGACGCTTTGGGAAATTCAAACTGTGTTGGCCTTTGCTTATGCAAAATCAGTGTAACAAAGGTTGCAAATTCCTGTGGTGATGGAAATTATCCTTTCTTCGTTCTAGGGTATCTGACTATTAAGGAAACCAGTTTATCTCAGTCTATATCCATCTTTAGCAGCAAGATAGATAAAATAATATGATTAGTACTGCACACTTGTTACTTCTTTTTATGACTAATTTCAGGCAAGCTCACTGATAATTAACAGCTTGTTTTATCCATACATTTTGTAAAAAGAAAACGCGAAGCCCAGAATTAATTAGAACAAAAATTAAGTTTAAATTTCCCCCAGTAATTTGAATGAGAAATATAAATTTAATAAACCTAGTTTGATTAATGCTGGCTGTTATTTGTTCTAAATCTTAGTGGTTGTTTTTATGATTAGCTAATATGCAGAGGCTTAAACTGTTATAGTATGTGGACCAGAGGTGGGTACCTCATGTGCAGAAGCATTGTGCGTGTGAGTGCGCGGTAGCACGAGAGAGCAAACTGGTAGTAAAAAATTTGGAAACCCACCAGTGATGTGGACTATTCGCTTGATCTGTGCAGCAGTGGTGGAAAGCGTTTCACAAAAAAACTAAAAAAAAATTATTAATTTCCTTATTTATTGATTTTTATACCTGTTGCTGCTTTGGTATCAAATTCATTGATATCTGTTGCAATTGTATTGAGCCATTCACACTATTGCAATTACACCGAAGTCATCAAACTATGTATCTGCTCATCTCTATATATGATGAAGCCAGTTCAGAGTGATGGCTTTGCACGCTCTCTGTCTAAATGGATGAATATTTTTTAAAAATATTCTTCCAGTGACATTCCCAACTATGCATCAGAGGAAAAGTCACATTTGTTGTCATCAGCTGTTTAAAGCTGTCACTCTACTCTCATTCTAACATATGAATTATGCATTGCTTCAAAGAAAATAGCATGACATTGTTGACAAAGGGTAATCTTGAGAATTTATATCAGTGGTGCAATTTAGCCGGTTCTATCCGGTTTGGATGAACCTGTAGCGGTGGCGGCATAAGGCTCTGCCCACCAGCCTGGATTTCATCACATCCTGTTTTTAACACTCTGCACATGTGTGGAAGGTCCTGCGCATTCAGGGAGGTGGCACGCTCACATTTGCGAACTGATAGCGAAGGTAAGTTGATTTCACCCCTGGTTTATATCAAGCAGGGATGCAATGACCATCTGGTTTGAAGTACTTCCTCTCATATTTTATCTCTTTTTATCTATTTATTGTATTTTTTATCATTGTTGGTTTTAATTTCCTGTGCACCGCCCTGGGTCCATTTCGATGGAGAAGGCGCGGTATATAAATCGAAATAAAGTAAAGTAAAGTAAGTCATATGGCCCCCAAAACACCTAATTCCTGAGCTGATGTACGTCAGTTTCTTACCTTTCCCAGAGTCAGGAAAATAAACTTGCTATGCATACTCAGGCAACATATGATGGTCAGGGTCTTGCTTTTAAAAGGTAATTATCCACTGCACCTGTGGTCGTCAATAGTTGTTCGACTTGAAAGACTGTAAAATCAATGTTCACTTCAAAGAAGTCAAAATGGGTAGTATGGGGGAGCAGGAAACCTGGAGACCCAGCTCATCACATTCTAAAGCCATGGTTACATTTCTATGATTTTTATTTAAGCTATTTTTTAGTGTGTTAAAAAGCTGCTTCTGTATTAGTAACTGACAAACATTTGGTAGTTGGGATTATATTTTATGATTTTATGAGTTCATGAGGTAAAAGTGTTCTATTTTTCCCTGAGGATTATTTTGGAACAAGGGAAGATGGTATTAGTTAAAATGGTGCTTAATCCTGTTTTAGAGTCACCCTACAGTTTTCATAAGGGACACGGTAGCTCAGCGGCTAAGATGCTGAGCTTGTTGGTCAGAAAGGTAGGCAGCTCAGTGGTTCAAATCCCTAGCACCACATAATGGAGTGAGCTCCCATTACTTGTCCCAGCTTCTGCCAACCTAGCAGTTTGAAAACATGTAAAAATGCAAATAGAAGAATAGGGGCCACCTTTGGTGGGAAGGTAACAGCGTTCCATGCACCTTCAGTGTTTAATCATGCCAGCCACAGGATCACGGAGAATTCTTCAGACAGTGCTGGCTCTTTGGCTTTGAAACGGAGATGATCACCGCCTCCTAGAGTCAGGAACAACTAGCACATATGTGTGAGGAGAACCTTTACCTTTACAGTTTTCATGTATTTCCTGCTTCCAAATGATAAGGAAACTATAATTTAACAGTGCAGCCTGGGATCTTGTGGGGCCTTAAGGCTGCCTGAGGTGAATAGGTCACAAGCTGCTAATTTCAATCAAATTAGATCAAATAGATTTACATCAGATATGAGTTGCGCCGAAGTGGATTCCCCCCCCTATTAAAATTGAATATTTTTTGTCAAATCTGCTTTTAGTGGGTTTTTTTAAAAATAAATCCTTTTATAACATCCAACATGCAAATGGTCAAAAAGTGGGTATTAAAACTCTCAATATCTTCACTTTATTCCTATTTTTTTTAAACTGCTATCTCGTCAAACTTGCCAGGCATGGTATATCACCAGCGAGCATCTATGATAATTTATAATCTTCTACTTACAGGCTTTTTCATTATATCAGTTCAATGGTGGGATCAGGGATGATAAGTCTGGGGAGAATTTTGGTACAAGAAGGCATCAAATTAATTTTGAGATATAGCAGGATATCTAAAATGAGGATAGGGACCTCTGTATTACAATTAAAAAACAACTTTATGAAGTTGCTGCTAGTTGCATGACCAATTACCTTATATAACTAATTTTTAGAATTTTTGCAATCAGCATTTTAGAGATCTGCTTCTGCTAGCTATTCAAGACCAGCTTTGAAAAATGTTGCCTTTTTTGGCCTTGCGTCTTTCAGAGAGAAAAAGACCAGCCTTCCCCCTCTTTTTATTTTGCTTTTCATGCAAAACTGAAAGCCTATTAGTAATGACTTCTCCCGCCTTTTTTTTTAGCTTTTATGCCAAAAAAAAAGATTTAATCTGACATGAAACTTGCTAATGAATTTGGACAAGGCTGTCTCATTAGCGCTCTGTGCCTTTCCAAGCTTGCAAACTGGCGTTTTATAAGTTCTCAAGTCATGGTCTCAACGCAGGCTAATTGTGAGGGAAGCTCTGATAGGGCATCATGGAAGGACTCAGAGTGGTCTTGTCTAAAGGACATATCTCTCTGGGGCTGTCTCTGTGGCGGGCCCTGCCCTCTGGAACGACCTTCCCCCCGACATTAGAACAACCACGGACCTCCGCTCCTTCCGCCTAAAACTAAAAACACATCTTTTTCGCTTGGCCGGCCTAGGGTAGTCTCTTTTAAGGTTAGGGGATATTATAAGGGATTTTAGCGCAGGGTTATTTGTTTAATCTATTTTTATTTAGTTTAGTCATTTATTTATATTTGTATTTTTAATTTTGTACTTGTTGATTTTAGTTGTTTTTAATTCCCTGTGCCCCGCCTCGAGTCCCTTCGGGGAGAGAGAGCGGGTTAGAAATAAAAAATTATTATTATTATTATTATTATTATTATTATTATTATTATTATTATTATTATTATTATTATTATTATTATTATTATTATTATTATTATTATTATTATTATTATTATTATTATTATTATTATTATTATTATTATTATTATATAAGGTGAGATATTTGCCTTGCCACACTGCTTTCTGGCCAGTATTTATTCCACTGCCTCTCACACTAGCAGGAGAAGGTAGGGTTGTAATGTCAAAAATATTAGTAGAGATGATGATCCAAAGAGAAATAAATGGAGCAAGATTTTGTCCCTGTTTAGCAAGAGTTATTTTCAATGGCCTTCAGTAATCATCATGCACATGTTTAAGTACGTATATGTATATCTGAAAAGACAGAAAACATGATTATATTTTCTTATTAAGTAGATCCAGGTATCTTGAGAAGAGGGATCAAAGAACTCCCCCAACTTTTCAGGGCTTGAATTGGGATATTTTGAGATTAATTTGCAAACAGAACTCATACAAACATTCCAAACTGTAGAAAATGACCAGGCTGAGCCCAAGAGAGGGGTCAAAGGCATCATAAGTCATGAGTTCCTGCATGCCCACAGGAGATCTAAGTCTAGCCCAAATGAATGCCTTCTTAATTCCAGCTGATTTCCCTTGACCGTTAGATTGTTGTAGGGACCCTTAAGCTTGCAATAAATCTTTATATAGGAAAGTGATTCTTCCTCACATAACAGAGAAATAAAAATATACAAGACAATGAGAGTTTGAGACTTAATACCATACTAAAAATAGAAATTCAAAAATTTCTTGTTAGAACATTTTATTTTCCCAGAAAAAGCAACTGCCTGTATCATCTGTTTCCGTGTTTCTATTCTCTAAAATTCCCAGCTTCTTAAAATTCCAGGCTTTCATCAGAAGCTGTACTACATGAGTTTTGCTCCTTATTTCAAGAAGATCAAATTTTACTCCAGCAAGGGAGTGGACCTGTGGTATCTGATTCTCTGTGTAGGTGACAAATGGCACTTTTTCCTCATGGAAATGTGTCTTCTGCATCTAGCAAGAGTTTATAGTATCATGTGAGCCTAATAACGATGCCTCATTTTCAAGAATCTCATATGTTTAGAAAGAATTATGCCACCTCTAATGATATAAGGTTGGATTAGTCCTGGGTACTACCATAAGCATAAGGAAATTTGAGTGAGAAAAGATAGTTTATGGAATTCTCCTAGAGAATATTTGCCATTGTCCACCGTCATTCAATCTGCCTGAAATTTCAGGCTGAGGAAGATGTCTGATACAATGTACCGTATTTTTTGGAGTATAAGACACACCAGAGTATAAGACTCACCCAGGTTTTGAAGAGGCAAATTTTTTAAAAAGTAGGTAGGTAGATAGAGGGATAGAGAGGGGGAGAGAGAGAGAGAAATACAGTAGATAGGTAGGGAGAGAGAGAGTAGGTAGGTAGGTAGGTAGGTAGATGTTTCCGGGGTATTTACCCATGTGCTGGAGAAGGAAATCACTAACCACCATTGGAACACATCTTTGTTTCTGCAGGCACCGTGCTTGACCAATGTAATTCTCATCAATCACTTTAACTAAACAGCTTTCCAAAAGGGAAAGCTTCGCGAAAATGGGCCTGTTTTTAAAAAAATAAAAGGCATGAATAGCCTTACATACAAAAATACATACAAAAAATGCTGTATTTGATTTATAAGACGCACCCAAATTTTCAGCCTCTTTTTAGAAGAAAAAAGGTGCGTCTTATACTTTGAAAAATACGAGATATAATGCTCACAAAAGTCTGAAAATTAATCTTAGATAAAGCTACATATGCTTCCTGCAGATATGTCACTTGGCCATATTTTACATAACTAAGGCAATCATTTTTTTCATCATATTTATGGTTAACTAAACAAGGTATAAAGTGAAGCAACAAAAATTAAATTACAATGATTTAGTTAGGTCGTGCTGTGCACATTTGAATTTGTAAAATCCTCCCTTAGTGCTTGCAATTTTTATCAGCAGCGGGTTTTTTTGTGCAACAGACAAGTTCCAGATATTCTTTAAAGTAGCTTTCAGTTACTTAGCTAGTATTGAATCATATCGGTGACTGGATCCACTCACATTCAAATAAAGTGACATATCTGAATAAATCAATCCCCAGAAGGTATTGTTAGTTCATCCTCAGATTAGTGACTTGCCAGAAGGGATTGTAGTAAGGAGAACTGGGAATAGAAACAAAATTTCTGCAACTATGCATTCATTTATAAAATATCCATTTTGCTTTTCATTGTGAAAAAAAGGCCCAAAGTAGGGAATATTGTTTATTAAACTTTGTCATTCACTAAACATATTCTTCACGTGAATTCTAATTAAGGTTCTCAAGATCTTCTATTCAAATCATCAGAAGATCTGGACATGGGGAGATGTTCCAAGGCCACCTTAGAGTGACAGCTGCTTCCCAGAGTGACAGCTGAATCCCATGGCTTCACAAGGAACTGTTTGAGGACACTTATGGTTCCCTCCCCATAAGTGCTTCCTCTCCAGGCAGACATTTTCCAAACTACAGTCATTTTTTTAAGAAAAAAGAAGCAGAAAGCTGAATCCCAGGGCTAGGAAGCAATAGTAAGCAATAGTGATTTAAACTATGAGAGGCTGGAAAAAGTATGTTTTAGAGAGAAGGGACTTTATCAGCTGGCATTACGTCAATCTAGGAAATATGCATCAAATTTAACTAGAGATATTGGATAAGATTATTTTTATTTTGGTTATGTATATAAAGAGACATCTTTGTGCTTTATTCTGTTTCTGGTCTTACGTAACTGTAGTAAATGCTGTGTCTCCTGGCCATCTTTGTAGAGGCATAATTGCCTCTAAGTAGTAGCAGACTATCATAATTTTTTGATCCTCAAGAGCTTTCTGTTTCCCCATGGACTTTTATTTATATTAAGATGCTGTCTAATTTTAACAACTCTGTTTTTATCTCCTGTACTATTTTTTTTTCTTTTTGCAGGTGGCCTCTTCAAATCAAAGAGAGATTTATACCAGGTCAGGAGGTAGTGCTACAGATATTTTTTTTCATATATTACCCTTGTGATTTGCCAGAAAATCAACAGCATCTGTGTCAAATGCAAATACTCACCTGTTGTTTCCCTCCAATCTTAGCGATGTGAGAGAGATGTTCTCTCTCTTGCCAGGATTAGAGGGAGGTATCAAGTGAGGCATCCCTCAGATGGTAGCAGTAAGTCAAATTACACATTGAGCAAAAGTCAGAGTTACAATGTGTAGAGCCAGGGGACACCTTTGTTGTCTAGGCTGCGGCTCTTCTTCCTGGTTTCCAAGGTCATTCCCATGTACCATTATAGTTTGAGACCTCAAAATTGTCACATTATGGACTCTGTGAAGCTGCTACAGGAACTGAATCGCAATCACTAAAGAAGCAGGGTTAGATACAAACTCTTCACGGAACTACCTCGGTGCTAGATGTGATTTTTTCAGGCAAACCAAAAAGCTTCACTAAATTTTCTGGAATGAATGGAATGCTCCCATGGAGAAACCCAAGATTTTAATGTAGTTAGTAACTGGGTTTTTTTTTTTTTTTAAATAAATGCAAATATAACACTTTATCCAGCAAGAAACAAACATGCTCAATTCTAGCTAGTTGATTGACTTCATGTATGTGTGTATGTGTACATCCATCTTTGATTCTGTTTTTGATTCTGGCAAGAACCTGAATAAGTCTCTGCAGGTTTCTTGGTAAGATATTTCAGACATTGTTTGCCATTGCTTCTTTCTTAGGGTTGAGGGCAGTGGTGAAATTCAAATTTCTTTACTACTGGTTCTGTGGGCATGGCTTGGTGGGCATGGCAGGAGAAGAATACTGAAAAATCACCATTCCCTCCCCACTCCTGGGAAGGATATTGCAAAATCTCCATTTCTACCCCACTGTGGGGCCAGCCAGAGGAGATATTTACCAGTTCTTCAAACTATTCAAAATTTCCACTACTGGTTCTCCAGAACCTGTCAGAACCTGCTGAATTTCATCCCTGGTTGAGAGGGTATGAGTGGCTCAAAGTCACCCAGACTACAACCCACTGGTTCCTGGTTTTTATCTTGATGCCTTAACCCCTACACCAAACTTATACTTAACTGGTCATTGCTGAAATGTAGTGAAAGAGAATGGTCTGATTCATCAAAAAAATTGAAGCAAAACCACTCTACTATCTAGCATTTTGGCATGAAACTAAATTGAGGTTTCAATTTTTTTTAAAAAGTGGGGAGGTTTGAAAGTTGAAAGTTTTGAGAATACAGTTATTTTTCTGCAAAATAATGAAATGTAAAAGACTGGCCTCCCACACTGCTGGCTCAGCTGTATACAGTTACTGTAAGTGAAGAACTCTTAGCTATGTCAATATTTTAATTAGATCTATGTAAAAGCATACCAAGAAAAATAAAGAAAGAAAATCTCAAGCAATTTTAAAAAATCATTTACCTTGGTAAGCTTTACATTTCTCACACACGAAGCACATAAAAGGAAGACCTTTAGTGTAATTAATGACACTCCTTGAAAGGATTGAGGCTTTGTTAAATAATTAACAAGTAGCCTTGTTTCATTTTAGAATATGCCAGTATGACTGAGTGCTTCATGTCCCTAAATGTTCCAGAAGCTAATAAATGTTAAAGAATGAGAAGGAATAATTTTAACAAGGAGAATAAACCAAATCTTCTCATAGCCAGACCACCAATCCACTCCAAAAGAAGTTAATAAGGCAGAAGATAATAAAAATATTTCCTATTTCCTCCAAAGGTTTCAACCCATCCCTGACCCATGGAACCACCTTCTATTTCTCTCCTTCGTTCCCTGGATTCTTTAGAATACATTTTCATCTTATTTGGTGGACTTGGTTTAGCTGATTTTATCTTTCTGGGATCGCTGTGGGCCAAGTGTATCTCTCTCTCTTACTTATTTCTTCAGCTTTGGTAACTTATTGTTTCTGGTCTAAAAAGCCTCCTAGAGTTCAGGGCATGAGAAACAGCTGACATCCAGGAAGATGATTGAATAATGAAGGAGGACATTTACATGCACTATTTATCACCCTGTAATTAAGTATACAAAAAAAACCCCTGCACTACAAGAATATTAATGTGATATCCTTTGGCAAAAGGAATGTAGTTCTATGGTGTACCTTTTTTTTTTGACTTGAGCATTTGTACACTTTAAATTTGAGAACAAACATGAGCTGGAGTTTATTCATTTGTGTCATGGTAGAGCAGGTAAAGATACTGGAATCCACGGTGGCATTCTATTTTTTTATTTTATTTAGTTTGTCAAACTTGTACAAGATAACACAAATAAATGAGTACACATAAATGGTGACAGTAGGACAGGGACAGTAGCAGGGATGAAATTCAGCAGGTTCTGACAGGCTCTGGAGAACTGATAGCAGGAATTTTGAGTAGTTTGGAGAACTGGTAAATACCACCTCTGGCTGGCCCCAGAGTGGGTGGGAATGGAGATTTTGCATATCCTTCTTCTGCCATGCCCATCAAGCCACGCCTACAGAACTGGTAGTAAAAAAATTTGAATTTCACCACTGGATAGTAGGCATGCTGGTGCCCTTATGCATGCCCCCTTACAGACCTCTTAGGAATGGGGTGAAGTCCACAGTAGACAGTTTGAGGTTGAATAATAATAATAATAATAATAATAATAATAATAATAATAATAATAATAATAATAATAATAATAATAATAATAATAATAATAATAATAATAATAAATTGAATTTATTAACCGCTCCCTCTCCCCACAGGGACTCGGGGCGGTGCACAGGGAGAATAAAAACAATAAATATACAAAAATACATACAATTTAAAACAGATTAAACTAATTCCTGTGCTAAAATCCCATTAACTAAAAATCCCCACTAAATATAAATAAACATTAAAAAACCCATAGAGAGAGAGACTGTTGAAGCTGTGGGGATTTGAGGATGTAACAACTGAGTCAGGTAGAGCATTCCAAGGGATGACCACTCTGTTGCTGATGTCGTATTTTCTGCAATCTGAGTTTGGAGTGGTTTATCTTGAGTTTGTATCAATTGTATTGCCTGTGTATTATTATGCTTATAATAATAATAATAATAATAATATTTAATTTTGTATACCGCGTCCTCTCCCCAAGGGGACTCGGAGCGGTGCACAGGGAAATTAAAACATATAAAAATATATACAAACAATAAATACAATAAATAAAAGCAGGTTAAATTGATCGTCCCTGCGCTAAAAACCTCATTAAAACTAAATTCCCTAAACACCCCAGAGGTAGAGACTAACCAAGGCCAGCCAGACAGAAAAAGTGTGTTTTCAGTTTTCGACGGAAGGAGCGGAGGTCCGTAGTTGTTCTAATGTCGGGGGGGAGGTCGTTCCAGAGGGCTGGGCCCGCCACAGAGAAGGCCCTTCCCCTGGGCGTCGCCCGCTGACACAGTCTAGTGGACGGCACCCGGAGAAGTCCCTCTCTGTGGGAGCGGATCGGCCGTGAGGATGTATGGGGCAGGATCCGATCCCGCAGATAGCTAGGTCCCGAGCCATGGAGCGTTTTAAAGATGACAACCAGCACCTTGAAGCGCACCCGAAAGACGACAGGCAGCCAGTGCAGCTCGCGCAAGAGCGGTGTTATATGGGCGTACCTTGCGGTCCCCATTATTGCTCGCGCGGCTGCATTCTGGACCAGCTGAAGTCTTCGGGTGCACCTCAAGGGGAGCCCCATGTAGAGAGAGTTACAATAGTCCAGTCGGGATGTCACGAGAGCATGAGTGACTGTGCAAAGGGCATCCCGATCCAATAGGGGGCGCAACTGGCGAACCAGGCGAACCTGGTAAAACGCCCTCCTAGCCACGGCTGTCACTTGATCTTCCATGGACAGCCGGGCATCCAGGAGGACACCCAAATTGCACGCCCCATCCACAGGGGCAAGATGTTCGCCCCCTATGGCCAGCAATGGAGTGAGCTGGTTGAATCGGGTGGCCGGAAACCACAGCCACTCGGTCTTGGTCGGGTTGAGCCTGAGTCCGTTACTTCCCATCCAGATCCGCACGGCTTCCAGGCACTGGCACATCACCACTACGGCATCGTTGGGGTGGTTTGGGGTAGATATATACAGCTGAGTGTCATCAGCGTAGAGATGGTACTCTACCCCAAAACCACGGATGATCTCACCCAGCGGCTTCATGTATGTGTTGAACAGGAGAGGCGAGAGGACCGACCCCTGAGGCACCCCACATGTGAGGGGTCTCAAGGTCGACCTCTGCTCTCCTGCCAACACAAATTGCGATCAGCCAGAGAGGTAGGAGGAGAACCACCGTAAAACGGTGCCTCCCACCCCCAACCCCCCCAGCCGATGCAATAGGATACCATGGTCGATGGTATCGAAAGCCGCCGAGAGGTCTAATAGGACCAGGATGGAGGAACAACCCCCATCTCTGGCCCTCCAGAGATCATTGACCAACACGATCAATGCCGTCTCGGTGCTATGCCCGGGCCGAAAGCCGGACTGGCGCGGGTCTAGATAATCAACTTCCTCCAGGTGACGGGGAAACTGTTGTGCCACCACACTCTCAACAACCTTCGCCAAGAAGGGAAGGTTGGAGACTGGACAATAGTTGTTTAATAGAGCTGGATCCAAAGAGGGCTTCTTAAGGAGGGGCCTCACCATAGCCTCTTTTAGGGAAGCAGGCAAGGAACCCTCACTTAAGGATGCGTTGACAATCTCTTGGAGCCAGCCTCGTGTCACCTCCCAGGATGCCAGTACAAGCCAGGAGGGACACGGGTCCAATAAACATGTGGTGGCTCGCAGTCGCCCACGTAACCTGTCCATATCTTCGGAAGTAACGGAGTCAAACTCCTCCCAAACAAGATCTGTCTCGTGGCATCCCACTGGGCCATCAATGGGGGCTAGCTCGTTCTGTATCTGAGCGATTTTCTCCTGCAGAAAAATCACAAATTCCTCTGCTCTACCCTGTAACGCGGCTTCCCGCACCCTCTGTTGAAGGAGGGAGCGGGTCACCCTAAACAGGGCGGCAGGGCGGTTGTCTGCGGATGCTATGAGAGTAGCACAATGATGACGTTTGGCCACTCTCAGCGCCACAATGTAAGTCCGTAAATGGGCTCTTACCTGTGTCCGGTCAGATTCAAATCGGGTAGACCTCCATCTTCTCTCTAGGCATCTCTTGCGGCGTTTCATCACCCTCAGCTCTTCGGTAAACCAAGGAGCCAGGGTGGTTCGCCGCCGCAAGAGAGGCCGCAAGGGCGCGACCCGATCCAAGGCTCCCGTGGTCGCAGTATTCCATGTGGCCACGAGGTCCTCCATCGGGGCGCGGGTCAGGGGTACAGGAAATGGCCCAAGCGCCGCCTGGAACCCATCCGGGTCCATCAGGCGCCTGGGGCAGAACCAGATTGGTAACTCAGGTTCCGCCTCCCCGCGGAGGGGAGCAGCGGTCGGAAAGTCGAGCCGGAGAAGTGAGTGGTCTGACCATGACAAGGGCGTGATGACTATATCCCCTATACCCAGATCACTCTTCCATTGGCCTGAGACAAAGATGAGATCCGGTGTATGTCCACCCTCGTGAATGGGGCCTTGAATTAGTTGGGTCAGGTCCATGGCCGTCATGGAAGCCATGAACTCCCGAGCTACCACGGATGATTCGCCCACCGATGGCAGATTAAAGTCCCCCATGACTACAAGTCTGGGGGTCTCAACTGCCACCGTAGCGATCATCTCAAGGAGCTCGGGTAGGGCTGCTGCTACATAGCGGGGAGCCAGGTATACAACCAGCAAGCCCAACTGCCTCCCTAGGCCCCACTTCACGCAGAGGGACTCACAACCGGTAGTCTGTGGCACAATGGTCTCTCTCGGCTCAAGACCTTCCCTAACAATAACCGCTACCCCACCACCCCTACCTAGGGCCCGAGGCTGATGAAAAGCGCGGTAACCTGGTGGGCACATTTCAACGAGGGGAAGTCCACCCTCGTGGCCCAGCCAGGTCTCCGCAATTCCTACCAGGTCCGGCTCCCCCTCAGACACAAGGTCATGGACGAGGGGGGCTTTGTTGACCACGGACCTGGCGTTGCAAAACATCAGCCGTAGGCCCTGGCTCTGTACTCCCTGACCACCTAGCCTGCGGGGGTTGTGGCACTTCACCGTTTGTAACCAACGGTTCTGTGCCCTCAACCGGGAGGGTAGAACTTGACGCTAAAGTAGTTGTTGACAGGTAGGATGTTGTATCAGACAATTTTGTGTACTATGCTTAGGTTCGATCATAGGCAGCTTTAGTATGAATAGGGAGAAAGCCAGTGTCAGGTAGAACAATTAGTCAATGGGCAATGAGGCATTGTAGCATAAATCTGCTAAGCTGCATAAACAGACCTCTGTCCCCTAAACTCCCCTCTGCTTTGAAAAGTAGTGAAAGATGTTTCCCCCAGGCAGTGTAGTGTAATGACTAAGTCCCAAAGGTTTTTTTTTTAAGAAGCAACTGGACTTTCTGGGGTATTTTTGATGACATTTCGCTTCTCATTCAAGAAGCTTCTTCAGCTCTCAATAGACATGTAAGGACTAAGGTGCTTGACAATGAGGGAGAGATCCAGGTACTCATGATTGGAACTATGATGATATATAAAGTTATACATGAATGTTCTATTAATTAATTAATCATTTTCACTATCTCCCTTATTTCCAGGTTGAATCTCCCTCTCATGAGCTTTCACCCACTGCTTCTTGTCCTGCCCTCAGGTGCTAATGGAGAATAAATTGATGCTCTCTTCCCTGTGAAACCCCGTCAAATATTGGAAGACTGCTATCATGTCGCCCCTGAGCTTTCTCTTCGTTAGGCTAAACATACCCGCTACCCTATTTCTTGGGATCTCTAAGATCAGATTTCTAAAACTGGAGATATTTTTGAGTTCTCTAATATTGTATATGTGGAAAAAGAGGAACAGGATCATCTTCATACATGATAAACCATGGTGGGCACAGTGCTTAGAGTGCAGTACTGCAGGCTACTTCTGCTGGCTGCCTGCAATTTTGCAGTATGAATCTCATCAGGCTCAAGGTTGGCTCAGCCTTCCACCCTTCTGAGGTGGGTAAAATGAGGACCCACATTATTGGGAGCCATATGCTGACTCTGTAAACCGCTTAGGGCTGAAAAGTACTGTAAAGCGATATATGTCTAAGTGTTACTGCTATTGCTATCTAAAATGGATTTTAACATAGAAGTCTATGGCCAAGGGTCTAGGTGTATGTTTTAACACTCACTTTTTAAAAATTACTGGATGGCTTGTTTTGTTTTAGGTTTTAAAAGATTTAAGGTGAAAGCAGTAGAAGGAATTTGGTAGCCAGTTCTTTTTATATTTAAGTCACCATTTTAGAGCATTAAGCAAAACTAAATTAATTGTAACTTCTATTTTATTGCAACTTTTGTAATCTTATATAATTATATATGTGTGTGTGTTCTGTCTGGTGGTTATCAAAGTACAAGCAGAGTACAGAGGAATTAGAATACTTTTTAATTATTTTACACGTTTTGTAAAGTTTAGAATATATAGTTTTTACTCATTCATTTATATTGTTTTATTATGTTGTTATAAACTACCCAGAGTCACTTAGATAAGATGGCAATGTAAAAACTGAATAAATAAAATAATATTACTTCAGAACTGAAGAGGCTTTTGAGGGTTGGGTGGGAGAGAGGAATTGATAGTGGATTTTATTGAAGTGTTTGAAGACCATATGAATCTTAACATTCCTTGCTACCGTGAAATAAGACAGGGTCTTATTTTCTTTTGACTCCCCCCCCAAAATAAGCACTTGGCCTTATTTTCGGAGAGGTCTTATTATTTTTGAGGTACAGGAGTTGGTGAGCATGGTCACCTCATGGCTGCTGCTGTGTTGCAATATTTTTGAGGAGGGCTTATTCTCGGAGGAGGGCTTATTTTAGCGCATGTGCTCAAACCCCGATAGGGCTTATTATCCAGGGAGGGCTTATTTTTGGGGAAACAGAATATTTATGAATGCATCTAATTCTAAGGATGCCCTTCATTACATATGATGACCTTAGAGTGGCCTGAATGCCCAAATGATTCCTGACAATGAGAGAGCTTAGCTCCATTGATTGCAGCAGTTCAAAGAAGGATCAATCCATCCCGCTAAGATCTATTTTAGGATTCATAATTAAACCCAACAAAAACCTCTGTCATTTTTCCCTCCAGGAGTGCCTTGCTGAAAACACTTCAGGTACGAAAGGGAACAGTTATCCCAGCAGTGGGGATTGTATTCCATTCCATTCTGCTGAGATTGCTCAGTGGCTCATGTTAGATTAAAAGGAGGGGGTGAAAAGTGAGCAGAATGCTATTAGGAAACAGGGAAGAAAAGAAGGGATTAAAGAGCATTTAACATATGCAAGGAATTTGACTGAGTCGATGTAAATATTCTTTTACCCAGAAAAATACAATTAAGGGCTGTTGCTGACACAGAAGAGTAGCCGTGTGTGGTTACTATTAAAGGGAAAAGTTGGTAGAGCTGACTAAGACATTCCCCCCACTAGTTTTATTTATTGATTTACACACAAAGACACAGAGACATACACAGCAATTTTATTAAGAATTATATTTATAGCTGAAGAAATTAATACATTTTTTTTAAAAGCTAAAAGGGCAGAAGAGGGAAACAGAGAAGTAAAAATAGAAAAGAAACAAGAAAATTGTAAAGAAATATATGAGAACAAGGGATCGCCACCTTCTCCACAAATATAAGCAATTTTAGTAACTTATCACACTCTTAAAAGATAATAAAACAGAATAGCAGAGTTAGAAGGGATCTTGGAGATCTTCTAGTCCAGGGATGTCCAAACTTGGGAACTTTAAGATTTGTGGACTTCAACTCCCAGAATTCCCCAGCCAGCTATGCTGGCTGGGGAATTCTGGGAGTTGAAGTCCACAAGTCTTAAAGTTCCCAAGTTTGGACATCCCTGTTCTAGTCCAACCTCTGCTCAAGCAGGAGACCATATAACATTCCAGATTCTTCTTAAAAACCACCAGCGACAGACATTATTAAATTTCAACTCCCAAAATTCTATAGCCACTGCTGACTGGGAAATTCAGGGAATCAAAGTCCCCACATCTTAAAGTTGCCCAGTTTGAGAAACATTGCTATATGTTGAGAAACATTGCTATACTTATGGGAGAGAGTGTATTGTGCTGCAGCTATAAGCACAGGTAGTGAATAATGTAAATGGATATTTATGGTGATCCCAATGTCAGTTCCTAAGATACATGCATGATGTCCCCATAGTAACTCTGCAACAAGGGCTTCATTTTGGTTACAGGTGAGTAGAGTCGCATACTGAAACAAAGACACTTGGACTCTTGATGCCTCACATTTTATTTTTAAATCCTATTTGGAAAGGGACACTAGAAAAAGTAGTGGGCCTTTCAGCTCTTTAATGAGATTTTCATGAGATAAAAAGAACCAGGTCTTAACTAGCCTACCTTATCACTAACTCCTTGAGTATTTTTAGCATTACCGAATCTCTTTCAACTCTTTCTGTAAAGCCTACCTTGCATTCAAAGATATATAAAAGAGGTAGCTTCAAAGATGCCAGCTGTATAAAATGTCATCATTAGCATTTATGATGTTTTTAGAGGATTTTTGATTTAGGCAAGGATGATTTCATTTCAGCATTGTTAAAAATTAATGATAAAAAGTAGCCCTCCCCCTTTCCTTCAACTTCCTAGGAGAAAGACATTTTCTTTCACACAATATTTTTTGGCTTCTCCCCCCCCCCTCTCTCTCTGTCTGTCTGTCTGTCTCTCTGCGTGTAGGTGTGTATGTGCTATTAATAGCACTAGGAAACTAGAAAAGAGAACATTGGTTAAATGGCAGTTCACCTGTATACATACAGTATTTCCTAAAACCCTTTAAAGTAAAGCATTTTCTGATTTCAGATCTCAGGAAGGAGGAAAAGAAGGTCCTTAAAAGCAGTTGTCATGGTTATAAAATCCCAAAAGAAATGATAGGTCCCCATAACTCCTTGGGGAAAATAATGGCATTCTACAGAAGGAGCCCAAGTCTATTTGCAGACAGAGTGAAGATTATTATGACAATATGAAGCACTATTCCATAAACACAGAATTATACTCATATCTCCCATCTGTCTTTATTCTAAGTCTCCAACATTTGCATGTTGTAGAGGATTTGTCTCTTACTATGAAGTTGTTATGACATCTCCAAATATGGCTCCGCATGCCACCTGTGGCACACGTGCCATAGGTTCGCCATCATGGACCTATGCGATCATGTTAAAAGCAGCTGCGTCCTCTTTGCCAATGATGTAAAATTATTTAACACCACTGACAATGCTGCTGCCCTACAAAGCGACCTTGACTTTGTGTCAGAAAGGTTGAACAATGGGCAACTCCAAATTTCAACTAATAAATGCTCTATCCTTCACATCTATATAAATAAAAATGTAAAATAGTTTGTACGAATCCACTAATCTCAAAAAGTACTGGACCAATTTGCCTCAAATTTTGACACAACGTAGCGAAGCACTTCGGATAATAGAATAGCTAATCATTTTGTGCCTAGCACGCGTGAGTTGTGTACAAATGACACACACAAAAATGTACCCACTGAATGTGTGTAAACAACCCTGTAGCCACGCCCATCAAACTGCTTTTCAACTGCCAGTGTTGAAAAAGGTCTCATACGGCGGCCTCTTGGGGCCAAAAAGGCACAGAGGACAGCAAACTCCCAGGTGGCCCATAGGGGGGGGGGGGAGAAATTCTGCTCAGGACTGTTCTCTGAGGTAAAAAAAAAACTGAGACAGGCAGCTGCTTTAAACTGTTTAATACGAACTGAACCAAACTGTAACAAAGAATCACCCATCTGACAGCAAATACAGTTTAATGAAAAGAAGGACTAGGGAAGACATGATAGCAGCCTTCCAATATCTCAGGGGTTGCCCCAAAGAAGAGGGAGTCAAGCTATTCACCAAGGCACCTGGGGGCAGAACAAGAAGCAATGGGTGGAAACTAATCAAGGAGAGAAGCAACCTAGAACTGAGGGCAAATTTCCTGGCAGTGAGAACTATTAACCAGTGGAACATCTTGCCACCAGAAGTTATGGATGCCCCAACACTGAAGAGAGAAGAGACTGGAAACCCATTTGTCTGAAACCGCATAGGGTCTCCTGCTTGAGCAGTGGGGTTGGACTAGATGACCTCCAAGGTCCCTTCCAACTCTGCTATTGTAGTATTGTATTACAGTAGGTAGGTAGATAGGGGAATAGAGAGACAGGGAGAAATACAGTTTAATAAAAGAGGGACTAGGGGAGACAGGATAGCAGCCTTCCAATATCTCAGGGGTTGCCACAAAGAAGAGGGAGTCAAGCTATTCTCCAAGCCACCTGAGGGCAGGACAAGAAGCAATGGGTGGAAACTAATCAACCTAGAACTGAGGGCAAATTTCCTGGCAGTGAGAACTATTAACCAGTGGAACATCTTGCCACCAGAAGTTATGGATGCCCTAACACTGAAGAGAGAAGAGACTGGAAAACCATTTGTCTGAAACCGCATAGGGTCTCCTGCTTGAGCAGCGGGGTTGGACTAGATGACTTCCAAGGTCCCTTCCAACTCTGCTATTGTAGTATTGTATTACAGTAGGTAGGTAGATAGGGGAATAGAGAGACAGGGAGAAATACAGTTTAATAAAAGTGGGACTAGGGGAGACAGGATAGCAGCCTTCCAATATCTCAGGGGTTGCCACAAAGAAGAGGGAGTCAAGCTATTCTCCAAGGCACCTGGGGGCAGGACAAGAAGCAATGGGTGGAAACTAATCAAGGAGAGAAGCAACTTAGAACTGAGGAGAAATTTCCTGACAGTTAGAACAATTAATCAGTGGAACAGCTTGCCTCCAGAAGTTGTGAATGCCCCAACACTGGACGTCTTCAAGAAGATGTTGGATAGCCATTAGTCTGAAATGGTATAGGGCAGTGATGGCTAACCTTTTTTGGCTCACTTGCCAATAGCAGGGGGAGTGCAGGGGCGATGTGCACAGGTGTGCCACATCCATAATGCTATGTGCATGACCCCCTGCATTTGGCATGCTTTTTACGTCATCCCCAGGCTCCAGAGGGTTTATAGGAGCATGGGGAGGGTGAAAACAGCCTTCCCCCACCTCCAGAGGGCAAAAAATGGCCTCAAAAGAAGGCCTAAATCAGCTGGCCAGGGCACACATACAAACTGAAGCTGACAGGGCAATGCCTCGAGTGGCCTAAGAAATGGTTCCGTGTGCCACCTGTGGCACCCATGCCATAGGTTCGCCATCATGGGTATAGGGCTTCCTGCCTAGCAGGGAGTTGGACTAGATGACCCCCAAGGGATAGATAGAGAGGCAGAAATAAGATAGGTATGTATGTATGTATGTATGTATGTATGTATGTATGTATGTATGTAGGTAGGTAGGTAGGTAGGTAGGTAGATAGATAGATACAAAGAAAGAAAGAAAGAAAGAAAGAAAGAAAGAAAGAAAGAAAGAAAGAAAGAAAGAAAGAAAGAAAGAAAGAGACGGTAGGTAGGTAGGTAGGTAGGTAGGTAGGTAGGTAGGTAGGTAGGTAGGTAGAGGGAGAAAGGAAGAAATATAGTAGGTAGGTAGGTAGGTAGGTAGGTACATAGGTAGGGGGATGGATAGATAGATAGGGAGAAATACAGTAGATAGGTAGGTAGAGGGATAGACAGAGAGGGAGAAATACAGTAGGTAGGTAGGTTGGGGCTTATATGGTGGTTGGGTGTATGTGTGCAGGTGTAGATCTACACACAGATTGGTTAGCCATTTAACCAGACTGGGCCACAGCAACGCGTGGCCGGGTATAGCTAGTTGGCAATAAAATTCAGAACACCAAATACAAGTTGGGTGGAAACAATCTTCTAGATGACCCTCACTCTGTTAAGGACCTGGGAGTACTCATCTCAAACTATCCAAGCCCCAGAGCTCACTGTAACAGCTTTGCAAAAAAGGCATTAAGAGTTGTTAACCTAATTTTGTGAAGCTTCTTCTTTGGTAACATTGTATTACTTACTAAGGCATACAAAACCTTTACCAGACCAATTCTTGAATTCAGCTTGTCCGCCTGGAACCCATGCTGTATATCAGACATTAACACAATTGAGCGGGTTCAGAGGCATTTTACGAGAAGAGTACTCCACTCCTCTACTCACAATAGAATTCCCTATGCCACCAGGCTTGAAATTGTGGGCTTGGACAACCTAGAAATAAGCTGACTAAGGTCTGACCTAAGTATAGTACACAAAATTGTCTGCTACAACATCCTACTTTGTCAAGCCACCACAACCATGTATAGTTGGAATATTTTATTAAGCATGGAACCACTCTACATCATCCTCATTATTGATAGATTTTCTTCTTTGTGATTTCATTTTATTTTGCTCAGATGCAATAAAGTTGTTCATTCCTGCTCTCTTTGCAGACACTGCCATAATTGGCAGTCCATTTACTTCAAGGAGGTCAAATGATTTAAAATGCCTCTCTTCTGGCATACCAGGGCAGTTGTGTTGTAATTCTAAGTGATTTATTCAGCTGAAGCAAAAGGACAAAGAGGCAAACAAAACTGTTTAGTCCAGTACTGACCTTTTTCAAGGAAAACCATAATTATTTAATAATCTCCAGGTAAATGACCTGATTACTTTTAATTACATAACCAGCAGAATGCTATTGTGTTTCCCCAAAAATAAGACAGGGTCTCATTTTCTTTTGACCCCCGAAATAAGCACTTGGCCTTATTTTCAGGGAGGTCTTGTTATTTCTGAGATGTAGGAGGCAGTGAGCATGCTCATCTCATGGCTGCTGCTGTGTTGCAATATTTTCAGGGAGGTCTTATTTTTGGTCAGGACTTATTTTAGTGCATGATGTCAAAAGCCTGATTGGGCTTATTATCCGTGGATAATATTTTCAGGGAAATGGTATTGTTAATACGATAGATGACAGAGAGATGATAATAATAATAATAATAATAATAATAACAACAACAACAACAACAACAACAACAATAATAATCTTTATTGTCATTGTAATAAAATAAAATGAAATTACAATGAAATTGGTTAGACAGACAGAGAGAAACATAAAAAAGGTGTGCTGAAGTGCTGTTTTGTTTAGTTGAGCCTGGGAGGGGGGGATTTCAATGGTACCAGTAACGATATTATCCTGTTCCCCCAGCCCACAGGGAGACCCCCTTGGTCCCTCTATTATAAGCTATCCGGGGCAGCTAGATGGATTTGAGGGGGTTATTGTGAGCTCATAGAGCTCACAGAATTCTATTCTATTCTATTCTATTCTATAGATAGATAGATGATAGACAGACAGACAAACAAACATTATGTCTTAAACATTATGGTTTTTCTTTGAAGATATTGTGCTTCTCATCCAAAAAGTTTCTTCAGAGCTGAAGAACAACCATGACCTGGATGACAAAGAATCTCCATAGACAATTTAACATTATCTTGACAAATTTGCCCTCACTGGGCAGTAGAGTTTATTGTATAGCTCAAGGCCCCTCTTATATAGCAAAAAAGACTCAAGATATATTAGGTTTAGCTCTTTTTCACTGAGGAAGTGTGCATGTATTCCGTTTCCCATCCCTCCGTCATCAGTATTTGCACAGCTGGGTCAACAACAGGCCAGAATTGAGCACAAAGGAGAGGGTAGCTTCCAACAGATTTTGTCAAGAAAGGCATTCATTTTCAGCTCAGAAAAATAAGGGTGGTGTGGTAGCTGGGGACAGGTCTCTTCTTGTCCCTGGCCTTTTGTTGGCCTAACAGCAGCCTTTCACCATTCAGGAAGGCAGCGGTGGGCGCTCTGCAGGATCTTTCATAAGCAATCATCATTCTTTGTTATGTAGCTCTGAATTTGCCATTCAGCTCTGAAAAGGCAAGTTTTAGGCTAAGACAGTCAAAAGAAGGATGGTAATGGTGGCTGATGAGTCTTCACTGGTCATTAGTTCCTGTCACAGAGTATTTATATAATATCTGGCTCCCTGTCCATCTGGCCATAGTCTAATCCTGGCCCAAATTTACATTTTGGTTTCTCAAAGACACTCTTGCCCCACAAAAGAGGATTCTACTTTCCCCCCGTGTTTTGTCACGGCTTGAAATTTGACAGGATCGTCTGTAAAGGGGTCCAATAAAGTCAAGATGATAGCTTTGATTTGGATTTTCATCATACAGCTGCCAACTTGATTTTTGTTTTAAATGCCCTCCCTCATTCATCCAACAGCATTCTGCTTGAGAATGTATTTTTTCTCAAATTCCTCTTGGTAGGAATTCTCAGCATTTCCTTATTGTTGAATTTGAAGGCAACCTCCTCTTCTTTGTCTACCATTAAACTCCTTTAGCAGGAAAGTGGAAAGAAAGATGCCACTTTTAATTGATCTGGTTGTTTCATTTTCTTTATATTGATCTCATTGGTGCACTGCATTTACTGTTGCTGATTATTGGTTTGATGGAGCTGTATGCCTGTAAAAATAATATCAGATGCAGCTGAATGCCAAACATAAAATTGAACTGGATCTCTTTGGATCAGGTTTTTGACCCCAGGAAGCAAAACTGGACACTTTATGAAATGACTAAAACTGAACTGGGATCTGTAGTGAAAAATAATCTTAATCAGTGTTTAACAAAAAGAAAGAGATGATCCCTAATATGGCAAGGAAATATTGAGAAAGAACTAATGTTTGGAAGTGAGCCCATCAACTGGTAAAAGCAAAGCGCAGCCATTAAGGATTCTAAATACACTGCCATTGCTGTCTAATGAAAAGCCTCAGACCAGTGTTTGAAGAAGATAGAGGATTTTCAGAAATTTCACAATCTGCATTTTGGGGAACTGCAGCTATACCTGCAGATAAAAACAAATAACCTCAAGATGCAGAAGAGAAAGAAAGGGAAAATTGGGGTCTGACAGATTTTTCTTTCCATAGATCAGGATGAATTCATACGTGGATTGTCTGAGGAAAGACAATTTATGGGTAGTCCTCGATTTATGACCACAATTGAGCCCAAAACTGCTGAATGAGGCATTTGTTAAGTGAGTTTTGCCCCATTTTACGACCTTTTGTACCACAGTTGCTAAGCGAATCATTTGCCAGGAAGAGAATTATTAAATATATGGAGAATAATCCCTGACATAGCTTTTTCTGTAAAAGATAGACCCAACCAGAGAAAACATAAGATTACTACAAAAAACGGCTAATACAGGTAGTCCTCAACTTGTGACCACAACTGAGCTCAAAATTTCCATTGCTAAGGGAAACGTTTGTTAAGCGAGTTTCACCCCATTTTATGACCTTCCTTGCCACAGTTGTTAAGGGTATCACTGTGGTGGTTGTTACTAACATGATTGTTAACTGAAACTGGCTTCTCCATTCATTTTGCTCCTCAGAAGGCTGTAAAAGGGGATCCTGTGACCCCCAGACACTGCAATCGTCATAAATAGGAGTTAGTTGCCAAGCATCTGAATTTTGATCACATGACCATGGGGCTGCCATAATGGTTGCAAATGTGAAAAACCGTCATAAATCACTTTGTTTCAGTGATGGTGTAACTTCAAATGGCCACTAAATGAATTGTTGTAAGTCGAGGACTACCTGTATATGTCTGCATTAGACTGTAGGAAACAAAACTCACTAGGATTATTTCTGAGCTGGGAATAAATTACTCAGGCAGTGACGTATGAATCAGAAGTGGGGTTTATGTTTGAGAGGGTAGTTTACAATGAGCAGAGAGCGTAGTTTACCTCAGCTTTCAGAGATAGATGCACCAACTCTTCTTTGAATGCGCTTTATATAGGGTAGTGATGGCTAACCTTTTTTGGCTCGTGTGCCAAAAGCGGGGGGAGCGCAGGAGAGTTGTGGGTGGGTGTGCCACACCCATAATGCTATGTGCGAGACCCCCTGCTTTTGGCACGCTTTTTTCGCCCTCCCCTGGCTCAAGAGGCTTTCTAGGAGCCTGGGGAGGGTGAAAACAGCCTCCCCTCCCCACCTCTAGAGGGTGAAAAATGGCCTCAAAATAAGGCCTAAATCAGCTGGCCAGCGCACACATGCACGCTGGAGCTGACAGGGCAACACCTCGCGTGCCCTAAGAAATGGTTCCACGTGCCACCTGTGGCACCTGTGCCATAGGTTCGCCATCACTGATATAGGGAAACCACACTTTTTCACAAAGTGTGTGAAAGTGGACCCTTGAGCAAATGCAGGAAAGTGCACTTAGCCAGTGTGCCGAGAGGAGGCGCTCTGCTGTCAGGCACCCTGAGTCGCAGTTTCTGCCTATTTAGTAGCATTGCTGATTTGAAACAGTAATCTCTTCAGGGAAAGGATCTTTTCTTATTTAATCGAAGCTAAGCTTAGCCTGGAAGGAATATTTGCCCAATTAAATTGGTGTTTCCTGATGCATTTTAATCTTTGTGTCGAACCCACTCTAATTGTGATTTTTAACCTTTTGTTCCGATTACAGTGGGGAAGGCTGTATGGCAGGAGGACACGGTTTCCTTCCCACAAGACAAACATGTGGGAGAAATATTAATGAAACTGTGGTGGTTTGGTTCAGCTTTCTAAAAATAGCTGAGGGTAAATAGCTTCATAGGCTGAGGTAAAAGGGATGAAATGAATTTAAGAGGGTCAATGTAAAATTAACAAAAATGGAAATAGGTTGGTTTTAAGGAGAATGTGGCTTAGTGGGGAGGTTAAAATGTCCCCATGATGGTTGCAATGATGTGATTGAAGCCCTGATGCTTCTTCCATGGGCTCTTTAATCTTGCAATTGTGGCTGTTTTGATTACCCCCTTGGGCACCTCCACAGACAATGATGACGGCTAGACTTGGGGCCGCCATTTAGCACCATTGGACCCACCATTTAAAACACTACTTAGTTCCTATTAGCCTCCATATGCCTTGAGTCACAAGAATGCCCACACTCTTGTTCAATTTTCAAGGCACTTTCTGAGGGGCACCATACTGAGTCTGGCACTGAACCTACATACTCAGCCTAAGATCTGCTTCTCCTGAGTCTTTGCTATTTCTTACAATTTGTAATTATTACACTTTGATTTGGTTTCAAAAGAACTTGCAGTCTCAACAGTGGTGGGCTTCAAATTTTTTAACAACTGGTTCTCTAATGACTGGCTGGATGGGCATGGCTGGGTAGGTCATTGACAGAGTGGGCACGGCAAACTCTATGTCACTTGTGTGGGTGGTAACTGTGTGGGACAGGCAGGATTGGGGAGGGAATCCAGGGGTCTCTGGTGGGCAGGGGGGAAGGAGGAAACAAAGATCCAACCTGTGTGGGGTGGGGGGAGGGGGGAGATTGCATCAAGATAGACTAGGAAAGTGGCTGCAAGAGGAAAGGAAACTGGGTAAGCCAGGGGTGTCCAAACTTGGGAACTTTAAGACTTGTGGACTTCAACTCCCAGAATTCTCTATGCTATGCTGGCTGGGGAATTCTGGAAGTTGAAGTCCACAAGTCTTAAAGTTCCCAAGTTTGGACACCCCTGGGGTAAGCTGTTTGGGGGGCATTTTTCAACCATTTTCAGGCTGATTTTGGGGCTGATTTTTGTCCAAAAACTGTCCTGTAAAAGGCCCCCAAATGGCCTGCTTTTTGGTCACTTTTTGATTATTTTTCAGGCTGTTTTCAGGCCGATCTTCAGGCTGATTCTGGCCTGAAAAATGACCTTTTAGGGGCATTTTGGGAGCATTTTGGGGGCATTTGGGGGGACATTTTTCACTTGAAAAATGGGCAAAAATGGCCCCAAAACTGCCTGAAAATGTTTGCAAATGTTTGCAGATGTTTCATTACCAAATTAGGTAACATCATCAGTATTAGTAGGGTGTGGAGTTTGCTCTTTTTTATATTCTAATGGCTCACCCTGTCAGTGTTGGTGAGAGTAGTCTGGATGGTTCTTGATTAGGCTATAGTTTACTGTTTACTGGCTGCCATACATTAAAAAAAATCTCAGAAACCCACCAACAGACTATTACAACCATATGGCATCACTGAAGCACACAAACCAACCAAAGACCTCCAAAACATCCTAAGTAAATCAAAAGACCCAGCAGCCCAAGAACAAAAAACAGGAATTGTTTCTTCATACAGGACTATAACAACCACTTTATAGATTTCTCTTTATAGTGTCTTGACCGGCCAGAACATCTATATCAGAAAATATATTTTTCAATTCACCAAAATTCTATAACTGACTTGCAAATCAAAACCAGAGACAGCTCAAATTGCATGCATAAGGATTCTGTTTTCTAAAAGGCTTCCCAATAATAACTGTTTAACTGTTGCTTAAATCAATGGCTGTTCTTGGAGACGTGGACTGCATAATGCCATTGAGCAGCACATTCAATTTATTGAATGGACCAGTGCAGAGGTTGGTTATCAGAAGGGCTTTTAGTTGTTAAAAATATCCACTTGCTGAGAGTTTTGGCTGAGTACCAGTAAAACAATAAACAAATGTCTGTAGATCAACATCCTTGACAAGGCTGTTAAACATACAGAGCCTTACATTTATTGATTACTGTGAAACTGGAGACTTAATACTAAAATGCAAAAGTGACTACGTAAGATGAACAGTCTTCCCTATTCCATTGAAAAGCTGCAGAAAATCTGGATACCAATTATCACAAGGGGTAGGGCAAAAGGAGGGACACCATCTATCAGCAGGCACTATTGTGAATATACTTCTAACTAAGTCAAACAAACTTAAGACAAAGTCTTTTCTCCTTAAAAATAAGGAGAATAAATAAAATAAATAAATTTGACAGCCTTGAAGACTCATGTCTGATCACCATCTTTCCTCTTGATTATCTTCCCTTTTGTAATAGCTCTGATGAATGGCAAATGGTAGAATCTTCTTGAATGGATATGCAGATGCCCTGAAAAAGTAGAAAGAAAATGGATGTTTGTTTGAAAGCAAAACTCAATGGATGAAGACAGCATTAGGAAAGATGATGATGCTCAGTGGAAGATCTCGTTCTTTAGAGATCCTTTGTCAATATAAGTTAGGGATATCAAATACGTACTGTACTGAATGCTGGACAGCAACAGGGATCGAAAGCTCTCTCCATACCATGGAATTGTGAATGCTCTGTTGGGTATCGGGCATCTGCCTTCTTGACCACATCACAAATGACACCATTCGACAATATTTTGGTCTGGCACCAACTATAGAGGAGATGAAAGAAGGCTGACTCTGCTGGTATGGACATGTCTAGAGAGCAGCACCTTCCACTTTCACCAAGACTGCCTACCAACCAGAAGTCAATTCAACCTAGAAATAAGGATAAATTTTCTGACAGTGAGAACAATTAAATGGAACAGCTTGCCTTTGGAAGTTGTGGGAGCTTCATCACTGGAAGATTTCAAGAAGAGATTGGATTGCCCTTTGTCAGAAATGGTGTAGAATCTCCTGCTTGAGGAGGAGGGTTTGACTAGAAGACCTACAAGGTCCCTTCCAACTCTGTTAATCTATAATCTCTGTAATCTGTAATCAATGGCCGGTGACCTTGCAGATGTCCGAAACAGAAATGGCAAGACACCATCAACAAAGGTATGCAAGCCACAGGCTTGCACCTTGGAGACTCAGCTGACCATGCAAAATGACATTCAATGATCTGAAAAGCATGCCCTGCACCTGCGGGAATATGCTGGAAGAAGTATCAAATATGTACTGCAAAATTCTTGGTAACCATTAGATAACAGCAAAGAGATCCAGAAAAGTAGCGCTACTGGAATGAATTTACATATTCTTATATGGATCATATAGATCTAGCTACCGTCATTGATCATTCAGATTAGACTAGTACAGTGTGCTGGTATCAGTGGTGGGTTGCAGGTGGTATGCCCAGATACGGGCATACTGGAGCCTGCCCAGAAAGGTGCTCTGAAGGGCTCACCCGCCTGCCTAAGTTCCTTACCTGTCCTTTAAACCTTTGGTGCTTCTGCGCACACGCATGGTGCATAGAGTGAGTGTGCGACACTCTGCTGAGCAGCTGGAGTGTTGCAGAGGCTTGCAGAGGCATCGCAGGCAGGTACGACACATGCACACATTACACATGCGTGTGTGTGCGCTGCATGCGTTCATGTGGGTGATGCCAGGCCCATTCCAACCGTACCGGTTGGAACAGGATCCAGAACCCACCACTGGCTAGTATGTGATTGTTCTAGAAAACTTCAGAAACTCCAGTTATTGCAAAAAGTAGCTGTCAGGCAGATTTCTTGTTGTTTTGCTTTAGCCAGAGCATACTGCACAAATTCAGAACATATTGCAGCCATTTGCATTGGCTTGTTATTCATTGCTGGATATTATTCAAAAAGCTGGTTGTTACACATAAAAGCATACATAGCTTTGGGTTGGTGAAAAACATCTCCATTGCCAATGTGCTCATGCACCAAAAGTCCTCTGTCATTTCCAGCAATTTGGAAATGATGCTTGATAAACATTGCAAGCAATCATTCCAGGAGTTAAACTGAACTTTATGTGTGTATGTGGAATAGACAGGAAGGGCATTTGTGGAGGAAATGGTTGAATCTATCCATTTAATGTCTCTCTATTATTTTTCAATCTTAAATTCGTGCATTCCATTTCCATATCATAATAAGGAATATCTGGAAAACTGGAAGGAACATCTTAAGAGTTTTGTGTGGAGATAATAAAGATTTGTCCAAGAGTGGAATTGATACAAATAATAATAATAATAATAATAATAGCCAAATTTATTGACCGCTCCCTCTCCCCACAGGGACTCGGGGCGGTGCACAGGGGAAATAAAAACAATAAATATACAACATACATAGCAAAATTAAAACAGATTAAATTAGTTCCTGTGCTAAAATCCCATTAACTAAAAATCCCCATACATTTAAAAACCCATAGAGAGAGAGACTACCCTAGGCCGGCCAGGCGGAAAAGATGAGTCTTCAATTTCAAGCGGAAGGAGCGGAGGTCCGTGGTCGTTCTAATATCGGGGGGAAGGTCGTTCCAGAGGGCCGGGCCCGCCACAGAGAGAGCCCTTCCCCTGGGCGTCGCCCGCTGACAAAGTCTAGTGGACGGCACCCGGAGAAGTCCCTCTCTGTGGGAGCGAATCGGCCGTGAGGATGTGTGAGGCAGGATCCGATCCTGCAGGTAGCTAGGTCCCGAGCCATGGAGCGCTTTAAAGATGATAGTTAACACCTTGAAGCGCACCCGGAAGACGACAGGCAGCCAGTGCAGCTCGCGCAAGAGCGGTGTAATATGGGTAAACCTAGTGGTTCCCATGATTGCTCGCGCGGCTGCATTCTGAACTAACTGAAGCCTCCGGGTGCACTTCAAGGGGAGCCCCATGTAGAGAGAGTTACAATAGTCCAGTCGGGATGTCACGAGGGCATGAGTGACTGTGCGAAGGGCGTCCCGATCCAATAGGGGCGCAATTGGCGGACCAGGCGGACCTGGTAAAACGCCCTCCTGGCCACGGCTGTCACTTGCTCTTCCATAGACAGCCGGGTATCCAGGAGGACACCCAAATTGCGCGCCCCATCCACAGGGGCAAGATGTTCGCCCCCTATGGCCAGCGTTGGAGAGAGCTGGTTGAATCGGGCAGCCGGAAACCACAGCCACTCGGTCTTGGTCGGGTTGAGCCTGAGTCCATTGCTTCCCATCCAGATCCGCACGGCTTCCAGGCACTGGCACATCACCGCTACAGCATCGTTGGGGTGGTTTGGGGTAGATATATACAGCTGAGTATCATCAGCGTATAGATGGTACTCTACCCCAAAACCACGGATGATCTCACCCAGCGGCTTCATGTATGCATTAAACAGGAGAGGCGAGAGGACCGACCCCTGAGGCACCCCACATGTGAGGGGTCTCGGGGTCGACCTCTGCTCCCCTGCCAACACAAATTGCGATCGGCCAGAGAGGTAGGAGGAGAACCACCGTAAAACGGTGCCTCCCACCCCCAACCCCCCCAGCCGATGCAATAGGATACCATGGTCGATGGTATCGAAAGCCGCCGAGAGGTCTAATAGGACCAGGATGGAGGAACAACCCCCATCTCTGGCCCTCCAGAGATCATCTACCAACGCGACCAATGCCGTCTCGGTGCTATGCCCGGGCCGAAAGCCGGACTGGCGCGGGTCTAGATAATCAACTTCCTCCAGGTGACGGGGAAACTGTTGTGCCACCACACTCTCAACAACCTTCGCCAAGAAGGGAAGGTTGGAGACGGGACGATAGTTGGTTAAAAGAGCTGGATCCAAAGAGGGCTTCTTAAGGAGGGGCCTCACCATAGCCTCTTTTAGGGAAGCAGGCAAGGAACCCTCACTCAGAGAAGCGTTGACAACCTCTTGGAGCCAGCCTCGTGTCACCTCCCAGGATGCCAGTACAAGCCAGGAGGGACACAGGTCCAATAAACATGTGGTGGCTCGCAGTCGCCCACGTAGCCTGTCCATATCCTCGGAAGCAACGGAGTCAAATTCCTCCCAAACAAGATCCGCCTCGTGGCACCCCACTGGACCAAGAATGGGGGCTAACTCGTTCTGTATCTGAGCGGTTTTGTCCTGCAGAAAAGTCACAAATTCCTCTGCTCTACCCTGTAGCGGGGCTTCCCGCACCCTCTGTTGAAGGAGGGAACGGGTCACCCTAAACAGGGCGGCAGGACGGTTTTCTGCGGATGCTATGAGAGTAGCACAATGATGGCGTTTGGCCACTCTCAGCGCCACAATGTAAGTCCGTAAATGGGCTCTTACCTGTGTCCGGTCAGATTCAGAGCGAGTAGCCCTCCATCTTCCCTCTAGGCATCTCTTGCGGCGTTTCATCGCCCTCAGCTCCTCGGTAAACCAAGGAGCCGGGGCGGCTCGGCGCCGCAAGAGAGGCCGCAAGGGCGCGACCCGATCCAAGGCTCCCGTGGTCGCAGTATTCCATGCGGCCACGAGGTCCTCCATCGGGGCGCGGGTCAGGGGTACAGGAAATGGCCCAAGCGCCGCCTGGAACCCATCCGGGTCCATCAGGCGCCTGGGGCAGAACCAGATTGGTAACTCAGGTTCCGCCTCCCCGCGGAGGGGAGTAGCGGTCGGAAAGTCAAGCCGGAGAAGTGAGTGATCCGACCATGACAAGGGTGTGATGACTATGTCCCCTATACCCAGATCACTCTTCCATTGGCCTGAGACAAAAATGAGATCCGGTGTGTGTCCACCCTCGTGGGTGGGGCCTTGAATTAGTTGGGTCAGGTCCATGGCCGTCATGGAAGCCATGAACTCCCGAGCTACCTTGGATGATTCGCCCAACGATGGCAGATTAAAGTCCCCCATGACTATAAGTCTGGGGGTCTCCACTGCCACCGTAGCGATCACCTCCAGGAGCTCGGGCAGGGCTGCTGCTACATAGCGAGGAGCCAGGTATATAACCAGCAAGCCCAACTGCCTCCCTAGGCCCCACTTCACGCAGAGGGACTTGCAACCGGTAGTCTGTGGCACAATGGTCTCTCTTGGCTCAAGACCTTCCTTGATAATGACCGCTACCCCACCGCCCCTACCTTGGACCCGGGGCTGATGAAAAGCGCGGTAGCCTGGCGGGCACATTTCAACGAGGGGAAGTCCTCCATCGTGGCCCAACCAGGTTTCCGCAATTCCTACCAGGTCCGGCTCCCCCTCTGACACAAGGTCATGAACGAGGGGGGCTTTGTTGACCACGGACCTGGCATTGCAAAACATCAGCCGCAGTCCCAGGCTCTGTATTCCCTGACCACCTAGCCTGCGGGGGTTGTGGCACTCAACCGTTCGTAACCAACGGCTGCGTGCCAACAACCGGGAGGATGGTCTCCCCTCGGCCCTGCCCCTCCCCACGACCCTCTGGATTGGAATGCCCTCTAATGGGACGACTCATGGTTCCCCCCTCAAATCGGTACCTTCCGTCTCCTCCCGTCGGCTACTGGTCCGGCCCTTTCTTTGATGTAATTCTTCTGCCTCAATCTGTCTATGCCCACCCCCCTCCCTAGAACCCCCTAAATTAGCTAAAAATTTCCTAATTAAAAACCCCCTAAGGCCGCGCTTCGCCTGTCTCTCCGGATTAATGAATCCTTCCTCAAGACGAGCACTCGATAGTTCGGAGGGCCAAACCTGCGAGAGTGGGGACTCTCGCAGCAATAAAAGGCTAGCTCTGGAGTACATATCTGATGGAGTTAATGGTGGGATGTGGGTTTAAAATACAATATTTTAAAAAGTCGTTAGCAGAGATATTAAGCTACAATTCATTTCATAGATGTTATTCAAGATGTTAAAAATAAAGTGCAATGCTAAAGTGCACCATAAGTGAAATAAAGTGCAGTAAAGTGCATCTGTGAGGTTAAAGTTCATATAAGTTCGTAATGTCCGTTACATTTGTTCTTCCGGTCTAAGATCTTATAGACAGAGTTCACATCCTTCAGGAGCACGTGGTTCAGCTCTCCAGATCTTATGTCCTGGTCTTAGGAAGCCATGGGGAAGATGTTAAAGTTGTTAAGATGGTAAAGTCAAAGTCCAAAAATTTGGTCAGCAGAATCATAGTCAGCCTGGTTATTCACACTCACATTCGGCGCTCACACCGCCGCCCTCTCCTGCGCACCCGCCTTGGCCGCTGGCCTCCTGGTGCTCCCACCACCGTCGGCCCAGCCTCCAGCGGCTGCTCCATCCGTTCTTTTTCCTCACGCCTCACGGCGCTCTCACCGCCGATATCTTCCTCCTTTACCCTCCATCCTCCGGTACGCACCCCTATCCGGCGCTCCCACCGCCGCCATCTCCGGCAGCCGCCTCGCCACTCGGCGGCTGCCCCCGTTCAAAACTCTTTCTTTCGTCCTTTCTTTACCGTTCACACCACCAGGCCGACGCTGCTGACCTCGCAGCGCTCTCACCGCCGTATTGGCCCCATGGTGAGCTCCACCATAGCATAGCAGCGCTGGGAGCCCCCTGCGCGCGGCCAGTATCCCCATTTTGTTCACCGGGGACACCGGCCTCCGCTCCGACACCGGCCTCCATTCCGGGAACGCCCCGACGCTCTCACCGTCCTCCGCGTCCCCGGGGCCGCCTCCGCTCCCAGCGCCTCCAAGAATGTCACGAACCTCATCCAGAGAAGCCAGGATGGATCCCTCACAGAAACCCCAGCCCACAAGTGCTGGAAAAAAGGGGCTGGGGGCACAAAAAGCCCACGACCTCCATAGCCCACACGGAGCTCTGGAGCTAGCCCGCCATCTTGCCAAATGCTACAAATACTAATATCCAAGGGGAAATGTTGAAAAAGAAGCATTAAAAGAAATGGCTGCAAGTATATAGAGTGAAGCTTGGAAAAATGTGAAAATATGAATATGATTTGCTTATGGTCTATCTGTGTTTAATGGTTGTGAAAAACTGCTGATGTACTTTGGAAGAATATTGTTAGGTTTCACCTTTATCCTTTCTCCATCCCTGAGGGAAGAACAAGCTTTTTGTAGCTTTTCAGAAGATTGCTAAAAGGGTGGAGACCTGCTGGATAATATCGGGGACAGGAGTAGCAGGAGCTACTAAGGGAATATGCTGCTAAGCACCCAGAGTGTGTCTGTGAAATCGTAGCAATTCAAGGAAAGGTATTCCCACAAATTTTGCTTTATGTGTGCATTTTTATATGCATTTTAAAGCAATAGAATGCCTGCATGTATTTAACAAATGCCAGCAATTTTAGCTTATGTTTCCCTACTGTAAAGTACTATGTTCACTTTGGTGTTCCAGTTTAAAAAGTTATAAAAATGTAACTTTTTTAACTGGAACACCAAAGTGAGCATAATACAAAACCTAATTCATTTCACTTTACATGTGGATAACTTCACATGTAAATATTGATGTAGTTTTCTATGGCTTATTTATTTATGTCAGAAGCATCATCATTCAATTTTTGTGCATAGGTAAGAACGTAACAGTTAAAATATATAAAAGACTAACTTAGACTTGCCCAGAAGTGGGCAACATCGACTGCATTCTGTTGCACAGTTACAAAGGTCCTCAAGAGTACATTGGAGGCAAGTGTACATGTGTGTGTGTGGTAGCCTGCAGATCGCCACATTCACAATAGACCAGGGGTCCCCAACCCCCGGTCTGCGGACCGGTGCCGGTCCGTGGCTTGATAGGAACCGGGCCGTAGGGCTGGAGAGGAGGAGGAGGGAGGAGGGGGCAGCCCCCTGGGCAGAGCACGCGCCAGATGCAGGAGAGCGCAGGCACGGCCGTTTGTGCCATTGGAGGCCCTAGAGGGCCGAGTGAGCCGACTCCCACCCCCGTGTGCGCATGCACTGCCTGTTCTCCCTCCCCCCCTCCTCTACGCCTGCAGGTCCGCAGAATTTTCTTTAAAATGAAACCGGTCCCTGGTGCAAAAAAGGTTGGGGACCCCTGCAATAGACAGAAGTCACCAAGTATCCCCATTTATTCAAGCTATTTCCTGATCTTGCTATACCCCTGCGCAGTCTATTTCGCGATTTCCAAACTTTCCACTTTTCTTTATGGCTGGGTACCAGCTCCTCTACAGGAACCAGTGGTGGGTTCCGGATCCTGTTGCAATCGGTCCGTTGCAATGGGGCCCAGAGTCCACCACATGAACATGCGCAGCACGCACACAGTGTGCACATGCATTCTTACCTCCTGAGGCGCTCTTCAACCTCTCTGTGACACTCCAGATGCTCGGCGGAGCATCGCACAGGCGCCATATGCTCCATGCACATGCACAGAAGCATTGAAAAACTCAAATACAGGTAGTTAGGTTGGCCCTCCAGAGCACCGTACTGGAACGGTACCTGGTGCTCCTGGCAGGCACTGATACACCCGTACTGGGGCGTACCGCCTGCAACCCACCACTGCTTCCTACTGGTTCGGACCAGTTCAGTCGAGTAGATAGTAACTTGGCTGCCCACACACCCGAATTGGTTCTATTGTTGGCAACACCATCTTTATTTTTGCTTCTGCGCATGTGCAGAACAATCTCCAATGTAATTTTCCCCTTTTCTTATGTTCTGTGCATGCACAGATCTTTTTAGGTGTAAATGTGCACGGAGTATGCATTTGGTGCACGGAAAAATTTTTGTCCGCCAAACCAGTAATAATGCTGGTAGCAATCCACCCCTGACAGGAACCATCCAATGTTGATTTTTTTTTTTGGGTAGTTTTCCAGAATTCCACTCTATTTTTAAATTTATCAACGCTTTCTGCCAATCTAAGGAAGCTTTTCCTAGATTTTAATCTCCGAGGAGCTGCTTAGTGGCTATAAAGAGGGCACCGTTAGGAAGATAATGAATTGAAGCTCCTCATGTAGGAAGATTCTAGCCAAATTCATATAAATTAAATTCTAGAAGGAAGTAAGAATTTGTATTATTGATTTGCAAATAAGTTCTTCCTTCCCTTACACTAACCTTTGTATTACATTGGCAGAAAAATAAATGTTTAATTAATGTTCAAAGAAAAAGAAAATTCCCTAATGTGTGATGGGGTGCATGCTATTTCCCTAGTCACAAAGAAGCCAAAGCATCTGTCTGAATTGCTTAACGTTTGTGGCACTATCATCCCTTTGTGATATTTAACTTTTTTAGCTTTTCAAACTTTAAACAAAGTGAAGGGAAGGTGCAATTTAGGGGCTCTTTCCAGGAGGTTTATATGAAAAATAAGATGAGTGAGCAACCAGGGACTCTGAAGATCCACACAATTATATGTGAACGACAGTACCTCGTATATGAGTTCATGCACAAACACACATATACCCTTATTTAAAAAGGGAAAATGAGAGAAAAAAAATATTAGAAGTGATACTCTAGGGAGAGCTATCATTTTAGTAAGTTATATTTTAGAGCTCTGCTAAAATCTAAGTTGCAGTTTCACGCATTTTAAAAAACTTCTCGCAAATATAACATTTGTTTTAATGTTTTTTTCTCATAGTGTTTGAAAATGTCTTTTACATTTCTTTTGGGGGTATTTTCAAGCTTCTGCCAACCTAGCAGTTCGAAAGCATGTAAACATGCAGGTAGAAAAATAGGGACCACCTTTGGTGGGTAGGTATCAGTGTTCCTTCGGCATTTAGTCATGCTGGTCACATGACCATGGAGATGTCTTTAGACAGCACTTACTCTTTGGCTTTGAAATGGAGATGAGCACCGCCCCCTATAGTTGGGAATGACTAGGACATATGCGCAAGGGGAACCTTTACCTTCAAGCTTATGTCACAACTGGAGGTGGAGAAAGTGTACTGCTGGCCTCGTCTGCTGTGACACATCTCCCATCATTCAGGAGCTTTTCTGACTGGCTGTCCTTTCTGATCTATAAACAAAAAAAGCCTCTTGAGGCTCTCAGGTTTCTGTATGCAAGCAGAAGCCTTGGTCTGGTTTTGATTTCACATCAAAACTCTCCAGTGGAGGTACTCTGGGTTTATGGGCTAAATCATTCCAGGTTATCACTATCTTTGGTTTTCTATAGGTTTGCTCTACCCCATTCAAAACTGGTCTGCAGCTGGCAGCTGTTGGATGGGGAATATAGACAGAACAGTCACATCTTCTGCATCAGTTGCAGCCGTTCCTGAATTGGGAATCCCAACTCACAATCACTGATATCCTAATAGATAAAAATTCCCCTTACACATATGTATGTACTAGTCATTCCTGATTCTAGTGGGCGGTGCTCATCTCCGTTTCAAAGCCAAAGAAACAGCACTGTCCAAAGACATCTCCATGGTCATGTGGCCGGCATGACTAAATGTTGAAGGTGCATGGAATGCTGTTACCTTTCCACCAAAGGTGGTTCCTATTTTTCTACTTGCATTTTTACATGCTTTCGAACTGCTAGGTTGGCAGAAGCTGGGACAAGTAATGGGAGCTCACTCCATTACACGACGCTAGGGATTTGAACTGCCAAACTGCTGACCTTTCTGATCAACAAGCTCAGCGTCTTAGCCATTGAGCCACCACATCCTACTTTACCTCATTTAGGTTATACTCTGCATGGGAGCTGGCCTTGAAAAGTATTTGGACATTACAGTTGGTGCAAATTATGGTGGCACTCTCTAAATGCTTAAAGAATATGTCTGATCTTAAATACCTGATCATTATTAGCAGAAATCACTGGACAGCACAAATGCTATGAGATCATAACCAACATCTTTCCTACAGTATATCAGTGTCAATTTACACTGCTATATAAGAATCAAATTTATATAATTCCTAGCTAACATGGTCACAGAGATTAAGTGGGGCAGCTGCCAAAAAAGCCAATGCAGTCCTAGGCCCCATAAACAGAGGGATAATATCAAGGTCACACAAAGTGTTAGTATCACTTTATACTGCACTAGTAACATCACACTTGGAATACTGCATTTAGGTTTGGTTGCCACATTATAAAGAAGCTGAGAGTCTAGAAAGATTGCAGAGAAAAGTAACAAAGATGATAAGAGAACTGAAGGCTGGCTAAAACATAAATATGTCTAGGATAACAAAGAGAAGGTCTAGGAGTGACATCATAGTAATTAGTCTTCCAATACTTGAGGGGTTGTCCCAAAGAGGAAGGGGTCAACCTATTCTCCAAAGCACCTAAGGGTAGGACAAGATGTAATGGATTGAAGCTTATCAAACATAATAGTGTTTTGCCTTAACAACCTTGAATTAAGAAGAATTTTCCTGTCTGTGAGAACAATTAGTGGAATGGCTTATCTCCAGAAGTTGTTGGTGCTCCATCATTGCAGGCTTTTAAGAAGAGATTGAACAACCATTTGTCTGAAATGGTATAGGATCCGTGATGGGTTCCTACCAGTTTGGACCAGTTCGGCCAAACTGGTATTGGTTTGGCAACCTGGATCTCTGGAACCGGCAGTGACCCAGGGTTGGGCCTGGTTTATTTCTCTGCACATTTTGCTAGAATCACAAAGAATATTATCCTAACTTGGAAAATATTAATATTTGTAAAATACAAAGGCAATTAATATAAGCCTTGTATTCACTTTTTGGCACGTACTTTGCTTTGATATCTGGATTGCTTCAAGTTGTCCCTTAAGCCAGTGCTCACTAATTTATTTATATGCTACCGTTACAGAAGTTGCCAATTTTCTATAAGCAACTTTGTGATACAGATCAGCTCCCTGTGCCAAAGTAGCATCAGATTCCTTGGCTGATCATATGACATGCTATGAAACTTTTGGATATGGGGAGAATCATCTATGAAACATTTCCCATTTCTATTTATTATATAACCATAATTTATTCTTAGTAGTATTGTGGTATTATATCTATCTAAAGAAAAGGAAAAGGAATAATCTAACATTTAATGAAAACATGCAACAGAATTGATCCAGTAATATTAGGAATGAATCCGCAATGAGAGGCTAGCAAATGAATTCCCTCTACTGCCATCATGTAGCTCTCCCTGTCATCTTACATCCTAATTCTATAAAGTCTAGTTTTAATTGGAAGTAACATTCTGTGTGTGTGTGTGTTCTAAAACAATCTATCCTACAATTTCACTAACCTTATTCCCTCCCCCACCATTTTCTTCTAATTGCTGCATAGTGAAGAGATAAAATAATCCAAACTAGCATGTTTAGTAGAATGTCATGCCAAAGAGTAGAGTAGAATAGAGTAATTAGACTAGACTAGACTAGACTAGACTAGACTAGACTAGACTAGAATAAAATAGAATAGAATAGAATAGCAGAGTTGGAAGGGACCTTGGAGGTCTTCTACTCAAACCCCCTGCTCAGGCACAAAACCCTATACCATTTCAGACAAATAGTTGTCCAATCTCTTCTTAAAAATGTCCAGTTTTGGAGCATTTACAACTTCGAGAGACAAGTTGTTCCACTGATTAATTGTTCTAATTGTCAGACTGTTATGAAAGTCAGAAACATCTGACTAAGCCATAGCCAATTCCAGTAAATAGCCTTGAGCTAAATAACCAATGCTCTTATATTGTATTCTCTGCATTTTGAGACATATTCATAGGTCAGCAATAGTGCTTATATTTTGAAAGCAGAGCTCCCGCCAATAAAAACTGACAATATTGACAGACCAATGGCCTGGGTTGGTGTATGACAGGATCATATATATTTATTTGACATTGGATCTATTTGATTATTAAATAATTTCCTCATCTGAAATATTTATGTATACACACACACACACACACGTTAAAAAAGGATGAGAAAGTTTATAATTATTTGTAGACCCATTATGTAATGGGGGGAGAATCTATCGGGTTCTTCTATTATTATTTTCTTTCCGCCATTTAGTCAGGGTGGATTATTTTTTGTATGTTCAATGTTAGATTTGTTTGATGTTGGGGAGGGGGGGGGGTTGTACAGATTTTTTTTGTTTTGTTTTCCCGCAGGTAGCTAGGTCCCGAGCGCTCCATGGCTCGGGACCTAGCTACCTGCGGGATCGGATTCTGCCTCATACTTCCTCACGGCCGATTCGCTCCCACAGAGAGGGACTTCTCCGGGTACCGTCCACTAGACTTTGTCAGCGGGCAACGCCCAGGGGAAGGGCTCTCTCGGTGGCGGGCCCTGCCCTCTGGAACGACCTCCCCCCCGATATTAGAACTACCACGGACCTCCATTCCTTCCGTCTGAAATTGAAAACGTACTTTTTCTGCCTGGCCGGCCTAGGGTAGCCTCTTACCATAGTATTATAGGGTTTAGGGTTTTAGTGATTGGTTTTGGGGAATTTTAGCGCAGGGTCTTATTGTTTAATGTGTTTTTTAACTGTTTTGTATATCTATGTATATTTATTGTTTTAATTTCCCTGTGCACCGCTCCGAGTCCCCTTGGGGAGAGGGAGCGGTCTAGAAATTAAATAATAATAATAATAATAATAATAATAATAATAATAATAATAATAATAATAATAATTATTATTATTATTATTATTATTATTATTATTATTATTATTATTATTATTATTATTATTATTATTATTATTATTATTATTATTATTATTATTATTATTATTATTATTATTATTACTATTGGATATACATGTTTCTGTTTCCTTTGTTTTGTATTTTATTCTTGTTGATAAAACATAATAAATATTTTTTTTAAAAAAACAGAAGCAGCAAACATAACATCTTCCATTCTCCTGTGTTTCCTGAACTGGTCCTATTTCCCGGAATTAAAGTAGCATCAGTCAAGAAACAAAATTAATTGCATTGCTGGCATCAGCTAAGCTTCCTTTTTAGAGGCATTAGCAGTTTCAGAAGAGAAGAGCTGAGAAGCACCACACCTTCTCCACACAGCTGAGCATGCTGGTTTTGCTTCCCTCAATATTTTTTTATTTTTTTAATTCTTTTCAATTCAGCCCAATTTGGGACACGTGTCAGTGGATGGAGGGAGAAGCTGGTAAAAGAAAAGCTGAAACTGAAAATAGGCTTGATCAGGTCAGGGTTGGAGATTAAAAAATATTAGAGAAAATTTTCCTCAAGTTGTCCCTACGAGATACACACCTGAGCAGACTGTTTCACTTCAAGGTCTCTTCTTCCAGTTCATGTCTATGAAAGAGCATCAGCAGCCTACCCTCTGCTTCTCAGTGTGTGTTTGTGTGTCTGTACGCACACCACAAAGATACAACATGAAGGAGACCTCATAAATACACAGAGAGATGAAACATGTTACTTTCTCAGGCAGAAGAAAACACAAATACCTCCTATGGATGCGGCTGGTAAAGGAATTAGGAAAAAAAAAAATCAAAAAGCCATGCTCCACATGTATTCCTTCCTTTGTTTTAAAAAGTAAGTGAAATGCAGACTACAAACTTCTTACAAAGTTTGACAGGTGGAAAATTCAGGACATATAAGGTAAAGGTAAAGGTTCCCCTCGCACATATGTGCTTGTTGTTCCCGACTCTAGGGGACAGTGCACATCTCTGTTTCAAAGCTGAAGAGCCAGCGCTATCCGAAGACGTCCCCATGGTCATGTGGCTGGCATGACTAAATGCTGAAGGTGCACAGAATGCTGTTACCTTCTCACCAATGTTGTCTCTATTTTTCTACTTGCATTTTTACATGCTTCTGAACTGCTAGGTTGGCAGAAGCTGGGACAAGTAATGGGAGCTCACTCCATTACACGGCGTTGGAATTTGAACCGCTGAACTGCCGACCTTTCTGATTGACAAGCTCAGCATCTTAGCCACTGAGCCACAGGGCTCAGGGTATATGTTAGGATATGTCAGGGCTCAGGGTATATGTTAGGATATTCAGCCTTATATTGGGTTGACAATATATATGAACCTGTGTTCTTAAGGAGTTATGTAGTTTTAAGAACTGTATTGAATTCTAATTGGCTGTGCTTCTCACCTCTACCATATAAGCAAGCTCAGAATCACAGTTCATCCCCTTGTTCGACCACTGAGTCCTGAGCTTACTGTTTGCCATTTGAGGAGTTGAAGCTGAAGACTAAAGACTGAAGAAGTATTTGTTTTGCATCACTGTAAGATAACTCTGTGTTTGGTGAAGGACTGTTATTGTTTTGAGAAGTTAGTCTCACTGGTCGGAAGAAGTATTTTAGTTTCTACAAAGTAAAGACTATTTATTTTCTTACTATCACTGTTTTAGAGTTTTGTGTGTGGTTAAAGCAATGTATCTCTTTACTGTCCGGTGAATTACACTATTCCACATTTATTTCTAAACACTGGTTACGGGACCAGAGTTGTAACACAGCTTCTGAACCTAGAGTTGCTAACAGTATATAATAGGAACTAAATCAATGTTATGTAAGTCTGCTTAGAACTAAATTAACTATAATCATACCTAGAGCTGCACCCAACAAAGAAATGGTTATAATATATAGAAAAATAGCTGTACGTTCTAAAATTCTTCAGTTTCCATTCCAAACCTTGGCTACCTGCATATCAGAACACTGGAGCAAAATGAAATCCTTCAACCTAGCAAAATATCTTTGTGATTATGAACACTATCCCAAATCATTTGTATTAAAAAGAATTTCCCTTTTGATCAGCAACAATCGACAAGGATTCTGATTAATTTAACAGTAAGTCCTCTTTTTCAGCTTCATCTTTATTTCAGAAATAAAGAATCATTGGGGTGAAAATGGAAAGGTGTGGGCATATTCTAAATCTGGTCTAGAAAACAAACTCCTGGGTTGAGCAAAGACTTATATTCCCCAATTTTATTTATATAATCTTCCTAAATCACAATCTCTACATGGTTTCAGTTGCAGAGGCTTAGGAGATCTATGTGAAAATTAAGCAGATTGATGTTGCAAGTCTAAACTTCTCCATGCCAAAAATAGAAGAACCATGCTGTCATCAACTAGGCAATGGTCCAAGTGTCAAACTGCCTTCATTTCTGAAAATCTTCTTTTGGAAGAATGCTCATCTTTTAGCCAAGATGTCTTTCTCATTCAGTCACCTGAACTATAATTGGAATGGTAGAATTTAAGGGGGAAAAATGATTCCCGATTCATTTTGGAGCAAGCATGCATCTTGTAAAGAGTCTGGTGTAATAGTTAAGGCAACAGGCTGGAAATGAAGAGACTGGGAATTCTAGTCACACCTTAGGCACAAAGCCAGCTGGGTGATTTTTGGCCAATCACCAGGAGTGCATGAGTTTTAATTCCTCTTTAGGTATGAAAGTTGGCTTGGTGACTTTGGGCAAGTCACTCACTCTCAGCCCAAGGGAGAAAAAAGCAATGGTAAATCACTTTCTTCCACACACACAAAAAAAAAATTGCCAGGAAAACAACAGGAATTTGTCCAAGCAATCAACAATGATTTTTAAAGCACCTTGTAAAAATGCTATTTGTTTAATTCTATCTACATTCTAGGAGGCACCTCAACTGCAAAGAAAAACAAAGAGGCTTTTGCCCATGATCCCAAAGCCATTTTTCTTTTCATTTCCACGTAGCAAGATGAAGAGGGTGGATGGTATACAACAGCAGTGTACTGTAAATAACTATTATGACAGCTTAGAACAGGGGTGTCAAACTTAATTTAATTGAGGGCTGCATTAGAGTTGTGTTTGACCTTGTGGGCCCAGGGTGGGCATGTCTGTTGCGGACATGGCTGGGGTGGGCATGGCCAGCTTGACATCTCTTGCGTCGAGGGCACCTGTGGTGTCAACATACTAAGGCAGGGCTTCCCTCAGACCCTCCCTCCTTCTCATTGTAATCCCCTCCCTCCCTCCCTCCCTCCCTCCCTCCTTTCTTTCTTTCTTTCTTTCTTTCTTTCTTTCTTTCTTTCTTTTTCTTTTTCTTTTTCCTCATCTTTTTAATTCTTCCTTCCCCCTTTCCTTCTTTTTTCTTCCTTGTTCTCTTCCCATCTTTCCTTCCTTTTCTTTGTCTTTCCTCTTTCCCTTTCTCCTTTCCTGTCCCTTCTTGGATGCTCAAATGCAAAAGAGGAAACATTTCTCCTTTTGTTTTGTTTTTAGCTTGTTTTCCTAGCCTCTGCCAGTGAAAATTGAGGGGCCCCCCAGGTCCGTTTTTGCCAGCAGGGGGCTGAAGGAAACTGTCGCAGTCAAAAACTGAATCTGAGAGGGCTGCGTGTAGCCTTCCCAAGTGCTGTTTTCTCTGGCACAGACACCGCAGACCGGTCCTTCTCTATTTCCAGGGAGGCCTTGCAGGCCGCATTTAAACACCCATGGGCCAGATGCATTGCACAGGCCTTGAATTTGACACGCCTGGCTTAGAACAACTGTAAAACTGTCTTATTTTTCATTTTCCAGATCAGAAGTGAAGCAGACTGGTTTGCAAAATCTCCCATAAGTCTCAGGCTGCAACAAGAGGTTGTTTCCCCTTTAGACTTCCTACTACGCTCAGTCAAGCATCATATAGACTCAAACTTCAGGGATATCATTTGAACTTGTACATGTTTAGGCAGACAATTAATGGACCATTTCTGTTTCCAATCACAAAGTAAAACCCCAGTTAAAACAGGTTCATGAAGATTGTCATCTTTTGATAATCACAAATCACTTCTCTAAGGGTGTAAAATAACTTTAGTCTTGAATTTGACCTAAAGAATTGTGTTATTATTTTGGTTCATACACACTCAGCCATAGACCCAAACAGGGGTGGGATTCAGCCAGTTTGGATTGGTTCGGGCGAACCAGTAACTCCGTCGATCAGTTTGGCCCACTCACCCGTTCCTCTGCTTTACTTACCTATATCCTCTCGCCTGATTTGCACAGCAGAGTGATCGCTATGCCACAGCTGTGTTATTCCCCAGAAGTAATGTGGAAGGTAGGTTTTGTTAATACTGGTGACACGTGTGGAGCGATCCCTCAACTAGTTGTTAAACTGGCAGGGTCCCACCACTTGACCCAAGTACTACAAACACACATATGCAAACCAGCCCATGGGATGCATTATCTTTCCCACAGATATTAGCTTAACTGTTAAATATCATACTTTTTCTGAGTCCCAACCACAGTGCTAAAATGTTACCATCCTAAACATGAAGTAGGAAGAAGTACATATTCAGGGCCTTCCACTTGTCTGTTTTAACCTCAGAAAAGTTCTTTTGAATGTTTAATAGAATTTAAGAAAGAAATATCACATTAATGTATAGAACAATCTACTCCACTTGTGTTGGACTTCAAATGTTAGTTGGGCATGATAGAAAGTCCACCATAAGGCACCAATAGGGAAAGGCCACTAAAGTACACTTCATTTCACATTTAAACATTTTACATATTCAAAAAGCCATAGGAAATATTGTAACATTATAGGAATACATTTGAAGAATGGTATGACAATAAATAATTGAGTATATTTAAATATGAAGGACCTCCTGCAAAGCTGCTACTCATCATATCAAATAATCATGAGATTGGGAAAAAGGACACATAATTCAACCAGCAGCCTCCAGTGTTCCTTTGGGAATAGAGATAGCAAAATGGGTTTGAACTCATGTATTCAGGATTAATGTTTGAATATTGGTAAGATCTGAACTGATTTTATAATGGAAAGAGGTAGAAGAATCTTTTATGAAAATATGAGGCAAGCTTGAAGGAAACTGTCAAAAAAAATCTGATGATTTGTGAAATGGTAGGTCCTATGTCAGTCACATGAATAACAATTTCTGGAACGAAAAATAAAAATAAAAGTGTAACTATATTTTGAAGAACGAGCCCTATGACTAAGATGAGTGGTATATTGAACTGGATTGTGGGTTGGGCAAAGCCTTCATCCTGGTACTTTTAGTTTAGTTTAGTTTCATTGGTTTTTTATACCGCCCTACTCCCGAAGGACTCAGGGCGGTGTACAGCCAGAATAAAAACAAATATATAAAAGTTTAAAAAAGCTTTTAAAAGACATATTAAACTTTGGCCGAAACGTGGAAAAAAACCCAAACTAACCCTGATTAAAATTAATAAAAAGGTACATGATCTGCCACCACAGTCACTGCTTCATTGGCTTGTTGGAGCAGCTTAATTCCCAGCTTTCTGTGCTAGCCATCTGTTTTAAGAGTTACCACAAGGAGACAGCAGAGCAGGGGTGGGCTTCAAAAAAGGGATTCTCTGCCTGGTTGGTGGGTGGACATGACCATAGTGGGCATGGCCTAGTCAGCCTCCTGCACCATGGTGGGGGGGGGGGTTCCCTTCCTGGGCTCCGGAGGCTTTTTCCGAGCCTCCGGGAGGGCAAAAATGGTCTCTCCAGGCTCTGGAGTCCTTCTAGAGCTTGTTTCCAGCCTTCGAAAACTTCCATTTTTCGGCCCATTTTTTGCCCTCCCCGAGCCTCTGTGCACGCTCTGCACTTACCTGCATCCAAAATGGGCCACGTGGGGACTCCTGGGAGGGGAGGGGCCGGGGCCAGCCAGGAGTGGGATTTGGGGGTTCTCCAAACTGCACAGAATCTCAGCTTCTGGTTCTCCCAAACCACTGTGAATGCCAGGCAACCCTGAGTAGCAATAGTGATTTGCCTGTGCCATGATTTTGCCTTGGTCAGCTTCATTCTATATATGAAGCAGATGATTTGCATTGAATTATGCAACATTCTCTTCTTTTTGCTATGGATTTCTATCATTTTGATACCAAAGATAGTAGGACCTGTTGAAATCTGACAGAGGAATCTTTGTGATTAAGAACAGAGAGCAATATACTCCACTGTGAGTCTATTTAATTCAGGGTGCAGAGCTTTGAAGAAAACAAGCCATCCCTAGCAAGCAATGCTTTTGAGAAGATAACATTGCCTGAAATACGAACTAGGAATCTGTGAGAGTTGCTTACATATAATATTTATGTACATACATACAGGTTAAGCTCTATCATTAGCTCCATCAAGTATATTGAAGAAGTGTGGACAAGAACTATCCCTGCAAAACAATATTGCCTGAATTAATGATTTTTTTAAAAAGTATTTTAAGCCCATGCTTATAAGATAAAAGTGCTCTTCTGCTATTTGCTATTAGCACCAAATATTTCTTACATTGTAAATGTACCTTGGGAATCTTTTCAGAGGATGGGCATCGTTGTATAATCATTGTATGTTGGTGCCAACACCAAAATTAAATAGGTGAAATTTATAAGGAAGTTTTGTTTTCCAATTGTTAATCTGTTATGCAGTATTCCATATATATATATGTACTGTATATATGGATCAGTGACCAGTGTTACAGTTGCCTTCATACTTACCCGAGGACAGGTTTCACTGTATTTAATAGGACTTAGATGCATCAGATTGTGTTTCAAATAAACAACTTTCAGTGAATGAGTATATGATTACATAACACTAATAGCAAGCATTTTCCTGGAGTAGATTCTTTCTTATTTTTACCAACAATTTTAAAACCTTTCATCCAGGTATTATAAGACGACTGTTGTTCTTTAAGCAATACCATGCCTTTTTTCTCTTTTTTTAAACAAAATTCATCCTTTTATTTTATAATAGATATTATAAATAATTGAAAGTGTGCATGCAGTCAACTGCATATTATACAAGCAATATCTATGTTAATAACTGTTTTCTTTGGCAGGCCAGAATCCAGCTGGACATGCAATATTTACATATCAAAATTCATTGTTCATGTTCAAGTCATATTGAATGCAAGTGAAAATATATTTTTATATTTATAATTTATATATAACCTACACAAACTACAACTCTGCATTTACCTCTTTTTCTTTGGGTCTGTATCTATACAGACAAACAGAAACTCTTACAAACGCTGACACACAGACATGTGTTTGTATATCTGTGTAGGAGTATGCGTGCATGCCCATTTCACAGCATACGCTTGGTATACAAAGAAAAAATAGGAATATATTAAAAGTGAATTTCATCCTTTTCTGATTCAGGTGACACTGGCCTCGAGACACTAAAAATGTCCTGACACGGTATTTGTGATGGTAGCTGAGGAGATAAGTGTGATTTTGAAGATGGTGTCTGCGAGGTGTTCTTTTCAGACAAGATTTTTAAAATGTCCGCCACCTGCTTTTCCAGGATGGCCATCCGGCTGCTTATCAGCTGGATATCTTCCTTGAGTTCGTGTTTGATCTCCTGGAGCGTAGTTTGTAAGGCTTGTTCTGGGATTGGGTAAAAGGGGTGTTTTGTATCTGGTTGACTAGGGCTGTGCTCTAGGGGGCTTCGGTTCTCCCCAGCTTTGTCCAAACGAAGGTCACTTTTTGTGATCCCACTGTCACAGGAGTCCGTTTTCCTCAGTGGGTTTTTTGTTACATTTTCTGAGTCAATGCTCTTGGGGTCCTCTGACAACAGCCCCATGGACTCTGCCTTGGTGACATTATTCCACTCTTCCTTTTTCTCTTCCTGGCCTGCCATGTTGTTCTTTAATCGAAGCCACCCTTTCCCATTGCCGTTTTTCATCCTGACAGGGCTAGTAACTTTGAGACATTTGGGGTCACCATTGCTATTAGGTTTGAGCTCTGTGGCATCCCGGTTGTTTGGTTTGACCACCTCATTGGTTTTCACATAGGACAATGATGTCTGGATGGGTGTAATTTGAGATACCGTGACCACACTTGTCCCAGTGATGGCAGCACCGTTCTGCATGGTTCGGGTGTCCACCTGGAGGGTGTTCCTCTCAGGATCAATGATTGTCGTCCCTTGGTTCCGCATTTCCTTCTGCTGTTTGAATTTCTGGAAGAGCTTCCTGACAGGATGGTCCACCGGGATGCTCAAGGTCACTTCATTCTTTTGTCGCAGGCGCTCCTCTTCTTCTTTCTTGACATCACTGATTTTTCGGAAAATAATCTGCAATGAAGGGAAATAAACAAGTTATGTGATAAGAAGGAAATCAACTTTTGTGAGTGAAGCAGCTATATTTTTCAACATGAATATATTACACGTTTAATAAGAGTAATGCTTCCTTACTTTTAATTTTTTTTTCTTGAAAGTGAATTTAAAGATATTTGGCCAACACAAACTGGATGTTGGAGACGGATATCTAAATTTAGCTTATCCATTGTTTGTAACTGTATACTCCCCCAACTTTATGTATTGCACCATACTCTGTTATTTTATAACCTTTCCTGGGGAAAGTTAGAGCTTATTTGCCCTAATGATGACATTCACACAAAAGCACAACAACAAAAATATCCATTTATTTGGGACAAGTTCCAACGAAGATAGAGAAAATTTAAGCCATATAGGATTCTGCAGTGGGGGTTTTGTAAATAGGTTGTGTTGCACTATAATTACAGCTCTCTTGAGCATGACCCAAAATAAACTCACCGTAGTAATTCCAAAAGCTAATGAAATACCTCCGTTTAATACAAGGATATATAATAAATGGAGAAATTATAAACAACCTTACAAAGGTTTACCAGGAAGAAACTATAGCTGAAACTGGTAGGACTTTAGGCCCTGCTCACAATATATTATAAAGGTTCTTACAGCAATTAAATCTATTGGCATTTCAATACATTTGTACAGAAGGCAAGAGTGTTTTTGACGAGACCACAATGAATGAGTAGGATAGGAATCTGATATGCTGAAAGTTAATCCAGAATATCAGTTCAGTGATCAAAGTTGCCTTTGTTCTAAATAAAAGAATGAAAGCATATCAAATATAATAAGGACACAATGACAGCCTGCAGTTACTGCAATTGTTCGCAATAATTTAGAACTTCAAGTTATGCCAGTTGGAATCTATTGAGGAGGAGGAGGGGAAGGAGGAGGAGAGGGAGGGAGGGGGAGGAGGAAAAGGGGAAGGGGAAGGAGGAGGAGGAGGAGGAAAAACAGGTTGATGCTTTTATCTCTTTGATATGACCCAAATAGAGAATAGACAGATATTCATTTAAGGGCTGCGTGTTCCTTCCTTTGACTGCTGTTTTCTGCAGTCCAAGCTGCAGGGGACAGCAAATAAAATTTTTAATTATATGTCACTCTCTCTCTTGTTACAGCTGGTGCTCTGGACACGTTACAAAACACAGTCATGTACTCAGCTATGCTAGAGTTTGCAAAAATAATATCAACAAAAACAACATGACACAAAAATATTAAAGTAATTTTAGAAAAAAATGGTGGTGAGGTGGAGGAGACTTAAGAAAATGAGCAGAGGGTAAAGAGATTGCACAAATTTTACATGTCTATGGAGATTCTCAATCATCCAGGTCAAGGTTGTCCCAAAGGTGCTTTTTCAAGAGGCAACTGGAGTTTTTTTTTCTTTGAAGACATTTTGCTTCTCATCCAAAAAGCTTCTTCTGCTCTGAGTGGATGGTGGGGAATGGAAGGATTTTTATTCCTTGCAGACAGTTGGTCATTTACATTCTTTCAGAGAGTTGTTGCTGACACCTGAAAGTTTATCTGTGTCCTCAGGATCACCTGAGTGGTGCAAATGGGTATGGAGCCTTATTGGAACTGCTGAAAGGATTGTCTTGTAGACTGAAGATAGATGATGTTGTTATCCCTCCTCCTCTGTTGAGAGAGCACCGTTCAATTTTGATATTTTATTTATTTATTTATTTATTTATTTATTTATTTATTTATTTATTTATTTAATTTAGTTTGTTGAACATGTACAAGATACATAGGTACAAGTATAAACATGGACATGGACAAGGAAATGAATACAAATAAATGGGGACAGTAGGACAGGGATGGTAGGCATGCTGGTGAGCTTATGCATGCCCCCTTACAGACCTCTTAGGAATGGGGTGAGGTCCACAGTAGACAGTTTAAGGTTGAAGCTGTGGGGGTTAGAGGATGTGACAATGGAGTTAAGTAGAGCATTCCAGGCGCTGACCATTCTGTTGGTGAAGTCATCTTTTCTGCAATCCAGTTTGGAGTGGCTTACCTTGAGTTTGTATCTACTGTTTGCCCATGTATTATTGTGGTTGAAGCTGAAGTAGTCATTGATAGGTGAAACGTTGCAGCAGATAATTTTGTGTACTATGCTTAGGTCAGACTGTAGGCAGCATAGTTCCAGGTTGTCCAAGCCCAAAATTTCAAGCCTGGTGGCATAAGGGATTGGTAATGACATTACCCAGGGCACTGCAACAGTCACAGTAGATGTCTCTTGCCAAGCATCCAAATTTTGATCATGTGATCACAGGGATGCTGCACCAGCTAAAAGTGTGAAAATGGTTATAATTCTCTTTTTTCCCAGTGGCATTGTAACTTTGAACTTTCAATTAGATGTAAGTTGAGAACTACCTGTAACCATGGTGTTCTTAGGACTCATCTCTAACACCAAAGTTCAAAAGGACCAATAGTCTTTCTTTTTAACTTTTACTTCCATAAAATGTCACAGGGGACACCAATGGCTACACCCATGATGGCACGCGGAGCCATTTGTCAGGGCAAGCAAGGCTTGTCCTATGTGCTGGCCAGCTGACTTCGGCCTTCTTTTGAGGCCATTTTTCGCCCTCCGGAGACTTCAGAAGCTTCCCTGAAGCCTCCAGAGCATGAAAAACTGGCCCTATGAGCAAACCGGAAGTCTGTTCCTGAACTTCCGGTTTGTCCATAGGGGCAGTTTTTCATGTTCCAGAAGCTTCAGGGAACCTCCAGAAGCCTCCGGAGGGCCTCCCAGTGTGGGCGGGGGAAGCTGTTTTCACTCTCCCCAGCCTCCTATAAAGCCTCTGGAGCCTGGGGAGGGCGAAAAAAACATGCCAAAAATGGGGGGTGGGCACGCGAGCCAAAAAAGGTTCGCCATCACTGGGCTACACCATTCTGATCTTTGTAGGCATCAACTTATTACAACATCTGAATATTTTTCAAAATTCCTTCAAAGCTACTCTCTCAAATGCTAGCCTACAACAAATTACTTGACTGCGGATTCATTGACTGTTGATGGATGATCCTGAAAGGCAGAAGCCACCTAACATTTCAATATCTCCATTGTCAGCTGGCTGTGGTACTTAGCATTATTTTAGTCTATATTTATTTAGAATCCCATTTTTCACTGTACTAGTTAATTGTTATTACTAGAGCTTGCAGTTCCTTTGCATTTTTGGCTACCAGAGTAGTGACATCAGCATAGTGCACATTATTGATAGTTCTTCCTCCAGTTTTAAAACCACATTCATTTTCTTTTAATCCAACATCCCTTAATATATATTCAGTATAAAAATTAAATAAATACGAGACAGAATACTTGTCTCATTCTTTTGCCAATTTGAACTCAGTTTTTTTCCCACCATGTTCTGTCTGTAATGTTGCTTCCTGACCTGTCTATATGTTTCACATGAGAACAATGAAATTTTGTGAGACTTTACAGCTTGATGTGGTTGACACATAAAAAAAGCCTTTGTAGAATCAATGAAGCACATACTGTCTTCTTTTTGATATTCTTTGGCTTTCAATTATCCAGTATGCATCAGCAATAATGTGACATGTTCCTCTTCTTCTTTTTTTAACACCAGATTGAACATTTGACATCTCATTTTCATATAGGGCTGTAATCTGCATTGGATTATTGTAAACATTATTTTGCTACCAAGTGAAATTAAGTATATTGTACAATACTTCATAGTCCATCAATTCCTATAGCCTTCTGATTTGGTAATTGCTGATTTATTGTTATCATTTAGTGCTAGAGGTTCTTGTAGATAAGAAACACCTTTTAAAATACCTTGGATATTAGCCTCTCTAATGCACAGTATTTCAGCATACAGTACTCCTTCCATCTTTCTTTGAATGTCTTTAAATTGGTTACTATCTATCCTTTAGCATACCAATTCAAGGTTGGAAACTCCTCCTCAGTTAAAGACTTGCCTGTTTCCATCTTCAATATCTTTATAGATATTGTTGTAATACTGTTTTATGTCTCTTCTAACAGCTCTTTGAAACTCTTTCTCAAGTTCCTTCCTGAAATTTTTGTCTTTTCTGACTTCTCTTCTTGGAAATTTCCATGGTTTGTTCTGACATCCAGTTTGCTTTTTTCTGTTTCTTCATCTTGAGCAGCTTTTCAGTTCATTCCACAGTTTATCCAGTCTTCTATCAACGAGGTTCAGACTTTGAAGTAATTCCTGATGTTCTCACTGAAAATTACGGTTATATGCTCAGGATCATACTGTAGAAACTGGTTTATTTTCTTCTTTCTTCTTGCATATGAGAAGTTGATGATCTGTTCTACAGTCAGTATCTGGCCATGTCTTCGTCACATATTTTAGATAAATGAAAACTAATTCAACCTCAACTTTAAATCCATCCTAGCATCAGTCTCATTTCAAGCAAAAGTTGGATAACCTGTGAGAACTATGTGTAAAAAGCAGCTTGTCCCTAACACAGGATGGTTCAATGGAGTTCAATTTGGGCTGCTTAATGTAGTCCTGGTAATAAAACAACAAAAGCACTAATTAAAGATATAACAGAGAAAGTCAGCTCTAGAAACTGGCATAGCACAAGGATCCTGCTATGTCATTTACTATTGTGCTATTTTATATATATGTTGGTCTTTTTGTCTAGTGGTTGATCAGCATTTAAAAATTGCCTTAGAACAAGGTAGACATACTGTTCTGCTTCCACCATTGACCGTTCTGTACTTCAAAAAAGTAATCCAGCAGCAGACATATAGTACATCTTCAGTGGAAGGAAGAAATAGATACTATATAGGGGCTTGGAAATTTATACTTCAGACTTCAAGAGTTGAGATGAATAAGTAGGTGGGATCCTGCTATGTCATTTACTATGTCAATCCCTTTGTCACTTAATGTACATGGGGACTTCTCTGATTTCCAAATAATCTTTTCCATATCATTGTTTCTAAAATTCTTACTTATTCTTCAGTTGCCTTAGTCTACTAACTCTTTGGGTCCTGTTGTTAGGCCAGACCTGATGGTAAATTAATTAGTTACATGAATCCATGTTGGGTTGTCTTTGAGGATAGTGTAGCCTCATACTTTCATTCATACTTCAGAATTCAAAACTATGTGTCTTGGAACCAGGTTATTTGAAGGATTGTCTTGTCCCAGTTAATCTACTTGTCCTAGCAGAGCAGTGAGGTGGAGTATATTAAGGAAGTCTATCTAGTAGGACCAAGAAAAAGAGCCTTCTCCGTGGTGGCTCCTTGCCTTTGGAATATAAGGAACATAAGGAAATAAGATCGGCCTCCATCTTGGTACTCTTTCAAAAGGCCATGAACACGTGGTTTTGCCAACGGTCCTAAGAACCCCAGGGTGGTATGGAGCCCATTAAACTTGATTGTTGTTGCCAGGGATGGGGTTCATTGGGTCTTGTATTTGAGATATTACTCTTGTAAGCTATAGAGTCATCATGACTGAGTTGGGCAGTCATATAATTTTTCTAAATAAAATAATTTTAAAAATTGGCTTGGACAAGCTTCCCAAGAGGACAACACAAAGCAGATTGTCCTCCTTTCCAAATTCATACATTCTTACACAGTCTTACTTAATATTTAGCACATACCCCCCTTTTTAGCTCCAATCTATATTTCTAGAGAACCTTTGAAGTACATCTTTTTATTATGCAGTTTGTAAGGGTTTAAAGATTAAGTCTTACAAAAATTTAATTGCACACAAACAGAATCCACAAATTGATCTGTAATCAAGATGGTTTTGCAATTAAAACATTATGGTCATGATTGTTTTCCAAAATTCAATTGTTGTTCAGTAGACAATGACAAGCATTATATTGCAATTTCTGCTGCATTGATAATGTGATCTTGAGACCCACAACTCCATAACTCTGGGAGAAAAAAGATTTACTTAAAAGGCCACATGATTTTAGTTGCTGCTGGATATGTTGGTTTAGTTTCATTTTCTGTCTACAAATGAACACACATTTGAGTCATCCATCTTTTGTAACTATTCATTTGCTTTAAAAAAAATAAAAATAAAATAAGTCAGTTCACTCCTGCTCACAAATCTCTTGGATGGTGTTTAGGGGAATAATCATCATTGCCTGATACTGTAAAAATTGTCCATCTTTGCTCTACCAATAGGTGTCATCAATATCAATCACCAGAAATTCAACCTGAACCCCACTGTGCCAGCAGCACGTAGAAGCCATGGTTTCTGAAAGAAATGCCATCAAAATAATAAGAGGCATAAGAAAGAGATTTTGTGGCTGGAATATAGAATAAAGGCTCAAGTATATACTATGTTTTGAATATTGTGTTAGTTGGTATAGTGCTATAATAACCTTTGTAGAACCTATCAAAGACCTATCATTGATTCTATCATTTAGTATATTGGTGGTTTCAACTAAATATGTTCTGTTTAAATCTTTGTAAGTTTTATTTCAACTAAGTGTCATAGGGTCTATGTAGACCAAGGTGACATGCACTATCCACTCTAGCACCATGATTGCATTAGAAATACACATCAATTTTATAATGTTTACATAAAGGGTCAATACGTTTGCATGCAGTGTGGACAACTGTGTGATCTGGGGGGATGTACAGGAAAGAAAGGGAGGGGCATTTTTAATACCCGTAATGTTACAAGAATCTCATGTAGGATTATATAGGTGATTGTTTAACATATACTGTTCTCCCAAACAGTATTTCTACAATTACATTGGTTGAAAATAAACTTCTGTTGAAATGTTTCCAGCTAAGAAACTCTGCAAATGCAAGTTGTGAGAGAAAACCTCATTTGCAATGCATTATTCAAACAATGAACTGAACATGGTTTTGTTTTTGCAAATGAAATGCTAACTTTCCTGGACAAAAATAAGTAATCCCCATTATGTAACACAGACTATTGATGTACAGCACCAATCAACAGTTAGCATGCAGGACTGTTTAAAAGGTCTGGGCATTTCAGTTTTACAAAATGTACCAATGCTTAAACATAATGTGTTATATAAAATTATTTAGAAATGTAGGCACAGAACTGCTAGATACTGGTTTAAATAAAGATAAGAGGATTTCAAAATAGCATGTCAAAATTGAAAAAATGATAGAGATACATTTAAAAAATGTATATAAGATTGAGATCAGATTTGCATAAGCTAAAGTTGAAATTCATCACATCCCCATGTTGAGCATTTTTACTGAGGCCAAATTGCAAAAGTTGTTGACAAAGGCATACACAGATAAAAGCTTCTTCTTATTTTCCAGTCCTCTATTTCAGAGTCAAACTACAATGGTGAGTGCAAGATTGTATAGTAAACTTTCACTCTTGGCTGCTACAACTTTTTATGTTCTCTGTTCTACCCACATCATTCCAAGCCATGCATATGCCACACCCTGGATTATCTACAGAAGATGATAAAAAGAAAAATGGTGATCACAATTTATGAAATTTATTTGCCACCCATCTCATTTCAAAGCAATTCTGGGCAGCTTACAACAATGGTGCAATAGAAGTGCTGAATGTTTTTTATGTGCATAAAAAAATTGGTGAAGGATTGATTGTATTGTCATGGCTGTCATCTTGATTTTTTTTTTGATCATGCCTGTCAGAGGTGAAAAGGAGAATTTCTATGTGGTTAATGAAAAAAAATTACCAATTAATCCAGACATCTTCTGTCCATACAGCTGATATGTGTGCAATTTTAAACCTTACATCTGTGTGCATTGTGGCTGAAAAATATTCTCATCTTTATTTGACGGAAAACTGGTCCGGCATATTTTGCCTTGCCTATCAGCAATCTAATTCCTTTTATGCAATCAAAGATAACTGTGTGTGGGATGACTATGCCCAGAGCTATAAAGCAGCTCAACAACAACAACAAAAATAATATGAGAAGTAAGTAAACAAGTCTAATGATGCCATTAAGTGAGGCAATAATGATGGGCTTGGTGGACTGGTTTGGATTTTTTTTTTCTTGTTATATTTTGTTTCATTATGCTTCTGTAAAAATTGGAGAACATTATAAAATGCTATTGGGAGATGCTGAAGAGGCTGAATAAAAAAAGCAATTTTACATAGAGCCGCTGGCATTAGAAATGGCTAGGAACGGTGAGAGGAAATTTGGTTAATTATGCCAGGGTTTCATTGTCTGCTGCTGTACACAGATTGACACAAAAGAAATGTTTTCCAAGTACCTAGGATTTGCCCAGAAAGAGGACAATACTTAATCAACCTTGTCGGGTTGCAAAATCTAAGCAAAGATGAATCCAGGGTATATTTGTATGACAAAGAACCATGAAACACCAGGACAGGATTCCATGCTGGGAAATCAGTAGGACATCCCAAAAAAAGGCAAGAACAAACCAGTTATGTAATGCCAGCAAGAAAACTATCCAGTTCGGTCCATGAATATAACTGTCAGGAGTTGATCTCAACTCAAGGGAGTCATTCCACTTTCGAACCAGGATTTATCATCCATGGAGCAATAATAACTGTAAGAAAAAGTCTTTCAGTAATATAATAATGGATATTATGACAAACCTGCCTTTAATCGTGGCTTCTTGCTGACTTATCCCTATATCCCTACTATTGGTTCAATTTATCCATTGTTTAAAATACAAGAAGTTAGGGACTCTTAAATAAAACTGAATGATGGTGGATCACATGGCACTTAAAAAAAACTACCTAAAGAAGCTTGAGTTTGCTTTGCTGACATTTGGTAATAGTTGAGATTCTCATAGATCAAATGGCAGTATCCAAAGAAACTTGCTAAAGAACAAAAGAGGAAGAAGGATACTGCAGAACATTCACACACCAATACAGAAGGCATAATTGGGATGCTCTGAGTTGAGGGCAAAAGATACAAAGATCAAAGGTCTTTAAAAAGGTAAGGCTGCAAATGACAAGCCTTGGTGTTAGATGCCCACTGGAGAAACTGATGGCAGAATTCTGGGAAGGAAAAGAATGGATGGAGGTTTGGAAGTCGCCTAGCAATTAACTGGATGTAGATAGCAAATGGCTGCTGCTGATGTGTTGTTAGACTTAGTAAAGAATAACAGGGCTGGTAGAGCTAAATTGGATTGAAGAGAATTGTTTGGCACTATCCAAAGCCTAATAAAGAACAAAAGAGGAAGAAGAATACTGTGGAGCAGGGGTTCCCAAACTTAGCAGCTTGAAGACTTGTGGACTTCAACTCCCAGAATTCTCCAGCCAGCTCTGCTGGGAGATGAAGTCCACAAGTCTTCAAGTTGCCAAGTTTGGGAACCCCTGCTGAGGAGCATTCACACACCAATGCAGAAGGCACAGTTGGGATGCTATGATGAGTGGAGAGCAAAAGATGCAAAAATCAACGGTTCATCTGCTGGAAGAAATCCAGCAGACAACAAACTGTCAGCCATAATGAAGAAAAAGAATCACGACTAGTCTCCTTCAGCTCATCCTTAACTTTACACTCCTATGCTTACATATATACATGTTCATATTTTTAATCAGCATTCTGGAATGCCTGTATTTTCTTATGAAATTTTTGACCTGGGAAGAACTCAACCAACAAATTCAGAGAATATATAAACTGATATATTGGATGTAGGAACTGATGTAGGAATCCTATAAACTGCATGCCACTATAAGAACTTAGAATTATCTCAGTTTGTTTAATCAAATTCTCTAGCAAAACCTAGTACCGTGCAATTCTATGAAAATAAGTCCTATAATATTCAGTAGAGCTTATTTCAGGGATGCATGAATAAATTTACAGCTGCTGTGTTTAACTGGATTTAACTGGATTTTCTAGAAGTATATTTCCTTTGTCTCAATATTTTGTTTTTCATTTCAGATGTACATCGCTTTATGTTAATCAGAAATTATTTTAACACTGTAGGCTACTGTTTTGCAGATGAGAGCCAAAAAATGGAAGCCGGTATGCTGATATGCAAATGATATACATAATGCATTCATGGCAAAATTTGCACTTTCTGAACTTCCTATTTTCAGCTATAGTATAATTGCATTTTCACCCGCAAATTGGCTGAGGTACCATAAAAATGGTGTGAGGTTATTCCAACTATGGAGAAGAAAGTCTACTAGCTGAACAAAATAATCACATAAAGATCCAATGGCAGATTTTTTAAAAGGGAATAATTTGCATGGAATTAGATTAATGAGATTGGCTATCAGAGACTAATGGTAATTAAATATTATCTTCTGCATTAGAGGCAATATTATCTGAACACCAGCTGCCAGGAAACTTGTCCAAGAGATTGATATTGCTTTCGTGTTCTGCTTGTAAGCTTCTTATAAGCCACTGTAGGCTCAGAATAATAGATTATTAGGTGAGAAAAAGTTTAGATAATAAGCATATGCTAGTATTTAAGGCTCTTTTCCTTTAATTTCCTCACAAATGATCACACAATTACTTGAGTTGATGCACTGATGATGTTATCTAATTTGGTAATGAAAGATCTGCAAGAAAACCACCAAGTTCAGAGATCTCCAAGGACACCAAGTTCAGCCCTGAACTACGAATATTCTCTTCTATCAGTACCTGAGTTCAATTGGAAGTGTGCCTGGAAGTTGAACTGACTCTTCAGCACCTGATAATTTACTGACTCCAAGGGATGGAAAGTTAGAGCTTCTCTACCTCTTCCAATTTCTTTGTAAACTTCTTGCTAAAACAGTGATGGTGAACCTTTTCAGCACCAAGTACCCAAACCGGAACGCATGTGCATGTGCGTACCAGAAACCTGAAGACCAACTGGCTGGCATCCACATGCCAGTTTTTTGGCCAATTTTGGGGCTGTTTTCAGGCCATTTTGGGGCTGTTTTCAGGCCATTTTTGGTTCAAAAAATGGCCCAGAAAACAGCCTTCTTTTAGGCCATTTTTCAGTCCATTTTCCGGTGCTCCAGTGCCCGCGAAGAGCAGCTGGCGATGGCACACGTTCTCACAGAGAGGGCTCTGCGTGCCATCTCTGGCACACATGCCATAGGTTCACCATCACAGTGCTAAAGTGAGTGAGCTTTTTGCTTTTATCTTTACAGATGTAGAATTATAGAACCATAGCAATGGAAGATAGATGTGTGATAGCTCAGTAAAGATGCTGAACTTGTCAATTGGAAAGCTGATGGCTGGGTTCAAGATCCAAGTGCCATGTGATGGGATGAGCTCCCGTTACTTGCCCAGCTCCTGCCCACCTTCAGTTTGAAAGCATGCAAATGCTAGTAGATAAATAGGTGCCACTTCAGTGGAAAGGTAACAGCGTCCCATGCATTAAAACCATAACAACAATGCCAATCACAGCAGTCCTTCTCCCAACCATCGCCCAAGAGAGAATGCCCTTCTCCTCTGACTATATTTTATCTTCCAGTTACAACATTTGGCCCTATGTCTATATGGTATTGCCAACCACCTTTTTCTAAAATCACTAAATGGAAATTATTTGGCGGTCAGAATGAGGAGATGCAAATAATTGAAAGGCCTCTGGCATGCTATATTCTAAGTTCCTTCTGCTTTGTTTTACCTATTTCTCATCCCATTAAGTAAAAAACTATAATGGAAGAACTAAAGTGTTACATTTTTTGTTCCTATTAAACTCTGTTTCAAATTGCTTTGCTTTTCAATTTGGTCTTTAAAGCAAACTATTCCATTATATGTTCCAATTGTCCCCTCAGATAAATTGAGCGCAATCCTCCTTGTTTGATACACCATATTTTTGCCATTAGATAAGATGTATTAAATTATACAGCAACTTGAGTAGATAAGAGACTTGCTCTTGGTTATACAATGAATATGGATGACAGCACAATCTGGCAACCTTCCAAATCTGAACATTTTATTAAACATCTGCAGTCTTTCATGTGACCATTTTTGTAGACAAAAAATTGATTCTTGCAAACTATTACTCCATGGATCACTAAAAGTATATGGAGAAAATCTGGGACGTTGTCTGCATGAGCAATTCTCCTAAGAATTTCTCCAGATGTTGATCGCAAGGTTTTCAATGACTCCAAGCAGCTTTGCTTTCTCACCATTTGTTTTCAAAGGCCCAAACATAACTTCAGCCACCAAAGATTTTTTTTTACTTCTGTAATACAATGTTAGTATTTATTCCCCTGACCTGGACTCCTTGGAAACATGAATGGGTTCAAGAAGCAGCCATATCCACTCTCACTGAACAAGAGGAATGAGTTTTCAAGACCTACCTAATTTTCAAGGCATGAAAGCATCCTGAAGGATTAATACCATGGTTAATTCCATACCCATCCTATAAGGTAGAGAAAAAACAAATGTACAAAAGGGGGTGGGGAAATCTGACTTTTTACAGAGTGTGAAGTCTTCTTTTCTATGCCTTTTGTCACAGTATTATTGCTTCTTGCCTTGGAAACTAGCCAATTTTTGAAGATGAGTTTAAACTTATTATACTCAAAATTCTCCCTTTTCTTTCCCCATCTATTTTTCCCAGCAAAGTTGATGCACAAAATGTTTCCCTTAGGATCCAATTATACTGTGGTAAAAAAACATTGTTTTTCAAAGCCATTGTTTCTTACAGTACTTTGCAGCTGACATTTGGATTATATTCAACATTATCTCTGATGAATGCTCACATTTTAAGAAGCCTATTGTTTGAAAGTTCTTCCCAATGTAAGGGTTTAGCCTTTCTTGCTACTAAGGTCATAATGTTACTGAGTCTTTAGCTTTGGCAATACACATGGTGGCAGTTTGTTTTGTTTATCCCAAATGCAACCTGATTATAGTACCCTGAAATTTCTTCTCTAAATTGTAATGGAAAACTAGCAGTCATGAACCTTTCATCTGAAATTGTTCTGTAATTGTGAGTTGGATGAAAAAAGGGGAAAAAAGGGATTTATTTAGTGGGGAAGGAAGTAACAAAAGTGAAAACTTTACAGAGGCAAGATGACAAGGTTTTTATATTATTATTTTCAATGTATGGATCCCAGATTTATTGCAGTGCTGCTAACAGTTAGCAGTAATAGCAGTCTATACCTATTTAGGTTACTATGCATGCCCATGATTTTGCCTTTTTTTTTGGTGAGATGGGTGACTATATAATTTGATTAATAAAAATAAATAAATAAATAACCTGGAGCTACCAGTGCTGATTGAAAGGCATGTGGCATTCCTAGGCTACAGAGACTGATGGTGAAACCTCCCACCAATGTAAATATTTGCGTTGTTAGAATGATTTGGAAGAATGCTCTTAAGCTATGGTGCCCCAGGCCAGTAGCTATTCAGCTTTAACTTTTATGGGTAATTCTAGAAATACTCATTCCATGTCTTTAATTGATAGGATGCCCCTAAAATCTTGCATTATCCTAATCACAATTTGTTAGAAAAATAACCACAATGAATCTAGTCAACACTCTTTTCAAAATTTTATTTAATTGAACTTCCTTTTTTTTTAAATCATGCAATTCTTGTTATTGTTAGTGAAAATGGATGATTATACCTATTTTTTTCAACCAAAAAAGGCACCTAGTATATCTCAGCTTCTTTGATTACTGTACAATTATTATGATGATTTACAACTTCACAAGGATGCTTCATAATGGAGAAGCGATGTTTGAGACAAGTGGTTATGAGTTTCACCTATTTAAAGCATGCTGTGTCAGTTTGGGAGCCTCCTGGGTCCTTTCATTGTCTTCAGAAGCCTATTCAAGTCTCAGAAAGTTCTGAAGAACATAGTTGGAGCAATATGAAGTTAAGCAGTGCATATCTTTCTCTTTAGAAGAGGGTGGGTGAGATTATTTCTTCACAAAGCAGGATCAAAGTTCTTTTTGCTTCCTCCATCATCAATCAGGCTGTCATGCCTCTGGACCAAGCCATGACAGCTGGTCTCTTCCATGATGGATTTCAGGGATTCCACTCTTCACAATGGGAGATTGCTCTTCTCTCTCTCATCCCTGGATTTCCCCCTCTCTATCGCTGTCCCCTCCAAGGCCCAGCTTTGCCATTGCCAGCCTCCAGACATGAAAATTCAGTCAGGGAGAACTGAGTCGCCTTCTCCTGTAACTGTACCAACGTGACATCACCCCGGAAGTCCCTCCTTGGTCCTTCCATTGATTCCAGAAGCCCATTCAGGTCTCAGAAAGTTTTGAAGGACATAGTTGGAGTAATATGAAGTTAAGCAGTGCAGATTTTTCTCTTTAGAAGAGGGTGGGTGAGGTATTTCTTCATGAAGCAGGATCAAAGTCCTGTTTCAGTTCAATCAGCATCAAAGGGGAAAAAAACCTTTAAAGTTCAGCAAAGACCAAATTACTGTCTTTAGCCAAATTCCTTCATTAGTTGCTCTTATATCATAATCTGACCCTGAGCTTCCCCTACATATATTATAGAATTCAGCTGCCTGAACACAATTATTATTGTCTAGTAGATAATTTTTTCCTCTTTGATTTATTGCTTCATTTAATGGTCCTTGTAAAGAGACTCTATAAGCACAAAATTTAATCAAATGGAAGCCTTTTAGTAAATCAAGAGCTGAGTTTTACTGATTTGTTTTAGCTTAATGCTTTATATTTAAGTTGGTATCAATTATTGAAATTAATTCTATTCAGCATCGGGAATGACTAGTTTCTTCAGTGTGGAATTTACATTGGAAAACTCTCACAAAGAAGTTGGTTAAGGCTAGAGGCAATGTCTAAGAGATGGATCTTATGTTATCTTGTATGAATCAATTCTGAAAACATTTCAGAAAAATCCTAAGTCTAACCTCGATTGAAGGAAGAATTGTGAATAATTAATGAGTCTTTTTCAAATGCCAGTAAAAGTAGCAGAATTGCTTTGCTATATCTGTATCTGCTTAGAAGGGTTTACCTGTGGAAATTTCACCACATTGGTGAAAGACAATGTTCTCAAAATGCGATTTCCAAATCTGGGTCAGTTCCATGAGGTTTGGATCCCTTTGAGATAAGTTTGCAATAGTCATCTGATCAGCCAATAATGGCACCTGGGCAGCTTTTGGTCCATTTAAGAATGCAAAGAATACTCAAAAAGAAATTTAGGGACCACTGGCCCTCTTGATCAGATCCTTGAAATCCTTCAGCATCTCTTTCTCTGCAACTGGGTTAAAATGAGAATGGATAAAAGCATCTGACAAATAATCTTGCTTTTTATACCAAGGATGCTCTGAGAAGAGGAACAGAGCCCTGCATTTTTAAAACTACTTTTACAAAAGCTGCTTCCCAATTTCTTAAATGAGTTTTATTCCTGGTTTAAAAAAACATTAAAAAAAAACATTTTAATAAATTGAATTCTCATGGTACTTGCAAATTTCTTGTTTACTTTCTCCTGGTGTTTTTGTTCAACCTATTTAACTATTAATGAGGGACAATGTTGCTGCTGAGGTTGTTAAATTTCTGATAGATGTATTTCCATCACCTTGAGGTATTTCCACTAGAAATATCCTGGCCTTCACCATTCTGAACATAAAGTAGTCAAATGGGAGGAGTCCTACTTTGAAGACGAATAGAAGTCAATGTGGCTGTGAAATACTGAAAAGCAGAGAGGGCTGTGTAATACAAGAAGGTAACGACCTAAGAAATATAATGTAAATTCTCCTGCATCAAATAAGAAGGGATAGAAAAATGCAATTTTGTTTCTGTATGGTACTAGTTTTGTATGCAGCAATAATAAGCTGGAAAAAATTGCAACAAAATATAGGAAGAGAAACTTGATAGAAGACAAGTTTGGCTCCCAGATAGAATTCTTCACCCCCCCCCCCTTTTTTAAGAGATTGATAAAAAATGGTAAGGCTTGCTGCTTGAGCAAAGGAATGGCAACCCCTTTCCACTTTGCTACCCATGTTTTCCCATTACAGTCAGGCCAACTGAAAGTTAACATGATTGTACCAAAGGCCAATTCTAATTTAATTGCTTTGTTTTACCAGGCTGACCAGCAATTCTGTAGGATCTTATTGTTTACATGGTGGGCAGAAAGAAATGGTTAGCAGATTAACAGAATTGGAAGGGACCTTGCAGGTCATCTACAATACAATACAATAGCAGAGTTGGAAGGGACCTTGTAGGTCTTCTAGAAGGGAGGAGAAGGAGAGGAGGAAGGAAGTAGAGAAGGGAGGGAGGGAGAAAAGAAAGGCAAAACAAGGAGGTGTTACAAAAGGAGGAAGGGATAGTAAATAAAGCAACCCAAATTGTACATTATAACATTAAATAAAATAATAAACGTATAAGAATGATAAATGTAAAGAAGAATAACAATTATGTGAATGAATACTTAAAATGATATGCAAGAGAATAAAAAATAAAAATTGTTTGAGATTATTCCTTGCTTCACATTAAGAATTCTTCCAGAAAAGTATTTTCCTTGTGTCTTTGTTTGGTGTATTATTAGTAAATGGCAGGATCATAAAATATATAAAGAGGAGCTGTATTTATTTTGCTGGGATGCCGGTTGTGATTTCTTGTTTCCAAAGCTAGCTAAAGCCTTCTTAAAGGAAATCATTTGGCTATATCTTTTAATACATGTAATACAATAGCAGAGTTGGAAGGGACCTTGGAGGTCATCTAGTCCAACTCCCTGCCTAGGCAGGAAACCCTATACCATTTCAGACAAATGGCTATCCAACATCTTCTTGAAGACATGCAGTGTTGGGGCATTCACAACTTCTGGAGGCAAGTTGTTCCACTGGTTAATTGTCCTAACTGTCAGGAAATTTCTCCTCAGTTCTAAGTTGCTTCTCTCCTTGATTAGTTTCCACCCATTTCTTCTTGTTCTGCCCTCAGGTGCTTTGGAGAATAGTTTGACTCCCTCTTCTTTGTGGCAACCCCCGAGATATTGGAACACTGCTATCATGTCTCCCCTAATCCTTCTAATGGAACATATCTAATGGAACAATAATGGACAGAAATGAAATCTCTTTTAGAAGTGCTATATTCTAAGCCCATCAATGGACATGGTGGAAAGGGTGGTGCGAACTATAAATTACTCAAAGGGCTACAGGTTCCTTTATTATTATTTAAATAATGCTAGATAGAGTTTACTCATATGCATATATTCTGCTAGTTCTACTGCTATATTATGGGGAAACCAAAATATAAACAATTTCCAGGGCAATGAAATCACAGTGGACTGTGAAAATATTTGGACAGCAACCCATGCAAGCAGCATTCATATATTAATTGGGGCTTGAACAAGAATAAAAATAAGGTATTTTCAATTGATAGAATGATGCCACTGGTATAAACCCCTACATTCTTCAGCAATGGTTGTTTTTTTAAAGAAAAGATACACCACTGATCAGTCTTACTGTAAAACTGGAGCAGCATAGAAAATTTTCCTGCCATATGAACAGAAACCCATTTCCATTAAAAAAAAAAGTCTTCAAAAGAATCAAACATTTTAAAAATGCATTCAGGATCTTTAAAATTGGAATAAAATAGAATAGCAAAATACAAATGGTGTTCAGAGCTAAAAGATGGCAGGAATGTTTGATTAGTCTACTACCTGTTCTCAGTTCTGACTATACAATTTCTTCAAAAATACATTTGCAATGAGCTGGAGGCATTCATCTCACTCTCTTAGTTTCAAATCAATGTAAGGCATATTGTTTGAAAGGAACAGGCCATATTTTTCAAAGATTAGAGAAGCCTTTTTCAGCAAATTTGGGGAAATCAATAAAAACAGTGAAAAGTACTTTAAATGTTGGTGAGAAATTAAAACAGTGGCTGACAAATATTTCTGTGAAGTCCATCTTCATTATCAAATTCAATCACCGCTTTGGAATCTGAAGCTTGAATTTCCCCCCCCCAAAAGATAATGTTCTTGGTCTTTTTCTTTAAAGACAAACAAAAACTGAAAACCAAGGCTATAGTCTCTGGAGTTTCTATTGTTAACAAGAACTTGCAGAACATATGCTTAGCAGCCAGAAGGGCCGTGGAATAAACCCAAGTTTCAGAGCAAACTGACTGAATTTACAATTCATATATTTATATAGTGAAAAATACATTGTTAGCAAGAGGATAAGTATGCATCAGATTTCATGTTTAAATTGCATCTGGAATAATGGATGATGCATGCATGCTATTGGACACCTTCATATTGCTGGTAGTGTTCCATATGCTGAAATAGAGATGGTCTTCTGAGTATTCCACCAATTCAATAGCCACACAGGCTTTACTATGTGGATTTGCTTACAAATTTTCATAAGTGGAGATTTTTTGTGCTTACAAATGTCTAATCCCATGATAAAATAGGGTTGTAGAAAATAAATAAATAAATCTATTCCAGCAGTAAACTTGGCGTTAATGCTCCATAAATCTGTTCATCGGTCTTATGAGAATTGCTCATGCAGACAATTTTTATATGGCAATTATTACTCTGTTGTTGAAACACCAACATAAAAAAGAGAACATTTTTTTTCTCAGTGACATAAAGCTAAGACATCTCCCAAAGCAATCCTAAACAAATATTTTTAATAGATAATTCATGGATATAATATGTATTTCCAACTGATACTTCCTATCTGTTGCTTGATAAATTATGAAGATATTTTTTCCAGTTGATACTTTATTATCTTTGTCATATCTAGGTTACTCTTAAGAGCACAATTTTAAGTGCTTAGACCAGTAACATTTGAGTTCTTTAAGATGAGAATGGAGGAAGCTTAACCTGAGATAGAGGAAGCTTAACCTTTGAGTGAACTAAATGTACAATTAAAAAAACAACAACAGAAGCCATGCCAAAAAATTCAGTTTGGTTTAGTTTGCAGTCACATTTGATTAAAAATGTTACATTAATTCAGGGAACTGAATGAGACAACATTTTAACTCCAACCTGATGTTCTTCCTGCACCTTCTTTCTCCAGATTTCCTACATGCTCTCTCTTTTCTTTTTGTGTTGTTATATTGTTATAGACTACTCATTCTAAAATGTGCCAGAATCTTCTGCTTACTTCATTCTTGTATTTGCTTGCCCTGAAATGTTCTAGTAATAGCATAGTTCATCCAGTTATAACCACAGGCATTTCTACCTACTCATTCTCCTTGTAAGTAATAAAGGACATGAAGCAATCGCCACCCCCAGATGCTTCTTCAACATTTGATATTCCTTCAGAAAGGATGGGAACTTTCTGACCTGCAGATCTAAATCAGTGCATTATACAATGCTTTTCCTTCTCCTGCACAGTCTCACTACCCCTTTATCATTAATTTTCTCTAGTTTACTCACAACATTCTCAACATTCATGAAAAAGCTATTACTATACTTTTGAGCTAAACACACAGCTGACAAACTAGTCCCTTGGAGAGAAGCTACTGACTTGAAAATTAGATCACTGCTGTACAAACAACCTTCCATGTAAAATTTGATTAAAGCGATCTTACCCGTTTCCTCAGATTGCAGGTTAGAGTGAGGTTCCTTGAGAAAGAGTTTGCAAAAGCTGTATAAAAGTCCAAAACTTTCAGCAAAGCTTCCCGTTTGATAATGTGCAAATCGCAATACGTTAGGGCTCGTACGTTGGCACACGCATGAGCCAGAGTGGTTTCTTTCCAGAAGATGTCACCAAAAACATCCCCTTTACCTGGTAAAGGAATAAAAACTTAATTAATTTAATTAATTAAATTAAATGAAACAATTAATCAGTGGAACAGCTTGCCTCCAGAAGTTGTGAATGCCCCAACACTACAAGTCTTCAAGAAGATGTTGGGTAGCCATTTGTCTGAAATGGTATAGGGCTAGGCAGGGAGTTGGACTAGATGACCTCCAAGGTCATCTTCCAACTCTGCTATTGTATTGTATTGTATAAAAAGGCAGTTAAAAACCATAGTTTATAGAAAATAAATAAACAAATAATCAACATTGTCATTTCTTAAAAGTAGCAAATTCAACCTGCAGCAAGAAAAAGTGGCTGTCATCTAGGGCAGGGGTCTCCAACCTTTGCAACTTTAAGTCTGAAGGACTTCAGCTCCCAGCTTTGCTGGCTGGAGAATTCTGGGAGCTGAAGTCCTTCAGACTTAAAGTTGCAAAGGTTGGAGACCCCTGATCTAGGGGCACTAGAGATAAACAAGTGAAATTTCTGGAGAAGGGAAGGCATCATCTACTTAGCTTTGTTCCTTTATCTTGAGGAAACTGTGAATAGTTTATTTAATAAGTCAGATTTTTTTGGGTTGCTCCCATCAAAGGTCACAGGTTCTAAAGTAGTTCTTCAGAATCAAAGCTTGGGCCAACAGCAATCGGCATTTGCTCTTTCATAAGTCTCCATGCCTAAATTAGTGTTTACAATAGGAAATCTAAATCTTCATCATAACAACTGGTGGTGCTCATGTCTGTGCAATGAAATTACGAATCCCTGCAATTTAAATAAATGTTTAAGGAATGCCACTGTGGGTTCTACCATTCAGACCACTGTAGCCCAAACTCTCTCTTGCAATAAAACACTGCACAGCAGTGCCTCACAGTAACCCTGTTTGTCTGCTTTTTGATCATGCCCCTTCTTAATACACCAATAAGTTGAAACCTTTTGCTTACTCTGTGTGTGTGTGTGTTTGTGTATGTGTCTGCTTGAATCTGTCTGCACTCCTGGCAACTCCTGCATGATAGTTTTCTTGGACTTTCTTTGAAACAGATTTGTTGTTGCCCTCTTCTTCCTAGGGCTGAGAGAGAGAATGACTGGCCCAAGACCAGTCAGCTGGATTCTGCCCTAAGTGGGACTGGAACTTCTGATCTCTAGCTGGTATCTTAACCACTGTGCTTCAAGGTATTGGTAACTACCTTTAAAGCGCTCCATGGCAAGGGACCTGGTTACCTGCAAGACCGCCTCCTGCCATCAAATACCTCCCACCGACCAGTGCGCTCCCACAGAGAGGGCCTCCTCAGGGTGCTGTCGGCCAGGCAATGTTGGCTGGCGTCCCCCAGGGGGAGAGCCTTCTCTGTGGCGGCTCCTGCCCTCTGGAATGACCTACCCACCGACCTACGCACGACCATGGACCTGTACCTCTTCCGTCGGGCTTTGAAGACCTATCTATTTCGTGTGGCCGGCCTGGCATAATTTTTTTAATGGTTTTAGTAGGTTTTATTAATGGTTTTAGAACAGACGTATTATTTAATACATTTTAAAATATATATTTCATGTATTTTCTTATATTTTATATCACTGATTTTATTGCTGCCTGTACACTGCCCTGAGTCCCGGAAGGGAGAAGGGCGGTATAGAAATGTAAATAATAATAATAATAATAATAATAATAATAATAATAATAATAATAATAATAACAACAACAACAACAACAACAACAACAACAACAACAAACTGGCTCTCAGTGAAACAGCAATAGTTAATGGCATTGCACTGGCTTTTTATGTTTGTCCTCATAGGGATAATCGATATAGCAATACCATTTCCCCAAAAATAAGACCTAACCAGAAAATAAGTCCTAGCATGATTTTTCCCAATGCTTGTAATATAAGCCCTAACCCAAAAATAAGCCCCAATTAAGATTGTCAGCCAAATGGATGCCATTTAGTGCCATATCTCCCCGAAAATAAGACCAAACCAGAAAATAAGTCCTGATGCATTTTTGGAGCAAAAATTAATATAAGACCCAATCTTATTTTTAGGGAAACATGGTAGAGAGTTTGCATATTTCTGTGCAAAATACTTAACCTTGCATATGCTATTAGCTAGACTGATATTCTCAAAGATTTCATAGCATCCTTCCTCTCTCAGCTCAGCTTTCCTTTCTCTACCGTCTCTGGCCTCATATCTGTAGCTGGCTCACTCACTCACTTTCCAATAGCGCACACACAGCTTTTGATACACTTGAGTCAATCAGACTTTCTTATTATTACCTCCTTTCTTAAATAATTATCTTTGGAGGTTTTTTTCCCCATACACATGAGCACCCACTTCTAAAATATTTTCTTTAAAATGCTAAGTGTTTCTCAACCTTGCCAGTTCTTAATGTATGGACATCAACTACCAGACTGGTTAGAGCAGGGGTCTGCAAAGTTGGCTCTTTAAAGACTGGTGGACTTCAACTCCCAGAATTCTGGGAATTGAAGTTCACCAGTCTTTAAAGAGCCAACTTTGCAGACCCCTGGGTTAGAGAATTCTGGGAGTTGAAAGCCACGCTTTTTAAAGTTGCCAAGCTTGAGAAGCATTGTTCTAAATGTTTCTCTCAGAGTATGCATTCTTTCTGCCGCATTAAGCTATCTCCTATCTAACAATGCTCCTTCTCTAAGACTACAGCAGAGAAGCTTTGCCTCATTTCTTCCTGAATGCCGTGTGCACCACTGTGTGCTGCCACCCCGATCTGAGCTATTTCAGGCAGAATTTTTCTTCTTCTCAGCTTCCAGAGGGTCACTTGGGAGATACCAGATGGATGGCAATCTTACACTCTCAGTGGCAGGATGGAAAGCAGCCTCAAAAGCAAATGTTGCAGCTTCTGAATTATGAAATGAAACAGATTATTTTTCCCTTTACTGTAAGAAGAAATGTGCCCTATGAATTTATACTACATTTGCAACATTTTAAAAAAAATGTTCCAGATGTTTTGAGCTATAACTCATCACTGTACTTCCTGATTGATAACTATTTTATCTTAAAGAGATGTGATGGTGCAGTGGTTAGTGTGCAATATTGCAGGCTATTTCTGCTGCTTGCCGGCTGCCTGCACTTTGGCAGTTCAAATCTCACCAGGCTCAAAGTTGACTCAGCCTTCCATCCATCCAAGGTGGGTAAAATGAGGACCCAGGTTGTTGGGGGCAAGAGGCTGACTCTGTAAACCGCTTATAGAGGGCTGTAAAGCACTATGAAGTGCTATTGCTATTATTATTGCTATTTTCTCAAACTTCTTGAGGTCACCTTGGAAAAAGCCTGAATGGCAGTATAATGTACCATTAGTACAGATGGTCCTTGTTTGCCGACCATTCACTCAGAGACCAATTAACGTTACAACAATGTTAATTAAGATGAACTTATAACCATCATTAAAGTTGCAGCCATCAGAGTGCTCTTGCAACCATTTGATCACCATTTGTGATCTTCACAGCCAGCTTCTGACAAGCAAAGTCCTGGTAGGAAGTTGCAGGACAGTAACAGGACATCTAACAACACTTCATGATGATTCGCTTAATGACCTCACAGGAAATTTTAAAAAAACCAAATATAACAAAAGGTACAAAATTTTAAAAAAACTATTACATATTAAATATACCCTGTGCTAAAATTGTATAAAATCCCCCAAATTAAAACTATCTAAAAAACGGTCAAAACGGGAGGTTATGATAGGCCAGTTTGTTGGAAAAGATGCGTCTTAAGACGCTGGCGGAAGAGGCGGAGGTCAGAGATGGTACGTAGTTCGGAGGGTAAGTCGTTCCAGAGGGTAGAGCCCGCCACAGAGAAGGCCCTTCCCCTGGGTGTCGCCAACCGGCATTGCCCGGCCGATGGCACCCTGAGAAGGCCCTCTCTGTGGGAGCGGATCAGACGAAGGGATGTAGAGCACCCGGAGGCTCCAACTGGTCCAGAATGTGGCTGCGCGGGTAATTATGGGGGCGACACAATGCTCCCATGTAACACCCCTCCTGCACAAGCTACACTGGCTTCCGGTGGTTTTCCATGGGCAATTCAAGGTGTTGGTTACCATCTTTAAAGCGCTCCATGGCTTAGGACCTGGGTACTTACAAGATCACCTTCTCCCACCGGCCAGTACACTCCCATAGAGAGGGTCTCCTCATGATGCCGTCAGCTAAACAATGTTGACTGGTGACATCCAGAGGGAGAGCCTTCTCTGTGGGAGCACCTGTCCTGTGGAACGAATTGCCCCCGGAATTAAGAACTATCCCTGACTTATGCACCTTCTGCCATGCTCTCAAAACCTTTTTTTCCCAACAAGCCGGGCTGGCATAAAAATGAATTTTTAAATATGATTTTTTTATTAATTTTAATTGGGGTTTGTTTGGTTTTTTAATTTTAAGAGAGGCCAAATTGTTTAATATGCTTTGAAAACTGTTTTTTAACTTTTATATATCTGTTTTACTTTGGCTGTACACCGCCCTGAGTCCTTCAGGAGTAGGGCGGTATAAAAAACTAATAAACAAAAAACAACAACACTCAATTTCTCTGCCCAGAAATCTGATGGTTTCCAAAGGATATTAATATCTAGCTTTAACTCCCCCATAACTTCATGAAGTGGAATGTGGCTTTCCATCTTGAATTTCCCTTTGGGCCAAAGATATTATAAGTCTTCAACTTCTTTCTTTTCTTTTGAAAAAGTTTTATTGGGTTTTACAAATTTTATAAAAATAGGATAAGGGAATATAAGGAATTACAAAGACATTTTGAGAACCTCTATGTCGGAGGTGTCGGCCCCCTCCGAGGCTTCATAAAAAAAAATAGATAATACAATAAATTTTTCATTTTTTCTACAAAGTGGAAAGAGATACAAATATTTCATTTTAAAATCTATGCAATCAATCATTTATAAACATCCAAATAAGAGTTGTACTATACAGAAAAAAGTCACTTGTGAGATCTAAGTCTTTTGGCAATTGTATCTTCCTCTCCCTGACCTCCAGTGGGCGGAGCCGTGGCCCCCTCCGCTCCCCCATTTTCGTCCTCCAGGATTGGGGAGTGTTTTTTAAGAAAGGCTTCCGCCTCTGCAATTGTTTTAATTCTTACTCTTCCCCCCTCCCAGAACACCAACATTCCCTCGGGCATCACCCACTTGAACCACACCCCCTTTTTGAATAATCTTTTTGATAAGAAGGAATATTTCGTCCTTATCTCTCTAATCTTTTTTGGGATCTGTTTCAAGATGGCAATCTCATTCTGTTGATAAATTAAAGGACCATCTCTCTGTGCTCTCAGGATCCCCTCCCTTGTTGACCTTCTTACAAATTTAATATGTATCTCTCTGGGTACTTCATTTATCCTGGCATATGCTGAGTTAATTCTATAAATCAGATCGATGTCCCCCCAAATATCTTCTTTACTCTTTTTTGTATAATCTGCTAATATCGTACACATTAAATCTTTCAAATCCTCAGTGCTTGACTCAGGAACGTTCTGAAATCTTAAAAAGTAAGACATTCTTTCAAAATCCATCCTAGACATATGACCAGCCAAATCCACTATTTCATTGTGGGAATTTTTTAGCTCTTCCCTTATCTCAGCCATCCCCCCCTCCAGTCCATCAATTCTTTGTTTATTTTCCATTAGTGCTTTCTGTGTCTCCAAAAGTTCTAATTTTGAACTGACATTATCTTTCTGGATTTCTTTAATTTCTTTCATGATGTTTTGAAGAATTTCCTCTATTGTTGATAACTGTGTAGCTTCCACCTCTGTTTCTTTGGATAACATTGAAGTAATCTTAGGTTGATGTAGCTGCTTTTTTGAAGCCATAATGAAAGTTTTAAGTCCTTGTCACTAATATGGTGTCTGTTGGAGAGGCAGTCCATGAGGCAAGGAGAGAGCAAAAGCCAATGTCCAAATTCAAAGTTCAGTTTGGTTATAATCCAGAGAGAAAACAATTTCTTAAAGGCAATCAGATAAAAAACAAAAACAAAGAAGGCACATCAGGGAAAGGTCCAATTAATCAATTACGTTCATCCATTAATAAAAAGAGAAGAACAGTCCCGAACACAAGGGCGTGTCAGCAATTTTCAAAGAAAAGTATGTCTCCTGAGAACAAAGGAGCGCCATCTTCCCCCGCCCTCCTGGAAGCCGCAGAGAGCTAGTAAAAATCATTTCAGTTGTTGCCAGATTTCGATACAAAGTATCCAGAGATCGTAAAGGAAAGACTTTCACTATGGTTTAAAACAATCGGATGTTGATTCCTCCGCCTCCCCAAGCCTGGGGAGCATTTCTAAACGCCACTTTTTTTCCTTTCCGAGGGTTTTTTTTACAAACTCCCCCCTCCTTCTTCTTTCAAACTGAAAGTTGAGAGCATTAAAGCAAAATCACTCACGATCCACTTTGCAGCCAGGAGCCTCGGTGTTGCCTTCAGCCCCGACGTTTCAGTCCTTCTTTAAACGAGATAGCTGTTCCGGCTCTCCATCGGCGAAGGGGATGACCCCCCCACGATTCATTCTTCTGCGCCTAGGTCGAAGCGGGGGCCACCCCCGACCACCGTCAAGGTGGGGGGATTCCCCGCAAGCCACCCGTACAGCAGGGGCTCTTTACAAGAGCCCCCTGTCCCCAGAGGGGCCGCAGAAGCAACCAAGTGGCGGACGAGCACAAGACCCGACCGTCGCCTCCGGCCAACCAGAAGGAACTTCTTTCTTTCTCTGTATTTGTTAGCAGCTCCCAAACCCAGATCATCTTTCTGTTTCCCCTTTCTACTTTTAGAGCAGGGGTGTCAAACTCAATTTCATTGAGGGCTACATCAGGGCTGTTGACTTCGGGGGGCCAGCTGGGCATGGCTGACTGGATGGGTGTGACCAACTGGGTGGGTGTGGCCAGCTTGATGCCACTCCCCAAACCACTGGGCATGTTTCCTCTTTGCATTGGGTAGAGTGGGCCAAAGCCACACTGGCTTGATCTTCACTCTTCACATTGAGTAGACCAGGCTGAAGCTACATTGGCCTCATCTTTCCTCTTCATACTGGGTAGACTGGGCTGAAGCTACATTGGCCTCATCTTTCCTCTTCACATTGGGTAGACCGGAGTGAAGCCATGCTAGCCCAATCTTTCCTCTTTGCATTGGGTGGACCAGGATGGCCCTATGGCCGGATCTGACCACATTATGGGCCGCATCCAGCTCATGGGCCTTGAGTTTGACATCCCTGTTTTAGAGGCTGCTGTGGTGAAAGTAGGGAGGTAAGAGCAGATGCAGAGAAGGGAAGGGGAACAAGGAGAATGAAGGTTCCCTGTTTCTCTGGTTTCTTTTCTCTAGCATGTTTACTTTTCCTTTCTAGCCAGCTTTTGTACTTGCTGGGGAGGTGAAAAAACAAGCAGCAGAAGTTACTGATAATTGTGGAAGTGGTTTGTGGAAATTATTCCATAAATTTGCTATCCTTACATGAACCTTTAAAAAAAGGGAGGGGAGAAGTTTTGTACTCTCTAGCACCCAAAGGGAAATGGCAAGAGAAGCACAGTGTCCTATGTTCAGATGTTGAGAGGTGGGGATGGTTCTGCAGAGAGCCAACTAGACTCCTGCAGATTATCAACCTTCTACAGAATCCTTCTTTTGTGTGAATCAGAATCTTCATATTGAGGGTTGTGTTCTGTTTTCTAATAGAAAATGCCATTTTCCTGATGGTTCACTTGGAACCTGCCTTGGTCTGCTTCAGGGACACTCTGGAACTGCAATAGAGTCTCTATTGTGAGGCAATGCCCTCAACAAATGGTGAACAGGCTACCTCTGCACCAGTGGTGGGTTTCTGCAGGCTCGCACCTACTCGCGAGAGCCGGTTGGTGAAATTTAGAGAACCAGTGAGAGGGGGTTCCACCGGCGTACCTGGAAGTAAATCTGGCCTGCCGCTACCAGTGACCCAACGGGAAGGAAAGGAAGGAAGGAAGGAAGGAAGGAAAGAAAGAAAGAAAGAAAGAAAGAAAGAAAGAAAGAAAGAAAGAAAGAAAGAAAGAAAGAAAGAAAGAAGGAAATAATTTATCATCACAATTGAGTCCAAAATTTTGGTTGCTAAGCAAGAGCGTTGTTAAATGAGTTTCACCACATTTTAAAAGGTGGCCACTCCCACCCTGTCACATGACTGCCAAGCCACACCCACAAAATAGGCCAAACCTACAAAGTAGGTTCTAAAAAATGTGAAACCCACCACTGCTCTGCACTAGGCAAGAAGAGTATATGGATGAAAACCTTATCTTTCTCTCTCCTGAAGTAAAGGTGTACTTCTGAACTGGCCCCACTAACCCAGTAATCCCAGTGTTTGCTCAACTTTGGCAACTTTAAGATATGTGGACTTCAGTTTCCAGAATTCAACTCCTATGCTGGCTGGAGAATTCTGGCATCTTAAAGTTGGCAAGTTTGAGAAATACTGTATTAAAACACTCAATTCTCAGTATTCTGTGTATGAGTCAGTGCAAACCTATCTCAAACTTTATTTCCAAACTCTGCCTGATTGAGACAGCCATCGCAAAAATGAATGAATGAGTGCCAGTCTACACTATGGGTACTAGCTCAAATGCTTGGGAAGTTGCCAGGACAATGAATATCACTTTCTCTGTTGTTTGCCTATCTCATTCCACCAGCCTGCATCTATTTTATCTACTAAATGAAATAGAGTATAGTAGCAAGGGACTACCACGCTGTACTCTTACGCAACCGAATCCTGCCCAGAAGTCACGTTAAAACAAATTAAAATCAAGTATTATAATACACTTGATATAATTAATGTATTTAATAATTTCCCCTTCTGTTATAGTTCAGCAGCAACTTTACAGAGGCTCTTGAGGCTGCACATAAGTCTTTAGCAGAAGAGGGTCATATCCCCAGGGCCAGAAAATGTGCTAGAGTCACTGCTTTGCTCTAGTCCCCAAAAAGCAGGACAAGAAAAGAATTAAAAGGATGGATTGAAGCATACTTGGGATATTAACTTTCAAGGCTGCATCTGAATTCTCCTGTTTTTCCAAAAGAGTTCTAACCAATAGACCAAGGAGAATTTAATAAGTCATGAGAAATGTACTATCATTACTTTAAACCATTGCTTACCAGGATGGGTGGGGGGCAGGGGGCTGGAGGACATGGATCATGCTGGTCTGCCCTGCAGAGGTTCATTTCTTTGACCTGCCATGGTTGCACTTCTGACCAGCCTCTACTGGACACTGCATTTTAATAATGGTGACTTCTGCCACTCCATTTCAACAACCAGAAAGTGAGTTTCACTTCTTTTCATGGTCTTTTTTTCTGACATGTTTCAACAACTTGCACAACACTGTGTGTAGCAAGGACTTTTCCAGGGAAAACAGGGCTATAGACTCTTATGGAAATTTGAAAATCCGCCCACAAGAAGGCATTGGCTAAACGTTTCCCATGTTATTGTATCTATCTATCTATCTATCTATCTATCTATCTATCTATCTATCTATCTATCTATCTATCTATCTATCTATCTATCTATCTATCTATCTATCTATCTATCTATCTATAATGAATGTGTCCATTTAGTCACTGGGGGTTGAAGGAGACTTGTTTGATTTAATTTTTCAAGCATTTTTGTCTACATTTTCATGCATAACAAACAGGAAATGAAAAAAGATGGCATGTAGAATCAATTATATAGATTATAGTGCATATAGTGGGATTCTATGGGTTGATAAAAATGAAGGGTTCCCCCCCCCCTTCCTCCTGGAGGGATTGAAAGAGATTGGGAAACCTTAATGAGAGGGAAAGTGTTCTAAAATGGAGCTACCACTGCTGAGAAAGCTCATTTGTTGTAGTTGAGTAACATATTACTCAATTTAGGAAGCAATTGCAAGAAATACCTTGGGAGAATAATTTGAAGAACAGGCAGATTCGTATGTTGCTATTATAAACTAAAAGTTTTAGAAACTGAGCACAGGAGCGCAGGATAAATCCCATTTAAGTATGTATGTATGTATGTATGTATGTATGTATGTATGTATGTATATATGTATGTATGTATGTATGTATGTATGTATGTATGTATGTATGCATGCATGCATGCTGGTCTTGTATTCAGGTCTTTTCCCATGTAAGATCGAGATTGTCTTTGCAACATTTCAACAAAACTTTGCTTGTCTACAACAAGACCAGCATACGTACATCCATGAAAATCTATGAAAACATGTATGTATATGTATGTGTATGTGTATGTATATATATATATATGTATATATGTGTGTACCATCTAGACAGAAAGCCATGAGTTCCGTTGTGTGAATTTCTTTTATGAGCTGATCAATAAATTAATCCGAGAGAAATAGATCTATACTAGTCTCTCTGATTTATTTATTGATCAGCTCATTAAAAAAAGCTAACATATCTATCTATCTATCTATCTATCTATCTATCTATCTATCTATCTATCTATCTATCTATCTATCTATCTATCTATCTATCTATCTATCTATCTATCTTGTTATAGCGCTACCCCAGTGATACACCAGCATTAATATATTTTAGATTCTTCTACTAAGTGCTGCCCATAACATGTTTTGACAAATGACTATTTTGTTTAAAGTACAATCTGCATATTTGTATTAAGATAAATATATAATTCGTGTAAAATAGAACAGATTTTAGTGTCTTCTTTTATGCACATTACTGTCAAGTGTTTTCACATATCTCTATCAAGTCAAGATATAAAAAGATGCATATCGGGGGCCTCGGAAGTGGTGAGCAAGCATAGCTCTACTTGCTCCATTTGTGTGATGAACATGTGTGCATGCACTCACCCACTATTCACACAGAACCATTCCCTCTCCCCCCCCCCCGCCCATCCACAAATCCAGAAAGGTTGGGGAATGCTGATATATATATGCTGATATATATATGTTAGTTTTATGATTTAAAAAATTACACAACGGAACTCATGACTTTCTGTCTAGATGGTCTCTGGTGCAAAGGCAGAAAAGGGAACAGTATGTCTCCTCCCTTAATTGGGGCCCTAACAGGGTATTGTGGAACAATTATACACACACACACATATGTGTGTGTGTGTCTGTCTGTCTGTCTGTCTGTCTAGCGTGGCCTTCAAATTACCAGTATACTACATAATGCCATAGAGCAGGGGTGTCAAACTTGATTTCATTGAGGGCTGAATGGATGTGGCTGGGGTGGACATGGGCAGACTGGACATGGGCAGCTTGACACCCTGAAACCTTCTGCCAGTGAAAATGGAGCACAGGAGCCTCCCGGGCCCTGTTTCTGCTGGCAGAAGACTGCAGGAGGCTATTTCAGTGAAAACAGAGCCCCTTCATTTTTGCTGGCAGGGGCACTGCGGGTCGGTCCTTCACTGTTTTCAGGGTGGCCCCACAGACCAGATCTAAGCACTCCGCAAGCCGAATTTATCCCACGGGCCTTGAGCCCCTGCCACAGAGGTTCAAGAGAAGAATGGTGGCAGTCTACAAGATGGAATGTTTGCTGTTGACATTTGGTCATATCTCTAAAATTGTCTTTAAGGCCCAAAATATGAAAGAAAGAGGGTAGTTTTGTCATCCCCCCCATTCATTTGGCTAAACGTCAAATGTGGGAGTATTACAGGCTACTTGACTGAGTAAATCAGGACTGTCAAACTCCCAGCCCATGGGCCAGATGTGCCATGTGCTGACCGCAGCCACACCTGGTTTAGGAAAGGGGTAAACAGGAAATATATCACATGATGCCACCGTAATGCTGTGAGTTTGACACTCCTGCACTAAATCCTACTGATCAAGCAATGCCTTCAAAGTACTTTGGATCAAATTGCATCAAAGAACAGGATAGCTGTCCTTGCCTCTGTCAAAGTTTAACAGTGGAAACAGGCTTGCTTCTTGTTGTCAACTTCCTTACATCTTACCACCATTGTTTAGAAGAGTAACATGGCAGAGTGAGTGGACTGTCAACCATAGCACACAATGAGGTTGTAAATCTGATACAATCTCTTTGAATTTGCCTGAACATTTTATTTGGGTCAGGCAGCTACCTCTTGTAACACAATTTATAGGAAGACTCTAAATGGATATTTCAGAATGGATTTAATAGCTTTACTAAGAAGAACATGACGTATTGGGAATAACATAATTCCGCTAATGATTTTTAGATAACACCATGGCAGAAAGTAAGCGTTTATCCTGCTGAGTTTGCTGCTAATAGCATGCTTTATGTGCTGCTTTAAAATTTATTTATCTATTTACGGTAGTTAAATGTATTTATTCGGGAATTAACTGTTCTTCCTGTTCATAACCACAGCATAACAACTTGTTAAAATGTCCTTGTTTTCAGTGTACTATTTCTAGATGTGCTTACAATACAATACAATACAATAGCAGAGTTGGAAGGGACCTTGGAGGTCTTCTAGTCCAACCCCCTGCGTGGGCAGGAACCTTATACCATTTCAGACAAATGGCTATCTAACATCTTTTTAAAGACTTCCAGGGTTGGGGCATTCACAACTTCTGGAGGCAAGCTGTTCCAGAGGTTAATTGTTCTAACTGTCAGGAAATTTCTCCTTGGTTCTAAGTTGTTCTCTCCTTGATTAGTTTCCACCCATTGCTTCTTGTCCTGCCCCCAGGTGCCTTGGAGAATAGTTTGAACTCCCTCTTCTTTGTGGCAGCCCCTGAGATATCGGAACACTGCTATCATGTCTCCCCTGGTCCTTCTCTTCATCAAACTAGACATACCCAGCTCCTGCAGCCGTTCTTCATATGTCTTAGTCTCCAGTCCTCTAATCATCTTGGTTGCTCTTCTCTGCACTTGATAATTAAATTCTGCTTGCTTGATAATTAAATATTAAACTCTGCTTGCTTGATAATTAAATATTATTCAAAATCTAAAAACAACAAATTTCTAAAATGTTGGTGTGCTGAAGCATGTTCATTTTCATACTGAAATACACTACTTTCCTACTTGTCTGCATATCCTAGATTACTTTCTAAGCATAGAAATGAATAATTACTATTTTATTTATTACATTACTACTCCATCTTACCTAAGTGATTCCCGATGGTTTGCAACAGCATAATAAAACCATATAAACACATGAAAATTAATAATTAATGTGATTTATTGAAAGAATTAATTGAATAAGCATAATATGAAATTAAGCTGGAAACAGCTGCTTGTCTGCCCATTTTTAATATATATATAAACAATCAGTAGTGTTGATCTAAACCAGGGATGTCAAACTTGTGTCGTCACGGTGGCATCACATGACGTAATGTAACTTTTCCTGCCTTTGCTAAACTGGGCATGGGTGTGTCTGGCGCATGATGCTTCCTGCCCACGGGCCACAAGTTTGACACCACTGATCTAAACTATTCCCAAGATGGTGCCTGGTACCTACTCGTTGCACAGAAAATTATTGGCCTGATAAGCAATATCTTTCTTAACTAGCAGTGATAAGGTAAAGGCAATTAACAGCAAAAGAGTGATTAGAGCCGCGATGGCGAACCTATGGCATGAGTGTCAGAAGTGGCATGCAGAGCCATCTTTCCAGGCACGCCAGTCATTGCCCATTGCTCTTCCGGGTTCCGGTGTGCATGTGGTCTTCACACATGTGAAAGTGCCAGAAACCAGAAGACCAGGTGACTGGTGCACATGCGCTCACCGTAAACTGGAAGCTCAGCCTCCTGACATGCACATCTTTTGGTTTCCAGCGCTCCCACATATGTGCATCGGGGTTCGGGGAGATGCTCTTCTGGTTTACGGTGCTCCCCTGTGCACCCCTACTTGCTCCCGTTTCAGCACTCGTTGCTGAAAAGGTCCATCAATGCTGGATTAAAGTGTTGATTTTAGGCAATGGTCTAGATGTATTTAATAACACTTTAAATGTAAGAATCCTTCCCATAGGAAAGTACACGTGTCTTTGCATTTGGAAGAAAAGCAATATAAGATGGAACTTTGAAGACTGGGCACTTAAAGGAGGGAACAGAGAGAAATGAAGTTTATAATTAAAGGGAAAGAATTTAATTGAACTGATTGGGAACTATGCAAGAGAAATTGTAAATACAGCTCCCGTGTATTTTGAATGCAATTTGCAAAGTAAGAACTTGCTGTTGAATTGAGATACATTGAAATACATTGAGACACTGTACATCTTGACTACAGTAAAACAAAAAATGCAGGATGCAAAAATAACAGAAATAAGCAGTAGACATTTCCATGTGGAAATACACTGTTAATGAAGTGAATAAATAATTTAATATAAAAATTAATGCTAAAACAACCTTATCCTTTAGACCAGGGATAGTCAACCTTTTTATACCTACCGCCCACTTTTGTATCTCTGTTAGTAGTAAAATTTTCTAACCGCCCACCAGTTCCACAGTAATGGTGATTTATAAAGTAGAGAAGTCAATTAAATTTAAAAAAGGAAAGTGCTTCAGTATCGGACAAAGCCCCTACCGCCCACCATGAAAGCTGGAACGCCCACTAGTGGGCGGTAGGGACCAGGTTGACTACCACTACTTTAGACACACTGGGATTGTAAATCCCAGAATTTTCACTATGCACAAGTTACTAGATTGGGGAAAGCTATGTTAGATCAATAAATGAGCCCCTTACTGACTGTCCTACCAAGTCAAATAAGACTGGCTTGAAGGTCTTATAAATGTCTAGCATATACAGAAGCTACACAACCTTTTGATTTCAATAAGGGTCTGACATCTTTAATCCAAGCAAGATCAAAAGAATTAGACTGACATCTAGAGCCATGTCACCATCACATATGATAGGAAAACTTTTCTGAAGCAGGAGGATTCTTCAAAATTGTGTGGTGGCACAGCATGCTTTTTTGTTTAAGAAACATGTGAATAAGCAGTTCAAAGCTCTTTTCAACATGGCAGTTTTCAAATATCTTTGACTATACAGTAAAAAAAAAATCTGCATACATTTTCCATTAAAAATATCTGCACAAAGGCAGTTGAGATGCAAGTGAGCTGCATGAAATTGATCCTTTCACAGTTTTCCAATCAACCTCTTTCTCGGGTTTTGCTGTCCACATTTTGCACAAAGTTTACATGGATGGCTCTGACATTTTATGCACAGAAAATAGGCATGGTATTTATGTGACATTGGCATGCACTCAGGGGTGAAATCCTCCCGGTTCGCCCCGGTTTGGCCAAACCAGTAAGGACAATTGTCCTTGGTTCTGCGAACTGGTAGTAAAAAAAAAAAAAGCTTCCGAGGATCAAGTGGCTCAGCTGTGAGCTGCACAATCGTTGGAAGCTTTCCCCCTACTTTTTAAAGCATTTTTTCCTGCCAGTTCACCAAACCAGCAGGGAAAAAATGCTTTAAAAAACTAAAAAAATAGCTGAAAGTGAAAAAAAAGTTGGCCATGCCCACCCAGTCACATGACTCCCCACCACCAAGCCACACCCACAGGACTGGGGGATGGGAATTAGATTTCACCACTGCATACACTGCTATGACATGATCTGGACCCAGTACAGCTGGCAGGGATATTTAGTGCAGACGTTTTATCCCAACACCTCTGCTTCCAAGAACTGTTCAATCCTTTGTATCAATGGTGGGTTTCAAAATTTTTTAGAACCTCTTCTGTAGGTGTGACCTGCTTTGTTGGAGTGGCTTGCCAGCCATGTGACCGGGTGGGAGTGGCTTGCCAGCCATGTGACCGGGTGGGAGTGGCTTGGCAACCATGTGACTGGGTAGGAGTGGCTTGCCAGCCATGTGACTGGGTGGGCGTGACCAACTTGTAAAATATGGTGAAATGTGGTCACTTAACAACGCTCTTGCTTAGCAACCAAAATGTTGGCTCAGAAACTCTGGCATTTGAAGCACGCAAATCTTAAAGCTGTCAAGTTACAAGACCCTTGCACCCCCTAACCCTTTAGAACCCCCCCCCCCAGGGGTGTTCAAATTTGACAGCTTTAAGACTTGTGGACTTCAACTCCCAGAATTCCTCCTCTTGCTCTTCATCTTGATGATGTACGGACGGGCAGGAGGAGAGAGCTGGAACCGGTTCTAAACGGCACTGTAGATTTGTGGAACTTGTGGTACAAAGCAACCCACCCCTGCTTTGTATTATAACCAAAATTCCATTTCTTCATTATCATTGACTCCATTCCTTCTAGTTTTTATGCTGCTCCTGAAACAAATAAGGGAGTTGAAGAAAGCAAATACACAGAGTGGGCCCCTTTCATAGCTACTCAGCTCCAGTTTTACATATCGTAGAGCTTTCTGAGACTGCACAACTAACATCCACCATTTTCCATTGCAAAATTTTATGGAATTAGAAATAATTTTTTAAGGGCAAATTAAGCTTCTGTAGATAGGGAAGCTTGTTTTAATCTAGGGTGCTGCTTTGAAAAGGTGCTTCAACTGAAATATCATCAAAAGTCTTATCTGTGCAGCCCACTTTTGACATGTATCTGTTGCAACAGGAAGATTACAGGGCATTTAAGGAAGCTTTTGTGGAACAGGGTAGGAACTGTTTTTGCTCTCAATGTCCAAATTCTAGCAAACCAGCCCTATACCAGTTAGCCACCCAAAATTATGGTTGCTTAAGGTCCCTTTGCATTTTAAGAATTTATTACTTCAAATAATACACAGGTTGGAAGAGTTATCTTAAAATTCTCATATTCCTCTAAATGCAGTGATAAGGTTTTTAAAAATAATAATTCAAGCATATCTGAAAGTTATACTGAATTATTACTTTTGAAAAGGATTGTTAAAAGAATGGGAAGAATTGTGCACCTAAAAAAAAATTTCAGATTCATGCAGAAACAGGATGGATCAGGCATATAAAAGAATATGGAATTAAAAAAATCAACAACGCTTTTCAGCATAGAAAATAGTTGTGTATTTAATATTATTAGTTATAGCAATAGTAATAGCACTTATATACTGTTCCATAGTACTTTACAGCACTCTCTGAGTGGTTTACAAATGTCAGCATATTGCCCCTAACAATCTGGGTCCTCATTTTATTGACCTCAGAAGGATTGAAGGCTGAGTCAATCTTGAACTGGTCAGAATCAAACTCTTGGCAATAGGAAAATTGGTCTGCAATACTGCATTCTAACCACTGCACTGGTTGTGTGATGTCATTCAGATCTTAGTATTTGGATCACAATAACATTTTCTGAAGATTGATTCATTGGTAGTTTTGTTCCCAAGTTAGAAAAACAATGGATAGTACAGGAGATCCCATTCAAGATTTTGTTTGTAATCAATAATGCTCTTGGCAATCCTGCCCTTTTAGATTATTACCTCTTTCAGGGATGTTTCAAACATTGCTTGAACAATATTAAAGTTTTATTTCTATTGGTGAATATGATATCCCTTATGTAGTCCATGGTCAGAAGGGGTCATTGCAAGTTTTCAAGCAAATACAGTAATTGTGTAGAAGATATGGATGGGTATTAGATGCAAAAGAGAAATAGACTTGTGAAGAAACACACAGAGAGATGATAGAAAAACACTGCACAGCTTTCTAAGCATTTGAAGATGAAGATTGATACTAATGATGTTCAAGAGGTAATCAATGCTCTCTACATGGGGTTTCCCTTGTGATGCACCCGGAGGCTCCAGTTAGTGCAGAATGCAGCCGCGCAGGGGATTTTAGGAATTTCAAAATACTCCCATATAACACCTCTCCTGCATGAGCTACACTGGCTGCCTGTGGCCTTCCGGGTGCATTTCAAAGTCTTAGTGACCATCTTTAAAGCGCTCCATGGCATCGGGCTGGGTTACTTGCAGGACCGCCTACTACCACATACCTCCATTCGACCTGTCTGCTCCCACAGGGAGGGCCTCCTTAGGGTGCCATCCGCCGGACAATGCCGGCTGGCGACTCCCAGGAGAAGAGCCTTCTCTGTGGCAGGCCCTGCCCTCTGGAATGACCTCCCCCCAGACCTCCGTACAATCTCAGACCTTCGCCTCTTCCGTCGGGCATTAAAAACATACTTCTTTCATATGGCTGGCCTGGCATAGCTGGTATAGCTATTTTATTATTTTAGTTGGGTTTTAATTAATGTTCTTAGCACGGGCCAAATTTATTTAATTCTCGTTTTAACCATTGTGACTGTTTGTATTTATTTGTATTTAATATTTAATATTTTATAATTCCTGTGCACCGCCCTGAGTCCCATCTTGGGAGATAGGGCGGTATAGAAATCGAATAAATGAAATGAAATGAAACGAAGTAATCAAATCCTATCTGATGAGACTGCATTAGCAACATCACAGTTTGCCAAGGTGGTCTCCTATGTCCTATGCTTCTTGAGGGACAGACAAAGGAATGGACATGTTATAGAGCTATACAAAGAGAAAAAAGGCCACTAATAAGGTAATCAAATAAGGAAGATTGATGAGCCTCAACATTACACTTCAATTTCAGTTTCTTCAATATCCTTGCCATCCACATAGTGTTCACTACTCTAATGCTGTCGCCTCTCTTTCTTTCTTATCCAGCAATTAAATCATTCAACCTCTGTACTTTCAGATATTGCACATATATATTGTTTTGGGTAGACAATTCTAATGTATGCAAAGATTGACTTATGCAAAGCTTTGCAAAATATTTACAGAAGTGTAATACATTCCTAACTTGAGAAATGTTATATAAAGATTTTGAAGTGGGTTGATTTTTTTAAAATAATAGTTTTGTTATTTTACCCAGATGACAAGGTTGGAACTGACCCAGTTTTAAGATATTTAAATCTGTATGATAGACATTATGGATGCTGTTCCAAATAGGTTAAATTATTTTAAATTGCCCTGAATTAAATCCTGCACTTCCACATTCTCCTATACACAGTTGTTTTTGTGCCTCTAATTTGTTTTCATAACTTGTAACTTTAGGAATTGTACTATATTGTAACATATATAGTATTCCATTGTACTATTGTATAACATATTTTGGCTTTATCTTTTTTATATATCACTCTAGTACACTAGGACAAAGGATAAGTTGAAATATACTTCATAAATAAAAATAAATGTATAAAATGTATAATTAAAAAGAACTCATACACCAAAATTAACTCTAATTTTCCAATGCTGTAAAGATTTTTAATGAGATGTAAACATGTACAGATATATCTACCACATTCTAGCCTTCTTGATATCTAAATCAACAAGTTTTGTTGTCTTATTCCTATATTTTTCTGCCAACAGTGCCCAACCTACGTGAGCTTTGCTCTCTAACTTAAATGAATCTGTCATTAGTCCCACAAAAGCCACTGTGGTTCTTTTATGCTTTTGGTTTTTTTTCTGTAATATTGTACAATTTAGAAAAGGCCCAGAAAGTGTTTTTTTAAGATAACAGTCAGTTTTAATCTATTATCCCATTTATGTTTTAAGGGTGAATGACAGCATCATAGATATATAATGAAAACTCTCTTATGAAGACTATAATAAGGCCTGATGGGAGTTTTTCTTCGGATTAATATAACAAGGGGATTTTTTTTCCTGATTGATTTGTATTACTGTTAACTTGCATTCACCTCTGGTGGATGTCTTAATATAAAGTTAGGAGTGCTAGTGAGGCCTGTTGCTAATGCACATTTATCATGAATTTATTATTGGCTGAATTCAGAGTCTGCTGCTTGCTACAATTTTATTTAAGACCAAAAAATTGGGTTACATGAGGACAGAATATCCTGATAATGAATAAAATTGTCAGTAAAAAAAAACATACAGGGAAGATCTTTTATATTAATTATACCTCATCCCAAATCAATGGTTGACTTTACCAAGTGGCTTCATGTAACTGTTAAAAAAAAGGGGGGGGTGTCTCATTGAGACACCTGAGATTGGAGTGCCAATGAACTCAAATTTTCTATCCTCAACACTGTGGAATTATATATTCTGGAAGGAGAAGGCCTACTGTAGAATGGTGCATACAACAGGCCATGATTGATAAGGTTGAATGCTGCTGAGACAAAAAAGTTTCAATACTTAAGAGAGAATGGGAAAGCCATTTCTTCTGAATACAAAATATGGTTCCCCCATTCAGTTCTATTGCAGTTCAAGCATAAGAAGGTGCTCTGACCTAGGCTTCCTGAGAAAGCATAAATCACAATCTTAGTCCCCAAAACCCTCTTTTATTTATACAGTTGTAAATTATGGTCATTAACAGTCCACAAGTCTTCACAAACAGTCAGTGAAGGTTCTGGCAGACATCGGCTCAAGTTGCTACAGTCTTTCAGGGGAATGTTGTTAAACACCCACCTTATCTCCCTTTGAATGCTGCCACAGGCCTAATTGCCAAATGCAGAGCAATGTCAAACTTAGCACACAGTCAAACAGAGCTTTTCAGTTTGAACTGACCAGATGAACTAATTGCTTCCTGCAAAAGCTCACGTCCCATTCGCTCCTCTTTTATTTCTTATGGGAGGGGCCAATCATCTACAAGACTTACTCCCAAATTGCTAGTACCTTGTGAGAAAGGCAATTCCACCAAAGGAATGTTTAGTATATTTAAGATGCTAAGCAAACTGAGAAGGAACTTAGCTAGAACTGAAGACCTGCCCTGAATGAGAAGCGAAACTTCTTCAAAGAAAAAAAAAACCAAGAAAGCCCAGCTGCATTTTGAAAAGCACCTTTGGGACAACCATAACTTGGATGATTGAGAATCTCCATAGGCAGATACTAAGCGAAATACAGGGCGTCCTCGACACTGTTTGTTTAGTGACCATTCAATGGCACTGGAAAAATATAACTTATGACCAGTTTTCCCACTTATGACTGTTAAAGTATCCCTGTGTTACATGATCAAAATTCAAATGCTTGGCAGCTGGTTCATATTTAGGATGGTTGCAGTGTCCCTGGGATCACATGATCCTCTTTTGCGACCCTTTGACAAGCAAGCTCAATGGGGAAGCCAGGTTCACTAAACAACCTTGTTACTAACTTAACAACTGCAGTGATTCACTTAATAAATGTGACAAGAAAGTTCATAAAATGGGTCAAAACTCACTTAACAAATATCTCGCTTAACAACAGAAATTCTGAGCTCAATTGCGGTTGTACTACCCGTATCTCAAATCAACTTTACTACTGGCAAATGCCTTTTTTTGCCTCTGAGAAGTAACAGTATAAGATGACTTCAGGAATAAAAGGTGCCATTATTTGATCTCTTCTCTACCATTTCATGCAGTTCAACTCAAGGATGGGAGGAGGTTTTCCTCATTCACCCGGCACAGATTCTTCCATCTTTGCAGCTACTCTACTGGCAACCACTTTTTTTCTGTTGTTTGAAAGACAAACCAGCTTCATGAATCACTGCAGCTAAGCAATTTGACAAAGTACGATAGGAAAAGGCCTAGTCAAACTCTTTATTGCGCAATTCCCTTGGAGATCAATTTATATTTTCCATCAGAATTCTTGGTGACATAATAAGTAACTCACAGGATGGTTTACCCAGGATGATGAAAAGAGTGAAAGGTAATTAAAGCTGCTCCTATTGAAGCTAGGATGGACTGAAATTCTTACCAGTCACTGATCAAATAAAGGTTGAAATGTTGAAATACATGGGAGAAAAGTAAAATTATTACTGTTAAACATCAATATATGCTATTTGCTCTTCAATTTGTTTCACTTAATATTACTTAATAAATCATGCCATATTCTTTCTGCGAGGATATCAAGGTGCCAAACCAAAATGGTCTACTGCCATGGTGGCGAACCTATGGTACAGGTGGCACATGGGTTCATATCTGCCAGTATGCATGCTGTCAACTACAGTGCACATGCACGCATCAGCCAGCTGATTTTTGGCCTTCCGGAGGATCATGGGAGGCAGTTTTCGCCCTCCCCAGGCTTCCCAGAAAGCATCCGGAGCCTGGGGAAAGCGAAAATGGCCTCCCCCGCCCCCTGGAAGAATTACCAAGCTCAGCTTGGAGGTGAGCAGTGCGGCTCACGTGTGTGTGTGGGGGGGGGGTTGTGCATGCATGCGTACACTCGCATTTTTGGCACCCGACAACAACAAGATTAGCCATCAGTGATCTACTGTATCTTTAAACAATGGTTTGTCCTTGTTAAATTGAGCTCTTGCTAGGCTTGGGAGAGCCAGGAAGCCATGATGCTACATAAAAATGTTTCATCTGAATCTTGAGTCCACAGGTGTCAAACTCACACCATCACATCACGGTCAAGTGATGTATTTGCAGACCTAGGGTGGGTGTGGCCTGCATGTGGCGCATCCGCCAATTTGACACTCCTGCTTTAGCCTAACAATTCTCTCTTCGACTATGCTTTAGGAAGTCACTGGCTGTTTTGCTTCAGGGCTTTTCTTGTCTCAACAGATCCAGTACCACAGAAGGTCTGGGCCATCCAAGAACAAGCCGCAAAAGTGTTATGGAAAACCCAGGCTAGCTGGAACTTTGAGGACATAATCAATATGGAAGCAAAGGTGAATGTGGACATGCTAAAGGTATGACAACCATGCATGTTTTGCAGAAAATGAATTTATGGATTTTGCCTTCATAAGATATCAGAATGGCCAGTAGCTTATGATGTCTTTAGCAAGGACCACGAACTTAAGTGTAAGTGGGTGGTAGCTAATTACAGGCTGCTGTAGAATCACTGAAACTAAAATCCTTTTCTTTTTCTTCCACATGCCTGTGCAACAGAAGGAAAGTGTTACAAGTGTATATATGCCTCCAATCCTTTGCTTTGCAATAGCAAAGGGTGATACTTCGCCTCCTAGCTTCATTTCACAACACAAAAGAACATGAATTGCAGCCAAAGGTAATTTGGAGGAAGGTGTCTGAGATTGGGCTTAAGGCATGTTTGGGAAGGCTAGGAAGCATAACAGAACGCTATTTAATCAAGACAATGGTGGAACTATTGACTTTTTCCTTTAAGAGCAATTAATTGGTAAGAGGTTACCTAGTAATGTTGAAAAATAATAATCTGGTCTCTAACAAAGTCCCAACACTGTACTCTATGTCACTTTCTCTATATTTAAAGGATGTACATTATTAATGCTTGCTGAATGTTAAATTATTCCATATAGCAAAAGAAGCAGACACCTTTATTCAATATTCAGCAAAATTTACTAGTCTTAATATGTTCCCATAGCAAACTGTAGCAAAAGAATTAATAGTAATTGGTTAAAAGTCAGCATTTAATTGGCAAAAGAACTTTAGCTGGTTGATAGTAAATCATTCTTCCTAAAAGTATAGACATTAGTTGGCTGTTATCCCCAGAAAGCAACAGCCATCTAATATATCAAATCAATAGGAACCAGTAGTGGACAATTTTATCTAATTTTGATCTTAGTTGGTTTCACTCCAACTCTTCTTCATCCAATTTCCACATCGATCTGTGATTAAACATACGCACTCAAATTTATTCATTTCTGTTAAGCTTCCCTTTTTGTGCACATTTTAACACAATTTGCCCTATTGGGAACTTTATTTTTTTTGAAATTTCTGCTTCTGCAGATATATTCCATTCATTCTTTGCTAATTGCTTGTAGATAAATGGGACTCTAAGAAGGATGTGACACCGTTCTGATGCCATGTTAGAAAGAAGGATGTGTACTTGAAAGCTTTGATCTCCACATTCTATCCAAAGCATTTTATTCTACAACCATCTTGGTTCATATATTTTATAATAGGATGGATTATTGTCTCCCTTCCCAAATATGAATGTGTTGGAAGAAATGTTCATCTGGGTTCAGTTCCAAGTGGGTAGAAAGACACTGGAAACATGGAAGCTGCTTGGAAAGATGGTTTCAATGATGGACAGGATCACATGGTTTGATTTATTTATTTATTTAAATTTATACCCCGCACCTTCTCCAAAAGGACCCAGGGATCCTGGGCAAAAGAAAAAAGCACATGGGTGTGTGTGTGAGAGAGATTCATACCCTCTGTTGGGCCCCATTTTAGAGCTTCCTGTTCCTGTGTAAGAAATTTATTCCATTGGCTGTCAGACTCCCAGGGGGTGGGGGTCTTAGTTAACTTTGTAGCTGTCTACGTCTCAGGCTTGGTTAACTCTTGCTGGGTGATGTAAACTTCCCAGGTGCCATGTGGTGAAATGGATAGAGGGCTAATCCTATCATGTCCTGAGGGCCATGTCTTAATCCCATCACCTTGGAGCTGAAGGGGGGAGGGCAGGGAGCTGCTCTGTCTTTAAAATCATGTTTCTCCTTTTCTCATCCAGGGAAATATAATATTCTGCCTTTTTAATATTTCCCAGAATATTGCATTCTTCTAGGAGGGGGGTGTAACTTCCTACAAATGTGATGTTATATATAGCAGAAAATGTATCTAAACAGTCCAGCTCTGCTTGCTCCTGTACACATCTCTTATACCCATTCTTTTTTTTTTAAAGATGAGTTTCATGGACAGTAACTACAGGAAGGTAAATGAAAGTAACCGTAAGAAACAGGGTGTAATCACACGTGCATGCCACCAAAAACATGGAAGAGGAGCAAGCAATGCTGCGTGTGACAGGTGACATAGCTCCATGTGCCACTTTGGGCACGTGTGCCATAGGTTCGCCATCATGGATATAGGGTTATTTATCACATAGGTTTTAAGCATAATGACTGTATTTAACTGAGCCATCTAGTTTTAATTAAAATTATAGTTAAACTGAATTAAACCAATCTTAATATTTATTCTTGGCTTTTTACTTTGGAAAACAGGTAATCAAATGTGGCCTTGGCCCAAAGAAAGTTATGGTCTAAAGCAGGGGTAGTCAACCTTTTTATACCTACCACCCACTTTTGTATCTGGTAGTAGTAAAATTTTCTAACTGCCCACTGGTTCCACAGTAAGGGTGATTTATAAAGTAGGGAAGTCAATTAAATTAAAAAAAAGAAAGTGCTTCAGTATTGGACAAAACCTCTACCGCCCCCCATGAAAGCTGGAACGCCCACTAATGGGCATTAGGGACCGGGTTGACTACCACTGGTCTAAAATTTCATTCCCCATCAACCAGGGATGGGATTCACCTGGTTCGGATCAGTTCGAGTGAACCAGTAGCTCCGATGATCAGCTGAGAGCAAACTGGTTTGCTCCGATGATCAGGTGGGCCCGCCTGCACACCCCTGAACTATACTGACCTATATTTCCTTTGTTTGAAGCCCAGCTGATAGGCGCAGCAGAGCAAATTGCTGTACCTCAGCTGTTTTACTCACCAGGGCTGCAGTAGAAGGTAAGTTTTTCAGCTGTTTTCAAACGCACTGCATGCTTGCGGAGCACGCTCAGTGAACCGTTTGTTACACTGGTTGAATTCTCCCACTGCAGGGGTCTGCAAAGTCGGCTCTTTTAAGACTGGTGGACTTCAACTCCTAGAGTTCCCCAGCCAGCATAGCTGGCTGGGGAATTCTGGGAGTTGAAGTTCACCAGTCTTAAAAGAGCCGACTTTGTAGACCCCTGCCCCACTGCCATCAACAGTAAGTAAAGACTATCTCATTTTACCCATTGTTAAATCTAAATGAGGTGGGTGTGTTTATTTTTCCCTATGAAAATCAATATTATGCCAAGCAAACATAATTTTTATGAATAAATTATTTCTGTTCTGATGGATGTAGTTTTAGAATGATGTCTCTCATATTGATGGAATGAGTAGCATACTTTGTGATGATGTTTCCTTGGGGAGGCTGTTATTATGTTACACACACTTCATTACCACAGTATTAGCAAGCTCATACAATAGCCAAGCATGTTACATTTCTAGTTAATTACTATATTAGAGCAAGTCATGGGCAGGAGAAAAAATAACATGCATTCCTTTTTTCCCTTAATTGCAATTAATATTGTGCATAATATAAACAGGAATAGAAAATTATAAGCAGCTTCTAATAGTCAGCAATTAATGTTTGCATCTAGGTGAACTTGTGCCCATTATTTTGCTAGCTTGAAATAATTATGCTCTCCCAATTTACTCTCAAAATGTATGGGGGCATAAAGAAGCATTTTTAAAATGACTTTTACTAATAGAGAAAACAAATTTGGGATGAACAAAACAGAACAGAATTAGCGAATTGGAAGGGACCTTGGAGGTCTTCTAGTCCAACCCTATGCTTCTAATCTAACCCTATACCAGTGATGGCTAACCTTTTTTGGCTCGCGTGCCGGGGGTGTGCAGGGGTGTCATGCGTGGGTGTGCCACACCCATAATGCTATGTGCATGACCACATGCTTTTGGCGCGCTTTTTCCACCCTCCCCAGTCTCCAGAGGCTTTCTAGGAGCCTGGGGAGAATGAAAACAGCCTCTCCTCCCCACCTCCAGGGGCCTCAGGAGCTTCCCTGAAGCCTCCAGAGGGCGAAAAATGGCCTCAAAAGAAGGCCTAAATCAGCTGGCCAGCGCACACATGCGGGCTGGAGCTGACAGGGCAACGCCTCGCGTGCCCTAAGAAATGGTTCCACGTGCCACCTGTGGCACCCGTGCCGTAGGTTCGCCATCACTGCCCTATACCATTTCAGAGAAATGGTTGTCCAATCTCTTCTTTAAAATGTTCATTATTGGAGCATTCACAACTTCTGGAGGCAAGTTGTTCCACGAATTAATTGTTCTAACTATCAGGAAATTTCTCCTTAGTTCTAGGTTGCTTCTCTCCTTGATTAGTTTCCATCCATTGCTTCTTGTCCAGGTGCTTTGGAGAATAGGCTGACTCCCACTTTTTTGTGGTAACCCCTTAGATATTGAAACATCACTATCATGTCACCCATGGGTGTGGTGTGGGAAGTAGGATGATCAATTTTTGTTCCTAAGTGACTAATTTCTGTTTCAGCCCAAGCCCTTACAGGATTCTTGTGGTTAAAATCACGAGAATAAATTCAATGTATGCATTCATGAGCTTTCAGGGAAAAGGGAAGATATGAATATTTATGTTATATAAAAAATAAATAAGTATTAAGCACAATAGCTAAGTGGAAGAAATAGATTCAAACACCATCTAAACTTTTGCAGTTTGCAATTTTGTCAAAAAATAAACTCATCGATGGATTTTACCCATAAATAGAAATTGCTAAACAACAAGAACTGGGCTATAGTACCGCCTTGACATTTTAAACAATTACCTCAGAGGTGGGTTCCTACCAGTTTGGACCAGTTCGGTCGAGTAGGTAGTAACTTGGCCTGCTGCGCCTCTGAACTGGTTCTCTCGGTGGTGCTGTAGATGCCACCATCTTGTTTTTTGCTTCTGCGCATGCACAGAAACATTTTTAGTGCTGTGCATGCGCACATAAAGCTCATTAAGTGTGTGCCTGTGCAGCACATCCCTGAGCAAACCGGCAGTAGCAGCAGCCAGAACCCAGCCCTGAATTGCCTTATCACATTGCATTAAAGTGTACCAAAACGCTTCATTGGTTTCAAAGTAATAGTGGCCATGCAAGATAGCCACCACATCTTTATCCTACCTAAGATGGCCACCACCTCCTCATCCTGTATGACTTCTAATGATCCTGAGACAACAAAGCAGAGGGCATCTACGCTTTCACCAGCGTGATAGATAAGGTCTCCGGGAGCACAATGGATCGTCTGGAATTCCACTGCGAGTGCTCTTAGGCAGCCATCGCTAGCTAGCCGAAAAGCTGGATGTTCATTAAAAACCTTCCGATTGAGATGTACACAAATATCCGCTCTCATGTCCTTGGGACATATTGAAAGGACCTGGAGGGAGAGGAAAAACATGACAATAAGTGACATTTAAACAGACAGTATGAAGGTTAACATACATACATATCTATTTTAATACATTATATTTGTGATAGTGGCAAATATCTGTAGATCGGGTGTAGAAACCAATCCACAAGCTCGGAGAATGAATCGCCATCCTCATACATTTATATTGTTTAAAGAGCTCCAAAATACTTACTTAGTCAAATCTTTTTAAGGCAAGCCTATATTACCTGAACATATTGTAAATGTATAATTTAGAGAGACTACAATAGATGATAATAATTTTTCTAAATGCTTCCGGATAAATTATTACAAAAGAAATGATGGAACCAAGAATTTGAATCATTGTGCATATATTTTGCAGAGAGTACACTTCTTCCCCATATATTCATCTATAATCAGTGTGAAACTTGTTATAATTTAGGATCTACCAAGGTTCACATTGATTTTAAATTCCCATTGTTTTCTTTTATAGTTGAATTGCTTTTATGTTGTAAGTTGCTCAGAGTACTTTGTTTTTGGTGGTGCCATACACAAGTTTTAAATGAAACAAATGAAAACATTTAACACTTACTTGAATTCCGCAGGACTAATTTTCATATAACACATACAGTAAATATTTGGATAAATAACTCTCTATTCCCTAAATCTCCCAAGCCGTTTGTTTTTTTAATTATTTTCTTTCTTTCTTTCTTGTAAAATGGATTTATTTTAAAGAATGGTTTCAGAGAAAATTGCAATTAATCAAGAGCAGATTAGTAGCACCAAAACAATCTAAGAGTTGATTAAAAAACAGAAGCAGCACAAGTAGGCTCTTAAAGGAATGCCTGAAAAGCAGTGTTTCAATTATTAATAGAAATAGAATAGAATCTACAACTTAATTTATTCACCGATCCTAGGAGTTGGGACAGACACAGGAGTTGGGACAGACACCCTCTGATATCTCAGAGGGTGCCACAAAGAAGAGGGAGTCAAACTTTTCTCCAAGACACCTGGGGGCAGGACAAGGAGCAATGGGTGGAAACTAACCAAGGAGAGAAGCAACTTAGAACTAAGGAGAAATTTCCTAACAGTAAGAACAATTAACCTCTGGAACAGCTTGCCTCCAGCAGTTGTGAATGCCCCAACCCTGGAAGTCTTTAAAAAGATGTTAGACAGCCATTTGTCTGAAATGGTATAAGATTCCTGCCCATGCAGGGGGTTGGACTAGAAGACCTACAAGGTCCCTTCCAACTCTGCTATTGTATTGTAACAGAAAGAAACAATTGTCGAGTAGTAGCCAGAAGCTGCTTTGAGGGTTCTTCTTTCTTACATCTATGATCCTCCTTTGCCTATTGTACTTTTCATTGTAAACCCGCCCCTTACTGACATCACTCTGCAGATGTAACATTTTTTCTTCTTCCTCCAGATGGTTAGGTGCCGTCATATTGGGCTTGGCTCCTTGTGGCTTAATAGCTAAATGCTGTGTTAAATGTTAAAATTCACTTCTGCAAATAACCACACTTAATTCCTGACATAAGGAAGCCAATGTCATTTGAGTGAAATTGGCAAGAGTGGGGATTATCTAGAGTGGAGGTCTTCAAACTTGGCAACTTTAAGACTTGTGGACTCCAACCCCCAGAATTCTCCAGTCAGCTGGCTGGAGAATTCTGGGAGTTGAAGTCCACAAGTCTTAAAGTTGCCAAGTTTGGGGACCCCTGTTCTAGAGCCCTCCTATGGTAAGTAGTCCTAAAAACTTAACGCTTACACTAGGCTTTAATATAAACCTAAAATATAGGGTTATAGTAGTATTTTTTTAAAAAAAACATTCTACCTTTTGAAACATCTATGGCTTCTTCCCTCAGAAGGAACCACACAATGTCAGTGGACTGCAAGGAATTCTGGGAAAAATCTGGGTTTCTAGTGTTCTGTGTCAATGAAGAGAATGACCTAGAATAATCCTCCACTCTTCCTACTTTTAAAGAAGATTGAGCAATTGTAGACTAATGAATTAATTTCTCTTTAAGCAAATGTAGCTACTTCAGTGAAGAACTTCATCATGGACATGAAGTTTTATTTCATGTCTTATTTCCTTTAGAATAGGTGTGTCAAATTCGATTTCATTGAGGGCCACATCAGGATTGTGTTTGATCTGGAGGGGGGGCAGAGTGTCATCACTTGTGTTGGGGGCACCTGGGGTGGCCTGAATGCTCTGCCAGAGAATACGGGCTCCCAAGCTCCATTCGGGTGCAACAACCTCCTGCAACCCTCTGCCAGAGAAAGTTCTGTTTTCACTGGCAGGGACACCATGGGCCAGTCCTTCACTGTTTCCAGGGCCAGGTCCAAGCACCCTGCAGGCCAGATCCGGCCCCCAGGCCTTGAGTTTGACACCCCTGCTTTAGAATTTCATTAACAGAGTGGTGAATGTGGACTCTGACAGACTGAATTTTTTGAGGACTACCGAATTATCTCTACCCATAGATCACAGAATTATAGGAATGTGCCTCCATTTTAAAGCCATGTGCTCTTAAAATAACTAATCAAAATCTGGTACAAACAATCCAGAGCAGAAACTTTTGAAAACTAGGGGCTATTCACTAGGGACAATAAGAATCTTCGACATAATTGATTCATTGCCAAACTGCTCTTATTAATAAATATGTTTTTTCAGAAAACACTTTACTGTTAAATTTCATAATTAAAATAACAATTTATTTACTTTTCATGGGGGGGGGGGAAACTCTTGAGTTAATTCTAGATCTACTTACTTTGAGGCAGTTCCCCTCAGTCTGGTTTATTGACTTTGAATTCAAGTTAATGCTTTTAGGATTATACCATGAAATATTACAAAATGGAACCTGTACCCTAAACAGCTCTTACAATCATGTTCTCAGAAAGTGGACGGGCATGTTGTCAGGGAAAGAGGAATAAAGACTTCTCTGGTGCATTGATATAATTTCAAACAGTATTGCTTTTTGTAGACACAATAGTGACACTTTCATCACGTTCTCCAGCAGTTTAGAAAGGTGAGAGTACATTGTGTAGGCAAAGAGCCAGCTCATCCATCAGAAGGAATTCAATAATTAACAGAAGCTCTTTTCCAAAAGTTTCTAGTCAAGCCACATTCAACTGAATATAAGCCGAAAGGGACAAACAGAGAAAGTTCTCTCTCAACTGTAGAACAATGATCTCTTCACAAGATGTGGAATTGGTGTTGTTTTTAATATATCTTTAAAATAGAAATGAAATCTCAGCTGGAGAAGTAAATTTATTATATAGTCTGTGGAAGTAAATTTTCGAAAGGCAAGGAAAGGAACTTGGGCTCTTCCCCACTTATAGTAAAGTAACATATAGGTAAAGGTAAAGGTTCCCCTCACATATATGTGCTAGTCGTTCTCAACTCTAGGGGGCGATGCTCATCTCTGTTTCTAAGCTGAAGAGCCAGTGCTGTCTGAAGACGTCTCCATGGTCATGTGGCCGGCATGACTAAATACCAAAGGCTCACAGAACACTGTTACCTTTCCACCAAAGTTGGTTCCTATTTTTCTACTTGCATTTTTACATGCTTTCAAATTGCTAGGTTGGCAGAAGCTGGGACAAATAACGGGAGCTCACTCCTTTATGTGGTGCTAGGGATTTGAACCACTCAACTGCTGACCTTTCTGATCGACAAGCTCAGCCACTTAGCCACTGAGCCACCACGTCCCTTCAGGGCATACAGTAGGAAGTAAATCAATCTTATGTAAGTCTGCTTAGAACTAAATTAACTATAATCATATCTAGAGCGGCATCCAACAAAGAAATGGTTATAATATATAGAAAAATAGTTGTAAGTTCTAAAATTCGTCAGTTTCCATTCCAAATCTGCTTTCGGACTGCTTGGTTGGCAGAAGCTGGGACAAGTAAGAGGAACTCACTTCATTATGTGGCTCTAGGGATTTGAACCACCAAACTGCCGACCTTTCTGATCGACAAGCTCAGTGTCTTAGCCACTGAGCCACCACATCCCTTATATAGGACAATATATAATAGGACAGTGTAACAATTAGCCTGGTATTATGTCACATCAAATTTCTGCTGGAGCAGAAAACCTGGGGTGAATATAGCCACCATGGGACAGATCTATTTCCAATTTGTATGTTTTCTCATTTTTGAAACTTCATTAATTCTGTTCCATTTCTGCACATTTTAATAGGTAATGACCATTTGCACCCTAATCCTAACATATTTTTTCCCAATTATACCATATGTATACATTTTTCGTAAGCATGCAACCTTCTCCATTGTCAATTCTTGGATTTGAAATGGCCTGCTGAAGTTATGAATGGAGTCTTGCTTAGTTTTGACTTCAGTGAATAATTTCATTTTACACTTCTCTGAAAAATTTAGATTTTGACTTCACAATTCTATGATGTGGGATAGGAATTGATGTCTGACATGGATGCATGCTTTTTTCTGTTCTTGCACAAGAAGCTGGCAATAGAGTTGTTAAATAAGAAGGAAGACGCGGGTAGGATAGAAAAATACAGTGTTCTGTAGTGGCGAAAATCTTGGAAGACTCATATTTTAGTCCAACCTCACCATGAAAAAGTCCTGGGACAAGAGTGTGCAAATCAACACCTCTGCGCTTTATAGCGGGGTCCCCAACCTTTGCAACTTTAAGTCTGAAGGACTTCAGCTTTGCTGGCTGGAGAATTCTGGGAGCTGAAGTCCTTCAGACTTAAAGTTGCAAAGGTTGGGGACCCCTGCTTTATAGAGCTCTTGTTGTGGGTAAAGTAAGGGAGTTCTATAACTGCCCCTTTCAACAGGGAGGCAGAGCAAGCAGAGGAAAAGAAGACTAAGAGGCAGAATGCAGGAAGGATGGTTTTTCAATCTCCAAAAGTCATTTCCAAAATTGTCATTTGCACATTACCAAAGGGAAACAACAGTGGCAAAGATTTCCATTAGAATGCACATTTGAATTAATCTATAAATTCAAATTACGGTTTAATTTGAAATATAATGCACATTATTACAGTAGAGCAGGCTCTGTTCGTGTCAATGAACTGACTGCTGTTCTAACTCTTGACAGATAATTTAAAAGGCTCTGCTGTCTATTCCAGGTATATACGTTCGAAAATGAATTTGGACTAGACAGCCCTGCAAATAAAGAATGACTTCAAACAGAAGTTCTGTTAATTAGTGTTTGGCTTGTCAGTTAGGTATCACAAGACAATAGTAGGGCTCACTTTGCCCATTTTGGGGACAGAGTTCAATCTATCCAAATTTCATTCAGATTTTAAATTATTATTTTTTTAAAAACAAGCAAACGATTACACTTGAGGATGGACAGAAGTTGCAGTGTATTATCTTTAAACATGATAAAAAAATATCCCTTATTTTGTATGTTTCTGAAGAGCAGAGGCACTTTTTTGAAATCAGTTTCTGATTTCTGTATAATCATCTCATTTGGTAATATGTTTAAAGTAAGAGCAGTAACAATTTGCAGATTTCCTTCCTGCCTTTGATTAAGTTGCAGTGAAATCCCCAGACTTGCTCCCTCTTGAACCCAGACAAAAATGGTTTTAATCTCTACACTCAACATTTGCTTACAGCAGCTCTCAAAATCAAAAGGCCAGCTAGCATTCCTTTCTCTTCCTCCTACTGACATTTCAACCTTGCATACTGCATGGAAGCTAAAAGGGAGTTGTCAATCCTCTTTAAAGTTCGCAAACAGCTTTTTCCTTCTTAATTTTGAGTTTTCTTTCCAAGCCACCATTGACAAGAAGGTGTTTCAAATTAATCTCAGCAAATTCTGCTTCAATCCTCAATCAGTCTTGGAGATATATAGCAAGACAGAGCACAGAAACTAAGATTGACATTGGTTTTGAATGTATGCCTTGCAGTGTTGTTTGAATTGATCTGTTCTGTTTCTCTCTCCAGTGGTTTCATGTCTATACAAGGCTGGAATTGCTATGAAACTAATTAGTTACTGGATAAATGTTATCCAATGTCCACCCCAATGTATTAAGCATGCTGTCCCATAATTTTTTCCTCCATGGGAACCTATTTCACCTCTAAAAGTCAAGGAAGCTTCCATGTTCACTTCTCAAAGCTAGGTAATGGGTACTATTCAAAGATCAGTTATAATTGATTACCATCTTTAAAGCACTCCATGGCACGAGGCCTAGTTATCTGCGGGATCGTATCCTACCCCATACATCCCTTCGGCAGATTCGCTCCCACAGAGAGGGATTTCTCCAGGTGTCGTCCACTAGGCAGTGCCAGCGGGTGACACCCAGGGGAAGGGCCTTCTCTGTGGCGGGCCCAACCCTCTGGAACGACCTACCCCCCGAACTCAGAACTATCACGGACCTCCGCTCCTTCCGCCAAAACTTAAAGACGTACTTCTTCCATCTTGCCGGCCTGGCCTAATCCATACTATCAAGCTTGTAGACTGAATGCTAAATTATTTTAATCTGGATTTTAAGGGGTAGAGTTTTTAGGATTTTTAGCACAGGGTTATTGGTATTTAATTGTTTTTTACTATTTATTGTTGCTATGTTTTATATTTTCCTATTTTAATTTCCTGTGCACTGCCCCGAGTCCCTTCGGGGAGAGTGGCGCGGTATATAAATTTAATAAAATAAAAATAAATAAAAATAAATAATTTCTACTTAAAAAGGCTGTTGTGTAATAATTTGGTGCATAAACATTGTTTTGCACTCAGAGGGGGTAGAGATTAAAAAAAAGAGCAGAACTAAATTCAGATGGAGAAGTTTTGAACTTTTGTATCTTTCAGATTCTGTTTCCCCCCCACCCAATCTTTCACATTAGTTGGTGACTTTTTTTAAAAAAAACTATAAGAAAATTCCTGTTTTTTCAGATACATTATTTCTCTCGTGCATATATTGCATGCATTTTGATCCAATCATCTTTGTAAATTATTCTTCCTTATTCAATTATGTGTTATATATTTTTTCATTATTATCTTCCTTTTTCTACTTCTTTTCCCTAATAGACATGATTGCCGTTTACCGAACATTACAAAAATGAATATTTGTTTGCACAGTATGGGTTTTGCTTTATCTCTGCTGGTCTCCCTTATATTTATTCCTCAAATCTGTTCTTCAGAAGCAAGTGGGAATTCATAAGTAGCTGTAAGGGGCAGGGTTAAAATTAAAAACCAAATAATTGTTGGTGTCCTCTTCAGAGCATAGATTAGATGTAATCCTTTTTATTCATTCTGTTTAGGATAGCACTACAAAATTCTGAGATACATATATGCTGAAGGCATATGAATATTGAGTTCTGCTATTAATTTTCTCTTGATCTTCATATGATTATGTTATCACTGTATCAATTTTATCAATCAAGTGTAATATACTAACCGATATGTTAAAATCAATACCTCCCAGTTAGTACCTATATTCTTCTATCTCTGTATGATTGAAACAGTTCAGATAAAGAAGTGCAGTACACAGCTAAAATCATAGACATTCTACTGTTCAACTAGTGTGTGTGTGTGTGTGTGTGTTTCTCAATTTATGAAGATTGGGATTGGAATGTCCATCATAAGTCATCATGGTCATAAACTGAGGCAGATCACATTTTACAATGATATTTACGATGGTCATTTAAGTGAATCACTGCAGTTGTTAAGTGAACATTGTGGTTGTAAGTGTGAACCTATTCTTCTGAATGGCCATTTTTTGTGATGACAACAAAAAGGTCACAAATTTGACTGCAGGACATTGCAACCGTAAATGTGAGTCAGTTGCCAAGCACCAAAAATGGAAATAATGTGACCTTAGTGGTGATAGTTGAATAGTCATAAGTGGAAGGACCAATCATAAGTGCAAAGACTGGAGTTTTTTCAGCACCAATCACTAATCAAATGGTTGTAAGTCAAAGACTACCTGTAATTTAAGTTGATTACATATCTTCTTCTTCTTAATTTTACAGAGGACAATCCTCTATTTAGAGTTGTTAAATGAAACTCTCTGTTTAAAAATATTCTGTTTTTTAATAAATCAGTTTTAAATAGGGGACACCTAAGTGGGGAAAGATCAGAAGCCTTGCAATACCTGGATAGCTGAATGAAGAGGCATGTAAAGCAACTAGCTGCAATTTCCAAATTATTAAATTACTGAGATATATACTGAGGTATCCTGTATTTCTGTCTAAATTAGGGTAACTGTAAGTGTTGTTCTTGTTCTGACAATGCCAATGATGATGATCATTATCATGAATCAATCAACCTCCGGATGAAAGCCTCCAGGGAGTATTGTTAGGGTCAGATTTTTCTTCTTCTTCCCAGCCTAAGGCTAAGAGATAGCCACCCAAATAATTTCTGTGCTAAGAGAAGGATAGCTCCTATCTCTCATCTCTCCGCTCATAGTCCAGGACCTTGTCTACTATCCCATGCTGGCTCTCAGATAGAGAGAGACAGAGATAGACAGATGTCAATTCATATTTTCTTCTATTCTCTTTGTTTGATGATGCAGAAGTAACTCTTATAAATATGTGGCATTCAGAGGGGGAAAAACTAGGAACAATCCATGGGGTGGGGGAATCACTTCTTTGCTTCTTCATCTATGTTCCTCTTGAGATTGAGAAAGAAAGCTTCTTATCCCTGAGGAAATGAATCCAATATTGTTTTCCCTTTCCTTCAGCATTTTCTAAACCCAGACAGGCAATCTAAGATAAGTGGCTGGAATAGTTGAGAAACACCCAAAGAGAGTAGGGACAATAGAAAGTGAAAAGGAAAAGTGGACAGCAATAACAACCTACATAAAGAGATGCTGTAGTTAGGGTGGGGCATAGCTGACAAAAGTCTGTTAAAATGTTTATTATTATTGTGTGGTTAATCTTTGGTGAGATTCGCAGCCTTTGGGGCTGGTTGGTAGCTCAACAGCTCAAGTCCTAACCAAGGACCTAGGAACTGTCAAGGTAACGTTGGAGAATATAAGCTGTTCCAAGCAGGGTGGCCCTTTGTAGAGTCAGAATGCTCAAGACTGGCAAACCTAGAACCTCCACATAGCAAGGCAGTCCCCTAGGTATTGCTCCAAGGGCTTATTATTATTATTATTATTATTAGTAGTAGTAGTAGTAGTAGTAGTAGTAGTAGTAGCAGCAGCAGCAGCAGCAGCAGTAGTCATAGTAGTAGGATTCTAAGCATACATAATACATTGTATTATTTTAATACAATGCTACTTGTAGAGTATTGACTAAAGATTATTAATCTTTTAATGTTTAGGTACTTTACCCTAGCGGTCACCCACTGGTAGTCTGCAGATTACTGGTGGTCCACAAGGAAATTTTGATGGTTTTTAGAAAAATTATTTCCATTTTTTATATTATATTAAATACTATTTATCTTTTTAAAAAATCATATTAGTGGTCCATGGGATTTAAAATTATGAATTTAGTGGTCCCTGAGATCCAAAAGGTTGGTGACCTCTGGCTTAGACCATTAAAGGAAACACACATTCTGGTAGAGAACAGTTCCCTGAGGATGGACTCCAGCATGAATCGAAAGCTGGGAAGATTTAAAACTCTGGTCCCAGTGACTGAACCAGATAGGATCCTGCAAAATTATCCTGGAACACTTATATTTGTCTTCATTCATTAAAGGAAATGTTTGAAATGTTCAAAATATTATTTTCTTTGTTTGATTGTTTCAGGGGGCTAAGAAAATTCTAAGAAATCAATTAAGGGTGACTAGTAAGAAAACAAACTGTACAATTAAGACCACACACAAATCCTTCTAAGGCTTTGGTCTTGCAGACTTCTTTCATTTTATGAAACTGGCTGCCTTAAAAGCAAGGCTATAAAAAGAGCCATTTCTCTTTTGGTATGTGGTTTAGGCATGACCTCAAGCAAACAAAACTCTTCTAAAAAGTATTGGTTCTTGTTAAAAGAATTGTGGTTTCTCATTTGGAAAAAAAATAGACCTTTTACATTGATATAAGTCTGTGGGACCAGAATGCAAGTGCTATAAAGTAGTTGGGACTGCTGAGTTTAATAGAAACATTTTGTGTTTACAAGGAGACAGGCTCTTTTTTGAAATTATAGTTGCACTAATTTAAGGAAAAATCCATTCCTAAATATTATGGTTTTCTAATTGTTTCCTTGGCAATGAGAGTTTGGAAAGGATAGGACATAGATTTCATTTAATTTTTAATAGTTTTTATATACAGCTTCAATTTTTTGCTAGAGTTGCCTCTTCCCAAACTATACAAGAATAGCAAGACATATTGCGATCCATATTGTCATATGGTTAGGAAAATAAAACAATATACAATGGAAAGAAGGAAGACTTGTCGAAAAAATACATACTTAGAACCAATAATGGACAAAAAAAAAACATTAGAGGGAAAACTGCTTCCCAATGTCTGCAGATTCAAAAATGTATGAACAAAAATGCATACATTGGCACTGCAGAAGGACACTGATACAAATATTATGAAGATCTTTGATTATCAAATTCATAAACTGATGAAAAATCTGAACTGAACAAAATGTTTACATAGTAAATGAGACATACGAAATGGAATTGACAGGTTTGTCCATCCCTTAGGTTAAACGATGGAAGAATCTGATCTCTGCCTGGGAAGACACTCAGTGCCAATTACAGTAAAGCTAAATGGACAATAGTGAAGCCTGATTTAAGGTCATGTCTAATGCTGCTCATATTATTTTTTCTATATTCCATCCCCATCCTGGAGGCAATAACATCAGATCTATGGCTGCACTAAAATAAATTGCTTACCATGTAACAAAGGGATGATCCACACAATCAACTTTCCCATGTTCCAATACAGGCCACTGATAATTTCTTAAAGATAGTAAAGCATAACACTGTATTTCATCACATGCATCCCAAAAGGAAGACAAATAATTTTCTACTAAAAAAAAAGACTTTTTCACATTGCAACCTCAAGTTGCTTATCTCTCATGGCAAATGAAGCCTCCTTTAAAAAAAACCAAAAACCTCTTTCTAGGATTTTATCTCATTCTTCTACTTTGGCCATAAGGAAAGAATAGATCTGTCTTTTCTTTTTCTCTTTTTTAAAAAAGCCACATGAAAGCTCTAATGTTGTCCTTCCTTTCTTCCAACCATCATCCATCCATCCATTGAAATCCATCAAGGGAGGACTATGGAAAAGCGGTTCAATCAGATAATCATTAAAGGTAAGCTGTTCCATACATCCTTTCTCTCTGGACCTTTCCATCACTATAACCCAACTGTAGTCAAGAAGCACGCAGACTATTTTTTTTTTAACCAGCTACCTTAATTGTTACTCTCATTTGAGCACACAGAATTCTTAGTTATCTGTGTTATGACTTATTTTTCCATAGTTAGAGATGTTGCCTATTAATATTTCACTTGCTGTCAAGCGTGCTTCTATTTTATTTTATTTATTTATTTATTTTAATCGCGTTTGTATACCGCCCTATCTCCCCAAAGGGACTCAGGGTGGTGCACAGAAAGGATAAACAAGGCAGTACACAGAGTGACAATATAAAAGAAGTTAAAAATAGATTAAATATAGTGGGTCTGTGCTAAAAATTATGATGAAAAGCAATTAAAATTATTATAATCAAACTATGTCACTAAAAAACTATGCCAGGCCAGCCACATGGAATAGATGTGTTTTTAGTGTCCAGTGGAAGAGGCGTAGGTCCGTGATGGTGCGAAGGTCGGGGGGCAGGTCGTTCCAGAGGGCAGGGCCGGCCACAGAAAAGGCGACCCCCAGGGGGAGAGCTGGCATTGTCCAGCAGACAGCACCCTGAGGAGGCCCTCTCTGTGGGAGCGGACAGGTTGAAGGGAGGTATGTGGTAGGAGGCGGTCCCGCAGGTAACCAGGTCCCGTGCCATGGAGCGCTTTGAAGATGGTTACTAGCACCTTGAAGCGCACCCGGAAGGCCACAGGCAGCCAGTGCAGCTTGCGCAGGAGAGGTGTTACATGGGAGTATTTTGAAACTCCCATAATCCCCCGCGCGGCCGCATTCTGTACTAGCTGGAGCCTCCGGGTATACCTCAAGAGGAGCCCCATGTAGAGAGCGTTACAGTAGTAATTAGTAGTAATTAAAGTTAAGAAATTCATAGCCAACTTCAGTGAAGTTCTTCACTGAATGAAGAATATGGTAAACATTCTTAATAGCCATTTAAGAAATGCTATTTGAAGAGCGTGTTCGGCCACTTCGCCAGTTTTTGGTGAACTACTTCAGGCATTTTAATGTGTTTTGATTTTATTATTTATATATTTATATCTCACCTTTATTATTATTTTGCAAATAACCTTTATTATTTATTATTTTACAGATAACTCAAAGCAGCAAACATATCCAATACACCTACCTCCTCCTATCTCCTGTATAACCACAACCCTGTGAGGTGAGCTAAGCTAAAGAGAGTGCTGCTGGTGCAAGATCACTAAACTGACTTTCATAGTTAGGGCAAGACTTGAACTCACAACCTCCTATCTTCTAACTGGTACCTTAATCACTAGACCAAACTGGTTCTTAAGATAGGGTTGGATTTATTTTTTTTAAAAACCCTTAAATTCACCACATTCAAGATACGGGTGTCTGAAAACGGACATGTCTTTGCAGTTGAACTTTTCAAATTAATTGTGGTTTCCAAATAAATTTTTAGATGGAAATGCAGATTGACTGCTGTCTTGGATCTTCCATGAAGCTTATTGGAGGATATTTCGCCTTCTACTATTTCTTAGCCTAGCTTTCCATGCTGGTTTGGTGTAAAAATGATTTACTTTGAGGCAAGATGGGAAATGTATGCACCTATGAATGGCCTTCTTAAGGTTTTATTTAATGATGATTAAATGATGTTATTTCAATGTAGTATTTAGGTCTATGTCTGGATTGTTCTGGATAGGATCAAAATGTTAAAATAAATAGAAAAGAATAAACATTGGCAGCATCATTAGAAAATAGATGTGATATCTACGAGAAGTTATTGACTAGATCAGTGGTAGTCAACCTGGTCCCTACCACCCACTAGTGAGCGTTCCAGCTTTCATGGTGGGCGGTAGGGGTTTTGTCCGATGCTGAAGCACTTTCCTTTTTAAAATTTAATTGACTTCCCTACTTTATAAATCCCCATTACTGTGGAACCGGTGGCTGGTTAGAAAATTTTACTACTAACAGAGATACAAAAATGGGCGGTAGGTATAAAAAGGTTGACTACACCTGGGCTAGATGAACATCTGTTAACTACCATATTCCCTGAGAAACTCAAGAAGAAAAACAGAGAAGACTTGTGACATAACAAAAATGTATCCATTACTCTCAGTTTTTAACTTTTCACATCTCCAATTTATTCTACTCATTTTTATCCGCCTGCAGCTATTTAATCTGTGCTTGCCTAATATAGAATATACATATTTATTGCAACCAATTTTTCATAATAGTTTTCCATATTTTCCAGACATTGCACGCACACACACACCCCTCTTTATTTTATAAAACAATGCAGAGCAAATAAACTTCAAGCATCTGATAGTAGAAAACCATATCATAGGAACTTAAGTAAAAAGATGAGGCAGAAAGCTCAGATGCAAACCTCTGAGAAGTTCAGATATGAAATGATAATTTCATTTCAGTAAGTTAACTGAACTAAGAACTGCAAAATTGTTCAAGTAACGATAAAATTGTTCTTATAGCTACTACAAAAAGTGACCAACAGTTATGGTCACCAATTATGTAAGGAGCTTCCTCGGATGGCCTAAGAACTATAAAAGACTCAGCCTCCATGATTTTTCTCCAAGATTTAAGTGGTCATCAACAACAGTATGAAGAGCTATTCAAACAGAGGTCTTTCACACTGTCTGTGATCTTTGCTTTTTACTTTTAAGTAAAGATTCCCAAGATAGGAACTCAGGAATGTATTCCTTTCTACTGATTTAGCTGAACCGCCATAAAACAATAATTTTATTTCTGGTAATTGGAGAATCCAGTAAAAAAATCCAGGAATTGTAGTTGAAGACATTATGTCTTATCTAAGAAATCTTCTTAAATTGCTTTGATTACAGCATCTAACTAAACCGTTCATTGTAAAATAATAGATTTTCCAGGTCTTGTAACTCATGACTAAGTATGATTAGTCATGAGGTACAAGATCTGACTAAGTAAGCTTGAGTTAAATTGAGAAACAATAGAGAATGAAAGATTAATTTACCACCCCATGTATTCATACCTAAATCCAAATGACTATTTCTCTTTTACACATACACACACAATCGCACACACAATACATTGCTGCAATTATTTGCAAAAAGGTATTAGAAAGCTGTTTGTTTTGTGTAGTATTCCATTTTCCATGATAGAATCACAGATGTGGAAAATGATTTATGATACGATTCACAAGATATACTGTACTAAAACCAAAGAATCAAGCATAGACTCTATATTAAATAGTTATTCTGTATTTATTTATCAAACTAAAAAGCAATAGCTTTTATCAAACTAAAAAGCAAAAACAGTCTTGGACAGAACTCTTTTTCTCTTTTACAGGGTTCAAAGATTGAGTCCCCTATCTCAGGGGTCTCCAACCTTTGCAACTGTAAGTCTGAAGGACTTCAGCTCCCAGAATTCTCCAGCCAGCAAAGCTGGCTGGAGAAGTCTGGGAGCTGAAGTCCTTCAGACTTAAAGTTGCAAAGGTTGGAGACCCCTGCCCTATCTCATTGCTTATCTCATTTTTTGGAGTGTAACTGTTGGTGTTTTAAACAAAACTTGAATGTAGCATTTGGCTCAGAACAGTTTGCTCACTTCTGATTTAGAGAAACCCTAAAGCTATAATCATTTCTTCATAAAGTTTGATTTGTTTCCTTATGGATACCAACATAAGGAACTTCGGGGAGAGGGAGCGATCTACAAATTAAATTTATTATTATTAACATGTAACTATTTTAAGAAGATCTACCTTTTATTGGCCAACAGTTGTTTTCAAACTCTCACATTTCTGATTATCATTTTTCTGTCACCATAGGAACTCTATTGCAAAAAGTTTAAATATAGATTTTTTTTCTTCTATTTAAGGCACATGTGATTGCTCCCTAATCCTTTTATTATTTGAATTGTAAAGAATGGAATTAAATTTCTAATAACTGAGCAATGCGCTGCTGAAATGTATTATCTGAAGCAGCATTGGATAATACTGTAATGTAATGAATTTCACTGTAAAGAATGAGCTTACTTTTGAAATACAGATTGGTTGTGAAGGTAGCAGGACTTGTTTTCATGGCTCACCGAAATAAATTCCAGCTAAATATTGCATTGCATTACTTTTCCTATGCAGCTATGGAGAAAGAATAAGCATGCAATTATATTTGCTTCATGCAATGACTTTGGGATGGCATAGTGAATGAATGGAAATGCCACACAGATTGCATACTATATGAGTTTACAAAAAAACACAACACACACACCATGAGCAAACAGCCAAAAGCATCACATATCTATTGCCAATAATTGAGATAGAATGCTTGAAGGAAAAGTTGTGCAAAAGAATTTTATAACAAAGAAGTTATGGAAAAGGCTAAAGAAATAAATATTTTGTAATATTCATCCCACACTTCATCTCTCCATGTTCCCGGGAAATTTTGAAAGAAAATTGTAGTCTGTAACTCTATTTGATTGATGGCATTGAGTACCTGATACCAGTAGTGTGAATCAATTTCTTTTTTTAATTTTTATTCTCTTACATATAGTTACAAGTATACATTCACATAGTTATTATTCTTTATCCCTTTTACACATTTGTTTTTCCATATAAAAGGTTAAAATATACATTGTGGGTTGCTTTGCTTACCATTCCATACAGCTATTTAGTATTATCACCACCCTAATTTTCCTTTTCTTTTCACCCTCCCTCCCTTCTCTACTTCCTTCCTTCCTCCTCTCCTTTCCCTTTCCTTCTTCCCTTGCCTCTCCCCTACTCCTCTCTTCCTCTTCCCTCTCCTACCCTCTCTCCTTCTCTTTCTATCCCTTCCCTCCTTCCTCTCCTTTCCTCCTTCTTCCTTCTCGCCCCTTGTATGAATCAATTTCCTGATGGAAGAACTTGGGAATCAAAGATGAAAAACCAGAGCAAGTTTGTACAAAGCAGCCATATGACGGCAGAATCAGCTTCAGGGTAAAAGCAAAGTGCTAAAGGTGACATCTTAGTGTTTGTGAAAAGCAATAGCAATAGCACTTAGACTTATAGACCACTTCACAGTGCTTTTGCAGCCCACCTCATTTTACCCACCTCGGAAAGAGGGAAGGCTGAATTAACCTTGAGCCTGGTGAGATTCAAACTGCCAATTTGCAGGCAGACGGCAGTCAGCAGAAGTAGCCTGCAGTACTGCACTCTAACCACTGTGCCACCACAGCTCTTGAATGTTGATGTAAGGCTACTTATTCTTGTCTACATTTTTACCTTGAGACAAATATGCAGAAGATACCTGAAGGGCCAAAGAAGTGGTTAAAACAAGGCAGGGCGGCTGCTCCCAGTATGTATTGTACAGGTGTCACTCTCTACCACTTTGCTTCATGAATCTGGTCTGCTTGTATGAGTCAATCAAACCATCTTCAAATCGCATCACCCATGAGCAGCAAACCCGTAAGAATTCAATACTATTTTAAATGTCTTGTATTGCTTCTAAACTCTATTTTTATATTTCAGCCCCTTGTTTTTGAGTCATGCATTCACCATAATAAAAAGATTTCAAGAATAGAAATGAAAATTGCATGTTTACACCATTCCCTTTGTGTTTAGTCTATTATCTAATGTTCAAATGTTCTACCCCTGGAGTTTCACTCACACATTCGTACCTTCTCTGTATCGATCCCTTTAGACATTGACCATGTGGAGACAATATAATCCATGACACGTTCACTAAGGCCTTTGGGGACTTGGTATAACTTTAAGAAATCCCTCACATTGTTCAACATCTCATGGTAGCGATTGGTGTTGGCGTACATTTGTTGGAAAATTGTAGTGACGTTTCCAAAAATAGTTGCATAAAGAAGAGCTGGAAGAGATCCAAAAGAGTAATTAAAAACCAGCAAAGAGACACAAACTGCCAGCAGTTTAATCAATGCTAAAGCTTCCTTCATTGTTTCATCGAATATTTTGGTTGCAGTCAATTTGATGCTCGGCTGAGCTAGGAAAATATATTAATGGCAATTCTGGAGCAAGATGCAAGTGGAGATAGTAGATTAAGAAAACACACGAGGATAGCTATTTAGAGTGCCACATTTGCAACAGAGCCATCAGATATTCTATAGCTCTCAGATCCTGACAGATAGAACGAGACCTAAAAGATAGAACTTGGCAGGCCAAGGACTTAGGTCTGATAGGCTAAGACAGAAATAAAAGATGTTCAGATCAATAGGAGAACATAATGGGGCTTACTCATTCAGTGGTAGAAACAGATAAACATGGTAAAGCAGAATAAATGACACAATTTCTCAGTCCAAATTGAGCTTCCCGCCATTCACACTGGCTTTCCATTCTGAGGTGATGTTTCATTTTCTGGAACTTCAGGTCAGAGGAAGAGTTATTTTGACATCCCTGGGGAATTGGGGAAATCTTTCTGGTTTATTTAATATTATTGTTCCTTCTCACCTCCACCCTCTCCCTGTCATACAGGAAGATATAGTGAATAATTTACTATAAATATTTTGCCACTGCAGTGATCTTATATGTATTACAAGTAAATGGTATGAAAATAATATCTGAATGTAACCATGAATGTAATGTTTGAAGGTACATATTAAACTAGCTTACACATCTATGATCTCTCCTTGAAATAATGACATTGTTTAATTGAATGGATTGTTATATTTCTAACAATGTAAAAAGAATATTGTTATCATTTCAGGTGAGGAAGTTGCTCATTGATTCAGAGGTCCCTGTCATCAGGGTTTCAGATAGGCATCAAGTTATGACTGGTCACTTAACAATCATTTAAGTTATGGCAGACTTCCACAAAAGATACTTATGGTTTGAATTCAAAGTTCCAACAGCTGGCCCCCTCCTAATGGTCATGTGACTGCATTTGGGCACTGTGCAACTAGCTCACATTTGCAGCCAATTGCAGCATCCCGCAATCAGATGACCAAGAGCTGGGGTGGTGCAGTGGTTAGAATGCAGCTATTTCTGCTGATTGCTGGCTGCCAGCAGTTTGGCAGTTTGAGTCTCACCAGCTCAAGGTTGACTCAAATTTCCACTCTTCTGAGGTTGGTAAAATGTTGTTGGGGGCAATATGCTGACTCTGTAAACTGCTTAGAGAGGGCTGGAAAGCACTTAGTGGTAAGTGAGTCTATGTGCTTTTGCTATTTACATTTTTTGCCTGAAACTAGCTTTTATTTCTAGTTTCTGGCAAAAAAAATCCCAACCCATAGTGAACAATGGGTTCACTTAACAAATGCAGAATTCACTTAACAAAACACAGCATTTGCTATGCAACCACTAAGTTCACTTAATGACTGCTGAAAAAAGGTTGTAAAATTGAGTGTGATCACATGATGACTTGCTCATGACCTCCATGAGTTGTGGTGGCACAGTGGTTAGAGGGCAGTACTGCAGGCTACTTCTGCTGACTGCCAGCTGACTGCAATTTGGCAGATCGAATCTCAACAGGCTCAAGGTTGATTTGGCCTTCCATCCCTCCGAGGTGGGTAAAATGAGGGCCCAGTTTATTGGGGGCAATATGCTGACTCTGTAAACTGCTTAGCGAGAGCTGTAAAGCACTGTGAAGTGGTATATAAGTCTAAGTGCTATTGCTAAGTGATATTAATGTCCAACACAACTTACGATTGTAAGTGAAGACTCATCTATGGACTACCTATAATAAAGTACTGCTGAATATAAAGTTTGAGAGCCACAAAAAGGGAAACACATTCTTTTTTTCTTCTTTGTAGTCTTATCATTATAATGTCTGCATTCGAATTGGCAATACATTGGTTTTTTCCTGGCTCATGTCAGTAGATCACAAAAGACAGTTATGTGAGGTTCATGCTACCTGAACATCTAGGGCCCACCAGGACCTCTGGGGAAAGAAGAACAGTCATTACCGGAAGGTTTCCTCATCTGAGATTGTATCATCTGGGAAATAAAGTGAGCTATTTTTCAGATATATAAACTTCACCTTTGTCCAAAAATACTGAGTTTTTCTCTCTTCTCTCTTAAAGATTTTATGTGCTGCTTGGGGTATGTTAATTGTAATTGATCCCTAGAAAATGTTATTTATCCAGAACTGCTGCCACTTTAGACAAATGAAAGTCTTCTCCATTCCTCGTGTCTTCTACCTTTCCATCTTTCAACAAGCATAAAGCATGTTTTCTAAATTTAAATTTAAAATTTTTTAATTTAATTTTTTATTATTTTAATTAAGGTTAGTTTGGTTTTTTTCCACGTTTCAGCCAATATTTTAATGATGTCTTTTAGTTATGCCTTTTAAAAGCTTTTTTTAACTTTTATATATTTGTTTTTATTTTGGCTGTACACCGCCCTGAGTCCTTCGGGAGTAGGGCAGTATAAAAAACCAATAAATCTAAACCTAAACCTAAACCTAAATATTGCATTCTTGGGATATCATTAATGGGAACCAAGAACAGAAAAACTAACAGATTATATGCATGCAACAGTCTTTAAGATCTCCTAAACAAATGCAATGGCTCAGTGGCTAAGACGCTGAGTGTATCAATCAGAAAGGTTGGCAGTTCGGCGGTTCGAATCCTTAGCATTGCGTAACCAACCTAGCAATTCTACTTGCATAAAAATGCAAGTAGAAAAATAGGGACCACCTTGGTGGGAAGGTAACAGCGTTCCATGGTCCTTCGGCTTTTAGTCATACCAGCCACATGACCACAGAGGCATCTTCGGACAGTGCTGGCTGTTTGGCTTTGAAATGTAGATGAGCACTGCTCCCTACAGTTGGGAACGACTAGCACATTTGTGCAAGGGGAACCTTCACCTTTAAACATATTTAGTAACTCCTGGACTTTTTCCAGCCTGGGTCTAATTCCAAAGCAGCATTGATCTAACTTATCAGTGACCTGTAGTAGGACAGGAATGGAGTGTTGTAACATTCCTAGCCCTGTTTGATTTCTCAGTAGGTTGTGATATCACTAATCATGGATTGCCTCAGACATTGGGAGTGAGAGTTTCATGATCAGTCTTAGCTGCTACTGATGGGGGAGACATATGGAGCCCAAAGCTCTGCTTTGTGGTCCTAGGTGAGGCCACCTGGTGAGAACATTCATAATTTAGTCACCTACCTTTCCAATGACTACACTACAAGGAACTATACTAAAAGACTACTTGGAAGCTACTGCTAGCTTAGAATACAATGCCATGAGTCATTACTGGTCTTTTTTAGTTTCCTCATGTAATAAACCATAATTTGTGTAGTTGTACTTGTTGCCATTTGGCTTTTCGGTGCCATCTTCCACCCTATGTCCCTATAGACCCAACCTTACTGTGCTTTTGTAAAGCCTTAAAATTGAAGGCTGAAGTAGTTTTATGCAGCTTTGTACTAGGTTTTACTGGTTTCCTAATTAGGACTTCTGAAAATGAGAATTTTTGGCACTATTGAGGGTTTTTGGGGGGTTGAGGGTTTATTTTATTTGCTATAATCTGCCTACGATTGCAAATTGTTCTTAAAGGAGTCTCTTTAAACTTGAAGTTTTAACCAATAGCAAATATATGAATAAAGCTCCTAAAATCTATGAGCCTTTATTAAATATAACGGCTGATTTCACATAAGTTTAAACAGTTCTGTCAAAGTCACAACTATTAGCATTCCCATAACATTCTAATCTTAATTAGCCTATCTATAGCTTAGCATACCATGCAAAAACAGCTCATTTAACTAGGTTACGCACCTGGAACTAGAAGTAGAAACTAAAAATTACTTTAATACAGCAACCAAATCAGCATGCTAGATGAATCCACCTCCCGAGTCAAAGTCTATTCGATCATATACAAATAAAATCATGGGGAAGTCGATATCCAAAAATGACAGAGGCCATGTATCACTGTAGCCAATTTAAAACATTTGTGACTGTCATTTTTGTCTCTCCTCATTAAATGTACTAATGCACTTTATATTAAATTGACACCAGCATGCTAATTTCATTCTCTCTATCAACCCACTTGTCATGTTTCATGAGTTAAAGATATAAATATTGCAGTGCTTCCTGTATTATCTAAAGTCATGGATATAAAAGAAAGTTGGTCAGCTCACATTTGAATATGAACTTAGCAGATCTACATTTCCCGAGCTTATTGAATCAGCAGTACAAGTTATCATATGATCTACATTTTTTAATTAGTCAACATCTCACAACATTGAATATATTATCAGTCTTACCCAGAAATCTCATAATGACTTTTGTGAGATTATATGTTTAAAATCACTGGAGATTCTTACGTGGAAATTCAAATCTGATGAATATGGGAATCTTACAAGATACAGTCAGTTTTCACACTTATTTTATTTTTATTTTATTCATATTTATATCCCGCCCTTCTCCACAGAGGACCCAGGGTGGCGCACAGGAATTTAAAAATATACAAAAAACAATACAATAAATAGAATTTAAAAATAGATTAAATTAAATTATGATCCTATGCTAAAATCAATTAAAATCCCCAATTTAAAACTATCTAAATGGTCAACAACGGGAGGGTTAGGCTAGGCCGGCTTGTTGAAAAAGATGTGTCTTAAGACACTGGCGGAAGAGGCGGAGGTCCGTGATGATACATAATTCAGGGGGCAGGTCGTTCCAAAGGGCAGGGCCCGCCACAGAGAAGGCTCTTCCCCTGGGTGTCACCAGACGGCATTGCCCGGCTGATGGCACCCTGAGAAGGCCAACTCTGTGGGAGCGGATCGGCCAAAGGGATGTATGGGGCAGGAGACAGTCTCACATATAACTAGGCTCCGAGCCATGGAGCGCTTTAAAGATGGTTGTCAGAATCTTGAAGCGCACCCGAAAGACCACAGGAAGCCAGTGCAGCTCGCACAGGATTGGTGTTATATGGGAGCATCTCGGGGCTCCCGTAATCACCCGCGCGGCTGCATTCTGGACTAACTGTAGCTTTCGAGTGCACCTCAAGGGAAGCCTTAAATTTAATTTAACTGGGGGCTACATGGTTGGGGGTTTTTTTGGTTGTTGTTGTTTTAGTAAAGGAGTCAATTGATCTCTGATGCCTTATGTAATTATTTATTACATTTACAATTGGACATTTCCCCCACCACTAAGTTATTTATTTAAACTAGAGGCCAAACTACACTGAAGAACATTGATTTTGCAGGATCCACTCTGAGTCAGTCACTGGAACCAGAGATTTAGTCTTCTGAGCTGGTCCTGGTGACCAACCCAGATTGGATCATACAACATTATCCTGGGATAGTTGCCTTCATTTGTGGAAATTCATTTTATTGACAAATGTTGGTATTGGAGGCCCAAGGACAAAGTCTGGAGAGGGGTGGGATTACAATAAACCCTCTTTATTGGCATAGCCCATTTACTTGGCTATGCATTTTTTAATAAATGTAATTAAAGGTCTTATGTAAATACTAATGCAAGCTAATATAGAGAAGGAGGGAGGGAGGAGCAAATATAAGTACACTATAATATATAACTGTTTTTTTCTATTACCAATTTTTTTCCTAATCATCAAAAACATTTTTTCTCCATTTATGCAAAAAAAAAAAAGTCTATAAGAGTTTTCCAGTCATCCATAAATGCAGACATTGTTTTTCTCTGATTGAAAAATGTTAATTTAGCCATCCATGCAAATGCCATCATCTTTACAAGCCATTTATCTATTGTAGATCTAATCGGCTATGTTCCATCGGTTAATTGATTTGATTAATACCATTTTGATATTCTATTAAGAGACAGGATGAATGAATTAATATTTTCCTATACAATAGATGTCTTTACTAAGACAATACGCTTTTATAATATATCTTAAATTGGTTAGTTTCCTTAGCTGCTATCTACAAATCTTTGGCTCCCAGCTTTCGCAAATAACTATTCTTAGCCATCTAATAATTCCAGTGGACATTTGACTACTTGGCATTTTTGTGGTTAACACCTTCATTTATCCTGCTACTGCCTTGCTTTTACTGCTACAGTTGCTTTTATTGAATCTACAAAACAGTCTAGTAACTTATTATGTATTATATTATGTTATCTAATATTTATTTACTAGCTGTACCCGGCCACGCATTGCTGTGGCCCAGTCTGGTTAAATGGCCAACCAATGTGTGTGTAGATCTACACCTGCATACACAAACACGTACACACAACCACTGTATAACCCCTAACCTACCTACTATATTTCTTCCTCTCTCACTCTACCTACCTACCTACCTACCTTCCTACCTACCTACCTACCTACCTACCTACCTACCTACCTACCTACCTACTGTATTTCCCCCCTCTCTCTTTATCCCTCTACCTACCTACCTAGCTACCTACCTACTATATTTCCCCCTCTCTCTATCCCTCTACCTACCTACCTACTGTATTTTTCCCTTTCTCTCTCTTTATCCACCTACCTACCTACCTACCTACCTACCTATGTACTGTATTTCTCCCTCTCTCTATATATTCATCCCTTTACCTACTTACTTACCTACTGTATTTTCCCCTCTCTCTATGTTTATCCCTCTACCTACCTACCTACTGTATTTTTCCCTCTCTCTGTATGTTTATCCCTCTACCTACCTACCTACCTACTGTATTTTTCCCTCTCTCTGTATGTTTATTCCCCTACCTACCTACCTACTTACCTACTGTATTTCTTCCTCTCTCTATTTTTATCCACCTACCTACCTACCTACCTACCTACCTACCTACTATATTTTCCCTCTCTCTATGTTTATCCCCCTACCTACCTACCTACCTACCTACCTACCTACCTACCTACCTACCTACCTACCTACCTACTGTATTTTTCCCTATGTTTATCCCTCTACCTACCTACCCACCCACCTACCTACCTACTGTATTTCTCCCTCTCTCTATGTTTATGCCTCTACCTACCTACCTACCTACCTACCTACCTACCTACCTACCTACCTACTGTATTTCTCCTTCTCGTTTTGGGCCTAGTAGGTCTGCCTGGGCCACATGGGAGTGTGCTTTGCCCTGCATTTTGTTTTCAGCCTAGTAGATCTGCCTGTGCCACATGGGAGTGTTCCATGTGTGAGGGAACGTTGGAAACTTATTCGATTGCTGAGGAAACGACTATTGGAAATGTGAGGGGTGTGTGCGTGATGCATCATAAGAAGCAGCCAGGTGGGAGGAGCTACAGGGAGATGAAAACCTCACAAGTGGATACATTTTACCTTTGTGTACCGTGCACATGACAGACGTGTGCCAGCCACAAAAAAGGCACGTATTATATCATCGGAAGTCCTTGGGAACATTATGTGAAAATTTGGTGATCAGTCCAGTACTTTCTGAGATTAGTGGCTTTGCACAAACTATTTTACATTTTTATTTATATAGATTGTTAACTCATTCCTACCAGTGCATGCTGACGAGTGGTTGCCTTCAAAAAAATTTTCTACCGGTTCTGTGGGCGTGGCTTGGTGGGCATGGCAGGGGAAGATTACTACAAAATCCCCATTCCCACCCCACTCCAGGGGAAGGTTACTGCAAACTCCCCATTTTCCTCCCAATCAACTGGGACTCAGGAGGCAGAGAATAGATGGGGGAGGAAGCAGTCAGAGGTGGTATTTACTGGCTCTCTGAACTACTCAAAATTTCCATTACTGGTTCTCCAGAACTGGTCAGAACCTGCTGAATACCATCTCTGACACTGACCTTCCTCATATATCAAATCCAGGAAGCCCCCACTGGCATTTTCACAACATATAAATGACCCCACAAAAAAGGTGTGCGGCTTTGAACTACCACATCAGCAATGGACAATCCTGAGTAGGATTTGCACCGCAGGACTCTCTCTATATACTCTTTCCTCCCCTCAGTATGATTGCAGGGTCCCACACCAAACTATAAATCACATTGTGATAGCTATAATCTGTGAGGGCTTCGCTTCAATGGTTAGATGGTCTAGAAGACAGTGCCATTTGAACATAGATCTTTCTAACATGTATATGTTTTCGTGTTCCACTAATCTAGATGAAATGTTAATATGTATTGCTAGTCCATGTATGATGTGGCAAAATAGATAGATAGATAGATAGATAGATAGATAGATAGATAGATAGATAGATAGATAGATAGATAGATAGTATGACACACAGATATATTTATATATATTTATATTTATTTATTTATAAATGTATTTATTTATTGTTGGTTGGGATTTTCCTAAAATCTCCCACTGCCATGTATTTCACAAGTGTATCCCTCCATGTGGATATTCAACTTGCAGTCTCATGTTGCCAAAATTATGGTTTATTATTCGAAATAAAATTATTCTTCAGTATTTGCATTTTTTTGAATATAGAGAATCAAGCAACATAGAGGGAAAGGTATGAATTTACAACATCTAAAGGTTCCAGAGAATTGTACAACAAACATTAGGAGCCTTAACAATCCAGCATGTAAACAGGGAGCTTTAAAAAAAAAAAGTCTGATTTGATTAAAACCTTTACACATCTGTTCAAATTCTGTAATTAGTACTCAGTCTTAGGGATTAAAGGAGTCAACATACTGGATTGAATCAGATTAAAGGTCCAACTCTGAGGCCACTTAGCTGTTCTCTATCGTAATCTGTTTACTTTTTGAACAGAGTTCAATTAGAGTTGTTTTATCAATTACAAAGTAGCCATAACATCAATGGCTATTAAAAAGATATTTGCTGTTTCAGCAACTTTAAATTGGTTCTTCAGAAAGGAAATAGGAAATCTTTTGTGGAAATCACTATCTTTTGTTATTTTCAAGAAAAGCACATAAACAAATTTATACAATAATCATTTAAAAGCTGTGTGGTTCCTAAATTGTGCCCTGTAGCAAAGTCACGGGGACACTGTGGTCAATTATAAATTTTTGAGGGAAACACAGTGGCAATCAACATTGTGAAAACATTACTAAGGCACTGAGAGTACCATGAATCAGGAAAGGTTGAAAGCATATATTTATGAAGAAACTTTTTTGCTTCATGAAATAAAAATTACACACAGATTAATCCTACATTTACTTGGACATATGAACCATTGCATTTAATAGGTTCTTTAACAGGAAAGTGTGTAATATTCCCTTCCCTCTTTTTAAATGTCTTAATTGCTATGATCTTTTCTCTGCTGAATGGGGGGGGGGGGGGGAGGTGTCTGCCAAACCAAAGTATAATGCAAAGGATTGTGGAAAATCTTTTACCGCAATATGCCCAATGCTGGACTCAAACAAAATAATTTAACCCCAAGATTTCCCCAAGCAATGTAAACTGGAAACCAAGGATATATATGGAGTACTATCTGTGAAATTAGAAGAGAAGATGAAGGAAAATTTGAGAATCAAACAGTATCCACACCATCACAGCAAGAGCCGTTGAAGACTGGCTCCACAGCTGTTTGTGCCCTAATTAGAGTTGATCCAGTGAAATCAATAAGCCTTCAGTAAAGGATGATTAACTTAAGCCTCATTGATTTCAGTTAGATTATTCTAAGTAGGATGCTATCTGCATCAATGAGCACCATGGCCTTAATTTTAAACTCCATAAAATTTAGATCTATTGAATTAATATTTATTCAGCTAAACAGATTGGATTTCTAATATTTAATTTGCAAATGTTCTGCACTGACATCTCTGCTCTCTAATCTGGTCCATTTATCATTTTCTTCTGATTCAAAGTTTTCAAGCAAGTTACAGTTTGTCTCATCAAGAAAAGGTCTTTTGGAGTAGTACAGTCACTCTCATGACAGGCCTGCAAAGTATTAGCAGATTTAGTATTGTATGTATAACTCCAGGGAAAGATGTTCCTTGGATTCTCTGTTTTGTTGATTGTGGATGTGTAGGACGTTAGCACCCGCCCTTCTTCTAGAAAAATGAAATATCCTGGGAAATATTGAAAAGGCAGAATATTATATTTCCTTGGATAAGACATGGAGAAACAGGTTTTTAGGCAGGAAGCAGACTCACTCTTCATAGCCCCCACCTTTGTCAATGGGCCATTAAGAAAGCCTGGACCAGTCTATTCTACATAAAAAAGATTTCCCCCCCTTCAACTCCAGGGTGATGGGATTAAGGCACGATAGTATTAGCCCTTTGCCCATCTCACCACAGGGCACCTGAGAAGAAGCAATGCTCAACCAAACCTGGACTCAAGACAGTCTGGAAAGTACAAGGAGATCACTATATTGAAGCAGATTCCCAAAAAAATTCGAGAGATTAGAAGGAAATATTCCTTCCTATCAGTGGTGGGTTTCAATTTTTTTAGAACCTACTCTGTAGGTGTGGCCTATTTTGTGGGCGTGGCTTGGCAGTCATGTGACTGGGTGGAAGTGGCCACCTTTTAAAATGTGGTGAAACTCATTTAACAAGGCTCTTGCTTAGCAACCAAAATTTTGGAACTCAATTGTGATGATAAATTCTTTCTTTCTTTCTTTCTTTCTTTCTTTCTTTCTTTCTTTCTTTCTTTCTTTCTTTCTTTCTTTCTTTCCTTTCCTTTCCTTTCCTTTCCTTTCCTTTCCTTTCCTTTCCTTTCCTTTCCTTCCCTTCCTTCCTTCCTTCCTTCCTTTCCTTTCCTTTCCTTTCCTTCCTGTTGGGTCACTGGCAGTGGCGGGCCAGACTTACTTCTGGGTCTGCCGGTGGAACCCCCTCTCACTGGTTCTCTAAATTTCACCAACCGGTTCTCGCGAGTAGGTGCCAGCCTGCAGAAACCCACCACTGCTTCCTATCTAAAAAGCTATTTAAAAAAGGAATCTGGTTTAAATGGTTGATGCCTGAGGGATTGCTGGTATACTGGGAAGGGGGTAGAGTCAGAATCAAAACAGTAGGAGAGGCGGAGGCTTTTCTTAGAAAGCACTCCCCACTCCTAGAAGAAAGAGAGGGAGCAGAGGGGCCCGCGTCTCCACCTATTGAAGAGAAGGAGCAAGAAGACACTATTGCTAAGAGACTCAGATCTCAAAAATAAGTATGTTTTGAAATTCACTACAACTAAGATGGATGTTAAAAAAAATGATTGAATGTATGAAATGTAATATGATATATATAATTCTCACCACTATATAATTTTTTTAAAAATGTATTTTTATGAACTCCCGGAGGCGACCACCGACCCCGACACGGAAGTCCTAAAATGTTATCATTGAACCCTACCATTTCCCCTTTTCCTATATAATTGTAAAAACCAATAAAATTGTTTGAAACAAAAGACAGTCTGGAAAGTTGCCTCTGCATGGCCCCATGGGAGTCTGACACCAATCAGAATACAAGCTCAGGTTCAAAGGCCAGAGAAGGCATCAAACCAGGAACTTTCAGCATCTCGGTCTCTTTTTCTTCTTCACCCAACATCTGGAAGCATGTGATCCCCCATTTCTGTTCAGGCGCACAAGCCATGTGATCCTGTACAACATTAAACCATCTTTCCAAACAGCCTCCGTGTTTCCAGTGTCTTTTCCCCCACTTGGAACCCTAACCCAGAAGGACATTTCTTCCAACAGATGGAGGTAGCAAAATATGAGAGAGCCTTATAAATATCCTCTGATAATGTTTGAGTCTCTGAACAAGAAAACTGAAAAGATTGCAGTTAGAATCCAGGGAAATTTACTGCCCCAATTCTTTGTTTGTGCTTGAACAATTTTGGGATCTAGTATGAAAATTAAAATATCATATTCTCTGTATCTGTTTTAGGAGTTTCGTTCTTGGGCTTTTCAAATATTTACGATGATAAATATTTGCTCCCTGGCAGTAGACCCCAATTAATTGATTTTTAAGACAAAAGAAAAGGAATATTTGGCAACTTTAATCATTCTTGGAGTAGTAGATCTGTTGTTTTCAGCAAGGCTTCTTTAAAATCCACATGCCTTTCAATAACCCATGTGACTAAAAATGTCAAATAATATTAAAGTGTATTCCTGTAGCAGGGCTAAGGATGTGTAAATCTTCAAAGGGAGGCTTCACTTTGATGTAAGTTCACTTGAGTAAAGCATCCCCTTGAAGCTGCTCCATGAATTAACTTGTCTTCTTCCTTTCTAAAAGCCAAAATGAGCAGTTGCTTTGTCTCCAAGCCCCACCTCGTTCTCCTCTGAATTTAGCAAAAGCCAAAAGTGACTTTGGCTTTCAAAACCAATGCTCTCATCTGCAATTGCCTCTTAAAATCTCCCAGTGCTTGCAAAAGCCAGAACAGGCTTCCGTGGATTCAAAGCACCTGCACTGGAGTTTTTATAAATGACAGGGGGAGGCAATTCAGGGGTGGGCTTCTGGCGGGTCACAGGGGAGAACTCTAGCTAAGATTCTGTGCAATTTGGAAAACCCCCAAATCCCACCCATGGCTGCCCTCCCCTCCCAGGAGCCCCCACGTAACCCGTTTTGGATGCAGATAACTGCAGGGTGCATGTGGAGGCTCGAGGAGGGCATAAATGGGCCTACTGGAAGTTTGGGAATGCCAGAGAGGGCCTCTGGAGCCTGGGGAAGTTCCAGAGGCCCTCTGGAAGCTGTTTTTGCCCTCCCAGAGCCTCAAGGAAAGCCTCTGGAGCCCCGGGAGGGCAAAAATGCCCCTCCCCCCTGGTGCAGGAGGCCGACTAGGCCACACCCACCATGGCCATGCCCAACCAGCAAGCAGGCAGAGAACCCCTTGCTGAAATTTTTGAAGCCCTCCCCTGATCAGGTTGACACAAAATATTTTGCCAGGGGAAATATTATGTCTAATGCTTCATCAAATTTATTTTTCATTTATTTATTTTTCACATTTATATACCACCCTATCTCCCTTGCGGGACTCAGAGTGGTGCACAAGGAGTAATAAAATACTATAACACTAAATGCAGTAGAAATATATTAAAAATAAATTAAATTAGAAACCCATGCTAAAAACATAAAAAACCCTTGCTAAGATCAAATTTAAAAACTATGCCAGGCCAGCCGCATAAAATAAGTGTGTTTTTAATGCCCGGTGGAAGAGGCGCAGGTCTGTGGTTGTACGGAGGTCGGGGGGCAGGTCGTTCCAGAGGGCGGGGGCTGCCACAGAGAAGGCTCTCCCCCTAGGAGTCACCAGCCGGCATTGTCCGGCAGACAGCACCCTAAGGAGGCCCTCCCTGTGGGAGCGGACAGGTCGAAGGGAGGTATGTGGTAGGAGGCGGTCCCGCAAATAACCAGGTCCCTTGACATGGAGCGCTTTAAAAATGGTTACTAAGACCTTGAAGCGCACCCGGAAAGCCACAGGCAGCCAGTGCAGCTCGCGCAGGAGAAGTGTTACATGGGAGTGTCTCGGGGCTCCCAAAATCCCCCGCGCGGCCGCATTCTGAACTAGCTGGAGCCTCCGGATGCACCTCAAGGGAAGCCCCATGTAGAGAGCGTTGCAGTAGTCCAGGTGGGAGATGACGAGGGCTTGAGTAACTGTGCGTAGGGCGTCACAATCTAGAAAGCAGCGCAACTGGCATATCAGGTAAACCTGATAAAAAGCCCCCCTGGCCACGGCTGTCATATGGTCGTCCAAAGACAGCCGAGAGTCCAGGAGGACGCCCAAATTGCGGGCCCTCTCTGCGGGAGCTAATGACTCGCCCCCGATAGCCAGAAATGGAACCAACTGGCTATATTGTGACGCCGGAAACCACAGCCACTCGGTCTTGGACGGGTTGAGTCGAAGCCTGTTCCTCCCCATCCAGACTCGCACGGCTTCCAAGCACCGGGACATCACTTTGACGGCATCGTTGGGGTGGTCAGGGGTAGAGATGTACAGCTGAGTATCATCAGCGTACTGATGGAACTCTACCCCAAAACCACGGATGATCTCACCCAGCGGCTTCATATAGGTGTTGAACAGGAGAGGTGAGAGGATCGACCCCAGAGGCACCACACACGTGAGGGGCCTCGACGTCGACCTCTACCCTCCTGCCAACACAAATTGCGACCGGTTGGAGAGGTAGGAGGAGAACCTGGATACTGTCCCCCTTGCAGACAAATTAATAGATTACATAGACACATAACATATCTTGAATCTGTAATTTGTGATCTCCAGGCAGAAATTAAGTGTCCAATTCGGCCACTCCACCCTGTGGAGATGCCACACTACCAGCCTCCCCTACCGCAAAGATCCCACAGAAGAAGAGCAGCCTGGACAACTGTGGGATCTGGCAGGGTGAGAGCTGTGACCCACAAACACAAAACTTTCGCTGTGTCCCAGCATAACAGATATAGCGCCCTTGCTGATCTTAATGGGGACACTAAAGTGACAGGTCAAGGTAATAATGACGACTCAAATAAGCAGCGGATTGTGGTCCAAAGTGAAGAACCTACTTCAGAAATGCAAAAGTGTGAACCAGGGATCATGCATCAGTCACACAACAAGAGCAAGGTACCCAAAAAGAGAAGTCACCTCCTGATTGGTGACTCAATCGTAAGAGATGTAAACTTAGGTAAGGATATGGAGGTTTTGAAAGATGTCAGATGTTTACCGGGTGCTACAGCCAGCAGAGACAAGAGGCGTATTCTTAAGATAGTCACGAATGCAAGTAAGGACTGTGAAGTTGATGCTATTATACATCTTGGCACAAATGATCTGTCCCAAAAAGATGTAGCTTCTGTGCAGAATGATTTCCAGAGTTTGGGGTACGAACTTAGTAGTACAGGTTGTAGGCTTATCTTCTCAGAGGTTATACCAGTATACAAGGAACAAAAAGGAAAGGGCCAGCGCATAGCAGAGTTTAATGTGTGGCTAAAGGAGTGGTGTAAAAAGGAAGGCTTTGGTCTTATTAGTCATGATGCCTGCAGCTGGTCCAATGATAAACTGTACAAAAGAGATGGTTTGCACCCATCCAAGAAAGGGACTGAGTTACTTGGCACTAAATTCACAGATTTCCTGGCTAAACATTTAAACTGAATAGTGGGGACAGAGAATCAATAGATAAAGAATATTTCTGTCCCCAGCAAACTAAAATTCATAGGGTTATCAGTGCGTGTAACATAGATAATTGTGCAGGTAATATTATCAACACTGCTGTCAAGCAAAACCAAACAATTAACAGTGGGTGCCATACCATGTACATGAACCATACAAGTGGCAAAGAAATAGGGGCAAAGAGAACCATAGTCAGGCATAACACAGGTTTCGTAGACAGAAAACACAGGGTCAATCAAAATGGACTCAAATGTCTATACACCAATGCACAGAGTATGAGGAATAAACAGGGTGAATTAGAAATTCAAGTAAATGAGGGCAGATACGATATTGTTGCCATTACAGAAACTTGGTGGGATGAAACCCACAAATGGAACATACAGCTAGAAGGATTTAAATTATTTAAAAGAAATAGACCAAATAAAAGAGGAGGTGGAGTTGCACTATATATAAGAAATAATTACATCTCTACAGAAATAGAGCACAACAATGATGAGAACTATCTTGAATGTATTTGGGTCAATATTAAAGGTTGGGGGGGGAATGATATTGTCATAGGTCTATACTACAGGCCACCCAACCAAGCAGAGGAAGTGGATGTACTTTTTGCTAACCAGCTAACTAAGGTATGTAGGAAGCACACTGCAATAGTAATGGGAGATTTTAACTACCCTGACATCAATTGGGAAACAAACTCTGCACCAAGTGGAAGATCCAACAGGTTCCTAACAAACCTAGCAGACAACTTTGTTTCCCAAAAGGTAGAGAAGGGAACAAGGGGATCAGCAATATTGGACTTAATTCTCACTAACAGAGAGGAAATGATAGAAGGTGTAGAAGCTACAGGAACTTTGGGGGCAAGCGATCATGAAATACTGGAATTCAACATTATGCAAACAAAAGTAGTTGAACAAAGTCAAACTAGAGTCTTAGACTTCAAGAGAGCTAATTTCAACAAACTCAGAGAGAGCTTGGGAAGGATTCCATGGATGAGAATCCTCAAGGGGAAAACAACTCAAGAAGCTTGGGAAATTTTGAAAAATGAGATTATAAAAGCCCAGTCCAGCGCAATACCAATGAAGAAGAAAAATAACAGTTCCCAAAAGAAACCAGCATGGCTGCATAAAGAACTCTCTGACAAATTGAAAGACAAAAAGGATAAATATAAAAAGTGGAAAAAGGGGGACATAACCAAGGCAAAATATCAGCAAATAGCCCGAGCCTGTAAAGATGAAGTGAGGAAAGCTAAGGCTCACAATGAAGAAAGGCTTGCCAAAAAAGTAAAAAATAACAAAAAAAGCTTCTTCCAACATGTTAAAAATAAGAAAAAAGTTAAGGAAACAATTGGTCCACTGCTGGGAGAAAATGGCAAGAAGATGATAAGCAACAGGGAGAAAGCAGAACTATTTAACTCTTTCTTTGCATCTGTCTTTACACAAAGGGATAAAACAGTCCAATCAATCAAAAACAGCACCACAAATATCAGATTAGGAACACAAGTTGAAATAGAGAAGAAAATGGTAAGTGAGCACCTGTCTGCCCTGGACGAGTTCAAATCACCAGGACCGGATGGATTACACCCCAGGGTTCTGAAGGAACTGGCAGACGAGATCTCAGAACCACTGAACTATATCTTTCAGAGATCCTGGAGCACCGGGGAACTGCCAGAAGACTGGAAAAGAGCAGATGTGGTTCCCATCTTCAAAAAAGGAAAAAAAACAGATCCAGGAAACTATAGACCCATCAGCCTGACCTCAATACCAGGAAAGATTCTGGAAAAGATAATTAAACAACAAATAAGTGAACACCTAGAAGCAAACAAAGTAATAGCCAAAAGCCAACATGGGTTTGTCAAAAACAGATCATGCCAGACGAATCTAATTGCATTCTTTGACAAAGTAACAAAATCAGTGGACCAGAGGAATGCTGTTGATATAATTTACCTGGACTTCAGTAAGGCATTTGATAAAGTAGACCATAACCTACTATTAGATAAAGTAGAAAATTGTGGGTTAGACAGCACCACCACCAAATGGATTCGTAACTGGCTGACCAACCGCACTCAACGTGTAGTCCTCAATGGAACTGCATCTACATGGAAGGAAGTATGCAGTGGAGTCCCCCAAGGCTCTGTTTTAGGCCCAGTACTCTTTAACATCTTCATCAACGATTTGGATGAGGGGATAAATGGGGAACTCATCAAATTCGCAGACGACACCAAGCTGGCAGGAATAGCCAACACTCCAGAAGATAGGCTTAAGATACAGAAGGATCTAGACAAACTTGAACATTGGGCACTGTCTAATAAAATGAAATTCAATTGTGAAAAAAGTAAGGTCCTACATATAGGCAAGAAAAACCAAATGCACAAGTACTGTATAGGTGGTACCTTGCTCAATAGTAGCAACTGTGAGAGGGATCTCGGAATCCTAGTGGACAACCATTTAAATATGAGCCAGCAGTGTGCAGCAGCTGCCAAAAAAGCCAACACAGTTCTAGGCTGCATCAACAGAGGGATAGAATCTAGATCGCGTGAAGTGTTAATGCCACTGTATAGTGCCTTGGTAAGGCCACACTTGGAATACTGCATACAGTTTTGGTCGCCACGATGTAGAAAAGACGTGGAGACTCTGGAAAGAGTGCAAAGAAGAGCAACCAAGATGATTAGAGGACTGGAGACTAAGACATATGAAGAACGGCTGCAGGAACTGGGTATGTCTAGTTTGATGAAGAGAAGGACCAGGGGAGACATGATAGCAGTGTTCCGATATCTCAGAGGGTGCCACAAAGAAGAGGGAGTCAAACTTTTCTCCAAGACACCTGGGGGCAGGACAAGGAGCAATGGGTGGAAACTAACCAAGGAGAGAAGCAACTTAGAACTAAGGAGAAATTTCCTAACAGTAAGAACAATTAACCTCTGGAACAGCTTGCCTCCAGCAGTTGTGAATGCCCCAACCCTGGAAGTCTTTAAAAAGATGTTAGACAGCCATTTGTCTGAAATGGTATAAGATTCCTGCCCATGCAGGGGGTTGGACTAGAAGACCTACAAGGTCCCTTCCAACTCTGCTATTGTATTGTATTGTATTGTAACCACCATAAAACAGTGCCTCCAAGCCCCAACCCCCCCAGCCGGTGCAATAAGATACCGTGGTTGATGGTATCGAAAGCTGCTGAGAGGTCTAATAGGACCAGGATAGAGGAACAACCTCTATCCCGAGCCCTCCAGAGATCATCTACCAATGCGACCAATGCCGTCTCTGTGCTGTGCCCAGGCCGGAAACCGGACTGGCGCGAGTCCAGATAGACAGTTTCCTCCAGTTGCTGGGGGAACTGTCGCGCCACCACATTCTCAACAACCTTCGCAAGAAAGCGAAGGTTGGAGACTGGACGGTAGTTGGCCAACACAGCTGGGTCCAAAGAGCATTATGTCCCTCCTGCACAACAAGACTCTTGGTTAAGATATCAGGCATCCCATACAGGTTTAATACAGATATAGGTAGTCCTCAACTTAGAACAACAATTAGGATCCAAACCAGAGGTGGGTTGATAATTTTTGTACTACTGATTCGTGCACGCTCCTGCATGCATGTGACACTTCTGCGCATACGCAGAAGCATCTGGGTGGGTGGGCAGAGCCTCCCGCTGCCACTACTACCGGTTCACCTGAGCCGGGTTGAACCGGCAGCAACCCATCTCTGATCAGAGCATCCATCACTAAGCAATGCCATTGATATGTGAGCTGCACCTGATTTTACAACCTTTTTTGAGGTCATGGATGTTAAGTGAATTCAGCTTCCCCCACTGACTTCATTTGTCAAAAGTCTCCAGGAAGATTACAAATGGTGATCACATGACCTCATGATGCTGCAGCCATTGTAAATAAATGTCAAATGGCCAAATTTTGATCACAAAATCATGGAGACATTGCAACAGTCATAAGTATGAGGACCAATCACAAATCATTCTTTCCAGTGCTGTTGTAACATTGAACAGAATGGTTGTAAGTTGAGGACTACCTGTACAGGCATTGCTGCAATCACAGGCCTCTTTCTTGGCTCCTTTTAGATTCACTGCCTTAAGCTTCTTACAATTGAAAAAAAAGATAAGCTTCTTATAATTAAAAAAAAAACACTGGAGGGGGAGTTTGCATGCTATCAAGTAAACTATTCTGTAATATCATATTGACTTTCAGTAATGGCTCTCTGTTCTACATCCTTAGGAAATGAAAATAGATCAGTAAATGTGCCCCATTTTGCCCCCCAAAATGTATTCACCTTCCAGAACATTTAACCAGTAGAGAAATTCATTTTTTTTACTACCAGTTCTGTGGGTGTGGCTTGGTGGGCGGGCAGGGGAAGGATACTGCAAAATCTCTATTCCCACCCCACTTCGGGAGGAGGATACTGAGAAATCACCATTCCCTCCACACCCCAGGGGAAGGATACTGAGAAATCACCATTCCCTCCCCACTTCAGGGGAAGGATACTTCAAAATCACCATTCCCTCCCCACCCCAGGGGAAGGATACTGCAAAATCTCCATTCCCACCTCACTCCAGGGGAAGGATACTGCAAAATCTCCATTCCCACCTCACTCCAGGAGAATGATACTGCAAAATCTCCATTCCCACCTCACTCCAGGGGAAGGATACTGCAAAATCTCTATTCCCACCCCACTCCGGGAGGAGGATACTGAGAAATCACCATTCCCTCCCCACCCCAGGGGAAGGATACTGCAAAATCTTCATTCCCTCCCCACTCCAGGAGAAGGATACTGCAAAATCTCCATTCCCACCCTACTTCTGGGGCCAGTTCGCCAAACTATTCAAATTTTCCACTACCTGTACTCCAGAACCTGATGAATTTCACCCCTGCATTTAACCATTTACTTTTTGGGAAAATAATGTTTCATGTTTGGGTACAAATGCAAGATGACACCTCTTGTGACAGGGATGCCATCTACTTATGGCATTTGTTTTGTGAATATTCCCATAGTATGAATTCTAAATATGTTCATTGATCCCAAAAGCTTGTGTACATAAAATAAAAACCTACTGATTAAATAACAGTTCCATAAAACATTGATGTTGATGGTGGCTTCCAAAAATATAGACAGGCTAGAGAATGACAAAACTGTTACCACTAAGTTCTAATTAATCAGAAAATTGACATTTCATCATTGTTGCTGACATTTGGGGGGGGGGGGAAGGTTTTGCTCAGGATTCATTCTGCAGTACTGCGTTAAATAGAGTAATAATTTTTTTAAAAAGATTGCAGTTGTGTATAAAGTTAGCAAATTGCTTTCAGTAGTAAGTGTATCATCATAACACTCAAGGATTTTCTTTGGATGCTCTGAAATATGCACTCTAAATTAATACTATTAATATTAAAAACCAAATAGTACCAAGTTTAATATTCTCAAATGTGCAGACAATTTCATTTGAGATATTTTGAGGTGCCAATTAACAAAATGCCCCTGCTGGTGCAAAAAGCAGAAGAAGGCAGCCTCAACAGATTGGGAACCTAAGATTCTTAAAACTATGATTCTATAACTCTTTTAACCAAGTTAAGTGAGAGTGAATTCTAATAATACTTACAGTACTTCCAGATAAACATGTATGATTACACTATCTATATAAATAAAAATGTAACTATGAGTTTGTTCAAAACCGCTAATCTCAGAAACTACTGCACCAATCACCACCAAATTTTCAGACAACGTTCTTTACAAGTTCAGCACCAATGATACGTATAGATTGTGTGGATTGCACACCGGTGCCAGTTACACGCCAAACAAATGTAAAACTGCAGCTCTTCTGTGTGCTTCCCTCACTCGCTCACTCACCCCCTCCCTTTTGTGGCCCCTCCCACACAGCCGCTTTTCAGCTCACGTCACTTTCACAAGCAGTGGAGCGGTCTGCGTCATATCCGCAACGGTCACCTCCTCAGCGGCCTCTCTCTCCTCCGCCGCCCGCACCGCCAACTCCCCACCACCAAGCCCGCTGCCAAGTCAGCGGCCTCTCCTCCGCCAACCCCCTCCGCCACCCTCCCCCCCACAAGGCCGCTGCCGAGTCTCTCTCCTCTCTCTCTAGGTAGGTAAGTAGGTAAGTAGGTAGTTAGGTAGGGGGACAGAGGAAGAAATACAGTAGGTAGGTAGGTAGGTAGGTAGAGGGATAGATAGAGAGAGGAAAAATACACTAGGTAGGTAGGTAGGTAGGTATAGGGAGAGGGAGAGAGGGGAAGAAATACAGTAGATAGGTAGGTAGGTAGATAGAGTAAGAGGGGGAGGAGAGGGGGAGGGAGGGGAAACCAAGGCAGAGAAGGAAGGAGGTTTCTGAGAGAGTCTATGAGGGGAAACTTTTTTATTTAACCAAACTTGGCCACAGCAACGCGTGGCGGGTACAGCTAGTAAAGAATAAAAATCAAGATGCAAAATTAGTTCACTAAAAGTAGAATTTGCAATTCAGATCCTATACTGCACAGGTGTCAAACTTTCCGCATCATGTTGCCATCATATGATGTTTCATGACATTTTCCCCATTCATGGAGCTTGGGGTGAGCATAACCTTCATGTAATGCATCTGGCATGCAGGCCATCAGTTTGACACCCAGGCTTATTGTATATCAGTGTTTCTCAACAAGTTTAAGATATGTGGACTTCAACTCCCAGATTTCCCCAGCCAGGTTTGCACTCAAAGAACTCCTTCATGTTTCGATGCCCTGAAATCATCATCATCTTTTAATGACCCCATTATTCCTCGCTGGGCAACTGAATGGATCTGAGAGTTTACTGGCTGGATACCCTTCCTGTCGCCAATGCAGAGTTTTGTTCAGCCGATATATTCTCAATGTGCCCAGAGAGAGAAATATCTGCCTCTATCTAGGATCAATCTCACAGCCTCCTGAAATGTCCTCTCTAAATTAATCTTATTAATATTAAAAGCCAAATAGCACCAAGTTTGAGTTGAGAAACACTGACGTATGTAACAATAATTAATCTTGCCTGATTTCCTTCAAAAATATCTTTGTCCATCTCACCATGGTATAAATTCAAAAACGTTAGTTGGTATTTAATCCCACATTATTCTACAAATTGTTCCTTGTTGAACTCTCTAGTTTTTTAAAGAGTTAGGTGGTTGGAAACCTTTATGAAAATCAATCACCAACTTGGGCCAAAGAACAGCTATGCCACTGACAGTATAAGGCACTCACTGACTCCATATTTCACCTAAACATGCCACATGTTTCATCATCAGATATAGCCACTTTTCTAAAGCCACAACCAAAAAAAGTATCTGCAAAAATGATTCTAAATCATTGAACCTTTTCAAAAAGATTAATTTATTATAAATGATATGTACGAGACAGATGCCAAGATCCTTCACAAAATTAACCCCAGGTTATGTCTAATAATAGCTTATTCGGTGTATTTAGGAATGAGGTAGTTTGTCTAAAAATGTTATAGTGGGTAAATTTTAATCCTAAACAGCATACACGTTTGTAGCTTTTTAACAGTATGGCTGTAGCCACTTTGTTCTTTAGATCAGGGGTCTCCAACCTTTGCAACTTTAAGTCTGAAGGACTTCAGACTTAAAGTTGCAAAGGTTGGAGACCCCTGCTTTAGATGAAACATACCAAGTTTTTTTTTAACCATTCTTCATAGGCTTTAAGGTTCCAAGCTTTTACATTCTTTGCCACACTTCTCTGAATCTTTTTTTTATTATTATTATTACTGTGGTGACAGAAATGGACAAAACGGGGATAGGTGTTAGCCAATGAGAAACTTACACACCAAGAAGACAACCAGACACTGAATAATTATGTAGGTGAATCTTTGCTCCTTATCACAGAGATACAGTGATCATAAGGGATTCACATGCTTACATTTTCTCTTTTTGCAATGGATATTAAAGGCAGAGGAAGAAAGAAAAGAAAAGAAAATTCCCAAGCCAGACTTGGTGCCAGGAGATTCTATGTATGTTTGTTTTGAAGGTTATGGAGGAAAGACAGGCAACCAACTCCGAAATAACCAATTAAATGATTCAAAACATCACAACATATCTGTATCCAGAGGAACTTCATTCGGTTGATTGGGTATTTTCCCCAAGCCTTTTGGTGAGCTACCATCTAGCTGGAAAGTAGTGATTAGCATCACTTGAGCATTTCAGTTCTTCCCTCCTTAAAGCAGCACAAGGGCTACTACAGTGTAATTTCAGATTGGCTTATGGCAGGGATGTCCAAACTTGGGAACTTTAAGACTTGTGGACTTCAACTCCCAGAATTCCCCAGCCAGCTATGCTGGCTGGGGAATTCTGGGAGTTGAAGTCCGCAAGTCTTAAAGTTCCCAAGTTTGGACATCCCTGGCTTATGGGGTACTTCATAAGGAATGCATTTCTTCTGTTGAGTTTCTTCCTCCTTATTCAATTTGTGTAACAGGTAAGCATGAAAAATATGTTGCAACCACAAGATCAATGACTCAAATAACTCTGTGCCTCATTTCTAGCTTCTTTTCCAGCTCCCGACCTTACTGCAATTATACATGTTCAATTTTCCTTGCCAAAACAGTTGCTCTATATCACATTACCCTCAAACGGCACTTTAGAAATAATACGCAGACAAGTATTTAAATAACCGTGTCTGACTCTTCCCACTCGCCAGAAGGAAAGAGCTAAGCTCAGTTCTGAGCCCCAGGTCTGCATATGCTTTCACTTCACCGAGATGGGAAAGTCCACACTGGCATCTTCTAGTGCCTCATGGCAACTGCTACTTCTATTGAATTAAATGGGCCTCACATCTATACACAATGATCATGCATCCAGCAGCAGCCACTGGGTAGTTTTTATACTTACATTTAATGTAGAGACTGCTTCATTCTGTCAATGTTGCAATGGGGCAACATTGCATCTAGTAATCATAGTCAAAATGATGGCAATTCAGCATCCTAACTGAAATTTCCCCACCCTTTACTGCCTGATCTTCAAAACACTATGGATAAAAGACCTGAGAAAGTCTTTCAAAATTAAGGCTTGTACTTAGAGTGTTTGCAGTGTGTGGAAATTCCATAATTGAGAGCGAGAGAGACCAACCAACCAGTAAGAATTCCTTTATTCTGAAACATGGCGCCAATCCATAAGATAAGGTCATGAATCCCCACTTCAATATAGGAAATCAGAATGGGGGTCTTCCAAAACCTTTATAGCCTTGCAAAATGCTCACAGAGTTACTTTCTCTTGCTTCTCGGGTTGTCAGAAACAATGTAGAATCCTACAACTCAACACCCACGTTTGAAGAAACATGGGAAAGGACTGTGTGTAGAATGGGCTAACTGGCACTATTATGAATGGAGAGCTGGCCAATCATTTTTATCTTATGAAACTCTCTGCCTACCAGAGCAATTTTAAATGGAATGACTATATTCACTTTCTCCTATTTATTTCTTTAACTGGTCAACTGTAGTGTTCCTCTATTTTATTCTAATGTTTGCTGTCATACTTCTATATATGTTCCATCAACAAGGCATTTGACAAGGTAGACCATAACCTATTACTAGATAAAGTAGAAGAATGTGGGTTAGATAGCATCATCACCAGATGGATTCGTAACTGGCTGACCAACCGCACTCAACGTGTAGTCCTCAATGGAACTGCATCTACATGGAAGGAAGAATGCAGTGGAGTCCCTCAAGGCACTGTTTTAGGCCCAGTACTCTTCAACGTCTTCATCAATGATTTGGACGAGGGAATAAATGGGGAACTCCTCAAATTTGCAGATGACACCAAGCTGGCAGGAATAGCCAACACTCCAGAAGATAGGCTTAAGATACAGAAGGATCTTGACAAACTTGATCATTGGGCACTATCTAATAAAATGAAATTCAAAGGCGAAAAGAGTAAGGTTCTACATTTAGGCAACAAAAATGAAATGCACAGGTACAGTATAGGTGGTATCTTGCTCAATAGCAGTAACTGTGAAAGGGATCTTGGAGTCCTAGTAGACAACCATTTAAATATGAGCCAGCAGTGTGCAGCAACTGCCAAAAAAGCCAACACAGTTCTAGGCTGCATAAACAGAGGGATAGAATCAAGACCACTTTATAATGCCTTGGTAAGGCCACACTTGGAATACGGCATCCAGTTTTGGTTGCCACAATGTAGAAAAGATGTGGAGACTCTGGAAAGAGTGCAGAGAAGAGCAACAATGATGATTAGGAGACTGAAGACTAAAACATATGAAGAATGGTTGCAGGAACTGGGCATGTCTAGTTTAATGCAAAGAAGGACCAGGGGAGACATGATAGCAGTGTTCCAATATCTCAGGGGCTGCCACAAAGAAGAGGGAGTCAAACTATTCTCCAAGGCACCTGAGGGCAGAACAAGAAGCAATGGGTGGAAACTAATCAAGGAGAGAAGCAACTTAAAACTGAGGAGGAATTTCCTGACAGTTAGAACAATTAATCAGCAGAACAGCCTGCCTTCAGAAGCTGTGAATGCCCCAACACTGGAAGTCTTCAAGAAGATGTTGGATAGCCATTTGTCTGAAATGGTATAGGGCTTCCTACCTAGGCAGGGAGTTGGACTAGATGACCTCCAAGGTCCCTTCCAACTCTGCTATTGTATTGTATTGTATTGTATTGTAATACAACTATGAGTTCAGTTGAGAGCTTCCAATACTCTGAATGTGGGATCAAATCTTTAAATTTTGCAGAATGGGGTCAGATTTCAGTCCTGACAATATGCAGATTCCTGCCCTACATCTTTCCCCTGCTGGCCCAAATCTTTTTTTTTTTTAAAGATGTGTTTAAGGCAATTCACTGTTTGTCTTTTTCCCCTTTAGTGGGACTATCCCTTTAGCAAGAGGCACAGTGGTTCAGTGGCTTAAAGACAGTGGAGAAAGGTGGAGCTATCACCTCCCATTCAGGAGGTTGTAAGTTCAATCCTAGGTAGAGGCAGATGTAGAGTCTCCTGCTTGGGCAGGGGGTTGGACTAGATGACCTGCAAGGTCCCTTCCAACTCGGTTAATCTGTTAAATCTGTCTTTGTTCTGGCAGTTCAAGTCCTAGCACCATGTGACAGACTGAGGTCCCATCACTTGCCTCAGCTTGTGCCCACCTAGCAGTTCGAAGGCATGCAACATATGAGTAGATAAATAGGTACTACTTTGGTGGGAAACATAGTAGCATATGAAATTGGTGAGAGAGGACTATTTCTATAGAATCCATGCTGATTCTCCTTCACTAAGGCTCTATTCCTTATGCGCCTACGATTTTTTTTTAATCTTCTTTTTATCATTTCCATCAATTGGCCTACAATAAGCATTAAGCTGAAGGCTATACAGATTTCTTAATCTCTCCTAGAGACCTTTGTAAAACATTGATGTCATACTGGCTCCCTTCCAGTCCTACTGAACTGTACCAATCGAAGTGGGTGCACTTAGTGCAGGGATGTCCAAACTTGGGAACTTTAAGACTTGTGGACTTCAACTCCCAGAATTCCCCAGCCAGCATAGCTGGCTGGGGAATTCTTGTAGTTGAAGTCCACAAGTCTTAAAGTTCCCAAGTTTGGACATCCCTGACTTAGTGGATACCCCTCCCCCACTGGGGAGGGGGTTATCTATCAGCAAATTCACATTTAAATTGTTTAGGAACAGGGGCTTCTTGAAATTTGGTTTCTCAAAATATCCTAGAATATCTTATCTTGCTAGACCAATTTGCTATAATTGTTTCAATGACATCCCCGAGAAAGTCAATACAAGCTCTTATCTTATAACTTCTGCGGTAGGGTGGGCTTAGGACACCTGGGCTCCACAAAATCCAAATTATTTGTCATCTCATGTTAAAAACTAAAACAGTATTAAAATCCCACCAAACAATCATTGGAAGGGGTATTGTCATCACATTTGTCAATTTTAATTTTTAATATGGTAAATATCAATAAATATAACCCACCCAAACCAAAGCAATTTTAAGGTACTCCATAATTTTTTAAAAAGTGGGAACTGGTCCTGAGAGGAAAAAAAAATAGTATGTTATTCTATAACTGTCAAGACTTATGAAGAGATTTTTAAGGGTCTTTTTCATTATCCTCAACCACCCACTGAGTGTATTCTAAATAGAATAGAAGAGAATAGAATAGAATTCTTTATTGGCCAAGTGTGATTGGAGACACAAAGAATTTGTCTTTGGTGCATAAGCTCTCAGTGTACATAAAAAGAAAAGATACATTCATCAAGAATCATAAGGTACAACACTACAAATATTCCATTAATTACTGATTACTATTGGTATCATAAAACTTACATCAGTTCGTGATCACTATGTAGGATTAAATGTAGAATTGTGTGCTATCTGGGTGGTTCCAGTACCAACTTTTCCAAAACACTGTCATTTAAACTATCTGAAGTATGGGATTCTCTGCCATGGCCTGAATATAAATGCTCCCATTTTATATGAAGGTAATTTAAGTTCCCTATTACTGCTTCTCCTTGACATGCATGCCTGATCTCTTTCAATTTCTCAATATAGCCTTCAGTGTTTTTGTGGGAGACAGATTATTCCTAGATCTAATTTACATTTGCAGTCAGATATTCCCACTCATAATAATTCAATGGAGAAATCTTTTCTTCTAAAGTTTTTTTATACATTAGAATTTTTATTCTCTTTGTCAAAGAAGAGCAATATATCCTTCCAGTAAACCCTTTCCTGTCCTTTTTATAAACTTTATATCCAGGTATGATTATATCCAATTCATTATTTTCATCCTTCAAGGTTTCTGTTTTACTTTCTATGTCTGTGTTAACATTCATAACCAAGTATCCTAATTCCCATTTAAGTGGGTCAGAGACTACTTGCACAGTAATGGAAATATATAGGCTATTCTTGCCCTAAAGTTATTGGCATCAGAACCTATGCATAGCCTTTTGTCTCTCTCTTTTCTCTTAACAGATAAGACCATCCATGAGCCCATTTTCAACCTTGATCGTATTCCTTATGGCGTTTCCTCAAATATCTATTTTTTGTTTCTTCCATTCAGTTGTGTCCATTCAAATATATCTGAGATTATCTGGCAAGCTTCTGCAATTTTTTGGGTAAGGATTTTCAGAAGTGGTTTGCCGTTGCCTCCCTTTCTAGGCCTGAGAGAGAATGACTGGCCCAAGGCCACCCAGCTGGCTTTGTGCCTCAGGTGGAACTAGGACTTACCATTTCCCAGTTTCTAGCCTCATATTTTAACTATTACATCAGACTGGCTTTCAAAATATCTACACCCTTCCAAATCAGGTGCTATTCAGTACCTTCATTACTTTTCCGGCAGGAATCAATTTAAAAGCTGATCTGCTATATTGTAATTTTTTTCCATTTTACTGGAGTCTTGCAAAAAAAAAATGTCTAAAGGATTGGGAATTTGTCAATCAGCAGGAGAAGAGAGGAGAGGAGAGGTTTAGGATAGGATAGGTTTAGCTTTAGGGTTAGGGTTAGGGTTAGGGTTAGGGTTAGGGTTATTTTACCAATCTCGGAAGAATGGAAGGCTGAGTCAACCTTCAGCCATTCAGGATTGAACAGTCTGCAACATTGCACTCTAACCACTGTGCCAGCATAGTTCATTAATGGAATTGGAGTGTGGAGGGGAGGGAAGAGGAGAGGAGAGGGGAGGGGAGGAGAGAAGGTTATGGTGAAAGAAGATGGCAAAAGAAAGCTTGAGCTACAAATGGACAAATCTTGCTGGTGCCTAGGAAGAAAAACTTTCTAAAAAAAGTGGGAGAAGCAGCTAAGCAGCAGATTGCAATGCTGCTGCCTGTTCTAATCTAAACTCCCCTCCCTCCTCCTGCATGGTCATCTGATCAAGAGGGGAATATATACATATATAGATTATATATGGATTTTGACCTCTATAAATCTTCATACCAAGCAGACGAGACCACCTTGCAATCTACACACCCATCATAAACACATCTGTCTATATTTATAATAACTGAGTAACTAAAGTAAACTAACCATAACTAAAAAAGACTTCTATCCTCCAAAGGAGAATCTATTTTCAAAGAGAAATGGGATTCATCAACTAAAAACTGGGCCTCTCCCCTTCCTTATCCTTGAAATGATGACCTCCTCCCACTCATTCTCCCCAGCAGGAATTATCACAAAAGGTCTTATCTGTATAGCTCTCCATCTAAGCCACTTTGGTTTCAAGGGAATAGATTTGCTTGCTGAGAATCAGGATGTTATTGCATTGTAGCACGGAGCCACAAATTATGCCCAACAGGCAGACAGTCATATATCAGACAATGTATGTAATATTCTTCAGAACCTTCTGAAGAAATCTCTGGAGATATTTCACCAAGGAAAGAAACCTCACTGCAGGTACATTTTTGTGAGAGTGCTGGCATTAATTTTCCAGGTATGAATTTCCTGATTCATCAGGGTTTCAACAGAAATAACATCACGGAAAATAAATATAGCAAACATGTCTGCCGCTGTGCCAAGTGTGAACACAAGTTTACAATGCTATATATTGTTGGTCAACTAAAATGCCTGGCACAAATTTCACTGATTTCCCCTTGCATTAAAATATAAACCATATGCTTTACATTTCATTGAGTATACTGGTAAACACTAAGTAATGGCTAACCTTTTTGCCATCACGTGCCAAAAGCGGGGGGAGCACAGGGGGGGTTGTGCACGGGCATGGCCACACCCAAAATTGTATGCGTGCGACCCCCCCATGCACATGTGCGTGTGACCTCCAGGCATGCGCGCACAACCCCCACTCTCCCCCCACTTTTGGCATGCAATGGACCTGTTTTTCGCCCTCCCCAGGCTCCAGAGGCTTTCTAGGAGAGAGAGCAAAAATGTCTCCCTGCCCCCTTCTGGAGGCCCTCCAGAGGCTTTGGGAGGTTTCCATGAAGTCTCTGGAGGGCAAAAAACGGCCCTATGGGCAACCGAGAAGTCTGTTCCTGAACAGTCCCTTTGGGGAGAGGGGGCGGTCTAGAAATCAAATTAAATAAATAAATAAATAACTTCTGGTTTGTGCATTGGGTTATTTTTCACCCTCCAGAGGCTTCAGGGAAGCCTCCGGTGGGCGAAAAATGGGCAAAAATGAAGGCCAAAGTCAGCTGGCCAGTGCATGCATGCACACTGGAGCAGACAGGGCAACACCTTGTGTGCCTTAACAAATGACTCCGCATGCCACCTGTGGCCCGTGTGCCATAGGTTCATCATCACGGCACTAGATTGTTTTTCAAAAGTGCACAGCTATAACAAATTTGCTTGCAGGTTCAAGAGTCTTCTGCAAATTGTCACCCCATTGCGATTTTATTGTGGCATAATAAACAAAAATTTAATACATGAGTGGAGAATTATTCTTATTTAACTGCATTAGAATACAACTCCAAATGAAGATGAAATTAGTTTCAATGTTTGTTCCGATGAAGCTCATTACTTTTTGGCCATTACAGACTTGAGTATCAGAGGTGGGTTGCTCCAGGTTCAGCCGAACTCGTAATGGAATTCAGGCCTGGGTCCCAGAACTGGCAATGACCCAGGCATGCCATGCTACCAAATTGGTTCCCACCATTTTGGTTTTTACTGACTGTGCATGCACAGTTCACTGTAAATTGTTCTGCGCAATGAGCGGGCGTTGCAAACCGGTAGTAAAACCGGCAGCAACTCACCTCTAGGGTGGAGAGGAAGGATGTGGGATTATACTCCATAACTTTTCTGCAAAATCTGATATAGCAATGAGAATGGTGGCACCCCAATCATTATAAATTTATCTTTTTATTGATACTATTAACAATTTTCCATTCACTTATCGGTTTTTCATGTAACATTTTCATGCTTTAGTTCTAACATCAGATTGAAGCTCTAACATAAGATTAACAAATTCTAACATCAGATTGAATGACAAGGTTTAATATTCGGTATCTAAACTGCTTTTTGGCTTTTCTCTTGTGAACTGCCGTAGAATAATTCCTGGGGAGATTCCAGCAGTAATTGGCAAATGTAGACAGACTCTATTTCCCTCAGTAACTTTTCTCTATTCCTATGTTATCCTGGTGGAACCTCTCCCCATGCTCATCACTCACTGCTCCACAGTTCAAAGGGAAATTGTAAGAATTAAATTTTCAGTGACACATTTGCCCCAAGTGCTTTATAGCAGGGGTCTCCAACCTTTGCAACTTTAAGTCTGAAGGACTTCAGCTCCCAGAATTCTCCAGCCAGCTTTGCTGAGAGCTGAAGTCCTTCAGACTTAAAGTTGCAAGGGTTGGAGACCTCTGCTTTATAGGACATAAGCAAATTTTCCACTGTTTTTCATCATCATCTGCCTTGCTGTTCTCAAAGTGAAGATAAATTTATACACTTCCATGTGGTACCATTTTCATTGTTGTAGCGTATTTTGTGGAGAACGTACAAGGTGTCATGATCATTAGACCTCTCTCCCCTGAAGGCAAAAATACTCGCCTCTGTATAAATCTTTCTTGTGAAATAACTTGAAAACTTTAGCCAGCCAGCACCTTTATCACCTGTTTTCTAATTCATCTAATGGAAATATATAAAATTAACACATTTTATCTCAGAGTTCAATAATTTCCCAACATTTGTAGACCAGTGTAATCAGTAGAATTATGTACTAAGCTGAGGCTCCCTCCCTCTCCCTCCTTCCCTCCCTCTCCCTCCTTCCCTCCCTCCCCCCCTCTCGGTTATAGGATACATGAGCAGATTTAACAGATTAACAGAGTTGGAAGGGACCTTGCAGGTCATCTAGTCCAACCCCCTGCCCAAGCAGAAGACCCTACATCTGCCTCTACCTAGGATTGAATTTACAACCTCATTTCATTTCATTTATTCGACTTAATAACCACCACCTCTCCCCGAAGGGACTCGGGGCGGTGCACAGGAAAATATAAAAAATACAATACATCACAATAAATACATAAGTACATTAAAACTATATTAAATACACCCTGTGCTAAAAACTACCCCATTAAAATCCCTAAAGCCCAATTTAAAATTTCTCTACTAAATTTCTCTACTAAACAACTGAGGCTGAAAACGGTAGGTTAGGCCAGGCCGGCCTGTTGGAAAAAGTAGGTTTTTGTGGCGGAAGGAGCGGAGGTCCGAGATAGATCTAAGTTCGGGGGGTAGGTCGTTCCAGAGGGTCGGGCCCGCCACAGAGAAGGCCCTTCCCCTGGGCGTCACCCGCTGGCATTGCCTAGTGGGTGGCACCCGGAGAAGCCCCTCTCTGTGGGAGCGAATCGGCCGAAGGGATGTATGGGGTAGCATGTGATCCCGCAGATAACTAGGTCCCATGCCATGGAGCGCTTTGAAGATGGTGACCAGCACCTTGAAGCGCACCCGAAAGACCACAGGCAGCCAGTGCAGCTCGCGCAGGAGCGGTGTTACGTGGGAATACCTAGAGGTACCCAATATTGCCCGCTCGGCTGCATTCTGAACTAGCTATAGTCTTCGGGTGCACCTCAAGGGGAGCCCCATGTAGAGAGCGTTACAGTAGTCTAGACGGGATGTCACGAGGGCATGAGTGACCTCCTGATTGGGAGGCAAGAGTTCCATCTCTAGGCCACTCAGCATATTTATGTTATATATAAAAGCATAGCTTATTTGTTTGATCTGCCATGTGGCTTACTGTATCAAGAACGTCACAAATAATAAGTTTGGCACACAAAAAGCTACATGGTGCTTTTCCTGTTAGATAGCTCAAAAGCCAATGGGGTCAGTATGAACAATTTCCATCAAAACGTCCAAGTGGGCAGATACATCAATGCAACCATCATTAACCAACTGTTGGGTTCATGCAGCATTTTGTGCCCTTTTCTTAATTTCTTCCAGCAAATACTCCACATTAACATCAAGATGTTCATTTTTAAGAAACATTGGTAGGAAATAAATTTCCTTCAAGCAGTCAGTAAAAACCAACAACAACTCTCTTATTTAAAAATAGGCATAAATTATGCTTATTAAAAGCAACTGGGATACCAATACACATTATATCTAAACATTTTATCAATAGGCTTCTACTCACAATAAAATCTGTCATGAATGGACTGGTATTTCAGTAAGACCAGTTTCTAGAAAACTCATATTCTATGCAGATTGCTAAGAGATTTCTGGTCTCTTTCAATGTTGGAAGAATCCCATTTTTTAAAAAAACTCTTCCTAGAGTTAACATCTATACTGATATCAAACACACAAAACATATTAATTAATAGACGACGCTTCGGGGTCAGCAAGATTTGTAATGAAGGTGGGGGAAAAACCCAAATAAATATTTGATTTGAAAAAGGTAAAGGTTTAAAAAAAATATTAATTGAACTGATGGATCTACCTAGTAGGAAGCAAGTTCTGGATTAGACTGATTTCTTAATGCCATATTGATAATCATGGTTAGCTACTAACAGCATTGCTGAAGCCCATAAAGCCTGTTAAATATTTTTTTTAATAAATGAAGATACTTTTTTGGACACAGATTAAAATGCTTGTAAATGCTTGTAAAAATTGACACTTTAGTAGGTGTGCATGATTTACATGGCTGACCTAGAGTAGGAAGCATGCTCATTTTTATTTATGTGTTTTGCTTATTGTGTAGAGAACATCTTGTCTGATAATAAATCATTTTCATCAAGCTGGAGAACAGATAATTTTGCAACAACAAAACAATCGTGCCTATGAGATGTAAGTATGGCTAATTACTGCTATGATGAGCTTTAAAGGGATCAAAAAAGGTTGCACTGAACAAAAAATACCACAAAAGAGTGCTCACAGAAGTTGTCTCAAACTGCCTTTTGTGTGTGTGTGTGTGTGTGTGTGTGTGTGTGTGTGTGTATTTCATATTTAATGTCTAAGAGGTGGCAGATGATTGTTTTTGCTTTTGATTACTTAGACGCATGAACATATGGCAGCTGCCTCTGGTAACAACAACAAAAAATATCCAGGTAGCCAAACTCCAGTGCTCATGAAACTGTTCCAGGAATGCACATTATATAAACAAACGGATATTTATAGACACTCTTTAAAAGCACATTCTCTTGCATGTGAGGAGAGCTAGGAAACAGAGGTAAAGTCTCCAGCAGGAGTTATATAAAACTGGATAGGTGGGAGCTGCTGGGCCGCCAATTAAGGCAGTGAGCAATTTGTTCTTCCTTCACCAGCAAGAGGATGGAGGGAGAAGGAAAGAATCCCCAAACTTCTCTGGAGGCAGTTAGGATGGAGGGACGCTGTTGTGGATAACATGCAAGTATTGCTGAGAGATGGGCAGAGAATTTTGCCTAGTCGACAATCACATGCTTGCATAATGCTGGGTAAATGCTGACCTTTGCCTGGAGTGCCATCTCATAATGATAAGAGCCTGATAATCCAAATTTTATATAACTCTCTTTTGCATAATCTGTAGAATTACAACTGAAATCTGTTCTCCCTTTTATCTTTTCTCATAATGCACTTCCATTTTTTAGGTGTATCTTTTGCAGTTTTTGATGACGTCGATATATAAACGGGGTCTCTACTGAAAAGCGATTGAATTTAGTAACATGCTTTTGAAAGAGGAAGGAATTTTGCTCATCTGATGAATGCAGGATCCACACTTGAACCCTGAGGATTTTCCAAATTCTAAACTATTTCTCATAAAGGATATATCTTAGCGTTCCTTCCAAATGCCTGTAAGTGGTTTGGCATTATTCTTCTCATCCTGATGGCCAAAGAAAGAGGTGGCAACTTGGAAACAAACAAAAGCAGAAAGATATCAAGCAGAAAGGTCACTTATTTTTGATATCCCTGAATTGTGTTTTGGCTGCAGTAATCTTTGTAAAGGAACATGGTGGCTAAGATGTTGAGCTTGTCGATCAGAAAGGTTCGAATCCCTAGCACCATGTAACTGAGTGAGCTCCCAATACTTGTCCCAGCTTCTGCCAACCTAGCAGTTCAAAAGCACATAAAAATGCAAGTAGAAAAATAGGGACCACCTTTGGTGGGAAGATAACAGTGTTCTGTGTGCCTTCACCATTTAGTTATGCTGACCACAGAAACGTCTTCGAACAGCGCTGGCTCTTCGGGTTTGAAATGGAGATGAGCACTGCCCCCTAGAGTTGGGAATGACTAGCACATATGTGCGAAGAGAATCTTTACCTTTACCTTTACTAATCTTTAAAAGGTGGCATCCCAGTTTATAGTTCAGAAATTTTGTATTAGTATTTGCTAATCAATACCACAGGACCTCATAACAGCATTTCCTCCATGTTTTAGAAGTTATTCTAAAGTAACTTACCAACATGCTTGGCTTGTATCTACATTTGCAAGCCATGTTAACCCACCTACTGCAGGTTACATTATTTTGGAATTATTATTTTTATGTTCAAGATTTTCTTATTATTACTCTCAGCACTCTCATTACTTTATTTATTCATAAAGGTGATGCAGTGGTTACAATGCATTCCTGCAGGCTACTTCTGTTGACTGCCAGCTGCCAGCAATTTGGCAGTTTGATGCTCACTGGCTCAAGGTTGACTCACCCTTCCATCCTTTTGAGGTCAGTAAAATGAGGACTCAGATTGTTGAGGGCAATATGCTAACACTGTAAATGACATATAAAGAGGGCTGTAAAGCACTGTGAAGTGGTATATAAGTCTAAGTGCCGTTGCTATTAGTTTTATATTCCACTTTTCTTTCAAGAGCTTAGGGCATATTTCATGGGATCTCTTTTCACTTGATCCTCACAACAGAAGACCTCTGAGGAAAGTTAAGAGAGAATGGATTTTCATAGGTGAGACTGGACATGGATATGGGTGTCTCTAGCCCTAAAGGCGACATCTTGGCCACTAAGCCATACTGTGAGTTCATGTCACAAGTTCTAATGAACATTAATAGTTGGGATTTATTACAGGGTCATACATCATAAAGCACAGCTGCCTGTCAATTTAGAACTAAAAAAACAGAAAGTATCATTCATAAGTTAGTGCAAATATTGGCTGGATGTTAGCAAAAAGCTACTGTTTTCTAATGGCCCTCAAGACTTTTGAACTCCAGATTTAATAGTTGCAGGCAGTCTCCTTCAAATAGTTGGCTTTTGAAATATGTACCAGAAACTTTCAGTGTCATTAAGTTCATTCTGTTCACTAGAGAGCCCTTCAATAATTGCTGTTTATGGGTTGGCATCTAAAAGAAAAAACTAAGAAGAGATATTTGTGGCACCCTGAATTATCTGTCACCTTTGCATCAGGATACACCCCAACAGTCTCTTGGGTTATGACTCATTTTCCAAGCTCAGCTCATTTCCAGTAATGGGAAAAGGTGGGGGAGCAGTAAACAATGGGCTATGAAGAGATAAACCAAAGGGAAACAGCTTTCCTCATCAACTTTCCTCGTCCGGTCTCCAACCTTCACTTTTTGGTGAAGGTTGTAGAGAGTGTGGTGGCACAACACTTTCCCTGTCACCTGGAGGGAATTGACTATCTGGACCCGTGCCAGTCCGGCTTCCGGCCCGGGCACAGCACCGAGACGGCATTGGTCGCGTTTGTGGATGATCTCTGGAGGGACAGAGATGGAGGTTGTTCCTCCATCCTTGTCCTATTAGACCTCTCAGCAGCTTTCGATACCATCGACCATGGTATCTTATTGCATCGACTGGAGGGGTTGGGGGTGAGGGGCACCGTTTTGCGGTGGTTCTCCTCCTACCTCTCCGGTCGGTCGCAATTTGTGTTGGCAGGGGGGCAGAGGTCGACTTTGAGGCCCCTGACGTGTGGGGTGCCTCAGGGGTCGGTCCTCTCGCCACTCCTGTTCAACACATACATGAAGCCGATGGGCGAGATCATCTGTGGTTTTGGGGTAGAATACCATCTATATGCTGACGATACGCAGTTGTACATATCTACCCCAAACCACCCCAACGATGCCGTTGAAGTGATGTCCCGGTGTCTGGAAGCCATACGGGCCTGGATAGGAAGTAACAAACTCAACCCGTCCAAGACCGAGTGGCTGTGGTTTCCGACGTCCCGGTACAACCAGTTGACGCCATCACTGGCCATCGCGGGTGAACATCTAGTCCCCATGGATAGGGCGCGCAACTTAGGCATCCTCCTGGATTCCCAGCTGTCCATGGAGGACCATGTGACGGCCGTGGCCAGGGGTGTCTTTTACCAGGTTTGCCTGGTACGCCAGTTGTGCCCCCTACTGGACCGGGACGTCCTTTGCACAGTCACTCAAGCACTCGTGACATCCCGCCTAGACTACTGTAATGCTCTCTACATGGGGCTCCCCTTGAGGTGCACCCGAAGGCTGAAGCTAGTTCAGAATGCGGCCGCGTGGGGAATTTTGGGAGCCTCAAGGCATTCCCACGTAACACCGCTCCTGCACGAGCTGCACTGGCTACCGGTGGCCTTTCGGGTGCGCTTCAAGGTGTTGATCACCATCTTTAAAGCGCTCCATGGCACGGGGCCTAGTTATTTGCGGGACTGTATCCTGCCCCATACATCCCTTCGTCTGATTCGCTCCCACAGAGAGGGACTTCTCTGGGTGCTTCCGCCAGGCAGTGCCGGCTGGCGACGCCCAGGGGAAGGGCCTTCTCTGTGGCAGGCCCAATGCTCTGGAACAACCTACCCCCCGAACTTAGAACTATCACGGACCTCTGCTTCTTCCGCCAACATCTGAAGACGTGCTTCTTCCATCTTGCCGGCTTGGCCTAATCCCCATAATCAAGTTTATAGACTGAACTCTAAATTGTTTTAATTGGATTTTAATGGGTAAGAGTTTTAAGGATTTTAGCACAGGGTATTGTATTTAATTGGTTTTTTAGTATTTATTATTGTCGTTTTATATTTCTATTTTAATTTCCCTGAGTCCCTTTGGGGAGAGAGGCGCGGTTATACAAATTTAATAAAATGAAAATGAAATGAACAGAATATTCATCTAAATAGAAAATTAAGGAAAAAATAAATGATACCTTAGCAGAATTCATGAATGAAACTAACTATAATTACATTAAAATCACTACAATGTATCCCACCTATTTTGGCCATGTTATGTGGGGGAATTCCCTGGAGAAAGTGATTATGTTTGGAAGAGTTAACAATAAAAGGAAACCAGGCCACCAAAGAACATGGCAATAGACACCACCCAAAAGCATAGAAAACCTCATGCAAGATTGGAGGATGTAGAGAGTCCTGGTCTGTAGAATTGGCAAGAGTCGGACATCACTGAATGAATAACATCATCATCACCACCACCATCACATTAAACAAATCTAGGTGTCTGTAACACATTTTATTTGTCTACAGACAAATCATCTACAAAGAGGAAGAACCACAGAGAAGTTCCAACAATTCTAACCCCCACCCCCACCCCTGTGGTCCTGCCTTTTGTTGAGTGGAATGAATTGACTAGATTAACTTGCCTCCCATCCGCAAAGGTTGACATAGTTACAATTCTACAAAGAATTACGAAGGCACTGTCTTCATCCTCTTTCTCTCACACATCTGGATTATGTTGCCTCTTACTCCTCTGGAATGCATCCACTTACTCCTGGGATCAACCTGCTCCCTACATTCCATCACAATGTCAGGCATTCCTTTAGAACAGATTGGCATATGAAATGTTGGACACCTTCAAACAATTTTGTCAGTTAGGTGCATTCCCTTGTAACATTTGTTTCCAGAGAGGCTGGGCTAGTCCTGCCTAGTCCATAGAGGATAAGGTTTAGTCATTGTACTTATTAACTGGATGCCCAGCAAAAATTCCAGAACCTTGTCATTTTTCTAACACCAAAAGAAGAAAGCCAAGATGAGATCAAATGTACAAGTCTAAAGAGCAGGATTAATTCTACTGGGAAATTTTTAATTGGTTTTCAGGACCTCTGTCTACTAGGCTAGAGCAAATTACACAATTAATATGCAAGTATGATTTAATTACAAAGCAGTTCTGAAACCATCTCAGTTAATTACTTAGCATGAAGATTGAATGAAAACTGTTGACTTTTCCTCCACAGTTAATAAATAAATATCTTTGACATTTTCTCACTAACTCAAAAATACTTTTGCATGTTCGGAATTTTGCTGAAAGATTTCATTTCATTTTCATTTTATTAAATTTGTATACCGCCCCATTCTCCCAAAAAGGGACTCGGGGCGGTGCACAGGAAAATAAAACCACCCATATACATAAGAACCGGTAATAAATATATGATAAATATTAAAAACTTATTAAATTAACCTAACCTGTGCTAAAACCAATTAAAACCCCAATAAAATCTAATTCAATTTAAAAACCAGTCGATGTTCTCAGAAGATTAGGCCAGGCCAGCTAAGCGAAAAAAGTGCGTTTTTAATTGTTGACGGAAGAGGCGGAGGTCTGTGATATTCCTAAGATCAGGGGTAGATCATTCCAGAGGGCAGGGCCCGCCACAGAGAAGGCCCTGCCTCTGGGCGTCACGAGCCGGCATTGCCCGGCCGTTGGCACCCAGAGCAGACCCTCTCTGTGGGAGCGGATCAGCCGGAGGGATGTATGGAGTAGGAGGCGCAAATAACTAGGACCCGTGCCATGGATGCTGGAATACTCTTGCTGGAAGCTTCATCTTCTCTCCATCTCAGATACTGTGCTACTTTATGGCTGCACACCATTATGGGGAGCTAAATAAAAGCCTTTTGACAGTTCTGCTAAACTTATCACTCATCTGTTATCTAAATGGCTTTAAACATATCACTTAAACAGCAGGAGAGAAGAGGAAGCCCAGGATAATGTCTCTAGTCAAACTTTGGACATCTGGGCCCAGAAGCAGTCACATTTTTCATGCCCTGTCATCTCCTATGTCATATATAATAATCCATCTTCCAAATTTACTCCCATAACATCAGCCTCATGGAATAGATTGGGCTGAGAAAAAGAAAGTAAGCTGGTATTTCTATCAGTAAATTCATAGCTGCTTGCTGGCTTTGCATTGTCCCATTTTTTTTTCTTGTCCACGTGTTTACACTTGATTGTTCTCACTTACAAATGACTCTCGCATTCTCTGCAATTTCACAAGTGATAGGTTGTGAACTTGGTTACTATTGATTTGGCTTGGTTATTTTCAAACGTTCTTCTGCAAGACCTCTTTCCATCTGCCCCGTCTTACAGAGGCAGTTGCTGTTGAAAAATAAGAAAGCTTATCATTCTCTTCAACATTGCTATATTAACCATGAGTGGGTAAAAGGCAGCTAGTCAGGAGTCAGATGCTGATTCAAAGAATGGAGCAAATGATTTTTGTTGTGGTTCCAGGAATGGAGATCTCTATTTAAGCCAGGAGCTGGCAACTCCCTTTATGTAGAATTTCCCAATTCTGAAACTGCAAATATCACAAAGATTGCCTTACATAGCTTTACCTTACTTAAAAAAAGGAAACCCCTGGAAAAAAGTAGGAAACAAAATAAATAAAACCTTGTCTTTCCCCATATGATTGATGTAGTCCTGCCCGTAAAAAATGAATAATAAACTGATGGAAGATTCTGTAACAAGATGAGGCTCTGGAAAAAAAGGGGGGAAAGGGGGAAAGGAGAAATCCACATTATCTATCATACAGTTTCCAAAGCAGAATATCGAAGCTTCACCTTGCCAATCTAAACCCTGCCCACTGTTAGCCTCAGGTGTATCTGCAGGGTATAGTCAAAAAAAGTCAAGATGTGTAATTGACATACTGTGGCTGTATGTATGGCTCTTCACAAAGGTTATCATGGCCATCATGTTTTTGGGGGCTGTACCCTACAGCCCTCTGGTTGGCATGGAAGCTTCCAAAATGTCGTCCTTGTGCCATTTAGATTTTCAGACTGAAGGGAAATTTTTTTCCTTCTCCTCTGTTTTACAGGATCAGGATTCAATCCAGGGGTGAAATTCAGCAGGTTTTGACAGGTTCTGGAAAACCGGTAGCGGAAATTTTGAGTAGTTCATAGAACTGGCAACTATCACCTCTGGCTGTCCCCAGAGTGGGGTGGGAATGGAGATTTTCAGTATCCTTCCCCTGCCATGCCCACCAAGCCATACCCACAGAACTGGTAGTAAAAAAAATTTTTTTTTTAAATTGTGCAATCACTCCAGTGTTCCCCAAACACAGAAAGTTTCAGCCGCCAGGCTCTGAAACAAATCTAATTAGAGGGAACCCAAAATAGGCTGTTAATTAGAGATGTGCAAATTTCAAAATGCTGCCATTTGGGGAAATCTTTAAAAGATCATTTTCCACTGCAAAGCACGTTGAATTATTTATTTATTTATTTATTTATTTATTTATTTATTTATTTATTTATTTATTTATTTATTTATTTATTTATTTATTTATTTATTTATTTATTTATTTATTTATTTATTTATTTATTTATTCGATTTGCTAACCGCACCAATCTCCGTCGAGACGGACTCTGGGCGGTGCACAGGACATTAAAATATACAATAAATAACAATATACAAAAGTTAAAAAGAAATTAAATAGAAAACCTGTGCTAAAATCCCATTAAAAAACCTATCTAACTTGGCTGAGGCTCTATTGTTCTAAAATTCAAGTTCTACGCCAGTCCAGCTTGCTGGGAAAGAAGTGTCTTAAGTGAGCGGCGGAAGAGGGGAAGGTCGGTGATGGTGCGGAGTTCGGGGGGGAGGTTGTTCCAGAGGGCAGGCCTCGCCACAGAGAAGGCCCTGTTCCTGGGCGTCACCAGCCGGCATTGACCGGCAGTCGGCGCCCTGAGAAGGCCCTCTCTGTGGGAGCGAATCGGTCGGTGGGAGGTATGTGGCAGGAGGCGGTCCCGCAAGTAACTAGGCCCTGAGCCATGGAGCGATTTATAGATGGTAACAAGCACCTTGAAGCGCACCCGGAAGGCCACCGGTAGCCAGTGCAGCTAGCGCAGGAGAGGTGCTACATGGGAACTTCGAGATGTTCCCAAAATCCCCCACGCGGCCGCGTTCTGGACTAACTGGAGCCTCCGGATGCACCTCAAGGGGAGCCCCATGTAGAGAGCATTGCAATAGTCAAGGCGAGATGTCACGAGTGCTTGAGTGACTGTGCGGAGGGCTCCCCGGTCCAGAAAGGGACGCAACTGGCGTACCAGGCGAACCTGGTAAAAGGCCCCCCTGGTCATGGCCGCCACATGGTCATCCATGGACAGCCGCGAATCCAGGAGGACACCCAAGTTGCGAGCCCTTTCCACAGGGGCCATTGACTCACCCCCGATAACCAGCGATGGAATTAGCTGGCTATGCCGGGGCGCCGGAAACCACAGCCACTTGGTCTTGGACGGGTTGAGCCGGAGTTTGTTACTTCCCATCCAGAGCCGTAATTATTCCTATATCTAGGAATTATCTTTCCTAGATATAATTCCTCTCATTGTTACGTTGCTTTTTTTTGTTATTTCCCTCATTCCCACTGTAAATATGAACTTGACTGGATTGTGCTTCATACTCTCCATTTCTAAAAAGTAATCTTGCTGGAGGATTTGGTTTAATGAGTTTAATAAAATATTCCTTTTTTTTTTTTAGTTGTGGTTATACTGTACCTAAATCGCAGCAAAAGAAAGCTTAGATAGGCAGTCTCATGACTCACTTCCACCCTAGTTATTAAGACTTAGTAAGCTTTCTCCCAGGATAATTCTACTCTGGTTCTTTTTCTCCCCTTCCCTTTTTTCTTTTCAGGCCTGTCGAAGTACATTAAGGACACCTACCTGAGTGAAAGCTGTTATGTCTTTCACAAATTGCTTGATCAGTCATGTTCCTCCCAGACCTAAGTGGCTGTTAAACTTAAATATTCACATGATGTTTGTATATTTAATATTTTAATAGCTCTAAGAATTTCCTGGCTTCACACAATATTTTATGCTTCATCAGTCACAAGACATAGAAAGCTGAGAATAGACAATTTTAAATTTTCCACAATGCCCTGCCAGTTATGCTGAATTAATCATTGCAAAGGTAATTAAATTGGTTTCTTGGCTGCCAACTCTTAATGTAGAAAGGCATTCTTTACTAAGGACTTCCTCAATCTAGATTCAGCTCTGCCAAATATACTACATTTTTATAAACTTCCCTTCTTACCTGTCTAGTCCAATTGTGACTTGAGCAGGGTACTCCATATCTGTTGTTGATTTGTAAGTAGGGATGTAGGGCTTCCAGACATCGGGACATCACTTCAACGGCATCATTGGGGTGGTTTGGGGTAGAAAAATACAGCTGCGTGTCATCAGCGTAGATGTGATACTCTACCCCAAAACCACGGATGATCTCACCCAGCGGCTTCATGTATGTGTTGAACAGGAGTGGCGAGAGGACCGACCCCTGAGGCACCCCACAAGTGAGGGGTCTTGAGGCCGACCTCTGCCCTCCTGTCAACACAAATTGCGATCGGCCGGAAAGGTAGGAGGAGAACCACTGTAAAACAGTGCCCCTCACCCCCAACCCTTCCAGCCGATGCAATAGGATACCATGGTCGATGGTATCGAAAGCCGCCGAGAGATCTAACAGGACCAGGATGGAGGAGCAACCCCCATCTCTGGCCCTCCAGAGATCATCCACCAACGCGACCAATGCCGTCTCAGTGCTGTGCCCGGGCCGAAAGCCGGACTGGCGCGGGTCCAGATAATCAACTTCCTCCAGGTGACGGGGAAACTGTTGTGCCACCACACTCTCAACAACCTTCGCTAGAAAATGAAGGTTGGAGACTGGACGGTAGTTTTCCAACAGAGCTGGATCCAGGGAAGGCTTCTTAGTTTCATTTTTCACAAGCCTTGAAGATAGTTTACCTATGGGATAAACTGTGCATTTCAGGAATAGCTCCTCTTTAGATAAATGTATCCTCACAAAAGTTAAAGCTCCTAACAAAGGAGGAAAGAAGTCCCATATATATAATCATGCTGATATGGGAAGTGGCTGACTAGAGGGTAAGGGGGTGGTATTCCATTGGAGGCACTGACTGTAATGTATGTAATAGATCAGGGGTCTCCCACCTTTGCAACTTTAAGTCTGAAGGACTTCAGCTCCCAGAATTCTCCAGCCAGCAAAGCTGGCTGGAGAATTCTGGGAGCTGAAGTCCTTCAGACTTAAAGTTGCAAAGGTGGGAGACCCCTGTAATAAATGATAGATGATGGGAGAGCTCTCTTTAGCTGTCCACCTTGTAACTTGCTGACATTGCTCTTGGATGGATATGAAAGCACTTAATTTCATGCAATTGCCTGTTTTTGGTTTTTTTAAAATTCCAGCTCAGAACAAATTTGGTAAATAATGAAGTTCTTACAAAACCATGGTTCAAATCATTAAACCATAATCAAGCCAACTCTAAAGACAATTCTCTTTCTTTATGCAAATAGTTCTAACTAAGCTGGGTTAGGATATACCGTGTTTCTCTGAAAATAAGACATATTATTTTCTTTTGACCCCCGAAATAAGCGCTTGGCTTATTTACTTTTGGGGAGGTCTTATTATTTTTGAGGTGCAGGAGGGGGTAAGCATAGTCACCTCATGGCTACTGCCATGTTGCAATATTTTCGGGGAGGGCTTATTTTTGGGGGAGGGCTTATTTTAGCACATGCGCTCAAAAGCCTGACTGGGCTTATTATCTGGGCAGGTCTTATTTTGGGGAAAACAGGGTATTAAGCAGCTGCCTTTCCTCTAGGCTCAGTCTACACATTCAAGGGGTGAATACATTTGCTAAAAAGACACAAAGCCTATTTTAATGCCTAGCGTTTTGCAGCAAGTCTCAAAGAGGATAATTTTTCCAGGCATTTGGATACGATGCAGCAAATCCATTATCTTTCTTCTCAGAAAATATAAAGGCTTAAAAAGGAAAATGAACACGCTGGCATTACCTTCTTCGCTGCAGGATGAATTAAACAGTTCACTTGAGCATTTCCTTCAATATGAATAGCACATTTGCTCGAATGCTTGTTGTGCAATCCAGATCTAGAGGCTGTGATTAAACAGGACTAACACTTGTCACACAAATAAGCATTCAAATTTTCATTCAGACTCCCATGCTCAACATAGAGTATGAAAAGTGAAATGTAGGCTAGAGCTATTATAGCATCTTCTACTTCATTCATTTAAGTATAAAACCCTTTCCCATGTCTGATATGGGATGAATATCCACTTAATAGAATCTATATATACTGGTAAGTATCTTCTCAGTACATCCATATCTCTGATAAATATAGAGATACCACGAAAGCTCCATGTTTGACTATAACTGAACAACAATCAGTTTTTGTGCTATTTCCCTTACTTGAGTGTAAAAACTCAAGCAACAGTTAAACAAAGTTATCTTAATTCAAAGAACCTATCTGCAAAGTCTAGTTTTTTTTTTCAAATGTATGTAAAACTATTAAACTCAAAACCATGGTTTAAAACTATGTAGGACTCAGTTGTTAAGTGGTACCCAAGCTAAAAGCTTATCATAAATGATAAGCATAGCAACAATTTGGCTACGAATGTCATTCTTGGGATGTGTGGGCTTGAACAGGAGGAGATTGATGGGATCTAAGTCACAACAGGTTGAGAACCATTCTTCTGTAAAATAGTACTTTGGTTAACCACAGTGACATTACATTTTTGCTCAATCATTTGTGTATGTACACAAACATGATGATCCAACACAAATATAAATATACACAATTGAATCCAATGAAGAACACTTAGACATCGGAAAAAAATTCTGAGCAATTTTTTTTGTTAAATCATTTTGTTAAATCTAGAATCTAAATCTGTTCGTTGTAATTCTTAAATGGAACCCTCTAAACCTCATGGATGCATTTCCTTATTTATCTTCATTTGTTACTAGTCATGCATAACTACTTCCTATGCATTTGAATGAAGCCTTAATCAGAGCCATAATATATACAAAAAAGGATATGTATTAAACTCCCTCTTGCCAGAAATGAATCGTTAGAAAATGAATGTATTATTCTATTGAATTATATCTTATATGCTTTCCCACTTAATTAAACAATGGGAGCTACTGTATAACTTGAAACAGCCTTGGGAATCAATATGCATATAAAAGAAGTATGACTCATATGTTCCATATGTTCTAATATACAGTATATTGCCTATCATTCTAGAATATTCTTGCTAATCTTCAGAAGTTGGTACAATGCCCATATTGTGCAATATTGCCCATGATGTGCATTCTCTGGTTCCCTAGAAGATCTGCATAAAGCAATGCCAGAGACAATTGCCTGGATGGCTGAATTGGACATCCAGTTATGAAGCCAAACTCTCATAGGTGTTTTGCATGAAATTACATGGGTCGTGGATAGATGTTTACTTCTCTTCTGCCATGTTCTCATTATATGCTAAATAATAAAAATAATTACCATACTTTCCGTGCCATTGCAAGCTTGAACGGTTGCTAAACAAAATGATCATTAAATAAGGATGATCATTAAACAAGGACCCGTAAAACATTATTCAGAGGTATTTGTGTTAAAGTTCTAACTAACAGAGTCCATATCCTCTAATTTCTCTTTTCACTTTCATGTCAGGTCGGTGGGAATATTGGCCCCAAAATCATAGAATCTAAGGGTTGGAAGCGTCATGTAAGGCCATCCCGTCCAAACTCTGTTCAGTGCAGATTAAAGCATCCCAAACAGATGGCTGCCTAGACCCTGCTTGAATTGATCCAGTAAAACAAGCCATCACCTCTCTGGCTAATTGGTTCCATTTCCAAACCGCTCTTAGTGTTTGGAAGCTAGAAATCTAGCACAGGTATCCTGGACTGCTAAATTGTAATATTGCTAAATTGCACTATATGAGCAGCTTCCTGATACATTAGATTTCTGATTACATTCTCCAATCTTCTAGAACTAGTTCTCTCCCTGCCAAAGGCTCACAGAACTCTTACTTCATAAAAGAGAACGAACCTGGTTTCATATCTTTTTCTGTTGCAGCAGCAGCAGCAGCCTGCTGTGTTGACAGAATAATCTGAGGCCTATAATTGAAGTGCAACAGTGCAAAGCTGAGGTAGAGTGGATAGAAAGAATCCTTTGAACAGCTCTTTCTCTATTTGCAAACTGAGGCAGATACAGGGAGTCCCGTGATTGCGTAAGCCCTGATTTATGTAATTTTGCCATTATGTAGAATTCAATATGCATAGAAATGGGCTAACACAAAGATTCCAGGAAGGAAATCTTTGCATAATGCTGGAATTGACTACAAGTTCGGGATATTGATTGCAAATGAAACCATTGAGTGGTCCGATCCTTACAATAAAGTAAAACCATTTCTTTAACCCACATTTGCCCTGCACTGAAGCAACAACAGATGATACAGAACAGGGAAAGTGCGGTGAGTAACTTGACAATCATGAGTGGAACGCAAGGGATAGTGGAAGCAGATCCACAAGAAACTCAATAAAATGCTCCTTTGAATTCACTGTTCTCCAAATCATTGACTCTGCAAAGACTGATTCAGGTAAGAGATGCATGTACTTGTAATTATTTTTTAACTTTTGTAACAAGGTCTCAAATTCCCACATGCCCCCGTATACATATCACAGTCCACATATTCTTGAAATTCACAAAGAGCTAAGTAAGTAACTTCAATCTAGCTAACCCTTCTGGGAACCAAAAGGCAAGAGAAATATCTCAGCCTGAAAAACCTCCCAATTTAGGTATAACTGTCTAGATCCTGAGCTGCTCTGGGGAATCCATTAGGAATATATTTGGAAATTCATTAGAGTAATGCTTTCAGATGCCCTGCCTGCCTGGTTTCTGGAGATGATTGCAGATCAACAGCATAAGGGAAAAAACCCTAGCAAGTACTGGCACGAACACTCAGAAATATCAGCCAGCAAATCCCATCTATGTTCTCCTCGCATAGCTAAGACATATTGTAATTTTTACAATGACAATAAAGATTATTATTATATTAAGAAGAAAGTTGTCTTATTCCATAACTAAAAGAACTGTTTTATGGCCCATGCCAAAATGTTGGCTTTCTGGGAGTGGAGAACTATCCTGGGAGTATTCTGCCAGTTTGGTCCAGTTTGCCTGAACTGGTAGCAGAAATCCCGGATGGGCTGCCCGTCCACCCGCCCACCTGCCCTGGCTCTATTTCATCCTATTTAGAGACATTTTTTGAGCAAAGCGCATGCATGGAAGGCTGGGCGCATGTGTAGATGGGCACATTTGCAAAACAGTAGGAAAGGTAAGTGAAAGCCACCCCTGCCTGGGAGCCTTTAAAGATTTGGATAATTTCAACAGATTCACATAATCTCCTGATTCAGTCAAGATAGTGTGCAAAATATTTATAATCTACATACAATGCCATCTTAATATATCTGACATCATCATAGTTTTATTTGACACCTGTGTCTCAGAATGTGGGCATAGTCGATATTGACTAAGAAGTAATTTATATTGATCAGTATAAATCTAAGATAGTGTGAGCAACCCACCCTAAGGGCGGGCGTGGGGGGTGGGATTCATGTAGCTATGGGATTGCAAAAACTGTTCTCTACCATTTACCATGTGAAAAAACCTCAATCTGCATAGTGGTAAAAGCTAGACCTGAACTTTTGCATTATTGTGGGCCCAATTGGCAAAAGAAAGCACAGGACCATGTAAGTTGGAAACATGTGGAAGAGGCCTTCATCCTGCAGTGGATAAACAATGGTTAAAATGATGGAGATGATATAGGAGAATGTAAACAAAAATAACAGAACAGAACAGAAACAGAAGGGAGGCTCCAGGCTTCTTATAAATTGCAACAGGCTTCTTATAAATTGCAATGTGAAAAAAGAATCAATTTGGTTTAACAGGAGGAAGAACCATAAAGAAAACCATGGACACCTGAAGTTCAGAAATGTGATTTGAGAAACAGCCTCAGACAGGATCTCCCTGCCCTGTTTGTGTCAGAGGCCCCATTTAAGGCACTTGAAAGGATTAGCCAGTGACATCCCCTCAATGGGTGATGCCCATGGAGGCTCCTTTTATGTCCCCATAAAGGAGATGGAGTGAATGACAGGAGCTCACTTGGCCACCCAGCAGCACTCCTATCCCAAACACAGGCTTGCCAACCTCCAACCCAACATCCTGACCATGCGAGCCACTGCACTCCTTATTCTCACAAAGATAAAAGGAGGGAATGGAAACATAGGCAGACTTTCAGGATTAACTTTAAAATTGGTTTCCTAGTCTGGATTACTTTGAAGGGCTATCATCACCTTCTTTAAAAGCAAGAATAGTTGGGTTAAAAAAAAAAACGACTGCCCCACAGTTCCTCCTACTCCAGCAATCAATTCAGTATATGGGAAGTGCAGTTTCCTGTATTTCTCAATGACTGGCAGGAGTGAGCTGGCTGATTCCCAGTTTTAAAATCTTTTGAAGATGTAGATTAAAAACCATCACAAGACTGCTTTCACCACTGTCAGATAATGGAACATGAAGTCAGACTATAGTTTCTCTGTAGCGTAATCCATTACCTTCCAAACCACCAAGGAAGAACTTAAAGCAACAGCAAGAGCTATAAATAGGAGCACAGTAATTTTAGATTACTTATTTTGTGTTGTTATACCAATAGCAGGGTGACTTATGAAACAATTGTTTAGAATTAACAAATGTACATTGCTCACGTTCAGAAACAATGGACTTTTTATGTGCGTGTTTTAATCAGAATTCATTTATGTTAAGTTTCTTAACTTTTTAATCACTCTTTTTCTGAAAGGTCTGTTAAAATGGAATATAGTATTGTCCCTCCCTCACTTTCTTTCCCTGTAACTATCTTGTGTGATAGATTAAATGGAAAGGTTCCCTCCAGGTGAGCTTGACTTTTGTTTAATACATGGGTGCATCCATATATTTCTGCACAAAATTACACAAGTAGTTTATTATTGTCTTCATACAGAGTTTTCTTTTTAAAACACTTCTCACTCCAGCTTGGAATCAATCCTGGTTGTCTCCCATCCATTTACTAACCAGTTGTATTGCTTGGTATTTTTTTTTAGATCAGCCAAAGTCAGCTAAAACTGCCATCATTAAAACTTAATTGGCCTGAGGTCACTAAAGCCAACTGCATATTTGAATCCAGGTCTCCTAGATGTAACCTGCCACTCTAAGCACAACCTTTCCTTTATATTCATGGCTTTTTTCCCATCCATGTTCCACAGGCAACTTTTAACTTGCAATTGCACTCATTGTTCTTTAGAGAACTGTCATGGATATAGATTGTTATTTGACGCAATAAAATGGAGAAATGAGCACATGAGAATCACAGCCGGTTTCAGTCCAAGACAGAGCAGTTCATGCATTGCTTTGGCAAATACTTTTATGCTCACAGTGGGCCATAAAATTGAGCCGTGAGCTTTCCTCATTGAATGCAAGAGCATTAATGCAATCAGGGGGTTCAGTTTCTAAAATATCTAATGCTCTGGATATTGTTGGCTGACCCTCCTCAGTTTTATTTATAAACCTGAGGTTTGGACAAGGTAATGCATGATAATTTATCAAAGAGAGATGCAACCTAGAACTAAGTAGAAATATCCTGACAGTGAGAACAGCTAATCAATGGAATGGCTAGCCTTCAGAAGTTGTGGGTGCTCCATCGGTGGAGATTTTTAAGAAGAGATTGGACAGTCATTTGTCTGAAATGGTATAGGTTTTTCTGCTTGAGCAGGAGGTTGGACTAGAAGACTTCCAAGGTCTCTTCCAATTCTTTTGCTCTAAGTTATTTAGGTCTAGAATCAAGCTAGGGACCCTTTTGGCCCTTGCAGTACCAGTGGCATATAGTTCTGGTTGAGTAGTGATGAAGATTCTTCTGAGATGCCCTCTAATGAAGTTTATAGGTAACCCAGGAATGTGACGGCACTTTCATGGAGATATCAGGTAGAATTGGGCAAAGGCTATCCGGGAGCCATATGAACATCTAGGTGGAAAGAAAATCCTAGAATCCTAAAGATTCTAATTTTTCACCCACAAGAAGGTGAAAGTTTATGCCGGGGTAGTCAACCTTTTTATACCCACCGCCCACTTTTGTATCTCTTTTAGTAGTAAAATTTTCTAACCACCCACCGATTCCACAGTAATGGTGATTTATAAAGTAGGGAAGTCAATTAAATTTAAAAAAGGAAAGTGCTTCAGTATTGGACAAAACCCCTACTGCCCACCATGAAAGCTGGAATGCCCAATAGTGGGTGGTAGGGGCCAGGTTGACTACCACTGGTCTATTCCATCCCTGCTTCCTATCCAGGGATATCTCAATATTGTCTAGATTAAGTATACATTCACTGTATGAAGTGCTTGCTTTCATTTCTTAATTACATTTCAAGTATATACTAAGAAAGGATTTTTTAAATCCTCTCCTGCTGTTCCAGTACCCTGATATAGAATATCCTAATTGAAAATATCCTAATCTTCCGATGACTCCCTCATTAAGCCAAACAGTATTCATACATAGAACAAGTTTAATCTTACACATGGAAATTGCCAAGAGGGTAACTTGAGCTTTTAAGTTGTATCATTAATCATGCAATTGGTTCAGCCATTAACTCATAAATTCTGGCTGGTTTTATTTATTAATTAAAAAACACCTTCTTTCTTTCCATTTCACTCTGAACACATAATGTAAAATTCAGTCCCACTTCTGGGTAAAACTAGATTGAATGAAAAAAAACATTTCAGATATCATAAATCCTGCAGAATTGTAACACCCTAAGATATTCTTTTAATACATCATGAGCAGCGCATTGCTCGCATGATTTCAGATGAAACACTGAAGACAAGAAATGTGATTTGGTTTGGAACAGGGGTCCCCAACTGCCTGTCTATGGCCTGGCAGTGGGCCTGATTGAGAATCAGGCTGTGCAAGTGGCAAGCGAGCGCATGAAACTGCATTTGTGCAAGCAGTGTGCACGCACAAAGCCAACCTGTTTCCCCCTCCTGCTATTGCTGGTCCACAGAGCTGGGAAGGTTGGGGACCACTGGTTTAGAAAACCAAGCTGTGTGTGTGTGTGTGTGTGTGTGTGTGTGTGTGTGTGTGTGTGTGTGTGTGTTGGGGATCCCCTGCAATTCTGCATTGTAAAAATTCACTTCGGCACTAACGCAATTTCTCACCTTCTAAAAGGGAGATCCAAGGCTTCTGTCCTCTGTGTGATTTGTGTGTAAAATGAAGAGAAGAAACCTTTGGCCTTAACAAAAAGAACCTACAGGGGATAAGAGAGGTAAATGGAGTCAGTCAAGCAGGCCAGCACAAGGCTTTCAAGAAAAACCCTAGGGTTTTCAAGGAAATGCAAGAATCAGATGTGTAGTGTTGGCTCACTGCTTTTAGCTATGTACCTTTTTCCTTTACATGCTTTTAATTTATTCATCTTAAAGGTAAAGGTTCCCCTCGCACATATGTGCTAGTCGTTCCTGACTCTAGGGGGCAGTGCTCATCTCCATTTCAAACTGAATAGCCAGCGCTATCCAAAGATGTCTCTGTGGTCATGTGGCCAGCATGACTAAATGCCAAAGACGCACAGAATGCTGCTACTTTCCCATCAAGGGTGGGCCCTATTTTTCTACTTGCATTTTTATATGCTTTCGAACTGCTAGGTTGGCAGAAGCTGGGACAAGTAATGGGAGCTCACTCCGTTATGTGGCACTAGGGATTCAAACTGCCAACCTTTCTGATCAACAAGGTCAGCATCTTAGCCACTGTGTCCCTTATTCACCTCATTATTTCTTATTTCTGACTGTTCTATCTGTACAGCCAGTTTGGCACTGGACTCAAAACTAGGAGACCATCAGTTCTAGTCCCACCTTAGGCACAAAACCAACTGGGGGATTTGGGGCCGGTTCTATTCTTTTAGCCTCCTTCTTGGAAGAAGGAAGCCAAGTCAAACCACTTATGAAAGCTTTTGCAAAGGAAACTACAGTCCAAGCAGGCACCAGGAATCAACAATGATTCGAAAGCATATAAAAAGAAATGTTCTGTAGATTGTTAATACCCAAAGAGTCTGTATGTATGTATGCTTCACACATCCACGTTTGGCAGGAGCTGATTTTACTTCTATCACAAAGGGGTGATTTTGCAAGCATGACTAAGGCAGCCTTGCCAAGCTTTATATCAGCTCTGGGGCAACGTTTTTCCATGGAGCTTGCTCATGCATCCTGCTGAGTTCACAAGTGTAAACTGAATAATAAGAGACCTAAACAAATTTGTTTATAATAAAAGGAACTGCTGTGAAAATCCTGAATTTTAAAAGAGAGCTTAAAAGTTATTTTCCAGTCCTGGATTCCATCACATCATTTCACAGTGTTGATTTAGGAACTTAACATGGCTGGAGATAAACGTGGAGATATTATCTTTTTTTTAAAAAAAAGATTTGGCAATATCCATAGATTTCACAAGATCTCAACTAATTTGTAAACATATTAAGCTATTACTTTAAAAGAAAACAGCTATGTTGTAGAACAATTGTTTGCTACAATGGGAATATAATTTAAAAGAATGGGAATGAGACTCTGAGGTTTGATACCTAAGTTTGTGTTAGCAGAAAAACAAGTGCTGTACAAGGAATTGAACAAGGCCAGTGGTTCACATCCAGTGAAGCAATTAATTGCCCATTTGAATAAGTGAAATGCTAAGTTTGCACATTAAATAACCGCAACAATCTTGCATAGTATCTGTGCTGGGTATTTGGTTTATTTTAATCCAGTCATAAATGAAGCTGTGTAATCTAGATGCATGAATTAAAACCTTTGTTTACAAAGAAATGCTATTACAGGCATTCTAGATATTATCAGCAGCATAAATCTGGTCACACACAAAGTCTCCTGGGAACCCCCATCACTATTTATTTAAATAAACAATGAAAGATTAGTCATAGCTAATATTTTTACCCATTTGTCCAATCCATTTCTATTTACTATTTCTTTCAGTTCACTTGAATACATTTTCTTAAAGAAATCTCATAATAATAACATGAGCTTGGGCAAAGTTGTTTCTAGATGCAGAATCATTTTAATTACAAGAAATCTTGCACTAACAGATGTATAGATACACATCAATGCCTCAGGGGTCAGTCCTCTCGCCACTCCTGTTCAACACATATATGAAGCCGCTGGGTGAGATCATCCGTGGTTTTGGGGTAGAGTACCACCTCTATGCTGATGACACACAGCTGTATATATCTACCCCAAACCACCCCAACGATGCCGTAGCGGTGATGTGTCAGTGCCTGGAAGCCGTGCGGGCCTGGATGGGAAGTAACAGACTCAGACTCAACCCGTCTAAGACCGAGTGGCTGTGGTTTCCGGCATCCCGGTACAACCAGTTGACTCCATCACTGGCCATAGGGGACGATCACCTTACCCCTGTGGATGGGGCACGCAACTTGGGCGTCCTCCTTGATGCCCGGCTGTCCATGGAAGATCAAGTGACAGCCATGGCCAGGAGGACGTTTTACCAGGTCCGCCTGGTCCGCCAGTTGTGTCCCCTATTGGATCGGGGTGCCCTTTGCACAGTCACTCATGCCCTCGTGACATCCCGGCTGGACTATTGCAACTCTCTCTACAAGGGGCTCCCCTTGAGGTGCACCCGAAGGCTTCAGCTAGTCCAGAATGCAGCCGCGCGGGCAGTTATGGGAGCCTCTAGGTTCTCCCATGTAACACCGCTCCTGCGCGAGCTGCACTGGCTGCCTGTCGTCTTTCGGGTGCGCTTCAAGGTGTTAGTTACTATCTTTAAAGCGCTCCATGGCACGGGACCTAGCTATCTGCGGGATCGCATTCTGCCTCATACATCCCTGCGACCGATTCGCTCCCACAGAGAGGGACTTCTCCGGGTGCCGTCCACTAGGCTGTGCCAGCGGGCGACGTCCAGGGGAAGGGCCTTCTCTATGGCGGGCCTGACCCTCTGGAACGACCTTCCCCCCGAAATCAGAACGACCACTGACCTTCGCTCCTTCCGACAGCTTTTAAAAACTCATTTCTTCCGTTTGGCTGGCCTAGGGTAATTTTAATTAGTTATAGTGTTAAGGGGTTTTAGGGACAGTTTTTAGTTTTTATAGATGTTTTTAGCGCAGGACATGTTTAATTGTGATTTTAAATTTTGTACTCTGTGTTTATTGTTTTTAATTCTCCTGTGCCCCGCCTCGAGTCCCTCTGGGGAGAGAGAGCGGGCTATAAATAAAATTTATTATTATTATTATTATTAATTATAAAATATAACAATAAAAAGTTTGGAACATTTTAAAGAACTATACCTCCAATACCATTAAATATATTATTACTAGCATATGTAGGCAGCTCATAATTTGTTGCTTATTTTTATTTATTTGACAATCAAATGACTTTTGGTAACTTACACCATGCATATAAAATAAGAATTAAAGTATCCATAGCCCACTGTCAGTCTCAGTTACAATAAAAAGATTTTTTTAAAGACAAAGTCAAAAACCATTTTAAAAATAGGAGGAACAATGAAAATAAGATGACATCAAATGTAAATGTAAATTTTAAATATAAATTTAAGAAAAATTCAACCAAAATAATTTAGTTTTTACATTTTCCAAAAAACCTAATCTGGTCTCTATTGGAAAGATAGAACAAAGTATTGGCACTGCTACAGAAATTGGTATTTTCTAGCTTCAACCTCACCTAACCTCTTGAAAGTGGGGAATTATAAGTAGTTTCTTCCTGGATATTCAAATTGAGTGATTTATTGATGTATTGGAATCAATAATTAGAGAGATTCCAATGTCATAAACACTGATTTATGACATTGGAATCAGTCTATTTATTGATTCCAATACATCAATAAATAAATCTATTGGTATATCCAGGAAGAAACTATTTATATAACTACATAAAGACTGGTTTATGATATTGAGAAAAAGTAGGTAACAAGAATCTGAGCATGCCAGAAGCCTATAATCAACTCCTTTGACACCTGCCAATTCTCTGATTTGACTTTAATTTTTAAAAATATCAATTAAAATGATAATAAATGAGAACCAGGCATATTGCAATGTTTTAGCCTCTGTTGTTATCCCAACTTAACCCTAAACTGAAGCATCCAGTCCCTAAAGTAGGATTCTTGGAATGCTCCTACAATTTCTATCATCCTAAACAGACTTACGCCTCTAGACAATTCCCAATATAATGCATTATCTTGGGTAGTAATAACTCTTAATTTCGGAGTTGTGGCTGAAGTATGATCCTAGAGGAAGCTTGTATTATGATAGATATTGTAAGACCTATGTTTGGCCCTGACCCAGATTATCAAATACCACTCTTATGCAATCACAATGAACAATGAGGAAAACATAAAATTAAATTACTCTACCTATTAGAAGCTGTGCAAGAGTCAAGTTCAGCCATTCACCAATATAAGGCTACTTTTTTCTCTGACCAAGATTTTTGCAAGGACTTGTAATACAGTTTCCATTCCTTTGGGTAGGGATATGCAAAATAGAATGGATCCATTTTATTTTCAAATTTCTGTGGCCATCAGAAAGTGTAAGTAAGTATAGTTCATGTAAGTGAACTATATCTTTCCTTACTCCTAGTCATTCTGGTTAGATAATATTGAAATCCAGTATGTGTTCATACTTTTAAACATTTCAAACAGCTTTTAAAGCTTTGTAACATCCTAATTTTTAAAATATCATTTTAATTCTGTTTTTAATTTTAATGCTGTTTTTATCTTTGTTTTTAACTATGCTTTTTATACTACTATGTGTATATATATATATGTGTGTGTGTGTGTGTGTGTGTGTGTGTGTTTTCGTAGATTTTCACGGGTGTAGGTATGCTGGCATTGCTGGCTTCGGGGATTTTCCCATGTATATAGCATGGAGATGTTATTGCAACGTTTCGACAAGATCTCACTTGTCATCATCAGGCAGGCTTCTGTCTGTGACTTCTTTGATAAATCTTATTTGTTTGTATATCAAATTTCTACCCTGCACATCTGAGCTAAGTGATTTATATATATATATATATATATATATATATATATATATATATATATATATATATATATATATATATATATATATATATATATATATATATATATATATCAATCACTTAGCTCAGATGTGCAGGGTAGAAATTTGATATACAAACAAATAAGATTTATCAAAGAGAAAAAACTGAGACTCAGAGCTATGGGGACTCAAAATTAGAAGAGGTGGAGAGCAGAAATTGAAAGTTCTCTAGAATGAAGAGAGATGTCTAGAACTCAAACTGGACTCTACAAGGATGTTGATGTATAGATTGGGAACTTTTACCTCAGGTTCAAGGCAATTCTTATGCCATCCAACACCCACATGCAAAGTTCCTGTTTGTGTTTCAGAACAATCTTGTGACTGAAAGTGACTGAAATTCAAGGTACTGTATTTTTAGTATCAGATGCACCTTTTTCCCTCAAAAAAGAGGGTGAAATTCTGGGTGCATCTTATACACTGAATACAGCATTTTTAGCCTCCAGAAACCTGCCCCCTTTGCAAAAATGGCCATGCATACCCTTTAGGAGGCTTCCAGATTGCCCTGGGGGCTGGGGAGGGCAGAAATGAGTGAAAAATGGGCTGATTTTTGCTCATTTTTGCCCCCCCCCAGCCCCCAGGAGCATTCTCTAAGCCTCCTAAAGGCTATGCATGCCCTTTTTGTTTTGACAAAAATGGGCCTGTTTTCAGGAAAAACGGACTGTTTCTGGGAGGTCTGCAGAGAACTTTTTTTTTAATTTGCATCTTCAACATCTTGGTGCGTCTTATACTCTGAAAAATATGGTAAAATAAATCACCAATACGGTACTGCTAAAAGACATTCACAGAGCCCAACATTTGAAATAAATTATTATTTTTAAATGTTCCAAATAAGCTTGCCCAATCTCTTGGGATCTCAGTGTACAGTACACAGAAGAACTGTCAGAAGAATATTGATGTGATCAATATCTTGCAAGATTTGTGATCTCAGTGAAATTTCTACTTCTCACAATTACACGAGGCCATCATTACACTGACACTTATTCCCTCAAAATAGCACAAAGAGCCTAATATGGCCATCATCACCATTAGAAGTGGCTGAGACAATCTTCCAAGAAATGGTGGGACCTGGTGCCATCAAAACTGTGAATTGAAAAAGGACTAAGGTCAGAAAGTGCCAACATGGCTCCCTCGACAAAGACCTTTGGCAATCTGGTGAAAGCCAAAGACTTTTGGAAGGCTTTCAAAGACTACTTCAACATTGGCCATTCTTGTGTAATTTTTATTTATATGTTTTTCTATCTTTGTTTATCTTCTATATTAGAATATATTAATTACAATTTCATTGTAATTTTTACAATGACAATAAAGATGATTATTATTCTATATTACCCTGCATTTTACTAATTGTAAGGCTATCATTGTAAGCTGCCAAAAGTCTGAAAATGTTTGGCAATATACTAATAAATAAACTAAAACGAGATCAATTTCAGCCCCATTTGCTCCCAGCCCATTACAAAAGTGTTCTTACCATAGGAAAAGGAGCCATTTCTCACACCACAAGAATCTTGGTTATACTAAAAGCAGGTCAAGAAAGACCTTCCCTCAGGTGATGCTGCAGTTCATGAATGCAGCACTAATTACCTGTGCTGTTCTTCTCCCCAGCTAATCAAGCTTCTCACACCAGAGCCTATAATGCTTTTGACATTCCTTGTATCACAGAAGGCACTCAAGCCACCTGCATAATGATGTGGAACTTTTTTAAAAATTTAGAAATTACTAGACTGGAAATTATATATGACGTGTGTGCATTCTTCAATCTTTTAAGAGCAATATCTGCCATAGCTGTCCCAAATTTTTAGAGCAATCACATTTTTTAGTATTTATAATGCAATAATGGCAATAATGGCATTTGGAAATGTCAGTCAATAGGCATGCCTTAGAATTTTCTTTTGATGATTCCTTGACCCCATGTTTTTCACAAAAGGGATGATTTGGGGGGCAAGTCACCAATCTAAAATTTTGAAAGGGTAGCATGAATGCCACCAAAAGTATCTGCAACAAACCCAGATCATATCAAAATGATGACAGTCATGCAGAGACATAACAATGCAAATTCCACATCTACATATTTATATTAGAATTCGAATGACAGAGCTTGGAGGGACCTTGGAGGTCTTCTAGTTCAACCCCATGTTCAAGCAAGAAATCCTACACGATTTCAGATAAATGGTTCTTCAATCTCTTCTCAAAACGTCCAGTGTTGGAGCATTCACAACTTCTGGAGGCAAGGTATTCCACTTAATACCACTTTACAATGCTTAATACCACTTTATAATGCCTTGGTAAGGCCATACATGGAATACTGCATTCAGATTTGGTCACCACGATGTAAAAAAGATGTGGAGACTCTAGAAAGTGTGAAGAGAATAGCAACAAAGATGATTAGGGGACTGGAGGCTAAAACATATGAAGAACGGTTGCAGGAACTGGGTATGTCTAGTTTAATGAAAAGAAGAATTAGGGGACACATGATAGCAGCGTTCCAATATCTCAGGGGTTGCCACAAAGAAGAGGGAGTCAAACTATTCTCCAACCTGAGGATAGAACAAGAAGCATGGGTGGAAACTAATCAAGGAGATAAACAACTTAGAACTGAGGAGAAATTTCCTGACAGTTAGAACAATTAATCAGTGGAACAGCTTCCCTCCAGATATTGTGAATGCCCCAATCCTGGAAGTCTTTAAGAAGATGTTGATTTACCAACAAAAAACGGTCACTATCTTGAAGCAGATTCCTAGAAAGATTCGAGAAGCAAGGAGGAAATTTTCCTTCTTGTCTAAAATTTTATTTGATCACGGGATTTGGTTCAAGTGGGTGACACCCGAAGGGATGCTGGTGTTCTGGGAAGGAGGAAGAGTGAGGATTAAAACAGTTGTTGAGGCGGAAGCCTTTCTTAAAAAACATTCCTCTGCCCTGGGGGAAGATCCAGGGGGGACGGAGGGAGCCACGGCCCCGCCCGCTGGGGGCCAGGGAGGAGAAAAAGAAGATACAATAGCCAAGAGACTTAGATCAAAAAAATAACTTTGCCTTGATTTTCCTGAACAATTTTGCATAATATTTTCTGGATTTATTGTAAATGTCTGACAGCATGGAACTGAGAATTTAGGTATATGTACTTGCTTTTACCTTGTAGTGTTATGAAAAATGCTTTTTTTTGTTATTTTTTTATTGTGTATTTTGAGGTCTCGGAAGGGCCGACGACTCTGACGTGAATGCTCTCAAAATTTCTTTGTATCCCTTACCCTACCCTATAGAAAAAATGTAAAACCAATAAAACTTTTTCAATATAAAAAAAAAAGAAGATGTTGGATAGCCATTTGTCTGAAATGGTATAAGGTTTCCTGCCTAGGCAGGTGGTTGGAGTAGAAGACCTCCAAGGTTCCTTCCAACTCTGCCATTGTATTGTATTGTATTGATTAATTGTTCTAATTGTCAGGAAATTTCTTCTTAGCCGTTGCCAAACTTGTTTTGTTTTTATGTGATTTTTCTTATTTTATCATTTGCTTTTCCCACTCTCCATAATAAAAGCATCCACAGAAATGGTTAACATTCTCAAAATGGTGGGCACAAATAGGCAATCAAAGCTCTATCCCTTTTTAATGTGCAGGCACATAGAAAGGGGTGGAACTTCAATCATCTTGTCCCAGATGATTGAAACCATCATTTTGACTGTCCAGAAAAGGTGTCTTACCCAAAGTGTAAACAACAGGGGTTTCAAGCCTGCAACAATCTTTTCTCTTGGATCTTTGGCCTGCCACACTTTCTATTATTCTACTCTGCGTTTTCTATTGTGGGAAAATGGGAGGGGGGATTGTACGGAGTTAGATGCTATGTAGCTATAACAAATTCTTTCTAGAAAGCCAAGGTCATCCTTTGCACCTCTGCACCTGACTGGATGGATGGAACTTCCAGCATGGCAGTGGAAGATTGGACATGTGATGGACTTGTGGGTGTGGGGGCAAGATCTTAAACTTTCAACTAGGTGGGGAAAACCGGGAAGCCTTCAGATTCGGGTTTTCCCAGATATAGCAACATGGCTCTCTTAATAAATTGAAACTTTGAGCAATACTTTGTCTTGGACTCTGATTTACTTTTGGATGCTGTTTGGAACCTTGACAAAGGGCATGGTTCTTTAAACCAAAGTCTTATCCACATATACACTTACAGAGGGAAAGTAGTGACCATAGTCAGAATAAATGTAATTTCAAAACAACCAAGACAATTCTATAAATACTAAGAAACAGGCCCAGTAACTAATGCAAACTGAACAAGATTTATGAATGGAGGAGAGAGGGAGAACCAAAGCCAGACACCCTAGGAAAACAACAAGGAGACATTGCTGTCAATAGAAATAGCCAGAACACTTTATCCAAGATCAGGTAGGTCTAATTGGTTTCCATGAAATATGGTCTACTTAGGAAAATGTTCTATCAGCCAAGTAATCCTTTATGTCCAAGGATCCTGGCCTTGAATTGTAATATTATGTAGATTTCTATATGCTGTTCTATCACAGAGGCAATGAGAGTCTTGCTGGTGTAGGGGTCAAGAACAGACTTCAAGATCATGTGCCTAGATATCAGGCTTGGAAGTGACAAAAGGCTTTAGTTCTGTCCCTGAGTTTTGGTCTTCAACCTCTGGATTCATCCCTGGGGATTAACACAGATTGTCTCTCAAAATTGGTGCCATGGGCAAATTTCTGCCATCATACACCAAACACTACCTCAGAATACATGCTATCTTTTCAGTTTATCTTTGTTTTTGTTCCTGTGGGCACTACATAACCCCTGGACTGCAGCCATTCACCATCTCTTTTCTAAGAATGCCAGGGTTTTCTTTTCAGTCCCAGGGAGATTCTTGTAATTGAAGATGAAGCTAGAACTGGCACTGGCTTTGTAGCATATCTGTTTCCTGTTTGTTAATTAAAAGATTCTGAAAATTGAAAGTCAGCTTTCAGTAGAATGCCTGGCAGGTGGCATGTGATGTCTGCATGGATACATTGGCACCCAAAACGAATATACTGCTACATTGATTTAAGCTAAGCCCTTTGGTATAAACCAGTATTTCTCAGCCTCAGCAACTTTAATATGTGTGAACATTATCTCCTAGAATTCTCCAGCCAGCATGAAAATAATTCTACTATTTAGATGTATATTGTAATTGTAATTGTATTCGAATTTGTATACCGCCCTTTCTCCCTTACAGGACTCAGGGCGGTGAACAGGCAATGATAAAAAACAATAATAAAAACATCAATATAAATACCTATGCTAAAAATAAATTAAACACTAAGCCTGCTCTAAAATGCACAATAAAACCCCCAATAAAACCAGATTAAAAGCTACACCAAGCTGGCTGTACGAAAAAGATGGGTCTTCAGGGCTCGGCGGAACAGGTGCGGGTCCGTAGCTGTGTGGAGGTCAAGGGGCAGGTCGTTCCAGAGGGCAGGAGCTGCCACAGAGAAGGCTCTCCCCCTAGGGGTCGCCAGCCAACATTGACTGGCTCGAGGCACCCTGAGGAGGCCCTCTCTGTGGGAGCGGACTGGTCGAAGGGAAGTATTTGGTAGGAGGTAATATAGTAGAATTACCACTGAAATACCACTAGAAAAGTTGAAAGGATCACATACCTTGGTTTTAATTTACATGAAAGCTGGAACATGATCAGTGAAGTAAAGACAAGGATAGAGAAAGCTCGAACAACATTCTTCAAAATGAAAAAGGTCTTCTCCAGTCATGACATCAGCCTAAGACTGAAAATCAGGCTTGTCAGATGTTACATCTTTTCTGTCCTGCTCTACGGAGTAGAGAGTTGGTCTCTGCCAGAAAACCACTTGAAGAAACTAGAAGCATTTGAAATGTGGATTTGCAGATGGCTGTTACGTATAAGCTGGGTTGACCAAATCACAAATGAGGAGGTGATAAGCCACCTGGGAAAGCCAAGGGAAATCATCAAAGCCATTAAAAAGTGAAAGTTAGAATATTTTGGACATGTGATGCGACACCTAGAAAAATACAGCATCCTTCACTTAATACTCCAGGGAGAGATTGAAGGCAAGCGAGGTCCAGGCAGAAGAAGAACATCATGGCTTCAAAATCTAGGGGCCGGTTTGGACCAAGCTCAGCAACACTTTTTCATGCGGCTGTTGGCAAAAATAGGCTTGCCAACATGATCGTCAAGCTCCGATGAAGGATATGGCACAAGAAGAAGAAGATATAGGTGTATATCAGGCTATTAAATACGTAAATACATGATTTGGAATCTATTGTTCCAGCTCGGATTTTGATTTCTTGAAAGTGGAGGAATAATGTTACCCACTTTCTTTGACTGAAAGACAGGACAGAGAAAATGCAGCACAAAAACTTTCATCATACACTCAAAGGTTTAGTTATAGAATACTAAATCTGTTTTAGCAAAATGGATAATCCAAAAACTGCAACATCACATAGATGGCCATTTCAACATGCATGATAAGGCATCTCACTTTCCATGATAGGTGGCTGTATGAATTTGATCAATCAATATTGAAGAATTACTTAGAACATTTATTAGTATAAGCAAATTGTCTATGCATGAAGTTTGTCCCTCCATTATCATGTTCTTGTCTTTTCTTGCTAAGCAGTAAGAAAAGTTTTACCTAAACTGGTCAAAAATTGTGAACATTTGAGACATTAGGATAGGATAGAACAAGATAAGATAGGATAGGATAGGGTGTAGTGTGGTGTGGTGGGGTAGGGTCAGAGGGGTGTGGTGGGGTGGTGGTAGGGTGAGGGTTAGGGGCAGGGGCAGGGGTAGGACAGGACAGAACAGAACAGAACAGAACAGAACAGAATAGGTTTAGTTTTATTTGATTTATATCCCGCCCTTCTCCAAAAGGACCCAGGGTGGCGCACAGGAATTTAAAATAACACATAAATAATACAAAATACAAAATTTAAAAACCTATTAAATATCCAAACCTGCGCTAAAACCAATTAAAAACCCCCATTTTAAAACTATCTAATACTAGTCACAGCGGAGGCTATGTTAGGCCAGCTTGATGGAAGAGATGTGTTTTTAAACACTGGCGGAAGAGGCGGAGGTCGGTGATGGTATGGAGTTCAGGGGGTAAGTCGTTCCACAGGGCAGGGCCCGCCACAGAGAAGGCCCTTCCCCTGGGTGTCGCCAGTCAGCTGTGTGATAAAACACACAAGGAATTTGTCTCTGGTGCAGAAGCTCTCATTTGTGATAGAATGGTATATAACTAAAATAACAAACAGACAATCTTTGCTTCAAATAACTGAAACTTCTAAGATTGCTCTGAAATAAAAATGAGGAATCTCATACACACTTTCACAATGATCATAAAAAGGAAAGGCACTACAAAGTGTGTATGTTTGAGGAAGAAGCTATAATGAATGATTTATTCCCCCAATTTCAAAAGCTTCTAATTTTGGTGATGTGGGAGAGGGAATGGCCGTGTGTGTGCATGTGTGTGTGTGTTGAAAATAAATTCAAATATCCAGAAAGTCACACAAACTGTAAAACCCTAAGTGGATGTTTATATACCATAATCAAAAGGAAGCTATCCAGGGAGGGGGCTGGGATAAAAGAAAACAAACTTTGGGACACTTTGGTGATCCTAGTAATGAATTGGGATGGGATAAAACTTTCTGGGTTTCATATATTCATATTTGGAGAGGACTTGATTAAAAATGCAAGCTTATATCCTGAAGCATCTTTACTATTTTTTGTTCCCTGATTTTATTAAGGAATTGCTGCAATGCTGCAAGTGCTGTAAAAATACAAGAATGCTGGCAAAGGAGCAGCTTGTAATAGGGAGGTTGAAAATACCCTTTAAAGCTATGCTTCCTTGCTTTATTTAGACAACAAAACATGCATAGATACCCTCTGGATTTGAAACTCCCAGAATTCCAAGCCAGTAAAGATACCAAGTTGGAGAAGGCTAGCTTAGGGCATCTAAGCTGATGCGGCCAATTTAGTTTCAATAGCTCTTCCTTTAACAGCAGCTTGACCTGCATACATTAAGAAGAATGAATGTTTCTTCTCTGTTCCATTTATTCTGAAACTTTGCAAATTGCCTCTTCCAAATAGCAGACAACAAGGGGACTGAACTTAAAATTAAAGCTCACATTCACTCAAGTTAATAAATTGTCATTTTTCAAACAATGACACTTAAATGTCTATGGAGATTCTCAATCATCCAGGTCATGGTTGTCCCAAAGGTGCTTTTTTTCCCCTCTCTTTTTTTCAAGAGGCAATTGGACTTTCTGGTTTTTCTTTGAAGACATTTCCCTTCTCATCCAAGAAGCTTCTTCACTTCTGATTCTTCCATTCCCCACCATCCAATCGGTGCTGAAGAAGCTTCTTGGATGAGAAGCTAAATGTCTTCAAAGAAAAACCAGAAAGTCCAGTACCCTCTGGGGAGGGGGGACACACACCTTTGGGACAATAACACTCAAAACACTGGCACATTTCTATTTAGAATACAGTGGTACCTCGGTTCACGAACTTAATTCGTGAACTGACTCTGGTCGCGAACCGAATTGGTTGTGAACCGAGGCACAGTTTCCCATAGGGTTTAATGTAAATCCAGTTAATCTCTTCTGATCTTTTTTTTGGTTTTAATTCTTGAACTGACTCTGGTCGCGAACCGAATTGGTTGTGAACCGAGGCACAGTTTCCCATAGGGTTTAATGTAAATCTGGTTAATCCGTTCTGATCTTTCTTTTGGTTTTAATTCTTGAACTGACTCTGATCGCGAACCAAATTGGTTGTGACCCGAGGCGGAGTTCGTGAACCGAGGCGGAGTTCGTGAACAGAAGCGGAGTTTGTGAACCGGACCATATTTTTATGAACTTTTCTGTTAGTGAACCGAGTTGTTCATGAACAGAGGCGTTCGTGAACCGAGGTACCACTGTATTTCCCAAAGCTTAGAAACCATCGTTTAGCAATGGGTGTAGTTCAGGATTCCCTGATGCTTTTAGTGCAAGACTGGGAAGTTTTTTCCTCCCTCTGCAAATTCCCTGAATATTATTTAAAAGGAATGGGCACCGTCTGGAATTCTGTAACAGGTAGACAGGAGACTTCCCCCCTTCCACCACCACCACCCCTGCAGGAATTTTGGCTGGAATATGGTCCCTCCTGTAAATGAAAAGGCCTTCTGTTCATAGAAGAGATCCACTGGATCCATGCCATCATTCTTACCAAAAAACCCAAGGGAAAACTCTGGGGTGATTATGTTTTATGAAATTCCATAGCATATGGTGTACATTAATAAGATTGCATAAATTGGTAATTATAACTTCAGTGGCATAAAGAAACAGTCTCATCTGTTACTGTCTAAATGAATTAGTCTACAACTTCTATAACCCCATCAATATGGCCAAACCTCTTTCCACTTCACATGTAACCTTCCCCATGATCAAACATGACCACACAAACACAACAAAACAAAGGAGGGGTTTCATCCTTTCCTCTGACCTAGCCAGACTCTCTTCTCCCAAAGGCTGGGGCAGAAGAGACGAGAGAAAGAGAAAACGCTTTACTCCATTTTACAAATGCTGCTTAATCAATTACGGTGGGACCAGGTTTTTCTCAGAGCAGTTTTGTTTACAAGCTTCGAGCATGGCATGTTTACATCAGCATTTGGCACAATTTATTACAATGGCAACAGATGTCTTTAGCTGGCTTATTCATCACTGCTGTTTTCAGAAGAGATTCAGTGGCCCAAATACATGCACCCTGTGCAGCATGGAATTTAATTCCCGAAACAGCTGAGATCTCAACAGAGAAAAGCAAAATGCAAAGGAAGGGCTGCAAACAGGACAATAGTTACAAAAATATTTTGTATAGCAACATCACCAGAAGAAAGGTAAGAAGAGCAAATAGAAAACAAGGTTTTTCCCAGCAGTGAACCTGCCAATAAGTAGTGAAGTTCAAAAGAGCTGCACCTAAATGAGTTGATATCAGAGGTTTTGTATGGGGGACTGGACTCAAAACATAATGATACTTGTAGGAAGAGAATATTTGTATGGGTGAACCCTACGCTTCCATACCTGATGTTCAACTTAATCCAAAGTAAATATCTCTACTGCTTTAGAGAGTAAGAGAATTGAAATAGGAGGTTGGTAATAGCACACAGGACAAAATTTGGTTCCTGAGAATTCTCAATGCTGCCATAAAATGGACAACCACTTGTCTGAAATGGTATAGAGCAGTGATAGTGAACCTTTTTGGCACTGAGTGCCTAAAGCAGAATGCATGCAGATGAGCTCACACAGGAGCACTGAAAACCCAAAGACCAGCTGGTGATGCACATGCCCATGCCAGCCAACTGGTATTTGGGTTTCCGGTATGCATATGCACACTGCCCAACTGGTCTTTGCATGCGCTGGAGTGCCGGAAACCCAAAGACCAGTTGGCCAGCACACGCATATCCACCGGCCAGCCAGTCTTCAGGTTTCTGGAACTTTGGTGTCTGTGAAGGGCACACCTGAAACCAGAAAAGCAGCTGGCAACAGAGTGCGTGCCCATAGAAAGGGCTCTGCGTGCCACCTCTGGCAGGCATGCCATAAGTTCACCATCATGGGTATAGAGCAGTGACGGCTAACCTTTTTTGGCTCACCTGCCAAAAGCGGGGGGAGTGCAGGGAAGTCGTGCATGCGCGTGCCACATCCATAATGCAATGTGCATGACCCCCTTTTTGTATTCTTCCCCCCCCCCCATGCTCCAGAGGCTTTCTAGGAGTCTGGGGAGGGTGAAAACAGTCCCCCCCCCACCTCCAGAGGCTTCAGGAGCTTTCCTGAAGCCCCCAGAGGGCAAAAAATGGCCTCAAAAGAAGGCCTAAATTAGCTGGCCAGCTCACACGCATGCACTGGAGCTGACAGGGCAACGCCTCACGTGCCCTAAGAAATGGTTCCGCATGCCACCTGTGGCACCCGTGCCATAGGTTCGCCATCATGGGAATAGAGTTTCCTGCCTTAGCAGGCAGTTGAATTAGAAAACCTTCAACATCCCTTCCAATTCTGTTATTCTGTTAAAATAAAATCCACTGCCAGGGTTTGCCCAGTTGGACAAACTTGATTGCCATTGTTGTCCCAAAGGTGCTTTTTCAGAAAGCAAGTGGACTTCCAGTTGCTTCAACTTCAACCATGACTTGGATGAATTGCAGAACATCTCAGTGGGACTTATAGATGTCCCTTCATTACTTCAGTTCTTTCAGGTCCTTTATCCCTAGCCTAGCTCATACTCAAGTGAACCATCAGGATTCCATACCGAAGTGGATCTCCATGGGTTTCAGTTTCTTTAGCTAGGCTATAGATTGCTCTGGAATTTCGGTTGCTGGATCACATTCTGCCCTGGTCCAATGTAAACCAGCTTCTGTTACCAATTTAAACCCCAAATATTTTGTTGGACTGCACAACAAGCATGTTTAAACCCCCCACCCCACCCCAAGCATTTTCCAGATACACAAATCACCTAGTGGCGATTCATTATACAAATATGATATATTCCTTTTTGTGACTTTGTCCATTTGAAGACAAAAATATAATTTGTTCTGTCTTTTGAAGAAAGATTAGTGCAGCAGATTAAATCTCAGAGAACCACGGTAATACTTTGTTCGAAGTATCATATCTAGGAATCATCTTGGTTGCCACTAGCTCCCATAATGATGAAGAATAATATTATCAGGTGATTCGAATAGGTAGGGGTAGTAAGAGTAGGAGACAGTGTAGGAAGGGGAAGAAGAGAAGAGGAGAGGCGGGGGAAGAAGAAAAGAGAAAGGAAAGGAGGAAAGAAGAAGGTAGAGAAGAAGGGAGGTTGGGAGGAAAGGAGACGGAAGAAGAAGTAGGACTGTTGTAAAATAAGATGGATGGATGGGGGGGCAGGAAAGTGACCCCGATTATATTTTTAAATGAATTGTGATAAATGTTAAAAGATAACACATAAATATTAACAGTACTTATGAGAATGTATATTTGTGAATGTATATATGAGAAATAAAAATAAAACTTTTTAAAAAAAAGAGTAGATACTTTAGCCCAGCTCAAACTACACACTTTTTGAGACAAACTGAAATACCTTTAACCCCATGCAGATATTTCAATATTTTCAATTATGGGTGACTTCAGTTTGACTTCCATGAATGCAGCCTGAATACAGTATTCTCAACCTCACTATAGTCACACCTTTTAAAAAGAAATAAATATAAACTTATACAAGCCACTAAATGTTTGCATGGACAAAGTGTGCTTACACTGCATAAAGCCTTAATGCCACACTATTTTTAACATCCGTCTTTATCTCTGAGGCATGGCACCAAACTCATCCTTCCTTCAGGTTTTACAAAGAGGGTCACACAAATCCTTACTAAATCAGACCTCCAGTCTTGCATCACCATCTTTTTTCACATTACAAATAATCCTTGACTTGAAACAGTTCATGTACGTGCCCCTTCAAAGTTACAACAGCACTGAAAAAAGTGACTTATGATTGTTTTTCACACAATCATAACCATTGAAGCATCCCCATGGTCATGAGATCAAAATTCAGACCTTGGCAACTAACTCACATTTATGACGGTTGCATAAAGGTAACATGCTCACTTTTTGCAACCTTCTGACAAGCAAAGTCAATGGGAAAATCGGATTCACTTATTTAATTAGCATGACTCACTTAATAATGATGGCAAGAAATGTCATAAAATGGGGCAAAATTCACTTAAAAAATGTTTCACTGGGCAACAGAAATGTTGAGCTCAGTTCTGGTTGTAAGTTGAGGACTCCCTGTACATAGGCACCCGTTTCAAGGTGAGCACCGCAAATGGACTTGAACTCTGCCAGGAATCAATTCCACCCCTCTCAGGTAACCATGTTATTTAGTCTTTTCAGATGTGTTTGTCCCCCACCACTCAAAAAATCTAAATATACTCCAAGCAAATATACTATGCCCTGGGATCCTTGAAAATGAAGGCAGATATTACATAGAAATGCTTTATTGTCATTTCAACATAATATATAACATATATGTATATACTTTTATAAAGAAATAGAATTGTCACTGCTACTTTATGAAGAAAATTGCAAACGATAGAAGGGGCACCGCAAGTTATCATAGCGTGCTCACTTAAGATGCCATGAGTTCTGGATTAGTAGATATCTGAAAAGGCAAAGGAGGGTCCAAGCAATTGGAAAGAAGGAGGACAATTGGGGGGATTTTATTTTGACATCTGCAACAAACATTATAGAGAAAAATTGCAAAAAATGTACTTAGACCTACATGTATATGAAATTCTGTTTTCCAGCATCAGAAATACTGTTGCTTTTTTCAGTTGCAATGCTGTATATTGTGAGTAAATATACTGCAAGCAAAATTTTCCAACAAATCTTTATTTTCAAGAATATATGCTATTGAGGGTGAAGGTTCATTCTCCAAGCTTGGGGATTGGTTTCCGAATGTTTCATTACCAGGCTAGGTAACATCTTCAGCAGAGATTTAGGGGGTGTCAGTGTTTTTTGCCGCCCTGGGTCCGTTTGGAGAAGGGCGGGGTATAAATTCAATAAATAAATAAATAAATAAATAAATAAATTTTTCTGTTTATAAGGGCTTTGTTTGGTCAATAGGTCTTGTGATGTGTCAAGTGTAGGTATGTCAAGTGAAGGTCTTGTGATGGGTCAGGTGTGAATCATCAGTGGAAGTCTTGGGATTGAAATTGTGAGGGGGAGGTTACATTGGGAGGTGAACTACTGGTGGGGGAGGGTTGCATGGGCTGGTTGAGGGTCGGTGCTGTCTCTGGTTGGCTGTGTGGTTGATTTGGATTCTGAGGGATTTGTAGGCTGGTTGTAGGTCAATGTGTCTGTTGATGGAATTGCTTGTGGAGTGCCAGACTTCAATTAACTCATGACGTGGCAGGTGGTAGTGTGGCCAATGATTTTAGTTACACTAATCTAACTGGCGCTGTTTGGTGTCAGTGTGGGTAGAGGTTAAGCATTTGGGATTATAGCATTTGACTGCCAGCCGGTGTTCCTGGATAGATGTTGGTGGATATATGCTAGTGATAATATAGAATCAAAACACACATTTCAAATTTCACTATAGAAACAACATGAGAAATTATATGATCTACAGATTATAGCAATCATGGATTTGAAGGAGCTTGAAGTCAATTGTTAGCATCACAAAATAAATAAAGTAATGTAAATTCAAGCTATTGTGTCAGGAAGAAGCAGACAATTTCTAAGATTATAATACACAAAAGTTTGAATGACTAATGTTGTAAAAACAGTCCTCTGCCCTCCAAAAATAACACCCTGAGACACTGAAAAAACTAGATAATATTTAATTTTAAGGTTTTACCTGCCAGATGGAGGACATGAGGATGAAAAGGAAGACCTGTCCTTCTTTTGCCTGACATCCAGTAACCCTATGCGTGATACCATTCCTTTCATTTTATACCAATATAATATTCCTTTTGGTGACTTTGTTGTGATAATATGAAAACATCAACCCCTGGACCAGCAGATATAAATACAACCTGAAACAAATACAAAAACTATTTACTTACATCCAACCATCATCATGGCCACAGAGAAAATCTTCTCTCCATCAGTGGTTGGAGCTATGTTTCCAAATCCTATTGTCGTAAGGCTTGTCATGGTAAAGTAGAGAGAAGTTATATAAAGTGAATCTTTACTGGGTCCACCTTCCCACTGTCCTGATCCAGTAGCGTTGTACCGATACGGTGTTCCAATACTCTCTGCCAATTGGCAGAGCCAGCTGTCATTCTTGAGGGTATTCGTGATCTCGTCAATAACTTCATAGTCCCCAATGCTATACCAGATGCACGCAAGCCAGTGGGCCACTAATCCAAAGACACAAACCAGGAGCACCAACACTGCAGCGCCATATTCCAGATAATGGTCCAACTTTCTGGCCACACGGCCCAATCTCAGGAGTCGCACCACTTTTAAGGAACTGAAGAGGCTGCTGATACCCTAGGAAGGAACACAGATCTTTACTTTCTGCAAAACGATGTACATCCTTTGATTTGGAAATATATACAGTACATATCTACCTATCATCTCTACATACATATCCCATCAAGCCATTTCTTTTCAGGATAAGCAGCATTATCCAAAAGTTAGAAAACTATGAAATAGTAAACAAGTAAACAAGGAAATAGTAAACAAGGAAATTAAAGGAATATAAAAAGAACAGGGAAATATAAGTAGTTCTACTTACCAGGGACCTGGTTACCTGCAAGACCGCCTCCTGCTGCCAAATACCTCCCATTGACCAGTCCGCTCCCACAGAGAGGGCCTCCTCAGGGAGCCGTCGGCCAGACAATGTCAGCTGGCGATCCCCAGGGGGAGAGCCTTCTCTGTGGCAGCTCCTGCCCTTTGGAATGACCTCCCCCCTGAACTACGCAGGATCACAGACCTACGTCTCTTCCGTAGGGCCCTGAAGACACATCTATTTAGTGCAGCCGGCCTGTCATAGTCTTTTAGTATTGGTTTTATAATAATAGGCCAAACTATTTAATATTTACTAATTTGCTATTTTAACTTTTGTATTTCTTCTTTTTATTGTGGCTGTTCACCGCCCTGAGTCCCGAGAGGGAGAGGGGCGGTAAATAAATAAATAAATAAATAAATAAATAAATAAATAAATAAATAAATAAATATTAAATAAATAAATAAATAAATAAATAAATAAATAAATAAATAAATAAATAAATAAATAAATAAATAAATAAATAAATAAATAAATAAATAAATAAATAAATAAAAACTTCATCTTCATGTTTCCAACATTTTCTACTTTGCAAATGATTCACCATGTTCATTAACCACTTCTCATCTCTCTCATTTTGAAGCTTATGTCAATTTTATCCAACTACTTTCTTAACTCATTTACTCTTGCTTTTCATATTTCCTCTATTTCTTCCTTTATTTGTGTATATCTTGCAGTTGTGCTCTCCACATTTGCTGTCAGAAACAGCTAAGTCTAAAATGCATCAATCATCCAGACTCTATGCTGCATCATAGAGTATCATCTAACATTCACAAACTAATCACCCCATAATTCTTGCATTCACTCTTGTCTCCTTTCACTTGAAGAAGGGAACAAACATTAGCCACAGATGTTGTCTTTGAATGTATATTACAGACATTTCATAGCCGCTGCAGGAGCAAGTTATATCTATATTTTAATGTTTTTCCAATTATATGCACATCAGGCAACATCATTTTTCAATGCTGTCATATTATTGATTTTCTTTTCTTTTCTTGTTTATTCTTTTCTTTTTAACAATTGTCTGAGTAGGCAGCTTCTATACAGTTGTATTTATTGTGTTTTATTTATTGCAATTGACTTTCCTGAAAAATGTTAAAGATTAATAATACATCAATTAATAATGAATACATATGTAGTCTATATAAATACTATACAGTGGTATATATGTTACAAGAAAGTGTAAACCATTATTTAATATATATGCTAGGAAAGAAAGAAAAACAATATTGAAACAACCTAAAATAAAAAGGGAAGGAGGAAAACTTTCTTTTCATTGATTCTTTTATGAATGCTAACATTGATAGCATTCATTTAATTCCATTCTTTGACATACTATTGCATTCCCATATAGGTCTCTAAAATATCTTTTTCAATTTCATCTCAAATGATTTCATAATTTTTATTTTTATTTCAGTTATAATTCCAGAACTCTTAGTTTATATCTTTTCACCCACCCAAAATATTTTTATTGTTTTCTATAAAAATTTCTCTGTATTTTAATTTTAATCCTTCATATTTTTTTTGCTGTAACCATTTTCCAATATTCTTGTTTTCCTCATCCATACCCTCTTATTATTCATTACCAAAGACACCTTTTCATATTTTCATTGGTAGAACTCCATATTTTTCTGTGGCTTTTTGCAACACAACTATCTTCATTCTATTCAAAGTAAATTTCACGCTCTCATCTCTATTTTGCATTTCTCTTCATTCTTTTGGGAAATGTATCTTTCCTTTAAGAGTTTACACTTTCTCTTCCTGCAGTCATTCTACTCCCCCACTAGCCAGACACTAGGACTCACTGCCTTAGAAAAGTGAGGGAAATCCTCAGGGATGACTCACACCCTGGTCAGCCCTTCTTTACTTTCCTACCATCGGGTAGGCGATATAGAAGCATAGACAGTCGTACAATCAGGCAGAAGAACAGCTTTTATCCATGGGCTATCAGACTCTTGAATGCAATGTAACATCATAAGTATGTAGTATGATAGACTTTTAGAGCTGGCACAACATGTTCATATTGGTGCAATATATTATAATGTACACACATATATGTATACAGGATTGTGTGTTGTTAGTACGATGTATTGGGTTAGGGATTTTCTTTCTTTCACTGTGAGTTATTGATATTTACAATTTAAAATAACAGAGTTGGAAGGGACCTTGGAGGTCTTCTAGTTCAACCCTCTGCTTAGGCAGGAGGCCCTACACCACTTCAGACAAATGGTTATCCAACATCTTCCTAAAAACTTACAGTGTTGGAGCATTCACAACTTCTGGAGTCAAGCTGTTCCACTGATTAATTGTTCTCACTGTCAGGAAATTTCTCCTCAGTTCTAAGTTGCTTCTCTCCTTGATTAGTTTCCACCCATTGCTTCTTGCTCTACCCTGAGGTGGTACCTTGCTCAATAGTAGCAACTGTGAGAGGGATCTTGGAATCCTAGTGGACAACCATTTAAATATGAGCCAGCAGTGTGCAGCAGCTGCCAAAAAAGCCAACACAGTTCTAGGCTGCATCAACAGAGGGATAGAATCTAGATCACGGAAAGTGTTAATGCCACTGTATAGTGCCTTGGTAAGGCCACACTTGGAATACTGCATACAGTTTTGGTCGCCACGATGTAGAAAAGACGTGAAGACTCTGGAAAGAGTGCAGAGAAGAGCAACCAAGATGATTAGAGGACTGGAGACTAAGACATATGAAGAACGGCTGCAGGAGCTGGGTATGTCTAGTTTGATGAAGAGAAGGACCAGGGGAGACATGATAGCAGTGTTCCGATATCTCAGAGGGTGCCACAAAGAAGAGGGAGTCAAACTTTTCTCCAAGGCACCTGGGGGCAGGACAAGAAGCAATGGATGGAAACTAACCAAGGAGAGAAGCAACTTAGAACTAAGGAGAAATTTCCTGACAGTAAGAACAATTAACCTCTGGAACAGCTTGCCTCCAGCAGTTGTGAATGCCCCAACCCTGGAAGTCTTTAAAAAGATGTTAGACAGCCATTTGTCTGAAATGGTATAAGGTTCCTGCCCACGCAGGGGGTTGGACTAGAAGACCTACAAGGTCCCTTCCAACTCTGCTATTGTATTGTATTGTATTGTATTGTATTGTATTGTATTGTATTGTATTGTATTGTATTGTATTGTATTGTATTGTATTGTATTGTATTGTATTGTGGACAATCAATATAGGTAGGCGAGGTGCTTTGGAGATTAGCTTGACTCCCTCTTCTTTGTGGCAACCCCTGAAATATTGGAACACTGCTATCCTGTCTCCCCTAGTCCTTCTTTTCATTAAAGTAGACATACCAATAAATACCCATAGATATTTATGTTGAGGGGGTGCACTAAAGGATGCTCAGCCAATCTCATTGTACACATGTTGTGCACTGGCAATAAAGGTTGAATTGAATTGAATTGAATTTATTTTGGCTTTCTTCCAGCCCATATTTTTCAAAAGTCCATTCCCGAAATATGACAAATCCCACATTTATAATTCCTTTAACATATTTATATTCTTGTAATGAGTTGTTAGAATAACCTTTGGAGACAGGAGGAAGAACTGCAACCAGGGCAAGGCTTGGACAAGAGCTATCTCAGTTCATAAAGGAGGATAGCATTGCAAAAGGGACCTTCCCTAGTTCTCTGGAAAGTAATAGCAAAACAGGTGGGTTTTTCAGATTTACAAGATTCTGTTCCTGTAACCATAAACGTAGTATTAGTGGTCGTGGTTTTAGTTTTCTACCCGAATTGCTGACAATCCTTCACTAAATAAATAAATAAATCAATCAATCAATCAATCATGTTTTTACATTTACTGTATGTTCATTCCTTTGCAGTTAATACATACATGTACATAAAAAAGATTTATTCTTCAGTCACATACTATGTTAGAAACATGCCTTAGACTCTTAGAAAGAAGTCACCATTCTCATTAATTCTTAGATCTCCAAATGAACTGATCTTTTTTTTTTTCTGTATCCTCTTTTTCATTCCATCCATTCATTCATATCATACCTAATGGAGTAATTTTTTCTCCTGATTTCACATTTATTCATTCTCTTGAAATGTCTGCAGGAAAAAAGCAAGCTCAACCCAACACCAAGAGCCCAACAAAATTAAATGCATTCTCCTCTTTTAGTGTTGTGTTTCTTCTTTTCTATATTTTTTCACAGTGTGTAATGTTAGAGTACTGCTTCCTAGGATTAAAAAAAAAACCTCACTGTTATCATAAAGAACTACACAAAACCCATTTCTTCCTTCCCCTCGTGTTCTTTCAACTGGAGTATATAATAAGTGTTCTTTTTTCTTAAATGCTCCTAGCGTTAATGAAGTGAAAGCTTAGACTAATTAACCTTCCATTGATTTCCTTTTAAAATTTCTGAATAGTTTCTGACAGCTGTAACACATCTTCCACCTATGCATCCAAAAAGGCAAGCCTGTGTCCAGCCAGTGACAGCTGATTAGTCTTTGCAGCAAGTCATATGTAGCCCAATACGTGTGTACAGAAGGGAACGTTTGCTTGAATGTTATTGATTTGAGATTCAAAGTCCATATATTGGATAGTGGATAGTATTGGAGTATAAGCAAGAATTATCTTCATTTAAAGAGGTGGGTGTGTATCAGGGATGGTGTGTAGATAGAAAGACATTTGTTCACTGTTCTATTCAGCATCATTCCTATCTAAATAGAGAAACACACCAACAAAAGCAACAAAGGAATCAGCAGCCAAAGACATTTCATTTAACAGGAGGCAATGAGGCATTTATTCTCTCCTTGCCAGGTTGAAATTGTCATTTTCCATGCACCATTATCAAATCAGTGTAATCAAAATGTTCAGTAATTATCCCATCAAGCTACAAAATACTCTATATACCTTTCTTTGGTCCAGGGACTGAAGAATTTACAGTCTTGTGGAGTCTGGAATGTGGTGGTTCATTGTGAAGCCTCTTATCATAATATATGAAATTAAGATTTAGCCACTAGAGTCCACCAGGATGTATCCTGTTTAATGAGGAACCCTGATACTTCATCAGGAAATGTCCATAAAAGGAGCTGTCATGTTATAAGGAGAATTTAAGATTAGGATGGTCTTTTATTAGTAAAGGGAAAAAAACAGAAACAAAGCAGCAATGAAATGGACAAATAGAAACTCAAATAAGATTTATCTATGCTAAAGGTTAAGGTGACATTTTAGAAATTATTATAATTTTTTTTTTTTAAACAGGGCTTGGATACTATGATCAGATAATTTGCATTCTTCCTGCTCACTCTCCTGCCCTGGTGCTAATATTTAATGGAAAACATCAGGCCCTTGCTCTCCTTACTTACTCCCTTCAGCATTTTTATGTATTTATGAGCTATTCAAATGGAAGAGGGGTAGGCAACATTGTGCACTCCAGATGTTCAACATGTCACCTTTTATCAACTTCCAGCAATAGGGCTAATGGCAAGGGATTGCTTGAGATGCGGTCAAAAATCTCTGGAACACATCTGGTTGTCTACTCCCGAAATAAATGATATCTTCAACTAGAGAACAGTCTTCAAAAAATTTGGGCATATAATGAGTGATTGTTGAGAATCTTTGGCTTCTCCCCTTTAACAAGATTTCTGATAGATAATCACTGAAAATCATATAATGTAAACCACATCATGAAGCATATGTTGGTGAGAATTGTATAAGTAAATGTAATTTTAAATGAATGAATCCAGAGAGAGGGGGGGAAAGAGATGGATTTCAAGATGAGCTACTTATGAAAAGCTTAGTCCCAAAACCGCTATGAGCTGTTTAATCCTTCTCTTATTATGTTAATGTTAGCAGTATATATCTTTGAGGATTCCTGCCCCTTATATAGAGTACATTTTAAGATACAGGGTTCTGCATTGATCATGTATGCTTATAAAAGCCACTTGTGGTGCAAAATGTTGTTGTCCTTGCTTTGAAAAACTAAATTTCATCCTAGCTAAAAATAAATATTCTTGTCATTCACAGTCAGAATTTACTTTCAGACACAAAACTTGGTATAGACAATTGATTCTAAACCAATTTATTAAAGGTGCAGAGAAACCTGAGCAGTATAATGGTTAAGGGATTGATCAGAATCTAGGAAACTGAAATTCAAGTCTACTGTCTATCACTTCTATGACTAATTACCACCTCTCAAAGTAGTGCACCCCAGAAAAAAGTAAGAGTTGAGTAGCAAAAATAATAATAATCCATTTACTCCATCTACATTTAATCCATTTAATCCTTCTACAACTTCCAGATGGGTATGAACACGAACCCTAGATCAGCAATCAGATTGTTCATGACAACTTAAAACAATTTATCCCCTTAAAAAATTAAGATGAACATGATCTGTCTTGGTATTCTTAATGTATTGGTTTAGAGTTTAGGAGGGTGGGCATTTATTCACAAGAGGTAAGCCACTGACTTATCCTGAAATGGTTTAGTTTTGGGAGATGTTACCATTTATTAATATAATGTCACGTATCCTGGGTAACAGAGAAGTCCTCTATTTGAACAACTATCGAATCCAGAACAAGTTTAAAGATAAAGGTTCTCCTCACACATCTGTGCTAGTTGCTCCCAACTCTAGGGGCAGTGCTCATTTCCATTTCAAAGCCAAGGAGCCAGCACTGTCCAACGATGTCTCTGTGGTCATGTGGCTGGAATGACTCAACCCTGAAGGCGTACGGAATGCTGTTACCTTTCCACCAAAGGTGGTTCCTATTTTTCTACTTGTATTTCTACATGCTTTCAAACTGCTAGGTTGGCAGAAGCTGGGACAAGTAACAGGAGCTCACCTTGTTACATGGCATTTGGGATTCCAACCACCGAAGTGCCAACCTTTCTGATCGACAAGTTCAGCATCTTAGCCACTGAGCCACTGCATCCCCAAACAAGTTTATACATTGAAAATATCTGCAAACTTATATAGGTTTAGTTTAGTTTAGTTTAGTTTCAATTTATATACCACCCTTTTCACCAGAAAGGGACTTAGGGCGGTGCACAGAAAAGTAAATATTTATATTGTGGGGTAAATATTATCTCACCTGAACTTGCTACAGTTTATCATGGTTCGTTTTAAATAGTGATACCTGGACCTGGACACAATATCCTGGGGTTTGACTAGGACAAAGTAACCTAGATGATTGACAGTCTCCATCGACATGCAAGGAAGAAGGTTCAGACTAGACCTCAGGAGAAATGTCTTGACAATACCAATTATCAGCAAGTAGAGCAGGCCGCCACATTAAGTGGTAGGTTCTATTTCACTAGACGTTTTAAAATAGAAGCTAGATAATGATCAAGCAGATCAATAATGAATTGTAACTGAACAAAAGAACTAACCTTTAAGTCACTTAGAATCCTAATGCCTATATGAGCAGCTGAAAAAGATCCGTTGACATCTGTTTATATATATATTTATATCCATATCTTGATTTACAAAAGCTAAATAGAACCTTGATAAGAAATTGTCAGAGTAAAAAAAAAAGGATATAAAAAATATCCCAGTGAAGACAATAGTTAACTTCCATTCAGTGCCAAAATAACTACAATATTTATTCGACTATAACGCGCACCCGTGTATAACGCGCACCCCCTAATTTTCCATTAAAAATCGGTATAAAATTTTTATACCGATTTTTATAAAGCATGACGGCCGGGCTCCGCAGCTGAGGGGCGATGGAGCGATGCCGTTCCACCCTAACCGCGTCTCTTTCTGCCTCCGCTTCTCCCCCCCCCCGCGTCTCTTTCTGCCTCCGCTTCTCCCCTGCGTCCCTTTCTGCCTCTGCTTCTCCCCCGCGTCCCTTTCTGCCTCCGCTTCTCCCCCGCGTCCCTTTCTGCCTCCGCTTCTCCCCCGCATCCCTTTCTGCCTCTGTTTCTCCCCCGCATCCCTTTCTGCCTCCGCTTCTCCCCCGCGTCCCTTTCTGTCTCCGCTTCTCCCCCGCTTCCCTTTCTGCCTCCGTTTCTCCCCCGCGTCTCTTTCTGCCTCCGTTTCTCCCCCGCGTCTCTTTCTGCCTCCGTTTCTCCCCAGCGTCTCTTTCTGCCTCCGCTTCTCCCCAGCGTCTCTTTCTGCCTCCGCTTCTCCCCCCGCCGCCGCCGCCGCCACCCAGAAACCTGAACCCTCATTTATAACGCGCACCCAAACTTTGAGTTCTTTTTTGGGTACAAAATTTTGCGCGTTATACTTGAATAAATACGGTATGTGCCTTTTTTTATGAGATCATTAAGCTAGGACTAGAATCTAGTCAAGCTAGATTAAAAGGAGATGTTATATAGACAAGTTGTAGACTATTTTCCTCCGTAAATGACATATTCAAAATATTCAGTAAAACTCAAGAAGGGCATATTGCAATGACCAGAAATGGCCATCTTTTATATAAACCCACCTGTTTTTAAAGTATTTTGCCCAAGGTATTGAACCTTTAAATGCAATATATATTCTCCCTTTTGTGTTACACCTGCGGATGTGTGAATGGTTCATAATATATTTGAAACTACTTTGTAAACAATTGCTATTGTCTCTTAAAGCATTTCCTTTCTTCTTCTTTTGAGTTTAACACCGATTCTGACTGTCTCGTCTTGCTGTTTTCCCATTTCATGTTCAGTTTCACCTTCCTAAGCCTGTTGTCCCTTTGGGGTCCTCTCAGCATGTTCCTTTTCAATTATTACATTTTTACCTTCAACCCTTTTTTCTTTATTCATCTCTTTATGTCTCAGCCAATGGCAGTTAGGGTCCAGAAAGCAGAGCCAATGGTAGAAGAGGAAACTCTATTCACAATGCAGACACATTGGGATATCTCGTCCAATCACTTTCTGAGATGCCACCTCTATCATTCATCAAATTTCTACAGGCTTTTTAAAACTTAAATTAATCCCTGCTGCCTTCTTTACATCTCAGGCTGTATTTTGATTACCATCCTGGAAATGATCCAGGGTTTATGCTATTCCCCCCACTGATCCTCCCATCAATTCCCTGTTGTGTACAAAAACAAATGTTACAAATCAGCATGTTGGCTGTCAGCATTTGTCTAAGACTGTACTGAAACATGACTATTTTATTTCCTGAGCAAAATTCATTTTTTTTTGCTTCTTCTCCTATCTCCATAAAATACCAATCATAAATATTTCTTCCTGCAGCTTCAAAGACAGAACTATACTTCAATTAGACCTGGGATTAATTAGGATGCCTCCCACAAAACGCGTGCATTTTAATAACATGAATTCAACATCTGCTATTTATAAATATATAAATTTGAGGGGATGTGAATGGCTAGTTCCACTGTTCATAGACTTGTTTGGGGGGATGGGGTGGTTACCAAACAGTAGCCTAGGCTAATGACAATTTTTTTCTTCTCTTCTGGCATATCCCAATATCACATCTTTAAAAGATGTTTCCATTCTTTGTTTATGCCCTCTTGCACATCCAGTGATAATAAAGCTAAGTAAAAATAGCAGACTTGCTTCTTTTGAACTAAGAATCTCTGTTATCAAATCTCCACTCTAGAATTTAAAAAAAAAAAAGAGTTCCAATCTCAGGATAATCAGAGGCAGAGAAGAAGAGAGTAGGTATATATATATCAAGTAAAACTGAGGAGGTTCCACCTGTCCACTTCCCAAACAGTGTACCTGTTGAAATTATAGGAAGAGATCATCAGAGATAGAACGTAGAAAACAGTGTTGGAAGGGACCATGGAGGTCTTCTAGACTAACCCCCTACTCAAGCAGGACACCTCATACCATTTTGAAATAATGGCTATCCAATCTCTTATTGAAAATCTCCACAATTTATGGAAGCAAGCTGTTCCATTGTTTAATTGTGCTCTAGTCAACTGTGAAAAGAGCAGAGAGTTGGACTAGAGGACCTTCTTTCACCTCCACAAAGTATCCATTTTACATACAGAAGAAGGCACCAGTTTCAATCTTGGCACCCCCAAAACAAGCTAGGAAAAACAACTGCCTGACAAGGAGACATGTTCACTATCCTTAAATGTAATAAATTGACTGAATCAATCTTCAGTTTTGTATAAGGCACTATTGATCCTACTGACCCCATTAGAAAAAGATTGTTGGTGTACAGTACCTCTGCATCCAAGTATATTTTATTTCAAGCATCCTCGTGGTTAAGTGGAAACATCTCAGTCTAAAAACCTGGAGAACTTTATCAGATAATATAAGTCAGAAGTATAAAACATGCAATATTTTCAGAACTGAGACTGCACGTGTCTTTTGTTTTTGAGATCATACTCCAGAAAATGACCAGAGCCCAGAAATGGAATCAATCTATTTTAAAAGTAAGTTTAATTAAAATGAAATTGTATTGAAGAAACATATTCATATATGATTACACTTGTAGTCATATAGGATAATGTATTTGTTCAAATATTATGTAATAAATAATGTTTTAGCTCCTGCCTGAGCAGTGGGTTGTACTAGAAGACCTCCAAGGTCCCTTCCAACTCTGCTATTCTGTTCTAATCTAGTTCTGCCAGGATTAAAATTTAATCGGGCAGCATACAGAGCTGTATTTAAGAATGAGATTTCCTACAGGAAATCCTTACCAAGCTTAACCAGTGATGTAGTATGCTCAACCGTCAAAGGAACAGAAGCCCCTCCTCTCCTTTGCACATAACATTCCAGGGTTTAACTGTTTCTAACCCACTTGGCAATGGTTAACATATCACCCATAGGCGGTATTCATATGGTTCTCTCTGGTTCGGGAAAACCAGTAGCAGCAGCTGTGGGAGGCTCCGCCTACCCACCCCAACGTAATGCACCAGAACTGCGCATGCGCAGAAGGCGGTGCACATGTGCAGATGTGCACGCTCACATTTGTGAACTGTTAGAGAAGGCAAGTGAATCCCACCGCTGATATCACCTTGTTTTCAGTTCTCGCTTTTGCATGACTTCATTCCCATTCCATCCCACCTGCACATCAATCTATGAATTATTTTCGTAAATCTACTGAGAATGTATTTGAAGTGCTCTGAAATACATATATTGTAAAGTTTTTTTTGTCTTTCATAATCACTGTTTAAATATTAGTAATGGGAAATATGCAAAACCAGTCAGAAACTTAATACTAATCTGTCCATTAATTGTATCAAAATGTGCAAAGATCAAATTCTTCTATCATCCCTATCCTCAGGTTGATGCCAGAGAATTATGTTCTTGACAGGATTCAAATCACTTAGGAGTTCTCCCACCAAAGACAGCCTTTATTCTCACATGTTACAGGGGCTGACCAGAACTGACAAATTATTCTGGCATTGTTACTGAAGTGTTATGGAAAAGAGAGCCACAGCATTCTTTCTGATGAAATTTATATCCCCAGAAATGTACAGCCTTATGATTCTGTCATCCACAACCATTCATACCATTAGAATGACTGATAATGAAGATAATCTTAGGCAATGTTGTCTGAAGACACTAAAAAAAAATATCACTCACTCCATGTCAATGACTGCCAGTGACACTGACATCTAATCAACTAGCCTTCCTTGTCAATATGACACACTAACTGCCTCCGCTAAATTGTGTAGAAATAGCAACAGGCACATCATTGTTCCCTTCAATATGATATTACATCAGTAATTTCCATATTTTATTGCTAAATGTTAAGCTTGGTAAGGAAGCCACGTATAACTAAGTGAATAGAATATCCATATGGTATTTTACTGAGGAGACCCCTGTTGAAAGGGTTGTCAGAAGATTCTGCACTATTTATTATTGTATTAATGTGTGTGTTTATATCCTGTCTTTTCTCCAGGAATCAAAGGCAGCTTACATGAGGATCAACCTGTATTTTATTCTCCTATCAACTTGGGCAGAGAGTGACTAGCTCAGTCATCCATTATCTTTCCATAGCTGAGGACAAGCATGAACCTGATCAGCCTGAGTTCTAATACAATCACGGTACCCACTGTACCACATTGGGTATCATAATATTGAAGACCCATGTTATTTAAAGATCAATTTAAGACACAGAGAGGCATAAGCAACTGAGATAATAGCGGTCTTGAGCTTGTGAATCAATAGTTTAAGTCTGGAGGGGAGATAGACCAGACATGCTTACTTTAAATTACAGTAATGCTTTCTAATTTGCATCAAAGGATAGAGTGCATAGACAAAGTTCCTGGAAATACATCCCCTTTTGTATTACCTTCCTGGAATGCTGCTCCTCTTTTTTTTAACAGTGCAGAAGTGGCAAGTTGAAAAGGAGGCATGTTTTATTGCATAACACTTCAGTTACACAATTATTACTGTCAACAATTCATCTCTATTTTCGGTAGCATGCTGTGATCAGTGCTGATAAACTTCTTGGCTAAAGTCTTTAGGAGAAGCAAATTTTTTCAGTAAATTACAGTGAACGATAATACTTCAAATCTAATTGTGTTAGCCTCCATTTATAACGCTTGTCCTAATGCACACAGGAAACATTACCCTTTCATCATCTGCTGAGGAAATGAAGCAAGATATGATTTTATGCATCAAATCAAGAACAGATAGCAGAGTCTCTGAAAATGTATTTGTTTTAATTAATTCAGGCCATGAAAATAATTATTCATCTATAAGGCAGCCCACTTGGCCAAATGCAAGAAAGTATACCTAGGAAGAAAAAGAACAGAGCTTTATAATTATAATGAAGAGGCAAAGCTACCTCATAAATAATAAAAAATATAATCTTATCACAGTAGAAAAGACTGTGACTATATTAGCTTGCCCAGATTCTAGACTGGAATTGGCCAGCCCTTCAAACGAGTATATTTAACTCTTCAAATTATGGAGTAAATAGAGTATAAGGTCACCTAAATGAGACAAAAAGGAAGTTTACAAAAGTGGATAATATTCGGTGTGGTGAGCAACTGATGGTTGCACCACACTTTAAAAGATAAGTGACAAAGTAGAGCCAAAGATTTGGAGGAACATTTTTGAAGACCCTTTCTGATTTTATGGCTTGGACAGCTCAGAATTTTGGTGCAGCTGCCTCATAATATTTTGAGGATGGCTGTACCCATAAAGTCCATCATACTGAACTGGAAAGGGTCTTGAAGTCACACTGTCATGATTGCATCTCACCTATCCAAGTTTCATGAACTGGCAGTCTGACATTAGCATGGGTGGGAGGGAGAAGGAAAGATTGGAACGTAAGGAAGAAGGGGGTGGCTGGAAGCCCAGCTGGGCCATGTGAAAAGCTACCGTCAGTTAGGGTCAAGTGACAATATGCAGAGCTGGGAATTCCTGTTTCCTAAACAATATACAAACACCTGATTGGACAGTTGCAGATAACTGGGGGATGGCCGGGGGGGGGGGGGGGGAGAGGGAACTTTAGATTGTGTGCATTGGAAACCATCAGATTCAGCTTATGCTACTTCTGTAACCATTTAAGCTTCAGTAAAGTATACTCTTGGCAAAATAAATGGTCAGGCATCTTTCTTTGCTAGATGACTGACTGGGACAGTTGACAGACATTGAGTCTTCCATAAATGCCCCCCTCTCAATCTCTGAGCAATAGGTTCAGAGAGTTCACAAACCCACTTCAATTGCTTTGTACAATCCTAATATCATACCTCATCTAGTATGCCCCTTGATTCACTACTGTTAATAGAGATCTAGCTCAAGACACCTCCATGTCACAGTATATATTTTATCAAATCTTCTTGTGTAGGGACCCTTGGTTCCAACATTCTGATAAAATTCCATTTGGACTACTGCAATATGTTGTTCTTGAGATAGCCTTCTAGGACCACATAGAGACTTCACTTAGTCTAGCATACAGTGTATAAGGGTGTATTTGATAAAGACATATCATGTTTTTCTCACTTTTCTGAGTCCCTGTTCATTTCCAAGCTTCTACATAGATCTGATTATGACCCCTATGGCACCATTATCAAAATAACTGAATAATTGCCTATCTCCTATTTCATGCCTGAACAGCAACATTTGGTTCCAACATCCATTTTGGTGTCTTGGAGGTGAGATATGGTATTAGGGTAGAAAGGATGTTTCCATTGGCAGCATCCAGCTGTGAAATGCCCTCCTCCAGGTCATTCCCCAGAGCATGAAAAATTTATTCTGAACTTAACTCTTACATCTGGCATCAGATCTAAATCAATTTGAGCCAAGTAATGTGTAATTATCTAGTTTAACATGGCTAACTGAGCTAATATACTCTGTATGTTTTTAATTTATTATAATTCTTATTGGGAGCACTCATGAAAAATGTTACACAATAGATATAAATGTATTTAAACCTCAAATGCTTGATTGCTTTATAATTAAAAATACTTGTGGACTTCCTTATATAACCGAGCTATATAACCAAGGTTATATAACCAAGCTAACATGCCAGTAGAATGGGAGAAAAAGACATCCTTTCACCTATCATATTTATTTGTTTTTCCCTTTGAGTCTTTTTTTGCAACCTGGTTGCCCTGGATTTGGTGGTTCTTTGGTTAGGACTTTCTCCCCTTCAGTCTTTTTGTAGGTCTCTGCATATAATAATTGTATAAGATAAATTGAACAGGATAATGGCTATTGCATTATAGAGAGTGGATGTATTACTGAAACCACTAGTTGAAAAATCAAAAGAACATTGTCTCGTAAAGTTCATGGCCTTCATTGTCCATACACCAATGCTCAGTGTGACAAATAGAGAAAATGAGCATGAACTCTGTATAAAAAAGCAAAATAGGATTTAACTGGTATAAAACAGGCCTAGGATGATACCTCCCTCAAGAGGAATATAGCAATTAAATTGCACCACTTCTTGAACAGAAAGAGAAACAATGGGAAAAAAGGAAGCAACATTCACTGCTCTTCAGAAATCAAAATGGTGATGTTCCACAAAAGAACTGGATTAAAACAAGGGGAAGAATAAACTATTAAAAGCACTACTGCTATTGTTGTCTCTACAGCCAAGGAGAAGTTGGATGATGCTATCCAAAGCTAATTGCAGAATTTTAGAAGAGGGGAAAAGTTATAACTATAGAATTGTATAACCTCTCACAAGACAAACTCACTCAAAGCATTGTCCTTTTAGAATAGAATACAATAACAGAGTTGGAACGACCTTGGAAGTCTTCTAGTTCAATCCCTCGTTAGGCCGGAAACCCTATACCATTTCAGATAAATGGTTATCCAATCTCTTTTTAAAACTTCCAGTGTTGGAGCATTCACAACTTCTGGAGGCAAGTTGTTCCATTGATTTAATTTTAGGAAATTCCTGGCTCTTCTACTAAAATTTTTCTTCTTCAGGGGATTGCACAGTGTAGAACTTGATACTAATACTCAACTTGGTATTTCAGAATCTCATCTTCAGTAGCATCTAACGAAAACTTAGATGAGAGGAACATTTGGGAGAAGTGACCACATAATTCTAAATCTTTGTATTTTAAACAAGGGTAAAACTTTCTATAGTCTGTATAGTCAAACTTCCATCATAGACTTCAAAATTCTGTATATGAATAAACCCAGAAAATAATTGAATACTGAACTGTAGCACTATTCTCAATAAAGCAAAAACCAAAATGAATTGATCAGCAGCAGATGTTTAAACCATTTCAGTAATCTGTCTGAAATTTGGTAACTAATGCTTCATATATTACAAGCAAAATACTGTGCCAATGAGATAAAAAAATTAAGTTATGGTTATTCTATCTATTAAATACCAACAGGAAGTACAATACCCATTTAATCACTGAACAATTTTCCCTGACCTTTTTTAGTAAATAGTTATTAAATTACAAGTATCTCTGATGTAGCAACACTCACAGACAGCAGATGGAATACACATAATCCTCAGCTTACAACCATTCATTTAGTGACTGTTCAAAGTTACAGCAACACTGAAAAGTGACTTAACAACCACTTAACAACTGTTGTAGCATCCCCACAGTTACTTGATCAAAATTCAGGTGCTTGGCAACTGGCATGTATTTACAATGATTGCAGCATCTTGAGATCATGTGACCATTACCAGTCCTACAAGATTACCACATATTACATGATTGTTCAGTATTTCGATGCTCTCATATAAGATTACACTAATTTGTCAATGAGAATATCAAAATCTTCGCATAATTTCAAAAGATTTTGGCATTCTCACACAAGGTCTCACAGTATCTCAGAAAGAGGGAGCTAAAATCTGAGGTTTTAACTGGAGAAGGTTACGATCTTCCCAAGATTTGGAGCAATTTACAGAGAACTCCAAAAAACTATTATTACAAAATAATGTTATAGTGGTGAGATATATAAATGTCCAAAACACTGGCTCTTAAAGTAACTTCCTTCCTATTTCCTTGAAAGTGGATTACTGTATACCAGGGATGTCCAAACTTGGGAACTTTAAGACTTGTGGACTTCAACTCCCAGAATTCCCCAGCCAGCTATGCTGGCTGGGGAATTCTGGGAGTTGAAGTCCACAAGTCTTAAAGTTCCCAAGTTTGGACATCCCTGCTGTATACTCTAGTACTGATCTGTAGATTCCACACACATTTTTCTGCTTTTTAAAAACCTATTTATATTTTTGTTTGGCTTTGGCCGTGTGTGTGTGTGTGTGTGTCTATATACACCTCTTCTTTTGAACAGTTTTCTAAACGCATACAGTTCTTGCAAGAGATTGAGTTGCTTTGCACAAAACTAATGCAAATTTTGGATAGTATAGTAGAAAATCAGACCCTTTCTATGAAATTTAAAAATGCACCGCTTTGGTGAGAGGAAAACTGGTTTAGCTTCAGGGTTAAAGAAATCTGTCAGGCTCTGCATCTGCTGTGAAACTATCCACAGCCCTGGTTGCGAGTGACTGTTGTTTAACCAGATCTTAAAATGGTCCCCATAAATGGGCATTACAAAAATAGATGGGCATTTTTAAAAAATAGCGCCCACTGACACACAAATGCCCAAAGCCAAACAAAACAAAATATAAATAGATTTTTAAAAAGCAGAAAAATGTGTGAGGAATCTACAGTTCAGTACTATAGGATATACAGTATAGCTTTGCTTAGAAAGGAGAAAAATCCTTATTATTTGCTGTCTCTATTCTTACGTCTTCATGCATCAGGTTTATGTGTTTGAAGTTAATCCATAGGATAGGATTATTAAAGGCTTAGCTGGCATTGTCATGATCAGGTTTTATAGGCTAATTATTTGGTAGAGGTCAGTGATGATGATGATGATGATGATTTAGGTTTTCCCATGTAACACCGCTCCTGCGTGAGCTGCCTGTGGCCTTTCGGGTGCGCTTCAAGGTATTGGTTACCATCTTTAAAGCGCTCCATGGCACAGGACCTAGCTATCTGCAGGATCGCATCCTGCCCCATATATCCCTTTGACCGATTCGCTCCCACAGAGAGGGACTTCTCCGGGTGCCATCCACCAGGCAATGCCAGCGGGCAACGCCCAGGGGAAGGGCCTTCTCTGTGGTGGGCCCAACCCTCTGGAATGACCTACTCCCTGAAATTAGAACGACGGACCTCCGCTCCTTCCGCCAGAAGTTAAAGACTCACTTCTTCCATCAGGCCGGCCTGGCCTAATGTTTACATTCCTAGCCGCAAAATGAAATTGTATAAAATTTTTAGGGGTATTGTTAGGGTTTTAAGGGTTTTAATAGTGATTTTAGCACAGGGGTTAATTTAATTTGATTTTAACATTTTGTATTTGTATATTGTTGTATTTTTGGATTTTTAATTGCCTGTGCACCGCCCCAAGTCCCCATGGGGGAGAGGGTGCTGTCTATAAATTAATAAATTATTATTATTGTTATTATTAGGTAGCCCTCAACTTACAACAGTTTGTTTAGCGTCTGCTCAAAGTTACAACGGCAATGAAAAATGTGACTTATGACCGTTTTTCATAGTTACAACCTTTGCAGCATCCCCGTGATCATGTGATCAAAATTCAGATGCTTGGCAACTGGATCATATTTATGACATTTGCTGTGTCCCAGGATCATGTGATCACCTTTTGTGACCTTCTGACAAGCCAAGTCAATGGGGAAGCCAGATTCACTAAACAACCAGGTTACTAACTTAATCGGCTGCAGTGATTCGCTTAACAACTGTGGCTAGAAAAGTTGTAAAATGGGCAAAACTCACTGAACAATTCTCCCGCTTAGAAACAGAAATTTGGGGGGGGGGGGTCAATTGTGGTTGTAAGTTGAGGACTATCTATACCTGCGTTAGGAGACATATGTTGATGTCCTTCTAGAAGACTAGAAGGATGGGAGCCTAGTGGTAGGGATGGCCACAGGAAAAAAAGTGTACTTTTTAGGACCTTGATTAATTGGATTTGTTAAGGCTCTTCAACTTGAAGCCTAGGCAACCTCCAGATATTTAAACAGGCCATGTTGCCTAGGATTGTTAGTGCTTGAAAACGCATTTATTCCGTGTGGCCGGCCTGGCGTAGTAGCTTTTAATTGGTTTTATTGGTTTTATTTAAGAGTTTTTATTCTGGATTTTAGAACGGGCCCCAATTTAATATTATTTTATAGCATTTTATGTATCGATGTCTTTTGTATGTTTTTATTGATGCCTGTTCACCACCCTGAGTCCCACAAGGGAGAAGGGCGGTATACAAATTTAATAATAAACATAAACATATAGTCCAAAGCACATAGAGATAGCCAAGATACAAGCCCTGGTATATATAAATGATGGCTTAGTAGTCACCAGATTTATTCAATATTGCCAGTTAAAGACCTTCATGACAGAGGCCATTCTCATCTCATTTGGCCACATGAATTGAATTAATTAATAAGCACTTTGTAAGGAAATTCACCAATTTCAACTTAGCGTTACAAAAGAAGAGAAATTATCTATCCACATTCTTCATACAACCTTAATTTCTTTTTTACCCGTGTATTAAAATGCCTCTCTGGAAGCAAGAACATAATAATTTATCCAGGGCTTTAGACAGCTGAATGGTTTGTATTAAATAATTAGATTCACGTTTGCCCGCTCTCAACTGCTATTTTCCTAATGGTTTAAAATAGAATTTGACATTATGGGCTGATTTTAAATGTAGTTTTCAAATTTTAATGTACTTTTCATCTCTTTTATATGTGGAAGGCAGCCTTAAGGTTTGCAATAGAAATAGCTCTGCAATAGATCGTGGAATTACATTCTTAGATAAGGCTTAGATAAGGGGTGGATATTTTTTTTTTGTGTGGACAAGGGAGGAAAAATAATATTTCAGCCTCCAAACAACAGTGTCTGAAGGGGGAGAGATCAGATCTGCAATATGGTGGGAAATCAAAGTTCAATTTTTTACATGTCGTTTGGAAAATGAAGGACTTGGAACACAACTCTGCATTTACCCTCTTGTGAATTTGGACTCTTACACAAATAAATGCTGCTATCTCCAGGAGCAATAGCAGCATAGAGCTGCATCGTTAGATAGAAATGAAACATTTGAATGTTTTATGTGTGTTTTATGTTTTATGTGAAAATCATGCCATCAACATCTAGCAATTATCCAGGCAAATTCAATGAGGAATCTCAAGGTATTTTAGGTGGGGCAATTGGAAGTTTATGAGCAACAGATTTGCATTGGCATTGACCATATTGGATTGATCTGATGACATTATGTTCAGCAATAGGCAACTTCAAATTACATGGATTTTGATAGCAATCTTCATTAGACGTTCCTTCCCAGTGAGTCCCGAAAACTTAGTAACTAGGATAAGAAGCTCCTAGGTATTAGCAATTGGACTATAAACAGCAAATGAAAATAAGAGGAATAATAATAATAATATAAAACAGCATGACATAGTAGCAACATGGTACATTGGAACATCTGCAAGAAATACCATTTGCATGCAAGCAACAATTGGTGGGACCACAAAGTAGACAAAGTAATAGAAAACGAAGGAGCTAAATTGCTCTGGGACATTTGAATTCAAACAGACAAGCACCTGCCACATAACATTCCAGACTTAACAATTGTCAATAAGAAAGATTTTAAAGAAATCTGGGTAATGGACATTGCAGTCCTGGAGACAGCAGAAGAGAAGAGAAAGAAGAGAAGAGAAGAGAAAGAAAAGAAGAGAATCACAAAATTTAAAAGCCTGTCAATACAAGTAGAATGACTATGGCAAAACAAAGCAAAGATAGTGTCCATTTATTATACGTGCCTTGGGTACAATCCCAAAGCATTGGGAGCACCATTTGAACAGTGCTAACATTGAGAAAACCACCAACAGTCAAAAAGGTAGCTTTACTTGGAACAGTTTACATCTTGTTATGATACCTTTAACATCATGAAACACAACATCTGCCTAACCCAAGTCTTTGGGAAGAACTCAGCAAGTGAATAAAAATGCCAAATCCAGTGTCATCTACCTGATTGTGCTACCAACCTTCTAATAATAATTTACTAAACTCTGAACATCTGTCAAAATGGTGCTTTTAAACTTTTAAAGTTTCTGATCAGGAGTTGTAGTTACAAGATCAAGTTTGCAGATGACACCAAATTATTTAGAATGATTGTGATTAAAAGCAAAATGCGAATCCTGAGATATGAAGGGCTTGGAGGTTGCATTTTATGAAAAACACTTAAAGAAACTGGATATGTTTAGTCTAACAAAGCGAAGACTAAGAAAAGATACAGCAGCAGCTTTATTGATTTATCTATACATCTATCTATCTATCATCATCTATCAAATTTCTACACTGCCCATATCTTCTAAATTACTCTGGATGGTTTACAATAAAAAAAAAGTTTTCAGATACTTTAAGGGCCGTCACAGGGGAGTGTTGATTCATTTTCCATAGCTCTGAGGATAGAACAAGAACCAATACAGAGAAGCATTACAAATGTAACACGATGGCCAAGGTCTCCAAAAACTGCTAAAGGGGATTGTACCAAGTTATGGAGAATAATGCTAGGAATAAATGCACATTGCTCTAAGAACCAAGTGCAATTTGCCTTTCAACAGGAGCTGCAGGGATACCTGAGCACTACTGCACTTCTGCCATACTTATGAGTTTCTTAGAGGTATCTAGTTGGCTATGAGGGAAAGAAGAGGGCCTGTAGCAGGGATGAGGGGTGCAGGGTGGGGTTCAAAAAAAATCCAGCCTTTGGCTGCAACCATGAATGGTTGAATGTTTCCCATAGCAGCAACTTTCTGAATGGATCAATCTCATGTTTTCAAGATTCCAATATGCCTCTGATCCAAGGAATGTCTGCCATTCTTGCTGCAATTTACCATAAGTACATGTGCTACTCGGAGACATTAAAAAACACGACATGGTTTTCTTTTTTGTGATATCAGATTCTTAGACAGCTGTAAGATCTTCCACGAGGTGTCATTCATCAAAGCTAAATATTCTTAGGCAAATTTGATCATCTAAGAAAACTATAACAACAATGATCAGACAGATTACAGTAAAGTGATATTGCTTACCTCATCTACATTCTCAAAGGCATTGATGATGTCATAAGGTAAACATGACAAAAGGTCTATCACAAACCAGGTTTTCAGGTAATTCATCCTGATGAGTTTGGGATCAGATATTACCTCTCCACCAGGTCCAACAAAGGTAGTATGAAAATTCAAAACTATGTCCACCAGAAAAATAACATCTACCACACTATCCAGGACCAACCAAGCAATGTTGTTCTGCTTTGTTTTGAAGGAAACATTGTAGGGAACCATAATGGCTGTGTAGAAGGTGAGAATTAAGATGACCCAGTCCCAAGTGGTCTTAAAAGCACAGTAGTGTAAAATTATATGTGGTGGAGTCTTTGGGGCCTCTTGCTTATATTGTGGAAGGATATCAGATCCCAGTTGGAGAACCTTCAACAAAAGAGACACAAATATTAGAACAATGCAATGATAGGCAAACACATTCACTGCAGAACAGATATAACAAATTATAGGTGAATTAAAATGAAATCATTCTTGACTTATTCATACCCAACTCTAGTGGGGTAGGCAATTTTTGACATTCTTCATCACACCCATGCAAGCACCACTACTCTGTGATTTACATTTGTTCGGAGTAGGCTTCCAAGTACAATTCAATGTGCCACTCATCACCTAAATAGCTCTCCATGATCTAGGGCAGTGATGGCGAACCTATGGGACATGTGCCACAGGTGACACGCGGAGCCATTTGTCAGGGCACGCGAGGCGATGCCCTGTCAGCTGCCCAGCACGCATGCGTGCGCTGGCCAGCTGAATTTTTTCATGCTTTTTTCACCCTATGAAGCCTTTGGAGCCTGGGGAGGGCGAAAAGAACCCCCCCCGCCCCCCAAAGGCCCTCCAGAGGCCCTTCATGAACTTCCCTGAAGTCTCCGGAGCACTCAAAATGACGCTGCAAGCAAATCGGAGGTCACTTCCGGTTTCGGCGGCACATAATTTTGAGTGCTTCGGAGGCTTCCAAGTCCCTCCAGAGGCCCTCCAGAGGCTTCAGCGACCTTCAGGGGGTTTCTCTGAAGCTTCTGGAGCATTCAAAATGATGCGCTGCCAAAACTGGAAGTGACCTCCGATTGCTTGCAGCGTCATTTTGAGTGCTCCCGAGGCTTCGGGGAAGTTCATGAAGCCTCCGGAGGGCCTCTAGGGGGGGGGACTCTTTTCGCCCTCCCCAGGCTCCTATAAAGCCTCTGGAACCTGGGGAGGGCGAAAAGAGCATGTAAAAAATGGGGGGGGGATCTCATTATGGGTGCGGCACGCCCGCACACGCCCCCCCCTGAGCTCCCCCCCTTGGCCCGCGAGCCTAAAAAGGTTCGCCATCACTGATCTAAGGTCAAGCTACCTGTTTGGCTATTTCCCTCCAACTCTTTCTACTTACCCCAACAGATTTAATAGAGAGGATGTGTATTAATGAGAGTTCAGGACATCTTGAGTGTTATTATCAGGGGTGGGATTCTACCGGTTCGGGTGAACCAATAGTTCCGAATATCAGCTGGGAGCAAACCGGTTCACTCTGACCTTCAGCTGGGCCCATTCGCCCCTGTGCTATACTCACCTATATTCCCTTTTCTGAAGCCCAGCTGAGCGGTGCAACAAAGCTGATTGCTGTGCTTCAGCTGTTTTGCACCAGGGCTGCAGTAGAAGGTAAGTTTTCAAATGCATGCCCTGTGCGTGCACGGAGCGAAGCACATGCTCAGTGAACTGGTTGTTAAACTGGTAGGACCTCACCCCCTGGTTATTATGCTATTCCTCTTCCATTCTTCCCCAACCTTCCATTGTTTCCTTCCTGAAGCCCTTTGTACCACAGGATCTTTTATATGGTACTAGATTCCATCATCATAAAAGGTAACACTTTTCCTTTTATGTTTCAATGAAAGCTTACTTCAGCTAATCGAGAGTGTTTATGGATCACCTCAGCTTTGTTCATGGGAGTTAGCTGCTGCAGGACACTCCGGCTGTTTGTCAGAGCTCGCGTCAAACGGGCAAACTTTGTCCAGCCTGAGGAAAGGGGGAAAAAAGGTTTGGGGCCATGAATGATCATGAATCACCTATCATTTAGGGCAGGGGTCTCCAACCTTTGCAACTTTAAGTCTGAAGGACTTCAGCTCCCAGACTTCTCCAGCCAGCTTTGCTGGCTGGAGAATTCTGGGAGCTGAAGTCCTTCAGACTTAAAGTTGCAAAGGTTGGAGACCCCTGATTTAGGGAACAAAAAAGCAAGGCAGTTTACGATGACAATGATGTTATTCAAGTATTGTTCATGCAATTGTACACAGAATATTTAGGGCTATAATTAGATAATTACAGTTACCATTTGGTGACAATTAAAATATTTGCGAAGTGACAAAAGATATATTGTTCAAATGAGGTTCAGAACAATTTGGTATCATTGAAATGCAGAAATAGTTGAATAGTAGTTTGTGACAATATATCCAACATTTTTCTTCGTCTTATGATTATATGACAAATAGAATAGAATAGAACTGGAAGGGACCTTGGAGGTCTTCTAGTCCAGCCACCTAATCAAAAAGGAGACCTTATACCATCTCAGACAAAGTGGCTGTCCTCTGTCTTCTTAAAAACTTCCATTGGTGAAGTACGCACAATTTCCAAAATTATTTTCATTAAATAAGTTAGTCAAATAATAATTACACTTTAAAAAAAAAACCTCAAAATTGCAGTAGACCTATAGGCATAAAATATAAATATACAACTGTATCAGTGGATCTAGTTCAGGGGTGGGCAAACTTTGCTGGCTGGAGAATTCTGGGAGCTGAAGTCCTTCAGACTTAAAGTTGCAAAGTTTGCCCACCCCTGATCTAGTTAGTTAAGCCCCATCTTGTTCAGTCTTGACTGAATACAAATGTTGATCACTTTCACATATCTCCAACAGGAACCATTCCAAGGACATTCCAGTAGTCTTTTTGATCTAATCCAGCCACCTTTTCCATTGTCTTCCAAAGCACCAGAAAGCAAGACACACACAAAAAAAACCATGGATGGAAACTAACTAAGGAGAGAAGCAAGCTAGAACTAAGCAGAAATTTCCTAACAATGAGAGATATGGCTTGCCTCCAGAGGTTGTGGGTGCTCCATCACTAGAGGCTTTCAAAAAGAGACTGGGCAGCCATTTTTCTGGTATAGGGTCTCCTGCTTGAGCAGAGGGTTGGACTAGAAGACCTCCAAGGTCCCATCTAACTCCATTGTTCTATGTTCTATTTCTTCTAACTTTGTCAAGTATAATTTTTTTTCTACTCAACATCTACTTTGATCACAGGCCCCAAGATGTGAGCTTTTCCTTGCTGATCATCATCTCAAGCTCAAGGGAACAATCTGCCTTTATTTATTCCTGCACTAATTGATTGGTTTTTCCCCCCTGCAGTTTACTATCTCTGCATTCATAATCAGTAACATCTATCTTTTTCTCCCCATGATTTTTGTTAGCGTCCAGCTCCCACCGCTGAACATTACTTCTGGAAACTTCACTACCTTTACTATTTTGATCTAATCCATAATAATAATAATCTTTATTTTCATTGTACTAAAATTACAATGAAATTGGTTGTCATTAGCTCATTTTAATTTGTCATTGACTATTAGAAAGGATTATCTCATCTTTGCTTCTCCACTTTTTATGTATTCTAGAGCTCAGGAATATAAAAGTCTCTGTCCTTAGCCCTTCTTCAGTTTTGACTGTAAGCGCAGGAACCATGCAAGTTGGTTGTCTTCTTAATAATTAACACATATCTTCCCATGTTTGCTTTCAAAATGAACTCTTTCAAGTCTTCTTTACTTTGGCCAACAAAAAGGTGCCCTTACATCTCAAGTGTTTGTGTTTCGCTTCCAGTTTTGGTTTATGCTGCTCTCTCTCCTCGTCCTGTCATTTTTATTCACAATTATTATCAACAATTATTATCATTGTTGAAATCAAATCAAATACTCCTAATCTTCTATTATTTCATGGATGTATACAATAATACAATAGCAGAGTTGAAAGGGACCTTGTAGGTCTTCTAGTCCAACCCCCTGCGTAGGCAGGAACCTTATACCATTTCAGACAAATGGCTATCCAACATCTTCTTAAAGACTTCCAGGATTGGGGCATTCACAACTTCACAACTTCTGTTCCACTGATTAATTATTCTAACTGTCAGGAAATTTCTCCTCAGTTCTAAGTTGCTTCTCTCCTTGATTAGTTTCCACCCATTGCTTCCCCCAGGTGCCTTGGAGAATAGTTTGACTCCCTCTTCTTTGTGGCACCCTCTGAGATATCGGAACACTGCTATCATGTCTCCCCTGGTCCTTCTTTTCATTAAACTAGACATACCCAGTTCCTGCAACCGTTCTTCATATGTTTTAGCCTCCAGTCCCCTAATCATCTTGGTTGCTCTTCTCTGCACTCTTTCCAGAGTTTCCACATCTTTTCTACATCGTGGTGACCAAAACTGAATGCAGTATTCCAAGTGTGGCCTTACCAAGGCATTATAAAGTGGTATTAACACTTCACGTGATCTTGATTCTATCCCTCTGTTTATGCAGCCTAGAACTGTGTTGGCTTTTTTGGCAGCTTTTTTGGCATTTGCACTAGAGTGAAACAGAGAACAGTGAAAGTGCCTGCAGATGGTCGAAGGTGGAGTTTGGAGTCACCGGACTGATGGACTATGAACTGATTAAAAAATGTGACTCTGGGAAGGAGGTTTTTTAACTTTTTAAGTATTGGATGGAATTCCAGAGGCTGGCCAGATTCAGAATTACACCAAGACCTTGCCAATTTGATATGTTCCTAATAAATTTGTTTGGATATGGCTGACTTGGACTATTCTTACTTGGGACATATTCCTTGGAGGCTTGACACCAGAGTTGATTAAAGGGGAAGCTCTAAAGAGGTTTCATCAAAGCCTGTTTCATACAGGTTTCCCTAACATTAAATAGAGGTTCATCAATGCATCCCAATCAGACTTCTTTCTATGCAGACATCTTTCTATGATTGAACTCTACCATGTTTCCCCAAAAATAAGACAGGGTCTTACTTTCTTTTGACCTCCAAAATAAGCACTTGGCCTTATATTTAGGGAGGTCTTATTATTTTTGAGGTGCAGGAGGTGGCGAGCGTGGTCACCTCATGGCTGCTGCTGTGTTGCAGTATTTTCGGGGAGGGCTTATTTTAGCTCATGTGCTCAAAAGCCCAATTGGCCTTATTATCTGGGGAGATCTTATTTTCATGGAAACAGGTAGGTTTCATAGAGTTCATAGAACTTTGTGCAATGCATGAAACTAATCACTGTGGTTTTCAACATCTATGGAGATTCTCAGTCATTCAGGTCATGGTGCTTTTCAAGAGGCCAAGGTGCTTTTTCAAGAGGCAACTGGGCTTTCTGGTTTTTCTTTGAAGAGATTTCGCTCCTCATCCAAGAAGCTTTTTCAGCTCTGACTGGATGGTGGGGAATTGAAGGCAAGCACTTAAAAGAGAAGGCGTGATTCCAAGGATCTGCAGAATGTCACTGTTTTATGAAGGGTACTTGGAGCACGTACATTCTGCCAGATCTGGTGAGTAGACAGAAACCATTGGGGAGAAAGGCCCAGGCCACATAGGGCTTTAAACGTCTTGAATTGCACCTACTGGAAGCCTGTACGGCAGGGGTCTCCAACCTTTGCAACTTTAAGTCTGAAGGACTTCAGCTCCCAGAATTCTCCAGCCAGCTTTGCTGGCTGGAGAATTCTGGGAGCTGAAGTCCTTCAGACTTAAAGTTACAAAGGTTGGAGACCCCTGCTGTACGGTTCACACAACAGCAGTGCCCTCCATGAGGATACACAGAGGAGCATCCAAAATTGTGGATGCCGCTGCATTCTGGATGAGCTAAAGCTTCTGAATGCTCTTCAAGGTCAGCCCAGGTAGAACACATAACAGTCGATTTGATGTAAAATACAGTTATAAGATCTTTATTTAGAAATACCTCCTTTCCTCAAATCAGCCTTGCATTATAGGAACAAGAAGATAACCAGTAATTCCAGCACAATGCTACATGCCATCTATGACTCCTCCATTTGTCTGAATTATCTCGGCTTAGTCAGCTATTTTGAATTTTTGATGACAGATGGTCGGTCAGTCAAGATTTATTCCCAGAAGTTTAGATCATTAATCTGCACAGTGATCAGATTAAAGCTTTTAACATTTTATTCTGTGCCGTTTGTATAAGGAATGACAGAATAGGCCTTCATTTTGCCCCTTTTCTTTAATCTTTCAGTGCTTAGGCAATGATTCTGTTTAAGTTGACATATTGAAGAAAACAATTCCTATTATGTATCTGCATGAAAAATGCAGCACTAAGTCTGCAGTCTACCAAAGTAGTAATGCTACTACTAATAGATCCCAAAATCCATTTTCAACATGAAAAGCATTCACTGGGCACTGGAGATAAGTAACAACAGCATTTGCAAGTATTACTGTCAGCTTTTTATTAGACAAAGATGAAACCAGCAGATGAATTACATAACTGATGTGTAGTCAAACCTAGTACAGATGATAATAATAGGCATGTAAAACCTAATAGATGATACTGTGTTGCATTGAATATAGCTATATATCCATCCACCCATCCATCCTGCGTACCTTCCCCCCCATATCTGTGTTCATTGTATTTTGGATGAGCTTATATAATGAACCTATATGCCAGGGGTGTCCAAACTTGGGAACTTTAAGACTTGTGGACTTCAACTCCCAGAATTCCCCAGCCAGCATTCGCTGGCTGGGGAATTCTGGGAGTTGAAGTCCACAAGTCTTAAAGTTCCCAAGTTTGGACACCCCTGCTATATGGCATGTCTGATTTTAGCTTTGTGCAATGCATGAAACTAATCACTGTGGTTTTCAACCTCTATGGAGATTCTCAGTCATTCAGGTCATGGTGCTTTTCAAGAGGCAAAGGTGCTTTTTCAAGAGGCAACTGGACTTTCTGGTTTTTCTTTGAAGACATTTCGCTCCTCATCCAAGAAGCTTTTTCAGCTCTGACTGGATGGTGGGGAATGGAAGGTTTTAAGCCATCCTTTACAGCTTAATGGAAAATGAAATTTTGACTAGTGTCAGCATGTGGACTCCATATTCACTTGTGGAATCAAACATAGAACTTTTGGACATGACCCACTATAATAATTATGGTGATTATTAGTGAAAAATTGGACATGGAGAAACAAATGAAAGGCATCAGCATACTCAGGAAAAGACGTATCTTTCTTTGAAGATGTTTTGCTTCTCATCCAAGAAGCTTCTTCAACTTAGACTGGATCCTTCCATTCCCCACCATCCAGTCAGCGCTAGATAAGCTTTTTGAATGAGAAGCGAAATGTCTTCAAAGAAAAAACCAAAAGTCCAATTGCCTCTTGAAAAAGCGCCTTTGGGACTCAGAGAATGGTGCAAGTCTTAGTATACTGAGACTGAGAAGTATGTCAGGAGAAATGGCATGGCATGTTGGCAAAGAACATTTATGTCTAAGATTTTTTTTATCCTGCCTCTATTATTTTTATAAATAACTCAAGGCAGCTTACACACCTAATACTCCTTCCTCCTCCTGTTTCCCCCACAACAACAACCCTATGAGGTGTGTTCAGCTGTGACTGGCCCAAGTTTACCCAGCTGGCTTTCATGACTAAGACAGGACTATAATTCACAGATTCCTGGTTTCTAGCCTGGTGCTTAAACCACTAGACCAGTGATGGCTAACCTTTTTGTTGCTGCATGCCAAAAGCGTGTGCACCCATAATGCAATGGGCATGTGACACCTCCCTCACTGCCCCGCGAATGCTTGCATGACCCCTGTATATGCCCTGCCCCGTGCATGCATGCACCCCTCTGTGCTCCACTGCCCCCCACACGCCTGTGCACGCATCCCCTGCATACACCCCCACACCAGTGGTGGGTTTCTGCAGGCTCGCACCTACTCGCGAGAGCCGGTTGGTGAAATTTAGAGAACCGGTGAGAGGGGGTTCCACCGGCATACCTGGAAGTAAATCTGGCCCGCCGCTGCCAGTGACCCAACGGGAAGGAAAGGAAAGGAAAGGAAAGGAAGGAAGGAAAGAAAGAAAGAAAGAAAGAAAGAAAGAAAGAAAGAAAGAAAGAAAGAAAGAAAGAAAGAAAGAAAGAAAGAAAGAAAGAAAGAAAGAAAGAAAGAAAGAAAGAAAGAAAGAATTTATCATCACAATTGAGTCCAAAATTTTGGTTGCTAAGCAAGAGCGTTATAAAATGAGTTTCACCACATTTTAAAAGGTGGCCACTCCCACCCTGTCACATGACTGCCAAGCCACGCCCACAAAATAGGCCACACCTACAGAGTAGGTTCTAAAAAATTTGAAACCCACCACTGCCCCACACACTTGGGCGGCAGAGACCCAAAAAGCAACTGGCCAGCGGGGGGCACACACACATGTGTGGTGGAGCTGACCTGGGTTGACGTCTCATGTCCCTGCAGACAGGGGTCTGCCATAGGTTTACCTTCACAGCACTAGACCAAACACAGCTGGCTGGACTGATCCTGCAGAATTGTCTTATTGGGAGGTGAAAAAACCCTACAACATTTGGTTGTAGGTCTAACTTGTACCTGACGGAGATTATATGGAAGATTATTTAAGAAAGAAGTGGGAATGGAAGATTGCAAAAAGAACTTGAAATAATGTTTGAGAATAATCTTAATATAGACACAGATAAAAGAATGGGTTAGGATGCAAGTAAAGCTTTTAGGATATTTTATACCGCATAATAGCAAGCTCAAAAAAAAGAGGAAGAGAAAACACAAGCAATGTTAGATGAAAGAAAAACGAAAGAAGAAAAGAAGTTAATAACAAAAAGCAGGTAATGGTTAGCAATTTAAGTTTTAGAACAAGAACATGGTGAATATAAGATGAAATTAGGAGAACAATTGACTGCAGAGGGATTTAATTTTCAGTGGTTTTGTATAATGGATTAATAGAAAGATTCAAGGTAGATAACAGGAAATTTGAAATTGAGCAACAAAAGACAGAATTTTGAAGATGAATTATGTGCAAACGGTGAATATGTAATTGCCAAAACTTGCCAATCCTTGCTGAAACTTGAAGTGAAGGATGAACAAGTGAAAGAATGTATGATAAAATAGGCTAAGAATTTTGACATAACATATTGTTGGAACAGTTGGAAAAGTGGTTGAAAGGGCTGGAATTCATACTGTTATAATTTTAAACAGAATTTCTACTAAATAATGTAACATTGGTATATGACTCTTGAAAAATTATCCAGAATGCGAATGTGTACTTCAAATTTGTGTTGGTAATATGGGAAACATGAAGGGTCATTTTATCATGCCTGGGTTTTTTTTTAGAAAAATCCCAGAAAAGCTTGGGTTCAAATATTTGCATTGATTAAAGAATGTTAAAGACTAAGATTCAACTGAAAACAGAACTGTTCTCTTGGGCACTAATGACAGACAACTAGAAAAGAGCCTCAGAAGACCATGTTTATATATGATCACTACTGTGAGACTACTATATACACACAAAAATGAAAAAACTCTTATACTTACAATGGGGGAATTGTTAATGAAGATGATGGAACTAGTAGAAATGGAAAAATCAACTTGTTTGTTTAGAGAAAGATTCAACAATTACACTTATTAATGATTGGAAATTGCTTATGGATTTCTTGCTGGAGAAAAAGAATTGATTTCTGATTTATGGGTTTGAATATTAAAAAGGGTAGCTTATAGAAGTAGAAAATTATAATGTATCCTTAGAGAAGGTAAAATATAAATGCATTTATAACTACTGGCAAAAAAAATTGAAAGCCACTTCTTTATAAACTGTTTTCCTTCCTTTTCCTTTTAGCTTTTCCTTTTTTTTTTCTTTCTTAGTTACAAATTTTCAACTTTCTTTTCTTATATTTTTATTGTTTTTAATCTGGATGAAAACATATTTAAATATATATCTAATATACGGTCTAATTAACAGTATACATCTTTGTTAAGGGATTCAAATTAGTTTAATTAAGTAAACCAACCCATCCATCCAATAAAAATTAGATACTGTTGAAGGATATTCTGTTCTCCACACTCAAAATGCTACACTAAGTGGTCTTCCACTGTTCAACTGCTATTGAATAGTAGCAGCTGCTAGCCCCAAGGCGCTTCCATCTCAGTGGTAGAAAGCTGTTGGCATGGTTAATATGTTCAAGCAGAAAGAAACATTCCCTCGTTTAACATTTGAGCTGCTCAAATTCGTTGTTCCAGACCTGTTGCAGGAAGATGCTCAGGAGGTGGCATCAATTTGACCTTGTTTTGACAAGCAGATGCAGAAGCATGGACTCACCCTAGCCTTGAAGGGAAAAATCTCTCTCCCCCTCTTTCTCCCCTCGTTCTTCCAGTCAGAAGCCAATTGTGCTCATTTATATACTCTTTCAAATCAATGAGCCATTCTGGAATTCATTTCCTGTGCAGTGGTTTGGCAGGACATGGAGGGAAAGGTTATATTTCCAGCCTTTCTTGTTCATTTAGGCTAAAGAAAGTAAAATATTGTGCATGACAAAATTTGATAGAGCAATCTTGCCATTATATCATCCTGACTCCCAGACTTTACCATAGAATGGAGAACCTGGAACTGCACTGCCTACTGCCTGACCTAAGCATAGTACTGCTACAACATCCTACTTGTCAACAACTACTTCAGCTTCAACCTCAATAATAGATGGGCAAACAATAGATACAAACTGAAGGTAAACTGCTCCAAAGTCGATTGCAGAAAATACGACTTCAGCAACAGAGTGGTCAATGCCTGGAATGTACTACCTGACTCTGTTGTTACATCCTCAAACTCCCACAGCTTCAACCTCAAACTGTCAACAGTGGATCTCACCCCATTCCTAAGAGGTCCATAAAGGGAGCCTGCATAAGCGCACCAGCGTGCCTACCGTCTCTGTCCCACTGTCCCCATTTATTTGTACTCATTTCCTTTGTTCATGTCCATGTTTATACTTCTACCTATTATCTTGTACATGTATAACAAACTAAATAAATAAAAATAAATAAATAAATAGAACCATAAGATTGGAAGAGCCCTGGGTGTTCTCATAGTTCAACCATACCATCCAGAACATACCATTCCAGAGCAAATTGGATAGCCATTTGTCTGAAATGGTATAGGGTTTCCTGCCTAGGCAGGGAGTTGGACTAGATGACCTCCAAGGTCCCTTCCAACTCTGCTATTGTATTGACACGCAGCCACCAAAGTGTAAATGGCAATCCAACTTTTGCATGAAAACGTCCAGTGAGTTAACAACCACCACTCAAGAAGGCAGGCTGTTCCATTACCCTCAGGAGCTACAGAGAAGATAAGACATGCCCTTCCCTTGATTTCTTCTCTGAATCTTCTGTTATTGAAGTATGAGCAAAAAGTCTGAACAGCTTTAACCCAGCAAAAAGAAAACCAGCCTGATTTCCTTTTATTTACTTTAGTGCTTCAGGAACCATCTATTATTTTCTGATGAATCGGACAGCCCTGAAATTATATCCTTTTTTCTAGGCAATAACCTCAGGCCTTCCGATCAGAAAAATTGTCAGATGGCCTGATAATATCAAGGCAGTAAAGTTAATCTGTTAAAAGACAAAAAGCAACAGCAACCCAAGAATGTTTTCAGTATTTTGAATTTCCCTCATACTCCTATCTATTGGATCACATGCTATAACAGAGAAAAAATTCTGGGCTCGGTTTCTTGTGTTGCTTTTTTCTCAACACTGGTTTTTTACAAACATTAATATTATATCCAAATATTCCAAAATGGAATGCCTTTTCAATGACAGTGCATGCGCAGTTTATGGATGCAAACAGGAATCAGGAAAATAAGAAATGTGTTGAAGAAAAAAAATAAAGCTGCTATATACTCACGTTTAACTGAAACAAAATATTGTGAATTTTTATAAATTATTTTCTTTCTTCCAAAGTAATGTTAACCCTTCACATTGACAGCTATCCAAAGGAAATTAGAATGGAAAGAAGCTTTGGGAAAGGAGTTTTCCAAGTTACACAACAATACAATAATACAATAGCAGAGTTGGAAGGGACCTTGGAGGTCATCTAGTCCAACTCCCTGCCTAGGCAGGAAGCCCTATACCATTTCAGACAAATGGCTATCCAACATCTTCTTGAAGACTTGCAGTGTTGGGGCATTCACAACTTCTGGAGGCAAGCTGTTCCACTGATTAACTGTTCTAACTGACAGAAAATTTCTCCTCAGTTCTAAGTTGCTTCTCTCCTTGATTAGTTTCCACCCATTGCTTCTTGTTCTGCCCTCAGGTGCTTTGGAGAATAGTTTGACTCCCTCTTCTTTGTGGCAACCCCTGAGATATTGGAACACTGCTGTCATATCTCCCCTGGTCCATCAAACTAGACATACCCAGTTCCTGCAACCGTTCTTCATATGTTTTAGTCTCCAGTCCCCTAATCATCTTGGTTGCTCTTCTCTGCACTCTTTCTAGAGTCTCCACATCTTTTCTACATCATGGTGACCAAAACTGAATGCAGTATTCCAAGTGTGGCCTTACCAAGGCATTATAAAGTGGTATTAACACTTCACATGATCTTGATTCTATCCCTCTGTTTATGCAGCCTAGAACTGTGTTGGCTTTTTTGGCAGCTGCTGCACACTGCTGGCTCATATTTAAATGGACTCCAAGATCCCTTTCACAGTTGCTACTATTGAGCAAGGTACCACCTATACTGTACCTTTATTCATGAAATGTTCCATGGGCATAGATCTATCACATGCAGGATCTACACTTTTGGAATATCCCAATTGTGCTATAAAGGATAATAGAGAAACACGGGGAAGAAATAATTCACCTCCTGGTCTGTGTGTTATGAAATCTTCAAAGTAGCATGAACTCCAGTTAAGTTAAGCAAACTAAACATTACTTGTATTTATCCAGGATTGGTAAGTGAGTTTAGATTATTTTGAGAATGTTCATCCTATGGGTTCCAGGAACTGAAATCACATTGAATTAAATTACATGCCCTTTAAAATTACGGTAGTTTCAAACTAGTCTATATAAACAAATATTACATGAAAAAGCATTGGATCATATATGGCAATATTTTTTTTCAAACAAAAATGAAAATCCAGAAATTCTGGTATTCTAAACAAAGTAAGACATACAATGGAGAAAGCAAATTTTAAGAGCTTTAGAAAAGTATGCACTGTGAGAATATTTGTTTCAAAAGTTTGGTCTGATGGCTAATTGAATTGTCACTTTTTCCAAATTAATCCAAAGATCTAAACTGAATCAGTTCAGTTGAGTGTGATGGACTGAAACAATGTTGAATTGAACTGAAGATTTTTTATCACCGCTAGAAAACCTATTAGTTTTTTTCTCAAAGATGTTCAGAAGCCCAGGACAGATTGTGGCATTTGCTTTCGGTAAGCTTCTGCACAAGCCTTTTGATTAGGTCTCAAAACAAACCAATCATAAAAAGCCCTTGTAGCAAAGTCCTGCATCAGACCATGCATCTTGTCATTATACATAGCAATAGACTATTCTTGGCTGTTCACCATGTGTCTCATTCTGACTACATCTATCCCTTTGGCCTTCCTATCTTCCTCTAATCTGGAGCCCTTACAACAAGACCAATGCCTGACATTGGACCTCCCATGTTAATAGTAGTATGGGATAGGAAGAGAAGGTGCACAAATTGAGCCAGACTTGTACTCTGAGAAATTAAATGTTCAATTTTCTCAGTCTACATTTTCTCTCTCCAGAACTCCTAGGACTGTGATGGCGAACCTATGGCACATGTGCCATAGGTGGTATGCGGAGCCATTTTCAAGGGCATGCGAGGTGTTGCCCTGTCAGCTGGCAAGTGCCAAAAGCCTTCTTTTGAAGCCATTTTTTGCCCTATGGGGGGGCGAAAAGCTGGCCCTATGGGCAAACCAGAAGTTCAGAGACTTTGCTTGTAGAACCGTTTTCCGCCCTCTGGAGCCTTCAGGGAAGCCTCCTGAAGGTCCCTGAAGGCTCTGGAGGTCGGAAATCAGCCATACTGACAAACCACAAGTCACCATTCCTGAAATTCCAGGTTCCCCATAGGTCCGGTTTTCACCCTCTGGAGCCTTTGGGAGGGCAAAAAAAACCATGCCAAAAGCGGGGGTGGTCATGCGCATAACATTATGGGTGTGGCACACCCATGCACGACCCCCTGTGCTCCCTTTGCTTTTGGCACAGGAACCAAAAAAGGTTCGCCATCACTGTCCTAGGATATATTATGTCCCATCTCCTTGTATTTATTCTTATTGTGTCATTGTCTGTTTTATTGTTCTATTATTTTCTTTCTCTTCTGTTTACACGCCTTTTACTTTTCTTCCTTTTTGTTATTGTAAGCCACCTACAGCAGCCCTACAGCAAGATAGGTGGCAAATAAATTTAACAAAATAAACAAAATAAACTTTTTCTTCCACTTTTGGCTAATGAAGAATGACAAGGAGGGTGGGAAGAGATTAGATAGAACAAACATTTGAGAAGCAGGGGCACTCTGAATTCAAATTCAGAAAGCCCTCTTTTGCAACTGCATGCTATTATGCACCTCCCCTCTCCCCCCCTCCCCCTCCCCCCCACAGGCACCATCAGGGTAAATAAACTGAAAATTAAGAAACATCACTCTGAGCTATAAACCGATTCTGTATTTGCTTTGGACATCAAACTCTCTCCTTCAGATCAGACTTATGAATCAAACGACCAGCTTTCTAATAATGGACATCATTAAATGATATCGGAAGTGGGGAAATCTGTTCTGAGCCAAAGACAGTGCGGCATTTTTGCACAGAAGAGAAGCAAACTTTGTGGTGTTCATTCTAAGACACTCTAAAACGAAGGTGAAGAGCAACGGCTACCCAGATGTTGCTGAAAATCTTTGGCAACCTGACTAGTAATGATGGATGAGTTTGAAAGAGTCGCATTTCTCTTGATAATAAACTAAGGTTGCAAGCTCCCTGTCACAAATGGAAGACTGAAACTGGAACATAATATTTTGCATCAGCTACTATTTTGTAATGCAGAAGACTAGCCCTTCTGTGGCCCAATGAAACAGATTGAGATAAGTGGGGAATTGAGCCAATGCTTCCAACCTCTGGAGTAGCAGCCACCTTATACGTTTCAATGTCTCCCTGGTGGGAAGTGTGGACTTCAGTTTCTCTCTGTTCTAAGGCAGTGCCTTAAAAATTGTTTTGCTATTTTCAAGGCTGAAACAGGAACCAAGTTTCTTCTTGCTGCCTTATTATTAGCAGGTTTGCTTTGCCAAAAAGGCAGTCGTGACTTATTCTCTTCTTAATAAAACATTAGCATAGGTCTATTGAGTTGCAATTAACCTCTTTGTCATGGCTTGTCTCATTTTAGAGTGAGGAAAATAATGAAAGCATTTAAATCAATGTGTCAGAATTGCATTTGCAATCGTAATCGGTAGCAAAAATGCTTAAGTTAAAAATGGAATACAGGATCTAAAGACTCTGGGAGGGTAATTATATAATTTGCCCATTGATCTCTGCCCATGTGAATGCAAGTGTAAGTGACACCAGAGACATGAAATAAGTCACTCTGCTCATCTTCCAATCCATCATACAACAATTAACAGAAATGTAAACACACCAGTAGGTACACCGATAGAAGTAAAGCATAGTTAGATCATGCAAGCTTAGATAGGAACAGCTAGAAAGCAGCAACAGCAACAGGAAGAAAACAAGAACAATAATGGGGAAAAAAATCCAAATTTTTAAAGATCTTACAAGAGTTATAAATACACACTATCTGTCTTGTTTAATCAAAGCAAAGATTCAGCTCACTTAATGCTCTGCTTCCAAATGTGATTGTGTGTGTGTGTGTGTGTGTGAATTCAAGTCAGTTTTTGACTCCTAATACCTGCCAGACAAGTCCTTATAGTTTTCATGACAAGGTTTTTCAGTATTGGCTTGCCATTTCCTCCTTGTTCTTAAGAGTAAAAGAGAATGACCAGGCCAAGGTCACCCAACTAGCCTTGTAAGTAAGGAGGGACTAGAATTCACAGTCTCCCAGTTTTCAGCATTCACTATTATACCAGTGGTAGGATTCAAATAATTTAACAACCATTTCTCTGCCCTAATGATTTCTTCCAACAACCAGTTCAACAAACTGCTCAGAAAGTTAACAACCGGTTCTCCTGAAGTGGTGCGGACTGGCTGAATCCCACCACTGTATTATACCAATCTGGTGCTTTGTATCAGCTGTAGGACTTCAGGAAAACTATATGCATCACTCCTCTTTTATTGTTCACTAGCCGTTCCCGGCCACGCGTTGCTGTGGCCCAGTCTGGTTAAATGGCCAACCAATCTGTGTGTAGATCTACACCTGCACACACTAACACGCACACACAACCACGGTATAACTCCCAATCTACCTACCTACCTGCCTACCTACTGTATTTCTCCCTCTCTCTATCCTTCTACCTACCTACCTACCTACCTACCTACCTACCTACCTACCTACCTACCTACCTACTGTATTTCTCCCTCTCTCTATCCCTCTGCTTACTTACCTACCTACCTACCTACTGTATTTCTCCCTCTCCCTCTCTATCCTTCTACCTACCTACTGTATTTCTCCCTCTCTCTATCCCTCTACCTACGTACATACCTACCTACCTACCTACAGTACCTACTGTATTTCTCCTTGAATCTTATGGACAGAGTATTTTATGTAATAAAGAATGACATAATACCTGTGGCCCACTGCTCTCTCTGTATCCATCTACCTAACTTTTTTACAATTTTTTTACATTTCTGTTGCGTGTACCTGGCACAGGTGTGACATCTACACAATATATATATATATATATATATATATATATATATGTGTGTGTGTGTGTGTGTGTGTGTGTGTGTGTGTGTGTGTGTGTGTGTGTGTGTGTGTGTTTTCTGAGGTTTTCGCGGGTGTTTGTATGTAGGTCTTTGGTTGTTCGGGTTTTCTCCCGCGTAGAATTGGAAGTATCTTCACGACGTTTCGATGAAATCTCATTCATCATCTTCAGGCTGGTGCTTCCGGCTTGGTGCTTCCAAGCACCAGCCTGAAGATGATGAATGAGATTTCATCGAAACGTCGTGAAGATACTTCCAATTCTACGCGGGAGAAAACCCGAACAACCAAAGACCTATATATATATATATATATATATATATATATATATATATATATATATATATATATATGTGTGTGTGTGTGTGTGTGTGTGTGTGTGTGTGTGTGTGTGTGTGTGTGTGTGTGTGTGTGTGTGTGTGTGTATGCATGTTAGATTTTTAAGGGCTGAAAATAAAGAGACCAGGATGGATCCATTTCAGGCTTATTAGCCTTCTTCAGCTGGCCATACTCCTTCTACTGGGATTTGAACCAGGGCTTTCCAGCATTTGAGGCAAGCTCTCTATGCCTTGAGCTATCTGGTATCCCTGATATATCAGCCAATTTACAGGACTCTTAAATGAAGAATAATTATCACAGCTCCTGTTCAGAGGTCCCTTTAAGGGGAGGAGACTCAACATCATCCCTCTCTGCCCTTCGACTCAACCCAGAGTCATCCAGACAGAGAACCAAATTAGATTACTGCTGTGTGAAATTTTTTAGATATGTGTTAGATTTTTAGAGGGATGATGTTGAGTCTCCTCCCCTTAAAGGGACCTCTGAACAGGAGCTGTGATAATTATTCTTCATTTAAGAGTCCTGTAAATTGGCTGATATATCAGGGATACCAGATAGCTCAAGGCATAGAGAGCTTGCCTCAAATGCTGGAAAGCCCTGGTTCAAATCCCAGTAGAAGGAGTATGGCCAGCTGAAGAAGGCTAATAAGCCTGAAATGGATCCATCCTGGTCTCTTTATTTTCAGCCCTTAAAAATCTAACACATATCTAAAAAATGTCACACAGCAGTAATCTAATTTGGTTCTCTGTCTGGATGACTCTGGGTTGAGTCGAAGGGCAGAGAGGGATGACGTTGAGTCTCCTCCCCTTAAAGGGACCTCTGAACAGGAGCTGTGATAATTATTCTTCATTTAAGAGTCCTGTAAATTGGCTGATATATCAGGGATACCAGATAGCTCAAGGCATAGAGAGCTTGCCTCAAATGCTGGAAAGCCCTGGTTCAAATCCCAGTAGAAGGAGTATGGCCAGCTGAAGAAGGCTAATAAGCCTGAAATGGATCCATCCTGGTCTCTTTATTTTCAGCCCTTAAAAAAAAACCTACACACACACACACACACATATATATATATATATATATATATATATATATATATATATATATATATATATATATATATATATATATAATTGGTGCCTATTTGAAAGGAATGTTGTGTGAAAATTTGGAAGCGATCGGTGCAGTACTTTCAGAGATTAGCGGTTTTGAACAAACTCATAGTTACATTTTTATTTATATAGATTCACAGTTGCAGTGTGAATCTCCTGGAACCTGCAAACCTATCAACAAATTCCTTGATCGCTTCTAGATTCTCTGTTCCATCTGATTTCTTTTTAAAAAAACATTTTCTTTTTCTTTTCAATTAACAAAATAACAATCAAATGGGAAGCAGGCCATACATGATTTTAGAAATTGGAACAAGAGAGTGGTTGAATCGGATGTGCTCTGATCAAAAGTGCGTTCAATTGTCCAGGTAAAAAGAAAAAAATAAAGGTGAAAATTTCCTGGAAGCTGGAGGGGTTAACAGGAAACAACTTCACTAATCTGCCTCCTGATAAATGGATGTTTTGTGTCTGACTACACTCATCAAGGGAGAAATTCTGAAAGAGCTATATATTGTTCCAATCATGCTCACCAGTTTGAAAAAAGAAAGAAGGGTCATTATGAGTAGTGTTTAAGGAAACCACAGTTGACACTAGACAATTTCTTCTTCTGAAACCATGGCAACCATGAGCACCAGATACAATATTTTTAAATGAAAGTTTGGATTCTTGAAATTCTAACAGGGCTCCATGGAACACCTAAAGAGAAAGGCTGGTGGTTGTGCAGTTTTCAGGCAGGTTCAATGCACCTATGTCTTCTTTGCTTCTGATAATAGCAGAATACATACAAATTCAGCAGGTGAAGATTTTTTCTAGCATGGAGAGAGTGGAAAACATGACCTAAAGTTTGTGACTGAGATGACCTGAAGCAAAGGAAGAGGTTGAATGGGATCTGCCTTTTGCAGAAGATTGAATCCACATTGCTTTGAAAGAAGAAATAGCACAAATAGTTCATTTAGTAGCTTAAATGGGACCACTACATATTCTTCTCACTACTGGAAGAATATGAAACTTTTCCAATGATGGAGCACCTGTCAACAGGCCAAAGGCAAAGTTATTTAGTTTCTCTGCCAGTAGCTAATTATCAGCATTGGAAGAATAGCAGGAAATACTTCAAACCATCCCTGACATTCTACATGATGGCAGCTCATTAAAATCACAAATTACACATTTTCAAATTATCACCCCATTCCATTATTTAAACAATGCACCATTTTCTGCTAAATGTTGTCAGGATTGACTAATATCCATCAATTGGGTCTGCATATAACATTTTAGCCTAGAAACTAAGAGATGGCTCCTTCTCTAAGTTAGAAACCATAAAGAAGCATCATCTAGAGAAAAGTGGTGTGTTCAGAGAAATTCAAAACTGTCAGGGGGAGAAGGGAATAAATGGGAATGCAAAACTTGCCCAGTGTGGACAGAGCTTACTTAATGATTAACATGGTTGACAGAATTTATAAGGAGGTGAAAAAACAAGAAGGCTTCCTACTCTCCTCCTTTTTTTACTTTTGACCCTTATGGAGATAAATTGCTGAATTTAATGGATCTGACTGGAAGGAAACTTCTTAATAATAATAATAATAATAAATTTTATTTATAACCCGCTCTCTCTCCCCGAAGGGACTCGAGGCGGGGCACAGGGAAATTAAAAACAAATTGACACAGACAAAGTACAAAGTTAAAATCACATTAAACATATCCTGCGCTAAAAACATCTATAAAAATAAAAACTATCCCTAAAAACCCCTTAACACTATTAAATTTACTTAAAATTACCTTAGGCCAGCCAAACGGAAGAAATGAGTTTTTAAAAGCTGTCGGAAGGAGCGAAGGTCCGTGGTTGTTCTGATTTCGGGGGGAAGGTCGTTCCAGAGGGTTGGGCCCGCCACAGAGAAGGCCCTTCCCCTGGACGTCGCCCGCTGGCACAGCCTAGTGGACAGCACCCAGAGAAGTCCCTCTCTGTGGGAGCGAATCGGTCGCAGGGATGTATGAGGCAGAATGCGATCCCGCAGATAGCTAGGTCCCGTGCCATGGAACGCTTTAAAGATGGTAACTAACACCTTGAAGCGCACCCGAAAAACGACAGGCAGCCAGTGCAGCTCGCGCAGGAGCGGTGTTACATGGGAGAACCTAGAGGCCCCCATAACTACCCGCGCGGCTGCATTCTGTACTAGCTGAAGCCTTAGGGTGCACCTCAAGGGGAGCCCCATGTAGAGAGCATTGCAGTAGTCCAGTCGAGATGTCATGAGGGCATGAGTGACTGTGCAAAGGGCACCCCGATCCAATAGGGGACACAACTGGCGGACCAGGCGAACCTGATAAAACGCCCTCCTGGCCACGGTTTATTTTACTGTACTTGGATTTCCCCCCAAAGAGCAGGTAAAAAGTGTGGAATACTATAACCCCATCCTGATTCCCCCCTTTCATTTCAACATCATTAAGGGATAACTTGCGTAGCTAAGGGATCTCATCCAAACTGAAGACTGAAATTCAATCTATAGTATTCCACTGACACAACTTTCAGCGCAAGGAAAATGCCTTTGTGGCTTTCAATTGTGTTAATGAATGCACACTTTTGAGCAATTAGGGAATTACGAGCAATTAGGGATTAGGGAATCCAGTGACGCACAGGTATGTGTGAGTTGGCTTTAGTTCACTATTAACGCATCTAGCATTGTTTGCTTCATCTGCAGATTGATACTATTATAGAGATGTTTCAATATTTCCCTAAAAAATCCTCTTATTTTTAGGCAGAAAAAAATGAACAAACATTTCTCCAGGGTAAAATATGCAGCACTCATCCTCTGGAGAATATAGTCTGAGAAAATATATATATTTGTATTACTGTGAAAAGCTGAGTAGTAATTCTGTAATACTCTTTTTTTCCATTTTATTGGAATTTACAACAAGAAGAACTATTCAAGGTAAGCTCTAATTGAAAGAAATAATAAGTTGTATAAGTCCTAGTGTTTCATAAATTATTTAATAAATAATTGCTTCTTTCATGCTGAAAAAATCACTTTGTATGTATATGTTTATTGTTACTGCAAATTTTCTTTCCACTAACCATACTTTTAAATCTAATTCTACTTTAAAGGTGATGTTTAAATTAACGTAGAGAATGTAAGGAAGAAATACTAATTATTTTTGCTATAACAAAAAAGTCTAAAGGAGGATATTGTAGGCCTTTTGTATTGTAAAACTTTTGTATTGTGTAGGTGGTATACAACTCTGTCAATAATTGCTAGGGTAGACAAATCATACAGTAATAAATGCTGGAAATTCTATTCATTAGAAGAAATATTTTACCAAATTTGGTGGACAAGTTTAAAAAAAACCCCACAAAAGTCCTGGAAATGAAACTCCAATTCTTCTTATAAGGCAGTGATGCTGAACCTTTCTGTCCTTGTGTGCCAAAATTGTACGCGTACGCAATACCCCCACACCCACAATGCAATGTGCCCCACCCACCTGCACCTGTGTGTTTGACACCCCCACACACACACGCACATGCACGTGTGACACCCCACATCCCCCATGCGGCTTTTCTGAAGCCTCCTGGCGGGCGAAAATGGCCTCCCCCTGAGGCCATCCAGAGGCTGGAAACACATCCATTTTTGGCACCAGGAGACTTCAGGGAGGGCCTGCAGAAGCCTGTGGGAGGCCGTTTTCACCCTCCACAGGCTTCAGGAAAGCCTCCGGAGCCTGTACACCGCCCTGAGTCCTGGAAGGGAGAAGGGCGGTATAGAAATTTAATAAATTAAATTAAATAATTAAATTAAATTAAATTAAAAAAGGGACTTCCAGAAGTTCTGTTTTTCCCCCTCCCCAAGCTCCAGAGGCTTTCCTGAAGCCTGGGGAGGCTGAAAATGACCTCCCTGGGTCTCTGCAGGCCCTCCCTGAAGCCGGAAATGGATCGTTTCTGAATTTCCGGTTCGCCCATTGGGCCTGTATTTCTCCCTCCGTAGGCTTTCCTAAATTCAATTCAATTCAATTTATTTAATTTATATACTGCCCTTCTCCCTCTCGGGACTCAGGGTAGTGAACAGCCATAGTAAAAAGAGGAAATACAAAAGTTAAAATGACAAATTAATAAATATTAAATAATTTGGCCCATTATTATAAAACCAATACTAAAACCCAATTAAAAAAGCTATGACAGGCTGGCTGCACAAAATAGATGTGTCTTCAGGAGAGGGCCTCCGGAAGGCCAAAAATCAGCTGGCTGACACATGCATGCACGCTGGATCTGATGGCTCGCATGCTGGCAGATATGGTTCCGTGTGCCACCTGTGGCATGCATGCCATAGGTTCGCCATCACGGTTATAAGGTTCAAAACATAATAACATCAAATAATCACATCTTATTAAGCTGCATATTCATGGCAAAGGATAAACCTAGCACTACATTGGAAAAGAGATACATTACCTATGATTAAGTTTGCAGGCTAAAGTCTAGGAGATTGTGAGCCCTACTTTAGCCATAAAAGACAGCTGCAGGACCTTGGGCCAGTCACTCTCTCTCACCCCAACCCATTTCTTAGTGGCCTTTTTGTGAGAAAAATAGGAGGAGTAAAGTATATGAAGCATGTCTGCTTTCTTATTTATAAAAGTAATAAGATAAAAAAAATCTTTAAAAATCAGACTGAGAAATTATTATTATTGTTGTTGTTGTTGTTGTTGTTGTTATTATTATTATTATTATTATTATTATTATTATTATTATTATTATTATTATTATTATTATTTGCATTTCTATACCGCCCTATCTCCCGACATGGGACTCAGGGCGGTGCACAGGAACTATAAAATATAAAAAAGTACAAACAGTTGAAATAATTAAAACTAAGATTAAATAAAATTTTGCCCGTGCTAAGAACATTAATTAAAACCCAGCTAAAATAGTAAAATAGCTATACCAGCTATGCCAGGCCGGCCAAATGAAAGAAGTATGTTTTTAATGTCCAACGGAAGAGGCGAAGGTCTGTGATTGTACGGAGGTCTGGGGGGAGGTCGTTCCAGAGGGTGGGGCCTGCCAAAGAGAAGGCTCTTCCCTTGGGAGTCGCCAGCCGGCATTGTCCGGCGGACAGCACCCTAAGGAGGCCCTCCCTGTGGGAGCGGACAGGTCGAATGGAGGTATGTGGTAGTAGGCGGTCCTGCAAGTAGCCAGGTCCAATTAAATTAAACTTGGAGCATGCAGTTCCCTAAATAAATAGATGCAGAAATGTAGCTTTTAGATTGCCTTACCTGAAGATATATTACTGTCAGGCCGTAAGAAATATGCTTGACATTTGCAGAAGCTGTATGGAACTTTGCCAGGTCTACTGCATCGTCAGGCTCAAGGGACCAAGATGTTTAGATCTTTTACATAGATGCATCATTCAGTCAATTACTGAATTATGAAGCTTGCTAATGTTTTAGTGCAGAGGTCTTCAAACTTGGCGACTTTAAGACTTGTGGACTTAGCTGGCTGGAGAATTCTGGAAATTGAAATTCACAAGTCTTAAACTTGCCAAGTTTGGGGACCCCTGTTTTAATGAATGGAACTACTTTATACCATGTTAGAGAATTAATTCATTTAATGTAGTACAGGTAGTCCTCAACATAGAACAATTCATTTGGTGGCCATTCAAGTTACAACGGCATTGAAAAAGGTGACTTATAACCATTTTTCACGCTTATATCCATTACAGTATTCCCATGGTCGCATGATCAAAATTCAGAGAGTTGACAACTGACTCATCTTTATGGCAGTTGCAGTGTCCTGGGGTCATGTGATCCTTTTGCCACATTTTGAGAAGCAAACTCAGTGGGGAAGCCAGATTCACTTGACAACTGTGTTACTCATTTAACAACTACAGCGATTCACTTGACAACTCTGGCAAAGAAGGTCGTAAAATGAGGTGAAGTTCACTTAACAATAATGCTGTTCACTTAGCAACAGAAATTTTGGGTTCGATTGTGGTCACAAGTCAAGGACTGCCTGTATTGTTTGTTGCATATGACAACAGCTTTTTAAGAAGTGGCTAAAGAAGTGGGCCTGGTCTGAAAAGGATATCCCATCGGGGAGGGGGGGGGGGAGAAGGGAGCAATTGCCAGCCAATCAGATATTTTCCCACTAAGGATCATGGGACTGGCAGAGTGTCAAGCCTGCAGCCATCTTTTCTTTGGGATCTTTGGCCTGCCACACGTTCTATGATTCTACTATGCATTTTCTATTGTGGGAAAATGGGAGGGGGATTGTACGGAGTGAGATGCTATGTAGCCATAATGAAGGTTTTTTTCTAGAAAGCCAAGGTCATCATTTGTCTTTGCACCTCTGCACCTGACTGGAACTGGATGGGTGGAACCAGCATGGCAGTGGGATATTGGACCATGTGATGGACTTGTGGGTGTGGGGGCAAGATCTTGAACTTTCAACTGGGTGGGGAAAACTAGGAAGCCTTCAGATTCGGGTTTTCCCAGATGTGCCAAAATGGCTCTCTTAATAAATTGGAACTTAGAGCAATACTTTGCCTTGGACTCTGATTTACTTTTGGATGCTATTTGGAACCCTGACACAGAGTCTCTCTTTCTCTCTCTCTTTCCTGTGGACTTTGCTGCTGGGTGGTTGCAGGGAGAGCTGCTCTGTGGGGAGACAGAGTGGATGGCTGTTGGGGGAAGCAGTGAGGATACAGAACCAGGACCCAAGTTTGTTCTTTTATTTTTCTCTTTCACGGATGCCATGTTCTTTGGAATCTTGTTTAAACCAAATTAATGGCCTTTTAGGCTTCCTCTGCGTAATTAGGAGGTCACTTTTTGAATACTAAGAATTATATGTCATGGGGGGGACATCAGGATTTTACAGAGACTTGGTGGGGCATGGCCAAAAAAAAGGTTGGGAACCGCTGGGCTAAAGCAGGGGTCCCCAACCCCCGGGCCGCGGACCGGTGCCAGTCCGTGGCTTGATAGAAACCGGGCCGCAGTGAGTGGTGCAACTCTTAGAAAGGGCTGGAGAGGAGGAGGAAGGAGAACGGGGCAGCCCCCTGGACAGAGCACATGCCGGGGACGAGATAGTGCAGGCGCGGCCACTTGCGCCGTTTGGGGCCTGAGAGGGGCGAGTGAGCCGAATCACCCCCCCTGCAAGCGCATGCACCGCCTGTTCCCCCTCCTTTCCCCCGCTCCCCCTCAATGCCGGCCGAGCCATGGCCACCGGTCCGCGGAATTTTTTTAACATGAAACCGGTCCCTGGTGCCAAAAAGGTTGGGGACCCCTGGGCTAAAGGATGCTTGAAATTTGAATGTATCAGAAATCCCAAAAAATATTCAACTTAAAAACGATCCGCATACAAAGTATGTCTTCCTTGGAGCCCTTCTTTACTTATACTGAAATAGTTAGTGAATGCCAAGGCTCTTGGTAGAAAATATTTCCATGAACACAATGGCCCTCGTCAAGACATTCCATCTTAGTTTGTAAAGGGAAATTATTATTATTTCAGGTTTGAAATTTATATAATAATATAATTCAAAAGATTGGGTAGGAAGCTTGCTGTATGTCAGCATCAATATTTTAGTTTCACTGAATTTTTCATTGGAACTTATTTCCCCCATGCATAATGAATACAGCCTCATATTTATACACTGTTTATCTACCATGAGATTGTGGTATTAAGGTTATTTATTATGTATAAGTCTGGTGTTGCTGATTTTCTTTTCTTTTCATGTGATAAAATATAGTTTCCTAATTACACATCCCATACATTTTTTTTAGTGATTTTCCCACACAAATCTTCCTTCTCCCCAATTCCTATATATTCCCCGGTGCACTGTATATACGGTAATCCTCTTGTTCATCCTCCCAAATTATATTCTGTTGGGAAGTTTCTAAGTATAATAGTATGACAATATTGTTTTCAGGAGACAGAATATGAATTATGCAATTTCCAGAGTGTAACAACTGCCAAAAGAGAGCTTCTTTTGTTAGATATTAGCATTCCATGTACTAGTTCAATTACTTTTTAAGTCTGTCACATACAGGAGTGATCCAAATTTGGTGCCCTCTATAATCATAAGACTTGGTTGTGCTGGTCAGGAATTCAGAGTTTTGTGGTCTCAAAACATCTGGAGGTCATTAGGTTGTGGTAAAGCTGTGCCAGGCAATTGTTTTGTCTTAGTATTTTCAATCTACTTTTTACACGGTGGTCCTTTGGAACCTCTTGATCTCAGCTGCACAATCTGTGATTCTTAAAGTATAGACTCCAGGGGTTGAGTATGAAATGTACTCCTTTGTAGACCTATAACCCTTCCCAAGCAAGAAGTTTAAAATTAGCGGAGGCAAGAGGATTTGCTGAGAGAGTTAAACCCAGAGGACTGCCACCTGTCAAAGTAAACCTTCCTAAACTTGATGCTGCCCTTATACATTAGGACTGAAATTGTTCATCACTTTTTTGCAATGTCAGAGGCTCTACTCTGACATTATTGATTTGTTGAGCTGAATTTAAGTTTAAGCTGAACTCTAGTTCTTATGTCATTTAGCCTGTCCCTGTTGTTGTTGCTTCCCATGTTTGTATTGTACCAACAGAGGGATTATTTTTTAATAAAAAGGTTGCTGAAAAAAGGATGCCAAATAAATAAAGTCTAACATTGTTGGAGAACTCCATATTTGAGAATTCTGGGGTGCGCAATACCACAGTAGAAGAATCCATTTTCAACAAGTCAATAACATCAATCAATTTTAATTCACTCAAGGATCAGTAAATTATATAAACCATAATTTAAAGAAAAACATTGTTCACATGTGCATCAGCTATTGCCTCATTTTAACTGTAACAATACATAATATAGTTATTATGGGGTGAAATCTGGAAGAAAGTATTTCATATAGTAACTATTTACAATTGCAATGATGAACTGTTGCTCTCTCCAGAGCCACAGTCAACCAGGTTTTAGAATACCTATCTTGCAAAAGAAGGAAGGATATTATTTAGGTTTTTTTTATATATAGACAATATATTTTCAGGATAGATAGATGAGAGAGAGACAGACAGACAGAAAAATAGAATTTCCAATTTCTGGCAATCTGTTTTAAACATTATTTTCAGAAGTACCTTTGGTTGAATCATCTTCAATAGGTTGCTTGAATAAAGTGATATCTTTAAAAGTGCAAAGAAATAACACCACTTTGTCATGCTCATTTCTTATCGGTGCAATTTGCATGTAAAACCAAACAGGTGTTCCTGTAATTGAAAAATAAATAAATAAAGCACACATCACATCAAAAGGAGTATGAAAGCAGGCTCATCATCCTAATGATCACTTATCATGTTTACAATGAGCTGTTATTATAGCGAAAGGCATTGAGTCCCACTGAATAGAGTGGGAGAATTAGTCACTGAAAGAAATTGGACTTAACCATTCCTAACTGGGCAAGCCATTTTGATAATATGTTTGACCTAAGAAATTGGCCTTAATTTGGAAATCTGCAAAAAGATGGGACTGCAAACACGGGCAGTAGCTGCATCCTTCTTCTCTTCCTTTTCTGTTTCATGCTTGAATCTTTGCTTCTACACAAGGGGATCTGGAGGGTTGAAAAACTTAAGATGGTAATCACAACCACACAATCAACCACACCATTCTCCCTTTACTCAAAAAAAGTAATGCATGTTGACAGCTATCATCATGATTTTTTTTTACATCCCCTCCTGTCCTTCACTCCCAGTGGATCCTCCTGTTTCCATATTTTACAATCTGATCCCCCTTTTCTTTAGTAGAGGTTGCTATGTCTGTTACCTGGCATACAGATCTGTGTGAGGTTGAAGGTGGGACTCAAATATCTCTGGCTGCCAATTCTATAAATCTAAGTAAGTAAAAAGATCATTGTGGAATTAAACTACATCATCGAATCTAACCCAGCATTCTTTTTTCTGACAGTCTTCCATGTGGATGTCAGGAGGTGCTCAGAAGATGGACTTCATCCCACCATCTGCTATTTAGACTAGGCTTCCATTCTGCTTCCCCTATAAAAACGTTGATTACAACTTTTTAAATCCTCACCACTATAATGGCATATCCTTATGACCTTTATTAGAAAGTAACAGAGAACCTCTGCATACACTCTTTCTGGAAGAAAATGTAGTCATTTCCTAAGCATTTTGAAAATTATATTCCATTACTTCAAAAGAAACCATCTGTAGCCAAAGGACAAGAGACCTGAAAATGATGTAGGCCAAGGAACCAAAGTCATGGTGAACTATTTCAAAACTCAAACTATGTATGAATGTAAACTTTACACTTTTTATAGACAATCAAAGTCAATAGAGACTCTGCCCTCTAGCCACGTGGTAGCTACTTATCATGTAGTTATTGCACATAGAGAGCTTATTGGAAACATTCATGGTCTGATGACTCTCAAAGGGAAGACATGGATCAAGACCAACATCATTGCACCATTTGCCCAGTGGTTTTTTTTGCATACAGATGTATTAATAGTTTTTTTTTAATTATCTAGCCTTTGTCCTGATCTGAGCCATCAGTCTTTATTTCTCTAGCTTCTACCACTACCATCATTGCCAAATATGGTTCTGTTGTGTCAGCAAGAGAATAATCCCAATCTAATTTCATAAATTTTCCAATATTGTATTAGACTAGAGAGAACACGGAGAACAAATGGTTCTGGAAATTCCTTCCAGATTCTTAATAGCTCTACTTTGGGCTACATGATTACAAGGGAATGGGTTTAAGAATTAAACAGTCAATGGCATTCTGAGCTGCTGCTCAACTACCTCTCTCATTAGGATGCATGGGGAGAGGGTGGTTCCTGTTTTTCCCCCCTCTAAAAATCTAAATCTAAAGAGGGTCCTCTTTAGAGTCTTTCTTTTGCAAGCTCCTTTACCAACCAATATAGACGGTCTCCCTCCAGACGGTTCCAGCCTAACACCAAGGTCACTGCATCCTGGGGTTAAACCTCTATGAAGTTAACATCTTAGAGTTCTCAAAACACCAATATACAATTGTATTGGCTACTGGTGGACTGGTGAAGGGGGTGGGATTTAAATTGAGAAGAATAGCTTAATATTTTATGCAGGAACTTCAGATTCCACCTAACTTTTTGGCAGTCACTTTCTCTCAGTAAAAAATCCTTTTGATAACTAACTGTTTCAAGAGTCATGCTTTCCTGAGGGGATAACTGAGGCAGGTCCTTACATCCTGTTTGATTCTGTTCACAGACCATTGTCCTTTTAGCCAGACAGATAAAGTTCTAAGTCTCTTTACAGAATTTCCTTTGAACATCCCATTGGTTTGGAAGAAATAAAAAAGGAGGCAACTGTAATTCAGCATCAAGAACATATTGAGATTCAAGATGTAAGTTATATCATATACATTTGTGTGTGAGAGAAAGGGCTGGTGCATATGTGAAAGAAAGGGAGGGAGGGAGGGAAGGAGGGAGGGAGGTTGTTTTATCTTCTGATCTTAGCACTGCAGCCAAAAAATCCCAGTTTGGTGTAGTGTTGTTTTTCTTTATAAAGATAGTCGGTTTAAATTTCATAAGCAGCCTTGACAACCTGCAAAATGCTTTGCTGAGCTGCATAGCTGTGTAATTATCTCAAAATTGCAAAACTTTGAGAAGATCGGTTGAGGAATTGCTTTGGAGTTATGATGAAGCACTCCATCAGAGACTCTTGTCAACCAAAAACAACAGCATTAGCCAATGAAATTGCATCACTGTAAATCACATTAATCAAGAAGACAGCAACTAACATAATGCTATCCACTTCAAGCAGGGTGACAATTCTGGGAAGGGCATTATCAAAATACAGGAAATAAGGCCTCTACAATTTCTGCCGATAGGACCTGATATGCCCATTCTTACTTAGGGTTATGGAAGGTTAACAGCCATACTTTGTAAGTAGGTTCAAAAAACTGGAAGGCACCCTGAACAAGAATGTTACTCAAGAGCCAAGTGATTGTACCAAGCAGTCACATCACTTAATTTCACATGAATGTTATTGTTCACAAGATAATGAAAAACAGTAGCTGTGTCATGTTCAAAATGTTTGTACCAAGGATGCTCAAGATGATGCCGTGTCTGTAGCTGTATTAATTAAGGAGCTGGAGCGTGAGATGAAAGCTAATTTTAGGACTATCCATAATCGAAAAACGGCATATTCTATTATATATATTCATAGGCACTTTTTGCTACAATAGAGCATCCATCCTGCTTCAGCTGAAGTGTGGTTGTGCAATATAGTTCTTTCCAAAGGATACTTCTAAGTATTGTTAAAGAAAAAGAGCTGGAAGTTTTTTATTAACTGATTCTTACCATTAGAAATCAGTGTCTGAGGAAGACATACCATTTCCACTAGTCTGATAACAGAAGTAGATTTTCCAAAGTATTCTCTGGAGAACTGGGAGTGTTTAAAAGGAAGCCATTGTAATTTCATTTGGAAATGCCTTATTGATTTTGTGGGACTGTTTCGGAGAAAGAATTCTCTGAATGTTGCAGACTCTGATTCAAAAAAGCTGGATGTATTTTTAGTGGCCCCATAAACAGTGGTGGGTTTTTTTTCCATTTTAATTTTTTTGCCTAACAACAGGAGTCAGTTCTGCTGAAAGAAGGTGGGGGCTAAAATCTCATCTTGATTATCTCTATTTACAACTGAAGATTTTCAAAACATAAAAGAACAAATTGAATATTAGGCAATGAGGTTCTACAATCTGCTAGCTCCATTCATTTATTTTAAATGACAGATTTTTTTTTATTGCTGGGGAACTAGTTGTAGATTGCTTTCCTTTTGTCGTCACTAAAGTTTGAGGACTAGTGTCATACACAATTCAGTATGTTGACAGGCCAGTAAACTACTGTCCTCTTGTTCATCTGAGGAGCATTCTTCCCTTTGTAAATTTGCCGTAACATGGTCACCAAAACTATCGTTTCCAATGCACCTGGAAATAGAGTTGATGTAACAACTACACCTCTCCGAATGTCCAGTTCTTGACAAATCCAATCACTGTTTTTCCTTCCAGAGAAAATTGCACTGGACTTTCTACGTCTGCCAGAGTTTATAAATTCAGAGATTATGTGTATTTAAAATATTTCAAGCACCGGTAATTTTAATTCATATATTTTCTTCAGCTTATTTTCTGTAGTTTAATGAAGGACATAGCTTCAGAAAATATCTAAATAAGTCTGAACCTTTGAATTATTACAGCAATGAGGGCATACAAAGATAAAGGATCTTGGGGTGACACTGGGTTTTTTAAGGATGTCTACAGATGTTTGAAACTACATTTAACCAGAATAAACAGAGGACAATGGTATTGGTGAGCTCAACGGTAATGCACCTATTTCCATGCACAAGAACCAAGTTGTTGTTTCCCATTGCCTTTTTCCAGAATTTTTCATTTTAAGTAGCCTGAGACCATGCCCTGCTTCTTTTACCATGATTGATGGTTAGAGTGTTGTTTCTTAAATTTATTACTGTAGTATCCATTAGTAGCAAAAATACAGGGTCTGGACAGAAATATAAGCAAGAAAACCTCTTGATCAGGGCATGCCATACTAACACCCCCCAGTCCAATTTTCCTGCCAAAATCAGTCAGCATTCAATGATCATTAATCAATCTTTACAATGCTTTTTGCCTTTCTTTCTTTTCCTCCCCCCCCTCTTCCCCCCCCTCTCTTTCTTTCTTTCTTTCTTTCCCCAAATACTTTTAAAAACATTTCTGCAAACATTTGTTTATTGTAACGGTACTTCCCTCTTGTGTGCATTCTCTGTTAAGATCAACAATAAGTATGCTACCAACATATATGACCATTTCAAAGTCCACACGGTTTCATATACGTACTGTTCTTCTTATACAAAAGGACTTCAAAGCAATTGGATTCGTAGTTGTCAAATGTCTGTCTAACTTTGTCAATCGTTTTCTTATCTGTGAGTTCCCCATACATAAAACTGGAGAAATAAAAGAGAGAAGAAAAGTAATTTGCTTCATGGTCAAAAATAGGCAACCTGACATCCTTACAGACATAGTTATGTTTTAGATTGCAACGTAATTGCAGCCGTGTATCCTTAACTGTGATTTATACTTTGTGTAGTTCATCAGTTATAGTTGTAAAATTGTTATGAAAGTTCCTAAAAGGTGGCAGAGACCTTTGATGCAGGAAAGATTTATATCACTTAATGTACCAGATGTTCTGGGCATAGGAAGGGAGGGAGAAATGGAGGAGAGGATTGGAGGCAGGGAGGGAGGGAAGAAAGAAAGAAAAGTACAGGAAGGGAGGGGGGAGGGAGGGAGGCAGGCAGGCAGGCAGGCAGGGAGGGAGGGAGGAAAGAAAGAAAAGTACAGGAAGGGAGGGAGGGAGGGAGGGAGGGAATATTTTCTCAACAGTCCCCACCTTTCATTGTAAATACAGGATTCGGAAAGCTAAAAATGACATCTTATCATCTGTATATATTTTTTTAACCCTGCACTTTTTACTTTTAAGAACCAAAGCAGAATATAACTATTTACAGCAAATATTTTAAATAGAGTTAGAAGTGCCCCAAATACTGCTTGTTTAAAATCATAAGGCAGTATAAAAAACTGTATGACGCAGAGCATCAACAGCAAAGCAGACAAGAAAGCAGAGCAGTACAAACGTAACCGAAAGTATGGGTGATGGAGATGTGTTACACTGGTGCCCAAAGCTTACAAAACTCTGTGCCAAACATATAACAGCAAGAAAATTCCAAAACCACCACACACACATATACTAAAAAAAATAGCCTCATCCTGCTAAATGGCACAATTTGGAAAGCCGATACCAAAAAACATAAATAAAAAATAAATAGGTAATTCCAACTAATTCATTCTGATGTTTAATTTTCTTTGGTCAATATCACAAAACAGCCTAGAACTGCATAACGGCAGCACACAAGTATAGGCAAGTAAGTAATTAAAAGATTTCAATAGCAATTGCACTTAGACTTATATACCATTTCGCAATGTTTTACAGCACTCTCTGGGTGGTTTACAGAGTCAGCATATTGTCCCCAGTAATCTGGGTCCTCATTCTAACAACTTCTGAAGGATGGAAGGCTGAATCAACCTTGAGCCCACCAGGATCAAACTCCTAGCTATGGGCAGAATTAGTCTGCAATACTGCCTTCTAACCACTGCACCACTTTTCTCAACTATGTGTTCAGGAGCAAAAAAAAAAAAAAAGGAAATTCATTTCATCAAATAACTTAAACCTTGCTAACTGAATTTCCACTCATTTAGATGAATCTGCTGGAGGATAATTTTCACTGAATAACTCCAGCTTGTTTCTTTTCTTTTTAAAAGAATTTCTCTCACTTTTCCTCTTTAATTTCTACCCTTTGTTTTTCATAACTGTGACTTCCGTGACCTTTCTTGGATATTTTCCTACAGATTATTCTGGAACAATGCTGCACCAGCAGAAAGTGCTGACAGACACTAAAACCACTTCTCCATTTGTGGACTCCAGAAAGATATTCTACCCCAATATTATCTGAGTGTGGACCCTAGAAGCAATCTGAATCTGAATCTGAATCTGAATCTGAATCTGAATCTGAATCTGAATCTGAATCTGAATCTGAATCTGAATCTGAATCTGAATAGAATAGAATAGAATAGAATAGAATAGAATAGCAGAGTTGGAAGGGACCTTGGAGGTCTTCTAGTCCAACTCCCTGCTTAAGCAGGAAACCCTACACCATTTCAGACAAATGGTTATCCAATCTCTTCTTAAAAACATCCAGTGTTGTCTCATTCACAACTTCTGGAGGCAAGTGGTTCTACTGATTAATTGTTCTAATGATCAGGAAATTTCTCCTTAGTTCTAAGTTGCTTCCCTTCTTGATTAGTTTCCACCCATTGCTTCTTGTATGGCCTTCAGCTGCTTTAGAGAATAGCTTGACTCTATCTTTTTTGTTTATCAGAACTATCATGCTATCATGTCATCCCTAGTCCTTGTCATCAAATAAATGCGGACAAATTGAAAAAATATAGCCTTCTTGATTTTTTCTTCTATCCATTTCTTTTCAGAATAGATGGAAATGAAAACTGATGAGCTTCATTTAGTTCATTGTGAAATGCATGCAGATTTATTAAAAAGTAATATAATTGGTTCTGAGCAACTATTTCTTATATCAATCTTCCCCAGTTTGATATCTTCCAGATATATTTGCTGCTTAGAAATTATTACTATTTGAATATTTAAAGTGCTTTTGAAGTTGCTCTGGGAAAACTTTTGTTTTTTAAAAAAAATACTTATCAATTTTATATACTAATCACAGTAATGAAATATATTCCCAATGTTCTCAGATAGCATAATTGTTGAATTAGCACATCTGGAGAGCACCAGGTTGCAAAAGCTTTCCTTTACTGTGATGATTACGAATTTCCACAAGGATCTTCCCAGACCAGTCAAGGGAACCCACTGAGACTCACCTGCAAGTGCTACTTTTCTGCATGACGTCAGCTCGATGGTATCCAGCGAGTTTACAGAAACCGTCATTACTATAAACTACAGGCCAGTCCACAATCTGAGCATTGCCCAACAAAAAACTTGATTCTAAAGTGAAAGAAAACAAAACAAAATTAATTCTTCATATAAAGAAATATTCCAGTTATTGAAGATAGCGTTCTAGAATAATGTTTATTAACCCCAACTTTAAGATGTGTGAACAGAACAGAAGATGTGTGAACAGATGTGTGAACCAGAATTTTTAAAGTTGCAGAGGTAGAGAACTACTGCCCTAGATCAGGGGTGTCAAACTTGTGGCCCATGGGCCGGAAGTGTCACGTGCTGGCCACGCAGGCTCGCACCTACTCACAAGAGCCGGATGGTGAAATTTAGAGAGCCGGTGAGAGGGGGTTCCACCGGCGGACCCAGAAGTAAGTCTGGCCTGCCGCTGCCGGTAACCCAATGGGAAGGAAAGGAAGGCAGAAAGTAAGAAAGGAAGGGAAAGGAAAGGAAAGGAAAGGAAAGAAGGAAGGAAGGAAGGAAAGAAAGAAAGAAAGAAAGAAAGAAAGAAAGAAAGAAAGAAAGAAAGAAAGAAAGAAAGAAAGAAAGAAAGAAAGAAAGAAAGAAAGAAAGAAAGAAAGAAAGAAAGAAAGAAAGAAAGAAAGAAAGAAAAAATTATCATCACAATTGCGCCCAAAATTTTGGTTGCTAAGCAAGAGAATTGTTAAATGAGTTTCACCACATTTTACAAGTTGGCCACTCCCACCCTGTCACATGACTGCCCAGCCACGCCCACAAAATAGGCCACACCTAGAGAGTAGGTTCTAAAAATTTTTGAAACCCACGACTGTGGCCACGGCAACCTCTGGTTTAGCAAAGTGGGGTAAAGTCATGATACATCATGTGACAACAATGTGACACTGCAAGTTTAACACCCCTGCTCTGGATCATTGTTTTTGACTACCATTATATGGTATTGGAAAATAGTGTTAGAAGAAGTGAAATAGCCATAGCACTTAGACTTATACACCACTTTACAGTACTTTACAGCCCTCTCTAAATGGTTTACAGACTCAGCATTTTGCCCCCAATAATCTGGATCATCATTTTACTGATCTCGGAAGGATGGAAGACTGAGTCAACCTTGAGCCAATCAGGATCGAACCGCTGGCAGTCAGCAAAATTAGCTTGCAATACTGGATTCTAATCACTGCGCCACCACATTTTCCATGATAAAATGTCACAGCATGGAATGCTTATGTTCAGAGTTCAAACTAGCTGCTGGATAATGGGGAATCCTGTCGGAGCTGAAGAAGCTTCTTGGATGAGAAGCGAAACGTCTTCAAAGAAAACCAAGAAAGTCCAGTTGCCTCCTGAAAAAGCACATTTGGGACAACTTTGACCTGGATGACTGAGAATCTCTACTGATTTTTCAAAATGGTCCTTACACATAGTTTTTGCACTAAAATTCAATTTTGCACTAAAATAAGACCACTAGTTGTTTTTCTCAGATACTCCTTAAACCATCAGGCACGGGGTATAGTGAGATATTTGCCCATAGCACTTCTAACTATCTTAATGCCTTCCCACTGTGTTAGCAATTTGGGATCCAACACATCAGGCTGGGGAAGGCTAAATTGTTCTCTACTAATGTACAAATTAAAAAGCAAATAATATCTTAAATAAGATTGAGAAAGCATACTGAACATGATTTATGGAATTCTTACCAAACCCTTATAGTAATAACTCTGCTTTGAAGGTTCTGTGAGCCAAAAGAGAGGGTGAGCTGACAGTGGCAAAACCAGCAACATTCCAAGCCACTGCCCAACTCCCTCTCCTCTAGGAATGCCCTGGAAAAAATGTATAAAATATTTTATTTTCTATAGTTTCCAGATGGATCTGATCCATTTTCAAACTTTAACTTCCTTTTACTAGATTCTCCCTCCACATAAATTTTGGTTCCATTCCATTCTGTTTCCTGAGGATATAGTTACAGAAACTTCCAAGCCTCTTTATGGGTTTCCCCCCTCTACATTCTCTTGGGTTTGAAATAATAAAAAGGGCTTAAAAATATAATTTAGCATTCCATTAACTGGACACCTTCCATATTTTGGTCTACAATATCTAGAATTCTAGTGGAGCCCCGCTGAGATTTCTGAAAGATAAGTCCACGTGCCTAGCATATGTGGAAGTTGCATTAGTTTGATCTAGTTCTTCCATTTTCAAGAGAACTAGCTCAGGAAAAGCACTAGTAATTACCAGGCTAGCTCATTCTTTCAAAAGATGAAGAAACAGAAGAAAGAAGTCCATTGGAAATCAGCTAGAAAGAACAATCAACATTTAGGTGGTGAATTAGTAGAAATGCTTTGAAAAATTAACTACCAGAAGTCATTTCCTTAAAGTATAGTGGTTTATACAATGTGAATTGTTTTTCTGCTGATGTGTTCTGCCTTCAGTTATAAGGAAGAAGCTGCAGACTAGCATTTCTGTTGTCTTGCCTCGTCCCAAAAATACTAGAAATGGTGTCAAGAACTAATGACATAATAAAGGCATTGTTCATTGAGGAAAAAAAAGATAGATCACTGTCTGCTTCTCTTCAATTGCCCTTGAAATGAGGCAAGAAGCCCCCTAGATGTCAGGCTGAAGCTCCATCACCACAATTAGTTTTATTTTAAAAGGGCATAAATAAAATTGTACCACCACCATTTGCTAAAATGATCACCAGGATCCAAAACCTTTAGGAATTTCTCTGACTCTTCAGAATATTACCCTCAATGCACATTGTTTCCATGACTAAAAATGGCCTACAAATTACAGGGGCAATTTCAATAGAAGAAGCCAGAATATCTCATATTCAGAAACAGTATATTTATCATGTTGAATAGTCTTTTATGATCAACTTGGCTTCCATGAATTGGTTTCAAAAAACATCATGAGGGTTGCTGATGGATTGGTGTGCACAGAACCATGGAGAAGTGTAAGCTAGGCCCACCTCCTCCTCTTCATAGTGTCTCCCAACCCATTAATTTGGACATAGAGGCAAACAGTGGAAACTTTGCTGCATTTATGTGGATTCTTCCATGTTTTAGAACAAGAGCTCTCAGCTTACAAAGCCTTGGGGACCTAGAACCTGTTCCATGTTGCTACCAAATTGAAAATATTACTGTGATGATCAGGGGAAGCTGTTTAATATGGAAAGAAAAAACGACCACATTCACTTCATTTAATGGATTGTTGTTGATATTAAACCACATCCCTCCCACCTGCACCAACTTCACAACGTTTCACATGAACATGTCCATGAAATCACCAGCAACCAAGTTCAGTTCAAAGATGACTTGACTCTTCCATGCCCTACAGTTCATCGTGTGACAAAAATTATGAACCCATCATTCAAAACTAGCTTGTGTCAAACTTCAAACTGTGCAGGGAGGAGTCTGAGAGCATCATATTATTATTATTATTTATTTGATTTATAGACCGCACCTTCTCCCCGAAGGGACTCGGGGCGATGCACAGGACTTTAAAAGCATATTTATAAATACAACAATACAATATTTAAAATCGAATTAAATAATTTACCCTGCGCTAAAATTTTAAAATCTTAAAACCTTTAAAACCCTTAACACTATTTCCTTACAATCCCTATTAAAATGATTACATTTATACTACAGCCTAGGATAGGATAGATTAGGACAGGCTGGCCTGATGAAAGAAGTAAGTTTTTAACTTTTGGCGGAAGGAGCGGAGGTCCGTGGTTGTTCTAAGATCGGGGGATAGGTCGTTCCAGAGAGTTGGGCCCACCACAGAGAAGGCCCTTCCCCTGGGCATCGCCCGCTGGCACTGCCTAGTGGACAGCACCTGGAGAAGTCCCTCTCTGTGGGAGCGAATCGGCCGCAGGGATGTATGAGGCAGAATGCGATCCCGCAAGATCATAGATTCTGTTGACCTTCATCTTTCAGGGCATGATGGAAACACGACCGAAGGTTGGGAAGTAACAATAGAGGCAAGACCTAGCTGTAAAGCCTTGCTGTCTGTCTTACTATGTGAGAAAAACAGTGGCTGAAAAGAGCTCTGAATTAAATGCCATTCTCACTTTTTGTGGCAATAAATTCCAATCAGTAATTACAGCTTATTTGCTTGTCATACATTTTCTGCCAGTCAGTTTTACTACATATTTATTGACTTGATTTGTCTCTCATCATCTGACAAGGACTCTCAAGGCAGCAAAGTAAAACATCAGGAAGTGGAACAAAATAAAATGTGCAAAATCTAATTGAACACGATCCCACTTGCTGAACCTTCCTGAACCACATGCCCTCCAGAAGTATCCGAGACTTCAAAAATAAGCACCAAAATCCTTAGGGATTCTGGAAGCCCTTCAATCTAATACCAGTAACCCTGGATCCTTAAGACCAGCTTGAGACTGCTGGATTCAAACTTTTTATTGCAACTTTCCCTAATTGGAGGTCCTCATTTGGAATTGGATGCTGGGTAAGGATGATGGAATTTGAAGTCCAATACAACTGGAGGACTGTAGAGGATAATTAATATGAGCTATAATGATACCCTACAGACCACATTCAACAGATAACCTATTCAAAAAAATATTTGCTTTATTGTATCCCAACCAGAGCTAACTATAAAGTATTATGGTTGTACAGTACATCCATGGTAATGAATACAGGGCGGATAAGCAGTCACAGTTCTATTTTGGCAGAATCACAGAATGGTTTTAGCTAGATAGGGTCTCATGAGATAAAAGATTGTCCAGTTTGAGCCCTGGAGATCAGCACTATCAGTAATATCATCCTGGCATCTCTAAGCAGATAATTGTGCCATTCTTCTAACAAACTAAAATGACCTTTTATAATAATTCCAGAAAATGCAGAGACCTTGGAGGTTGGATTTCTTTTTAACAAACTTCCACCCATTACTTCTCGTCCTACCCTCTGATGCTTTGGTGAATAAGTCATTCCATTCTTCTCTGTGACAGACCCTCGAGTAGTGGAAGACAGTTATTACCCCCCCCCCCGAATCCTTATCCTCAATAGGCTAGGCATACTTGGCTCCAGGATTGGAGGTTTGTTCTCCAAGCTTGTGGGTTGATTTCTGAACGTTTCATTACCAGACTAGGTAACATCTTCACAGAATTTAGGAATTACCCTGAATTCCACTAAAGATGGTATCTGGTAATGAACCATTAAGAAACCAATCCACAAACTCAGAGAAGGAACCTCCACTCTCATCAGGGGTGGTTTCCAGCTTGTTTACAGCCAGTTCGCTCAGGGACACACTTTGCACATGCGTGCACATGCATGCACAGTAGTGAAAAAATTGTTTCTGTGCATGGGCAGAAGAAAAAACAAGATGGCAGTGCCATTGGCGCCACCGATAGAACTGGTTCAGGAGTGTGGCCAGCCAAGTTTGGGGGCGTGGCCAGCCAAATACCAGGAAAGATTCTGGAAAAAATAATCAAGCAACGAATTAGCGAACACCTAGAAGCAAACAAAGTAATAGCCAAAAGCCAACATGCGTTTGTCAAAAACAGATCATGCCAGACAAATCTCATTGCATTCTTTGATAATGTGACAAAATTAGTGGACCAGAGGAATGCCGTTGATATAGTTTACTTGGACTTCAGTAAGGCATTTGATAAGTTAGATCATAGCCTACTACTAGATAAAGTAGAAGAATGTGAGTTATTTTATTTTATTTATTTATTTTATTTCGATTTATATAACAGCATCACCACCAGATTCCAGAACCAGATTTATCATTTTTGTTACTTTTCTCTGCACACTTTTTAGAGTCTCAGCATCTTTTTGTATCACGGTGACCAGAACTGTATTCCAGGTATTGGCCTCACTAGTGCAATATAAAGCAACATTCTTGTGATCTGGATGTTATCTGTCTCTTGATGCAACCCAGGACTTCATTTTTTGACCACTGCAGCACAATTCTGGCTCATATTTAAGTGGTGGTTCACTAGGACACCTAGATCTTTCCCACAGACACTATATGAACTAGATACCAGCTATTTTTCATCTAGGTTTAGGTTTATTAGTTTTTTATACTGCCCTACTCCCAAAGGACTCAGGATGGTGTACAGCCAAAGTAAAACAGATATCTAAAAGTTAAAAGCAATTTTAAAAGCATATTAAACAATTTGGCCTCTCTTAAAATTAAAAAACCAAACAAAACCCGATTAAAATTAATAAAAAATCGTATTTAAAAATTCATTTTTATGCCAGCCCGGCTTGTTGGAAAAAAAAGTTTTTGAGAGCACGGCAGAAGGTGCATAAGTCAGGGATAGTTCTTAATTCCGGGGGCAATTCGTTCCAGAGGACAGGTGTTCCCACGGAGAAGGTTCTCCCCCCGTGTGTCGCCAGTCGACATTGTTTAGCTGACGGCATCATGAGGAGACCCTCTCTATGGGAGCATACTGGCTGGTGGGAGGCTCTTGGTGGCAGAAGACGATCTCATAAGTATCTATACATTTGGTTTTCCCTGACTAAATTCAGGACTTTACTTTTCTCACTACTGACCTGCATCTTGTTGGTTAGGGCCCAATGCTCAAGTCTGTCAAGATCTTTCTGAATTGAATCTATCTTCCAAAGTGTTAGCAATCCCCCCCCCCCAACTTGGCATTACTTGAAAATTTACTGAGTTCCCCTTCTATCCCCTTGTCTAGATCATTTATGAAGATCTTGAAGAGTACTGAAGACAGAACCTTCAGATACCGTTCTGTGTTATTCCCTCTGTGTTATTGCAACAATAACACAGCCCATTTGCCCTTCTTTTTTGAGCATTGACTTCCAGGGTATTCACAGAGGATATTAAAAGTGTCAATGTAACAGTCACAACTCTATAATTAAAGTATATCAATGTAATGCATACATTTTGGAGAGGAGAGGAGAGGAGAGGAGAGGGGAAGGGAAGGGACAAGAGAGCTCGTTTTAAATCTGCAGGTGGACAGCTGCTGTATTTTTATTTTTATTTTATTCAATTTATATCCCGCCCTTCTCCAAAAGGACCCAGGGCGGCGCACAGGAATTTAAAACAACATACAAAAATAATACAAAACATATAAATTTACAAAACTATTAAATAGCAAAACCTGCGCTAAAACCAATTAAAATCCCCCATTTAAAACTATCTAAGATTAGTCACAGCGGAGGCTATGTTAGGTCGGCTTGATGAAATAAGTGTGTTTTTAAACACTGGCGGAAGAGGCGGTGGTCGGTGATGGTGCGGAGTTCAGGGGGTAGGTCGTTCCACAGGGTAGGGTCCGCCACAGAGAAGGCCCTTCCCCTGGGTGTCGCCAGCCGGCATTGTCCGGCCGATGGCACCCGGAGAAGGCCCTCTCTGTGGGAGCGTATCGGTCTAAGGGATGTATGGGGCAGAAGACGGTCTCGCATATAACTAGGTCCCGAGCCATGGAGCGCTTTAAAGATGGTCGTCAAGACCTTGAAGCACAGCCGAAAGACCACAGGAAGCCAGTGCAGCTCGCGCAGGATCGGTGTTATGTGGGAGCATCTAGGGGCTCCCGTAATCACCCGCGCGGCTGCATTCTGCACTAGCTGTAGCTTTTGAGTGCACCTCAAGGGAAGCCCCATGTAGAGAGCATTGCAGTAGTCCAGTCGAGATGTAATTAATATTAGACTATCAAACCAGACTTAATAAATATATCAGCATTTTTAAAGTATTAGCATGCTGTTGATATTTGCAACAACCCTTCCAAATGGATAAGTAACCAAACTGTGCATTTACTCAGCTGGATAACAGCTCTGAAGTTATTCTGTTCATCAGACAAGGATATTTCTATTTGAATGCAACAATTAAATACGTTTTCAAAAACTGCTCGGCTGAAAATTTAAGAATTTTTTTAATGTGTTCTTCTGCTTGTCTTAGTTTTATCTCTCTATCTTTTTTAAATGAATGGTTTTATGAATCTGACTCTAAAGTGTCAAGATCACTTTGCTGATGGATGAACTAAAAGGTTTTTTAAAAATAACTTTTCAGCCAGGTGCTTTATGTTTGTACTTCAGTCTCTTTACAACTGTAAAACATGAACCTCAACCTTCTGAAGACAATTTTTTTCTCAACCCACGAACACTTAGAGCAGCATGTGAATTTGTGGGTCACGGTGAAAGTTACATCATGACCAGACAGCACAAAACCTAGATTTTTCCTAGAAAATTATTAAAATAACCTTGTGGGGTTATTTTCCCCTTCATTAGAAATTTCTGACTAACATTGTTGAATAAATTCAGGGAGGAAATTCAAATAGGAAATTTCAAATATTTGTTGAAAATGTAATCAAACTGAGGGAGCAATTTTTTCACCTTTGGTGGACATGTAAGAAAGCTAGAAAATATCGTGCTCAGAATATTGTGTATTTTGATATAGAAGGTTTTAAAAGTGATGTGCAATTGAATCCAGAGAATTGGGGGAGGGAGCTTAATGGACAAACATATTGAAACACCTTATTGGATCTGGTTTTTATATATGATAACAGCAGCAAAACATCAACATTATCTGAGAAATCAAAAGAGAAACTTGGGCCAAATATTCACAACCATGTTGCAAACGGAATAGAACATTCCTCCCTTATATGAGTGAATATTCTTCCTTCTATGTTGTTGTTGTTGTTAGTTGCTGTATGACCCATCACAACCCCATGGACAATGTTCCTTCAGGCCTTCCTGTCCTCTACCATCCTCTGGAGTCCATTTAAGTTCATGGCTATTGCTTCAGTGACTCCATCCAGCCATCTCATTCCCTGTCATCCCATTCTTCTTTTCCCCTCAATCTTTCCCAGCATGAGGCTCTTCTCCAGGGAGTCCTTCCTTCTCATTAGGTATCCAAAGTATTTGAGTTTCATCTTCAGGATCTGGCCTTCTAAAGAGCAGTCAGGGTTGATCTCCTCTAGGACTCGCCAGTTTCGTCACCTTGCAGTCCAAGGGACTCACAGAAGTCTTGTCCAGCACCATAGTTCAAAGACCTCAATTCTTAGGCACTCAGCTTCTCTTATGGTTCTACTTTCACAGCCATACATTGCAACTGTGAGAACCATAGCCTTGACTATATGGACTTTTGTTGGCAGGGTGATGTCTCTGCTTTCTAGCATGCTGTCTAGATTTGCCATAGCTTACCTCCCCAGGAGCAAGTATCTTTTAATTTCTTGGCTGCAACCCCCATCTGTGATGATCTTGGAGCCCAGGAAAATAAAATCTGTTACTACCTCCATTTCTTCCCCATCTATTTGCCAGGAATTGAGATGGCTGGATGCCATGATCTTAGTTTTCTTAATGTTGAATTTCAAGCCAACTTTTGCACTCTCCTTCTTCACCTGCATTAAGAGGCTTTTTAGATCATCTTCACTTACTGCCATTAGAGTGGTATCATCTGCATATCTGTGGTTGTTGATATTTCTCCCGGCTATCTTAATTCCAATTCTTGATTAATCTAGCCTCAGCTTTCTCATGATGTGCTCTGCATATAAGTTAAATAGGCAGAGCGACAGTATACAGCCTTGCCAGACTCCTTTCCCAATTTTGAACCAATCAGTGCTTCCATGGAAAATAAATCATTGAAGAGAAAACTAGATTCTTTTCCTCTTTCATTTAAGATCTGGGCAGGACAGCTTAGGAATCAGAATGAGAAAGGAAATCAGAACTGTTAAAAGAAAAATATAAACACAGGGTCTTTTCTTGTTTAGAAAATGAATAAGATAAAACCATCTGATTTGCTTTGGCTAGCCTGGCCTTTATCAAACAAATAAAGGAATCCTTGCCAGCTAGGGAAATTGTAGCATTCAAGGAACTTCATCCGCCACAGCCAACAGATCTCAGGTTGGCTCTGAAGTGTGTGTTTTCACTCTAATGTGATTTCTTCCACCTCCTCCAAGAAAGCTCTGCAGATCTGGATTTTAAGCTCCCGGTTTTGTATAGCCAAGCTGTCAAAATATTGTCAGCCACACACTTCGGCAACAGAGCACATGAAAACCAACAGCAATTCCTTCCTGTCAAAATACCTTTCCTGAGAAGCTCTTGGAAACGCTCAAGCTGCAAAACAATAGGCTAAATTGCACAATCCCGTATTTTAACTCCTCTCCTTTAAATGGTACGGGGAGGGAGGGGACATCCGTACATTAGCTAAAAATAACTCATTTCAATAATTCATCTCAAGGCCTACTACCAAGAAAACCACCAGTGGAAGAGGACCATCAGTTGTTCATGCACTCTGTAATTATTTTCTTCAATTATTCACTAGCATTATTGCTCAATTACTCTGTTTCACTGTTTTCTAAGTTGGTGGGCATAGTGTGGCTTCTTGTGACCAGCACTAGCCAATGACAGCTCAGGAGACAAACGTGTAATTTAGTTATATAGTATAATCCTATTGAAGCCTCCTTATTGATCCTGAGTGCACTGACTTTTTTCGATTAATACAGTTTGCAAGCTTACAGACCAAACAACATTTAAACAACATATACATATATGTATACATACTGGTATACGTTTTCTGAGGTTTTCGCGGGTGTTTGTATGTAGGTCTTTGGTTGTTCAGGTTTTCTCCCGCGTAGAATTGGAAGTATCTTCACGACATTTCGATGAAGTCTCATTCATCATCTTCAGGCTGGTGCTTCCGGCTTGGTGCTTCCAGGAGCTCCTGGAAGCACCAAGCCGGAAGCACCAGCCTGAAGATGATGAATGAGACTTCATCGAAACGTCGTGAAGATACTTCCAATTCTACGCGGGAGAAAACCCGAACAACCAAAGACCTACATACTGGTATACATATACACATACAAGCAAATGAATTGTTAATTAATTTCCATCTGCATGTATGTACATATAATAGAAATAATTCATATCTCTCATACATACACATCACTAGATATAAGACAGAATACATTCACATGTTGCTGATTTTATTATGTCAAGAGGCATTTTTTTTCTTTTGAAATGACACATAGTTTCATGAACTGTTATATTTATGATTGCTTATGAAAAAAAATCCTTGGACCCAAATCATAGCTTGAGTCAATTCATTGAATGTAGTGGGGCTTCATTAACTGTGACTATAAAAATCTTAAACCCAATCTATTTCAGTGGGGTTTAACAATGGACCCAGCCCAGTGTTTACTTTTCTATTAAATAACTTTTTATTTGAGCAAAATATTTGCAAAACGATCAATCAATTTCATCCATTAACTTGTTAAGTGATTTTTGTTTTGTTGTCCCTTTGAAAATTGTTAGAAATCTAAACATTAAATCTGGACAAATATCCAGTGCATCCTGGTTTTTAAACACGATGAGATTTGATGCTGCAATTCTATGTTTAGTTACTTTAGAGCAGGGGTCTCCAACCTTTGCAACTTTAAGTCTGAAGGACTTCAGCTCCGAGAATTCTCCAGCCAGCTTTGCTGGCTGGAGAATTCTGAAAGCTGAAGTCCTTCAGACTTAAAGTTGCAAAGGTTGGAGACCCCTGCTTTAGAGAAAGTCCCAGTAAGGAATGGGTCTCCCTTTTGCCTAGACATTGATACCTTTGCACAGGGAGTCTCCTCAACAATGGACTGTAATGATAACAGTGGAGCAACCTACTTCATTCTTACAATGCCATCACCTCCTATAATTAGAGGGGTAGAAGACTAATGCAATTAGAAGGCATCTGTTCAGGGATGGAATGGGACACCTCACATGGGCAACTCACCACAACCAACTGACCATGGGGACAACTTGACATGGCCAACTCGCCGTGGGACAACTCATTGTGGGGCAATTCAAAAATTTAATTTAATTATTTAAAATTATTAAAACATTATTTTGTTTTTGTTCTGTAACGGTGGCACCATCATTTTCTCTTGGGAATATACAAGGGGCAACTGCAAGAATTGAAATGAAGAAGCAGAGACCACCACCCCTACCAGTAATTCCATCCTTTTCTGTTGGGAAAGCTGACAGAGAGGAAAAAATGCCAAGTGCGATTCCTCAAAGTTCATTGCAACAAGAAATAAAAAAGAAAAAGAGACATGCTCCTCTTCCACCAACTCCTAAAATGCCAAACAGATTTGAAGAAATGGATAATAAAAGACAAAATACAATTGATCCTTTTCAACGGTCATTTGTTGGCCATTTTGTTTCAACTGTCATTTGTCAGCCATTTTGTTTCAACTGTCATTTGTCAGCCTTTTTGTTTGCCTGGAGAGATTCCTGTTGTGGCTGTCACTGCTGTCTGTATCCCACCTGGTGCAAGTGTTGGCACGGCGCTCAAACCAATTTCATTGTAATTTTATTACAATATTATTACAATGACAATAAAGATTATTATGATTATGGTGATGATGATGATGATGATGATGATGATGATGATGATGATGATGATGATTACTACTATTACTATGATGATGATGATGATGATGATGATGATGATGATGATGATGATGATGATTATTATTTTGTCATTCCCATGTCATTTTGTCCCTCCTTTGGCATCCTTTCTTTAATGATTGTATTCCATTATTTCTTTAATATTAGTGTAACTCTTGTCCTGCAGCAAGTTGCCCATGGTAAGTTGGCTACAGCAAGTAAGCTATGGTGAGTTGGCATAGACCCATTCAGGGAACCATTTAAAACTCCTAAGCAGCAGCCCTGAAGTGATAGGAACTCCACTGAAATAAATATCAACCACTGCAAGATCTGACTATCCAGTCTTCTGGTTGCTTGGATGTCAGGGCTCGCAGTCCAAGAGCAATGGGTTCATTAGTGTGGCTGGTGCTCCCAATGCTAGTGATCCTCCCTTTACCTTTTAGCACAGCTTTATTATGTATGCTAAACATGTGCTGCTTGCACAGACTCATTTTCAGAGCATCATGCTCTCACCAAAGCCCAACAATATATTTCAGAGTGTTACAGACAACCTTCACATCCCTCTTGGGCAGGAGCCAAGGAGGTCTGCCAGCTCTCTAGAATGCCAGCAGTAGCTGCCATGCAGTGATGTCAGGCCTCCTTTTGCCCAGACCTCAGTCAGTGAGCTCTGTTGCTATTGAATGACATTCTGCAAATGTTTCATAGAATGTAAGGCTTTGGATTTTCGATCCTGGAACTGATTCTTTAAGGCTGCTCTAACTGTTTCATTTAAAAGGTGGTTCGACTTATAAGGGGTTTCTTTTCTTCCTCCTTTGAATTTGCAATCTGTACAGGAAAAAAAAGACTGTCTTTTGGCTGGCAAAATGGGCACATTATCGAAAAAAGCAGCTTCATTTGCATCAGGAAGAAAGCAAAGGGTTGAATCCTTGTAGTACAGACTGTTTTAGGGCTAGTTAATTGTTTATTTACTGATACATTCTCTTTATCCAGACTTCTTTAAACCACTTCCCTTCACCCCATTGTCAGAGATTTGTTTTCTTTGTCTTCTTACAATTATCAAAGGATGAAACGTTGAATTTAGCCAAGCAGTGCTGACATGTCCTCAGTTACTGTGGGAAGGATCCTCAAAGAAAGCCTGAAAGCAGCAGGCAAAGACCAGCCTAGACCATTAAGGTTAACTGGCCTTATGGGAAGGATCCCAGACATCATCATCATCATCATAATCATCATTATTATACTTCATTCATTAAACATGAAACTCAGTCAACTGAACATTCAAAAATAAATGCATCACATACACCATTGACTGGGGCTAATGGTTGTTATGGGTTGCTGCCAGCATCCTAGGTATCAACCAAGTACCTTCTTAAAATATACGATGTTCTGAGTAGCACAGTTTTTTGCAATTCCACTGGTGTTATTGCAGGAAGCTGCAATTTATTGATGTATGTTATAAAATTCCTGGACATGGTACCAAGTGCCCCGATGACAATTGGTATCACTGTTACATGTTTCATCTATAATCGGGTAGTTTCGATGGCCAGGTTGCGGTATTTCATGATTTTTTCCAGTTCTTTTTCTTCGACTCTGGCATCTTGTGGTACCACGATGTCAATAAATTGTACCTTTCAGCTCTCTACCACCATGATATCTGGCGTGACGTGTTCCAAATGATGATCCGTTTGTTATTTGACGATGATAGTGGTGGTGGTGATGGTTCGTGACATAATCAGCCAAATGTTCAGACAGGATTTGACATTTTTATCCAACCTACTAGCTGATAACCTGGCACTGCTCAGATATTTATTTATAGGGGAAATATCCAGACCAAACATAATTTCTAATATTGGATTTCCCCCCTTACTAGAGGAAGCCGCCTTGTGGAGTACTGTGAAGTCGTTACCATGACAACTCCACCGCGCTGTACAGTAGAAGCCAGTACAGCAGTATGACACAACAAGCTATATCTTAACAGAAGGGTGTTAGGAGTGTCTTACCCCCACAGTACTTTTCTCCAGAGAGTAAGCCATCTGTGTACCAAGTTTGGTTAAAATCGCTTGAGGCATTCCAGAGTTATGCTTTGACATACACACACCATTAGAGATATCATCAAAGGATGTAAGCTACCAAGTAAAACTACCTTTTGCAATTGCCTGATGGTGAATTTGTTAATGCCAATTGTGTTCAAGTGGTGCTCCAGTTGTTTTGGGATTCCATCCCAGGTATCTATGACTATGGGTCTACCTTTGCTTACTTTTGTCACAGCCATTCTATTTTTATTTGTAGGTCTTTGTATTTTGTTACCTTCTCCAGTTTTTTTCTGTTTTCAGGTACTGCCACATCCATTATCCATACTTTTTTGTCTTTCTTGTTGACAATTGTTAAGCCTGGGTATTATGTGGCAGATGCCTGTCTGTTTGAATTCTAAAGTCCCAGAGCACTATTATTAAAATACATATTACTGTTTTATTTATAAATATTGGTGCTGCTTAAAAGCAGCAGGTGTAGGATTTGTATGCTGAAAGATGGGTTACCAATAAATACATATTTTGTTTACCCAAAACATCATTTCCCTTGCAAAATTATTCGCTATTTTTCTGTCACTATGCAACCATACTAGATATCTTCCTGATATAAAGAAAATCCAGGGAGTGAATTCCCTCACAATCACTTCCTTTGGCATTTATTAGAAATCTGGAAAGCCAAGAAGACTATAGAGCAGGGGTCTCCAACCTTTGCAACTTTAAGTCTGAAGGACTTCAGCTCCCAGAATTCTCCAGCCAGCAAAGCTGGCTGGAGAAGTCTGGGAGCTGAAGTCCTTCAGACTTAAAGTTGCAAAGGTTGGAGACCCCTGATATAGAGCACTGGAAAAAACAATAAAAGACTCATTTTCTCATGTACGCATTCTCTCACCGCTGTTGATCACCTTATACAATAGCAATAGAACCTAGACTTATATACCACTTCATAATGCTTTCCAGCCCTCTCTAAGCAGTTTACACAATCCACCTATCACCCCCAACTCCTCATTTTACTGACCTTGGCAGGATGGAAGGCTGAGTCAACCTTGAGCCCTACCAGGATTGAACTCCAGGTTGTGGGAAGAGTTAGCATGCATTTGAAATCCTGTGACACCAGGGATCCTTATAACTTAAACTTCCACATCCCATCTATAGGAGAATCCCAGGGCAACTTCCAAGTCTGGAGAAAAGCAAATGCCCCGATCTTCAAAATAGGAGAAGGGCATGGAAAACTACCTACCTGTCAACTTTGATGTCTACACTGGGAAAAGTCCTTGAAAAGATGATTAAACAGTGCTTTTGTGAGCATTTAGATAGGCATGTTACAATTAACAGGGGTCACATGGATTTGTCACAAGCAAATCATGCCAGATTAACTTTAGCTTTTTCTTTGATAGAGCTACTGGCTTAGTAGATCAGGGTAATGCCACATGCCTACGTCAGAATGTCTAATGTTATTATTGTAAATGGACTCACAGTTGACTGAATGATTGCATCCAAAGGATGTTTATTAGTGGTTCTATTTCATCTTGAAGGGAATTTTCAGGTGGAGCACCACAAGGATTTGTCCTGGGTACTGTTCACCTTTTCATCATTGTCTTGGATGAGAGAGTTGGGGAATGATAACAGAAAGTTGGTGAAGGGAGATTTGAAAAGAGAGAAGATTCAAAAAGATTTAAACAGGCTTCGGGGCAGCAGCATCTAGACTTATATACCACTTCACAGTGTTTTACAGCCCTCTCTAAGCAGTTTACAGAGTCAGCATATTGTCCCCGACAATCTGGGTCCTCATTTTACCAACCTCGGAAGGATGGAAGGCTGAGTCAACCTTGAGCCTGATGAGATTCAAACTGCCAAATTGCTGGCAGCCAGCAGAAGTAGCCTGAAAGTATAGGATGGAATTGATTAGGGATAAAAGAAAAGTTCTGGGGAGAAAAGGAAAGGCACAGGTGCGATGCAGAGAAGTTTTGGTTTTGAGGTATTACAGTATGTTTGCAAAGAATCTGGGTGTTCATGTCAACCACAGATTAAACATGAGCCAGCAGGATGCTTTAGCTGCTAAAAGGGCAAAGGCCGCCTTGAGTTGCATTTACAGAAGCACAAAGTCCAAATTATGAGAAGCAAATGTTCTACTCTACTTTGTCCTCATATAGAATACTATGTTCTGCTCTGAGAATAGAACGGACAGTGATAAATTGAAGGTTGGGGAAAGGGCTACCAAGATGGTTAGGCAACTGGAAAGCAAGTCTAATATGCAACAGTTCTTATACCTATTCTTATACCTATTATCTCATAAATGATTGACAAATCAAATCAACAAATAAAATAAATAAAAGTTAAAAGACCTAGTCATGTTTATCCCGTAGAAGAGAAGGCTGAGAGGAGATGCAATTGTACCAGTGGTGGGTTCTGGATCCCGTTGCAACTGATATGCTGCAATGGGGCTGGGCATCCACCACATGCATGCATGCAGCACGCACACAGCAAGCACATGTGTACCTCCGCGACACTCCAGCTGCTCAGTGGAGCATTGCACACACTGTATGCTCCATGCACATGCGCAAATGCCTCAATCAACTCAAATGGCAGAAAGGAGGGTGGACGGGTGGGTGGACCCTCCAGAGCACCATACCGGAATGGTACCTGGTGCTCCCAGCAGGCACCAGTATGCCCGTACCGAAGCACATAGGTCATGTCCCACCTCTGAATTGTACCTTTCAAATATTTGAAGATTTGTCACACACTCTTCAAATATTTGAAGAGGACATGGATTAATCCTCTATTGCATCAGAGGGTAATCATTATGTCAAACTACAAGGAAGGAGGTTCAGGCTATGCATCAGGAAGAATTTCCTAACTGAATAAGCTACTAGCCAACACCAGCGATGAGTTCTTCATTTCAATCCTTCAAATGATAGATGGTCATCTGTCAAAGATACTCTAGTGGTTCTAGAACAGAGGTCACCAATCTTTTGGACCTCAGGGACCACTAAATTCATAATTTTAAATCCCGTGGATCACTAATATGAATTTTTTAAAAAGATAAATAGTATTTAGTGCAATATAAAAAATGCAAATAATTTTTTCTGTGGACCACCAAAATGTTATCATGGACCACCAGTGGTCCACAGGCCACCAGTTGGTGACCACTGCTCTAGAGAGCTCGGCATGAGGAGCTGATTAAAATAAATATCTCTGAAGCACCCACTTCATGATTTTTGATTTTGAATACCGTATTTTTCGGAGCATAAGACGCACCTTTTTTCCTCTAAAAAGAGGCTGAAAATCTGGGTGCGTCTTATATATAGAATACAGCATTTTTTGCCTCCTGGAACCCCACCCCATTCACCAAACTGGCTGTGCCTAGCCTTATAGAGGCTTCAAGAGAGCTCCTGGGGGCTAGGGAGGGCAGAAATTAATCTCAAACGGGCCATTTCCCCCTCCCCCAGCCGCACTCTATTAGCCTCCATAGGGCTATGCATGCAATTTATTTGACACAAAAATGGCCCGTTTTCGCAATAAATGGGGAGGGTCTTTTGCTCATTTCTGACCCCCACCCCAACCCCAGGAGCACTCTGCAAGCCCCCCACCCCAAGGCTAGTTATGCTTTTTATTTGAAAAAAACAGCCCCATTTTCACGGAGAAATGAGCTGTTTTGGAGGTTTGCCGAGTGCAAAGGCTCCCACACACACACACACCTTTCGGAAGGTTCTTTAACTGTTTCTGTGCCAGCAGAAACAAGTCTTAAAGTTTGTCAGTGATTTCGTTCTTCAGGACATGGATAAATACACCTGAAAACATCAACCTACCCACCTAATCTTTCTCTCTCTCTCTCTTTCTCTCCCTACCTACTGTATTTCTCTCTTTCTCTCTCTCTATCCTTCTACCTACCTACCTACACACACACTTTCTCTCTCCCTCTCTACCTACTGTATTTCTCTCTCTCTTTCTATTTCACTCTCCATCCTTCTACCTACCTACCTACCTACGCACACACACTCTCCCTACTTACCTACTGTATTTCTCTCTTTCTCTCTCATCCTTCTCCCTCCCTACCTACCTACACACACTCTCTCTCTCTCTCCCTACCTACCTACTGTATTTCTCTCTCTCTTTCTATTTCTCTCTCTATCCTTCTACCTACCTACCTACCTACACACACACATTCTCTCTCTCCCCCTACATACCTACTGTATTTATCTCTCCCCCCCCTTTACCTACCTACTTACCTACACAGACACTCTCTCTCCCCCCCTCCCTACTGTATTTCTCTCTCCCTCTCTATTTCTCTCTCTCCCTTTATCTACCTACCTACCATATTTCTCTTTCTTTCTCTCCCTCTCTCTCCCTCTATCTACCTAGCTACCTACTAGGTAGGTATTTTTGCACATCTATAATGACCTATGATAGCTACCAATCATCTTTAAAATATTATGATTAGATGCATGAACAAACAGGTTTAAAGATAGTTTCTATCCTTGGGCTGTCAGACTTTTAAATACAACCACAATCACTCCATGCACACGCTAGTTTTTTTTTTCTTTTTTCGTTTCTGCTATAATTTTGCACCAGTGAGGTTAAAACCAATTTCGTTGTATTTAAGTACAATGACAATAAAGATTCTACTTATACTTATGAGTAACCAAAACTCTCTCCTGAATTGATATCCACTTCACAACCTTCACATGCCAAGGTCTTTAGCAGGAAAAGAAAATCTAATAAATATTTCCAGAAAGCGTAATAAAGAAAATAAAAAGAAACCTAGTTATATGAAAGGCATTTAGAGTCTAATAATGCCTTTAACCTGACTATCTCCATAGAAATGTATTTGATTAACAAAACGGTCTGGATTTCTAAACCATCTCTGTTCAACAGATGGAACTCAGCTGTGTATTAGCAGGCATATTTTCTCGTGAAAACAAAACTAGTTAACCCACATTCAGAATCAATAAGTCTGCATTCCAAGATCTCCATCAAATCTCATTTGTAAATATCAGGTTGGTACAGAATTGCCGATTCTTTTCCAACACTTCCAACCTGTTATTGTTGTTGTTCAGGCATCTTTCCCTACACAACTGCTAATCTAGGTTATAAATGAAAACCTACTTTAAAATAAAATAACCCAATTAGGTTTTAAATACTTCAGAAGCAAACAGGCAATTTCCTTCCAGGGATGAGTTCCTACGGTTCATTCACATTGCGTGTTATTCACAGATGTGAATGCTGTCATTATGCTATAGATTTATTTATTGTGCACTGTCTTAAATGAATAGAAAGAGATGAGATTTGTTCTACTATAGATATGCATTGAGTTTGAATCTATTATATGTTAAAAATGGCTGTCAGGCCAAAATTTAAAAAAAAATGATCTGTGTATCATCTACACTATTTTTGTAATTCTAAAATTATTTGCCAAACCAGCCAAATTCTTCACCTTCCCTCAAAAAGTCTCACTCATAAAGTGACTGACTTCTATATTTAGAAGTAACATTTCCCAGAATTCTATTGATCCTTCTGTTTATACTATGTAACATCTGAGATTTTTCTGTTCATACCATATAACATCTGAGATCTAAACCTTGCCAGAATATATTTTTGATCCTGTCAATATATTGTTAACCCTGAGGACTGGCAAGTTGTCTAATTCAAATCATTATTTTAAAAAATCCTTCAGATCCAATCGCATTTCACATGTGAGGATGTTTTTCTATCTAAAAGTCACATCCGTATGTGAAAAAGAAATCTTTTGCTAGGGCAGTATCTTGAAATAAGACAGGATCTAGTATAGATTGGAGCTCGGTGAGTTGGTGGCTAAGGTAAAATTTAAATGGAAAGATAGCCATATTAGACATCCAGAAAGATAAATGGAAAGATGAAGGGAGATGTAACCAAACTAGAGAAAAGGAATGTGATGCCTCCTGATATTAGAGTATCCTTCAAAATACATTTATTTATTACTCTTTATGTTACATTTTTGCTGATAAAGAAATGAAGGGACACTAGTATAGATCTATTTCAAGATATTTAGCTCTCATCAGCTAGCCATACCCTTGCTGGGATTCGAATTTGTGCTCCTTACATATTAGGCAGTTGTATTAACCTCTAAGCCACAAGTTCTCCCTCCTCCCTTCATCAGCTGAGCCAGGGGAGTAATTAAGTGTTTTTTCTTCTGTCAAAGCACCTGGTCCACCCACATATGGGAGGGAGCATACTGCTTCCCTTTTTTCCCTGAAAAAGGGAGAAGAACTTGTGGCTTAGAGGTTAATACAACTGCCTAATATATAAGCAGCCCACGTTCTAATCCCAGCAGGGGTATGGGTAACTGATGAGAGCTAAATAGCTTGAAATAGATCTATACTAGTCTCCCTTCATTTCTTTATCAGCAAAAATTTAATACAAAATGGTTTGTTGTGTAAGCGGCAGTGGGGCTGAATGGTGAAATGGAGGCAGTATGCTCCCTCCTATATTTGGGCAGACCAGGTGCTTTGACAGAAGAAAAAACACTGAATTACTTTATATGCTGCTATTTCTTGCACTTCTAGATGGTTTATATAAAATATGATAGAACATCCATAACATTCATAAACATTATTAAAAACTTATATGTAAACTAATAATAATGGATGCCACTGATAGTCTGATTGTCCTATAGAAGTGCCCTCCTAAAAAAGACCCCTTTCATCATTATACATATAGGTATCAAGATAGTGGCCCACTAGACATTAGGGGCCTGGGGGACAATTTGTTCCAGAGATAAAGGGCATCTACTGAAAATACCATTCCCCAAGTGCCAACTCCAGATTTCATTTGGAATAGGTAGGTAGCTGAAATGTTCCTCTTTCTGCTAGATTCTGTAGGGAGGGCATATCCCACCTAAAGAATATGCTCCAGAAAGCCATTGGCAATGCAGGATGGAATTATTGGAGTGGTCGATAAGGAATGTGTAGATGCTACAGCCCTGTGCCAGATCATTACAAGATTCAGGAGATTATAGGCTGGGGTTAGCAGAAATGTAACACATAGGATACATACCTGAAGATCATGGTATTCAATGATCATCCTTGTACAGAAAGGTTAGTTCAAGCAGAGTTACAGGGTGAAAAACAAACGAATGTCAAGAAAGAGCGTCTAATCTAATCCTGATTTTTTATATGTGGAAACGGTGCCAAAGTAGGGAAGACATGATTATACAATCACTTTTTCAAAAGAATATTTTTAATCAGCCAATTAATAAGAGTTGCCCTATTCTGCCATGGATTCATTAGATTACTTTTAACCTCAGCATTCCTATTTGAAACATGGGCATAATATAATACAATGCTTCCTGACAGGGGTATATTAAAAAATGGGGAATATATGTGCAGCACGTAAAGATAATGTCTGTTGTTCCTTCTTGATGGATAATTCATTCTTATCCTGACATTCTGTCAATTAAAATCAGAGAAGTTTGAAAGAAAAAGTGAAAATGTTTCATCCAAGTTTGATATGAACTAAGATATTTCATGAAAATTTAGAATATTCCCTCATTAATTATTTTAACTTCATTGCCTTCCATTCTATTTTTTAATTACTATTTTTCAGAATTCTAAATGAGGGAGTTAATGTTCTATATACCAGGGCCGTCAAATTCGATTTCATTGAGGGCCACATCAGGGTTGTATTTGACCTCGGGGGGGGGGGGGGCGAGGGGCATGGCTGTGATAGGTGTGATTAGGTTGATGTCACTCGTGTCGGGGCACCTATGGTGGCCCGAGCACTCTGCCAGTGAAAACGGGGTCCTGAGCTCCGTTTTCAGTTGTGATGGCCTCCTGCAACCCTCTGCCAGTGAAAATGGAGCTTCCTTTTCACTGGCAGAGGCACCGCGAACCAATACTTAACTGTTTCCAGAGTAGCCCCACAGACCAGATCTAAGCACCCCACAGGTCAGATCTAAGCACCCCACAGGCCAAATCCAGCCCATGGGCCTTGAGTTTGACACCCCGCTATACACAAAGAGACCTCACATCCATACATGTATTATACACACATACAGTATGTACCTATATCTCAAAAGTTACCTAGAATTTTCAATACTCCACCATTGCTATAACTAATCAATTTGATCCATTGTGCATTGTGCCAGAAAGAAAATGTATTTTGCAAAATTATATTCACGTAAAAAGAGATTTAAAAAGACTATGTTCAGCAATGCTGTGGCATAAATTCCCTATAAAAAGGGGGAAAGTAAGAAGCTTTAACTTTCCATGAGGCAAAGAAGAAGCGTGAATTATCTTGGGATACCTTGCAAAGTACAGCTTTTTATGTGTATTCTTTCCCAAAGTGTGGAATATATTTTGCATTGTTGCACCCTGAACAGCGACCCCACATGTTTTTCAGTCCAAAAACAGTATCTACCAAAAAATAGTTCATAAATGTATTTTGTGCCTCTTCGATAATGCAGTAAACAAAGCGATGTTCGAAATAAGTAAGTGGAAAGTAGGTCAGCACACACACTGACTCCAGCATTAGAAGGTAAACTCAGATTTCATTATAACTAGAACGAACATTCTTTGCTGTTATGTTTGTGAGGCATCCCTATCAAAAATGCCCCCTTCTAATTAACAATTGAAAGAGTTTTATAAGTTCTTCCTTATAAAAATGGTGATGAGTTCATTTCAGATGGAATCCATGCTTATTTCACAGTGATGGTAGCACAATTGTCAAATTCAATTCAATTCAATTCAATTTATTCAATTTATATCCCGCCCTTCTCCGAGAGGACCCAGGGCGGCGCACAGGAATTTAAAACAATATACAAAATAGTACCAATTATAATTTAAAAAACTTATTAAATGACAAAACCTGCGCTAAAACCAGATTAAATCCCCCATTTAAATTGTAAACTATCCCTCCCCTCCTCCCTGGAACCCCCTAAAAGCCAAATTAAGAATTTTGTTCAAACACCCCTAGAACTGCGACCCGCAATATGACCAGAGATTTCCCCAGAAGATAAAATGATGGTGTGCTTCTCTTGACATTGGAGCAGGCAACCAACAGATGGAAGCCTTGCAGATAACAACTAGTCTTAGCCATTAGAGACTTCTACTTAACTTACTTAGGGATCAGGATACATATTCACATGTATTGTCCATTCTTATTTGTCTTAACGGACAAAAGCTCTCTTTATAAGAAAATGCATCACCTGTTTGAGATATACCCTGTTTCCCTGAAAATAAGACCTCCCTGGATAATATGTCCAATTGGGTTTTTGCATGCATATACTAAAATAAACCTTCCCCAAAAAATAAGGCCTCCCTGAAAATATTCCAACATAGCAGCAGCCATGAAGTGACCACGTTCGCTGCCTCCTGCACCTCAAAAATAATAAAACCTCATTGAAAATAAGCCCAAGTGCTTATTTTGGGGGTCAAAAGAAAATAAGACCCTGTCTTATTTTTGGGGAAACACGGTATTATTTTTCTCCCAATGATATAGCCCAGGAATGTCAAACTCGCATCGTCACAGCATCATCATGTCACATATTGTGACTTCTTTCCCCTTCGCTAAACTGGGCAGGGCAAGCATGAGATGCATCCGGCCCATGGCCCAGGAGTTTGACAACCCTGATATAACCTTTCCTGTCTTCTTTTAGTGGTTCTATGAGAATTTGAGCCAATAGTCATTGAACTAAATAGAAGGAACAACCAATGATACAAAGAGATGGTTTTTTTAGAACCGAGGTAGCACAGTGGTTAGAGTGCAGTACTTCCGGCTACTTCTGCTGATCCCCGGCTGCCAACAATTTGACAGATTGAATCTCACCAGGCTCAAGATTGACTCAGCCTTCCATCCTTCTGAGGTTGGTAAAATGAGGACCCAGGTATGCTGACTCTGTAAACCGCTTAAAGCACTGTGAAGTGGTAAATAAGTCTAAGTGCTATTGCTATTGTTTTACTAGGACAAAGAAAATGTAATGGTAATGAGACTGTCAAGAAGTATCATTTATGGTACTGAGGGTCCCTAATGTTCTTTTCATTGGCCTAGTTACCTTCGAGACCGTCTGCTGCCCCATATGGCCCAATGACCGATTCGCTCCCACAGAGAGGGTCTTCTCTGGGTGCCGTCGGCCAGTCAATGCCGGTTGGCGACGCCCAAGGGAAGGGCCTTCTCTGTGGTGGACCCCACCCTATGGAATGACCTACCTCCCGAACTCCGTGTCATCTCTGACCTCCGCCTGTTCCGCCAGCGCTTAAAAATGCACTTTTTTCATCTAGCCGGCCTGGCATGAATGACCCGATACCTTACTGACCATTAGTTGATCAAAGTTTTAATTAGGGGTCTTATTTATGTTTTAGCTCAGGGTTTGGTTTAATTTAATTTTAATGAGCTTCTGTATTTTGTATTTTTGTATATTGTATATTTGTATTTTTAATTTTCCTGTGCGCCGCCCTGAGTCCCTTGGTGGGAGATGGGTGCGGGATATAAATATGAAAAATAAATAAATAAATAAATAAATAAATAAATAAATAAATAAATAAATAAATAAAAAGAGAGAGGAGGACAAATAGCATTACATTTCCCACATGGTTGGTTGTGAGTTTCCAGTGAACCTCCAGCCATATCCCTATATCATCTATCCATAAATGCCTTAAATGCCACTCCATATTATGGTAAAAGGCAGCTGTATTATGGTTTCATTGTAGGCCTAATCATCTTCAGAGAACTATCATGTTGGAATATTCCACCATCTTAAAGGACATTAAAGACATTTGCTCTGCCCTGTTCTGCAAGTTTCTTATGAAAACTGCTAGAAAAACAGATTCTGGACCTGATCAAAGTTAAATTATGGTAGGTATGGTTTCAGTTTGTTACAGCAGTGTTTACTTTATTTTGTTATATTCCCAGAATAGGAGAAACACGCTTTGGACTGAACCTTCTTCCATTGTGTTCAATGAGAAAGTAGATATTAGGAAAAATTACATACACACCCATATGCAGTGCATACACCAATAAAAAGATGAATAAAGAGTTGGAGGAAGGTTAAAATAGCCAGCCCCCTTCTCCTTTTCTTAAGCCAAGCAGAACTTCACTTCACCTTTCAGTTTCTCCTACCTATTGTACAGGATTGCTCTGTCCAAGTTTTACAAAGCAATGTCTTATCAGAGATGTATCGCTTAGCATATAATTATTTTAAAGCTCCTTTGGGGGGTTGTATAACGGTAAGAAAAGAAAACTTAAGTATATTAAAAATAATACAATTGCATATCCATGAAAATACATGTACCAGGGGAAAATGGGGAATTAACCATCGCTTAGTACAAACTTAGAACGTACTGTATTATTCTTTTACACACACACACACACACACACACAATTTGTTATTACTTTAATGGAACAATGTGGCATATCTTCAATCATGCATGAAATGAAGGAGGGTGAACACTTCCAGATATCTTGCCAATATTTTATACAGCAATGTTCTTGTATTAATTATCCTAACAGTGGAATTAAAGACAAAACCTCACAGCCTTTTTTTTACAGTATATTTTTAGAACACACTTTCCTTGAGGCTTGTTGAGTATGTACTGTGGTCTTACAAGCACTGGAACACTCTTGGACAGAACGAGTAACTTTAATTGTTTACAAAAACACTAAAGAGAAGGAAAATGTTATATATAAAACAAAATACATCAGTAATATCAGATAACCAGTAACATTGTTCATTTTCACAGGGTGGTTTAGTTCCAGTGGTTCTCAGTTACAGTGTTGATTTGACCTCTAAATTTGCATCTTCTTAAATCACTTTACTTTTGCACACTTGATGGACATAAGCTAGTCACTGTTTTTTTTCAGTCTGTTCCATTTTTCAAACCTGTGGTTAAAATCTGTCCCATGCTCTTTGGGGAGAAAGTTGGGATATATATAGTTGTGCATTGTTTAAAAATTATCACACATCTATTATGAGCACTTTTTCTAAAAGCTGATAGCTATTTTAATATTCTCACTACACAACACGTGAAAGGTAATAATTGTGCAAACTGTAATTTCAGCCAGAAACCAAAACAAACACTAGTGTTACCGTCAGCCCATACACACATAGAGATAAATAGATATGCTTCTTGCAGATTTGCTTTAAATAGCTTGATAAAAGAAGTGAGGTTTGGCGAAAGAGAGTTTTGTTTCTTGTTCTAACCTAGATTTTATTCCCAATTTAAATTTCTTCAGTTAAGGAACTGTGAATACACAGAGAGAGGGAGAGAAAAGGGGACGGATTGATAAAGGTATAGCTATAAATATAAAAACTCAAAGACCCATTATGAAGTAGTGAAACTTATAATCCATATGTCTTAAAATTATTATTGCTTGCAGAAAATTCAGGGAGAGGTGAAACTGCCATACACAGTGAATATTTAACTTTTTCCAACAATTTCTACTTCAGAATTACAGAACTGACTTAAAGCTTCTTCAAGCATTTTGTTTTTCCCAATGGAAAAAAGTGCTGGTTGCTGTTATTGTTGTTTACATAAGATGCAAAATTCAGTTGTAGTCCTACATTTACTATCTAGTGAAATATCTCATAGAATTTAATGAGGCTTACTTCGATGAGGTTTACAGATGAAAAATGCACAGGACCCTACTGTAAATCAGCTTTCCTGCTCAATTGCATCTTTCCCACCCTAGTGAAACATATATTCCAGTGACCAGACACCTCCCCCCCCCTCTCCAAACATACATATGCCTCAGTCTTGCTCAACCTTTGGTATTTAAAACCTATCCATTCTAACAGCCTTGATAAAGTCTGGCTGGGTTGTTGGAAGTAAATGGGGATAGTGTGAGTTGTCACCTGAAAGATGATGAATTGGGAAGGTTTCCTCGGTGACAGGGAACAATCTATTTTTTCTTTTCAGTTTTTCCTACTGATATTCTGCTAATCACCATTGGCTAAACAAGATTCACATTAATATGAATAATAATAGAGATATAATGTGAATATGATAATTGCAAAATCATCATATTTATGCTATTTATCAAGAAAATAAGAGGCTTTCTTGTGACTCTTGAGTTGTTGGAAATCCTGTCACAGCTGACCCACTAATACTTCTTGAGAGTTAGAGTGTAACGTATTTAAAAGTACAAAATGGTAACCCTACAATAAAAGTGCTGATTAGAACTGCATATTGTAGAATTTACCACTTTCTTCAGCATCTAACATATTCCATTCAAGTCCAGAAGTTCAAAAATGTTTTTACAAACACTTTGGGAACTTTAGGGGCAGTTCAATCCCTATGTATCTCTCCCCTGGACTATTGCAGGAGCCAAGGGAAAGCCGAGGAAGAAGAAGAGACGACTTACCACTTGAGCGTCTGACAATGTTCTCCAAAAATGTATTCTGTGGTGCCACCAGCCCCCTTTTGCCCCCCGGCATCCTCCTGTGCCTGCAGAGCTGGGCTCTGGAGCCAAGAGGTTGCACCGGGGCGGGCTGGGTGGATCTCGGAAGGTCTCTTGAGCCCAGTGCTGTGGTGTAGCTGTGGGAAGATAGATGAGGCAGTTCATGGTAGTAGCGCTCCAGCAGCTGGTAAAGCCCAGACTGTGGCAAGACTGCGCTCACAGCTCAGGAACTGCAGCCTCGGAGGAGAGTGCGCCTGCGTGCTTGACCCGCTCTTGCTCTTGCCGCCGCTCTTACTGCCCCAACGGGCAGGCAACATGACCAAGCCTGCTTTCCGAAGCGACAGCTCCCGAACCTGCTGCAGCTGGACGGAGGATCAACCCAAACCAGAGTCTGGATCTCAAGGTTTCTCACACGGAAGGGGCGGGTAACCGGGAGATAGGGATTGTGAACGGTGCATAGAGCAGTTCCCTTAAAAAACCGAGGGAACAATAAACGTATTGTCCGACTTTTCGGCTTGTCAAGGACCGAGAAAAGAGACCCGATTCCCGTATTCCAGCATTCCTCCGGCTTCCCGAGAGAAAGTTTTCAAAGTAGTCTCATCCCCAAAGGTTCCATCGAGCAAGTTCAGGACCCTGGACAGCTCTCAACTTGCCTGCCGATTTCGGCGCCGGCCAAGCGCTTTTCCGTTTCCTTCGTTCGCTGCTTCTTCCCCGAATCAGGAGTCCGGGGCGCCGCTAGGTCGAGCCAGGGAAGGGCTGAGCGGTTGCGATGTGGCCGCGCGATGAGCCTCTCTGCACATCTGCCTGCCTGGGACTCAGAGCAAAGAGCCGAAAAAGCCTGGCGGAGAAGCCCGCTCCACGCGCGGAGACCACACCAGCCCTCTTAGCAGAAAGGCCAATGGCTGAAGTGAGAAAAGGGGGAAGGCTTCGGAGAGCAGAGCATTGCCAGGAGCGGCCCGCTCTCCAGGGGCGGGGCTGAGCTGTCCCGTTCCCCCCCCCCTCTTTCCGCGTGGCCCTGCCTCCCCCGACTCCTTGACCCAGGTGGCTTAAAGTGTCCGATGGAGCTGTCCAGCCCAGGTCAATACCGCCCTGGTGCAGCTCTCCGCCAGGAAAGAAAAGGCTAAATAATTCACAAGAGCCGGGCGTTTGTTTCGGAAAGGGGAAGGATGCAGAGGTGGAGGCGAATGAGAGAAAGGCGAAATGAAGAGCTAGTGGGGGCGGAGGCGGCCACTGGGTTCACTCGGATGCAGAAGATGGAGTAGGAGGAGAGGAGAGAAACAAAAGGCCAACTTTCTTTTCTGCTTCGAGTTGGAGAAAGTTGGAAAGGAGAATCGGTGGGAGTTCTTTGTTTCCTGAGTCCCTTCATCCTTAGCCCACCATCGTGGAGTGGAGGCTCCCTGTTCCAGAGCAGAATGACTTTGAATACCACGCGAAGTGAACACGACCTCGGAGGAAGGGCTAGATCCCTTTCTGCCTCTCCTTGGGGGCTTCACCGAGGCACCTGACTGACATATGTCACAGTACGTCTCGTGGTACGCTCCGTATTTTAAATTTTGGATATGGAGTCGAGAAATACCCCTTTATAATTTGAAGGGAGATCTGTTCAAGTAAACAGGTAATGCTGTAGACACGTTTCAGCCTTCATCTTCTGCATTTTCTGAAGACTTGTTGGTTTTCACAATGCTTTCTCACAAGTTAATCTTACTAGCGATTTATGGAGCATCACACAATCATTACCTTGGCACAATGAAGCCTATATGCATTACTGATATATTGGCATAGAGATGGCTGGGTTATGGCTAAAATCACTAGTGAAGAAATAGTATGTCTTCACTGGAGTGTTTTGTTCAAAATACAGTATATGTAATACTATTACCTGGGAGCAAATGAGATTTGTTTCCAGGTAAGTTAATAATGCCTTGAAGCCTCAATGGACTATTTATGTTACACGCTTCTTCTTTTTTACCCCTGCCTTGCCTCCAAGAATACAAGTGTCAGGATTTCCTTTCATTTCTTCAATAAAAAAATTAAAGTCCATCAACTCTGTCATTTGTTTTAAGATTGGTCTCATTCTATCTCATTCTCCATCTCTTGAAGAGTTCTCAGCCTCCCATCGTAAAGGATAAGATTTTAAATCTGACCTCTTGAAGTCACATTCTTAGTGCTAAAGGAACCATAGGAAGTAAATCAAAGGAGCTCCCAAAATTTCATATTCTTTCTTTCCTCCCAGTTGTTATCTAGAGAAGGCAAAAACCGAACCTGGGACATTCTGCATGAAAAAGATATGCTCAATCATTAGCCACAACTACTGAATGTTCTTTATAAATAATGAGTTTCATTAAAGACTTACAGTAGTGGCTGAAAGTATAGGATTCATTTTACCTTGGTTCATTTGGGTGTTTTTTTAAATGTATTGTATCAAGATGATCCATTTGGCTAATGTTTCCTAAAAGTCAGAAAATGGATTCACTTAGAAACGACTATGTGAACATTGTCATGAACATATCTGACAGCCTAACATACCATATCAGAGAGTTCTTACACCTTTTTTTTGGCATGCAGATTCTCTTGTTAAAGTGTATTGAACGTAGCCTGGAGAAATTGATAAATGCATTCTGGATATAATTCCAAATGTAATTCTAGATATAATTATTAGGTGTTTGCAGTCCCAATGGAGACATAAGCAATGGGTCAGCCTTGGTGGTTTTTATCATTTGGTTGTCTATTAAAAGCAACATTTAAATAGATGAGGCATTTATTTAACTGAATGCATTTTTATAGCCTTTCAGAGGCACGGTGTATTTCAGACATTCAGGGATCGATGCATTGCAGTAATATTTTGGTGCCATTCTTTTTTTACTACAGAATGTTGTGTATTATGTAGTACATTTGATCAATGAACTAATTGGAAGTGTGTGTGTACTCATATATCTATGGAGCCTTTTCCAAGTACTGGAGTAACAGTTACTATGTTTGAAAAGAGGATCTCCATGTCCCAAACATCAAGTAAGTGAAAAAACAGCTTTAAAAAGATAGCCTATCAGGAGTTGGAATAGAAATTTGCAACCCAAAAAACAAATTATATGCTTGCACTTCTATGTCTATTCTGCACTGTGCATTTATATAAGTTGTGTAAATTTATTTTGAGGACTTTTTTTTAATTGTGCCTGCCATAACTAACTGAATAAAAATCAAATCTCAGAAGCAAAAGATTCAAGGATGCATGCTGTTGTATATTATTTTCCTTATTGTTTTTAGTGAGAAACACAATACATGTACTGTAGTTCTTGTTTAGTAACCAGCTTAGCGACTGTTCACAGTTATGATGGTGATGAAAAATTAACTTTGCAACCAATCCTCACATAAATCTTTGCAAGTCTGTGCAGCAAAGAAAAGCTGGATTAAATTGTAAGCACAGTCACGGTTTCACATAGTAGCCTCCTTGTTTAATTATCGTACTGCCTGTCCCAACGATGGTAGCTAAACAAGGAATACCCGAACAACTTGTTAGAAAAAGTAAATGATTCGTGTGACTTGTATAATCGAAAGCTTCTGTGCTGCCATCAGGAAATGTGCGAGTTCTGCTTTTACTTGAATGACATCCTTATATTATTTTGCAGATAAACATGGTAGTGGTCCCTACTCAACAATTAGGCAGCACTGAACTTCCCTTTTATTAATCTTTTATATCAGATCAGTCACTAACTTTTGCTCTTAACTCATCTACGCAAGAGGCTGTAACCTCCTAGCTTTGGACTACTAAATGATCGTTGGATCCTCTCCAGTTTGTTGGTTTCCATGGAGAGGACTTTACCTTAACAGAGCCCATATACACAGTTGCAGAACCTGGAATAAAGTAACAAAATGTGAACAAGATAAAATGATGGTCTAGATAAAACATGATTTCTCAAATCAGTGCAAGTACTCCCAAATCAGGGAAATGCAAAGATCATGGCAGAGAAAGTATCCAGGTCTAATTAGAATATTAATATGATTATCAAATTTAAATGAGATTTAATTAAACTAAGAACTATTACCCAGTTGATAAATTTTATACAAAAAGCTGAAACTTCTTTTCCTCATGTTTATTTTTGGGTAACAAGCAAATTTGAATAATTCTGAAGTTTGCCAGTTAATTGGCAACTAGAATTAGTTCTGGTTTCAGCCAATTTTTATTCTTTTGGAAATGACACTGGTGATACCCAAAATTAAAATAAATGAATGGAAAGGTGAATTTGAATGCAAAGGCAATATAAGAAATGGAAATAAATAAGAAATAGTAATGGGCAAATACACATTAATAAAAAGAAATCATATTTATTTGAAACTTTTGTGTACCATTTCCCTTTTTAGAAATCTTGTTTAACTCAAATTGGAATATCAATTCTAAGTGTTATATGATTCTCAATAATTAACATGTCATCTGTACACTCCCTGGAAGTGCTCATCGTGCAGATTGTGGCATAATCGTCAATCTGGGGGAAGAATCGATTATTTATGATTTATTTATTCTTTTTGGTATATGTTTATATTCATGTTTTTAGTTTCCTATGCACCGCCCCGAGTCCCTTTTTGGGAGAGTGGCACGGTATAGAAGTGCAATAAAATGAAAAAAAATGAAATGAAAGAATGAAAGGGAGAAGGGTGGATTATGTAGGAAAACAGCAGGTAGAGCTGAGGGTTGGAGTTAATTGTGTCATCATCTTAGAATCCTTGCGTTGCCACAAACGATCCAAGTCCAGCCTCTTTTGAATTCCTTTGAACCTTATCTAGCACCAGTTTAGTGTTGTTAGTTGACCAGATTCCTGTTTATAAGCTTAAATAAACCTTCTGTGCTGCAACTTAACATAGTCCTGATCCTTTGCACCTGACAGATTCTTGTTCATGAACAGAAGAGATAATTGGAGAAACTTTTACGGTTGTATTTGAAATTTGACATTTATTTATTTTATGAAATATAATGATAGCAGCCATGCTGAGTCCATAAGATGAAGGAATGGAAGTTTACCCAATAAAAATCCTCTAAATCCACATAACTTCAGCTCTGTTTCCTGCCTTGGTAGAGAGGCTTGGTTATCCTTATTGCCACCACCTCCCTCCCACCGTAATCCCAAAGGTAGATTGCCTTTATCTACCATTCTCTCCATCAAACTCACCATGTGAGAAAAATGGTGCTCCTACAGCTGTACGTCCTAATAAGTAAAAGAAAGAAATACATGATAAAAAGGAAATGGACTTCATAGCATCACCTACTGGCCCTATGGAATCTGGATAAGGAAATAATCTCCTGTGATCTCCATGTCTGTGTGGAAATAGATCAATCTCATTGGTGACAATTAAAATTTGTTGTTTGTGTTGTTGTTGCTGTTGCAAGAATCCCTATGAAATCAATGATGAGGTGGCAGTCACAGCTATTCAATCTTTCTCAACATCTTGACCCATTCCAGCCTCCCTTCGCTGTCAGGATCACAAGCCTGGTTCGGTGCATTCAAGATGTTGTGGAGACCATGTCAATGGTTATTAATGAGCAAAAGTCTCTATCAGCACATTGCTTCATTTCATTTCACCTCATTTAATGTGGCCATCTGTGTTTGTTGGAAATCTGACCTGCTTTTTAGGCATTTACTAGCTGTTACATTCAGCACCAGGAGAGTTTGCATACCGATCGACTACCTCTAGCCGAAATGACAGAGCAGAAAGAAGAGAGATAAATGGGTGTGTGGGTGTGTGGTAGGTGTGGGTGTGTGGTGTGTGTGTGTGTGTGTGTGTGTGTGTGTAGCAATAGTGACTCTACTTGTGATCACTGAACTCCCTAAGTTCAATTCAGCATAAATTCAGAATTTATAGGTCAAAGGCCTTAAAGATTTCTCACCCAAATGGTGAATCTCAAGTCTTGAAATGGAAAACTAATTCAACTAGTAGTATTCCAGTCTAGTAACGTCACTATAATCAATTATTTTGCCAAACTGAAATTGTTCAAAATGAAGCATCAAGGGTTCATGTATCAGACATTTCTGCTCTTCATCATTTACACACATTAGCAACTTGATCCATCTAAAAGCTGACAATTAATGTGAAGCTTTGTCTTGTATTCAAAGCTAGAGAACTCCTTTTCCAGGAAATAATACTTAATTAATTTGGATTGTTTCCTGCCATGGACTTCAGAATCAATTGGTGGCTCTGGAAGATGGAATAGCGTTGGCTACCCCATCGAGTGCCTTCCTAATCATTGTTCAGCTGGTGATGAAGACTAGGTCTTTCGGGTGCGCTTCAAGGTTTTGACGACCATCTTTAAAGCGCTCCATGGCTCAGGGCCTAGTTATATGCGAGACCGCCTCGCATATAACTGCCCCATACATCCCTTAAACCGATACGCTCCCACAGAGAGGGCCTTCTCAGGGTGCCATTGGCCGGGCAATGCCGACTGGCGACACCCAGGGGAAGAGCCTTCTCTGTGGCGGGCCCAGCCCTTTGGAACGACCTACCCCCCGAATTACGCACCATCACCGACCTCCGCCTCTTCCGCCAATGTCTAAAGACATACCTATTCCAACAAGCCGGCCTAGCCTAACCTCCCATGGGGACTTTTAAAATTGGCTGGCTGGAGAAGTCTGGAAGCTAAAGTCCTTCAGACTTAAAGTTGCAAAGATTGGAGACCCCTGCATTAAAGGAGGGAAGATGTTGAAAGAAAAGTACAATACAATGTCTAACCAGAGCACTGTGAATGTCATTGTTTTGAGAATATACAGTATTTGGGGAGAAATCCTTAGATTGTGCCAAGACATGCCATTATCAGCAAATACAGAACCTGCCAACCTCCACCTCTTCCTTTGCCAGCTGCATCTTCCTTAAGAGTCATTTTGTACATGAGACTGTCCATACCGAGAAAGGCCTCCGATGCACAAAGAAAGAGAAATCCGACTACTCAGAAGAAGACTGAGGAGTGCTAGAAACTACAGAGGTCAGGTGGTATGACAATACAAGAGCAGCTTAGCTGGAGCATCTGGATACATGGAAGTGGCCACTTAAGACTCAACCCAATCTAGAATGAAATACAAAAATGGGTTCTTTGATTTGGGATAGATCACCATGGTCACTGCTAACTAAGCCAGTCATCTCAAATCGCAGCAGCTTCAGCAGCTATCCATGAAAGAAGATGCTCTTTCCAAAATTTACCAAATGATAGATTTTCATTCATGCTCCTCCACTTGCCATGAAGTAAAGAAGCTCTGAGGATAGAGGGTTGCAGAGGGGTTGCAGGGTTAAAAATGAACAAAATGAAATTCTCTGTAATAGAAAACGACTGTGATGGAGACAAGGCTGAACTTCTAGCATTTCTCTGTCACTAGGGCAGCTTTCAATCTTGTGATTAACTTTTCTCATTGTGGACCCTGATCTGCCAACTGCTGAGTTCGGTTCTTTGTAGAGACACATCTTTTAAATCAATCAGGGTCAATCACACAGCAGTATTATAGATTCAGTCTTTGATGCTTGCTTTAAATTCACCTGCTCCTTACCTGTGACAAAGTTTCTTGTAATGAACCCTTTCCTACTCTTCTAACAAGTTTCCCAGAGACTCTACACTTCAACTGCTATAGTTACTTCAGGATCAGCTGCTCTGAGAACACTTCAGAGTCAAGACTACAAGGCAACCACTGGGGTCAGTCCAAAGAGCTTTAGGTATGATGCAGTGACTGCTTTACCTTTGGGTCAGGAAGGAAGCTGGTAAGAAGTAAGACCTAATTCCCTATCTGCCACTCAAAGCTGTGGTTTTATTTTGCTTCATGATAGAGTTGATCTTGATGGCTCCCTATTGCTTTAAATGACACATGTGCCCATGGTTTCATCACTGAATTTCATTTGCTGCTTCTGCATGACATGTTGCACCAGAAACTTACAGTAGAGTAGAGTAGAGTAGAGTAGAGTAGAATAGAATAGAATAGAATAGAATAGAATAGAATAGAATAGCAGAGTTGGAAGGGACTTTGGAGATCTTCTAGTCCAACCCCCTACCTAGGCATGAAACCCTACACCACTTCAGACAGATGGTTATCCAAATCTTCTTTAAAGCTTCCAGTATTGGAGCATTCACAACTTCTGGAGGCAAGTTGTTCCACTGATAAATTGTTGACCCGGACCTGGTAGGTATTACGGAAACCTGGTTGGGCCACGAGGGAGGACATCCCCTCGTAGAAATGTGCCCACCAGGATACCGAGCCTTTCATCAGCCTAGGGCCCTAGGGAGGGGTGGGGGGTGGCGATTATGGTTAGGGAAGGTCTTGAGCCAAAGGAGACCACGATCCCTCAGACGACCGGGTGCGAGTCCCTCCTTGTGAAGTGGGGCCTAGGGAGGCAGTTGGGCGTGTTAGTTGTATACCTGGCTCCTCGCTATACAACAACAGCCCTGCCCGAGCTCCTAGAGGTGATAGCTGAGGCGGCAGTGGAGACCCCCAGACTGTTAGTCATGGGGGACTTTAATCTGCCGTCAGCAGGCGAAACCTCCGGGTTAGCTCGGGAGTTCATGGCTTCCATGACAGCCATGGACCTGACCCAAGTAGTTGTAGGCCCTACCCACGAGGGCGGACACACCCTGGATCTAATCTTCGTCTCGGGACAGTGGAGTAGTGATCTGGGAATAGGGGATCTAGTCATCACACCCCTGTCATGGACAGATCACGCTCTCCTTCGGCTCGACTTTCCGATCGCCGCACCTCACCGCGGGGAGGCGGAACCGGATATTCCTACATGGTTCCGCCCCAGGCTCCTGATGGACCCGATAAGGTTCCAAAGGGAGCTTGGGCCAATTCCTGTGGACTTGCCCCGCGACTCGACTGAGGACCTAGTGGCCGCATGGTTAAGTGCGGCCATGGGGGGCTTGGACCGAGTCGCGCCCTTGCGGCCTCTCTTGCGGCGACGAACCACCTGGGCTCCTTGGTTTACCGAGGGGCTTAGGGGGATGAAGCGCCACAAGAGACGCCTAGAGAGCAGATGGAGATCTTCTCGCTCCGAAGCCGACCGAACACTAGTGAGAGACCATATTAGGACTTACTTAGTGGCGATAAGAGTGGCCAAACGTGAGTATTGTGCCACTCTTATTGCATCCGCAGATAACCGCCCTGCCGCCCTGTTTGGGGTGACCCGCTCCCTCCTTCAACAGAGGCCGCGGGAAGCCCCTTTACAGGGTCGAGCAGAGGAATTTGGGATTTATCTGCAGGAGAAAATCACTCGGATTCGGAACGAGTTACCCTCCATCGACAGTGGCCCAGTCGAGCGGGCCGAGGCTGTTCTTGTGACACCATCTTGGGAGGAGTTTGATTTTGTTGCCACCGAGGATATGGACAAGTTGTCAAAGAGACTTAGGGCTACCACATGTTTATTGGACCCGTGTCCCTCCTGGCTTGTACTGGCATCCTGGGAGACGACACGAGGCTGGCTCCAGGGCATTGTCAACGCATCTTTGAGTGAGGGGTCCTTGCCTGCCATCTTGAAAGAGGCGGTAGTAAGGCCCCTCCTCAAGAAGCCGTCCCTGGATCCAGCATTATTAGAGAACTATCGTCCCGTCTCCAACCTCCACTTTCTAGTGAAGGTTGTTGAGAGTGTGGTGGCTCAACAGTTTCCGCGACACTTGGAGGAAGTTGATTATCTAGACCCGCGTCAGTCCGGCTTCCGACCCGGGCACAGCACCGAGACGGCATTGGTCGCGTTGGTTGATGATCTCTGGAGGGCGCGGGATAGAGGATATTCCTCTATCCTAGTCCTATTAGACCTCTCAGCGGCTTTTGATACCATCGACCATGGTATCCTATTGCGCCGACTGGGGGGGTTGGGGCTGGGAGGCACCGTTCTGCGGTGGTTCTCATCCTACCTCTCTGGTCGGTCGCAATATGTGTTGACAGGGGGGCAGAGGTCGGCCTCGAGACCCCTCATATGTAGGGTTCCTCAGGGGTCGGTCCTCTCGCCCCTCCTATTCAACACATATATGAAGCTGCTGGGTGAGATCATCCGTGGTTTTGGGGTGGGATATCATCTGTACGCTGATGATACTCAGTTGTACTTATCCACCCCAGACCACCCCAACGATGCCGTCGAGGTTATGTCCCGGTGCTTGGAAGCCGTACGGATCTGGATGGGTGGTAACAAACTCAGGCTCAACCCGTCCAAGACTGAGTGGCTGTGGCTTCCGGCGCCTCGGTTCAGCCAGATTATTCCAACTCTGGCCATTGGGGGCGAAACACCGGCCCCCGTGGAGAGGGCGCGCAATTTGGGTGTCCTCCTGGATTCCCGGCTGTCTATGGAAGATCATGTGGCAGCCGTGGCCAGGGGGGCGTTTCATCAGGTTCGCCTGATGCGCCAATTGCGCCCCTTACTGGACCGGGGGGCCTTACGCACAGTCACTCAAGCACTCGTCACCTCTCGACTCGACTACTGTAATGCTCTCTACATGGGGCTTCCCTTGAGGTGCACCCGAAAGCTGCAGCTAGTCCAGAACGCAGCCGCGCGGGTGATTACGGGAGCGCCTAGACACTCCCACATAACACCTATCCTGCGCGAGCTGCACTGGCTTCCTGTGGTCTTTCAGGTGCGCTTCAAGGTTTTAACGACCATCTTTAAAGCGCTCCATGGCTCGGGGCCTAGTTATATGCGAGACCGCCTCCTGCCCCATACATCCCTTAGACCGATACGCTCCCACAGAGAGGGCCTCCTCAGGGTGCCGTCGGCTGGACAATGCTGACTAGCGACACCCAGGGGGAGAGCCTTCTCTGTGGCGGGCCCAGCCCTCTGGAACGACTTACCCCCTGAACTCTGCACCATCTCCGACCTCCGCCTCTTCCGCAAGTGTCTGAAGACACACCTATTTCATCTAGCCGGCCTAGCGTAACCTCCATACTGACTATTAGATAGTTTTTAAACTTGGGATTTTAATTCGGTTTTTAGCGCAGGGTTTATTTATTAGAATAAGTATTTTAAATTTCATAGTATTTTAAATTTCATATATTTTATATATTTTGTATGTATTTTAACATCCCTGTGCGCCACCCTGGGTCCTAACAAGGAGAAGGGCGGGGTATAAATTTAATAAAATAAAATAAAAATAAATAAAATTCTAACTTCTGAGAAATTTCTCCTCAGTTCTAAGTTGCTTCTCTCCTTGATTAGCTTCCACCCATTGCTTCTTGTTCTACCCTCAGGTGGTTTGGAGAATAGTTTGACTCCCTCTTCTTTGGGCAACCTCCGAGATATTGGAACACTGCTATCGTGTCTCCCCTAGTCCTTCTTTATATTAAACTGATTTGGCAAAACCCAATAATTTAAAATATGATTGGCTAGTTTCTGGGTCAGTTGGCTGAAGGAAAGCAACCACTAGTCTTTGCATGATTTGTATATTTTCACATTATGCATTAATTCATTATATCAAATAACACATCAGGTTTTACCTTATGGCCAAACAGCAGTATTGTCTCCTGATAAGCAGCAGTTTTTCTCCCACTTTGCTACTTACAGTAAGTCTTTTAAACAGAAGTGGCTATGACTGAATGCTCTGTATGCAAGACAAAGGCTTCACTATTGGCTATTATGGCTCATCCTCATCTGATGAACACAAACATTACTGCTATTAGTAAAACTCCAGACAACTAATCCAGAAAATGCTAACTCGTTGCTGCCATCTAGAGTTGTCTGGAATCTGCAGCAGAAACAGCAAAGTAGTACATAGCTGAGCTGGGAATCTTGACCCCTTCCTATTTTAACTCTCAATCATCCCCAGTACACCATCCCAAATTCTGAATCTACCCCTTCCACTCTGCTTCGTTTTCTCACTCCATGCTTTGGAGGATGGAAAAGATATTCTAGTTCAAGATACTGCCCATCTGCTTGGCTTCACATGTCCGCTGTTGAGCTGAGAAAGGGAGAAAGAAGGTTTTTTTAGCTTCTGCTTTTGCCAAAATAATTGCCTGATTTTTAAAAGAAAGAACTCTGGAGAAAGATACATTAAAAAGCCCCAAGGCGTGATATTGTCTTCTTATTTGACATTGTATTGAAGTATCAGAAAGATATTCAAGATCTGTTAATTTCTGGGTGAGTAAAAAGCAGAGAGAAGGACTACCCAAACCAATAGTCACAAAAACACATAATAATAATAATAATAATAATAATAATAATAATAATAATAATAATAATAATAATAATAATAATAATAATAATAATAATAATAATAATAATAATAATAATAATAATAATAATAATAATAATAATAATAATAATAATAATAATAATAATAATAATAATAATAATAATAATAATAATAATAATAATAATAATTTGTAAACCGCTCCCTCTCCCCACAGGGACTCGGGGCGGTGCACAGGGAGAATAAAAACAATAAATATACAACCATAGCATAAAAACAAATTAAATCTAATACCTGTGCTAAAAATCCCATTAAACACTAAAATACCCTATAATTAAATAAAAACCCCATAGCAGAGAGACTACCCTAGGCCGGCCAAGCAGAAAAGATATGTTTTTACTTTCAGGCGGAAGGAGCGGAGGTCCGTGGTTGTTCGAATATCGGGGGGAAGGTCATTCCAGAGGGCTGGGCCCACCACAGAGAGCGCCCTTCCCCTGGGCGTCGCCCGCTGACAAAGTCTAGTGGACGGCACCCAGAGAAGTCCCTCTCTGTGGGAGCGAATCGGCCGTGAGGATGTATGAGGCAGGATCCGATCCCGCAGATAGCTAGGTCCCGAGCCATGGAGCGCTTTAAAGATGATAACTAACACCTTGAAGCGCACCCGGAAGACAACAGGCAGCCAGTGGAGCTCGCGCAAGAGCGGTGTTACATGGGTAAACCTAGCGGTTCCCATAATTGCTCGCGCGGCTTCATTCTGGACCAACTGAAGACTCCGGGTGCACCTCAAGGGGAGCCCCATGTAGAGAGAGTTACAATAGTCCAGTCGGGATGTCACGAGTGCATGAGTGACTGTGCGAAGGGCGTCCCGATCCAATAGGGGGCGCAATTGGCGAACCAGGCGAACCTGGTAAAAGGCCCTCCTGGCCACGGCTGTCATTTGATCTTCCATGGACAGCCGGGCATCTAGGAGGACACCCAAATTGCGCACCCCATCCACAGGGGCAAGATGTTCGCCCCCTATGGCCAGCGATGGAGTCAGCTGGTTGAATCGGGCAGCCGGAAACCACAGCCACTCAGTCTTGGTCGGGTTGAGTCTGAGTCCGTTACTTCCCATCCAGATCCGTACGGCTTCCAGGCACTGGCACATCACCGCTACAGCATCGTAAGGAAAACAACATTGAAAATTCTGTCATACAGTGACATAGTTATAAGGTTTTTTAAAAACCATGTGAACATGTCATTTAGTGGTACTTAGTGATGGCAATAAAGGAACATGATGGCTCAGTGGCTAAGATGCTGAGCTTGTTGATCAGAAGGTCAGCAGTTTGGCGGTTCAAATCCCTAGCGCTGCATAGCAGAGTGAGCTCTCATTACTTGTCCCAATGTCTGCCAACCTAGCAGTTCAAAAACATATAAAAATGCAAGTAGAAATATAGGAACCATCTTAGGTAACAGTGTTCCGTGTGCCTTTGGCATTTAGTCATTAATTTTTTAAATTTAATTTTAATTTTATTTTATTTTATTTTATTAGACTTATAAACCGCAACCTATCTCCCCGAAGGGACTCAGGGCGGTGCACAGGAAGTTAAAACAATATAAATATAAATAGATATATACAACCATACAAAATATACCATGATAAAACTAATTACATTTAATAAGCCCTGTGCTAAAAAAATTTAAACCCCCTAATTAAAACCTCACCCAATTTAACACAGTCTATATACAATGGCCCAAGGACTAGGCCAGGCCGGCTAGATGGAATAGGTGCATCTTCTGCCACTAGCGGAAGAGACGGAGGTCCGAGATGGTCCAGAGTTTGGGGGGAAGGTCGTTCCAGAGGGCTGGGCCCGCCACAGAGAAGGCCCTTTCCCTGGGGGTCACCAACTGGCATTGCCCGGCCGACGGCACCCGGAGAAGGCCCTCTCTATGGGAGCGAACCGGTCGAAGGGATGTATGAGGCAGAAGACGGTCTCGCACATAACTAGGCCCCGTGCCATGGAGTGCTTTAAAGATGGTTATCAACACCTCATGCTGGCCATATGACCCCGGAGATGTCTTTGGACAGCGCTGGCTCTTTAGTTTTGAAACGGGGATGAGCACCACCCCCTAGAGTCGGGAACGACTAGCACAAATGTGCGAGGCGAATCTTTATGTTTATTTTTAGTGGTGGCATTTCTGGCAGTTGTCATCATGAAACAAAGATTGCACAGCCCTTATGTGACCACACCTTCTGACTTCCTTTTCCATCAACTCTGCTTGTGGGAAGCCAACATGGAAGGTCACAAATCGCAGTCATATATCATGGACATGCTGTGAATCGTACAGTCCAGTTGTAGACACCGCTCATTCAACGCCACCATTATTCAAACAGTTGATGAATGGATGGTTTTAAATGAGGACCCCCTGCGCTTATAAGCAGAAATGCACCCTCTCAACACCATTGGCAGTGACAAAGATGCAGCATGATTTTTTTGTTCCCTTCTGGGTGGAATTGTCAGGGTCTCTCTTAATTTACCTTACTCATCAGCAATTTCTTAGTTGCTGAACTACAAATCAGCTGCAGTGGTGGAATATCAATTTTGCATCTGTTTTATTCTTTTGCAAGGAGTATTGTCTGTGTTCTCATAACTCACTTTTCTCATTTACTGAATTAGCCCATTTTGCAGAGTGTAAATGATAAGTTGAATCATAAGTTCACCAAATGATCCTGTTTGTCCTATCAGTTAGGGCAGGGGTCTCCAACCTTTGCAACTTTAAGTCTGAAGAACTTCAGCTCCCAGAATTCTCCAGCCAGCAAAGCTGGCTGGAGAATTCTGGGAGCTGAAGTCCTTCAGACTTAAAGTTGCAAAGGTTGGAGACCCCTGAGTTAGGGAACACCTGGCTACAAAGTACAAGTATAAGTTTCCAGAACCAGATCAATTACACCCAAAGCTCTTGCAGAAGCTTCCAGATGCCATCTTGGAGTGGCTTTCTGTGATTTTTGAGAAAGGATAGGCAAATTAAGAAAAGATCTGGAAAACTGCAAGCCTTGCTCCTGCCTTTAAGAATGAAGGAAAGAGGATTTGAATAACTACAGACTGATGAGCTTGATAGTGATTTTGGACAAAACTTGCAGTCAGTTTATGAGCAAGTGGCATTAGGTTTCCTGCATAAGCAGGGGGTTGGACTAGAAGACCTCCAAGGTCCCTTCCAACTTTATTAAATTATTATTTAGAAAAGAAGGCACCGCTTAACAGGATTTATGAAAAACAAGTCACAATAAACCAACTCAAGTTCTATTTTTGACAGTGACTAGCTGAGATGACCATGAGAATTTATTGGACGTAGTATAGCTTGAGTTCACTAAAATATTGCATGACTACTGTTAGGGAAGGTGGCAAAACACTAGCTGTCACTATTATTAGATTGATACATGGCTGGCTGAACAATTGTCCCCAAGAAATATATATCAATGACTCTTTGTCAAACTGAAAGGAGGTGCCAAGTGCCAAACTGTATCTAGCCCATATGCAGTTCATTATATTTATAGACAAGTTGGATCAGTAATAGAAGTTGTGATTGATGACATCCAGGGACGGGTGGGGAAACATCATAGAGAACTGTATAAAAATCCAGAAAGATTGACAACTGACAATTGACTAGATTGACTAGAACAATTGGCAGCATTCAGCAAGATAAGTTTCAACCGGGACAAATCCAGTTTCATTTGCTTAGGAAAAATCAAAGGCATGGGTATAAGATGTAGAAGACCATACTGAGCAGTGGCATGTCTGAAAAAGATCTGTGTGAATCACAAAGAGAACATGAGTCGACAATGTAATGTAGCAGAAAAACCATTTTAGGCTGCATCAACAGAAGAATGGTATCAAAATCAAGAGAAGTCATCATCCTTTTCTCTTTTGCTTTGGCAAGACCACAGGTAGAACATTGCATCTGGTTCTGAGCACTGCATTTTAGGAAGGCCACTGAGGAACTGAAGTATGCCGAGAGAAGATCAACCAAGACGAGAAAAGAATTGGGGGGAAAACATGGGGAATAGGTGACAGTGTTGGGCATATTTAATGAAAAATAGAAGACTTTAAGGAGGTAGGATGTTTGCAGGTGTCTAAGGTTATCACTAATATGCAACCTTCTGTTGCTGATCTCTAAACTTGTTGGGAAACACCCACCCAGGCAAGGGAGTTAGCCTTCAATTCTTGCACAGACATCTAGGACTGACTCCCTATTAGATTCCATGTAACCTTATCTGTTTGTTCACAAGGGAGGGCATGCAATCCAAGGAGATTCTTGTACTACAGGTAGAATATAATAAAGTACTCAATAGTCAATCGGAACCTTTTATGTTTGGATCTGGTTACTTACACTTGACAAAAATGTAGGCATCTCCAAGGGAAGGTTGTATGTTCCTGGGAGTTGTGGGAGGGAATGATTAAAGAGCTATAAAACTTGCCCAATGAAGTCAACCTCTTTTGTGAGCTTCTTCTATGGAATTTTCTCCCTGTAGCTTGGCTCACTGCAGGCATTTTTGTAAGAACTTTTCTGATTGCGTAAATATTGGGATTTCATTAATAAAGCTTTATTAATTGTAATTGCCTTGGGTCTTCTCCTGTGAAGCCCCACTTTGATATCTGACACAAAATGTTTAGGAAAAGCAATATACATCCAGTCCTTTCTTTCCACAAATGTTGAACAGAAACAAAAACAAAAATTAAGGTTACAACCAACCAAGCTTTACATATTGTTTAAATGGAATGACTTAATCTTTAGCTGACCTGCAAATACAGGCTTTCGGGTTATAAACAATTTAAAAATAGTACCAAAAATAGAGGTTCTAAAAATAGCAAACATGCATGTAGGGCAAAACAAAAAACACATACATAATTAAAACCACTGAAGCAGTCCATCAGACGTTAAAATGAATTTAAAAGCCTTACTGCAGCAGATAGAGGTTATGTTCAAGAACCAAGAAGAAGACAATCATAGTAATCCAATACCATTTAGTCTACCTTCTTTTTCAATGCAAATATCCTAATTAAAGCATCTCTGACACAGCTATTTAACTTGTGCTTGAGTATAGTAATTGGTTCCTCTGCTCAATCTTTTTGTTTTTTCAAGTATATTCAGTTGAATCTGCCTATCTGTTACTTAAATCCATTAGGCTGTTCCTGCATTCTAGGGTGATAAAGGATTCAGTCTTTTGTGGTATAGCACTTATAGCACTTAGACTTATGTACCACTTCAAAGTGCTTTACAGCCCTCTCTAAACAGTTTACAGAGTCAGTATATTGCCCCCAACAATCTGGGTCCCCATTTTACTCATCTTGGAAGATAGAAGGCTGAGTCAACTTTGAGTCATTGAGACTTGAACTGCCAAACTTCAGGCAGCTGGCAGTCAGCAGAAGTAGCCTGCAATACTGCATTCTAACCACTGCGCCACCATGGCTCATCTAAAGATTTGTCTGTTTAGATGCTGCTGCATCTGAAAGCATCTTGCCCTGGGATCCAAGTCAACAAAGCAGGTACCAGGTGAGCCTCCTTTAGGGAGAGCACTCCAAAGCTAAAAGGCAGCATTACAGTAAGGGCAGCTCTTAAGTAGCCACTCTTCATTTTTAGTGTGGAAGGACATATTAATATTAAGGACATATTAGGGGAGACAGCAGTGTTCCGATATCTCAGGGGTTGCTACAAAAAAGAGGGAGTCAAACTATTCTCCAAGGCACCTGAGGACAGAACAAGAAGCAATGGGTGGAAACTAATCAAGGAGAGAAGCAACTTAGAACTGAGGAGAAATTTCCTGACAGTTAGAACAATTAACCAGTGGAACAGCTTGCCTCCAGAGGTTGTGAATGCCCCAACACTGGAAGTCTTTAAGAAGATGTTGGATAGCCATTTGTCTGAAATGGTATAGGGTTTCTTGCCTAGGCAGGGGGTTGGACTAGAAGACCTCCAAGGTCCCTTTCAACTCTGCTATTGCATTGTAAGCTGGATCTAGAAAGAGTTTTTGGAGACTTTTCACAGCAGGATCCAATGCCCTGTTAGGAAGTTTAAGTGTGGAAAAGGAGGTGAAACAAAGCATGACCAGTGATACCACTACTGATATCACAATAATATCTCAATCCGCATTGAAACTATATTTTCTTTACTATTGCCTTCAGTTGGATGGTTTGGCACCAAACATCTGCTTAAACATGAATTAATATGTTTAATTATGTTTACTAGAATATTGGACCTTTTCCCACAAACAGTGGAATCTTTCCTTAGATATTTTCTTGGTCTTAATTACAGAATATATCAATTTCTGATTTAAGTCTTGCAATTTTTGTTATTATTCATGCTCACCTAGCTTTAGCAGCAATCTATCTTTTAAGTGCCCTGGATTACATAAAGTTGAATATTGTGCTATAAATAGTATATTTTAATAATCTGAAAAACATTTTTCCAGTGCATTCACTTTCCACTGTTTCCAGTACAACTGATATGGGGGTGGGGGGACAAGACCCAAGCATCAGTTATAATGCATCTCTAGCAAATAACACAACATTTTCAAATTCTACTGTATTGTAAGTTGTACAATTTCTGCAGTGTCCTTATCTGCATCTTGCCTACTTTTAATTTAATTTAATTTATTAAATTTTCTATACCGCCCTTCTCCTTTCTGGGACTCAGGGCGGTGTACAGGCATCAATAAAATCAGTGATATAAAATATAAAAATACATGAAATATATATTTAAAAATATATTAAATAATACGCCTGTTCTAAAACCATTAATAAAACCTACTAAAACCATTTAAAAAATTGCGAAAGGCCGGCCGCACGAAATAGATAAGTCTTCAAAGCCCGACGGAAGAGGCGCAGGTCCGTGGTCGGGGGTAGGTCAGTGGGTAGGTCATTCCAGAGGGCAGGAGCCACCACAGAGAAGGCTCTCCTCCTGGGGGTCGCCAGCCGACATTGCCTGAGGAGGCTCTCCTCCTGGGGGTCGCCAGCCGACGGCACCCTGAGGAGGCCCTCTCTGTGGGAGTGCACTGGTTGGTGGGAGGTATTTGATGACAGGAGGCGGTCTTGCAGGTAGCCAGGTCCCTTGCCATGGAGCGCTTTAAAGGTAGCTATTAAAACCTCCAAATTGCATTGAATGTAGCATATGCACTCTGGCAAATACACAATGTCCAGCAGAGGATGGCTTTCAAGTCACAAATTAAGGGAGAACCTCTTTTTCCCCTGCTCCCAAATTTTCCTGTGAGGACCACTGTTTAGCATAGACTGAACAAGAAGGCTGTATATGAGATGCAAGCAGTTGCTTTTAATCACACAGTATCCTGTGTATTTTTCCACTGTATTTTGTTCTGTGTATCTATAGATTGGAATGACATTTTTGAGAGAAGTAAACCATTTGTTATACCAATCAAAGCTAGGGTTACAGAATAGCGGTTACACATCACTTGTTCACTTTCCTTATTTGAAGCATTTTTACGCCATTCTTCAGATGAGAAACAAAAGGCTTTTGAGGACAGGACATTTAAGATTAGTAAAAAGCTTCCCTTGGAGTTACAATCTCATAGACACAGCAGAAAATGAAAATGGATAGGGGACAAGGAGAAGAGAATGAGCAACATGCAGGATTCATTCTTGCCTACAAGTAACTGGAATATTTGCGGTTCTGAACGTTTGGACAGATTTCTCTCATTCAGTAGACAGTGACTGCTGCCAAGTGACAGATAGTGGAGAAAGAAGTCAAATGGAGAAAGTAAGAGCTGCCTTATTTGTTTTTTCTTCTTCATCTCAGTCATGCCATGATAGCTAAGGAGCAATTGCCTATTTGATGATGATGAACAGATTCTCAGACACTGGGATTCTTCTTAAATGCTATTAACTCCATTTCTGAAGTGGAACAAGTGATGACAAATCTTCTCAGAGTTACAGCCTAGCCATCAAACTGTTTCCGCATGGAGACTCACTTGGTCGATACCTATTTGTGTATCTATTTCCAGGGTTTTCGATGAATTGTCGTGTTCCTGTCTGTAGTTTTTACTAGTTGCCTAGATGTTAAGAGTGAACCAATGTAAATTCAATTGATTGACATAGTTTTATAGGAGTATCTTGTATTGAATATCTAGCTTGCCACATCTTGTGCTTTATTTTAAAAACTGAATATATGAGAATAGCAATAACAATAGAACTTAGACCTATATACCACTTCATAGTGCTTTACAGACTTCTCTAAACAGTTTAAAGAGTCAGCATATTACGCTCAACAATCTGGGTCCTCATTTTAACGACCTCAGAAGAATGAAAGGCTGAGTCAACCTTGAGCCTGGTGGGATTCGAACTGCCAAATTGCTGGCAGCCAGCAGTCAGGAGAACTAGCCTGCAGTACTGCACTCTAACCACTATGCCACCACAGCTCAGAATGTGAGAAGGATAGATTTGTCAGTTCTTTTTTTTCCTCTTAACAGACAAAATATATGTGTCTGGCTTAAGCTACTTTTGGCTGGACCAATGGAATTTGGTCACTGCAGAGAGAGCAGATCAAGAAAATCCTTTCTGGGGTTGAAAAGGAATCCGCCCGTTCTCTCCTATTCTTGTGCCTTTCTTCCATCAACTCTTCCCTAGTAACAAGAGAGTCCCTGTTCACCTTGTAGACAAGGGGTGTCCAACTGGTGGCCCACAGGCCATGCCCACACCAGCTCCGTGAAGGGGAAAAAACACGAAATGTCATGGTAATGTGACACTGTGAGTTTGACAGCTGTGTGGTAGACAGGCAGGCCTTCTCTACAGTGTGTATCTCTCTTAGGTCTGTCTAAATCAGCCTTGATCCCATTTAAATTGGAGATTCAAGTCTTGATGAGGGTATAAGTTTAAATCCTTCAAATTTGGGACTCAATAGTAACCCATATCAATTTGTACAGAATTGTTGATAGAAATCCATACACAAATTTTGCCCATTACAACTTTGTCCAATTTTCAAAACAAATGGCGCTGTTCTATTTTTGGCAGAATGGGGTAAAAAATGGCAAAAATGACAGATCCTCTAGAGCACATTAATCCTGACTCATATCCTAGTTATCTGCGGGATCGGATCCTGCCCCATACATCCCTGCGGCCGATTCGCTCCCACAGAGAGGGACTTCTCCGGGTGCCGTCCACCAGGCTCTGCCAGCGGGCGACGCCCAGGGGAAGGGCCTTCTCTGTGGCGGGCCCAGCCCTCTGGAACGACCTTCCTCCCGAAATTAGAACAACTACGGACCTCTGCTCCTTCCGTCAAAAACTGAAAACACACTTTTTCTGCTTGGCCGGCCTAGGTTAGTCTCCCATCTTTTAATAGGGTTTAGGGGATTTTAGTAATTTAAAATTGGGGATTTTAGCGCAGGGATAATTGTTTAATTTGTCTTTTATCTATTCTATTTATGTATATTTATTGATATTTTTAAATTTCCCTGTGCACCGCTCCGAGTCCCTTTGGGGAGAGGATGCGGTATATAAATAAAATTATTCTATTCTATTCTATATCAACTAAATGCCTTTGAGCTTTCAACCGCAGACATTTTCTTAATGATCTCCCCTGACTTACCCTTGTAAAGTGGGGTGATTTGTAATGTGTTATCAATGACTTTCTGGGGCAGCAAGCGTGACCCTTCTTAGAGAGGATCTTATCATTACTCTCCCTGGTGGGAAGACAGGCTAAGCAAGACAACTCCCAGTTACCTTGAGAAGACCAGCATAGAGGTATGAGATTTCAGTAGCACAAGAGGAAAAAATAGGAGCTGGCATGGGAAGAATTGAAAGCAGGAATGTTTAATGGAAACTCTAAAAGAATTATATAGGCAAAGAGTTTAATCAAGGGGCCAAAGAAATAGACCCATCACACCACCCACCTCTTTCCCAGTGTTCTTCAAAAGAAGGTTTTGAATTGCAACATTGAAATTTGTCTATAACAACTGCAGAAACCATAGAAAAGTTCCCAAAACTGCCAAGTGCTTAGAAAGACTTTCAAAGCCATCCAATGTCTATTTCTTTGGTCCCTTGATTGATTGAAGCAGGTCCTGAATCTGCTGTAAAGAAGTAAGTTGACTGAAACGTTACTGAATTAAAGTTTCACAACTTTGCCCAGACCTCACCTCACCTCTAAGAAAGACGCATTGTGTGATGCTTATGGGACAGTTACCCCAAACGCTTGTGAGTTTAGTACTTTGAAGGCCCTCACAGGCCAACACGTCTATGACAGCAATAGGAAACAAGCATCACAGGCACAAGATTGCTTCTCCTGACAATAATTGGAAGGGTATCCTCCAAAAACCCAATTGTGGGGTCAACCTTAAATGCAGATGAAGGAGAAAAATCCATGAAAGTTTTTGTACATAATATGATAAGACTTTAACGTTAAAAGGAGATGAGATGCACAGAGGGGCAATTGTAGATATGCCCATACATGGTCATATAGAGGCCTAAAATGACATACCTAAAGTTGTCCAAGAGAAAAAAGATTATTTACATTAGTAATAGGATTCTACCATTTGCTTTTTATCTTGTTCTTGCCAAATCCTGCTAAGAAAAACCCCTATATACCATGTTTTCCCCAAAATAAGACAGCATCTTATTTTCTTTTGAACCACCCGCACCCCCGAAATAAGTGCTTGGCCTTATTTTTGGGGAGGTCTTATTATTTTTGAGGTGCAGGAGGTGGCAAGCATGGTTGCCTCATAGCTGCTGCTGTGTTGCAATATTTTCGGGGAGGGCTTATTTTCAGCTGAGGGCTTATTTTAGCGCATGCATTCAAAAGCCCGATTGGGCTTATTATCCAGGGAGGTCTCATTTTCAGAGAAACAGGGTAGTAAATCAGTAGTCAGGTTGACAGGTGTTACTGTATAGAAATTAAGGTCCCATACATCTGGAAGGTACCAAATTAGGGAAACTGCTACAAGGTCTCCCTTTTTCTCCAGCAGCTCAAGGCAACATACACAACAAACCTCCCTGTGTATCTTTTTCCCACACAATAATCCAACAAGGTCAATCAAATTGACCCAAATTATTGGCCCAAAGTCACTTTGTGAATTTCCTTTCCAGGCTGAGGAAACACTTGAAGTGAGTTTCTCTGCTCCTAATCCAGCATTTCTCAAATAGTGGGGCGCGCCTCCCAGGGGGGGCGCGAGGCTCTGTAAAGGGGGGCGCGTTTGACCTCGGCAAATCGGCTCTGCCGATTCCCTTTCTCCCTCCTCCTCCCTCCCTCCACAGCCGGCATGCTGGCCACTCGTCGTCTTCCAGGGACTGCCGTTCCTCACACACACGCACGCACACACACACACGGAGGCTTCTCAGCTCCTGAGCGAGCGAACGAGCGATCAAGCACAGCGGGTGGCCGTGCGGCCGGGGCAGGCTAAGGCGGGTGAGCCGGGCTGAGGAGACTCCGCGGGGAGTGGGGGCGGGGCGGGGACGACGACACACAGACAGACAGAGGCACAGACACAGAGAGACAGGGAGGGAGGGAGGAATCAGAGAGTGACAGAAACACACAGAGAGACAGAGAGAGAGACAGGGAGAGAAAGAGAGAGACACAGTGATTAAGTGCGTGAATGCGAGAGACACACACACACACACACACACACACAGCGATAGATGGGCAGACGAAGAAGAGACAGACAGAGATAGAGAGAGAAAAAGAAAAAGAAAGAAAGAAAAAAGTGGGAGAGAGAAAGAAAGACAGAGAGACAGAGAGAGAGAAAGAGAAAGAGAGAGACAGAAAGGAAAGAGAAAAAAGAGAGAGAAAGAAAAAAGAGAAAAAGAGAGAGAGAGAAAGAGAAAGAGAAAGAAATTTCTTTCTTTTTTTAATTCTCTTATACGTTAATAAGGATACAGTGCTATGCAGAGGTGTACTTATAACAATTTTATAGACAAATGATACTATTTACAGTCGCGCGGGGGGGGGGGCGCGAAATGTTTTCTTCTTCCTAGGGGGGGCCTGACAGAAAATAATTGAGAAGCACTGTCCTAATCCAACATCCTAACCACTGTACCACATTGGCTGGTTGGGAACTATGTTTTCTAGGTATGATCGAATAAGGCTAGGCCATTCTTTGGGTTTCAAGGAGAAAGTGTCTTTCCCGACTATGCTTGGGTACACGTACAATATCTGGCAACAAACCTTTAAACCAAAGACGCCTGTTCCCAGAATCATACAGCTCAGCTACTTTAAGAAATGGGTGACAGTTCTTACAGGAGAACTGTTTCACACTCTACGCTCTTCAGATCTGAAGTGCTGCCCAACCTTGTTATTAAAGCAGATTTGTAAAAAAGAAAGGTGCCATAAATCAACCTTACCAGAAGCCCGAATAGAACCCCCCCTCCTTTTTTTATACTTCTTCTAAATCTGGATGAGCAAGCTGCCTTGATGCAGTGATGGACAAAAAAACAACAACAGCCTCCTTTGTGCATGTTTGAAAGAACTCTTCTTGTTCTTTTCAGAGGGATATTTTCTGGGTGAGGGTGGGAGGGTCAAAAGGAGCCAAGATGCATAATCAAACCCCCACTTCTTCTTTTTTTATGTACGTCAAGGCTGCCATCTTGGTCTCTGGAATTAGGCACTCAGAAAAACTCAGCTGGCCCTGACTTCACCAATTTAAAGCAGAGGCACAGCCTTATTTAGGAGGGAGATGGGCAGGGGTGGGTTTCAAATTTTTTAGAACCTACTCTGTAGGTGTGGCCTATTTTGTGGGTGTGGCTTGGCAGTCATGTGACAGGGTGGGAGTGGCCACCTTTTAAAATGTGGTGAAACTCATTTAACAATGCTCTTGCTTAGCAACCAAAATTTTGGACTCAATTGTGATGATAAATTCTTTCTTTCTTTCTTTCCTTCTTTCTTTCTTTCTTTCTTTCCTTCCTTCCTTTCCATTGGGTCACTGGCAGCGGCGGGCCAGATTTACTTCCAGGTACGCCGGTGGAACCCCCTCTCACCGGTTCTCTAAATTTCACCAACCGGCTCTCGCGAATAGGGGCGAGCTTGCAGAAACGCACCACTGGAGATGGGGCTGAATGTATGGGGCTGAAGGAGGAGGCGTGAGGTCACTATTCAAGAACAATAGAACGGTTACATAAATCAATCTAAATATAGCCACTCAGCACCTTGATGTGTGGGGTTTTTTTCCTTTTTAAAAGTCCCATGTGAAGAGGGAAGAGTAAATATTTTTCTGCAGTTTTCTATTTCTGTTTCAAATTGTGTTTATTTATTGTGTTCCCCCCCCACCGCCCCAATTAATATCCAAGGGTGCCAAGGTGTGACAGGCACATATGGAGCTGTCTCCTGAGCACCAAGCAAGAACCACCCACGTAGATATAAAAATATTTCCATCTTTGAGAGGGGAAAATGGAATCAGAAAGGCTCTGAATTGCCCTATATTCTAGTCAGCAGTTCCTCAGTCTCGGAGGAAAATAAAAACAAAAACCTCAAACCCATCTCAATTATAAATAGAGCCTGGACAGCTCCAAAGGGCACCATCCAGCAGGTTCGTGAGAGCAAAATAAAGCAAAAATGGAACGTGAAGAAGAGAGAACAATGATTGCTCTCCTGCATTTGCAAAGAACACCCCCCCCCCAAAAATTAAGCCTGTGTTGTGGCTCACCAGCAGCCAGCAGAGCTGACAGCAGATTCAGACAGTGAGGAGGTTGGGGAGGAACATGGGCCAGTCCTGGAGTCTGGGAAAGGCTCTGATGAGAGCTCTGTGTCGGAAGCAGAGAGGGGGTCAGAGCTGTATGCCAGTTATCAGCTGCTTTCAGAGTCAGACATCAGTGAGGCAGACAGACAGCTGGAGCCTGTTCCCAGTGTGCGCATGCACAGAGTTGACAGATGAAGGGAACAGCTAAAGAACAGGAGTCAATTTGGGAGTAAGGCCACAGGTGGATAATGAATGGCCCCTCCCAGAGGAAATAAAAGAGGAGCGAAAGGGGAGTGGAGTTTGCAGGAGACAATTAGTTCGGTTAATTGGTTCGTGGCTCTCTGAGACTCCTTGCCAAGTTTTGCAGATATCGGCCTGGCAGCCAGATAAGGTCTGTGACTGTAAATCCTTCCTGGAAAGACTTTGCTGTATGTGAATGAGCAGAAATCACAGTGAATTAATAAAAGGGGTTTTTGCCAGGACCAGGAGTTTACTTCATGCTCTTGGGAAGCCTAGGTCAGGACACCCTGAAGACATCACCACACATAGAAGTGCACCACCACCACCACACTACTCTCCATAACAGTTCAAGTGAAAATATTGTGGGGATATTTTACCATGGCCTCACTTGATGTGGGGCATGAGCACCCTACTATTGCCATGAAGGATTTTTCATTGCCAAGGACAATGGGTAGCCTTGGGTAGATATTAAATAAAAATGGGGAGCATATCAAGCCTTGAGGAACCCTACAAGCAAGAGCCTCATGCTCAATCTCTCCTCTACTGGAAATAACCTGGAGAAAGGAGGAGTACCACTGCAAGATGGCACCCACCCACCCACTCGCAACCTCTGTGGTTGACCCAAAGGCTATCATGATCAATGGTCTTCAAAACTGCCTGGCGATCAAGCAGAAACAAGAGAGTCACACATCCCTATTCCAGTCCTGCCACAAGTGTAATCTGTGCTAGAGAATTTTGGTTCTCTACCCGGACCTAAAGCCCAATCAAAATGTGCCCAGATGATCTCCTACCTCCAATAGTGAACAGCAGAAGTGAGATCATTCTTAGGTCACTGTATTTAGATGTGTTTTGATTTGTAGATGCACCCACTGAATTCTATCCCCACCTTCCAAATCCATCACCTCTAAAGAAAACTGGAGCTGAAATGACATGATCGGCATTTGCTGCTTCCAAGAATCTTATATGGGCTTGAAAAAGCTGGAAGGTGAGTTTGTGCATAGAAGTCTGTGCCTGGTTTTTTAGAAACGTTTATCAAGCAAAAAGCTTACACAACCATCAAAGATTTGGCTGGTTATTTGAAATCAATCTGAGAATTTTGGTCCTTTGATTTTGGTCCTGGCTGGGTGCATTGTCCTTTTGCCAGTTCTTCCTCCCTGTTAGCATTGCCAGATAATCAATTTGGCATTGTCACTCTCAGAGTTATTTCTGATTTTTCTCCGAATGGCAGAAATGATCAAGAATTCCATCCATTGACGTCTCAATTGCAAAAGTACATTACTGGGGGGGAAAGGGGGGGGCATCTATTCCACAACACAATGGATGGAAGCTTTAAAGTATAAGATCCAAAACTGAACCAAGTAATTGCCATATTAACTCATCTGACTACCCATTCCTTGAATCCATTTGAGTCAGGGGTGCCAAACTCGATTTCATTGAGGGCCGCATTAGGGTTTTGTTCCACCTCGGGGGGGGTTAGGTGGACATGGCCAGCTTGACGTCACTTGCATTGGGGGCCCTCCTGAGCTCCGCTTTCATTGGCAGAGGCACCATCAGCTGGTCCTTTGCCAGATCTAAGCACCCCGCAGGCCCACCGGCCTTGAGTTTGACACTCCTGATCAGAATCCATCCAAAGATTCTTTAAACCCAACTACTGGTACCTGTTTTTCACAACAACCAACCAAATCCTTCTGAGAAACTTAGAATTAGGTCAGAAAGATAACAGACTTCCCAACTGAAACCTTACAGGCATTCTGGGGATATAATATCTTTGAACACAGCTATGCTATAACTTAAACAATACGGTCAAAAGACGAGCAGAGATAGTTGCAAGCATTTCGGTTTGACTCATCAGTACCTACATCACAATAACATGGTTAAAATCAGCCTCAAATATAAGATCTAGCAAGTGCATTAATTAATTAATTAAGCCTATAATGTTATGCAGGAAAGCAACAAATGGCCAGCCTTATGCCACGGGGGGCCTAGATGGACACAAAGCCATTTCTGCACACACAAGGGGGGCTTCAAACAGTTAATGGCAACTGCCATTATAGTCTGTAATGGTCAGGCATGGGGAACCAAGAACAATGCAATGAATTACTCCAAATAGTTTCTTTATGGCTGCTTGCTTATAAAAAGGAAACTTGCTAGACTGATGCATACTCTGCATAACTATCAGAGAAGCCTTGAGAAGATCTAGGGAAGATCCCTTCTTCTAGATCTCTTTCTGTGTACCAAAGACACAATGCTGATTTGCCTCTTCACTCCTACCTCCAGCAATACAGCAGCAGATTTCACCACAATAATAGTTCTCTTTTTTAAAAATATTCTAGTTAGAACAATTAATCAGTGGAACAACTTGCCTCCAGAAGCTGTGAATGCTCCAACACTGGAAGTTTTTAAGAAGATGTTGGATAACCATTTGTCTAAGGTGGTGTAGGGTTTCCTGTCCAGGCAGGGGTTTGGACTAGAAGACCTCCAAGGTCCCTTCCAACTCTATTATTCTATTCTATTCTAGCCATCTGCATGTGTACTCACTTGCTACTAAAAAAAAGGATTTTTTAAAAAAAATATTGCAGCTGTGCGCATACATATTTGCCTGCTGTTATTTTTGCGCAGCGCCCCTGGGCAGCACACAATTTGCCCATCAGTTTGTAACAGCTGTAATATACCCAATCCATATTTAAATAATGTATGTATCCTAATAATGTGATGATGTCCCCTAACTTCAGCAACATTAAAACCCTCATTAACTAAGTATGGCTGTAATAACACTTCCATGTTCGGAAATAATATGCCCTAGAGCAGGGGTCCCCAACCCCCGGGCCGCGGACCGGTGCCGGTCCGTGGCTGGATAGGAGCCGGGCCGCAGGGCCGGAGAGGAGGAGGAGGGGGCAGCCGACGGTGGGACTCCTGCGCGCCGCAGCAAAACAGCCCGCGGATTCCCTTCCTCCCTGCCCCCCCAGAGCTTCCCCAACCGGCATGCCACCCACTCGTCTTTTTCCAGGAGCTGTGGAGGTTCCTCCACCCCACCCCACCCCACCCCCACCCCACGGAGCCTTCTCAAGCTCCTGGAAGGAGCCTGACCGAGCGCACGAGGGACCAAGCGCGGCAGCGGCCGCCCAGGCGGGGCAGGCTAAGGCTAGTGAGCGAGTGGAGCCGAGTTGAGGAGACTCCGCGGTGGGGGGGGGGGTCGGGGGGGACGGGACGACGACAGACCGACAGAGAGAGGCATAGACACAGAGAGAGACAGGGTGGGAGGGAATCAGAGAGAGTCACACACACACACACACACATACACACATACGCGGAGGGAAGGAGGGAGAGAAAGATAGACAGGCACAGAATGAATGATTAAGTGCCTGAATGCGAGACAGACAGACACACACACACACACACAGAGTGACAGAGATGGGCGGACGAAAGAGAGAGAGACAGAAAGAAAAAGAGAGAAAGAGAAAGAAAGAAAAAGAAAGTGGGAGAGAGAGAGAAAGTAAGAGAGAGAGAAAGAAAGACAAACAGAAAAACAGAAAAAGAGACAAAGGAAAGAGAAAAAGAAAGAGGGAAAGAAAGAAAAAGAGACAGAAAGAGAAAGAAAGAGAGGGAGAGAGAAAGAGGGAAAGAGAAAGAGAGAAAGAGAAAGAAATAAAGAGAGAGAGAAAGGGAAAGAAAGAAAAAATGAGAGAGAGAGAAAGAGAGAAAGAGGGAGAGAAAGAGAAAGAAAGAGGGAAGGAAAGAAAGAGAGAGAAAGAGGGAAAGAAAAAGAGAAAGAGAAAGAAATAAAGAGAGAGAGAAAGAGGGAAAGAAAGAAAAAATGAGAGAGAGAGAAAGAGAGAGAAAGAGGGAGAGAAAGAGAAAGAAAGAAAGAGAGAAAGAGAAAGAAATAAAGAGAGAGAAAAAGAAAGAGGGAAGGAAAGAAAGAGAGAGAGAGAGAGAACTTATGACCACAATTGAGCCCAAAAGTTTGGTTGCTAACCAAGACCATTGTTAAGTGAGTTTCACATTTTCCAAATTGGCCACGCCCACCCAGTCACATGACTGCTGAGCCACTCAGCCGGTCCGCAGAGTTTTCTTTAAAATGAAACCGGTCCCTGGTGCAAAAAAGGTTGGGGACCCCTGCCCTAGAGTACCACATAAACATCTGGAAGAAGATAAATTAACTCATTCCCTAATGACCCTGAAGCACTATTAGAAAAAAGCATGCTATGAGCTTTAATATCATAATGATTGCTGAGTTGACCTTTACCTGTTTGTTTTTATTTTCTTTTACTTCTTACACAATTACTTTAAGCTGGTCCAATCATTTACTGCTGTTATATATTTTTATAACTGTTTTATATTTAGATATCTAGAGTTTGATGCTCCCTTAATTGTTAAAAACTGCAAGGACTTTTTATTTGATTACAGAAACATGCCAAAGTGCAAACCATTTATTTATAAAACTAGAAATGACTCTGTGGTCAGCTCAAAGCATTTTTTTTTTCCTTTTCTTCTTTGGGTTGTTGAAAAGGAGGTTCAACCAAAGTCTCAACAAAAAGATTTGGAACATTGACCCTTCTCTGGATGGGTGAGAGCAGAAGGGAAGCCTTCCATGATGCTCATTCACTTCCAAATGGCAGGTGGAACTGGGTAATTAAAGCCCCGCCCCTTTTTATATTGCAGGCAATGCACGCTTAAAAGGGGTGGAGCCAGTGGTGGGATTGAGCTGGTTCGCACCAGTTCAGGTGAACCGGTTGTTAAATTACCCACCCACCCTGCTATCAAAGTGGATCCTGGTATCCCTGCTATCACAGATCCTGCGCTGTGCTGCAATGGTCAACAGAGCAGCCAGTGGGAGGGAAGAAGAAGACTGCTTTCCCTCTTTCTTCTCCTTGCTCCTCCTCCTTCCTTCATGCTGGCTGCTCCATTTCCCGTTTCTCCATTGCAGCTCAGCAACCAGGATCCGCTTCAGAGGGGGTATTCAGCAGATTCTGACCAGTTCTTGAGAACCAGCAGCAGAAACTTTGAGTAGTTTGGAGAACCGGTAAATAGGACCTCTGACTGACCCGGTAGAACCGGTAAATAGGACCTCTCCATCTATTCTCTGACTCCTGAGTCCCAGCTGATCAGGAGGAAATGGGGATTTTGCAGTAACCTTCTCCTGCCACGCCCACCAAGCCACGCCCACAGAACCGGTAGCAAAAAAAATTGAATCCCACCACTGATCCACTTTGATAGCGGGGGTGGTGGTGATAATTTAACAACCAGTTCCCGCAGGGTCAGGTTAGCCATTGCGAACCGGTCATTAAATTATTTGAATCCCACCACTGGCCATGAGGGGTTTATTCACCAAGCATTGCTCAGCATTTTGAAGCCAGTGACCATCACTGCTGATGCTTCCAACTGAGAGCAAAGCTACCCCACTTCTTTTCCCAAACTGGAAGAGCCGAGTGTCTCAAAAACAGTGGCATAATTTCATTTTTTTTTCTCTTTTAGTTCAAAACTTGTATTCCTTTCTGCAGCACAAAGGGTTTTTCTCGGGTTTTTTGTTGGCCACACTTCCTAGAATGCCTTGGGAATGATGCCATATCAGAGAACAATTTCCATCTCTGGGCATCTAAGCATTTTGAGAGGGGGGAAAAAATTAGCTGAAAGATAAACGAGATGCCTTCTGCCAACAGTTAAAGTTACATAATGTAACTGCAAATCTACCTTGAACAAAAAAAAAAAGCCCCCAAATACCTATTTTCTTCAGAGGAGAAGCAAATTAGAAAGAAATTTCTTCCAGCAAAATATTGTGGCAACATGTTCTTTGTAGGAATATTTTTAAAAAGGTATGCAGAAATTTCAGTAGGTATGCCAGAAGGGGATTCAGATTTGGTCATTAAGTAGAATAGAATAGAATAGAATAGAATAGAATAGAATAGAATAGAATAGAATAGAATAGAATAGAATAGAATAGAATAGAATAGTTGGAAGGGACCTTGGAGATCTTCCAGTCCAACCCCCTGCCTAGGCAGGAAACCCTGCACCATTTCAGACAAATGGCTATCCAACATCTTCTTAAAGACTTCCAGTATTGGGGCATTCACTACTTCTGGAGGCAAGCTGTTCCACGGGTTAATTGTCCTAACTGTCAGTAAGTTTCTCCTCAGTTCTAAGTTGCTTCTCTCCTTGATTAGTTTCCACCCATTGCTTCTTGTCCTGCCCTCAGATGCTTTGGAGAATAGCTTGACTCCCTCTTCTTTGTGGCAGCCCCTGAGATATTGGAACACTGCCAATCAAGTGAACCCTTCCAGTCATTAAGTGGAGCATCATGTGACTGTGCCTTGTGAGTCTTACATAATCCATTAAAGCTGTTTGTCGAAACCTGATTGCAAAGCACAGGAATGGTGACCGTGGTTTGTTGCAACAGTCCTTAATACAAGGATTGGTTGGAAAGCTGAGAGGTTTTTTTACACCATTGTCACTTTGAATGGTTGCTACATGAGACGATCAATAAGTGAGGACTTCCTGTATATTTTATAAATGCACGCACTTACATAAATGTGAGCTTCTTCTGCTGTTACCCAGTGTGATATAGCTGCAAAAATAGCAAATATGATTATGGCTACATTGTAGAAATATAGTCAAGAGCAAAAGAATTCATCCTTCCTCTCCAGTCTGCAGTCATTAAACAGTATCTAAGATATTTTGTCCAATTCAGGGTGCTCCATTCTATGACCCCTCTAAACCTGATTACTACTATTTCATGCCTGTTTAAAAGAGCTAAAAGTGACTTTTAGAAAGCCTCTTCCTCATCTTCTCCTTGGTTGGGTAAATGATTGTAGAGTAGACCCTTCAATGGTATTTCGTTTATTCATTCTATTTCTTGATCCCAATTTCTTTCTGAAATATGACCAAATTAATTCCCTTGTATTTCTGAGGAGATGCCAAAATACCACTCTACTAAGAATTTTAGATGTTAGGATGGTCTGAATGCATTAATATTTATTACAATTTGAGTATTTCCAAAGGGTAATGAAGATTATTCCTTTATTGATAGATATAATACATTTACATACAGTAGATGCCTATCTTAGCCAATGACTCTGGGTGGTAAACAATATTTAAAATAATAATTAAAACAATTATAACCACAACTACAAAAACAACCTGAAAAAAAGCACCTGAAAAAAAGCATAGCAGTCACTACTAACACAAGCAGGAGATGGGGTCATTGATACAGTCAGGACCCAAGGCCCAAGCACAAAGGACCACCTTTGACCCATACAAAATGCCAGCAGAGTTGGTGCCAACCTGATTTCTTGGGTGATAATGTTCCAGAGCACAGGCACCCTGGCAGAAAAAGCTCACCTTCTGATCCTGGCAGTCAACGTTCCTTAACTGATGGGGTGTGCCCAGGGGTGAGAGTCTACCAGTTCGAGCCGGTTCAGGCAAACTGGTAGCTCCACCGATCAGCTGGAAGAGAACCTGTTTTCCCATATGATCAAGTGGGCTTGCCCACCAGCCCCTGCATTTTACTGGCCTATAACCTCTCAACTGATTTGCGTGGCAGAGTGGATTGCTATGCCTCAGCTGTTTTCCTCCCCAGAAGTAATGCAGAAGATAAGTTTTCTCAAAACTGTGATTGATCACCAAACCGGTGATTAAACCGGTAGGACCCCTGGGTATGCCCATTCTGCTGGACCAGATAGGACAGATAGAAACAACTGGGAAGAGATGGTCCGTTAAGTCAGGGGTCTCCAACCTTTGCAACTTTAAGTCTGAAGGACTTCAGCTCCCAGAATTCTGGGAGCTGAAGTCCTTCAGACTTAAAGTTGCAAAGGTTGGAGACCCCTGCGTTAAGTAACCTTGTCCCAAGCCATGAAAGGCTTTAAAGGTGACAACCAATCAAGCAACCTGAGGCTCTGTCCAAGCTGGTATTCCCCCCAAAACGAATGATGGGGAGTCCTTCTCTGAAGAAGCCATTCTGTGGCCAACTCTCTCGGCACCCATAAAACTCCATTACCAGAAGCAACAGATCTACCTCAAAGAGTGAATGAGATTCAGTTCCATACTAAGACTTGGCACCCCAGAAAAGCAAGTGGAAAGTGGAAAACTTTATTTTCCAAAACAGGTTTTGACATTTTTATATTATACACTGGAGTTTCTGGGTCAGTTCAATCAACACAATTTGTACTAAATAATGTGGAGGCTGCTGTGCTGTCCTTCCCTCAACTCTAGCTCTGCCTTAAAAGAAGCATGGGAGAAACAATTTAGTATCGTGAAATCCTCAAAGAAATTTAGCTGGACCCTGGCAGGGCTAATGTCCTCTAAAAAGAGCTATCATCCAGGAATGGAAGAATGATCAAATACCGACAGATAGGGCAGTAATAAATAAAATTAATGAGTGCGCAGAATCGGACAGATTAACAAAATTAATTAAAGGAAAAAAGGACTCAGAATTCTATAACTCGTGGAAGAGGTGGTATAATTGGATACGGGAACGACCGAATAATAACTGAAGCAATAATATATGTTTAAATTGGATATTGGTAAATAATATCAATCAGAAATTAAAGGACGAATAAGAATTGATGAAGTAGGTAGGTTATCTAGATGGGCTGTATATAGTGTAAATGTTGGTGTTAAATATTAGGCCTACTATTAGGACTGTAATGTTAAGATTGGTTATTTAAATGTTATCGCTTTCTCGCGCTGTGACGGCAATATGTTTAAAATTATGTTTGTATGATATATATTTTTTTTAATAAGAATAAATAAAAAATTATTCAAAGATAAAAAGAGCTATCATCCCCAGTATTTTTATCCCATTCTGAAGCAGCTGAGAGCATCATGATCCCCTCCTCATTATACCCTGAAGACATTTTTTAAATCAAATATCAAAGTCAAATGTGTTTGTCTTCGGATCTCACATCACAAACGGAAATTGAATCAATTGCCTTCCTCAAATCTTGATTCTCCAACCTGAAGCTAATCGGAGTCCTAGATGCCTGGCAAAAAGCATTGTGTGGAGTTAGTTTTGCCTTTCAGCAAATGGCTGTTTTCTGACAGGTCACATTCACTCGGGAAACCAAGTGAACACAATATAACACTGTTATATTGTCTATTACAGTGATGGCGAACCTTTTTGTTACGGCATGGCAAAATTGTGCACATGCGCCAACTCAATCTCCCCGCCCAACTGAGCATGCATGTGTGACCCCCCCCGGCTCATGTGCATGTGACCCAAATCAAAAAAGTTTAGAACCTCTTCTGTAGGTGTGGCCTGCTTTGTGGGAGTGGCTTGCCGGCCATGCAACTGAGTGGGAGTGGCTTGGCAGTCATGTGACTGGGTGGGCGTGGCCAACTTGTAAAATGTGGTGAAACTCACTTAACAACGCTCTTGCTTAGCAACCAAAATGTTGGCTCAGAAACTCTGGCATTTGAAGCATGCAAGTCTTAAAGCTGTCAAATTACAAGACCCTGGCACTCCTAACCCTTTAGAAAAAAACCCCAGGGGTGTTCAAACTTGACAACTTTAAGACTTGTGGACTTCAACTCCCAGAATTCCTCCTCTCCCTCTTCATCTTGAGGATGTGCGGACGGGTAGGGGGAGGGAGTTGGAACCAGTTCTAAACGGCACTGTAGATTTGTGGAACCTCTTCTATAGAAGAGGTTAGAATTGGCAGGAACCCACCCTTGCTGTGACCCCTCCCCAGGCTCCAGAGACTTTCCTGAAACCTGGGGAAGGCGAAAACGACCTCCACTGGCTTTCCGGACTCTGGAAAGTTCCTGAACTTCCATTTGGCCCATTGGGGCCATTTTTAGCCCACCCCAGCCTCCAGAGGCTTTCCTGAAGACTGGGGAGGGCAAAAAACAACTTTTACTGGCCCTCCGAAAATGTGAACAATCAGCTGGCCGGCACACGCATGTGCACCGGAGTTGATGGCTGGCAGGCCACCAAATATGGCTCCATGTGGCACCCATGCCATAGGTTCACCATCATGGGTCTATTCAATACAAAGGTTCACCCTGACTCCTAAGAAAGGCCAACGTGGCATAGATTGTTTTACCCTTTCCAACAACAAAGAGCAATTATAAATACTTTTTAATTAAAAAATAGGCCAGAGGGATTGCATTTTTTTCCCTCCTCCAGTCCCATTTTTCATAGCCTATTGTGTTTTTATTTTTTGCACTACTGGATTGAAGCCGGAGATTTATTTTTATTATTCATCTCTGCAAGTATCTGTGGAAACCCCTCTAAGCTAAAGAGCAAGCTTTTAACAATGCTTTCATTTGTTTGCCAACATATTTCAGAAGGGAAGAGAAGGAAAGGGAAGGGTGTAGCCTATCTGGGAACCCAGGGATGGACTTTCCACTCAGGAAGCTGAACATGGATATCTATGTGTGCACACATAGATGTGATCATCTGCTCAAGGCAGTGTAGTAGAAATGATAATGAATATAACCAGGCCTTTGATATGGCCTGTAGTCTACTCCAGGGGTCTGCAAAGTCGGCTCTTTTAAGACTGGTGGACTTCAACTCCCATAGCTGGCTGGGGAATTCTGGGAGTTGAAGTCCACCAGTCTTAAAAGAGCCGACTTTGCAGACCCCCGGACTCTACTCTAATCAATAAAGCTATACTATGCTATAACCAGGCAAAACATTTAAATTGTAAAAATCTCTCTATAGAAATAAACATATACTTTGTTAAATTCACTGCATGTACTAGAAATAAATACAGATTATTTACCTAAAAGCACTGCAACAAATGTCACTGTAATTTAAAGATGAACAGCATATGTGAGTAGCTGGTAATTTCTTGATCCTTTTTGTATACTATCCTCTACTCAGCGCATTTGAGAATTTCTCTTAGGGATGATTTCAGTCCATTTTGCAGTTAAGATGTGTAGTAGAGGTCTCTCTTACAAGCTTTTCCATTACTTCTAAAGCCTCCCTGATTTCCCCCATTTCCTCAATCTGAAAAAGTCTCGTGGGACCTGCTCCCTCACAATTTCTTCTTTTGTAATTTAGGGAAAGCATAAAATGGTAAAGAAGTTTTGGGCTGTGCGAGACACTGAGAGACCGGAGATTCATAAATGCCCTTCTCTGCCTCCTAATTAAAGAAATGAAACAGAATTTTACCCAAGAAATGCACGGGAATCTAGACAATTTATAAAGGAAAGGCAGCATTTGACAGAGCTGCAACCAAGTTGGACCTTTTGGAAACTACATTCAGCGGCAACAGTGTTTCCATCTGTGATTAAACCAAATTTATCCCATGATGAGAATAAGATGATCAATAAATAAACATCAAGAACAAAGATGGTTTCCATCTTTTTCATACTTTGAAAAAGAAAGCCTTAGTTTGAAAGGAATCGATGTAATTTCTTAACGCAAGAAATTTTATTATTGTGCCCCAAAATAAAACCATCCCACTTGGTAAGCACCAAACAATGTTTGAATTCTTAATGATGTCATTAAGGACTTTAATGAAAAGGCCTCGAACAGCATGTTTAGTTTTAGTTTTATTTGATTTATATCCCGCCCTTCTCCAAAAGGACCCAGGGCGGCGCACAGGAATTTAAAATAACATACAAAATAATACAAAAATACAAAAAATTTAAAAAACCTATTAAATACCAAGTCCTGCGCTAAAACCAATTAAAATCCCCAATTAAAACTATCTATACTAGTCACAGCGGAGGTTATGTTAGGCCGGCTTGATGAAAGAGATGTGTTTTTAAACACTGGCGGAAGAGGCGGAGGTCAGTGATGGTACAGAGTTCAGGGGGTAGGTCGTTCCAAAGGGCAGGGCCCGCCACAGAGAAGGCCCTTCCCCTGGGTGTCGCCAGTCGGCATTGTCCGGCCGACGGCACCCTGAGAAGGCCCTCTCTGTGGGAGCGTATCGGTCTAAGGGATGTATGGGGCAGGAGACGGTCTCGCATATAACTAGGTCCCGAGCCATGGAGCGCTTTGAAGATGGTCGTCATTTGTATGTATTTGTATTTTTCACATGTTGTATTTGATAAGCCTAACTTTTGTTTGTGCTTTCGCTTAAAGTGTGTTTAGATTTCCATTTGCTAGTATAATTGAAGCCCTGATAATTACTGGACTGATAGCTCTAGATGTGCTACAGATGTACTTGAGAAGAAGGCCTGAAGCAGGAGTATCAAACTCAATTTCTTTGAGGGCCACATCAGGACTGTGTTTGACCTCGGGGGCCAAGGGTGAACGTGGCTTGGGGGGGGAACATGGTCAGGAGGGACGTGGCCAGGGGGACGTGGACTGAATGACATCACTCAAGTCCGGGAAACCTGTGGTGGTCCTAGCGCACTGCCAGTGAAAATGGGCTCCCAAGCTCCATTTCAGCTGGGACAGCCTCCTGCAACCCTCTGCCAATGAGAATGGAGCTCACAGTTCTTCCAAGCTCCATTTTAGCTGGCAGAGGCACTGCAAGCCGATCCTTCACTGCTTCCAGGGCAGCCCCACAGGGCAGATCTCAGCACCTGTGGACCGCATCCGACCCCCAGGTTTTGAGTTTGACACCTGTGACCTAAAGAATCAAGTTGAGGACAGCTACATAAACAAAAGTTGGAACATCCACTATGAGTTATCAATTGTTTGGGGTAGTTGTTGGGTTCGGTAGGTGATTGAGGGAAGATCGATGAGAGTAGGAAATTAGGAGGGAGGTTAGAAGATGTAGCTGCAAATGGCATGTTTTTGTGGATAAACTGAAGGACTTGTAGATGAAGTTTGACTAATCGTTGGGCATCAAGATCAAGCTGCATTGATTCTGTGTTGAGATGACAGAATTAACAGTGTGACAGGCATGTGAGCTGCAAGCTCAGCTATTACAGTGGTGATGCTGACTGGAAAACCTTGAACAAGCTCTGTGACTATCACCATCATTGGTAGATCTCACTGGATTGAAATCTAGATCCAAGAAGTTGCTAAGAGTGAAATTTGAGTGTAAACTGGAAGAAGGTACAGCATTGGTGGAAATGGTGCCACGCTCTTCCGTCAATTTTGATGGAATTGAAAGAAAGCAATAGAGTTTTAATATTGAGAAAAAGCAAGGACTAAGCATAAGAGAAAAAAGAGAAATAATATAAAAAGAAATGTACCCCAGAATCCATCGGAAATACAATGTGCAACAACTATGGTCCTTCTTCTAAGCTATATTCTTTTCCAAATCTTTGGTCAAGAAAGGGATTTCAACAAAGGCACAAATAATGCTATGAGAAACAATTATAGGTTTCTCCTTGCAACTTGTAAAAAATTTCTTCACCTCCCCTCCCTTGGTTCCATTTGTTTCAAAACATGAACATTTGAGATTATTCAGAATTTTCCTTATACAGAAAGTGGTAACCACTGAAGGCTGCATTTTTCTTTGTGGTATTTATTTATAAGGCTTCTAACCCACTTTTCATTCAAAATTTCCCTTAGGAAGCCTCTCTCATGTTTGATGTTCTCTCAAGAGCACAAACGTCCAGATTTGTCTTGATTTGTGCATTCTACCAAGGTCCAATTCACGCACATTATTAAATCATTATCCCTTCCCAATTCTTTTTTCAAAAGCATAATAATAATGCCAAAGAAATAGCGGTGACTGTGTTATTGTTCCATCTTACTTCTCTGAATGTACATGATATTGTGCATTAGAACGATAGACATTTGGGTTCCAATTTTTTTTTTTTAAGTTCCTATAGCTTAGACTTGCACTTCTGCTTTTGCTTGGTTGAAAGCCAACCGTTATCAACAGAAGCAGACTGTGTACATAACACTTGTTTCACATATCCATTTATTTACAGATATGAAATTCTGAATAATGTATGCCCTGTGACTTGAAATATTTTAAGATTGATTCCCCCCCCCCCCCCCCCCCCCCCCCAGTAAAACGGCATGTATGGATTCTAGAGATTTCTTAGGCAGTTCTGTTCTGCAGCCATCTCTCTGGCCACAAGAGGGGGAAGAGAAAAGTTGGTTTCCATTAAAGGACTTGCATAGTTTAAAGGCGCTCAGATGAACAAAGCTTCAAGCAAATATTATTTCAGCAAATAAGTTTGATCAAACCAAAGGGGGGAAATGCTCATCCTTTCAGGGGGAAAAATGTATTGATTTCAAATATTCAGAATAATTTTTAAAACAAATAGGCAATCCACTTTGGGAGCAGAAGTTCTCTGAAATTTCTACTCCTTTTTGAAAACAACTTCATAAGAGCAACAGATCAGTCATATGCATCGTCAGAGAAAATGTCAATGTCTAAGTCAATAGAAGAAGGCAGTTCTCACGTAGCTTTCAACTTCCAGATAAATGAATCCCTCTTGAGCTCAGTTAGTGCTTATTATAGGTTTGGCATGATTCTAATTTCCAATAAAGTGACTATACCTAAGCCCACAATCTGCCATACTTTGCTTCATCTTCACATTTTGCTAACTTTCAAACATTGTAAAGTTGCTGCAGGAAAGCGATTGAACCTGTACAGTCCATAGACCATGAAACCCTCCCATATGGTGGCATGAATCATTAATCATTATTGTGATGGTTCTGTAGTTCTGAAAACTAAGACATACAATACAATACAATAAAATAGCAGAGTTGGAAGGGACCTTGGAGGTCATCTAGTCCAACTCCCTGCCTAGGTAGGAAGCCTTATACCATTTCAGACAAATGGCTATCCAACATCTTCTTGAAGATTTGCAGTGTTGGGGCATTCACAACTTCTGGAGGCAAGCTGTTCCACTGATTCATTGTTCTAACTGTCAGGAAATTCCTCCTCAGTTTTAAGTTGCTTTTCTCCTTGATTAGTTTCCACCCATTGCTTCTTGTCCTGCCCCCAGGTGCCTTGGAGAATAGTTTGACTCCCTCTTCTTTGTGGCACCCTCTGAGATATCGGAACACTGCTATCATGTCTCCCCTGGTCCTTCTTTTTATTAAACTAGGCATACCCAGTTCCTGCAACCGTTCTTCATATGTTTTAGTCTCCAGTCCCCTAATCATCTTGGTTGCTCTTCTCTTTCTAGAGTCTCCACATCTTTTCTACACCGTAGAGACTCTAGTATTGATGCAGTATTCCAAGTGTGGCCTTACCAAGGCATTAACAGGCACATAAACAACTTTTACCTACCATTCAAAAGAGACAATCAAAAAGCTAAAATGGGCGGGGAGGCCCAAATACCTCCTTACCAGCAATCAACAGCCAGATAAATAGGGATTAACACCAGGATTAATATCAGACCCAGAATCAATCAGTAAATAATAATATCTTAAATCAAGGAACTATCAACTCAGATAAACAATGAAACAGTAAACAACACCTTAATCAAGAAGCTGCTAAGAAAATGCAACATTCCCAGGAACACTGAAAGGGCAACCCATAAACAGAGACCAAGCCCCAGCGCTGAAAATGTTACCTAGCTGGGTAATGAAACATCTGCAAGAAAGCAACCAAGCTCTGAGGACACCAAGGATCCATAGTTCAATCCTGAGCTACAAATATTCTCTCCTATCGGTAAATATAATATACTCGGTATGCTTCTACTCCAGGTATTCATGATTTTAACTCTCACTTAACTCCTAATACTGAAATGAGGGACCTAGGAGAATTTGGCCTTATCTCCAACACGTGGAGAGGACATTTTCATGTATTACACAGAGTGAAATGCACTCCAGATACTCATATTATTTAGCACCTACGTACCTGAAAAATGTACAGTGGTATCTCGGTACTCATTGTTAATTGCTTCCTAGAGGCACAATGAGTACCAAACAAATTTTCCCCTAAAGAATAATGTAGTGAGTCGTAAGGCAGCTGACACAAATAAGTTCTAGCTTGTGCATGGAGTAACAAACAAACAGGAGTGCCAGAACAAAATCCAATGATTTTCAAAGATTTTACCACTATAGTGCAAATCTTACATAGACAGAACAAAATTGAAAGAAACTCCAGAAAATCAAGGGGAAGTTTCTATTTTACTTCCTCGTCATGCTCACTACAGTTCTCTGTTTTCCCGAAAAATACTGAATGCCTCCCCAAAATTGCCCACTCCTGCTATAAGAAAGAGCCCTAAGACTGTGTGTGTGTGTGAGAGAGAGGGAGAGAGAGAGGGAGGGAGGGAGAGAGAGAGAGAGAGAGAGAGAGAGAGAGAGAGAGAGAGAGAGAGAGAGAGAGAGAGAGAGAGAGAGAGAGAGAGAGAGAATAGCATCATATAACACCATAAAATTGATTTCCAATTTCTTTCTTCTGATGATGTTACTTCTCAAAATCTATACCCCTTGGATATCTAAGCATTATCTAGATTTTGTTAGTTTCTTGAAATCATTGAAAACTGTTGTGCATTATCATCTCAGGAAAAGACCTGCCGTTTTAAAGTGTTATAGACAAGCACTATGTTCACCCTGGAAATAAATCTAAAGCAGTGGCTCTCAACCTTCCCAATGCCGCGACCCTTTAATTCAGTTCCTCATGTTGTGGTGACCCCCCAATCATAAAATTGGTATCTTGGTTCCTAAAACCATCGAAAATATGTGTTTTCCGATGGTCTTAGGTGACCCCTGTGAAAGGGTCATTCGACCACCAAAGGCATTGTAACCCACAGGTTGAGAACCGCTGATCTAGACCAGGGGTCTGCAAAGTCGGCTCTTTTAAGACTGGTGGACTTCAACTCCCAGAGTTCCCCAGCCAGCTATGGGAGTTGAAGTCCACCAGTCTTAAAAGAGCCGACTTTGCAGACCCCTGGTCTAGACCATAGCACAGCCCTAGTGCTTCCCAGCCAAAGGATTTCTTCAAGGAGTGAATGCTCCAAAGCAGAGTGCATTGTCTCCACTTATTCCACTCCACTTTTTTCATGCGTACAGGTAGTCCTTGACTTATGACCACAATGGAGCCCCAAATTTATGTTACTAAGTGAGACGTTGGTTAAATAGGTTTTGCCCCATTTTACGACTTTTCTTCTCACGTTTGTTAAGTGAACCACTGCCCTTGTTACATTAATAACGTGGTTGTTAAATGAACCAGTGTCTCCACTGTTTGTCAGGAGGTCGCAAAAGGGGATCACATGACCCTGGGACACTGCCACCGTCATAAATGTGAGTCAGTGGCCAAGCATCCAAATTTTGATCACATAACTGTGGGGATGCTGCAATGGTCATAAGGGTGGGGAAATGGTCATAAGTCCCTTTTTCCAGTGCCGTTGTAACTTTGAACGGTCACTAAATGAACTATTGTAAACTGAGGACTTCTTGTAATCTCTTGAACTCTATCGAAAGCCTTCTGTCTGTATGCAGAGGGAGGCAAAGCTCCACAAAGGAACGTACCCTTTTCTTTCCATGCAAAGCAGTTATTATGCGTAATTTCCACGCGTGCCCTTTAAAATCTCAGAATCTTTCGCGAATGATTTAAATCAGATGTAGGCATATGTTCTGATCACAAAGCCGAGTGGGCAATTTCGATGCCAAAAGAAGAGACTGAAAGAGAAAGTGAGAGAGACTGAAGTGGTAAAATAGGATGGTGTGTTTTTTTTGCCAGACATTTACTTTGGAATCTAATCTACATACTTTCAAACAGCTTCTCCAAACTAGCATTCTCCAGATATTTTGGGATTATAATTCCCCAAACTCTGAGTCAGAAGAGAGTCAATCCCAACACATCTGGAGGGACCCAGAGAAGGGACAGCATGAGCTAGAGCCAGGGGTGGGCAAATGTTGCAACTTTAAGTCTGAAGGACTTCAGCTCCCAGACTTCTCCAGCCAGCAACGCTTGCTGGCTGGAGATTAAAGGTTTACAATACAATACAATAGCAGAGTTGGAAGGGACCTTGTAGGTCTTCTAGTCCAATCCCCTGCGTGGGCAGGAACCCTATACCATTTCAGACAAATGGCTATCTAACATCTTTTTAAAGACTTCCAGGGTTGGGGCATTCACAACTTCTGGAGGCAAGCTGTTCCAGAGGTTAATTGTTCTAACTGTCAGGAAATTTCTCCTTAGTTCTAAGTTGCTTCTCTCGATTAGTTTCCACCCATTGCTTCTTGTCCTGCCCCCACGTGCCTTGGAGAATAGTTTGACTCCCTCTTCTTTGTGGCACCCTCTGAGATATCGGAACACTGCTATCATGTCTCCCCTGGTCCTTCTCTTCATCAAACTAGACATACCCAGCTCCTGCAGCCGTTCTTCATATGTTTTAGTCTCCTAATCATCTTGGTTGCTCTTCTCTGCACTCTTTCCAGAGTCTCCACGTCTTTTCTACATTGTGGCGACCAAAACTGTATGCAGTATTCCAAGTGTGGCCTTATCAAGGCGCTACACAGTGGCATTAACACTTCACATGATCTAGATTCTATCCCTCTGTTTATGCAGCCTAGAACTGTTCCAACATTTGCCCACCCCTGAGCTAGACACTTCCCTCAGTTAAAAAAGAAACAGCACAATCCATTGCAAACTTCTCATGTTGCATATGGACAAATACGAAGATCAGTGAAATACGGCACATAACATTTTTTTTTAATTTGCAGAACAGATTTTCCCTCTGACAGATTTATGTCTTGACTTTTCAACAGAGTGGAGGATGCCATATAATCATAGCCGACAGGCCCAGTTTTAAAGCCCTGGGATGCCAAATTACTTTATCAGTTGGAAAACTCTGAAAGCGGTGGTGGGGATTTGGGCATCAGTGCAACTGGTAACAGGGACGACCAAATCGAAAGGGAGAAAAATACATATGTATTATTTATTTATTAAATTTGCTTGCCATCCATCTCATCGCGGCATTTGGATAGCCAATGCAATAAAAAGAGGAAATAAGTCTGAAGCTAGCGTGGAATTGAGAGAACTGGTGGGAATCCAAGAGCATGGATATTCCCACAATTACTGTGTGCGCTCAGAGATCTGAATATGTCATCACATCTGCCATGGAAAACTAAAATTAAAACTGTGAAGCTATGAACAAAGCAGCTGGAAGGGAAGATTCTGCTCTGCTAAAGGGGCAACAGCTGTATTTTTTGTGAGCAAGTAACCTGACACAGTTCATGGCCAGTATAATTCAGAAATAACTGCACATTAATAAGGCAGGTTCTCTGTCCTCCCCACTGGTTTCCTGTCACTTCAATCCCCAATCAAATTTGTAAGCAATCATTTTGCAATTCACTTTATGCAATATTTTCCTTTGGGAGAAAATAATGTCATTAAAAGATGAGGGTAAATCAGATGAGTTGCAAAACGACACTATATTATTCCACTCTATGAAAGCATTCTAAATTGTATATCTGCAAGTGCTGTATGAGGAATTGTTTTCCTTCGTAGGACTGGATTCAGACGTGGTATTCAGCCGGTTTGGACCTGTTCAATTGAACTGGTAGCGGAGATCATGGGTGGGGGTGGGGACCCACCTGCTCACCCACCCCGGATCTATACCATTCTATTTAGCCACCTTTTTTAGGCCAGGTATATGCGTGGAAGGCACATGTGCAAGCAAAGTGCATGCGAGGAAGGCCAAATGCATGCGCAGAAGGTGAACACGTGCAAGAAGTGAGCATGTACAAAGCGACATATGCAAATCCCTCTATTTATGCAGCCTAGAACTGTGCTGCCAAAAAAGCCAACACAGTTCTAGGCTGCATAAATAGAGGGATAGAATCAAGATCATGTGAAGTGTTAATACCACTTTATAATGCCTTGCTAAGACCACACTTGGAATACTGCAGTCAGTTTTGGTCACCATGATGTAGAAAAGATGTGGAGACTCTAGAAAGAGTGCAGAGAAGAGAAACAAAGATGGGGACTGGAAACTAAAACATATGAAGAATAGTTGCAGGAATTGGGTATGTCTAGTTTAATGAAAAGAAGGACCAGGGGAGACATGATAGCAGTGTTCCGATATCTCAGGGGTTGCCACAAAGAAGACGGAGTCAAACTATTCTCCAAGGCACCTGAGGGTAGAACAAGAAGCAATGGGTGGAAACTAATCAAGGAGAGAAGCAACCTAGAACTGAGGAGAAAGTTCCTGACACTTAGAACAATTAATCAGTGGAACAGCTTGCCTCCAGAAATTGTGAATGCCCTGGAACACTGGAAGTCTTTAAGAAGATGTTGGATAGCCATTTGTCTGAAACGGTGTAGGGTTTCCTGCCTAGGCAGGGGGTTGGACTAGAAGACCTCCAAGGTCCCTTCCAACTCTGCTATTGTATTGTATTATTGTAAAGCAAGAATGTGCAAAGTGAGCATGCATGCAGCGAACCAGTGGTAAAAATAAGCGAAACCCCCCCTGACTGGATTCATCAGATTTCAACATAAGGAGGGAAACCAGTGATCTGCAGGCCATATGGAGCCACGGCCCTCCTGCACATTTTCCCACACACTTACACCCATAGGTAGCAGGGCTCTCGAAATTAGGGAGCAAAATACCATAATTCAGCCATACCTTTTTTTTTCTTTCAATCTTCTTTTATTAACAGAAATAAAAAATAGAATCAGTGTTCAACTATTACTTAAGCCTTCCCTTCAAAGATGAGTTAACACTATAACACAGGGGTCCTTGGTGCTCTCTAAGCGTGATTGTTTTCTTGTAGACATTTCATTACCAAACTAGGTAACATCAGCAGTGGTAGTAAGGAGTCGGGCTTGCTCTCATTTTATGTACTGGTAATTTGCCCTGTCAGTGTTGGTGAGAGTGGTCTTGGGAGTTCCTTATTTGGGCTGTTGTTTAGTGTTAGCTTGCTAGTCTTTTTTGAATAGTGTGTAGATGTTGTCTATCTTCATATGCTTGTTGATGGCTGATCTGTCTGAGTGCCAGGCTTCTGGGAATTCTCTAGTGTTTTTAGACTTGGCTCGATCTAGGATGCTCACAATTTCCCAGTTGAAACTATGGTTAAGTCCGCCCAGGTGTTGTGAAATTAAGCAGCTTCCATCATGTCTTCTGACTGCTTGGTGTTTGCGAATGTGCCTGTTAGTCCTCTGCTTGTTTCTCCCACATAGTGGCTGTTGCAGTCCTTACAATGCATGTCATAGATAACTCCTGCTTTTCCCTCTGAGGCTGCTGGGAGCAGCAGGCACTGTACCAGAATGGTGCTTTGAGGACCCATCCACCCGCCTGTGTTCCTTACCTATATTTGAGCCAACCGGGCCATTTGCACACCCGCACGCAGCATATGGCGCCTGTGTGACGCTCCACTGAGCAGCTGGAGCATCGCAGGGCGATGAGTGCACATGTGTGCACAGTGCATGTGCCCCATGCAGTGTAGCAGTTGCGACAGAATCTGGAATCCACCATTGATTTGGTTGCAATAATCTGCTGGTGGTATCAGAGATGTCCCCAATGTATGGCAGGGCCATCCCTGTCACAGCCTGTGTTGGCTGTGATGCATTGGGTTCACCCACTGATGATGTTGCATGGATATCTATCTCACTGGAAGATGCTCAACAGACATTCTGTCTCCTCCTCCCCCCCTCCTCTGATGCCCAGGGTAGCCAGTGTGCCTGCGTTCATCCCAAACGGCTTCTCATATGAGAGGATGGGCTGCTGCCCTTGTAGTGGAGCACCTGTTTGGCATGGGCAGTCCTATGAGAGACCTGTGTTTCCAATTGCCATCACTGCTCTATCAATCAGTACATTCAACAAAGTAGCATGCGGTTGTTCTCTTACTCCCCAGTGAGTACTATCCCCCTGAAGTTGTTATTGGTGGTCCCATATGCATTGTCCACTTGGTCCTTTTTTATTATGAAAAAGCTGTCATCTATGTATAGATCCATACTTTGGGTCATATGCAAGGAAGTGCTATAGATTCCAGGCACTGCACCATAATCTCTGCTATCAGTCCTGAAAGCAGTGATTTCATGGGTGTTCCTTTGATTTGTTGATATCTTTCTCCATTGAACTGAAGGCATGTGATTAGGCAAAGATTGACAAGATCCAGGATTTTGGGTATTTCAATCTTAGTTTACTTGGTTCACTTGTACAGCAGTGCTGACATGGCTTCCCTGGCCAATTCTGTGCCCATGGATGTAAAAAGTGCTTTGACATCGAATGAGACCATGATTTCATTTTTATCCATCATTACATCTTTCATTCTTTGGAGAAGAACTGTATGGGGGTGTTGATAGAGCATTTGCTTCCCTCTGTGAGGTGTCAAAGCCTTTCTAGCAATTCTTTAGCAGTGTTGTAAGTGGGGGTCCCCTGGCAATGATACAATTGGATCAAGAAGTATGGCTGGCCTGTGTGCTTTGGACACAGTGCAAAGCACACAGGCCAATGTAAGCCAACGCAAAGCATACAGGCCAGACATACCTCTCCATCCAATTGTATCATTGCCAGGAACCCTAACTTACAACAGCACTAAAGAATTGACAAAAAAATCCCATAGCCTAGGCTACAAGACTTTGGAGACACCAATGTGTTTACATCAGAACTGACTTTGGTTCATGGATTGAGCTGATAAAGAGAAATTTAACTTTTACGTACTATATCATTCTGTTTTTCATTCAATTCAATTCAAATAGAGCTGGAAGGGATCTTGGAGGTCTTCTAGTCCAACCCCCTGCTCAAGCAGGAGACCCTATATTATTTCAGACAAGTGGCTGTCCAGTCTTTTCTTAAAAACCTCCAGTGATGTAGTATCCAACAACTTCAGAAGGCAAGCTGTTCCACTGGTTAATTGTTCTCACTGTTAGGAAGTTTCTCCTTAATTCCAGGTTGTTTCTCTCAGTTAGTTTCCATCCATAGTTTCTTGTCCTGCCCTCTGGTGCTTTGGAGAATAATTTGACCACCAGCACCCCCTCTTCTTTGTAGCAGTCCCTTAAATACTGGAATACTGCTTTCATGTAGGTGTTAGTCCTTCTTTTCTGTAGACTGGCCATACCGAAATCCTGTTCTTTGTATGTTTTAGGCTGTAGGCCTTTAAATTTAAAATGGGAAACTCCTTTTTAAAACAAACGTCTGGAGGCAAAACCCCATAATTTGGTCTAATGAAATACTATTATTATTATTATTATTATTATTATTATTATTATTATTATTATTATTATTATTATTATTATTATTATTATTATTATTATTATTATTATTATTTATTCACATTTCTAAACGGCCCCCTCTCCCCGAAGGGACTCGGGGACTTCTAAATATCCAACTCTAACATATTAAGTCTGAACATTCCCCTGTACCTCCATGCATACATAAAAGTAAATTTATGAGATATCCAGCCGATGGTGTTTGTATGAAGAACTCAACTGGTGGGTGCAGGTCCTGTAAACCAATTTACTGTGCAGACTTCAGCTGTAGTAAGTCTGTTTCTTGACTCAAATGGTAAACTGGAGAATTGGCCCACTGAGCATTTTTCTTTTACTTTTTTGCTGCTTAATCATAATCATAATAGCAGAGTTGGAAGGGACCTTGGAGGTCTTCTAGTCCAACCCCCTGCCTAGGCTGGAAACCCTATACTGTTTCAGACCAATGGCTATCCAACATCTTCTTAAAAACCTCCAGTGTTGGGGCATTCACAAGTTCTGGAGGCAAGCTGTTCCACTGGTTAATTGTTCTAACTGTCAGGAAATTTCTCCTCAGTTCTAAGTTGCTTCTCTCCTTGATTAGTTTCCACTCATTGCTGCTTGTTCTGCCCTCAGGTGCCTTGGAGAATAGTTTGACTCCCTCTTCTTTGTGGCAACCCCTGAGATATTGGAACACTTATTATTATTATTATTATTATTCGATTTGTTAACCACACCAATCTCCGTCGAGACGGACTGCTATCATGTCTCCCTTTTCCTTCTTTTCATTAAACTTGACATACTCAGTTCTTGCAACCGTTCTTCATATGTTTTAGTCTCCAGTCCCCTAATCATCTTGGTTGCTCTTCTCTGCGCTCTTTCTAGAATCTCCACATCTTTTCTACATCGTGGCAACCAAAACTGAATGCAGCATTCCAAGTGCGGACTTACCAAGGCATTATAAAGTGGTATTAACACTTCCTGTGATCTTGATTCTATCCCTCTATTTATGCAGCCTAGAACTGTGTTGGCTTTTTTGGCAGCTGCTGCCCACTGCTGGCTCATATTTAAATGGTTGTCCACTAGGACTCCAAGATCCCTTTCACAATTACTACTATTGAGCAAGGTACCACCTATGCTGCACCTGTGCATTTCGTTTTTGTTGCCTAAATGTAGAACCTTACTCTTTTCGCCATTGAATTTCATTTTATTAGATAGTGCCCAATGTTCAAGATTGTCAAGATCTTTCTGTATCTTAAGCCTATCTTCTGGAGCAGTGGTGGGCAAACTCATTAGTCAACAGAGCCAAATATCAACAATACCACGATTGAAATTTCTTTTGAGAGCCGGAAGGTGTGGCCTGTTTTGTGGGAGTGGCTCAGCGGTCATGTGACTGGGTGGGCATGGCCAACTTGGAAAATGTGAAACTCACTTAACAATGGTCTTGGTTAGCAACCAAACCTTTAGGCTCAATTGTGGTCATAAGTTCTTTCTTTCTTTCTTTCTTTCTCTTTCCTTCTCTCTTTCTTTCTTCCTCTCTTTCTCTCTCTCTCTCTTTCTCTCTCTCACTTTCTCCATTTCTCTCTCTTTCTCTCTCTCTTTCTCTCTCTCTTTCTGTCTCTCTTTCTTTCTGTCTCTCTCTCTTTCTTTCTTTCTTTCTCTCTCTCTCTCTTTCTTTCCTTCCCTCTTTCTCTCTTTCTCCCTTTCTCTCTCTCTTTCTGTCTCTCTTTCTTTCTTTCTGTCTCTCTGTCTCTCTTTCTTTCTCTCTCTCTCTATCTTTCTCTTTCTCTCTTTCTTTCCCTCTTTCTCTCTCTTTTTCTTTCTCTTTCTTTCTCTCTCTATCTGCTTCGTCTGCCCATCTCTGTCACTCTGTGTGTGTGTGTCTGTCTGTCTCACATTCAAGCACTTAATCACTCATTCTGTGTCTCTATCTTTCTCACCCTCCCTCCCTCCCTCTCTCTGTCTCTCCCTGTCTTTCTGTGTGTGTCTGTCACTCTCTGATTCCCCCCTCCCTCCTTGTCTCTCTCTGTGTCTGTGCCTCTCTCTGTCTGTCTGTCTGCCCCCCCCCGTTCCCCTGCGGAGCCTCCTCAGCCCAGCCCGCCGCGGTTACTCATTCGCTCGCCTTAGCCGGGCCCGGCCACCCACCCGCCATGTTCGCTCACCCGCTCAGGGTACTTCCAGGGCTCGGTGTGGGGTGGGGATGGAACGGCGACCCTCTGGACACTGGTTCCCTCCAATCGCCCTGGAAGTAGCCTGGCTCGCCAGCCTGCTCGCCTGCTCAGGGTACTTCCAGGGCTCAGTGTGGGGTGGGGAAGGAACGGCGACCCTCTGGGTGCCAGTTCCCTCCAATCGCCCTGTAAGTAGCCTGGCTCGCCCGATAGCCCGCCCGTTCCATGTGGGGTGGGGAAGGGCTTCTCACCCCTGGAAGTAGCCCGAGCGAATGAGCGGGCGGGCGGCTGGGCGAGCCAGGCTACTTCCAGGACGATTGGAGGGAATTCCCTCCCTCCCCCCGCGGAGCCTCCGCAGCCCCTGGAAGTAGACGAGTGGCAGCATGCCGGCTGGGGAGGTTCCGCGGGGGGAGGGAGGGAGGGAATCGGTGGCCGGTAGGGAGGGTTTCTCCAGTGGGTCCCAGGAGTCCCACCGTCAGCGAGGGTGGAGGAAGAACCGCACTCGAGGGGCCAAAGAGCCGCATGCGGCTCGCGAGCCGCAGTTTGCCGACCACTGTTCTGGAGTGTTGGCTAATCCTGCCAACAGAAGTTCTAAACTTCTAAATAAAAGAAGTTCTTTTACTTTTACATGAAAACAATTTTTTCACGTTTTAAAAGCAAGCTTCCCAGAGCAAAACTTAAGACCCTTACCAGATGTGGCATGAAAAACGAGCTGAAGAATTCCCCTCTCCCACGAATCAATTGAAAATTTTGCTGGTTGTTTTCCATTGTGCTTCCCCCTCCTGTGATGATATCAGAAGTTTTAGGAGTAAACTGCTATCTTGTGCAATGGAAAGTGTCCAATAAGCCACCAACTGGTCAAAAGGCTGCAAACAAGGAAGGTGTAAAAAACGGCATCCAGAAATGCCTTTAGATAAGCAAAAAGGAAACACACTGATAGTTCTTGACTTACAAACCTTTGTTTAGTAATTGTATGACGTTACAACTGTAAAGTTACTTACAGCTGGTCCTCACACTTAAAATTGTTGCAGCCTTCCCAAGGTCACATGCACACAAGTTCAAATGCTTGACAACCAGCATGTGCTTGTGACTGTTGCAGCGAGCCTGGCTCATGTGGTTGCCTTTTGTGACCTTCACAGCTGGCTTACGACAAAATCAATTGGGGAAGCCAGATTCACTTAACAACCATGGTGCAACTCACTTAGCCACCTTCCTTAGCAATAGATATTTTTGGTCTCAATTGTGGTCAGATGTTGAGGATTATCTTTATTGGAATAGCTTCAAAAAGCTTTACAAATTTCTACTTAGGGGAGCCAAGAGCTAGTCTGCCATGCAATTTTGAGAGTTGTATGCTCAACACACTGACAGTCCCTGATTGGGGAAGGTCACTGTGTGGAGGTTAAGGTTTAGGCACAGCTTAATTCATTCCCTCAGTGTTGTATCTTTCTCTGCGCAAGTAAGAAATCTTAATTCTTGCTTTCTAATCAGAGCATAGCTAGAATAGGGCAACAGGTACAAAATTCCAAAGGAAGTTTAACCTGGAATGGATAAGAACAGACAATTAAAATGTCATAAAATGTCATAGTTAATGACATACTGTATTAATATATAATAATAATAATAATTTTAATACTTATAAACCGCTCCCTCTCCCCATGGGGACTCGGGGCGGTGCACAGGCAGAATAAAAACAGTAAAAAATATACAAACAGTTCTAAAACCAAATTAAACTTAACCCGTGCTAAAATTCCCATAAAACTAAAAGCTAAAAGCTACCCAATAAAACCCCAAGACAGGGAGACTATCCCAGGCCGGCCAGACAGAAAAAGTGAGTTTTTAATTAAGTTCATATTGTACTACTGGATGGTTTTTAACTGCAGAATTGTTGGGCATAAACAATACAATACAATACAATAGCAGAGTTGGAAGGGACCTTGGAGGTCTTCTAGTCCAACCCCCTGCCTAGGCAGGAACCTTATAACCTTTCAGACAGCGCTATAGCTTTGACGTACAAACAATAGCTGATAAAGTGCCACATATTAAAGTGCCCACTCAATGGGGGGGACAGCTGAGCATTTTCTTCATAACCGTGCCTGTAACTTAACAAAAGAAAAAATTGACAGCCATTCAAGCATTCCTGGTAGGAAAAGAAGATAAAGCAGAGATAAGTTTCTGTGGCCAAGTGAGGAGCAGATAAAGTCAGGGTGAAGTGTGAGGAAGTCTGTGTGTCTGCGCAGTGAAAAATGCTAAGAGTTCACAAGAGGGGTTTTTAAACAGAAATGATGACGAACTGTTCCTACTTTGTCCCAGATGCCGCCCATCACACTCACAGAGGTGAATCCAGGGGTAGCTCAATATAATGTCAATCTCACCACGAATGATTTCATGTGTGGGCGCTCGAAGGGTGACGATGCTGTCCAGATGGATCTTTTGGAGCAGGAAGCTTGTGAACTGCAGTCTGCAGTGAGACCTCTAGTGTTTTTCTTCTTCCACATCCTGGCAGAGTTCCTGCAAAGTATAAACACACACAGAGCTTCTATTGTTTGCAGCCCTTCACGAGCCCCACTGATCCTAATATGGAATTCAGCAGGAAACCCATGATTTCCTGACATACAGCAAACTGGAGAAAATAAAGGGGTTGCATGAAATAAAAAGAACAAGACTCACACACACACAGAGAGAGAGAGAGAGAGAGAGAGAGGGAGGGAGGGAGAGAGAGAGAGGGAGGGAGGGAGAGAGAGAGAGGGAGGGAGAAAGAGAGCCTCTGTGAATTTGTTTCAGTTTCCCCTTTCTCTTTGGAAATGCAATGGAAAAATGGAATGGATTTAACACAAATCCCTGATTTTTCGGGCCAAAACAGAGCAGAGGAACAGACATTCATCTCCTCCGATTGCTGCTATTTTTAAGCCGTGCGAAATACCACCGTCTCTGTATGCAAGATGAAGATTTCCTGACTCGAACTACGAACGACACGCGTGTCGGTTGTCTATTTATTTCCTCACATGGTTCTCCGCAGCTTGAAAAGATCAAGTGTACAAACTGAAGTTATGATTTCCTGATTGTCTGCCATGCGGCAACAACAATAGCAATAACAACAACAACAACAACCACAACAACTCATTCAAGAAGAAGCCTGGCTATCAACCACTGAAATTCTCCTTTAGGATCTGTGCTCTTTCGGGTGTGCGTGCAAAAGCTGGAAGGAAAAACAAGAAAAGCAGGAACCACCAGCATGAGTGGCAAAGAAGAAGAGCCCGGCTACTCAGATTGCAGCGTGAAGAAGATGCTCAAGTGTGTGGTGATTGGTGACGGAGCTGTTGGGAAGACCTGCCTGCTGATGAGTTACGCCAATGATGCGTTTCCAGAAGAATACGTACCAACAGTGTTTGATCACTATGCAGGTAAGAAGAACCCCTTCCTCTATCTTATATGTGCTAGAAGTCTTCGAATGCTAACCTGTTTCCTCCCCACGGATGTACATTTTACGTTTACATTTACAGACCCTATCAAAGCTAAGTACGCCTTACACAGTGATAGTAGACAGAGAAGTAGGATTCCTAAGGGGTGCAATTGTGAAAGCTCCCCTCTACAAAGAAGCCCTACATGTAATGAATGAACAGGCCAGGATTTTACCATCCATTTCCTCGTGAACTACTTATTTTGTGGCAGGTAGAAATAACATTTGGAAAGTGAGACCATTTTAATCACACCACTCTAATCTGATGGTGCTGGCTGGCTCTAAACTTTTACATTAATATCACTTTTTTTCCTCTTCTACTCTTTGAAGAGGTGACCCCAGCCTAGGGTTGTCCAAGGCATGAAGAAGTCCAGCCTAGTCCGAGAGGACGGTTGTCATGGTGATGGAAAGTTTATCTCTGTATGTCTCTCATTCACTCACTTAATCTCTCTCCCCACCACACTAATTAGTGTTCTGGCTGGCCTAAAGGTTCATGTGGTGTCTTGCCTGGTTCAGAGCCAGTATGCCAGTCCTACCCCAATGCCTTCTCCATAACCAATTTCATTGCAATTTTAGTACAATGACAATAAAGACAATAAAGATGATGATCCTAGTTATTTGCGGGATCGTATCCTACTCCATACATCCCTTCGGCCGATTTGCTCCCACAGAGAGGGACTTCTCCGGGTGCCGTCCACTAGGCAGTGCCAGGTGGCGATGCCCAGGGGAAAGGCCTTCTCTGTGGCGGGCCCAACCCTCTGGAACGACCTACCCGAACTCAGAACTATCACGGACCTCCGCTCCTTCCGCCAAAAATTGAAGACATATTTCTTCCATCTTGCCGGCCTGGCCTAATCCACACTATCAAGCTCGCTGACTGAATTTTAAATTGTTTTTAATTGGATTTTTAGGGGTAAGAGTTTTTAAGATTTTAGCACAGGGTTTGGTATTTAATTGTTTTTTAATATTTATTATTGCTATGTTTTATATTCTCTATTTTAATCTCCTGTGCACCACCCCGAGTCCCTTCGGGGAGAGCGGCGCGGTTTATAAATTTAATTAATTAAATAAATAAATGATGGTGATGATGATGATGATGATGATTATTATTATTATTATTATTTATTTTTTATTTTTTATTTTATTAAATTTATACCCCGCCCTTCTCCTTGTTAGGACCCAGGGTGGCGCACAGGCATTATTTAAAAGACACAAAATACAATAAATATCACTTAAAATGTATTAAATTAACAGACCCGTGCTAAAACCCCAATATTAAAACCCATTACCATTATTATTATTAGACCAGCTGGCTTCAGGCATAATGAAATCATGTTATTGATTTGCTTATTTATATTTCTAATTCACTTAGTATCAGGGATTTTGGTATATTGCAAAGCACACATACGCACACAAGAACACATAGGCCAGTGATGGCTAACCTTTTTTGGCTCGCATACCAAAAGCGAGGGGAGTGCAAGAGGGTCGTGCACAGGCATATCACACCCATTATGCTATGCGCATGACCCCAGTGTGCATGCGCTCACGACCAACGCTCCCCCCCCCCATTTTTGGCATGGTTTTTTTGCCCTCCCCAGGCTCCAGAGGCTTTATAGGAGCCTAGGAATGGCGAAAACAGCCTCCCCGCCCCCTCAGAGGCCCTCTGGAGCCTTCAGGAGCTTCCCCGAAGCCTCCGGAGCATGAAAAACTGCCCCTACGAGCAAACTGGAAGTCTGTTTCCAAATTTCCGGTTTGCCCGTAGGCCTGGTTTTTCCTGCTCCAGAGGCTTCCTGAAGCCTTCAGAGGGCAGAACATGGCCTCAAAATAAGGCTGAAGTCACCTGGCCAGCATGCACATGTGCGCTGGCCACCTGACAGGGCAACGCCTCGCGTGCCCTGACATATGGCTCCGCGTGCCACCTGTGGCACCCGTGCCATAGGTTCACCATCACGACCATAGGCCGTAAAACCAAATATACTTCAGCCATAATATTGTCATCTCTTGAGAAGCAGATCTAAAGCAGTGTTTCTCAACCTTGGCGACTTGAAGATATCCGGACTTCAAGTCCCAGAATTCCCCAGCCAGCGAATGCTGGCTGGGGAATTCTTGGAGTTGAAGTCCGGATATCTTCAAGTCGCCAAGGTTGAGAAACACTGATCTAAAAGAAGCGCAGCTATTTGTTTCATCTAAAATGAAAATTAAATGTGGGTTTGTCATTTTGCATAATCTTTGTTTATATCTATTCATATGAATGCATGCAAAACTAGAGTTTGCTGTTTGGACTGAAATAGGAAATTCCCAATTATTTCTTCTATAGTAGGGAAACCTACAACTGTGATTGCCTGCTGCTTGGTTTAGTATTTTCCTCCTTTTAAACAACCTTTGAAACAGAGGATGTTTTCAGAGTATTTTTCCCCCTGTAAGGCAGGAAATCCATCCCTCACTATCAGGGAGCTGAATTCTATTCCGAAGCTCACATTGCAAGCTAACAACACTTACAACCTAACTGGAATGCTCTTTTTTTGGCCAAATTACAATACAATAATACAATAGCAGAGTTGGAAGGACCTTGTAGGTCTTCTAGTCCAACCCCCTGCATGGGCAGGAACCTTATACCATTTCAGACAAATGGCTGTCTAACATCTTTTTAAAGACTTCCAGGGTTGGGGCATTCACAACTGCTGGAGGCAAGCTGTTCCAGAGGTTAATTGTTCTTACTGTTAGGAAATTTCTCCTTAGTTCTAAGTTGCTTCTCTCCTTGGTTAGTTTCCACCCATTGCTCCTTGTCCTGCCCCCAGGTGCCTTGGAGAAAAGTTTGACTCCCTCTTCTTTGTGGCACCCTCTGAGATATCGGAACACTGCTATCATGTCTCCCCTGGTCCTTCTCTTCATCAAACTAGACATACCCAGCTCCTGCAGCCGTTCTTCATATGTCTTAGTCTCCAGTCCTCTAATCATCTTGGTTGCTCTTCTTTGCACTCTTTCCAGAGTCTCCACGTCTTTTCTACATCGTGGCGACCAAAACTCTTGATTCCAATCCATTATAAAACATCAGGAATCTTCATAATACAAGAACTGGACAAGGTAGTTCTGATTTCCCCATAAAACTTAGTTTGGAGAGAAGATCTGATTTTCAGGGTATGAATCATTTTCCACAAAGGGGAAAGAAATAAAATAAAAATAGCAGGTGTGTGAATGGGAACTACAGTTTTCAGAGGTTGCTGGGATCTAAAGTCCCCACAGGATTTGAACTAAATCTGATTTGAAGTGTAAACTCATTAACCTTGATTTTTCCCTGGGTTACGTTTTTAATAGGTGGGCAGTTGTTCAGTAAGATAAAGGAATAAAACGGGTAGAAAATGGGATATTTTCCTGAAATTATTGGGCTATAGTTTACAGATGGAACTTAGATGCATTGTCACAATTCAATCCTTATTGTAGGTCAGTGTTTCATGGCTAAATATATGGTACAAATCAAACAAATTAGCTCTTAATCAGTAAACCATGGTTAATCAAACCATAGCCTCTCATAATATGGGATTTCAATCAAGTTGTTTTAGCCTAATTCACTTCCAAGATTTGTTGGGAGAATGCAGAGAGTTTAGGAAGGAAGAAAGAACACTTCCCTGAGCTTCTTGAAGGAAGAATGGGATACAATTAGCAATTGTTATTAGAAATTAGACTTGCTTAAAAGGATAAAAAATGCTTCATCTCCTCACATTATTTACAAAAATAAATGTAACCAAAACCAATCTCATTACTATCCTTAAATTTAACAGAGCAATCTAAGCACACTGGATAATCCTGCAGTCCAGATAAAGCAGGGGTGTCAAACTTGATTTCATTGAGAGCCGTATTAGGATTGTGTTTGACCTTGGGGGGGGGAGGGGAAGGGGGCATGGCCAGCCCAACGTCACTCATGTTGGGAACGCCTGTGGTGGCCGAAACACTCTGCCAGTGAAAACGGGCTCCCTACTTCCATTTTTGACTGCAACAGCCTCCTTCTGCCAGCAAAAATGGAGCTCAGAAGGGCTGCCCACAGCCATTGCATGCTCCCTTCTTGGCTGCAATGGTCCCCTGCAACCCTCTGCCAGCAAAAATGGAGTTCAGGAGGGCCACCCGCGGCTCACCCGAGCTCTGTTTTCACTGCCAAAGCCACCACAGGCCAGTCCTTTGCTGTTTTCAGGGCAGCCCGTGGGTCAGATCTAAGCACCCTGTAGGCCAGAATGGGCCCTGAGTTTGACACCCCTGAGATGAAGCAATGTAAAAATCTTTTAACAAATAAAGTCCAGCATCACGTGTCAATTAGGGAAAAAAAGAGTTAAAGTAGAAAAGTATATACAAAGCAAGATTGTATCAATATTTCACTTAGGGTGGAGTTACCACTGAATCTTTTGCTCTCTCTCAAAAAAGGATGAGGAACACAACACAATCTTCTAAAACCAGCAGAAAAATGTTGTGGCCTCCTTAAGCCAAATGTTCTTTATAAATGTCCTTGTGAAATAAGCAGGTGCATCAAAGAATTGCCATTATCACAAAAGAAAAGGCAACATGTACATGTAAAAGCCAATTTTATAATACCTCCACGGGATAATGATGACAAATGGAACTTGGCCAACCATTTGGGAGCGTTACTAGCTGTGCTTCTTTTAGCCAGGTTAAAAATGACAGATTGGCAGATCCTTCTTGGTTCATTTCACTCCAGGTTCACAAGAATTACCATCTTTTGTATTATTCCATAGTCCAGAAAGAGTGACACAATTACATTTTCCAGTTCCCAGCTTGATTTTTGAATTCACACTATACTGTAGTTTGGATGAATTATATATCATAGAAATGCTATCATCAGTACAATTATTCAGTTTGGGGGCAATATCATGGAATCTGTTGACTATTGGTGTAGTTATAACAATTCAAAGTTAACTTTATCACTGGTAGATATGCATCTATTCTGCGGCTTTGACATTCAGTTTAGTGCAGATATACATCCGAGATCAGTAGGCCCTTCTACATTTGACTATTTCAGAGCATGAAGTTCATAGGAAAAATCTTAGTTATTAGCGTGCAGTTTTGGTTACCAGCTATGGTCCACTTCTTGCATTCACCAGTATGAGTCAGCATCTACATTACTGCAAGTCTAGATCCAACCAATTAGTCAGTGGAACAGCTTGCCTCCAGAAGTTGTGAATGCCCCAACACTGGAAGTCTTTAAGAGGATGTTGGATAGCCATTTGCCTGAAATGGTATAAGGTTCCTGCCTAGGCGAGGGGTTGGACTAGAAGACCTCCAAGGTCTTTTTTTTTAAGATTTCAGAATGTCCCAGAATCAGATAATGAGAACTTAAAGGATTTAATGGCTACAATGTTAGCGGATTATACTAAGAAAAATAAGGAACTTATCTGGGGGGGCGACATTGATTTGATTTATAGAATTAATTCAGCATATGCCAGAATAAATGATGTACCCAGAGAGATACATATTAAATTCATAAGAAGGTCAACAAGGGATGAGATACTGAGAGCGCAAAGAGGAGGGCTTTTGATATATCAGCAAAACGAGGTGGCCATATTGAAGCAGATCCCTAAAAAAATACGATATATAAGAAGGAAATATTCCTTCCTATCGAAAAAATTACATAAAAAGGGGGTGTGGTTCAAGTGGTTGATGCCCGAAGGGATGCTGGTATTCTGGGAGGGAGGAAGAGTTAGAATGAAAACAGTGGAAGAAGCGGAAAATTTTCTTTAAAAACATTCCTCAATCCTGGATGATGACGATATGGGAACGGGAGGCGCCACGGCTCTGCCTACTGGTGGGGTGGAGGAGAAAGAAACAATAGCAAAGAGGCTCAGATCCCAAAAATAACTTTTTTTCTTTTTTTATGTATGGTAATTCCTGTATGGATGTTAATAGAAGCAAAGTAATTGAATGTATGAAATTTTACTTCTGATTATGAAATCTATGATCTAAAATGTATGCACCCCTTCCTATTTTTATTATTTCCTAATGGAACTTATTTAAGAAGACTCGGAGGCGGTCACCAACCCCAATGTGGAAGCTCTAAAATATTGTTAAAACACCTTACCTACCCCTTTCCTTTTATAAAATGTTAAAACTAATAAAAATTATTTCAAAAAAAAAAATTGAAGACCTCCAAGGTCCCTTCCAACTCTGCTATTGTATTGTATTATAGGTAACATTCTGCTTTCCACAAGATTAACCATGGGAGTAAACCTCAATTTACCTTGTTGTTTTGGCCATTACTGATAGAATGTGACAATGTCAAACATGTTGCATGTATTCTTATGTATATAGTTCGTGTCTGCATTTGAGTATCAGACAGATCAGTCCTGGTTTAGGTACTTTCAAACATAAACATTTGTTTGTAAGTAGGATAAAGAAACAATGCAAAATACCAAATCTGCAGATACCGTAACAAAATAATACGTAGCAGAGTTAATACCTTTAGAAGGCACAAATAGAATTCAAAGTGATCTTAACTGGGTAAGAAAATAGACAAAACAATAGAAATTCAGTGAAACAAAGATCAAATGTACAACCATGGGAACAGGTGGCCTGGGTTTAGTATGGAAAACAGTTTGGAATTATGAGTCCCTTTTAGGTGAAATAGGGCGGTATATAAATCGAAATAATAAATAAATAATTGTTAACAAACTGAATAAGAGTCAATCGGGTAGCATGGCTGTGTAAAAAGCAAATATGATTTTAGGCTCCACCAATAAAAGTATAGTTTAATATCATTTTACTTTATTTCACGCTTGTCAGATTCCATCTCGAGTTTGTATCCAGACCCACACCCCGAACTTTAAAAGGATTCAGATAAACAAACAATAATGACACTAAAAACTATGAAGAGTGATTGGAAGAACTGAAAATAGTTAGCTTTAAAAATAAGAACATTGTGGGAAGCACAAAAGCTTTTTCCAAATGCCTGAAACAAATGACACACAGAAGGTCTGGACCTTTTTTTTTATTATTCCAAAGTGCAAGTCATGCAATAAAAGATTTAATTTACAGAAATGCATGAACAAAATACTTCCCAGTGGTAGGAAAGGGGTTTTATTTAGAAAGGTTATAGAGTCTCTTTCACTTGAAGTGCTCAGATAGAGGCTGAAAATCCACCTTTCAGAGACAATTTAATTTAGATTCCTGTATTAGACAGGAGGTTTAGTGACCACAGTTCACATTTTTAAAAAAAGCTAAAGTGAATATATTAAAATGGGTGTATAGTATTAATAATAAAAAATGAAAGTGTTTTCCAAAAAATCCATGGTAAAGAAAGTATATATTAAAATGTACTGATTAAAGAGGGACAACCAGTTAAATATTGTATGTATTTGTTGTGGTTTTACTTTTCTGTGCACCGCCCTGAGTCCTACCACGGAGAATAGGGCGGTATATAAATCAAAATAAACCTAAACCTAAATATGAGCCAGCAGTGTGCAGCGACAGCTAAAAATGCCAATGCAATCCTAAATTGCATTAATAGAGAGATACAATCGAGATCAAGTGAGGTACTAATACCACTCTATAAAGCCTTAGTGAGACCACACCTAGAGTACTGCATCCAGTTTTCGTCATCGCACTATTAAAAAGATGTTGAGACACTAGAAAAAGTGCAGAGAAGAGCAACCAGGATGGTTAGGGGACTGGAGACTGAAACATATGAAGAATGGTTACAGGAACTGGGCATGGCTAGTCTAGTGAAGGGAAGGACCAGGGGAGCCATGATAGCAGTCTTCCAATATTTGAGGGGCTGCCGCAGAGAGGAAGGGGCCATGCTATTTTCCAAAGCACCTGAAGGCCAGTCAAGCAATAATGGATGGAAACTGATGAAGGAGAGATTCACCCTAGAAATAAGGAGAACTTTTCTGTCAGTGAGAACAATCAACCAATGGAAGACCTTGCCTTCGGATGTTGTGGGAGCTTTATCACTGGAGGCTTTCAAGAATTGATTGGACTGCCATTTGTCAGAAATGGTGTAGGGTTTCCTGCTTGGGAGGGGGATTGGACTAGATGACCTGCAAGATGACCTGCAACCTTCCAACTCTGTTAATCTGTAATCTAAGATGCACATTTGAAAAACGTATATAAATCTTTGTATAAGAAACTAAATGAAAACATGCTTTCCTCTTCCATATTGTTCTCAGCACTTGCCACCACATGTTAAAATATGTAGTTTAATACAAATAGTACATAGGTTTACATCTAGAAGTGGCAATCAGCTGAGATCATTTCCACTCTCTTTTATTTCAACAAGTTTCAACTCTCCATGAAGAACTATTTTGTTTTAATCGGTGGTTTATTTTAAATTAGCAGCTTTCCAGAGAGCAAGGAGGGTCACGATAACATCTAATACCCATACCATTAGTTTAAAAATTGTACTCATTTCTGAAGACATAATTACATCATTCATAACTATCTAAGGAGTGATTTGGGAAGTTAGAGACACCAAAGTAACACCCAAAAGAGTTTTAGTGCGTGGGAAGGCGAGAGGTTAACAAGAAGCATTTTCTGTCACTTGGAGGGTAATGAAAATACTTCAAATCTCAGGAAAAGTGGGGGAAACCACAAATTTGAGGGGATAAAATGGTAGAACCATTTCTGTATTTTCCATTCAAATAAATGATTTTTTACTAGAATCACACACTGAAAAAAAGAATCTAATTCTTCAAGTTTCCACCTGAAACTAGCTAGGTGCCAAGGTGCATAACCATCCTGCTATGATCAAGCCAGACAGGTTTTTAATTTAAAAAGTGATGAAAAACAGATCAATACACTAAAACTATTCATGCTACATTTTTTTAAAAAGTATCAAAAGCCTCATAGAAAATTGGGGGGGGAAAGAGGATAAGGCTGGATCAGTATTTGACACCACAAACAGGTACATCTGCTCTTTCAGTTGCAAAGAGGTTTATTATACCACCCACTATATGAATTTAGCATCTGGCTAAAATAGTTTAAGCTTCCATTCCATCTGGGGTGAAAGACTAGCAGGATGGAGAACGTTAACCATGCCTGGTGCAGAGGGGCTGAAGAAATGGCTCCTGTACTGCCAAGGTGCCAGAGAAAAATAGTTGAGATCATTTAATCTGAGGTTTCCTCCAAACCCAGCTTTTCAAAGGATTGAAAAGATCATGTGTTCTTTTTTTTCTTTATCTATTTATTTGTTTCTCTGACAAACCAATGCAGCAGTCATGGAACAAACTCTCAGAATGATGGGCTTGTCTTGCTTGGAAAGCAGCAGCTGGATCACAAGGCCAGACAATCTGTGGATATTAATAAAGCCTTAGAAATGTTTATCCTTTAAGGAATGCAATAAAAATATCATGCGAACAATTATTTTGACACTGAAATCGCCCTTGTTACCATAGGATCTGCCAGCAGGGGAAATTAGTAGGAAAGCAAAAAGGGGTTAAGTTTAGGAAACAAACTCCAGGTTTCCAGAACTGTTTCTGGGACTCCAGTACACACAACTGGGAGCAACACTTCTATTAACAATACTTGTATTTGAGCAGTAAATACAATACAATACAATAGCAGAGTTGGAAGGGACCTTGTAGGTCTTCTAGTCCAACCCCCTGCGTGGGCAGGAACCTTATACCTTATTTCAGACAAATGGCTATCTAACATCTTCTTGAAGACTTGCAGTGTTGGGGCATTCACAACTTCTGGAGGCAAGCTGTTCCAGAGGTTAATTGTTCTAACTGTCAGGAAATTTCTCCTCAGTTCTAAGTTGCTTCTCTCCTAGATTAGTTTCCACCCATTGCTTCTTGTCCTGCCCCCAGGTGCCTTGGAGAATAGTTTGACTCCCTCTTCTTTGTGGCACCCTCTGAGATATCGGAACACTGCTATCATGTCTCCCCTGGTCCTTCTCTTCATCAAACTAGACATACCCAGCTCCTGCAACCGTTCTTCATATGTTTGAGTCTCCAGTCCCCTAATCATCTTGGTTGCTCTTCTCTGCACTCTTTCCAGAGTCCCCACGTCTTTTCTACATCGTGGCGACCAAAACTGTATGCAGTATTCCAAGTGAGGCCTTACCAAGGCACTATACAGTGGCATTAACACTTCACGTGATCTAGATTCTATCCCTCTGTTTATGCAGCCTAGAACTGTGTTGGCTTTTTTGGCAGCTGCTGCACACTGCTGGCTCATATTTAAATGGTTGTCCACTAGGATTCCAAGATCCCTTTCACAGTTGCTACTAATAATAATGATAGTGTACATGAGACTGCTAAAACAAGTTATTTTTCCTGTGAAAGAAGGAAATTGGAAGGAAAACAAGCAGCAAGTAGGCAAAGAAGTTGCTTCCTGCTTAACCATTCCTATATTCCCGTGATGGTGAACCTAAGGCATGAGTGCCAGAGGTGGCACGCAGAGCCCTCTCTGTGGGCACCCACACTGTCGCCAGCTGTTCTTGATCTTTGCCGGAGCCCTGAAAACCTGAGGACCAGCAGATCTTTGGGTTTCCAGTGCTCCGGTATGCATGAAGACCAGATGGCCGGCATGTATGCGCATGTCAGAAACCTGAAAACCAGGTGGCTAGCGCACACATGGCACTGGCCAGCTGGTCTTCCAGCTTTTGGAACTCAGGCGCATGCACACGAATTCCAGTTTGGCACTTGGTGCTGAAAAGGTTCACCATCACTGCTATATTCCAAACAGTCCCTCAATCCACCCGCTACACACAAACACACATAAAGACTTAGGATACCATGCAGGGCAGAAAACAACCAGAAATGCATGATGGACAATTAGCTTCTTCCTTTTTTTCCTAGGAGATCAACCTCAGTAGATCAAACCTCCATAAGCCTTCTGGGTTTGTTTCCTCATGAAAGATTTACAAGAGAATCATCTCACCTTTCCCTTCCTTTTTTTTAAAAAATATTCATCTTGCAAACTGACAGGTTATCAGAATGCTAAACAAGGCAAAAATCTGTTAGACAAGGCTGAAGCTTTCGCATAAATGTCAAGTTTAGAATTTTTGATATGATTTGTAATCAATTCAGTCATAAACTATTTATGGCAACAATTCACACATTTACACATGGTGTTGGGTGTTATTGGGTGATAAGTCACAAATGATGAGATATTGAGTGAGATAAGCGAGTTTTTGCTTTGGGTCATTCTAGAGATACAGACCTTTGTAAAACTACTTCCTGCAAGTGCCACTAGCAGGAATAGCCCCTTCACAATACTAGGTTTAATTTGACTAGGGCAGGGGTCTGCAAAGTTGGCTCTTTTAAGACTGGTGGACTTCAACTCCCAGAGTTCCCCAGCCAGCTATGCTATGCTGGGCTGGGGAACTCTGGGAGTTGAAGTCCACCAGTCTTAAAAGAGCCAACTTTGCAGACCCCTGGACTAGGGGAAACATGATAGCAGCATTCCAATATCTCAGGGGCTGCCACAAAGAAGAGGGAGTCAAAGTATTCTCCAAGGCACCTGAGGGTAGAACAAGAAGCAATAGGTGGAAACTAATCAAGGAGAGAAGCAACTTAGAACTGAGGAGAAATTTCCTGACAGTTAGAATAATTAATCAGTGGAACAGAAGTTGTGAAGTTGTGAATGCCCCAACACTGGAAGTCTTTAAGAAGTTGTTGGATAGCCATTTGTCTGAAATAGTATAGGGTTTCCTGCCTAAGCAGGGGGTTGGACTAGAAGACCTCCAAGGTCCCTTCCAACTCTGGTATTGTATTGTATTGTATTGTATTGTATTTTTATTTTTATTTTTTTATTAGATTTTTATACCTTCTCCCTTTCAGGGCTGTGTACAGGCAACAATAAAAATCAGTAGTATAAAACATAAAATACGTTAAAAATATATTAAATGATTAGCCTGTCCTAAAACCCTACTAAAACCCCTACTAAAAACAATTAAAACTACGCCAGGCCAGCCACACGAAATAAATAGGTCTTCAAGGCCCGATGGAAAAGGCAAAGGTCCATGGTCGTCCATAGGTCAGGGGGTAGGTCATTCCAGAGGGCAGGAGCTGCCACAGAGAAGGCTCTCCCCCTAGGGGTCATCAGCCGATATTGCCTGGCCGATGGCACCCCGAGGAGGCCCCCTCTCTTAAGTTATCCATGGCTTCCAGGGATTTTGCGCAGTCTGGGCATTTTTCCTTAATTTTATCCCATTAATCTTCATTATTAAAATATTCATTTGGTACATTAGCCATTCATTATAACCACAGAGTACAACATTCCCCAATTAGATGTCCTTCAGATATACAGTATTTTATTTTAAGTTTCTTCATTTCCAATCCTAGCTCAGAATGATTTTAAAAAAAATCACTACCCAACAAATTTGCAGGGGATGTAGAAGTAAAATAGTGAGTATCAAAAACTTAAAAGATGCTAGCATCTTTATACACTCTATATACCATATACCTTACCTGGGGAGCTTGAGTATTTAATTGCAGTGGTTCTTCTCCTTCCTCAATAATTGGCTCTGATCTGTGATGATGGGTGCCACAATGTCCTGTGCTTTTTCTCCTCCTGTTAAGCTTCTACATGAAGCCACTGGAAGAGATTGTCTGATGATTTGATATCAACAATATGCTGATGATATCTTACTGATCAGCACTGGAGATTGTACCAGTGGCTTGATCCAGTGTCTGGATACAAGGGATGGTTGGGATGAGATAGGCTGACATCAGTGGTGGGTTTCTGCAGGCTCACACCTACTCGCGAGAGCCGGTTGGTGAAATTTAGAGAACCGGTGAGAGGGGGTTCCACTGGCGTACCTGGAAGTAAATCTGGCCCGCCACTGCCAGTGACCCAATGGGAAGGAAAGGAAAGGAAATGAAAGGAAAGAAAGGAAGGAAGGAAAGAAAGAAAGAAAGAAGGAAGGAAGGAAGGAAGGAAGGAAGGAAGGAAGGAAGGAAGAAAGAAAGAAAGAAAGAAAGAAAGAAAGAAAGAAAGAAAGAAAGAAAGAAAGAAAGAAAGAAAGAAAGAAAGAAAGAAAGAAAGAAAGAAAGAAAGAAAGAGAATTTATCATCACAATTAAGTCCAAAATTTTGGTTGCTAAGCAAGAACGTTGTTAAATGAGTTTCACCACATTTTAAAAGGTGGCCACTCCCACCCTGTCACATGACTGCCAAGCCACACCCACAAAATAGGCCACACCTACAGAGTAGGTTCTAAAAAATTTGAAACCCACCACTGGCTGACATCCTTCTGAATTCACAGCTTTTGCTGGATGGGCAAAGAGAGGCTATAGCCCAGAATGTTTTTGCCCAATTTAAGCTGGTATGTCAGTTGCAACCTTCACTGGAAGAGGAGTATCTGACAATAATGACCCAGACCCTCACCACCAGTTGTCTGAAGTACCACAATATCTACACAAGTCTGCCTCCAGAGATCATTCGGAAGCTTCCATTAGTTCAAAATGTAAGAGCAATCATATACTTCATGTACTGTTGCTTTTGTTTTAGTTAAATGTTTTAATATTACCTGTGATTTTAAGTTTCAATTGTTTATTTAAGTATAGGTGTTTTGTTGCAAATTAGTGATCCATTTGCAGTGGACTAAAATATACAGAATTAAAAGCAGTACACTACCACCACTTCTCACAATAGGCTAAGCAATTGAACCACTAATTGTTTTATGAAGTCAAATCATTGAACAAAATAAACCTGTACAGTAAACTCTAAATCAGATTCTTAAAGCCCTGGCAAATGTTTTATCATAATTAAGTCAGGCAAGACAGATGCAGAAATAAAGAATGTGTATAATTTCCATAAGATATTTCTCTGTAAAATGCTGTTAACCTCTAAGGACACTCGAGTGATAAGATTTATGATACCCAAGAATTAATTCATCAAGAAGAAAAAGAAACATCTTCTTGCTTACAGCACATACTTTCAAGAGGCTCTAAGGACACCACTAGTTATTAATTTTTGTGCAAATTGTTATATTAAGATAGAAAAAGATTAAGGTTGAAATCCAGTAGATTATGGGATGGCATGCCTGATTGATGAGTGACATATTTTGCCTTGCCCAGTGGCTGGATAGAGAACAAGCAAGATGCATTTCAAGCAGAAGATGCTTTTTCTTGGGTATACAGCATCAGCATCATTATCATTCGGTTCACTGTCTATCTACTGCCAAGTGAAGACCTCTTCTGCATGTTTCCAACCAATATGGTCCTGATCTTTCTTTTGCCAATTGAGTCCACCATACTTGCTGATGTCATTAATCCATCTTGTTTTAGGTCTCTTTTGTGGGTATACAGCATTACCATAAAACTCTAGAGCAGTGATGGCGAACCTCTTCGGCACTGAGTGCTGAAAAGGGAGTGCGGGCATTCACACACACTTTGCACACACACAGATGTGAAAATGAACTTCTGGTTTCCAATGCGTGCAGGTATGCCCACCAGCTAGGCTTCCAGTTACTGGCATGCATGCTTGCGCAACCATCAGCTGGCCGGCACACATGCTCACGATGGAAAATGGAAGACCAGGTCTTCCAGTTTCTGGCACTGCCACATGCACGAAGGCCTGCTGATCATCGCATGTGCATGCATGCCAGAAACCCAGAAGAGGAATGAGTGATGCTGTGTGTGCCAGGCGACATGACTCCACATGTCACTTTGGACATGCATGCCATAGGTTTGCCATCATGGCTCTAGCGACTAGCATTATTAGGTTCCAGAATTCTTGACCAATTAAGACTTATTGTGGCTGGAAATTCCGAATGTTACCATGTCAATACATCGATAAAACGCCATCTTGTAGAATTCAAGAATAGGAGGACTTTGATGCATTATCAACAGCAAGTAGGAGCTGAGCTTGAATGCTATTTTTAGTTGTGCGTGCTTTAAAATAATTCTGAAAAAGTGCTTTGGACTTCACCCAAGTGCAAGCATAGCACTGTTTTGCTGTTCATTAAAAGCAGCCCATCATTTTTCATACTGCAGCACAACTCTGAACATAAGATGCAGCTGTTTTATGGAGTCAACTTTGCATGCATGCGAACGATTCTCTAAATTCTATCCTCCAACTGTACGGACAATTCCCAGAATTCTCAACAATGATTGTGCTGATTTCATGATCATGCTGGGAGCTGAAGTTCCTGCATAAGAGTAGAGAAGGATGTTTTAAGCATTGCTTCTCCAGATTATTTACTACTCTGTAGTTATCAAGTGCTGTACTGTGCACTGAGCAAAAGAACATAAAACTCCTGAATCAGGTCCAGAGGCCATTTGGTCCAAAATATCTCTCCTCACAATAGCTAACCTTGAAGCACACAAGCTGAATCGGAAAGTTGCAGCCATCTTTGTGCTTCACAATTACTTTTTAAGAGAATGCTGGTTTCAAGCACAGATACCTGGTGCAGTTTACAGAATCAGCATATTGCCCCCAACAATTTCACCCATCCTTGGACAGATGGATGGCTGAGTCAACCTGAGTCAAACTTCAGCCTGGTGAGATTTGAACTGCCAAACGGTAGGCAGTCAGCAGAAATAGCCTGCAGTACTGCACTCCAACCACTGCATCCCAGCGACTCATGACCATATTATGGCTACACTTTGTGTAGTACTGTGTTTAGCCAGAATAGGGCAGAGTGCAGGTACAAGGCAACAACACAAGATTGTATGGAGTTGGGGGGAGGGAAAGAGAAAAGGGCTCCTTACATAAGAGAGTCATTTATGCCCGTATTTCCAAATTTGTAGCTGTAGAAAGAAACACAGTATAATTTTTCAAATCAATTTAAACGGGAAAGTGGGAGGATTAAATATACGGTAATTTCAATCGTATATATTCATGGCAGCTTTTTCATCTCCTCCCCTCCTTTCCGTAACTGCCTTGCTATCATTTTTTTCATATAATTTTATTTAAAGGTTATAATGTCTGGATGTCAGGAGAGACAGATTTGTCCAAGCCATAATTTTCACAAAGACACTAGATTTGCCCACTTCCTCTCTCAAGCGCTGTTTTTGGAAATGGCTTAAAAATAGCATTTTTGGTATTAAGAACTTTCAGAAGGACAAGTTTTATTACACTGGTTGATTTTCTTCCAATCCATATTGGATTTATTGTAAGTTTAAAAGTTAAGGAAAACGTTTTTTTTTAATAATGTAAATAAGCAGCAAAAGTGCAATTAGAATATTGATTTTGGAAAGATTTTAATCAAACTAAGGAGCCCGATTGAATGGAAACAAGACTTTGAAAAAGTTGTAAGAAGATTTCTTACTGTTTGTTTAAAATTTTATTAAAATACATATGAAGATCTGAGCTTAAATGTAAGAAATGTGTCCCGGGGAAATGTTCTGGATGAGAGAATAACATGGTAAGAGACCTTGGAAGGTTTGTTACTAGAGGCAACCAGAAAGAATTAAAGATTTCAATTAAAGAAAAATTCCCACTAATACAGAATGGAGGGGAAAAAATTAACTCTGGAAGAATTTAGGAATATTTCGCAACAATGTACCCAGAACTTTTTTTTAACTATATTTTTTTTACAATAAATATGTGCCCAAAAGGATAGAAGAGGATGTAGTTGAAAATCAAATTGTTTTGTATACGGATTTGTAACTGATAGGAGATAAAAATGATACTGAAAAGATGTTATACAAGACCAACCAATGATACTGAGATGTTAATAGTTAAAAGCTTACACAAATAATAAACCAGAAAAACAAGTTGTATCTGTGGATGTTAACTCAGAAAAGTGACTTGGACAATTTTCTTATTTTGGATTTACCAAACAAATGTGCTCTATCTGTACCTATGAAGGAATTTCTGAGGAAATCAAAAGAGAGAAGTCACCAATAAATGTAGGTATTGCCTTTACTCTAATCAAAAGAGTCAATTTACTCATCTCAGCAAGATCTGTCAATTTCATTACCATACCCTTTGTACCATTTATGATACTGGGGGAGGTGTGGTAATCAGTGTTGTGATTTGCACCTATTCAGGAGAACCAGTTGTTAACTTTCTAAGCAGTTCGCAGAACCAGTTGTTGGAAGAAATCTTATTTTGTTTTTTCCACTTTAGAGGGCTAATCCTGAAGGAAGGCAGGAAGGAAACATTCTGGTGTTGTTTCCAGCCTAATCTTTATTGCCCCGCTTACAGAAACTGCTCCTCTGGTTAATCCTTATTACATTGTAACAGCTAAGGCGAAGCACCCATCGACATGAGTGATGTTGAATTTTGTCATGCCCACACAGTCACATGACCACTGAGCTAGGCCTACCCAGCTAGTCATAAGGAGAGAGAACCGGTTGTTAAATTATTTGAATCCCACCACTGGATAGAATATAGTCTGGATACCCAGGAGGGAGGGAGTACATTCCAGAAGATCAAGAGATGGCAAAGTTTAGATAGTTTGGGCAAAACAAAGGGCCAAGTTACTCCTCTCTAGAACTTCTCAGAGTTCATCTTTAATGATGCAAGTAGTTGCTTTAGGTTGACAAGATTTCTGTCTATAAAGGAAATGGCTTAGAAGTCATTTTATGTGCCTGTCTTGGTTTTTGCAGCCTGACAGAAGGTGCTTGTTTAGGCACAAGAAAACCTGCTGTTTTGCACTGCTTCAGGGTTTTTACTGCAATAGAGAGCCATCTTCTCTACAGGTGAAGCCTGAAGGTATCATTTGCTGCCACTCTTCAAAAAGAAGCTATTGCATCTTTTTAAGGGAACTCTGCTGGGAGCTTCTTCCTTCTCACTGTACAAAGAATAAAATGCCAATAGTCTTGCAAAGATGCTTCAGGGATTTCATGGGCCTCCCACAAGGCCTTCATCTGAAAAGCCATTGTGTTCATCAATGTGGATATAAGGAAACCTGGGGAGTTATGGGAGTTATGTAGGAAGTGACCTTTTATCCTGTGGTCCAGTCTTGATTCCTCTGTTTAATCCAGTAATTAAACCTGGAGGTTTTCTCATAGATAAAGTGTTTCCTGTGTGCCTTTTCTGGAGCCCTCCAGAAGCTTTGAGACTGATTCCCAAAGCAAAGTCACCACTGCCAATGATCCTTCTGGCTGGGCATTCTAAAAGCTATAATCCCAGCGAGGAGGAAAAATTGGCTTCCCCAATAAAATGGATTGCTCATCATTTAGGGCTGCAGTATGAGAAACTGTGTACAAAATGTATGTACATTAAGAAAAAAATGGGTGCCAATAATATTACCAAAAAAACCCTGTAAAAATAGAAATCCAGGTAGTATTTTGCTTATTTGTATACTGCATTTATTTACAGTTGTATGGTTAACTGTCACAAAACACAACTCTGGAAAGCCGTGCGCACAGTACAGAAACTGGGTGGATTTTTAATGGAGTTTCCTTCCTCCTACTCATAAATTTATGGGGGAAAGGGGAAAGAAAAAAATTCTGCAGCAGAAAATAGACAAATTGTAGAAAGCAAAATGGACAGATTCATTCAACGCTGACATTTAGGCACTGGAATTCTAAGGCCACCTCTATAGTGACTCATGAAACAATTGTCCAACTATTTTTACCATGTATTCGGTGTCTTACTTTTCACTCACATATAGGTGTTTCTGTATACTTTTCTGCATTACATTCAATTTGATCCATCAATTAAAATCTGCGTTAGAAAATCCAGGAAAGGGTAGACTACAGAAGAAAGTTGCCTTATGGTTCAAAGTGTGACAAATTTGCATTAAATGTACTTTTCTGTGCATATCTTCTGAACGTACAAGTGTCTTTGAACTAAGTCCTTGATTGTCACCTAATGTGAAATCTGATCATCAAGAATAGTCAGATGGCAATCCAATGAACCTCTACTGTTCTAGCTCTTCATCCAAGCAGGCTTTGTGTAGCAAGGACAATACTGGTGTTTGTACCAAGCGTGAAAAAACAGAGCACAACAGAGCCGTTTTCTAAAGGGCTTTTCACTTGGCTCCAGCCAAAAGAACATTCTGTAAAGTTCAGCACCAACGTAAGCGCATTGTATTTTACGTGACTCTGCAGAGCCAATAAAACTGGTTCTTGGCCAACTGTGTTCCTTCACCAGGGTTCTCTAAAAGACTTCAGCAATAATAAGAAAAGACTAACCCAAAGATTATTGCTAATTACAGTCATATTGATTGGGCCAGACACAGACTCAATCCAAGGTAGGGAATATGCCAGAATTCTATGCGAATGCTGAAAAGCCATAAGGCTGGCTGGGCTGTAAGGAGAGAAAAATCAGCACTGTTCAAAGCATTTCCTGATTAGAGGGAAGATGTAGAGCCATGTTGTGTTAGCCAGTAGTATCCTGAGATGAATCCATTGCAGGGGTGGGTTTCTGCCAGCATTACTGCCGGTTCGGTGCACATGCAATTTTGCACACGCACGCTCTCTTTGCTTGCTTGTGCACCTGATGTGCGATATGCACGCATGCGCAGTTGCTTCTAAATAGGTATGTGCATGCACAGAACATTTTAAAAGGTCAAAAAAGATGTTGCAGCAACAGGGGAACCAGTTCTGGAACGTGGTGAGCATGCTGTCCCTACCTGTTTGGAGACCCAGTTGCCATTTTCACTACCGGTTCCACCGAACCCATGTGAACCAGTAGGAATGCACCTCTGATCTATTGGTGTGTTAAAACACTGAGTGTCAGGATGTTAGGGTTGCAAAAACTCAAACCATGGTGTTTTAAGTGAGTTGCTATATCAGAGGCTGGACACAAGAATCCAAACTATGCAAGAAACAACCAGGATTTAGATTCTAAGGGAGGGGGGGATTTAATTTTTTAAATTATTTTTTGGCATCCATAACATTGTATGGCAGCACATCAGAGGTGGTATTCAGCAAGTTCTGACCAGTTCTGGAGAACCGGTAGTGGAAATTTTGAGTAGTTTGGAAAACCGGTAAATACCACCTCTGACTGGCCCCGCCCCCATCTATTCTCTGCCTCCTGAGTCCCAGCTGATGGGGAAGAAATGGGGATTTTGCAGTAACCTTCCCCTGGAGTGGGGAGTAAATGGAGATTTTACAGTATCCTTCCCCTGCCACGCCCACCAAGCCATGCAACACCCACCAAGTGACACCCACAGAACTGGTAGTAAAAAAAATTGAACCCCACCAATGCAGCACATGATGCTATTATATACCTAAAGAGATGGCCAATCTCTGCCAGTTAAATTTTAAGTAAAAGAAAACAGCAGATGATAAGCAAAGTAAAATAACCAGACTACAAAGATGATGCATTAGTAGTCAAGTTATAGGAATTTGAATCATAGGACAATGTACTGACAATGTTCCTTCTCTGTTCTACAGTGAACCAAAACTTTTAAGTTTCAGGCTGTAGAATACAATCACTTTATTGATCAAATGATTAATTCACTCTTGATGAAGCTTTCCTTACATTTACACATTTCCTAGTGTATCACCTCTGATTTCCATACTTATCAGCATTCCTGAAGACACAATGAGGGTTGATTCTCAGAGTTGGGCCTCGCACTTCACAAGTTCTTGCAAAAGTGTACTATTTTCCCCCTTATTACATCTGGATCATAAACCTACCAGTAGACTCATGACAATGCGTCTAAGGCTCTCTGTGTCCAAGGCTCTCAATTGTTAATGGTGCTTAAGCACTGGCCCTTTTCAAATATCCCGCTCAATGTGCGAGGATTGCGAGTGCTTTTTTTTTCTTTTTGCATCCCATTCAATAAAGTTCAGGTGGTTCATGTAGGTCTAACAGTAAACAAACAATATTCTTCAAAAGAAAACTAAAATCCCCCAAGCTATAAAACCAGCAATAACAACAATTCTGCCAAAATTAAACTTAAAATTGCCTATGCAATAATATTACTTTCCAAACACACATAAAATAGAATATCTATTTATCCTAAAAGTTAGGAGGAAGAGAACCATGTAAATTTGGGGGCAATCTTGCCCAGACATAGCAATATTGTGTTCTGTCGCACTGTCTTGAGTGGAAAGATCATCTCATAGAGCCGACACCACAGCTGAAAAAAGATGTCATCCGGGTCCCCTCAGGTAGCATTATTTCTTAGTAGAAACTGCAAGAGCATCTAGCAGTGTTGGCCAATCTTTTTGGCATTGATATGATCTTCCGGTTTCCTGCATGCATGCATGTGCGAAGATCAGGTGGCCAGTGCATATGTGTGTGCCAGAAACCAGAAGAGCAGCCGCCCGGTGTGCATGCATGCACCGGGGGGGGTTATCTTCTGATTTCCAGCATGCGCACCTGGTCTTCCGGTTTCTGATGCACATGCACTCACAAAGACCCGCTGGCCTGTACGAATGCACGTGCCGGAAACTGGAAGAGCAGCCAATCGGCTGTTCTTCCTGTTTCTGGCACTCCCATGTGTGTGAAGACCAACTGGCCAGCCCGCCAGAACCCAGAAGAGCAATGGGCAACAGCTCAGGTGTCCTGAGAGATGGCTCTGTGTGCACTTCCACACAAGTGCCACAGGTTCGTCATCATGGGCATATAGAATGAGAAGAAAGAAATGGAGACAAGCAGTTCCATAAATAACCTATTTGTGTGTCTATTCAGCTTCATGATTTATTTCTTAAGGGTAATAATCACTGTAAACATCAATAGCTAATGGGAAGATTCAGCTCTTATTGAGTTCAGGTGGAATTTCTGAAGAATCAATAGTTATTGCTGTGCCTGTGTAGTAACAGAAATATAAACCTATTTTATAGAGCATATTATCAATATTTATGCACTATAAATATAAATAATGGTGATCCTACTTATAATACTAATGTATAGAGGCAAACGAAGATTGAATTTCACAATTGTTCCTATATGCAAATATCACTAACATGGAATTTGAAAGATGTGTAAACTGTATGATACTTGGGTCGGATTGTTGTTGGTGTCCAGTCACTAAGTTGTGTCTGACTCTTTGCAACCCCATGGACTATAGCATGAACTATCCCAACTGAAGATGCCTCCCAGTCATACCCCTTCAGTAGGGGTGGGTTGCTGCCAGCATTACTGCCAGTTTGGTGCATGCAAAAATGTAATTAATTTAATTACATTTTTTCAATGAAAATTGTTTTGCGCAAGGCGCAAGCACAGAACCTAAAATCAAGATGGCGGCACTGTAGGATGACGGCACTGTAGCAGTTTGGGAGTGTGGCAGGCCTGGGTCGCTGCCGCTTCCAGCGACCCAGGCTGCCAAACTACTATCAGTTCAGCTGAACTGGTCCGAACCGGTAGGAATCCACTACTGCCATCCAGGTGCAGGGCAAGATGGCCTTGACTCTCTGAGAAAGGAATATTATTATGACTATATATCTCCCATACTCCGTATAATGTCCCCTCCCATTTTCCCACAGCATTGAATGTGGCAGGCCTGAAAGCCCAAGGCAAAAAATGGCTTCCAGGCCTTACAAAATGTCCCTGTGCAATAAATATGTTAACTAGAAGAATTAATTTCAGTTAACAAATGTATTTAATTTAGATTATGAATTTTAGATCATATCCTTATTTAAATAATTATTTAGATTTCCCAGACCAGAGTTTCTCAACCTTGGAGACTTTAATCTAGGTGGACTTCAACTGGCTGGGGAATTCTGGGAATTAAAGTTCACAAAGTTTAGAGGTTGCCACGGTTGAAAAACTCTGGCCGAGGCCAAAATCAATACACTCTAAATGAAAATAACTTGTCAGCTTTAATTAGGATTTCTACACTAGATAGAAAACCATCTTGGAAATCAGTCAATCTGGGTAATTTTGCAATAATGGAGGAAATAATAAAATTTGGCAACTTAAATAAGGCTTTGAATTGCTGGCACAATTAACTCAATGTTTACCTACTAAAGCACATGAAGGAAAGCACTATAGATATTCCATTCACTCTATTCTGTGGTTACCTGATCATCCCTTCTAAATTACAATGTGTAGCATAACTGGAGACCTGCTGGCCATAGCAAGTGGATTAGGAGACAAATTACTCTATTGAAAGAGATGAAATGAATTATGAATGCAAGGTATTTAATTATTTTTATTCAACAAATGTATACGGTTGCCCAATTTGCCTTGACTCTTGAGTGGCCTACATTAGTTCTTAGCAGTTGGCAACTAAAACACCTGAGTTCATTTTGAGTTCATTACAACTTTACCTATGTTCCAGTTCTGACTGCAATACAGAAGGTCCTTCTGTTAATAGACAGCTATAGAATCACTATATAGCAGGGATGTCCAAACTTGGGAACTTTAAGACTTGTGGACTTCAACTCCCAGAATTCCCCAGCCAGCTATGCTGGCTGGGGAATTCTGGGAGTTGAAGTCCACAAGTCTTAAAGTTCCCAAGTTTGGACATCCCTGCTATATACCTTCCACCCTGCTCAAAAAAGGTTTTGTAAGTTAGATAATACATCGCAAGTGTTTGCCTCTTTATCTATACATAATGCAGCAATGGGGAGGATGGCCAGGAATGATTTCATTTTAGTCTGGTGGGCTGATATCTGAAATAAGTCTGACTCATGTGCAGAATATTTCTTGTCAACCAAGACTGGCTCAGAAAAGAATGATATAAAACAGAATACTGAGCTAACTTCTAATGATGACCACAGCATACCATATGAATAAAGCAGCAGGAGGAGGATATTAGCAAGCAAAGGCTGAAGCACTATTTCTTAATTCAATTTCAATTTATTCAATTTCAATTTATTTCTTAGAGTAGCACTCCCAAACCTGATGTCCTCCAGATATATAGGAGGTCTCATAACTGCCAAGCAGTAATGGAGTATCTAGGTTGAACAAAATAGCTTCTAAACCGTTTTATCTAATCTCCAAACTGTTTTTTTTCTACTTTGATCTAACCCAGTGTTTCTCAAATGTAATAACTTTTGGTTATGTCAACTTTAACTGGCTCAGCTCAACTTAACTTTATTTACAATGCAATGCAATGCAATGCAATGCAATGCAATGCAATGCAATGCAATGCAATGCAATGCAATGCAATGCAATACAATACAATACAATACAATACAATACAATACAATACAATACAATACAATACAATACAATACAATACAATACAATACAATACCAGAGTTGGAAGGGACCTTGGAGGTCTAGTCCAATCCTCTGCTTAGGCAGGAAACCCTATAACATTTCAGACCAATGGCTATCCAACATCTTCTTAAAGACTTGCAGTGTTGGGGTTTTAATATATATTTTAAATTATTTATGTTCTATTTTTGTATGTTTTTTAAATTTCCTGTGCGCCGCCCTGGGTCCTTTGCGGAGAAGGGCGGGATATAAATGTAATAAAATAAATAAATAAATAAATAAATTCAGAACTTCTGGAGGCAAGCTGTTCCACTGATTAATTGTTCTAACTGTCAGGAAATTTCTCCTCAGTTCTAAGTTGCTTCTCTCCTTGATTAGTGCCCACTCATTGCTTCTTGTTCTACCCTCAGGTGCCTTGGAGAATAGTTTGACTCCCTCTTCTTTGTGGCAACTCCTGAGATATTGGAACACTGCTATCATATCTCCCCTAATCCTTCTTTTCATTAAACTAGACATACCCAGTTCCTGCAACTGTTCTTCATATGTTTTAGTCTCCAGTCCCCTAATCATCTTTGTTGCTCTTCTCTGCACTCTTTCTAGAGTCTCCGCGTCTCTTCTACATCGTGGCGACCAAAACTGAATGCAATATTCCAAGTGTGGCCTTATCAAGGGATCTTTATCCTCTGCTCTGGTGGTTTGAGTCACTCTAATTGTTTGCAGTTATCTTCACCTAATTTACCAAATCAAGGACGAAGGGTTATCTGTTAATTTTATGCTGTGCTTCGTTTTGCTTTTAAATAGACTAAAATAATTTCCATCTGCAGTCTACTTCATACATTACAGTTGCTTTTTACCAAAATGTTAATTTTTTAAAAGAGGGGAAAATATGGAGCTTCACACCAACTTTGATTTGCTCTGAAATGATTACAGGAAGAAAAAAATTTTCCCCAAAGAATATGGAAATGGTAGTTACTTTTATATTCACTCTTTAATCCTTAAGGAAAGAGAAACTTAAGTCTCTTTCTTTGCACCAACCAGAACCAAGTCTTACATTTTATTTCCAAAGAATAAAAAAAAAATTTCACAGAAAGAAAATGGGGTGATGTTCAGAAATGCATCAAGATAAGGTGGCAAGAAGCACATCACACAGAGATAAGCATACTAACACTCTAAGGCCTGGATATTGCTGTCACTATACATTACTCTACTTTTGTTTTATAAAGCTGTCTGTGTGAAATCTGCCTCTGTCCCTCTCTGTGCATAACCCTACATTGGGAGAAATAGAAAAACGACCAAAAGAAATCTCATATTGGTTTAAAAATCTAAAAAGAAGAAAATGTGGGAAGATAGTTAAAATAATGATTATTTTAATGTATTATTTCTAACATCATTTTTGGCTAATAATGAAATTTATCAAGTGTACCAGTATATTGTCCCCAAATAGATGGGGGGGGGGGTGGACACTTTATACGTATTAAAAAGAAAATCAGTGTTACGGTCAGAACCAGAGAGAATGGCTGAAGATGATAATCTTAGCATTCATGCTGTCTCCATTCAGTGTCCCCTATACAGAATAGAATAGAATAGAGTAGAATAGAATAGAATAGAATAGAATAGAATAGAATAGAATAGAATAGAATAGAGGAGAGGAGAGGAGAGGAGAGGAGAGGAAAAGAGAGGAGATGAGAGGAGAGGAGAGGAGAGGAGAGGAGAAGATTTGGAAGGGACCTTGGAGGTCTTCTAGTCCAAGAAGGCAGGACACCCTACACCACTTCAGAGCTTCCCACTCTCTTAGTTCCAAATCTTGCAGTATTAAAGGTAGGAATAGAGTTTCTATTTATTTTTGCTAGCACTTCCCACATGATTTTCAATGAGGAAGACTTGCATTCTCGTGTCTGTCTTGCAGACAATTATTATGGGCATTTCAACTGATTCTTCCCCCAATCTGAACCTGCCCCCAGATTGAACGGGATCAGAAAACAGATATCCATCAAGCATCAAAAATCTGCTGCTACAACTATTGTTCTCCTATATTTTGAGAGCAGAAAGAATTTGGTCTAGAGATTATTTCAAAGGAAAGAAGAATTCTGTAGAATCATAGGCAGGCTCAAGATTTGATTTAGTGATGAGTCAACCCAGTGTCCTGACTTCACTTTACAGACAGTCCCCAGCAAGTCATGTTCCATTAAATCCCAACAAAAAGTATCACAAGAAAAAAAAAAAGCCAAGCAACATAGAAGTCTTCCTCATTGGACATTGCCTCCTGCCTTCTGATACTAAAAGTTTGCTTTTAAAACTTCGCTAGTTTCTTGCTTATTTATTGCAAGTGATTTTTTTGCATCCCATTCAATAAATTTCAGCTGCTTCATGTAGGTCTAACAGTGAACAAATAATATTCTTTAAAATAAAACTAAAATCCCCAAAGCTATTTAAAACGAGCAATAAAAGCAATTATGCCAAAATTAAACTTAAAATTGCCTATGCAATAATATTACTTTCCAAACACACACAAAATAGAATCTCTATTTATCCTAAAAGTTAAGAGGAAGAGGGACATGTAAATTTGGGGACAAAGTATTCCCCTGATGTGGGGCAATTATGAAAGAGTTGCTTTCTGTTCTACATATGCTCCCCGCCACCCAATATCTCAGTGAGAGATTCAAAGGGATATTATCTCTTGGCACTGTGTTTTTATGGAGCAATCATTTACAATTACTTATCTTGTTTGTAGACCACTGCAGGGATTTCTGTATTATCATAAAAAGCCAGATAATCATAATCATCATCATATAAACTTTTCCCATTGGCTATATTCAGAGCAAATTCTACTGACACAGTTAAGAAATTGTTGTAGGCGGGGAGGAGGAGCCAACGTCGTGATGAAATGGATGTCTGATCTCGGTACTCTGAGATCGCCGCCAACACTTTTGCTGCTGGGTGGTCCGATTGGACCTAAACCGTCCCACAGAGATGTTGAACGGGAAGAATACACCCTGCTGATCTCAGGAACACCGCAAAGTCCCTGATTGATCCAGGAGAAGTTCTTCTAGCTGGCGACAAAAGCTCAGCCCCTAGACTGATGAAGTTGGGACAGCTCCAAAACGGAAGGAAATGGAAAGAGAAAGTGGTCACAGATGGTGAGGAATTTTTACTGTTTTAAAAGAGACTGCCTACAAAAAACTTAAAGCTAAAGAAATTGTTGTAGGCCAGGCTTCAGCAACCCATGGTCTGCAGGCTGGAGGTGGCTCACCACCTGAAATCACCTGGTCCATGACCCCAAAAGGAAATATATTCCCATGGCTTGAAAGAAAAAGGAAGTGATCATCACCTCCTCCTCTTCCATTTTGGTGATGGTTTTACCAGACAACTCAGTATGGGCAAAGCAACAAGTCCCTCACAAAAGGTAACGGTATGGCTTCTGCAACCTAGTGCAGGCTTGCAGTCATATTCCTTTTAGGATCTTTGGCCTGCCACACTCTCTGTTATTTTACTATGCTGTTTCATTAGTGGGGAATAGGGAGGGGGGACAGTAAGGAGCTGAATGTGTTGTTGTCAAAATAAAACATTCCTTTCTAGAAGCCCAAGGTCATCTTTTGTCTCTGCACCTCTGCACCTGATGGGTGGAAATGCCAGCATGGCAGAGGAAGATTGGACCATGCGATGGACTTGTGGGTGTGGGGACAAGATCATGAACTTTCAACGGGGTGGAAACTCAGGGAGCTTTCAGATTCGGGTTTCCACAGTTTGTACCAACATGACTCTCTTATTAAATTGGAACTTTGATGAAAGCTATGCCTTGAACTCTGATTTAATTCTGAATGATATTTGGAACGGTGACACCTAGGTTGAAGATGGTTGGTAGCCCCTCTTATAGACTGTCTTTTTCCGCTTGTGAAATAGAGAGATTTTTCTCCCCCAAATATAGTTTCACATTTCAAAAGATTCTTTAGGCCCAGCACTCAAAAAAAATGTATCTGTGTTCTGCAGAAAGCGTGAGGTAAAGAAGATACAGTCCTCACTGATTTCCCAGATATTTATTCCCCCGGTGGAATCATGGGAGAAGGGTGCACATGTCTCTAAACTTATTTACTTCTCATTTATTAATATATTATATTTAGAGCAAATACATATTGACCCAAACAAATAACAATGGCAATTATTATTGTTGTTGTTGTTGTTGTTGTTATTGCAAATCTGACCATAAAACAATTATCCAAATATGAGAGAGGAGAAGCCATCTGTTTTCGAAAAGCCATTGGAAATCAAATGGAACCAAAAGCTCCCCTATTTTTGGCTTCAAACTGAGCAAAGTTAAATCAACTCATTCCTATCCTTCGCACATTAAAAATGGCGTGGGATTATCCATGCAGAACATGTATCAGTTTGGGATAGATTCTGGACCCAACACTACCCTAAGTTACATCAGCTATTTAAAACATGTTAGATGTATCTTCTAATATAGCGGTCACCAACTGGTGATCTGTGGACCATTAGTGGTCCACAAGAAAATTTTGGTGGTCTGCAGAAAAATTATTTGCATTTTTAATATTGCATTAAATTAGGGGTCCTCATACTATGGCCCCTGGCCAGATATGGGCAATGAACGTTTGTGTTGCTGCAGAGTCTCCCCTTTCAGGGTCTTTTTGTGCAGGTCAGAGGGGGGAAGAAATTCCGACTTGGGGTCTGCTTCAGCCTCCTGGTGTGGGGCTTTGGGTGAAGACTGGAGGTGCCACTGTTGGCAAAGAGGCAGAGGGCCTTGCTCCAGTAGGACTGCATCATGACTTGGAACTGGCTGACCAACTCAGCCCACTGAACCTCCAGGCACCAGTACCTGGCCTTGCACTCCCACAGGTCTTCCCTCTGCTTGGAAAACCTCTGCTTGTAGTCCTCAGTGAGGTGCTTCTGCTGAGCCTCTTTCTTGGTCAGATCCAATATGAACTGAGCCAGCTGTTTTGCCAACTCTTTCTCATGGTGGTTGCTTAGCTCCAACAACTGTTTCCTGGTGGGGCCCTAAGGAGGCCAGGTGGGCAGGCAAGGAGTGGCTGGGAGGGGAGGGGTGAGTAGAGCCTGGCAAGACACCCCTCAATGTGAGTGACGTTGAGTTGGCCGTGCTCACCTAGTCACATGACCACATAGCCAGGCCCATCCAGCCTATCATTAGGCAGATCATATTAGTGGTCTGTGGGAATTAAAATTATGAATTTAGTGGTCCCTGAGGTTCAAAAGGTTGGTGACCCCAGTTCTAATAGATGCTAGATACTTCTTCTGCTGTGATGCTAGATGATCTTCTAATAGATGCTTCTTCTAAAATATGTTCACTTTGCATATTGACTTAAAATTTTGGAATTATACGTTAAAATATGAAAGGTGTTCATTTTACCAGATCACTAGGTTCTCAATATACCAAGAAGGAAAGGTGATGGCATGTGGCTCAGGCAGGATTTCTCAGCACCAGGGTTAGGGATCTTATTCCCTGCTGATGCATAAAGATTACCGGTACTTCCTGAATATACTTACCAAGTTGGCAAGAGAGAGATCGCATTCAACCCATTTATGAGAAGACTTGGATGAAATTTCCACCATAGTTCTTCAAATGCTCTGAGCTCCAGTATAGGCAGTCTTACATTTGACAGTCAAATCATCGGAACAGCTTCTGTTCAGGCAGCAGTTTCTTAACTTTCTAATTTCAATTATGTGGGCAGATCAAATACCATGAGTGGGTTTTTTTAAAAAAATATGGAAATTAAGATTATTATTTTTTTGAAGGGGAATGATTAAATAGTTCTTGTGAAATGTGCACTTGAATTCCCAGGAGAGAAAAAGTTGTGGTTTGTGGCTACTTCCTTTCCATTGCCACACTGGATAACCACAAGCCATGGCAAGCACATAATGTGGTTTTCTAAATTCAGGCTACAGGGATATAGCTGAGCGTTAGAAAGAAAGAAAGGTTTGCTGGTCCTCCAAAAAAGCAAACTGTCTGTGATTCTTCAGTCAGGAATCATTGATGCTTCAAACCCAATTCTTAAACTCTGCTTTCTTGTCTCTTTGCTGTGACTGAAAGATCGGGAAATTAAAACTGAGGCAATGGTAGTGGTGGAGCTGTTTATAGATCGGGGTTAAGTTCTCTTCACAGGATTGTGGATCTTTAAGAAAAATATATTATTACTCAATATTATATTATTATTCAATATTTATTCTTCCAACCTCTAATAGTGTCCCTCATATAACCTCTAATAGCCTCCAGAAGATAGGCTTAAGATACAGAAGGATCTAGACAAACTTGAACATTGGGCACTATCTAATAAAATGAAATTCAATTGTGAAAAAAGTAAGGTTCTACATTTAGGCAAGAAAAACAAAATGCACAGGTACAGTATAGGTGGTACCTTGCTCAATAGTAGCAACTGTGAAAGGGATCTTGGAATCCTAGTGGACAACCATTTAAATATGAGCCAGCAGTGTGCAGCAGCTGCCAAAAAAGCCAACACAGTTCTAGGCTGCATAAACAGAGGGATAGAATCTAGATCACATGAAGTGTTAATGCCACTGTATGGTGCCTTGGTAAGGCCACACTTGGAATACTGCATACAGTTTTGGTCGCCACGATGTAGAAAAGACGTGGAGACTCTGGAAAGAGTGCAGAGAAGGGCAACCAAGATGATTAGGAGACTGGAGACTAAGACATATGAAGAACGGCTGCAGGAGCTAGATATGTCTAGCTTGATGAAGAGAAGGACCAGGGGAGACATGATAGCAGTGTTCCGATATCTCAGAGGGTGCCACAAAGAAGAGGGAATCAAACTATTCTCCAAGGCACCTGGGGGCAGGACAAGAAGCAACGGGTGGAAACTAATCAAGGAGAGAAGCAACTTAGAACTAAAGAGAAATTTCCTGACAGTAAGAACAATTAACCTCTGGAACAGCTTGCCTCCAGAAGTTGTGAATGCCCCAACCCTGGAAGTCTTTAAAAAGATGTTAGATAGCCATTTGTCTGAAATGGTATAAGGTTCCTGCCCACGCAGGGGGTTGGACTAGAAGACCTACAAGGTCCCTTCCAACTCTGCTATTGTATTGTATTGTATTATTGTATATATGTGGATTTTATCCACATTGAAATGCATGGCTGCCGTTCAATCCTAAGGCAAAAATAAATAAAATATAGAGTTGTTGAGCAAGTTACTGAGATGAGAGGAAAGCCTACACTAAATGGCCTCCTGTCTTCTGTGAGAGACTCGTAAGAATCAATTGGAACATAGTAGTGGAAACCTTTTGCCTTCCTCACATGGTTGAATTGTAGCTCCCACCATCCTCTCATCACTACTCATGCTTTCTGGAATTGATGTGAGTCATCATTCAATGACACATGAAAGATGACTGGCTCTCCCACCCAATGGAACACTTTAGCTATATAAAGAGGTGCATTGCACTTCCCTCCAGGAGTTCCTGAAATGCATCAGGCTTATCCTTTGCCTAGCTAGAGTCACAAAGATGCCAGTCGCTGATAACAATTGTGTTCATTGTGAACCACCATACTTTCCTCAGGGGTGTGATCTGACCAGTTCAGTTCAGTTCATACAACGTGGAGGTTGAACTAGCAACTTGGTGCTTGCCCTCAGTGGATAGGAGGTGGACATCTACCGGGTGTTCCTGTTCATGAGCACGGAATTTCTGTTGCAAAGTAAAATGTTTGTTAAATGGATTTTGCCCCATTTTAAAACTTTTCTTGTTAAGCGAATTGCTGCAGTTAAGTTTGTAACACTTAACGTGAATCTAGCTTCCCCATTGGCTTTGCTTGTCAGAAGGTCGCAAAAGGTGATCGTGTGACACTGGGACACTGCAGCCATCATAAATATGAACCAGTTGCCAAGCACATGAATTTCGATCATGTGACCTTGGCAATGCTGCAATGGTTACACATGGCCATAGGTCACTTTTGTTACTTTGAACACTTACTAATTGAGCTGTTGTAAATCCAGGATTACCTGCACATTATTAGAAGGCAAAGGAGCAGAAGCAAAGGCCCATTAAAGGAACCTGCCAATGCCAGCCCAGAAGCACTGTTATCCTTGCCTGAAAAGCCAAGCAGGAGTGATCCTTCCCTGCTGGTTATATACTGCTTCACAGTGCTTTCCAGGCCTCTCTAAGTTTTACAGCAGGGGTCTCCAACCTTTGCAACTTTAAGTCTGAAGGACTTCAGCTCCCAGACTTCTCCAGCCAGCAAAGCTGAAGTCCTTCAGACTTAAAGTTGCAAAGGTTGGAGACCCCTGATTTACAGAGTCAGCATATTCCCCCAACAATCTGGGTCCTCGTTTTGCTCACCCTGGAAGGCTGGAAGGCTGAGTCAACCTTGAGCTTGGTGAGATTCAATCTGCCAAATTCCAGGCAGCTGGCAGGCGGCAGAAGTAGCCTGCAGTACTGCACTCTAACCACTGCGCCACCATGGCTCATAGATGGTTTTGAGTCTCTATCATTCAGGTCATAGTTATTCCAAAGGTGTTTTCTTAGGAGGTCTTTTCTTTGAAAATGTTTCACTTCTCATCCAAGATATTTCTTCAGTTCTTTGGTTAGAGCGGAAGAAACCTCTTGGATGAAAAGCAAAATATTTTGAAAGGGTGGGGAACCCAAGAAAGTCAAGTTGCCTTTTGGGAAAAAGCAGCTTTGGGATAGAGGATTTTGAGCATATACTTTCCACTTACCCAACTTCTACTGCTCTTCTTGCTTCATCTTTTATTTACTCAGGAACATGTTGTAGCCTGGTAATATCACTTTACTTGGTGGTGGTGGTGGTTGTTTTAAGGACAGCATGCTCTAAATGTTATGGAGAAAAGAAAGGCAGTTCCTCTGGGTTTCCAGATATTGTAATGATTACCTATTTTATTTTTTTTATTTTTTTTTATTTTATCAAATTTATACCCCGCCCTTCTCCTTGTTAGGACCCAGGGCGGCGCACAGGCATCATTAAAAAACCATTACAAAAACAATACAAACTCTTAAAAGCATATTAAATTAACCTAAAACCCGTGCTAAAACCCTATTAAAACCCTAAAAAATTTAAAATTTATAAATTTAGTCAGAAACGGGGGGCTACGCTAAGCCGGCTTGTTGGAATAAGTACGTCTTCAAGCGTTGGCGGAAGAGGCGGAGGTCTGAGATGGTACAAAGGTCGGGGGGTAGGTCGTTCCAGAGGGCCGGGCCCGCCACAGAGAAGGCCCTTCCCCTGGGTGTCGCCAACTGGCATTGCCCGGCTGACGGCACCCTGAGAAGGCCCTCTCTGTGGGAGCGGATCGGACAAAGGGATGTATGGGGCAGAAGGCGGTCTCGTATATAGCTAGGCCCCGAGCCATGGAGCGATTTGAAGATGGTCGTCAACACCTTGAAGCGCACTCGAAAGGCCACAGGCAGCCAGTGAAGCTCGCGCAGGAGAGGTGTTATGTGGGCATGCCTTGAGGCACCCATAATCACCCGCGTGGCTGTGTTCTGGACTAGCTGTAGCTTTCGAGTGCACCTCAAGGGGAGCCCCATGTAGAGAGCGTTACAGTAATCCAGCCGAGAAGTCACAAGCGCTTGAGTGACTGTGCGAAGGTCCCCCCGGTCCAGTAAGGGGCGCAACTGGCGTATCAGGTGAACCTGATAGAACGCCCTCCTGGCCACGGCCACCACATGGTCCTCCATGGACAGCCGGGAATCCAGGAGGACGCCCAAGTTGTTCGCCCCCAATGGCCAGTGTTGGACTAATCTGGCTGAACCAGGGAGCCGGAAACCACAGCCACTCAGTCTTGGATGGGTTGACCTTGAGTTTGTTACTACCCATCCAGATCCGTACGGCCTCCAAACACCGGGACAGCACCTCGACAGCATCGTTGGGGTGGTTTGGGGTGGATAAGTACAACTGAGTGTCGTCAGCGTACAGATGGTATTCCACCCCAAAGCCACAGATGATCTCGCCCAGCGGCTTCATATAGGTGTTGAACAGAAGGGGAGAGAGGACCGACCTCTGAGGAACCCCACATGTGAGGGGCCTCAGGGACGACCTCTGCCCTCCTGCCAACACCCATTGCAACCGACCAGAGAGGTAGGACGAGAACCACCGTAAAACGGTGCCTCTCAGCCCCAACCCCCCCAATCGGTGCAATAAGATTCCATGGTCGATGGTATCAAAAGCCGCTGAGAGGTCTAATAGGACTAGGATAGAGGAACACCCTCTATCCCGCGCCCTCCAGGGATCATCAACCAACGCGACCAATGCCGTCTCAGTGCTGTGTCTGGGTCGGAAGCCGGACTGGTGCGGGTCTAGATAATCAACTTCCTCCAGGTGTCGAGGGAACTGTTGGGCCACCACACTCTCAACAACCTTCACTAAAAAGTGAAGGTTGGAGACGGGACGATAGTTCTCTAATAGAGCTGGGTCCAGGGATGGCTTCTTGAGGAGGGGCCTCACCACCGCCTCTTTCAAGACGGTAGGCAAGTACCCCTCACTCAGAGATGAATTCACAATGCCCTGGAGCCAGCCAGCTTCCTCCGCAACCTGTCCATATCCTCGGTAGTAACAAAATCAAACTCCTCCCATGGTGTTATCTCAAGACCAGCACCGGACAAATCGACTGGATCACTTTCAGTGGAGGGCAGCTCGTTCCGAATCTGAGTGATTTTGTCCTGCAGAAACTCTCCAAATTCCTCTGCTCGGCCCTGCAAAGGGGCTTCCCACGGCCTCAGATGAAGGAGGGAGCGGGTCACCCCAAACAGGGCGGCAGGGCGGTTGTCCGCGGACGTGATAAGGGTGGCACAATACTCACATTTGGCCACCCTTAACGCCACTAAGTAAGTCCTAATATGGTCTCTCACTAGTGTTCGGTCAGACGCATATGTAGCAATAAATGCTATCAATTAATTCATGACAAAAATCTAGTATTAGACTTCAAACACAATTTCTAAACTTTGGTGAAGTAATTGCCAGTTAATACAAGGACCAGCTGATGTGGAAATGTCCTCAGCAATATAAAGCATGTCTGAAGTCTCACAACTTCTAACTGCTTCAAAGGGAAGGAAGTAAATTATTGACTCAAGGAGTCAGTAATATATTTTTGTAGTTTTATATTTTTCTGGAAAACCAGTAGTGGAAATTCTGAGTAGTGAGTGGGGAGGGAATGGGGATCTTGCAGTATCCTTTCCCCAGGAGTGGAGAGGGGAGGGGGATTTTGCAGGATCCTTCCCCCAGGAGTGGGGAGGGGAGGGGGATTTTGCAGGATCCTTCCCCCAGGAGTGGGGAGGGAATGGGGATCTTGCAGGATCCTTCCCCCAGGAGTGTGGAGGGGAGGGGGATTTTGCAGCATCCTTCCCCCAGGAGTGGGGAGGGGAGGGGGATTTTGCAGCATCCTTCCCCTGCCACGCCCATCAAGCCATGCCTACAGAACTAGTAGTAAAAAAAATGAATTTCACCACTGAGTGAGCTTCTTAAATTGCAGTTGCCATCACCGTATGCTGACTGTTATTGCAATCTGAGAAATTCGCAATTAAACTTAAAATTACCTGAAGTAGGAAAGTATGTTTTCATAGACTTACATTGCTACGGGGGCCATTTCAATAAAACAAAAATGGCTTTTGAACAGATTCCAGAAGTTTGGATGAGAAAGAAATTATATTCAATTGCAAAGCAGAAAACCATCCAAGTGGACCAGATGTTTTATGATGCTAGTTATTTGGATGAGTGAATTTCTGACAGAGTAATCAGAATTAACGTCTAGAGAAAAGCATTCTTTTTACTTAGCATTTATGAATATAACATGCAGTATAAGAATCACTCCTACTAGTGCTAAAATCAAGTGATCCTAAAGAACAATTTCACCAATGTTCAAGGGAAGAGTTGCCACACAGCAAAAGAAACTCTAAGGGAAGCAGTTACATATTAATTCTGAATGAAACAAAAAGAAGCTAAAATTTATTCCACAGCATTGTTCCTTATTGCAAATAACTGGTTGCCATCTGTCATCTTTAGTAATTTATTTTCTTTGTACCTAGGATCCTAGAGGAGGGAAGCTGAAAACATACCTCCTTCCTTCATTTCCACTATCCAGGCTTAGTTTTATATTTCTATAAATCACCTTTAGTGTTAATTGTTCTCCAAGCCCACAGAATCTCCAAGATCATATACGTAAACCCAACAAACAGGCCTGGTTAGTGGAAATGAAGGAAGGAGTCAGGTTAGTTTCCCTCCTGTAGGGAAATTTTGACAATTTGGAGGGAGGGAGGGGGAGGGAGGGAGGGAGGGAGAGAGGGAGAGAGGGGGGGAGAGAGAGTAGTTTTAAAATGTTTTCCATTGGTTGTTGTTATTCTTCCTATTTCATATCTTTTGTATTTTAACATAACAATTCACCACCATAAGATGTAGTGATGACTACCAATTTGAAAGGGAGGCTAGAAGTTAGAATAATTAATGGTTCTTTTGTTATCTCCATGATTAGAGATAACTCATTGCAGATAGTCCTCAACTTACAACCATTTGTACAGTGATATTCAAAGTTATGATGGCACTGAAAAAGTGACTTATGACCCATCCAAGAGAGGTGGATGGCGCAGAGCCGAGGTGGCGCAGTGGCTAGAGTGCAGTACTGCAGGCTACTTCAGCTGACTGCTAGCTGCAGTTCGGCAGTTCAAATCTCACCGGCTCAAGGTTGACTCAGCCTTCCATCCTTCCGAGGTGAGTAAAATGTGGACACAGATTGTTGGGGACAAGATGCTAATTTTGTAAACTGCTTAGAAAGGGCTGTAAAAGAAAGGGCTATGAAGCGGTATATAAGTCTTGGTGCTATTGCTATTGCTATCCATCCATCCATATGTAAAAAGTAACAGGAAGAAATCAGGTCTTCTTGCCTGACAGCAAAATGCTTTGGACCAACTCTAAGATGGCCTGTTCTATGTTGTTACAAAGATATCCAGTTGGAGGTGTAAATAGGATTTCTGAGATCACTGCCAAACAAATATGGGCAAGGATAGATCAATCATTTGTCTTCAGTGGACTCGTTGAAAAAGTGCTGTAGAAGGATGATGTTGTGTGTCTGTGGTGCTCACTGGAAGTTTTTTTCCCATATTCCACATTCTTCTACCCTTAGTCATAATCCTCTTCCATTATGATAGAATTGTGGGAAACATTTATCTTCCCCTCCCATCCCCTCCTTCTACTCCCTGCCTATCGGTCTCCACAGTCTGTTTCCTTTGTTATCTCTGTTGGCAAAATGAGAATACGCACCAAAAAACCCTCCTTTCTCTTAGCTTGACTTGGTAACAGCAGTCAAAAGAAGAAGAAGAACATGTCAGAAATGGACATCCCCATTTATCTTACAGTACCACAAAAACCAGACATTTCTGTCAAGATGCACCAAGTCAGATTAGCTTGTTTTGCATAATGCAATCAGTTTGCCAAGCGATAAGACAAGGGACCTTTGGTGTGTCGGTGCCTCTAAGCCTGCCTGACGTCTGACACACACAGTGTGAGTGTGCTGCTTCTGTGGTATTCTGTAAAGACTCTGTGGCATAACAGTGTAATTCTATTTTTAAAAAACAGCATGTGATAAGACGTCTGAGGAGATGCTAGCAGCAGAGATGGAAGCTAGCAGTAGAGGGATGCCATTCACACACACATCCATGCATTTAAATATGGTTTATGATGACCCAGAATTGTTCTGAAGCACGAATGGAAATAAAACGCAGCTGTTTTAAGCCGCAAAGAGCTGATGGGTTTTGCCTCCTTTATGGAAAGAGCTCCACAAAATGCCAGAAAAGATGTGTTTCCTATCACATTTCAGAGAACAATGAAGTCAAAAGGGCTGTGAGACCCATCAGTGCAATTCCCTTTTTAGTACTAAGACCAGAGGTGGGTTGCTTCAGGTTTGGTTGGGTTCAGCCGAACCAGTCGTGGCGGCTGCGGGAGGCTCCGCCCACCCACCTGGACGATTCTGCATATGTGCAGAATTATCGAGAGAGAGAGAGAGAGAGAGAGAGAGAGAGAGAGAGAGAGAGAGAGAGAGAGCATGCACGAGCGAACCAGTAGTAAAACCGGTACAAATCCACCACTGACTAAGATCTTTCCCTCTCTCCACTTGGAGAACTCCAGTGCTGGAGAGACCATCCCTTCCCTAGGCAATTAAATTGAGTCCCTGTTTCCCCCACCCTCCACCCCCAATGCAGCATAAAGTTTATTATTAAGCCCACGCTCCCATCTAGTCAGGCTCTATGAATTTTGCTTTGGATTTCATCTTTTTGGTAGAAACTGTTATTGTTGGACACTATTCATTCTTTGGGTTCATCAAAATATTCAGAAGGATCAAGTAATACATCTGTCTCTTTCTGGGAAAGATAATATTTTAGCTTCCTGGCAAAACATTCACAGGCATTGAACCCACACTGCACATTCATTACTGATAAATACACAAAAAAATGGTTCCATTTTCCATGGTTCTACTTCTTGGTTAAAATCATAGGAAAAATTATGCAGAAGGGTGGGGAACCCTCTAAGAGCTCTCTGCACACCAGGCATGATTTGTTATATCTTTATCCTATTACTCGCCAATATTTTTATTACTGACTTTTTCAAACCAAAAAGGTTCAAATGGTTAACCCTTCCCTTATAGGGGAATTCCACCAGCCTCAGCAGCTTTAAGATCTATGAACTTGAACTCTGAACTGCTGGGGAATTCTGAGCATTTAAGTCCACGTGTCATAAATTTGCTGAGACTGAGAAACACTGTTCCAGATCACCGATCTATTCGGTTGCCCCGTTCTACTCTTTTTTCCAGCCATGCAATGTCATTGGGTAGCTGCAGGATTTATATGTAGATAAACATTGCGATGTTGGTAATTATATTTTCAACTCTTCTCCAGATTCTCAACCATTTGGACCTTTTCGGTTGGAAAAAAATCAGTAATAAAAATATTTTTATTTATTTTTATTTTATTTAGATGTATACCCCGCACCTTCTCCAAAAAGGACCCAAAAAGGATATGGGCGAGGAATAGGATAAAGACATAATAAATCATGCCTGTTGTTCAGAAAGTGCAATACCATTCATTATTTGCAGAAATATATTATGAGGTTGGTACATAGTTGTATTCTCAACTCTTCACAAGATTCTGAGGATGTATTTTATATTTGTAACCGCTACAGCCACCCAGATTATGGCAATATCTCTTTACACAGACGTGCACAGGTACATGCATGTTGAGGGGAGATGTTTTATACTAATCATTATAGCAGGCAAGTTATATTATACAAGGAGAGTTCAACAGTCAATGAGGTCCAACATTGACTGTAGAACAGGGATGTCAAACTCAAGGCCAAGGGGCTGGATTCAGCCCTCGGGGTGCTTAGATCTGGCCCACAGGGCCATCCTGGAAAGAGTGAATGATCAGCTTGCAGGGCCTCGGCCAGGAAAAACAGCTTGGGAGGGCTGCATACGTCCCCCCCCCAAGCTCCATTTTCACTGGCAGAGGGTTGTAGGAGGCCTTCATAGCCCAAAACAGAGCTTGTGTGGACCATTGGTGGCTCTCCCAGGCTCCGTTTTCGCTTGCAGAAGATTGCAGGAGGCCGTCAAAGCTGAAACGGAGATCGGAAGCCCATTTTCACTGGCAGAGTGCTTGGGCCACCACAGGCACCCCCAACATGAGTGATGTTGAGGTGGCCACGCCCACCCCAGCCTCCCAAAGTCAAACACAACCCTAATGCAGCCCTCAATGAAATCAAGTTTGACACGCCTGCTCTAGAACAATGTTTCTCAACCCAGGCAAGACCTGTGGACTTCAGCTCCCAGAGTTGAATGCTGGCTGGGGAATTCTGAAGGTTGAAAATCTGTAGGTCATAAAGCCTCCAAGGTTGATCAATGCTGATCTTAGAACCAATGGTTTTATTGCAAAGCAACAAAAATGGGTGCAATGTTACAAAATGAGATTGATACTAAAAGTTTCTTTGGGGAACAACAGGCTAATCAAACAGAGTTAATTTTAAGGGGGAAATGCTGAAAGGTGGACCTGAATGCTAAACATGAAGAAAGCACTCAATTATTCATTCAAAGCCAACTTACAATACAATACAATAGCAGAGTTGGAAGGGACCTTGGAGGTCATCTAGTCCAACTCCCTGCCTAAGCAGGAACCCCTATACCATTTCAGACGAATGGCTATCCAACATCTTCTTGAAGACTTGCAGTGTTGGGGCATTCACAACTTCGGGAGGCAAGCTGTTCCACTGGTTAATTGTTCTGTCAGGAAATTTCTCCTCAGTTCTCAGTTGCTTCTCTCCTTGATTAGTTTCCACCCATTGCTTCTTGCTCTGCCCTCAGGTGCAACTTGAGTTAGATCAGTTTTCCAGTTCTCAGGATTCCCCCAGGATTCCTGATTATAGACGGAAAGTGAAAATTAAGCAATGTGGTAAACAGTGTAGTTGTGGGTAAACCAGATTGGGGGAGGGGGGAGGAGAAATTATTTTTCTGAAATGTGGGTTACTTTGATAACTGAAGTGTCCTTGATCCCAGGACATTGGCATTATTAGCCTGCTGAAGGCTATGAGAAGTAGCCCTTTACTGCAGGCCTAGTGGCCCTGGCTTCACTGAAAATTTTTAAGTAAATAGAAGGAAACATAATAAAAGGAAGAGAATAACTGAGACTGTGAAAAAGAAAATAAGCCATTGAGGAAATGACTAAAATAACCCAAGTTATCCTTCAAGTTTTTAAAACACCACTCAATGCTGAATTTCCTCTGCTTGGGGAAGGGGTCAAGGAGGAGAAGGGACTCCCAATCGTGGCTGAATTACTATTTTCTCTTCCTAGTGACAGCAGACTTTACACTAGAACTCGGCTGTTTCACCTAGGAGTAAAACACAGTTCTAATAATGTAATTTCTTATTCAGCACTTAGTTTGACTTGCCAAATATTTGACTGGTCCTTTGATGTTTTTCAGAGGCAGCTGCAGGGCGTTTATGTAATGGTCAGTGGTGGGTTGCTCTTACCATCGCTACCGGTATGCTGATCGTGGTCTGTCCATGCACGCGCCTGACATGCGCTCTGCACTGCGCATGTATGCGTAATCCACCACCCCTGGAACACTCAGCTGTTTGTTGGGGCACGCACAGGCACCACATGCTGTGCGCACATGCACAGCATAAAAACAGCCTATAGAGCGTGGGCGGGTGGGCAGGTGGGCCAAACAAGCCACCATACCAGTATGCACTCAGCTGCTCCTGGCCACTACCAGTACGGCCGTACCAGGCCATACCCGCAGCAACCCACCACTGATCATGGTTGTCTTTGGCCTGGCCATTGCTGGTTCCCAACTTGCCAGGTTTAGTCCTTACAGATGATGAGTGCGAGGTAGCAACCTGTAGTCCTCCGGTTTTTCTTAACTACATGTCCCAGCATTCCTCAACATTAGTCTCAATGACTGGGACTGCCAGAGGTTGCTTTACATCAAGCACCTGATGTAAGATATGGGTCAGCCAATGCTTTGGGCATGATTCTATTTCCTGCCTGTCCTAAAACATTATCTATTCATAGACTGAGATAAAATGTTTAAATATAACTATAGTGTAATTCAGCCCCATTATAACAGGGACTAGTTTCTTATTTTGCTGCCTGCCCTGACTCCAGATCCCTCATTTTAACAGTCCCTGAGATCCAAGATCCCCATATAAGCGAGGGCTCCCTTTTGTCCATCTTTCGCATATCCCAGAATAAAACTGGATCAAGGTAAAGCGTGCAAGATGAAAGCATAGAGTATGTTCCCAGTTGCTTCAGCTCTCCAAAGTTTGAGGGATAAATCTTTCACTAATCCTTCAGGTCAAATAAATTCATGCATTGATTTACTAAGTTATTCTTGGCAAGACAGCGGTATCTTATAATATATTTTTAAAAAGCTGTTTGTGCACTAAAGCAGGGGTCCCCAACCTTTGCAACTTTAAGTCTGAAGGACTTCAGCTCCCAGACTTCTCCAGCCAGCTTTGCTGGCTGGAGAAGTCTGGGAGCTGAAGTCCTTTAGACTTAAAGTTGCAAAGGTTGGGGACCCCTGCACTAAAGAACATGAGCCAGCTGTTTTATCATAACCATAAAACCTCATTGCAGCACATGACAATATTGATTTATAATGGATTTTCGTAAGGAAGAGAGCCTGTGTAGTGAACTAGTTAGATGCTGAATTATCAGAGAGACAATCAGGATGGAATCCTTTCTTAATTATGGGAACTCACCAGTTGTATCTCTCAACCCAACCAACTTCAACCTGTTGTGGTTGAGGGGATCAATTGAAGAGCGTTCTTCATGGAAGCTGTCTTGAGCTCTTCCTAGTTTATACTTGGAACGACAGGTGTAAATATAGCAAACAAGTATATAAAAGATTATAATCCTTGAAGCTAGGAATGTTTTTTAAATGTACTTCCTATCAGGTTAGACAAGAATTTCCTAACATTGAGCAACTTCGAAATGTTCGGACTTACTTCAGCTCCTAGAATTCTTACAATGGCTATCTTGGCTAAGCAAATCTGGGAGTTGCAATCTATATAACTTTAAATTGTCGAAGTTAGGAAGCAGTCGGCAATAGTCTAATCTAATAAAAGGGCATATTTGTCCTTTACATTTATTTTTTTCCCCTAAAGAAAAGTCGGGTTAGATTGCTCAGGATATTTGGCCTAAAGCCAGTATAAATGTATACAGAGCAAACCTATGTATGCAGACTTGCACACACTAATGATAATGAGCATCACACTGAAACATATTAAGACTACATCTTATATTCTTTACTCACTGAACAGGGAATAGGCTTTTGAGCAAACTTGAAACGATCTGAACATTTAAGAAACAGCATAACTTCTTCCAATCTTTTTATATTCTTTTTTTGAAAAAAACACTTTTTCCATTGCAAAACTGCTTTGCAGGCTGCTCAATCTCATTTATCCACAGTATTGGATGCAGAAGTCTGCTTTAAAAGCCAGGGACAAGCATCTAGTCCTCGTTTCAGAAAGGAGCCTGGAAACAAGCTGACACCACTTAGGGAAATTTCTGGAATGAAAGGCAGCTTTGGAACGTTTTCAAAGGGCTGGAAAGCGTCAGAATTCTATAGGACCACCATTCTACTTATAGATCCAGTGGCTAGTAAATCCATCAAAACTAATGCATTTCATTTTGTTTATTTAACGTGTGGAAACAGATTTTTCCTGGCAAAGAAGATCTGGAAGCATATTCATGGCTACAGATACTACTATGACCTAATGAAGACTATATTTTGTGCAGATCCATTTTACAATAAAGCTCTCTGAGAAGGCAAATAGATTGAAAGAACAACATATGTTCTTGCTAACAAAGCTGTCTGGAACTGTGCCAATAGTAGGAAGAGTGTCCGACAATTTGTTCCATAGAGTTCTGAAAATAAACATAAACCTAATTATTTACTATCCATCAAACCTGTGTCCACAGGTGTATACAGTGTGCTGTAATAAAAAAAAATCGATTGCAAAGCCAATGCTGTATTAAGATGGCAAAGGCAGCCATGCAAAGTTGCACGCAGGGGGCTGCATGTTTGACAGGCTGAGATAATCCACAGATCAGAGAGTCATCAAAGAGCAACAGGAAAGCTAACTCTAAGTTTCAGCCAGCATTCATTTTATATTTGGAGGGGCTTTTGCACAAAATGTCCTTGGTAGATCCTTCTGCTCCTCCTTACTAATTTTGTTAATAGATCCTTGTTTATAGATGCCAGCAAAAGAAATGTTGAGTTTGAAAATGGGCCAGATCCTGCTTGGGGTTGCAGAGAAAAACAAATCCTAAACAATTCTCACCCAAATCCTGCATTCTAAGTCCCCTTCCATACTTTGTTATTTAAAGTATGTATCAGAATAACCAAGATAATGTGTATCTTAATGTATCTTAATCGGAGATTTATTTATTTATTTATTTATTTAAACATATTTGAGAATGGAAAATCAAGAGTTGGGTCACTGTAACTCTTGGAACTGAATCCTTTTCCAAAGTCCTGTTCTGTTCGTGGTTTGTTTGCTCCTTTTGCTTGTTTAAAGCATTTGTAATTCATTCTTCAACTGAAAGGGCTTCAAAATTAACTTAAGAATCAATAAAAATGAAGTAATTTCTGCTGTCAGACTTGCAATCTTAAGAACCTAAGGTGGCCACTTATGTAAGCCAATATTTATACAAAGATGAATACAAGTTATAACAATTGCTGTCAGCAGAGTTCTTTATGTGCAAACATCTCACCTCTAAGCAACAGGCAATCAGGGATACCATTTATCTACGGTTTAATTTCTTTAAAAGAACTATTTGGCACTTACACATGCATGCATACACATCAGTGGTGGGTTTCAAAAAATTGTAGAACCTCTTCTGTAGGTGTGGCCTGCTTTGTGGGAGTGGCTTCCCAGCCATGTGATTGGATGGGAGTGGCTTCCCAGCCATGTGACTGGGTGGGAGTGGCTTTCCAGCCATGCGACTGGGTGGGAGTGGCTTGCTGGCCATGTGACTGGGTGGGAGTGGCTTGCCAGCCCTGTGACTGGGTGGGTGTGGCTAACTTGTAAAATGTGGTAAAACTCACTTAACAACGCTCTTGCTTAGCAACCAAAATGTTGGCTCAGAAACTCTGGCATTTGAAGCACGCAAGTCTTAAAGCTGTCAAGTTACAAGACCCTTGCACCCTGAACACCCCTTTAGAAAAAGACAACCCAGGGGTGTTCAAACTTGACAGCTTTGAGACTTGTGGACTTCAACTCCCAGAATTCCTCCTCTCGCTCTTCATCTTGATGATGTGCAGACGGGCGGGGGGAGGGAGCTGGAACCTGTTCTAAATGGCACTGTACATTTGTGGAACCTCTTCTATAGAAGAGGTTAGAACTGGAAGGAACCCCTGATACACATACATAAACTGAGTACATCTTGAGTATTGATACATGGGAAACACTAAATTTGGGGTGAGGTTTATACCTTCATTTAAGGATATAGTGCCTTGATAGCAAACCTATGGCACATGTGGCAAAGGTGGCATGCAGAGCCCTCTCTGTGGGCACACACACTGTCACCAGCTGCTCTTCTGGTTTCCGGCACTTATATGCGTGCTGGCCAGTTGGTTTTCATGTGCGCCAGAGTGCCAGAAACCTGAAGACTGGATGGCCAACGTGGGTTTCCAGCACTGTAGTGTGCGCATGCATGCACATGCATGTGCATATGTTCCAGTTTGGGCACTTTGTGCCGAAAAGGTTCTCGATCACTGATAGAGTGGTACAAAATCAACATCCAGTTAATAATTATTTTTGGATTCTCTAATCGTCATATATAGTATCTGAATGGATGTGACTATACCACAAGCATCTCTTAATTGTGGAATGAAACAATATATTCCCTTACAAGGAAGTCTGTAGTAAACAATCCTATCTGGCATAAAACATGCTTGTAGAAAATCTGGCTTTAATTGTTTATTGCAGTTAAAATGGACTCAAACTCACTAGTACTGATACTGTCCTTTCAGTTAGCTAAAAATGATGCAATGGCTATTGATATGGCTAAGACTGAAAATATAATCTATACCTCTCTATCTTAATAAAATGGGGATTAATTGCAAAACGAAATTCCAAAACAAGAATGAAGGATTCAGACGGAGTGCCAAGAGAGTAATGGATGAGCAGATGAGATCCTCAATAAAGAGAAAAGTGGATTTTAAAGAATAAAAGACAATATATAAAGCAGAAAATAGATGGGGGCAAGGCCAGTCAGAGGTGGTATTTACCGTTTCTCCAAACTACTCAAAATTTCCACTGCTGGTTCTCCAGAACTGGTCGGAACCTGCTGAATACCACCTCTGGTCTGCATCAGAACAGAAAAACAGAATAATACCCTTTTCAAAAAAGAGACAGCTTATGTATTTCTTCATTGCCGACAGCAGGTGAAACCTCACCTGGACCATCTTCTTGGTTCATGTACAAGCCTTTCTCTTTCAGAAGAGTGAAATTGTTCTCTCCTCTGGCCTGTTGGAGAAAGGAGAGAGGGGAAAAAACCCTCTGAAGTTGATAGATTAAAATAATAAACACTTCCCCCGTTGGGTGAGGCCTGTGTAAGCAACTGCCTGCTGGAATGGATTGGAGCAGCTGCTAAGACACAATCAAAGTCAGCTTTTTGCAGGGATCTAGGACTATACATCTAACTCTGTCGATCAGCATTGTTCCAGGCATTTAATATATCAAGATTATTCTTCCACCTTGCGCAAGAAGGTGTCAGAGGGCCGTTGTTCTGTTTATCTTACTCCTTCACCTTTTTTCATCATTTAAAGAACAGACTCATTGTGCCTGGTATTCCTATTACCAGCTTGTCAACCTCCAGCTGATTAAAGTTAGGAAGAATCCTTTCTCTGGGGACAGGTTGCTCATTAGCTGCCTATCACAGTCATGGCCATCTTTATTAGAACCTGTTTATATTGGCTTTTGGCATAGCATAGGTCATTGTTGGTAACTGGATTTACTGCCAGGCCATTTTAATAAGAGGCAGCGATATCAAACACATTGATCTCCCTCCCACACTATTGACTTGTTTCATTGGCTTGCTTACAAGTTTCTCCACCTTGCTGGAGCTCCCCACATAGTTGGCAAATTATCTGAAATTGTAAGGCAAGCTATTCTCTTCCCGCAATGCTTTGATCACATTTTGTGGATTTGATCAATACAAACCAAAGTATAGTCATTTAAAGTCCAGTGACTCGAGTAACAAGTGTAAACAATTGGCAACTGCTGATTGGTACACAGTAGTGGCCAAACTTATGGAAACCTTTTGGGGAAAGTGTATTTGGCTAATAACACCATTTTCTTTTGGAGTTTCAAGATAATCATTCCACTCCTGGAATGGCCTGGGAATAGCCCAGACCTTAACCCAATTGAAAATCCATGGAGCCGACTAAAGAAACTTGTTAGTCAGAAGCCTCCCAGCAATAAAACCCAGTTAATAGAAGCAATCATTCAATCTTGGTTTCACATTATAACAGCTGCAGAACTAAAAGACTTGGTTCACTCCATGGGAAGATGATGTAAGGCTGTAATTCGTGCTAAAGGTCACCCAACTAAGTATTAACTGACATGCTGATAATTTTTTTAAATCTCATTTATTCTATGGTGATAATTTTTGTATATCTCATTTCACTTTTCTTCTTTATAACTGCTATGAAATTTCATGCATTGCGTTACATTCTTGATTAAATTATCTTTTCATTGATATATAATGTTATGGTACTACTCTTAAAAAAAGTGGTGTTATTAGCCAGTTTTATAAAATACACTTTTCCCAAAGGGTTTCCACAATTGTGGCCACTACTTTACATTGGCAGTCTTCTAAGCAGCTTAAATGTCTAAATAAATACTTATTGGTATTAATTTCAAAATAGATATGGACCGAGTTCCTCCCAAGTGATTACATCTGGAAATAATGGAAGAGTTAAGTACAGTAAAGTCCAGGGACCTTAAGAGGCAGTTTAGTCTAGTGGTTAAAGCACCAGGCTAGAAACCATGAGTTCAAGTCAAGTTCCTTAGCCATGAAAGTTAGATGGGTGACTTTGAATCAGTCACTTTAGATCAGCCATACCCATCTCACAGGGTTGTTATGGTAAAAATAGAAAGAGGAAGGGGTGTTGGATATGTCTGCTGCCTTGAATTATTTGTGAAATAATAAAGGTGGGAAACAAATAAATAAATAAAAAATAAAAGTAAATCTGGCAGAAGGAGAATAAATCTCCTTCATGAATAAATGAGGTAAGAGCAGGGATAGTCTGGAGAAGGTATGGGGCAATTGTTAAGAAAACATGAATTTAGCCCCCAAAGATGGGAGAGGATGAAGGGGGCGGAAATCAAGATGATTCTGCCTTAACTTTCTTTGATATTTAAGAGAGGGAGAGCAAACTCTATCAGCCTTTCAAAATTTTGTTATTACATCCTTTAACAATAAAGTTAATAGTTCATGTGGCATCCTGACTATTTGAAGGACTGATACCAATTCATCTAAGAGAAGGAACTCCACAATTAAATCTGCAAACAACTGCATGGACACACTGAAATATTCAAGCATTTGGATCCCAAATGATGAGACCTCTGGGTTGAATATCAAGAAATGTGGGCAAATAACAAGAAAATCTGAGAGATTTTTAAGATCAGAAAAATAATGACACAATCAACTTAGGATGCAACAAATAAAATCTGAATATAGATATTTTGCTGAACAATGAAGTCCATTGTTTGATGAATCAGTGTTCATACATTGTATGAAATTCATGTATATATTATATCAAATTTACATAGCTGTCTTGAAGTTGCTTGAATTTGAATTCATAACTTATGTTCAAAACTAACATTCCAATTTTAACAGACATTCCCGCCCATAGAATTGAGATTTTATTATAATCGAGCATAATCACAGTAGAAGTCTAACTGGAAGCCAAACGAAAATGAAAAGACAATAAAGAATACGCAGAGTATGGAACTATTGCACGTATTCCTCACCGAATCAAAGTTATACTCACAATCTTACAAAGATGAATAAAGTGATACAAGGCAATGAAATGACAATGAAGAAATAGATTATTTTTAAAGGGCAGAGAAGGATCAGAAAGAAGAATATAAAATGAGCTAAAGGAAGAGTATATGACAACATAAGCAGATTAACTTTACTGACGACAGCATAGCTTTTGGTTATGAAACTCATGCCAGAACAAGGAACATACTAAGGCTAATGGGTGTGCCAGAATATCAGATTAGTCTTCTGCGAAACTTTTATCATGGATAAGAAGCTACTGTAAGTAATGAAATTGGAGAAAGGGGGCTGATAGAAGAAAAAGTAAAGTAAGGATGCATATTATCTTACATCTGATTGACTTATTGTAAGCTAATACATTATCAGAATAGTAGGAATTATATGAGTACCAATTATATGATTGGAACTAATGTGAGAGTTATGTTAACAATCCAATGCCACTCAGGATCAAACCTGAGAAAGGGAAAGGAATGAAGAAGGAGTCATAGATTCTGCTGTGAGTATTACACACAGCTGTAATCTCCCATTGACAGGAGGACAATCAATTGCTTCAGAGGTGTTCACGCAGCATGGTCAAAAAAAGTCAAGATGGCCATAAATAGTACTGTAGGTTTGAAGCTCTGCTCCTTCAACTTTGGTCCCCACTTGGCACTGTTTTCCCTGTGACTCCAAGTAGCTATAACACATGCAGCAACCGTTCCCTGGTAAACCATCTTGGCAGAAGAGCCAAACCAGGTAAGGATTGCCAACAGGTCTTCAATCTTTGGTGAAGTAGAAGATCGCTCTCTTACAGCATGTGAAGTCTGGCCCCAGCAGAATGCACAGAAGAGACCACTCAATGGTCCAATGGTCAAGGAAGCATTGTAAAATGCTAAGAGTGTGACATCCTGGTAATCCACCATAGTAGAAGAGATCTCCAGATGCAATGGTTGTCTTTATACTTGGATTTGGGTCTTTTCTGCTGGGTGTGGGACAGTCCATAGAACAATGGCTGCTCCACGTAAGACTCCATCGTGCACTTTTTTCTATTGTGAAATTCATCTTCACCTACCCTGTTTTCCCAAAAATAAGACCTCCCCAGATAATAAGCCCAATCGGGCTTTTGAGCGCATGCACTAAAATAATCCCTGCCCCAAAAATAAGCCTTCCCTGAAAATATTGCAACACAGCAGCAGCCATGAGGTGACCACCTCTTGTATCTCAAAAATAATAAGACCTCCCCAAAAAGAAGACCAAGTACTTATTTTGGGGGTCAAAAGAAAATAAGACCTTGTCTTATTTTCAGGAAAACACGGTACAAACCATCTGCAATTCACTTCAGTTCCAAACCTCATTCATTGAGTCCTGCAGTGATGGGGGAGTGAAGATGACTATGGGTAGCTGTAATCACAATCGTGCACATGGGTGGCCTTTGGACCAGTGTTTGTCTCTGTACCCTTGGCAGCAAAAGCATCCAGCACCATCCAGAATGTCTGGGCAACCATTTTTAGGATAGTACTACCCATCCTCACATGATGGAGGGAGTTAGAAAAGGTACCTCAAATATTGCTTACCCTACAAAATCTGGCTAGATAACTGTGACTGGTAGATGATCACCTTAGCAGTTGAATATCAAGGGGAAAAAATCACCAAAAAACCCCTTATCAAAACCTGGAACATCGACAGATTGCTGGATAGAGACAAGGCATCAAGGCCTGAAAGACAGACAGCAGGCATAGTAGCCAAACGTCATCCTTATAGCAGTGACATTACTGCACTCAAACCAAGTTTTCAGATGACAGTTCATTACAGGAAGCAGCAAATAGATATATGTTCGTTTGCAAAGGGAAATCACAGAGTGACAAGATTTACAGAGTAGGAATCATCATGTTCTGGTGAAAAACATATCCACCTACTGGAATAAATGAATGTATTACATAGTACTGCTTTCCTCTCAGGAAGTCCTAGTAGAGCCAGACTGTGCATCAGCTCTACACTAGAGTGCTCAATCAACACAATATCCATATCTCCACAAAGCTGAAAGTCAGAGAGCTGTAGTTATTATCCCTTCTCACCTATACAGATTTATGCCCTGTATTCTGTACCAATGCCACATTAAATAACTGGAAAAATTTCACATGTGCTTTCCCCACTCCATCCTCACCATTTGTTGACAAGACTGTGTCTCCCACCAGGAGGCCTTGGATTACCCAAAGTCCACCAGCATTAAGGCTCTGATTATCAGAACCATGTCATGAGAGTGGCTGATGGTCGGATTCCGAAAGATCGCCTGTATGGAAAATGAGTGCAGGGAAAGTGCCCCAGAGGGAGACCACAGCTGTGATATAAGGATATCTGCAAGAGGGATCTAAAGGCCTTGGAGATGGACATTAACAGCTGGGAAACCTTGACCTCTGGAGGCTAAAGACGCAGCAAGGACTTCTCCAATTTGAAGAGACATTTGTTCAGCAGGCTGAAGCAAAGAGGCAGTCCTGGAACCAGCGAAATCTGGGGGCTGGGTGAGGGACAGAATGTGTCTGCCCTCAGTGTGGAAGGGAATACCACTCCCAAATTGGCCTTTTTAGCCACACCAGATGCTGCGTTAGGACCTCTTTCCAGAGCCATAGACTTTTGAGACTGAAGGATGCCAATGAATGAGATGGGACACATCATGAGAATGGCCAACCACCCTATGCCTTGCAATTCCTCTAGCATGTACTGGAGACTATGACCATGAGGTCATCCACACAAGTTATACAAAGATGCTGTGAAGGAAACCATATGCTGCTGTGACATCCGGCCAAAGGAACTAGAAGCTGCAGCTGCTGACAGAACTCACGGGAGAGCCCTATGCTACAAAGGCGTGGAAGACAGGCACTACCAAAACCATGGCAGTATCAAGAATAACATCCACTTATTATAACAATGGACTTCCAGAACCCCCATTGTGCTAGACTCTACACTTCCAGACTGCAACTGCAAAGCCACCTTTGTGTCCATAGATAAACTGCCCAACAGCATGTCTTCTTCAAATGCAAAGGAATACACACAAACACACCTGTGACACCTTTGTCTTTCCTGAAACAACTTTACTGTAGCATTATAGCAGGCAATCAAGACTTAGCCTTGCCTGCGTAGCTTTTGCTCAATTCAAGCTGAGGAGCTTGAGAGAAACACTAACAATCTGTGATATGCAGATGACACACTTCATTGTTACCTGAAAGTAAAATAAACCTAGAAGAGCTTATTATGAAAGTAAAAATGGGAAGTCAAAAATCTGGATTGGTGATAAACATTAAGAAGATTAAATTAACACCAACTAAGCATGCTTAGCGCACTTGTAGTTGATTGTGAATAAACAAAATGGCAGATATGGCAAAATGACAATTTGCTTTGGGACATCAAGAATGGAAAATAAGGACCATGTACTGGAGAAGTAAAGGAAAGATTTATTCTAGAGAGGAAGGAGGACTTAGACAAGAGGATGAAGGGTAAGGATATTTCTGTGATAACAAGGCTCAGAAGTAGAGATCAGATATTTTTTAGTACCATTGTACCTAGCTAAGAAGAGTAGGGAGGTGGCTAGCGGTGGAGCTGTCGCCTCACAGTCAGGAGACTGTGAGTTTGTTTCTAGGTAGAGGCAGATATTTCTCTCTCTCTGGGCACAATGAGAATATTTCTGCTGAAAAAAACTCCGCATTGGTGACAGGAAGGGCAACCGGCCAGTAAACACTCAGCTCCATTCAGTTGCCCAGACTCCACCCCACAAGGGATTATGGGGTCATTAAAAGATGATGATGATTGTACATAGCTAAGAAAGGTGTACACCAGGGGTGTCCAAACTTGGGAACTTTAAGACTTGTGGACTTCAACTCCCAGAATTCCCCAGCCAGCTATGCTGGCTAGGGAATTCTGGGAGTTGAAGTCCACAAGTCTTAAAGTTCCCAAGTTTGGACACCCCTTGTGTACACTGAAAGGGGGGAGAGAAAAGATCATTTAACCAGACATCATTTTGTAAAGATGAGGGCCATGTAAAATGGCAAAAGAGATTTTTTTTTTAAAGCATGGGTTAGTCATGTGAACAGAGTTGACACCTTAACGTGACTTTATTTTTTTACACAGAGGGAGTTGTTTCCTTCTCCACCAACTTCAGTCAGACTTCCAGAGATCTATATTAGATGAAAAAAACAAAACTGTGAAGCACTCAATCTCTCTCTCTCTCTCTCTCTCTCTCTCTCTCTCTCTCTCTCTCTCTCTCTCTCTCTCTCTCTCTCTCTCTCTCTCTCTCTCTCTCTCTCTCTCTTTATTCAGTTGTTGCTGATGAATTTTAAAGTAAGATGGATGAAGCAGCAAATTTGGGGTTGCTTCTGCTGGATTGTTTGTAACACGATTTGTTTGCTTGCCGGCAGAAGGGCATAATTTACTATAGATGGGATATTTATGCAGGGCTAATATCGGTCCCCAAGATGGCCAAATAAATATCAAAGCCCTGGGGTTGTCTATCAGCCTCAGGAAACTTTCCTATGGAAATCCTGCTGAGCAGTTAATCTGTTTGCCACTGTAACTCATCACCCCAATTGATAGAAAGCGCATCTCTTAGGCAGAAAGTTGGATCGGGCTGTTAAATGTTTGATTGATTTGCAGCAGTTGAGCAAAAGTATCTGATTCCCAGGGAACTCCTATGGGACCCTGGTAAAGCACCTGCACAAGTTCAATCCTTACTGTTAGGAGTAGACTCCTAGAGTTGGATAGGCAATATGTAATACCATGATGACAAATGGTCATTGTGGCTTTAAGGCTGTTGGAATGCAATGAGGAAGTGTAATTAATTTACCAGCAGAAAGAGATTGCCATCTTGAAGCAGATCCCGAAAAAGATTAGAGAGGTAAGAAGGAAGTATTCCTTCTTGTCTAAAAGATTATTTAAACAGGGGGTTTGGTTCAAGTGGATGATGCCAGAGGGAATGTTGGTGTTCTGGGAGGGAGGAAGAGTAAGAATTAAAACAATTGCAGAGGCGGAAGCCTTTTTTAAAAAACATTCCTCAATCCTGGAGGATGAAAATAGGGGAGCAGAGGGTGCCGCGGCCCCGCCCACTGGGGGCCAGGGAGAAGAAGATACAATTGCCAAAAGACTTAGATCTCAAAAGTGACTTTATTTTAATGCAGTTTAACTTTTGTTTGGATGTTTATACATGATTGTTAGCATAGATTTTACAATGATATATTTGCATTTCTTTCCACTTTGTAGTACAATTGAAAATTATGTATTATCTATATTTTGTTATGAACCTCGGAAGGGGTCAACAACTTCGACGTGAAAGTTCTCACAATATCTTTTTCACACCATACCCTTACTCTATTTGTAAAAAAATTGTAAAACCCAATAAAACTTTTTCAAAACCGAGGAAGTGTAATTATCTCCCCCATAAGAGGAAGTAAGTAGAGCGCAATCTCTCTCTGCTAATTGCTCTCTCTGCTGGATTGTTTCTTTGCTGATATCTCTACTGTTTGCGATCTGCTCGTTTGCTGTGACTGACTGTATTTGAAGAAGGAAGAATTGTGGTTTGCTGACTGTAAGCAATTGTTAGTTTGTTAAGGACTTTGTTTGAACCACCCCAACGATGCCGTGGAAGTGATGTCCAGGTGTCTGGAGGCCGTGCGAGTCTGGATGGGGAGAAACAGGCTCTGACTCAACCCGTCCAAGACTGAGTGACTGTGGCTTCCAGCGTCACGATATAGCCAGTTGGTACCAGCTCTGGCTATTGTGGGCGAGTCATTGGCCCCCACAGAGAGGGCTCGCAACTTGGGCATCCTCCTGGACTCTCGGCTGTCTCTAGAAGACCATATGACAGCCGTGGCCAGGGGGGGTTTTCATCAGGTCCGCCTGATACACCAGTTACGCCCCTTTCTGGATCGTGATGCTTTATGCGCGGTCACTCAAGCCGTCATCTCCCGCCTGGACTACTGCAACGCTCTCTACATGGGGCTTCCCTTGAAGTGCACCCGGAGGCTCCAGTAAGTTCAGAATGTGGCCGCGCGGGGGATTCTGGGAGCCTCCACATGCTCCCATGTGACACCTCTCCTGTGCGAGCTGCACTGGCTGCCTGTGGCTTTCCGGGTGCACTTCAAGGTACTAGTAACCACCTTTAAAGCGCTCTATGGCAAGGGACCTGGTTATCTTCAAGACCGCCTCCTGCTACCAAATACCTCCCACCGACCAGTTCGCTCCCACAGAGAGGGCCTCCTCAGGGTGCCGTCGGCTAAACAATGTCAGCTGGCGACCCCCAGGGGGAGAGCCTTCTCTGTGGCAGCCCCTGCCCTCTGGAGTGACCTACCCCCTGACCTACGGACGATCACCGACCTACGCCTTTTACGTCGGGCCCTGAAAACCCATTTATTTTGTGCTGCCGGCCTGTCGTAGTTTTTAAATTGATTTTAGTAGGGGTTTTTAATTTGGCAGGCCAATTTATTTAATTATATCTTAACATTTGATCTTAACTTTTATATTACTCATTTTTACTGTTGGCTGTACACCACCCTGAGTCCCAAAAGGGAGATAGAGCGGTATATAAATGCAATAAATCTTAATCTTAATCTTGTCTCACATTACTATCACTGCGTGTGAAGCAGTAGTTTAGTTTTACAACAACAGTAAAACTATATTGTTTTACTAACAGTGTCTGAGATACTATTTGTGTGTTTACTAGCAACGTTTCTCTAGCTGCATATTCCGCTGCACAACTTTTCTGTCTCCCAACGGAGATATCCCCCAACACTTACTACTCAATTAAAAATAGATGATGAAACTAAAGAACCCAGACATTCACATTAGCCATTAAGGGTCCCATTCAGCCAATGTTGTGATAATATAACTCTAGGCTTTATATCACCCTAGCAACAGCTGGATTGCTGCTAATTAATCACAGATGTGAAAAGGTTCTTTTGCACCTAAGGGTGGCACAAACATGCTTTGGCAACGCCTATCTCTCCCGTATCCCCATGATGCTGCCTACATGTCATCCTCAGTAGGTATGGCCTATTTTGTGGGCGTGGCTTGGCAGTCATGTGATAGGATGGGAGTGGCCACCTTTTAAAATGTGGTGAAACTCATTTAACAACGCTCTTGCTTAGCAACCAAAATTTTGGACTCAATTGTGATGATAATTTCTTTCTTTCTTTCTTTCCTTCCTTCCTTTCCTTTCCTTCCCGTTGGGTCACTGGCAGCGGCGAGCCAGATTTACTTCCAGGTATGCCGGTGGAACCCCCTCTCACCGGTTCTCTAAATTTCACCAACCGGCTCTTGCGAGTAGGTGCAGAAACCCACCACTGATCCTCAGCCAATGGCTAAGGTAGAGCTAAATCATTCTTAAGTCATCCTTAAGCTGTACCACTCTTACAATTTTATTTTACACCTAATTCTAATTCTGTCTCAGGGTGTCCTCAAAGCATGTAAAATCTTAGGCTTAGGAAGTCCAAGGAGTGTAGTGAATAGAAACAGAAATAGAGGCAGGATTTATGGTAGACCACCCAATGTGATGTGATGAATAAATAAATAAGACCCTAATATCCAGTTTTCTTCTGCCAACTCAAGGATGGGTAGAAAAGAGTATTGCAGCTCTGCTCTAGGGAAGAGCCTTCACTATTTCAAATCAGAAGGAAAATTGCCGGCGTTAGTGAACAAATAGTTTGATCTGGACTAAAGTAACGTTCTCGCTTCCTACCAATATCGCTAAAAGCGACTTCTTCCCACCTATTGTTGGCTGAAATAAGGAAAACAAGAAATGATGTGTGAGTGGTTGAGTGATAAGGACCTGAACCTGGATCCTCTTGTTCACAAGCTTTGTATCTAAGGGCTTAGCTGTGCCCTGTTCCCTTGATTCATAATGACATCTCGGTGTAGTACACTCTAGTTAAACAAAACAAAAGAATAGCTCACATCTCTGAAGCCAGTTCGCTGCTCTAAAGTGTGTGTCACTGTTAGAATAAATATCAGTCAAGGCCATTTCAATCAGCTATTGAAACCAGGAAGAAACAAAACTAATTTGATACATTTATTTAAACCAAGCTCTAGCAAAGATCGTGCGTGACTTTTAGAATGTGTTAATATCCAAATATTGCCTTAATCTTACACTTCTTCCTTCAAATACTTATATTTTGTACATGTTCTTCATTGTTGCATAACGAGCACACACCTTTATGTGTTCTTACACAGTGTCTTTTCTATGGGCAGCATCGCCAGCTTCTGAAATTAACTGTAAGAGTATTAGAATCAGTACTTTGATCAAAACATTATCCTTTGCTTCCAATCCTCTACAGACATAGTGGAAAACAAAATAGAATATATTGGGGTGGTAGATAAAAATTAGATCCAATAGTCGAACACTGGATCATCATTCTCCCCTTGAAATCACACTGGCCAGTTTGATGCATTGTCTAAGACAGTGTTTCTCAACCTTGGCAACTTGAAGATGTCTAGACTTCAACTCCCAGAATTCCCCAGCCAGCATTCGCTGGCTGGAGAATTCTGGGAGTTGAAGTCCAGACATCTTCAATTTGTCAAGGTTGAGAAACACTGGTCTAGGACAACTTACCACAGCCAACTCGCCATGGCCGTCTTGCTGCAGCCAACTCACTGTGGGACAACTCACTATGGGCAATCCATGTATATCTTAATATAATCTACATTCCACATGGGACAACTCAACGTGATAAATGTTACCTGCCACTGTTTCTTCTATCTAACACCAAAAGTGCACACGCCCTGCCCCTCGTACACGCACACCCAAACTCCCCAAATGAAATGTGTGTAGGGCCCCGTACATGCGCCCTATCTACACACAAGCATGCATGGCCCCGTGCATGCACCCCACACACGTGCCCCGTGCATATGTGTGCAGGCCTCCTACGCACCCCACTCCCCACACATGCATGCACACCCCCATGCATGCACCCCAACCCCATGCATGTGCAGCAGAGACCAACGACCAGGTAGCCGGTGGGAGGCAGATGCACATGCGCAGCGGAGCTGAACTGGGGCAATGGCTCGTATGCCATCACGGGCCTAGAGCAGTTTTTTGCCTTGAGTGCCAAAAGAACGTGCATGCGCGCTATTGAGCGCAATCGCGTGCCCACCCCCATAATTTAATGTCCCCCTGTGCCTTGCCCCCTACGCATGCATGTGTGATCCTTTTCTGCTGCCCCCTGCATGGCTTTCTTGCAGCCTGAGGAGGGCAAAAATGCCCCCCCTGCCCCTCTGGAGGCCCTCCAGAGGCTGGAAACAGCCCATTTTCTGACTTCCGGTGGGCCCGGTAGCTCCAGGGGCTTTCTAGGAGCCTGGGGAGGGCGGAAAATGGCCCAACACACAGAGGAGTTTGGGAATGGACTTCCAGGTTGCCCTTTGGGCCATTTCTCTCTCTCTGGAGACTTCAGGAGGCTTCCCTCAACCTCTGGAGGACGAAAAGCAATCAAAAATCAGCTGACAGGGCAATGCCTCGCGTGCCCTCAGAAATGGCTCCTGTGGCACATAGATTCGCCATCACGAGCCTAGAGCCATTGGGAGTCATGCAGTATATAAATTTAATAAATAATAAGTATTTCCTCTTCTCCATTTCCTTATTTTACAGTTACTGTGACAGTTGGAGGCAGGCAACATTTGCTTGGACTTTATGACACAGCAGGACAGGTAATACATCTCCAGTTTATTTATTGTTTTCAGGCCATAACTTTTCAATCATGAATAACTAAGCTGTTTTCCTTTCCTTATGACATTCTGAAATAGACATTTTACGTTTCTGTAAAGATAGAAACACGTACAATTCTACAAAAACCATCATATAATTGTCACTCTAAATTTACAATATCAGACATGACGAATAATTAGAGCAAATCCAGCTTTCTGCATCTCAGAGATGTCGCAGGTTTCTCTTGGCATAAAACTTTGACGCGGCCGTCCTCTTATATCATTAAGAGCAGCCATCTCAATGCTGTGGATTGTCTTCCTTTATCCCGCTAGCTTTGTTTCTGACCTTTTTAAATTGATTTCAGTGTTTGCCTCTCAGAATACAGTAGTAGCAACTTGAAAATGTGAAAGCCAATCTTGTGGTTTATGCTGGCGACTAGCACCATCTTCTGGTTGATTTAAGAGACTGTTTCTAATGCTATCATTCACATAAGAATAATATCCTTGGCCAACTTGTGGAGCTTTGGAACATCTTCAAAGATTCCAAAGTCTTCCTAACTTTTCCCTTCACATTTTTGAATAAGAAGTGAATCCCCCGTAACCGAGACCCAATAGCAATTCTCGATCTCATCCTTGTGTACTTGTTTGCTCTGACAGGAGGACTACAATCAACTGAGACCCCTCTCCTACCCCAACACAGATGTGTTTTTGATCTGTTTCTCTGTGGTAAACCCTGCTTCCTATCACAATGTCCAAGAGGAATGGGTTCCAGAACTGAAAGTCTGCATGCCACATGTGCCTTATGTTCTGATAGGAACACAGGTAAATGACCAAAAAGAAGCAGTGGAAATGTCCATCAGTTGTAAACCAGGATGCTCTGTGAAATACAACCTAGTTGGGGGGATAGCAGGGAAAACTTTCCTGCAATGAATTGTGTTTGATCACAAAGGGATCCAAAGACGTCCAGAAATGAAGGGGGGGGGGGCAGAATAGTTTGTCTTATTTTGGTCCACTGTAATTACAGAGGTGCTGAAAATGAGTATGGAAATGAGTATGGAAGAAGTAACATCTCACCTACGAGTTGCTCAAATAGCCCTGAGCGTTTTGCTGATGAAGTTTATTGTTTGAGAATTAGAGAGACAAGGATCTAAGGCTATTTAAGTTTTCTGTTTGTCTGTATATTTCTAGATCGACCTTCGAGATGACCCCAAAACTTTGACTCGGTTATTATATATGAAAGAGAAGCCCCTGACTTATGAACATGGCATCAAATTGGCCAAAGAGGTACTGTTTTCCTTCAACAACAGTAATAGTACCATAAATTGATATCATCAGAGTTAAGCCAAAGGCCTTTCTCTTTTTCGCGGGGCTAAGCACACCAGAGATGTCATTCAATCACCATTGCCCCCTAAGAAATACGAACCAATAGATATATCTAAGAGTCTTTGTAGATCTTGATTTTCATTGTATAGTATAATTTATTTTCACCATCTAAAGTCTTTCGTATACAGGCCCTTAAGAAAACCTTCCCAAAACTGGTAGCTTTTAGAAACACTGTAAGTCCTAATGTTCCTAGACGTTGCTCAATGGAATTTAGGTTGTTGTTATCTCAATATATCTGGAGAGAAATTTTTAAAAACCTGTCTACTTTTAGCATTGGCTTCTCATCGATTTCAGTTATGCGAATAGCCCCAATCATGTTGCCATTATTTTAGATTTGGTTCCCAGCTTAATAGATACGCACATTTTAATTATTTTACTTTTGTTACATTTATTCCATTGAAGGAACTGATGGAACCAGTTCAGAAACAATGAGTCAATTGGGGCAGCACCACGCTCTATGAGAGACCCTTAAAATACAATGCCTATATTTTTAACTCTACAGTGTATGGCAATTTAAGAATTACTCTCCTGTTTTGCCATGGCCTCTGTAGAAGACATGCTCAGAGGATAGGTAGGAGGCAGAGAAATCCTTGGATAATGATTGGGGGGGGGGTCAAGAGGACAAATGAGAAGAAAAGATTCCTGTTGCTAAAATACCTGCCTGCATTCTCAGGTGCTACAGGGGATGTTGTCCTATTGCCCATGGTTAAATAAAATTCACTGGTCAAAAGGGCACAGTAGAGATTATACTACCTGAGACTTCTCAGGAAACAACAACTGAATGAAAAACTGCTGGTGACCTTCTACTGTTGCACCATAGAGAGTATTTTAACTTACTACACCTGTGTATGGTTTGCCAATTGCACAGTGGCAGATGGAACAGTGCTCCAGAGGGTCAATGTCATTGCCCAGAAGATCATTGGTTGCCCTCTCTCCTCTTTGGGAGAGCTTTATAGATCCCGCTGCCTTAAGAAAGTTCAATACATTCTTAAAGATCCATCTCATCCTGGGCACTCCTCTTTTTTGAACTATTACCATCTGGCAGACGGTACAGGATAATAAAAACAATGACAAATAGGCTGGAAAACAGCTTCTATCCCAAGGCAGTAACTATATTGAATTCTACACTATAGTGCAATATGAATGCAATAATGGGGTTTCAATTTAAATTATATATCTTTTTATTTTTATAGTTATAATGTACACTGAAGATGGCATTTAATTTCATTGTACGATGTGCAATGACAATAAAGTAAACTAAACTAAACTACTGTATTTTTCGGAGTTTAAGATGCACCTTTCCCTCCCCCCCCCCGAAAAAGAGGGTGAAAATATGGGTGTGTCTTATACATCAAATACTGCATTTTTTATCGCCTGAAACTCCACCCCCTTTGCAAAAATGGACATGCAAAGGGTTTAGGAGGCCTGCAAAGTGCTCCTGGGGGCTGGGGAGGGCAAAAACAAGTGAAAAGTGGGCTGATTTTTGCTCATTTTTGCCTCCCCCCAATCCCCAGAAACACTCTACAAGCCTCCCAAAGCTTATGTATGCCCTGTTTTTTGTTTTAAAAAAAACAGACCCATTTTTGCAAACAAACAGGGCATTTTTTGCTGATTGGGGGGGGGGACAGCCCCCAGGAGCACTTTGCAGGCCTCTCAAACTCTCTGAATGCCCTGTTTTTCACACACACAAAAAGGCATTCAGAGGGTTTGGGAAGCCTGTAAAAAGTTTTTTTTTCAATTTACTTCTTCAAAATCTTGGTGCAACTTATACTCCGGTGCGTCTTATAACCCTAAAAATACGGTAAACTAAACTAAATTCATAATCTGGGTCCGTCATTTATCGTGACCACAAAATGGTTTGGTCCCAAACCTTCTTCTTTTTGAGGTAAACTCTTCTTAGATCAACCAAAATAAATGCTGTATCTAAATAGAATCATGAATACAATTTGGACCCAGCACTGAACATCAGTGTACCTCTCAGTTACATTTTAATGGGAATTAGGAACAAATGGAGCGAACGCCTTCCTGGTTTGCTCCTGGGTTCCCAGAGGCCTTTGGTACAAGATGCCAAACTAAGTGGGCCTTTGGTCTGATCCAGCAACGTCTCCTCTTCTGCTTTACTTCTCATTGACAGCCTTCTTGCTCTTTCTCTTTCGTTCAAGATTGGAGCCCAGTGCTACTTAGAGTGCTCGGCGTTGACCCAGAAAGGCCTGAAAACTGTCTTTGATGAAGCAATCCTCACAATCTTCAATCCCAAAAGGAAGAAGAAACTTTGTGCCAAGTGTTGCAGCTGCTGTTCAGTTCTATGATGCCTTGAGTTCAAAGTGGACCAGTGTTGCCAGTTAACACTCCAATCCTGCACAGAGGGATGTGACCAGAAGAAGAAGAAAAAATCCTTACTTTATAAAGTGATTCCTCCTAATCTGTGATTACTCTCAAATGCAACTTTGTAGGCCTTTCAAGTCTTGCTTGTTTTTTTTCTCTAATGACTATGCATCTGTAAATACATGTTCGTGTTGTGATAACTTCTCTCTGCTTAGCCAGCAGATACAAGAAGAAGAAGAAAACCTTTAGAAATTCTTGATATTGTCAGAATCCCTGATGCACCTGGAAGGAAAAAAAAGATCTAAGGATCCTAATCCTACACCTGAGCCAAAAAGAACAAACTTTGTCATTAGCAATCCACAGGAAGAAATGAGTAAATTCCAGTATTTCCCCCCTCTTTATGACCATGTAGTCCCTTAATTCAGGATAATGTCTGGGTGGCTGGATGCAGCTGGGCATTTAGTAACTGGATGCCCTTCCTGACACCTACATGGAGTTTGCAGCAGATATTTCTTCGCAGCAGATAGTAAATCCCAATATGAATATGCAATAATGATTAAACTTGAAACACGCAAAATGACATTTAGACGTTTTTTAGGAGTCAACCATGTTGACTCATGTAGAAGATCAGTGTCAATTCAATCTTTCCAAACTGAATCCACAGCAATGCTTTTGAAAGAGATGGCATAGAATACAAAGTCATTCATGTACTATTCTTGCCTTCCTTTTATAAATGAAGCATAATCCAAAGAAATACTCTCAGGTTGCATTGTCATGTTGCCACTGGATGTGTGAGAATTCTCCTCTTCTTAAATGAAATCTGAAGCTCTCACATTGCACATTTTTCAAAATCTTTTTGAAATTGTAATTGTTTGGTTTTGAGAAGTCAGAAAATGTGGAGGGAAATGTATATATGTCCTGTGTGCAAATCTAGACTTCTTAGAATTTATTATTATTATTATTCAAGCATTATACATAACTACAATATGAACTACCAACTGCCCTTTAAACAGTATAAATGAGGTTCCTCAACCTTCAGTTCCTAATTACTAATTTTCTTGACAATGACAAGAAAGCAATTGGCCATTGTTTTCTTCTGGGGTTGTTTAATGTTTTTTTAACTCTTAGGATAATCCATAGCTCTGGTATTATTCCTTGGTGTCTTCCGAGTACTAACTAAGCCTGTAACTGTTTAATTTCTGAGCCCAGACAGGTTAGGACAAGTGGGGTCACTTACTAAAGATGCTAATTTGCACAATCAAGATCAAAAGGCAGCTTGAGATAGAATACAAGAAGATCCTGAGAAAATCGGATACATGCATCTCACGCACATGGATGTGTGCTCACCCAAAACAGACACACAAACACAAACCGCCATTCTTACCTCTTTGCCTGACCTGGAAAAAATAGTTGAAACTACCAAAATGCTTACTGAATGAAGGATTTTTAGAAGGAGCATCAGTAGAAGCATTAGAAGCTTCAGTTTTGGGTTGAAGCATATACAAAATGGTTTCAACTGCTCTCTTTTTCAGTAGCTTCAGCTCTTTCTCCTATTGCTTTTGCCAATTCTGCCTCTCTTGATTCAATCCAGTTGGTAATAAATCTATGCAAAGGATTCCAATTTAGGGCCTCCTCTGGTGGTCTTTGAATCGATCCCCCTTGCACAGAGGCGTCAGGCTTGGCTAGCTTCATTAGTTTAGATGCTATGTGATTGAAAGCAATCACAACTTCTTTCTTTCTATCAGGCTTAACTAGCTATAAACATATAACTTAGAAGCTACTTGTGATTATGGAAAAAATGGTTGTCATTCCAATTGTCACCCAGTTAGGAAAGCACAAGAAAGTATCTACAGTATTATAACCCAAAAGGCTTTTATTGTTGTAAATGCCTTCTTTGCAAATGTTTTCTACAATTTATATCATTGATACATGATTCTTAAAATAAACATTTTAAAAATATATTTGTGTATGTGCGTTTTTAATGTGTGTATATGTTTATAAATAATAGGGACCTTTTAGTTAATTTAGTGAAGATTGTTTGAATGAAACTCTCATGGTAGGTATGAGTCCTATATAACAGGGGTCTCCAACCTTTGCAACTTTAAGTCTGAAGGACTTCAGCTCCCAGAATTCTCCAGCCAGCAAAGATCATCCGTGGTTTTGGGGTAGAGTACCATCTGTACGCTGATGATACACAGCTGTACATTTCTACCCCAAACCACCCCAACGATGCCGTAGCGGTGATGTGCCAGTGCCTGGAAGCTGTACGGATCTGGATGGGAAGTAACGGACTCAGGCTCAACCCGACCAAGACCGAGTGGCTGTGGTTTCCGGCTGCCCGATTCAACCAGCTCACTCCATCGCTGGCCATAGGGGGCGAACATCTTGCCCCTGTGGATGGGGTGCGCAATTTGGGTGTCCTCCTGGATGCCCGGCTGTCCATGGAAGATCAAGTGACAGCCGTGGCCAGGAGGGCGTTTTACCAGGTTCGCCTGGTTCGCCAATTGCGCCCCCTATTGGATCGGGACGCCCTTCGCACAGTCACTCATGCTCTCGTGACATCCCGACTGGACTATTGTAACTCTCTCTACATGGGGCTGCCCTTGAGGTGCACCCGGAGGCTTCAGCTAGTCCAGAATGCAGCCGCGCGAGCAATTATGGGGACCGCAAGGTCCACCCATGTAACACCGCTCTTACGCGAGCTGCACTGGCTACCTGTCGTCTTCCGGGTGCGCTTCAAGGTGTTAATTATCATCTTTAAAGCGCTCCATGGCTCGGGACCTAGCTATCTGCAGGATCGGATCCTGCCCCATACATCCTCACGGCCGATTCGCTCCCACAGAGCGGGGCTTCTCCGGGTGCCATCCACTAGACTGTGTCAGCGGGCGACACCCAGGGGAAGGGCTCTCTCTGTGGCGGGCCCGGCCCTCTGGAACGACCTTCCCCCCGATATTAGGACGACCACGGACCTCCGCTCCTTCCGTCTCAAATTGAAAACCTACTTTTTCCGTCTGGCCGGCTTGGGATAGCCTCCCTGTCCTGGGGTTTTAGGGTAATTTTAATTATTTGTAGTGTTAAGGGGTTTTTATAGATGTTTTTAGCGCAGGATTTGTTTAATTGCGATTTTAAATTATGTATTCTGTTTGTGTTTATTGTTTTTTAATTTTCCTGTGCCCCGCCTCGAGTCCCTCTGGGGAGAGAGAGCGGGCTACAAATAAAATTTATTATTATTATTATTATTATTATTATTATTATTATTATTATTATTATTATTATTATTATTATTATTATTATTAATATTATTATTATTATTATTATTATTATTATTATTATTATTATTATTATTATTATTATTATTAAAGTTGCAAAGGTTGGGGACCCCTGTTCTAAGCAGCTTAAATGTCTAAATAAATACTTATTGGTATTAATTTCAAAATAGATATGGACCGAGTTCCTCCCAAGTGATTACATCTGGAAATGATGGAAGAGTTAAGTCCAGGGACCTTAAGAGGCAGTTTAGTCTAGTGGTTAAAGCACCAGGCTAGAAACCATGAGTTCAAGTCAAGTTCCTTAGCCATGAAAGTTAGTTGGGTGACTTTGAGTCAGTCACTTTAGATCAGCCAAATCCATCTCACAGGGTTGTTGTTGTGGTAAAAATAGAAAGAGGAAGGGGTGTTGGATATGTCTGCTGCCTTGAATTATTTGTGAAATAATAAAGGCGGAAAACAAATAAATAAATAAAAAATAAAAGTAAATCTGGCAGGAGGAGAATAAATCTCCTTCATGAATAAATGAGGTAAGAGCAGGGGTGGGTTGTTGCCGGCATTGCTGCTGGTTCGGCACACACAAATTTTGGAATATGCGTGCTTGCTTCACTCACACGCATGGCAAACCCAAACTCCATGCATGTGTGCATTTGCACCTACAAAGGTCTGTGCATGCGCACCACATTAGAAAAGGGGGGGGGGGGTGTTACATTTTTGCAATGAAGATTGCTCTGTGCATGCGCAGGACCGAAAATCAAGATAGTGGCACCGACAATAGAACCAGTTTGGGGGCATGGCGGATGAGTTACTACTTACTCTGCCGAACTAGTCCAAATCAGTAGGAACCCACCTCTGGGTAAGAGTAATCCACAATGAGGTTAAGGGTGGACGCATGGGCAAATCACATGTAGAGGACTACAGAGATAGTCTGGAGAAGGTATGTGGCAATTGTTAAGAAAACAAAGCTGGCTGGAGAAGTCTGGAAGCTGAAGTCCTTCAGACTTAAAGTTGCAAAGGTTGGAGTCCCCTGTTATATAACAAGGATGTTCACAATCTGATTCTTGATCTTTGTCACTGGTGTCCACATTGGCAGATTTTCCGCAGAGGTAGCCCTCGACTTACAACAGTTCATTTTGTGACTGTTCAAAGTAACAACAGCACTGAGAAAAGTGACCGATGACTATTTTTCACATTTACAACTGTTGCAGCATTCCCATATTTATGAGGGTTGCAGTGTCACGCCTCTAAACCGGTTCTCTCTGTGGCACCATATGGCGTTGCAGGCCAAGCTACTACCTACTCGGCCAAACCGGTAGGAGCCCACCTCTGATCCTAAGCATGTCCTGCAGCTGCCAGGAATAGAGATTTCAATGTGGAGCAGCTTCCTAATTTTTCCATGCATTCATTGGTCGTCAGGTTTAGTGGTGGTGTGGTCTAGAGGTGGAGCTCTTGCATCACAATCAAGAGGCTGCAAGTTCAGTCCTAAGTAGAGGCAGATATTTCTCCCTCTGGGCATGTTGAGAATATATCTGCTGAATATAATCTCACATTGGTGACAGGAAGGGCATCTGGCCAGTAAACATTCAGCTCCATTCAGTTGCCCAGACTGCACCCTGGAGTCATTAAAAGATGGAGTTATTAAATGATGGTGATGATTCATTGGTAGTCAGGTTCCTCACTTGCATCAGTATTCATCCACGCACCTTTCAAAAGCTTTGTCCAAGTAGCTATTTTCCCCTCTCTTCATTTTCTTTTTTAACAAATAGAAGACTTTAGAAGTACTACCGCAGAGTTAATGCCAGTTGTTCATATGAGTTTTTCTAGGCTCATGCAGAGAAAAGAAGAATTTTCAGCTTGGTAATGCAATGTTTGCAGGAAAACAACTAAGCTTAGAGAACACCAAGGCTCCACAGCTCAATCCTTTAGCTGCCTATATTATCTTTAAACTACTAAAACTCTTGTGTCTGTTTGATGCTTTGTAACCTTCAGTTGGGCAAAATGGCGTACCATGGAACAACGGTGTTTGAATCAATGTACCTCGAATGAGCTAACTTACAGAATGTGTCCAAAATCTGGACCCATGAGTCCTATAGAATTGAAATTTGGCATACTTGTAGCCACTTCACCGCAACCACATCTTCTGACTGCATTCCCCAGAAACCTGTAAGTTGAATGGTGTGAGGGAAGATGGGTGGTGCATATTCCCACATTCTTTTTCTGACTCCAATACCCAATCAGCTGATGGCATGGCCCTATGGGCAAACAGCCATTGGCTGCTTTGGACTGGAGTCTCTTGATGATAAAGACTGGCCAGGAGAGAACCAGAGAGTGACTTGGATATCAGCTGGCAACACAAGGGCTGGGTGGGTGGTATCATCAGTTGATGTGGGAACTCTCTTCCTCCCAGGAGGGTGGAAGCCCTTGGGATACATGAGAATGGGGAGTGAAGATGCAGTTATCCCCACATTCTGCTGTTCTGCTTTGTTCCCCTAGCTCACAGCAAAGCGGCATGCGGTATTGTGGGTTCAGTTCAGACGAGGCAGAGAAGGAAGAGGCTTCTTCACCAGTTGCTCCCCTGAGGGCTGTGAGGGAAGGAGAAATGGCACAAATCTCTATGTGAAAATATAAAGGACATAAGAACATAAGAATAGCCTTGCTGGAACAGGCCACAGCCCATCCAGTCCAGCATTCTGTCTCACACAGTGGCTCCCCATTTGCTTCAGGGTCTTCCCAAGCAGATGTCTTCACCTGCTTGTGATTCCCTGCAAATGGCATTGAGAGATATCCTGCCTATCTCTCCATCCCGGAGGTTGTCCTTAGGCATCCATAATGATAGCCATGGATACCCTTGTTCTCCATGAACCTGTCTAATCCTTTCTTAAAGGTGTCGAGGCTGTCAACTGTCACCACTTCTTCTGGCAGGGAGTTCCATAGACCAGTGATCCTCTGGGTGAAAAAGTACTTCCTCTTATTTGTTTGAGGTCTAGTTATCAAAAGTTTCATGGAGTGCCCCCTAGTTCTAGTGTTGTGCGATAGGGAAAAGAGGTTTTCCTTTTCAACTTTGTCCACACCGTGCATGATTTTGTAGACTTCAATCAGGTCACCTCTCAGGCGCCGTCGTTCTAGAGTGACGAGGCCCAGCCGTTGCAGCCTCAGATGGTAAGGAAAGGGTTCCAAGGAAGCAACTGGAATGGCTGTTGGTGAGGTAGCCCTGACTAGAAAGTGCCAGTGACAAGAAAACCTTCTTCCTCCTTTGAGAGACAGGATCATGGGGACGTACCAAAATGGAGAGAGGGGGTGGAGGGGTGTTGCAGTTATTCTCATGGTTCATCACTCCTTTTGTTTCCATTCCCCTTAGTGAAGGGAAGCTGTTGTGGCCTAGAGATAGAGCTCTTGCCTCACAAGCAGGAGGTTGTGAGTTCAATCCTAGGTAGAGGCTTATTTAGGGTCTCCTGCTTGGGCAGGGGGTTGGACTAAATGACCTGCAAGGTCCCTTCCAACTCTGTTAATCTGTTAAAGTGGCAGGCATTTCCACGAGTCAACTAAGGAGGAGGAGGAAGGGGCTTCTCCTTCTTCTGAGGTCGTGAGGGGAGGAGAAACAGCACAAGCCCATATTATATGTGGAAAGAACAATGAACCTAAGATTCACAGATTGTCTCTAGTTGACTAGTAAAAAGGAAAAAAATCATTCCAAAGCAAACATACTGTAAACTTATTTTAGAGATATTTTTCCTCTAATCATGATGCTGCAAATATCCACCCAGTCAGTTAGCCAGTTTGTCAGTTAGTTGGTGTATGAGATAAGGTCCCTTTTGTTGTATATATTATTGCTTTTCCACCATTTATTCCTTTCATTATGATACCGGAGGGATGAATGAATACAGGATAGATCACCTGCTGTCCTACTTTCTATCTCTATTCTGCTGCAGTTAAGTGCCGGTGTTTAATAAATATCAAGCTAGATTTTTGCTAATTGAATTGAGTAATGTGTGTGCACGTGTGTTTGTTTGCCCTTGTCTGGACATAAGTTCTCTAACACAGGGGTCTCCAATCTTGGCAACTTTAAGCCTGGCGGACTTCAACTCCCAGAATTCCCCAGCCAGCAAAGCTGGCTGGGGTATTCTGGGAGTTGAAGTCCGCCAGGCTTAAAGTTGCTAAGGATGGAGACCCCTGCTCTAACAAGCAGAAGCTTATCAGAATCATCATTTCCAGCCAAAGTTCCAGGATATGGTGCATTGTGACCTGAGTTTCAAGAAAAAAAGAACCTTTGACGAAAGAGACAAAAAATGTAATAGCCTTCTACCTAAGGCAGGGGGGTCAAACTCAATTTCATTGAGGGCCGCATCAGGGCTGTGGTTGACCTCGGGGGAAGGGGAGTGGCTGACTGAGTGGGCATAGCCAACTGGATGGGCGTGGCCAGCTTGACACCACTCCTCAAACTGCTGGCATGTTTCCTCTTTGTATTGGGTAACCGGACCAAAAGCCACACTGACCCAATGTTTCCTCTTCATACTGGATAGACTGGGCCAAAGCGATGCAGGCCAGCTCCTTACATTTTCCAAGACGACCCTGCAGGCTGCATCTGACCACTTGCAGGCCGCATCTGGCCCACAGGCCTTGTGTTTGACACCCCCGATGTCTGGGATCCTAAGAGGTCCCATCATGAGGTTTCCTCAACCCTGAAACTACTATCAATCCCATCACAGTCTAAAGGAGGAAGGACCATAGCTGAGTTGTATAGCACATTCAGTTCCTGGCATCTCAGCTATCATGTGGTGAGAAAACTATCTGCTTAGCATTCTGCAGAACTACTGTACTAACAAGACGGTGTTTTCATTCTGTTTCTCAGCTTAGCTTTGCTCTTCTTAATCTATAAAATCATAAACAACCTGAAATCCAGCCTTCTTTGAATGCTGTTCCAAGTGAGATAATATAAGCAGCTTCAGTAAGCCTAACTCCTTCCAGAAACCTCATCGGTCTGTTTAAGGATTTAGAGTAGAACATTCTTTTAATGGCATTGTGAATTTCTCTCCCCTTTAACGTTCAAAGCTCCACTATCAATATATTGATTTAAATCTGCCATGCTATTTTAAATTGTAACTGTAATGTAACCGTTTGCTTTAGAATGTTTATGGAAGAAGCTCAGAGGCAGGGGTGAAATCCTCCTGGTTCAGTCCAGTTCAGCCATACCGGCAGGGACAATTGGTATCAGTTCTCCGAACCGGTGGCAAAAATCCCTGGTGGCCCCTCCCACTCCTGCCTGATCACCCTATCACCACTCACCTCTTCCGGCTGCTCAACCCACCCACCCAATCCAAACGTTTCTTCCTCTGTTCCCAGCAACATAACCAATGTGAATCTATGTTAACATAATCAATTTAATTAAAGAAAAAATGTTTTAAGTTTTCAGAAAGTGGACAATTTGGGGATGAAGCCTAGTAATGGAGGCAATGAATTGTAGAGCTTGAGTGTAATGCTGGAAGTAACCCAGGGGTGAGATCTGGCAGGCACTACTCCCAGTTTGCTCATGGGCATGCTGTGTGTGCGCACACATACGCAGTGCAATGAAAATTGTTCTGTGCATACGCAGAAGCAAAAAACAAGATGGCGCTGCCTATGGCGCTGCCTGGAGAATTAGTTCAGGGGTGTGGCAGGTCTGGGTCGCTGCTGTTTCCAGCAACCTAGGCCGCCAAACCACCACTGGTTCACCCGAACCGGTCCGAACCATTAGGAACCCACCACTGAGGTAACCACTCCTCTTATTCTCAGCAATAAGATCTCTGTTAGTACAAACGACCATATCCTGAAAGGCCAAGTGGCTTTTTCTAATGGCTGGAATATCCTTATTGTTAACTCTAGTAACTGGCTTGCTTGAAATGGGAATAAGCTGATTTCCATTTTTTTTTTTAAAAATTATTGCTGTAGTTTGAGAAGTCTTTGCAGGAGAAAAACAGTGTTAGGTCCAGAAGGAGTCAGGTAGTACCTTTGTAGACAGACACACAATTAAGAAATGCAATTTATTAAAGGCATACAGCTCATGAAAGCTTTGGTCTTTCCATGAAATGAGCTACCAGACTGTTTCTCATTTTTGCTGCTGCATCCTGTCCCTTTAAGATAGTCCCCGGGAGGGATGGGGCTGGGGGGACCATAAAGGGAGCAGCAGCTCTCCTGTGAATGGACTCATACACACATTTTTTTTCTACCAGATTCTGTGGGCGTGGCTTGGGGGGGCATGTGGCCGAGTGGATGTGGCCATGAGTGACATCGAGTTGGCCATGCCCACTCAATCACAGGACCCCACCACCAAGCCACACTCACAGAACTGGTAGTAAAACAAATTGAGTTTCACCACTGCTCGGAGGACCTGATCTACCATGGAAATATCATGAAATGAAATAAAATAATAAAATAAAAGAAGATATAGTAATGTACACTGCGATTAGATTTAAGGTAGCCTCTTAAATCCTGCCGACAGTGCATGCAGAGATGAAGCCAGTCTCCGCCCCCTTGAAAGAGGTCACAAAGTTCATTGTCATACTGAAATATTCCGCAAAATTTTAACTTGAATAGCAAAGGCTGAACAGCTGGATGGAATGCACAAGGACTTTACTTGCCAACTTGTGATTGCATTCTGACAGCTCACTTTCCTGGGAGAGGATCTTCTCCTGAAAAACAACAGATGTAAAAGGAACAGCAAACTTGTTTCAACAGACATCAGACAAGATGGCTTTTAAGAGATGTAACTCAAAAGATCCTCAGTTTCTCTGCTGACACAACTTCTCAGCACAGTTCTCTAAAAAATGAGGATGGAACTAAATTATGATGATGTCTTTACCAAAGAGAGACACAAGTTAATCAGATGCAGGGTCTGCTCAATTGAGTTGACTGAAGCCAGTGTGAGATAGAGGGCTATATCCCAGGATAGTTCTTGTAAATACTCTGCTGGTTTTAAATATTGTCTTTGAGCAAAAAAAAAAAACCCTCCACCAAATGTAAGTACTGAAGGGAAATCACCCTTCAGACAAGTTGCTTATGGAGGATGAGAATCCTAACTAATGAATGTGGTGAAGGAAGGAAAAGAAGATGCTTTTAAACCTGTTCAAAAATGAGAAACAGTCTGGCAGCTCATTTCATGGAAAGACCAAAGTTTTCATGAGCTGTATGCCTTTAATAAATTGCATTTCTTAATTGTGTGTCTGTCTACAAAGGTACTACCTGACTCCTTCTGGACCTAACACTGTTTTTCTCCTGCAAAGACTTCTCAAACTACAGCAATAAGTTTAAAAAAAAAAATGGAAATCAGCTTATTCCCATTTCAAGCAAGCCAGTTACTAGAGTTAACAACAAGGATATTCCAGCCATTAGAATAAGCCACGTGGCCTTTAAGGATATGGTCGTTTGTACTAACAGAGATCTGATTGCTGAGAATAAGAGGAGTGGTTACCTCAGTGGTGGGTTCCTAATGGTTCGGACCGGTTCGGGTGAACCAGTGGTGGTTTGGTGGCCTAGGTTGCTGGAAACAGCAGCGACCCAGACCTGCCACACCCCTGAGCTAATTCTCCAGGCAGCGCCATAGGCAGCGCCATCTTGTTTTTTGCTTCTGCGTATGCACAGAACAATTTTTATTGCACTGCGTATGTGTGTGCGCACACAGCATGCCCATGAGTAAACTGGCAGTAGTGCCTGCCAGATCTCACCCCTGGGTTACTTCCAGCATTACACTCAAGCTCTACAATTCATTGCCTCCATTACTAGGCTTCATCCCCAAATTGTCCACTTTCTGAAAACTTAAAACGTTTTTTCTTTAATTAAATCGATTATGTTAACATAGATTCACATTTGGTTATGTTTTATCTTTATCTATCTATGGAAATTCTCAGTCATCCAGGTCACGGTTGTCCCAAAGATGCTTTTTCAGTAGGCAACTGAACTTTCTTTTTTCTTTCTTTGAAGACGTTTCACTTCTCATTCAAGAAGCTTCTTCAGCTCTGGCTGGATGGTGGGGAATGAAAGGATTTATATTCTCTGACTGGCCTCCGGAAAAAGCACCTTTGGGATATTTTATCTTTTCCTGTGTTGAGGCTCTCTGGTTAAAAAGGCAAGGAAGAATTACCACGTTGCACAATTGTATGAGGTAACAAGTGCCTGAGAATAGATGCTCACTCACAGTTATTTTTTTTTTACTCCATTCTCCCCATCCTTTCTTTTTAACCTATTTCAAATCGTATATTATCTGAATTGTTCTGATTGCATTATATTCTCTCTTCCATTATTGAATAAATTCTTGACAATAAAGCCCCTTGACTTTTTATTTAGTTTTCAGAAGTAAGGTTTTTAGCTGATAAATTATATATAACCAACTACCTTCCGGTTTAATGAATACTTTCCCAGAGTCACAATCTTATTCATCCAAGCCTAAATGAACAAAGCAGGAGATCTTTCTCTGCAAAAAGAGCTGCAGTATGTTTATGAGCCTGAATCCCTCTCCCAACCTCCACTTGTTAATTAGGGATAATGACTAATGTTTTAGCATTGTAGAAGATTCAATGTCCTGTGCCGGTCCTTTCAGTGAAGAAACATTTTTGGATAGGAAAAAAGATATTTCATCCTTTATATCTGAACATTGTTCTAGTACGCAAATCCATAGTCAGTGAATAGTCCATCTAAATGTAAATCTAAATGTATATCTGAAATCATATGGGTGGGTTGCAGGCGATATGCCCCAGTACAGGCGTACCAGAGACTGCCCGGAGCACTGGATACTGTTCTGGTATGGTGCTCTGGAGGGCCCATCTGCCTACCCGAGCTCCTTACCGGTCTTTTAAGTCTTCAGCGCTTCTGCGCAACTGCACAGCGCATACAGCGCCTGCGCGATGGTCCGTTGAGCATGTGGACGCCGCCAGGCCCGTTCCAACCGTACCGGTTGGAACGGGATCCAGAACCCACCACTGATATATCTATATATATGCAAGGAGATACAAGATAATTGTGTGCGCTATATCATCCCTCCCTCTCCCCCATTCTTGCATGAGCCAGCCTGTCTTCTATGTCCACAATCTCCCTTTACTTGAACAGGAAGATTAGCAAGTAGAATTCTTGAATGTATTAAGTTTCAATTCTGCAAATATATAAGAATGGGGGAGAGGTATAATCGCAAACACGGTTATCTTGTCTCTTTTGCATGTTCCTTTATCTTGCATATCAGCATAGTTTGATATAACTCTAGCGAACAGGCCACATAAGTAAGTACATGCTTTTTCAAGTCAGCCAATGTTCAAATGTCTTGCATTTGCACAACATGCTAAACCTAGTTAATTTAAATTATGGTTAGAATTTTGTGCCTACTGATATACAAATGCTTTTTAAGAGCTTCGGTGGTGCAGTGGTTAGAATGCAGTACTGCATGCCACTTCTGTTGATCACCAGCTGCCAGCAGTTTGGAAGTTCAGGTCTCATTGCTCTAGGTTGACTCAGCCTTCCATCCTTCTGAGGATGGTAAAATGAGGACCCAGATTGTTGGGGGAAAGATGCTGAATCTCTAAACCACTTAGAGTGGGCTGTAAAGCACTGTGAAGTGGTATATAAGTCTAGGTGCTATTGCTATTTTTGTTCACCTTATAATTCAGTATATTGCACAAATCCCCAAAAATGAATTAGTTCAATTGTCAAATTAAGAATGTTGGAGAAATCTAGCTGTTGATAGGTTAAACAGAAACAGCCGGTGCATCAAATATAGTGTATGAACATCCTGTTAGTATATATTTAAAGGGTTCTACCGGTCCTCTGAAAATGTTAAAGGTGCAAATGCAAACTTGAGTCATATTTATACTGCTTTCAGAACATCCTGGGGATAATATCAGGAAGCAAATAGAAAATATAGTTTGGGATTTATGCAAATTCCTGAAGAAATGATCCCAAAGAAACTCTAATCTGTATAAAACTTAGAACGGAGGAGAAATTTCCTGACAGTTAGGACAATTAATCAGTGGAACAGCTTGTCTCCAGAAGTTGTGAATGCCCCAACACTGGAAGTCTTCAAGAAGATGTTGGATAGCCATTTGCCTGAAATGGTATAGGGTGTCCTGCCTAGGCAGGGAGTTGGACTAGATGACCTCCAAGGTCCCTTCCAACTCTGCTATTGTATTATTAAAATTGACAACAATTGAAAAGACATTAACTGTATAACTATGCTGAAAATAAATGGAATGGAATGAAAATTGCAAGTTACTCAGGTCTATTTAAAGCTGGCAAACAGAAGAAAAGCTTCAGAACTAGGCAGCTACACCTTCCTGATGTGCATCACTACGCTCTATTATCGTTGTCCTACTGTAGTCTTCACCTGGAGAGAACCTGACCCAGAAAATGTCCTTGATCAGTTGAAGTATTCAGATAGTCTCACACTCTGTGGTTGTGGTAAGGCACACACTGCAGTCACAGCGGATGGCTTTGGGGTACGTGAAGAGAGGGTCAACATTGGCAGCACAATTTGGCAGGTTCACTGTCATCAGTTTGGTCTCATTGTATGTACAGACTCGGTGGTGTGCTTCAATATAAGGGGGATCCAGGACAGGTTTCTGTTTATAAAGGAAGAAAAAACAAAAATTAGCATTCTGCTGGATTATCTAATCTAAATTAGTGACTCTCCAATGTGTCAAGCAGGAATCTCTCTTGCTACTTGCTACTCAAACATTTAACTGGAGATGACAAGGGCTGATTTTAGGAGCTTCTCCTCGAAAAGCAGGTGTTCATCCATGGTACTAAGTGTCCTTACAAGATGGCTTAAATAGATTTTTAAAGTTTTAAATAAGTTAATCTATTGGCTGAAATGTTATGCTTTCAAATATCAGGCTTTGAGTTCGTAACTCATCTGGTTAACTATATTTAGATAGCCTTTGCTGGAAGCAATTTTTTTTTTTTTGCTTGTTGATTGTTGGTCTGGTATTAATCTCTGCCTGTTGAATGATTACTTGATCCAAGTTTTAAAGGCTGTAAAGCTAAATATTATGTTTTAACATAATTCAAATAATTCAAAATAGCCTAACAATCCAGTAAACTGTTGTGGCTCAGCCGGCTCCGGATGAGCTGCTGATGGATTCCTCTAGTGAGGAGTCCTATGAGTTGGCTCTAGAGGAGGAAACCCAGTTTGTCCCGGATGTCAGGCTAAGGATTGAGAGGAGGCAATTAGCAGAACGACGCCATCGGAGATAATCAGTATCAGGGGCTGGATAGGTAGCAACAAGCTCAAGCTCAACCCGTCCAAGACTGAGTGGCTGTGGTTTCCGGCACCCCGGTACAGCCAGGTAAGTCCAACACTGGCCATCGGGGGTGAACAACTAGCCCCCATAGAGAGGGCGTGCAACTTGGGTGTCCTCCTGGATTCCCGGCTGTCCATGGAGGACCATGTGACAGCCGTGGCCAGGGGGGCGTTTTATCAGGTACGCCTGATACGCCAGTTGCGCCCCTTACTGGACCAGGGAGCCCTTCGCACAGTCACTCAGGCATTAGTGACATCCCGGCTGGACTACTGTAACGCTCTCTACATGGGGCTCCCCTTGAGGTGCACTCGAAGGTTGCAGTTAGTCCAGAATGCGGCCGTGCAGGTGATTATGGGTGCCTCAAGGCAATCCCATATAACACCTCTCCTGCGCGAGCTGCACTGGCTACCTGTGGCCTTTCGGGTGCGCTTCAAGGTGCTGACGACCATCTTCAAAGCGCTCCATGGCTCAGGGCCTAGCTACATATGCAACCGCCTCCTGCCCCATACATCCCTTCGACCGATCCGCTCCCACAGAGAGGGCCTTCTCCGGGTACCGTCAGCCGGGCAATGCCGGTTGGCGACGCCCAGGGGAAGAGCCTTCTTTGTGGCGGGCCCTGCCCTCTGGAACGACCGACCCCCCGATCTACGCATCATCGGGGACCTCCGCCTCTTCCGTCAACGTCTTAAAACTTATTTATTCCAACAAGCCGGCCTAGCATAACCCCCATTTCTGACTTTTATGGGGTAAATTTTAAATTGTAGAGTTTTATTAGTTTTAGCACAGGGATAGTTTAATAGTTTTTAATAATTATGTATTTTTGTATCTTTGTATGGTTTTAATAACGCCTGTGCGCCTCCCTGGGTCCTTTTTTAGGAGAATGGCGGGGTATAAATTTAAATAAATAAAATAAATAAATAAAGATGCCTAATTGCCTGGCCCTTCCCAAGAGGCTTTAAAAGAAATCCTCTGTGAAGAGTAGGTTTGCAGGAAACAACAGAGAATCTACAGAGTCGGAACGTTCGTGTATGCAGTCAGTCTAGTCGAGGTCAGTCTGGGCAAGCTGCCAAGTATCAGTCAGTTTAGTGATTAGTCATGTTAAGGAGGGAGTCAGAACAGTAAACAATATCCCAAACCACTATCTCAGACAAACAAGCTAATAGCAGACAACAGCATAATCAAGGAACCAGGGGTGGGTTCCGGCTGCTGCAACTGCCGGTCCACACAGGGATGTGCGGGCTTGATGTGTGCATGTGCAGTACTTAAAAATGCTTCTGTGCATGCACAGAAGCAAAAAACAAGATGGAGCCACCATAGGCGCCATCAAGAGAACCCATTCAGGGGCGTGGCAGGCCTAGTTACTGCCTACTCAGCTGAACCGGTCCGAACCCACCTGTGGAAGGAGACTCTAAGACCATTCACCCCCATCAACACTGACACGGCAAATCACTAGTATATAAAATGAGAGCAAATCCCACTCCCTACTAACACTTGTGATGTTGTCTAGATTGTTGACAACTGCAAGAAAATAATCAAACTCAGAGAGTACCAAGGACTCCTAGTTCAACTCTGAGCTACTTATATCCCTCTCTAAAGTTTTCAATATTTTAATTTAGATCCTTCACTTCCACCCATTGCTTCCTAACAGTACAATTGCCACAGTCCTGAGCCCACTGAAAATTAGAAATAGACATACTATTAGGGTATGGAATAAAATATATCATTTGTAAATCAGGGGCTCTAGTTTAATCTCCAGGGAATTTTCTGTCAATGGAACAATAAAGGACAGTTTCCTGTTAAGTGTTTAAGCCATAAGAAGCTTTCCGAATTATGTAATTAAAGCATTACATAAACTCTGCAGAAATGCTTTGACATACAACACTAAAGCTTAGAAAATGAGAGGTGGGAGGGTCAGGGAGCCTGAAATTTTTAAGCAATTGATTGTCATTAAGGAGAGAACCTCACTTTAATGCTCTGGATATCTGTAAGGTCATTGAATTGTGCATCGAAAAAGCCACAAAGGGCCCCTGCCCTGCAGCAGTACTATGTCTCGTTTATACGGTGGATCAGGCCCATTTCCTTTCAGCCATGGTTTTGCAGTATTAGTTGAATCGTAGATTGTCAATGAGACATGCTGTCTGAACCTTCCATGACCACATTTCTCAATCCCTGAAAATTCAGCAGAAATATTTGGTATTGATTTGACTTCTCCCTTTTAATTCATGATAGTTTCTATCTTATGTCCACTCGCCTTAGTAAATGGACTCAGTACTGGGAAGATACATACTGTAGGATTGCCAATACCTCATAACTGGAGGAGAAGGCCTATTCAGGAGTGATGGAAACAGATTACTGCAGCAGGTGAGTTGGGAGCTGACTACTGCCATTCCAGTGGTGGGATTTCAATTTTTTTCCCTACCGGTTCTATGAGAGAGTGCCTTGTGCATGCATGTGCACCTAACACACGCTTTGTGCATGCACGCAGCACTCAATGATCACCCTCAGTGTCAGCGCTGGTGAGCTGAGCTGTTGTTTAGCACAGGTGAGGCGGGGCAATCTGCTCTGCCGCACTAATCAGCTGAGGTAAAAAACAAGGGAATATAGGACAGGGAATGGCAGGGGCAGGAGGGTGGGGCCAGCCAGAGGTGGTATGCCGGTTCTCTGAACTATTCAAAATTCCTGCTAACCGTTCACCAGAACCAGTCCGAACTGGCTGAATGCCACCTCTGTCCCATTCCCCATCTCTGTGTCATATGCATGACCCAAATACTGCTTGAGACTTCCTCAGAAGGAAAGAGCCATTTTTGTGTAGGGATGAATACTATAGACTTGTAAGTGTGATCAGGATTTTAAATCAGGTTTGTGCCTTATTTTTGCCTTCTGACATTTGGTTGTTTCCATATTTATGTGTCTCTCTCTCTAATCCACATAAAGCAGCACCCATATATTTATAGAACATTGGGGTGAAGATATCCGCTTCATCTTTTGACTTGAACCCTGTATTTATATCAATACCCCCGCCCCTTTAAAACATGATCACTAGTAACCTGGACAAGAGAGCAAAATCCATGCAATGAGCCATGGGCCATTGGTCTCACCTCCCATGTTTCACAGCGGCCCCAGCAAGCATCTGTGGTGATGCGCAGCCCCTTACATCCAGGCTTCTTGGCTAGGAAAGTGAACTCTCGCACAGCACAGCCAATGAATGTCTGCAAGTTTATGTTGGAAGGCTTGAGTGTAGTGATGCAGCTGGCCAAAATCGAGAAAGATAAGATGGCTTGGGTCATCCTTTGGCATTTCATGCTCTAAGAAAAGCAGCAAAAGAAAAAGATCAGGTGAAGAATTGAACTAGGATTTTTTCCACAGATATCATAGTCTGTTAAAATATTCATGACTGGGAGAGACATGGGAACAAGGTCAGCCAATGAATAGGCATAGCAACTAAGTCAATGGGATCTGAGTCTGTGCAAAGAATTGAAACAGAAACTTAAGCAGTCTGCTGCTTTGAAAAGTAAACTAGCAGTCTGTCTGGGCTAGTCTGCTGAAATGAAACTAGCTGCTTGTGTTTGCCTATAACTCTCCTGCCTTGCGTTTATACTTGGAATAACCACCTGCTGGTATTGTACATTTATTCATCTATTCTTATGTATATAAAGACATTAATGAATCCAGCTGAATCCATTATCTGTGTGTGGTTTCTGAATTTGATTTTTATGCAGCAAACTCTGACATAGTCTTTGGATAAAAATTGCATCCTGTTGCTGACATTATAGGGAATTTGTTAGTGAGATGACCAGATGTGCATACAATTGCATGGATTTTGCAGCTCTGTTTGCAGACAACTGAGGGAGGGAAGGAAGAGTTTGCTAAGATTTTTATTTCTCAGATTCTTATTTTTCTGAACACCTATCTTTTTTTCTTTTTAATGTCCTGGCAATTTTTAGACATAAAACTCCTAAAATAATTTGGAGTCAGGCATTACTTAAATCTGTATCATTTAATGAATCAACTTTTATTGCCCTCATTTATGCTTAGTGATATCAAACACAGAACCATCTCAAATTCCTTAGGGATTATTTAAAGAGTAGAGAGTACTCAAAATAAAGAAATAATGAATCAGCTACATGGGTCAATCTCATTGATTAGTCAACATAATTGATTTATTGTTTTGTTTATTACAAGTACTGCCAAGTATTGCACAGCAAGAGCCATGGGGGTGCAGTGGTTATAATGTAGTATTGCAGGATGACTCTGACCACTGCCAAGAGTTTAATTCTGACTGGCTCAAGATTGACTCAGTATTCGTTTTTTTCCAAGGTCAGTAAAATGAGGACCCAGATTGCTGCAAGCAATATGGTGACTCTGTAAACCTCTTAGAGACTGCTGTAAAGCATTATGAAGCAGTATATAAGTCTAAGTGCTATTGCTATTATTAAGATTGATGTTAGTTACAGCAATGTGTGTGCACCCTGGGAAGTCTTGAAAGAATAGGCTAGGGATAGATTGTCATGGAGATCCATGTATTTTCTATATATGTAAATTTATGGATTTTCTATCTATGGAGTAAAAAAAGACTTGATGACACACAATCAATCTATCTTACTGATTTGCATGTGATTATAGCAATCTAAAGGCGGTGGCTCAGTGGCTTGTCAATCAGAAAGGTCAGCGGTTTGGCAGTTCAAATCCCTAGTGCCGTGTAACAGACTGAGTTCCTGTTACTTGTCCCAGCTTCTGCCAACCTAACAGTTTGAAAGCACATTAAAAATGCAAGTAGAAAAATAGGGACCACTTTGGTGGGAAGGGAACAACATTCCATGTGCCTTCGGAATTTAGTAATGCCGACTACATGATCATGAAGAGAGACAAAGAGACATCTTCGGATAGCGCTGGCTGCTTGGCTTAGAAACGGAGATAAGCACCGCCCCTAAATCCGGAAATGACTAGTACAAATGTGGGGGGGAACCTTTAATAATAATAATAATAATGTTAAATTTATTGACCGCTCCCTCTCCCCACAGGGACTCGGGGCGGTGCACAGGGAGAATAAAAGCAATAAATATACAAAATACATACAAATTTAAAACAGATTAAACTAATTCCTGTGCTAAAATCCCTTAACTAAAAATCCCCACTAAATATAAATATACATTTAAAAACCCATAGAGAGAGAGACTACCCTAGGCCGGCCAGGCGGAAAAGATGAGTCTTCAATTTCAGGCGGAATCAGCGGAGGTCCGTGGTCGTTCTAATATCGGGGGGAAGGTCGTTCCAGAGGGCCGGGCCAGCCACAGAGAGACCCCTTCCCCTGGGCGTCGCCCGCTGACAAAGTCTAGTGGACGGCACCCGGAGAAGTCCCTCTCTGTGGGAGCGAATCGGCCGTGAGGATGTGTGAGGCAGGATCCGATCCCGCAGATAGCTAGGTCCCGAGCCATGGAGCGCTTTAAAGATGATAACTAACACCTTGAAGCGCACCCGGAAGACGACAGGCAGCCAGTGCAGCTCGCGCAAGAGCGGTGTAATGTGGGTGAACCTAGTGGTTCCCATAATTGCTCGCGCGGCTGCATTCTGAACTAACTGAAGCCTCCGGGTGCACCTCAAGGGGAGCCCCATGTAGAGAGAGTTACAATAGTCCAGTCGGGACTTTACCTTTTACCTTTAGCAATCTGACATCAATTTGTTTATCATCTGAGATGAAACCATCAATTTTGAAAGAAAGAAGGAGCAGCAGCCAGGGAAACCATAATAGAAAATCATTACAGGACTAGAATGAAACCTGAATGAGATTGTGTAAAAAAGGATTCCAGAAAATAATATTTGGACTATTTAAAGGACTTCTGTTTTCTTGAAATTCTTTCTTCTTAAAAATTGGAACTATAAAATAGTCAATCCATATTTTTATATCCCTTTGTAATTTACTCATTTCAAAGAGTTTCAGTGTGATCTAATTCAAAACCAACATTGAACTGCCTTTACCCTTTCCATGAAAACTATATACCAGATCCTTAACATCTGTATGTTTCTTTGGTGGTAGTAATATTCTTTAGCTTTTCTCCTATTTAGTTGCAGATCCATTTGTTTTCAGACAGCATTTCCTTAGTTCCGAACAGTGGAACAACGAGAAGTGTTGTTTAAAAGTCAGTTTGTCACAGAGCGTGACTCTCATTTGTGTTTGACTGGCCCAAGTTCACTCCCAGCTGGCTTCTGTGCCTGAGGGAGAGATAGCACTTGGATCTCCCTACTCTTAATCCATCACCTCAATTCAGGGGTGAAATCCACTTACCTTTGCTATTGATTCAGTAGCAATGTGAGTGCACACATGCTCTCACTTCACTCGCATGCACCACCTCCGCGCATGCGCAGTATCTCCCACACACGTGCAGAGCAACAAAAAGGTAAGGTAAGCGAACAGTGAAGGGTGGGTGGGGAATCTGCTGTGCCACACAATTTATATTAGCTAGAAAGCAGGAAATCCTACTTCCTAGCTAATATAAATCATGCAGCACAGCTGATCATCAGAAAAAACAGTTCGTCCAAACCAGTTTCATTTATTTTACTACTGGTTTGGGCAAACCAGTAGCATTTTTGCTACCAGTTCAGGTGAACCAGTCCGAACCGGTAGCATTCTTAAGCATCTTAAGACGTATCTATTCCAACAAGCCGGCCTAGCATAGCCCCCGCTTCTGACTTTTTATATACAAACTCTTAATTTGGTAAGGTTTTAAATGGGTTTTAGCACGGGATTTAAATTATTTAATATGTTTTAATGATTTATATTGTTTTGTATTGTGATTTTAGTAACACCTGTGCGCCGCCCTGGGTCCTAATAAGGAGAAGGGCAAGGTATAAATTCGAAATAAAAATAAAAAATTCACCCCTGCCTCAATTACTATGTCACACAGCTCTATGTGAATATGTACATATCTTATATCTAGAAATTGAGTCATTGGTTCACAAAAATAATTTTTCAATAAAACATAGTATATTATTAATAATAATAATAATATTTTGGGTCCTTAATTGACTTATTCTTTGTCTTCTCTTATTTGTCTCAAAAAAAGCTGAAGGAGTGACTTGCATCTGGCAAAAGGTAGCAAAATCTCTTACCTAGCTTGATGGGTCAACAGCACTGATTTCTCCCACTGTCGTACTTGTGCTTGAAAATGGTTGTTTGCAAAAGTCAGGAGACTTGAAACTGTAACTTCTTGCAGGGTTTTTCTCTCTGCACCTCTCCTTACCAGCTGTCACCTAGCCTGCTTAATTGCTCAAATTTATAGGCAAGAGCCGTGTCAGTCAAATCACAATGGAGGCAGATCCTTACATGAACAAGCAGCATCAAAGGTACTGGGCTAGAAAATGAGGTGCCCTTTTTCAATGCTTATTAACTTCAGGAGTATTGTTTGTTCTCTAGCATCACTTGATTGAAACAAAAGGAACACCTTGGTGGGGCTGCAGAATCTTACTAAGGAAAGAATGAGAAGCCCACTGGATTTCCCGCTCCCCTTTCATGGCATTTTCAAAGTCTTAAAATTCTGAACTATATGAAGTCAGTCTCTCAGTTATCCATTACGCGTGTGGGGGGGGGGAGAGGGGGGAGAGCTAAGTCCGTTAGACACACACACACACACACACACACACACAAAAGGATACACAAAGAAAATCCTGGGGTTAACTTGAATGCTCTTGGCATTTTTTTTACTTTGCATATATGGGTTTTAGATTACTTTCTTGTTTTGATTTTTGTGTAGTTATTCAAAGGCATTAACTCTGTGTGTTTGTGTATATGTGTGCAGCTCTGGAAACCATCACCAATGCATTTATTCGTTCATGCATTATTTAAAGATTTTTTTAAACTCGGCCTAATCCAAAGATTCTGGGTAGGGTAACAACTGAATAAACACATGAAAATAGCATATAAGATTAATCAACCCACCCAAGAGGGATGCCATGGAACAATAAACTAGAGTTCAAACTTTAACTTTCGCTCGAGCGGAATAGAGTTGTTTTATTTTAAGAGAGAGGAATCAATGTCCCTTAGGGAATGTGTGAAATTCCAGGAGTCTATATGTTTCGATCACTATTTCTTTTTAGGTAAAACATCCCAGAAATCTCATTTACAAGGATACCTATCAATCATTTCCTCATTTACTTAACTGTCAGTAGACAAGGAAGAAGCACCATCTGAAAGATAAGAGAAAGAGGAAGGCAATAGCGCACATTTCTAGGATCCTGATTCAACTATGCCTCCCAATGCTAAGGTGAGAATGAGCAACCAGAAGCCTCAGTGTTGCAGGAAATAACGAGGCTTGGACTTCTCAGAATCAGGAAAAGTTTATTATGGCTGCCAGGTTCAGAAAGCTAGTCAAAGGTCAGCATGTAACTTCTGAACAGTGTTCTGATAGCAAACACACATTCTTATACTTTGACAAAGACAACATCACCAGGAAATACAACTCATCTCTGATTGGTTAAGCTCCTTATTGCTAGGCAGAGAAGAATGCAGGAAACACTAGTTTCATTCTGACTTCTGTGGTTAAGCCCTATGTCTGACTTACAAGGGACTTGGACTTCCAACTAACTCGACCTACTTACAAGCAGGTGTTCGTGGTTTGACAGTTAAATTTCCTGAATTCAAGCTTCCTGTCTCAAAGATGCTTTTTTTACCTTAAAAAGCGTAAAAATAAAAATGACTAAAGATAATCTAGTCTGACCCCGACTCATCTCACTCTTATGTCTAAAACTCGCTTTATGCCCTGCCTCACCAGAGTTGCAAGCTTAATTCCCATTTTAGATCTCCAAGAATTCCTTCCACCCACAATTGTCAAGATTCCTATCTTCTTATGGTGAAAAATAATAAAATCAATGTCCTAAATATTTTTAAATAATTTGAACAAGAAAACCACCAGCATTCCCATTTCCCAAAAACCAGAAGACAAAGAAATCCTTTCCCATGCCACAGTGTCCATGTGCTTTACATAGCAAATTACAGAATTTCAGCCCCAGTCCTGACCAAGGATGATCAGCACAGCAAAGGGAGGTCTGTCTTCGCACTAAGGAAGTAACAAGTATTAGGTCTGTAATCTGCACCTCTATAACTGTCTGGTTTGGTTCTGCAAACGCAGACTTCAGAGGATAATCAGAACTGCAGAAAAAATAATTACTGCCAACCTGCCTTCCACTGAGGATATGTACACTGCACCCGTGAAAATATTTACAGACCCCTCACATCCTGTACATAAATTGTTTCAACTCCTACCCTCAAAATGACACTATGGAGCACTGCACACCAAGACAACATGACACAAGAACAGTTTTTTCACTCTGCTAAACAAATAATTCCCTCACCACTGTCAAACTATTCACTAAGGCTGCATTACTATTACTATTAGTCTTCTCATCGTTCCTATCATGCATCTCCTTCCACTTATGACTGCAGGACTGTAACTTTGTTGCTTGTATCCTTACGATTTATATTGATATTGATTGTTTCCTGATTGCTTATTTGTACCCTAGGACTATCATTAAGTGTTGCATCTTTTTATTCTTGACGAATGTATTTTATTCTCCTTATGTACACTGAGAACATATGCACCAAAAACAAATTCCTTGTGTGTCTAATCACACGTGGCCAATAAAGAATTCTATTCTATTCTATTCTATTCTATAAAAAATTAATGCTTACTATGCAAAATTAAGGGTCTTCCCAAAATCAAGGCCCAAATAAGGCAAACTCCCTACCATGGGTTCTCTCCCATGGTTGCATATCCATCCAAAAAATCTGATTTATAGATGACAACTGGAAGGAACATATTGTAGAGATCCTAAACTTGCCATAAGGTAGAATATGGTAATACTTTCAGAGAGTTTATCTGGCTTATCATGAAAAGAAATGAGTTCATGTATTACACACACACACACACACACACTTGATCCTCCTCCCCCTTTTAAATTCTGTTGTATATAAATGTTGCCCTGGAAACCGCTGTGCTGAATGGAAATGATGATACTTGTGAGACTTAATTTGTCTCATTCAAGAAAAAAATGTTCCCAGTTTTCTTATCCTTCTAAGCTTCTCACCCAAGATAGGGAAGCCACAATTTTCCTAATTGTCTTACTCCTTTGCATACATAACATCAGATGAGCTTATTACTGAGATGCATATCCCATTTTTTATTTGAAAAAAATCAATACAGCTTACAGTTAAAACTAAAAGACAGTAAAAGCTAAAACCTGAAGGTGGGAATACTTTCTAGCACATCCACTAATATGTGGAACATTACTCTCAACAGCTGAAAATGAACTTGTCAAATGCATTTCTAAAAATCCCAGGTTCTGATAGCTCTAACACAGATGTGTTACATGTGTATTGTTCCAGCTTGGCTTCAGAAGTTGAAGGTGCTCCATCACTGGGGGCTTTTAAGAGGAGACTGGACAACCATTTGTCTGAAATAAATAGAATAACAGAGTTGGAAGTTCTTCTAGGTCTTCACTTCAGACAAATGGTTATCCAAATGGTATGGGGTCTCTTGCTTGAGCAGGGGATTGGACTAAAAGACCTCCAAGGTCCCTTCCAACTCTGATTTTCTTTATTATATGTTCCTTTTGTAAAGGTTCCTGGGTCATAGCTAAAACAGTTTAGCCACGATGACTATTTTAAAATTATCTTACAGAAGCTGGACTAGCCTCTTTGGACTAGAACTTTTGAAGAATTTCACTTTACTACTCCCTTTCCAAACAAGAGGATAAACAAACTTATTTCTTCTGTGCAATTATATCAAAATGTGCCAGATGACAACTGTTTATGCCAATAAAAATAAGTCAAAAATATAGCTTTGGATAATACCATTACATTTTCTGTAAAGAGACACAAGGCTTATTCAATTCAGAACTGATTAATTGAAAGAGGAAAAACAAGTTCAATTACACAATGGATTCATTGTGTATTTTCCATTTCCCATTTTGTCTCTTTCTCAGTGAACTTTTTATGTTTGAATTAATTGCAGATCAAGATCTGATAAGAACCATTCTGGCACAATTCAGGAGTTTTCAAAAGACGGTAATTTAAGAGAGGGGGGGGCTGTAACTGACTACAGGGAACATTTCACGCTCTAAAGATTTTTGCAAAATAATTTCATTTGGTTTAAGTTTACAGTAAATTAAATTACAGTACATCAGGTTTAATTTTTGTTCCGACACCATGCCCATGTTTGTCCTGACCTTAGCTAGTTTTTAGAGGATAACTCTTGGCTCCCCAAAACTTCACACCTCTTTGATTAAAGCACACTGAGGTCCACCCATATGAAAGTAAATTGTTTTTCTGTCGAATAATACTTACTTTAGGTCCTTTCTTCCAAAAGTTGATTCTTGATTCTCTGCTATTTCCAGGCATGGGACTTAATCCTGTCCTCTGGAGCAAAAGAGAACCCTTGAATTCCGTCTTCTATTTAGCAGTTTTTCAAATATGATTGTTGCCATTATCTACCTCCATAACCTTGTCTATTCCAGAAGAAGTGGTTTGAATAATTCCTTCTAGGTCTTGATTTCTAGAACCTTCAACTCTGTGGTTCTTCTTTTCTGGAGATGCACCAGTTTATTTATTTTTTATTTTATTAAATTTATACCCCGCCCTTCTCCAAACGGACCCAGGGCGGCGCACAGGAATATTAAAATACATACAAAATCACATTAAAAATTTAAAAAAACTTATTTGATAAAGTTGCTGAAAACCTGCATAAACTGTGATGCCCAATCTACAAGCAGTGTTTAAAGGTGGCCTGACTAATTCAGAATACAATAGAATGGTGATCTTGTGACTTGGACGCTGGGTTTCACGTAATGTGACTTAACACCATATTATGTTTTCCAGCAGCATCCAACCGTGGATTTGTATTTTGCTAGCAATCCATTAAGATACTTGGCAGTCTTTATGTATAATAAATATATAATCATTTTTCCATTATTCTTTTTATGAGCTGCTGGTTAGGTGAGCACATCTTCATATGAGAAGTCCTGGATGGCAACTACTTTGAGAATGCCAAAGGAGGAAGGTGTCAAGAGATGCAAGTAATGGTCTCCTGACCTTTCAGAGGTGTTTAAAGAGCTGACTCTTCCAACTCACTTGGGGTTTGAAACATTGGAGTTAATTAGCATGCTGAAGGTCTTCTCACCCTTTTAACTTTATTTATTCTATCCTTGTTTTAAATGCCTCCTTTACTCAGATTACAATATTTTTATATGGTTTTTGTTTTTACTTGGATGAGTCAGCCTAGAACTGGTCAGAATTGAGCTCCTGATGGTGACAGTGAATTAGCCTACAATACTGCATTCTAACCTGTCTGTCCATCCATCTTCCATCCATCCATTCATCCATCCATCCATCCATCCATCCATCCATCCATCCATCCATCCATCCATCCATCATCTATCTATTATCTATTTATTATCCAGCTATCATCTATCCATATCTATCTATTTTCTGTCTGTCTGTCTGTCTACCATCAATTTTCAAAGTCTCTTAAAGGCTAATTCCACTAGTCCAAATGCTGGAGTGCACCCTCAACAAAGCCAGCTCTATACTTGCTATAAAACTATTTTAACTCTTTTCAGAAACGGTTAAAAAGAATTATCACTTGAAATCATGGGAAGGGCAAAGGGTTGGCTTTAAAATGCAGTTTTTCTTTAAATGAAAATAACCACCTCCCTTTCAGCTCACCCACACCTAGGTTTTCCAGGCATGATGCAACTGGGGTTGGATTTCTTGCCGTAGTAACTAATTTAGTTCCCATCACAAGAGAATCCTTTTAATGGCTTACCTAGGAATTTCTGTTTTCCCTGGCAATTAAGCCAAACACATATATTTTGTTTTCCATTCACAATAGCAATTTAAATAGTGTTCCATCAGGTGCCGAGATGAATACTTCTAGTTCATTGCTGACTTTTTTGAATGCATCAAATCTTCTGAAGGTGGCCTATTACAGAGATAGTGACATAATTACCCTCCAGCTACCTTGTAAGATAGTCCCATTCTCCACCTATGAGAGATTGAGCAAAATATTCTCATTTGGGGGGACTTGAATGAGAATGTTTTTTTCTTAAAGGAGATATAATGGTAGGTAATGGTATAGAGGAGAATCGTTAAAGAAGATATTAAATGTTAAGTATAAAGGTTAGAATATTATGTTATTATTATTATGATGGTGATGACTAAATATAATGACGATGTATAAATATGACCATCTAAACATAATTGTACCCAGAATACACAATTTGATGAAAATTGAGTGTTACATAAATAAAACAAATGAAACATGAAAAAAGAATGGTTTCTTTAAAATGAGAGTATTTTTTTTAATAGGACTATGAATGGTCCTCGCTTAACACCATTCAGTGACTTTTCAAAAGTACAATGGCACTAAACAAATAGTTGTGGCCATCACAGCATCCTCACAGTTGATCATGGCAACTGGCTTGCATTTACATCACAGCATCCCATAGTCACATGATCTAACCCAGGAGTGGCAAACTCAAGGCCCGCAGGCCAGATTTAGCCTGTGAGGTTCTTAGATCTGGCCAACTGGGCTGCCCTGGAAACAACGAAGGACCACCCTAGGGTGCTTCTGCCAGCAAAATGAAGCATCAGAGCACAGCACACAATACAATAGCAGAGTTGGAAGGGATCTTGGAGGTCTTCCAGTCCAACCCCCTGCCTAGGCAGGAAACCCTATACCATTTCAGACAAATGGCTATCAAACATCTTCTTAAAGACTTCCAGTGTTGGGACATTCACATTCACAGCCCTCCCATGCTCTGTTTTGGGCTGTGATGGCCTCCTGCAATCCTCCGCCAGTGAAAATGGAGCTCTGGGGCAGGCTTTATATCACAAAAGTAGAAAATTCTGTTCAAACAACTATGTGGCACTATGAAATACTGAAATGGCAACCAACATTTTTGTATTGTTCACCCATTTCTTCTGTGTAAACACACACAAAGAACGTATATCAGTTTCTCTTGGATCTGGTTCCAAATTGACTTTTTTTTTAAAAAAAATTATCCATAAATTTCCATTTATTTAAAACTATGAAAATGTGAATGATTATAAAGGTATGTGTGTATGTGTGGAAAGACAGAGGGAGAAAAATATGTTTAAGAAGGAATGCAAACTTTTCAATCATCCATAATCAATACGTCCATCCATGGAAATATTGTATTGGCAAGTCTAATATGAAAAAACGTATCAATATAAGAATATATAATGTCAAGAATTGGTTAAATTCATTTTAAATTTATATAGTCATTTTTCTTTAAAAACAATCCAGCATCCCTAGAAATAGTCAAAAAAGCAAACTCTGTAGGACTCTAAGTGAGCAAAAGCAACTATTTTAATTTCCTACACTACTCCAGACCAGAACTATTATTATAATCTGACTACAGCAATATGAAGTCACCAATACCAGTTCTTTAGCTAGTTTTGGTCTTCATTCACACTGGATTCTTCCCAAGAACCTAATATAACATAATGTGCATAGTATGTGATATGTGCAGATCCAAGCAGTCTGGCCTTTTGTAATTGATAGATAGAAATTTTGTCAACATGCAGATTTTCTAAATTATGTCCAAGATTTTTTGTATGGCACCCAATGAACTACCATAGCTAGTTTATACCATAATGTTTCAATCTTGATTTTCAGATCTTGATATTTTGTGATTTTCTTATAGTCTACTGTACTATGGTATTATTATTATTAAGAGTAGTGACACAGAAGTTAGAATGCAGTATTGCAGGCTAACTCTGGCTGACTGGCTCCAGGTTTACTTAGCCTTCCATTCTTCTGAAGTCAGTAAAATGGGGACTCAGCAATATGCTAACCTTGTAAACTGCTTAGGTAAAGGTAAAAGCTTCCCTCATACATATGTGCTACTCGTTCCCAACTCTAGGGGGCAGTGCTCATCTCTGTTTCAAAGCCAAAGAGCCAGCGCTGTCCAAAGACGTCTCCGTGGTCATGTGGCCGGCATAACTAAACACCAAAGGCACACGGAACGCTGTTCCCTTCCCACCAAAGGTGGTCCCTATTTTTCTGCTTGCATTTTTACATGCTTTCGAACTGCTAGATTGGCAGAAGTTGGGACAAATAATAGGAGCTCATTCCGTTATGTGGTGCCTTAGAGAGGGCTGTAAAGCATTAGGAAGCAATATATATTGCTACTGTTTATCACAGTCGGCCAAATGGTTAGATTGAATTTGACATTTTCATCCACCTATCAAGCCCTTCCCAAAAGCCTGGTGGCGGTTGTTGTGATTATTGTTGTTGTTGTTATTAAATTTGTATGCTACCTGATTCTCAGTGGCTCAGGGAGAGGTTTCACAATAGTAGAAAGTTTTATTTATTTATTTATATTAAATTTATATCCCGCCCTTCTCCAGAAGGACCCAGGGCGGCGCCCAGGAATTAAAAACATACAAATATAACAATATAAAATTTAAAAAGATATTAAACTCCCAACCTGTGCTAAAATCAATTAAAATCCCCAATTTAAAACTGTCTAAAAGCAGTCACAGCGGAAGGTTACGCTAGGCCGGCTTGATGGAAAAGGTGTGTCTTTAGACACTGGCGGAAGAGGCGGAGGTCAGAGATGGTGCATAGTTCAGGGGGTAAGTTGTTCCAAAGGGTAGGGGCCGCCACAGAGAAGGCCCTTCCCCTGGGTGTCGCCAACCGACATTGCCCGGCCAACGGCACCCTGAGAAGGCCCTCTGTGGGAGCGGATCGGACGAAGGGATGTATGAAAGTTACTATAAAATCAGTAAAAGATAAAATATAAAGATAAAAGGTGACCAGTGGAACAGACCAGATGGAAGTGAGGAAGCTCACTGGTCAACATGTAGCCTGTACTTTTGTAAGCCTATGAAATAGCAGAGGAACTTTGGAAGTGACCCAAATAATACATAAAATTTTATAAAGAGCCTGTTTCTCCAGCAATATATTTATTAAATTTAGTAAACACCATGTCATACAAAGGAGAATTAAAAAGCAGAAATATGGACACAGTATTCAATCACATGCCATTTCCCCTGAGAACTGGGGTGAAGTAGCTCTCCCTTTTTTTTCATTCTGCAGAAAATTTGCTTTTGTAATCTCATCCTGAAGCGTTCAAATCTTATTAATTAGGCTGCTTGGTGAGCTGAGGTGAGGGACTTAATCCTGGTTTCTGAGAATTCCAAATAAATGTCCAAGTTTGTTTGAGCGAGGAAATATGGAATTCAGATGCCCAAATCAATTATTAGTTCACAGATTACCAAAGAAATACAAAGAACGTATTGTGTATAATAATCTTGAGGAAAGAGCATGTCTGTCCTTAAACCATAATTAACTTGCACAACTCAGACATGTCTTCATGTTTAACTAACTAGTAAATTCATGTTATCAGTGAACTGATGACACTTCTCAGGTAATTCAGCCATATAGGCTCTATTTTAATAATGCACAATTTAGCTGCATTCAGCTTCATCACATCCATCTGATTTCATTAGATTTCTTCAGCATGGAGACAAAACAATTCAGTAATACTGTACACATGCAATTCCCAGAAGCCAAGGGCAGGAAGTCAGATATTTGGCAGGTATTGAATGACACTTTTCTCCAAAGGCTGTACTGAGGACAATGATGCCTTTATGAGGTCATCCTCCAGTCAACATTATTTGTTTGGATGGTTCTTGAAAACCAAATGTTATCACTAGACATGGGAATGTCCAATATTCTGACCAATAGTAGTATTACAGGATCTTCCACATCATACACTATTTGAGGTTAATTTAATAGGGGATGTTTGGAGTTCTACCTGCAGGCAAAGCTCCATCACTAAGCCATCTGTTCTGAGCATGGTCAATTTTAGTGACAGACCAAATGTCCTCACTAATTGAGAAGAAGTACAGAAATATTTAAATACTGGATACTCTTTATTGAATACATCAATTTAATTTTCAATTGCATGATAATTCAAAGTTAGGGCCTCATCATATTCCAATTCAATCTTAACAAGTCACCATTGTGAGATGGGTGGCTATGTAAATACAATAAATCATGACGAAATCTAGAATTTTTTCCATTCAAACCCTGCTGATATTTTTTCCTGCCTGTGCACTAGCAGTGATAGATACCCTCTTTCTAACTTTCTTGGGTTATTTGCTATTCCCCAAGCTAAATTATTTGCACAGTATTCATAGAACAAGTCACACGCGAGCTCACAATCAGTGAACGTGTTGTTAAAGTTCACCTTTGGGGGCAGCAGATTGTCGGTATTCCGGAAGGCAGATCCACCCGTCAATCAGCTGCTCATGCTGAATCAAGCTAATGTGCTGAAGCTGACCAGGCTGTTTGCTAAGGACACTAGCCAGATAAATACCGATGGATGCTGGTAGGTAGAGGCAGATTTTTTTTCTTATTTTCCTCCCCAAAAACTAAGGTGCATCTTATACTCTGGAGTGTCTTATATTCTGAAAAATATGGTAGGTTGTGATCTACTTTGTCAAATGCCTTGTGAAGTCTAAGTATACTATGTCCACAGCATTTCGCTGGTCTATTAATCACTTTGTCAATGAATTTAAATCAAATTTAAGTGTTTGTTTCTTAATTGTAGTCTTTAAGAATGTACACTAATCTCGGAGAAGGCAGAGCCACCTGCGCCGACACAACCGGAGGTCTCTAAGCTGCAGGGACCCCGGTTGAATTTTTGTCTCTCCCTTCGTTCGATAGGAACCTAAACCATCCTGGAGGGACGGCGACCAGGAAGCAAGCCTCGCTGGTCACAGGGGTCTCGAAAGACCCGTTTGACACGAAGGGAAAGCTTCTGAATGGCGACAAAAGGCACCCCCCCCCCTTGCGGGTGGATAAGGCGACGGGAGAGCTCCGGGATGAAAGGAATTGCTTAAAGTGAAAGTGCAACATCGGGAAGTTATTCTATCTTGTTTTTGAAACATTTTTCTAAGAAACTTTTTCTTTTTTACTAAAGCTTTGAATCTTGAAATAAGCGGTGGATTTAATTGAACTGAGAGATTTCTCCTGTTAATAGAATTCTTTGAAATGGCGGACTGAAGCGTAAGAACAAAGAACAAAGCCATTTCCGTTGGACTATGGAGATTGGACTATGGCTGATTTTTTTACTTTCTTTTCCTTCTAATCTACTTTACTTAAAATTTTGAAATTTGGATTACTTTTACAATCTTAAGAATTATTTGTGAAATTTTATTGCGCATTTTTTAAACTTAAACAAGGACTATACTATTTTTCTTGTTTCTGCTCCTCCTCTAATAAAGACGATTGAAACATTTCTAAGCTACTTTGTTACATTGTATTGCCTACGGAAATCGTTGGTGGATACTTATAAGCAGATAAGCTCCTTGATGCATTGAAGAGAGAACAAGCCAACGAATAGGAAGGCAATTAGACCTATTTTTCTATCTTGTGGATTTGCCAATATGTCCACACATAGATATATATATACCACAGAAAATCAGGAGCTTTTGGCTGAAATTTTGAATGAAATAAAAAGAATAAATGACATATTTGATAGAAAGTTATTTATTATATCAAGACCAATTGAAGATCTCAGAAATTAAAGAAATTAAAGAAAAAGAGGAAAATGATCAAGATAATGAACTTAATTTAACTGGAGAGGATGATGATCATGTAAACCCATTAAATGACGGGGAAAGTACAGAGGAGGGGATAATAACATCAAAAATTTATCAGGAATCTGGATCTCAGCTTGACCGGCAAGAAGAAGAGAAGAGAAAAGAAAAAAAAAGAGAATTCTCTCCAGGAACAAACTTGACATTTAAAAACAAACATTATGCAAGGAAAGGAGCTGGTCAGCGTTATGATTGGACTGTTATACTGGATTATAAAGTACCAAAAGAATAATAATAATAATAATAATGTTAAATTTATTGACCGCTCCCTCTCCCCACAGGGACTCGGGGCGGTGCACAGGGAGAATAAAAGCAATAAATATACAAATACATACAAATTTAAAACAAATTAAACTTATTCCTGTGCTAAAATCCCTTAACTAAAAATTCCCACTAAATATATATGTACGTTTAAAAACCCATAGAGAGAGAGACTACCCTAGGCCGGCCAGGCGGAAAAGATGAGTCTTCAATTTCAGGCGGAAGGAGCGGAGGTCCGTGGTCGTTCTGATATCGGGGGAAGGTCGTTCCAGAGGGCCGGGCCCGCCACAGAGAGAGCCCTTCCCCTGGGCGTCGCCCGCTGATAAAAGTCTAGTGGACGGCACCCGGAGAAGTCCCTCTCTGTGGGAGCGAATCGGCCGTGAGGATGTGTGAGGCAGGATCCGATCCCACAGATAGCTAGGTCCCGAGCCATGGAGCGCTTTAAAGATGATAACTAACACCTTGAAGCGCACCCGGAAGACGACAGGCAGCCAGTGCAGCTCGCGCAAGAGCGGTGTAATGTGGGTAAACCTAGTGGTTCCCATAATTGCTCGCGCGGCTGCATTCTGAACTAACTGAAGCCTCCGGGTGCACCTCAAGGGGAGCCCCATGTAGAGAGAGTTACAATAGTCCAGTCGGGATGTCACGAGGGCATGAGTGACTGTGCGAAGGGCGTCCCGATCCAATAGGGGGCGCAATTGGCGAACCAGGCGAATCTGGTAAAACGCCCTCCTGGCCACGGCTGTCACTTGCTCTTCCATAGACAGCCGGGTATCCAGGAGGACACCCAAATTGCGCGCCCCATCCACAGGGGCAAGATGTTCGCCCCCTATGGCCAGCGTTGGAGAGAGCTGGTTGAATCGGGCAGCCGGAAACCACAGCCACTCGGTCTTGGTCGGGTTGAGCCTGAGTTCGTTACTTCCCATCCAGATCCGCACGGCTTCCAGGCACTGGCACATCACCGCTACGGCATCGTTGGGGTGGTTTGGGGTAGATATATACAGCTGAGTATCATCAGCGTAGAGATGGTACTCTACCCCAAAACCACGGATGATCTCACCCAGCGGCTTCATGTATGCATTAAACAGGAGGCGAGAGGACCGACCCCTGAGGCACCCCACATGTGAGGGGTCTCGGGGTCGACCTCTGCTCTCCTGCCAACACAAATTGCGATCGGCCAGAGAGGTAGGAGAACCACCGTAAAACGGTGCCTCCCACCCCCAACCCCCCCAGCCGATGCAATAGGATACCATGGTCGATGGTATCGAAAGCCGCCGAGAGGTCTAATAGGACCAGGATGGAGGAACAACCCCCATCTCTGGCCCTCCAGAGATCATCCACCAACGCGGCCAATGCCGTCTCGGTGCTATGCCCGGGCCGAAAGCCGGACTGGCGCGGGTCTAGGTAAAAGAAGTTGATAAAGGACCTGGAAAAGGGGGAAAAAAAGAGATGGAGACCACAAATTATAGAAGAGACAAATTTAATCCACTGCTGGAAAGATACTGGTTGAAAAGGGAAATTACTATCCCTTGATGAGTAATAACCAGCCAGGCTATGTTTAAAATATCATCAAAGGGTTATTAACTAATTGACTGTCAATAACAATTATAGACACCTACAATAAGATTAATTTATAATAAATGTTTTAGTTGATATACATTTACTTATCTACAGAAGAAAAGTTACGAACATAAAATAGGATACAAATAAGTTTAAGATGCTGTTAGATACTATTGAAGAATGATAAGAATAGAATTGAGTCACATTAAGAGTAATGGAAAAATGATAAGTTAATACTGGTTGAAAATGGGAATTGTTATATATATAGATGATTAATAATTAATTAATTACTAAGATGGTTATAGAATGTTGTTGGAAAATTATTAATTAATTAATAACTACTTATAAAACTCAAGATTGTTCTATATTATATTATTATGGAATTTATATTGGTATGATGGGACTAAATAAGGGATGCTAATAGTCAGCCAGGCTTTAAAGATACTCTTAAAGAAGAAATAGATTGATGTTAAAATATTTGATAAGAACTGTGGATATTGATATTAAGGGACTTGATAAATTGTTAGATCTAAAATTTATAAAATGAGATTACTTATGAATAATAACTATTTCAGAAGCACAGAATTTATGAACACCCGGTTAGTATGTCCTTTAAAGGACATTATTTAGAGTGGACTCTTCCTTATTAAATCTATTTTTTATTTTTTTCTCTCTGATGGTTTTATAAATAGAATGCCATTATATAGTTATACCTTATCTAGGATGTTAAAATAACTAGTAAGATTAGGGTTGAGCTATAAGAATTGTAATAATCGCTATGAAAAATAAGTGAAAACTTTTGAAGAACATTATAGAAACCTATGATAAATGGATATTCTTAAAAATTGATAACCTGTAAGGAAAAATGGCTTTTTGATGTTTTTTTTCTGTGAAGTTTGTATTATTTGTTTATGTTAAAAAAAAATATTATTCAATAAGAATGTACACTAATCTCTAGTCTCCAACCTTCAAAATTCCACTGTTTTTTCTTTTTTAAAAAAAATCTAAAACAACAGTATTTTTTGAACAGGATGGATTTTTATAATTAATTTCAAATCCAAATGCACCCTTAGACTGCCTGTAACTTTCCAAAATCAATGTTATAGTCGCACATTCACTGTTCATTTAGAAAAACAAAACAGGATTATTTTAAACCCTTCCTTAAACTTGTTTAAAATTTCTTTCAATAAAGATTGAAGGAAAACTCACCTGGTGTTTTCAGACTTGTCAGTCCAAAGGTTCCATATATGTAATCCTTGATTTATGGCCACAATTGAGCCCAAAGTTTCTGTTGCTAAGTGAGACAGTGGTTAAGTATATTTTGCCTCATTTTACCACTTTTTTTTGCCCCATTGGTGAAGTGAATCACTGCACTTCACAGTGACATGTGAACCTAGTTTCCCCATTGACTTTATTAGGTCACAAAAAGTGATCACATGATCCCAAGACACTGTACCTGTCATAAATAAGTCAGTTGCCAAACATCTGAATTTTGATCACATGATCATGGAGATGTAGCAATGGTCGTAAGTGTGAAAAGCAGTCATAAGTCATTTTTTCAGTGCTATTGTAACTTCGAATGGTCACTAAATAAACTATCGTAAGTCAAGGAAAAAGCTGTTAACAATTCATAAAACTGATCAGAAAAAAGAATGATGAAAACCCTTTGTCCGTAAATGCACCAACTGTGGTTTGAGTAAAGATGACATTCTCTCTTCTCTTCTGCAGTATCCTCATGAGGAGCAACTGTCTGGAGCATTGTGGGTGATCTCAAGTCTTCTCCTTTTCCGGAGAATTACAGAGTTGCTCTACTTATTGCTCGTCATTCTGCTGTAGTAGTTGGCTCTGCATTCAGTGGAGCAATCTTCACTATTTCTTCCCCAGAAGTCCAGCAAATGTGGGCCAAGATTGGGAATTTGTGCTACAGCAACGTCCAATTAAGAGACTTATAACTTAGATTTCATTAGTTCATAGCTAGCAAATATTACAAGTCCCCTTGCAGAAATATGGAAGCTCACATTGATCCAGGTAGCTTTTCTTTTATTTAAATAATGATACCCAGTCTTTGTTTCATTCATTCATACCTATGCACTAGTTCCTGGCTTCTTGGCTTCCATATATTTTCATGGATTTCTATTTTTTAAAAGTGCAATGGACCTCAACAGTTTAACAATGTAGAAATTAAGCTTTTACTGCCCTCTTGTGCTGAAACCGTCAACCACAACACAATTTTAAAAAAAGTTAATAAGTCAATAAAATCAAAGATCCGATCTAGTGATTTAAGGAATTGGACTCGGAATGGGAACCTTGAATTCTTGCTTTAGGCACCAAAGCTAATTGCCCCAATGAGTTTCGCCGCCCTGGGTCCTTTGTGGAGAAGGGCGGGATATAAATTTAAATAAATAAATAAATAATAAATAAGAAGGCAGCCACAGAAAATCACTTCTGAAAATTGCCTCAACTTGTCCATGTACCAATAAAGGAGAATAGGATTGAAATGAGGGGTCCTTGGTGCTCTCTGAGCTTACTTGTTTTCTTGCAGACATTTCAATATCCAAACTAGGTGACATCAACATTGCTAGCAGATATTTCCTTTATTTGTACGACATATGTGTCAACACTTCGGAACCAGCACTGATTATGTTACTTAGTTTGGTAATGAAACATCTGCAAGAAAAGCTCAGAGACCACCAAGGACCCTTCACTTGTCCATGGGGTTGCCAGGAATCAAGACTGACAATCTTTATTATGGTCCCAGACCAGCAATAATCAAGACTGATTAAAGGTACGCATAGATCAGCCTTCCTTCATCCCCTTTCTCTCAGATTGTGCCTATTTAATTTAATTTATGCATCTTATAATTTTAAGATTATCAACTGTTTCAAGTATTATTTATTATTTAGTGTGGCATACAATGTCAGGGAAATCTACATGTGCTAGACACACAATGCAGTCCTGACAGCCTAGAATGCTAGTTGAGTCTATTCAGCGCTTAAATTCCTCCAAGCTATAGTGCACCATGGAGGGGCGAACTATATTTACACCAAAATGTTTCAAGTACTTACTAAAATAGCATATAATGCAAATAAATATGTAAGAGAGTTTCCATAATTTTCAGCCATTATAGTTGAATACATCTATGTGACACCAATTTAGAGAAATATATGCCTCCAAAAAACTTCTAAACATGAGGATTTAATGATTAATTATAGACATGTTACAAGCTTTGGAAATGAGGAATGAAGGGCGGGTGATACATTTTTAGACTTCTCAGGATGCTAGAATTTTGAGGTCATCTAACAATATTTGCTAGAGATTTTTATTTACCCAATTTGGACAGATTGAATAAATTATAAATTTAATAAATAGATCTAGAGAAGGGAGGCATTAGTAACTGAGGCTAAATCAGTATTTGCTTTAAGCCCAACAAAAATATGTATCTAAATATACGTGTTTGTGGCAGTGAGGTCAAAATCTGCAAGATGTTAGGCACAACATCACAACTGAAGTCCCTGGGCAACATTGCTAGATATACAAAAAGCTCTAGGTTTGACGTGCAATAACTCACCCAATGTCTTGGAGATTTTGACACACCTATCCTTGCAGATACCCATGTTAGGATGGATGATTTTAAATTGATTTATTGCAAATTTCCTGTTATCAATGTGGTCTTTTGTCACAAATCCCTCCATTGAATTGCAAATGAATTGTTTCATTAAAAACACATTTGCATTTTCTTTTCTGATGACCGCTCAGCAGAGTATGAAAGAACTTAAATGTTTTCTTAGATTTCCTTTTAAGCATAACAAAATATAACAATTAAGATTTTTGAAACATCATTCTAAATCAGAAACCCTTGGACCAGAGTGAAAAATTGTATTTGCCTCACTGTTAAGAATCCAACAACATGTTTTTTGTTTATTGGAGCTTTGTGCACCATGAATGAAATTTGGGTTGTTGTTTTTTAAACAAACAAGAGCTTAGAGCATTTTTCTGCACATTGTGCCTGGAGCCACAATATTGATTTTACTGGATTGAATGAACAGCATTAGAAGAACGGATGGAGAAATGATGAAGAGATTGGAAAAATCTGGCATTGGATAGAAACCTATCTGTTGGAATTACCCCCTAGGTTTCATTTTGTTTATATTAATAAATATTAAACAATGGGCAGGATTCTGATGGATGCCAAGAAAGATGTCCATGGGCATATTGGTCCAAGAGTTGCACATTGGGGATTTCAGGTCTAAAGCATTTACCTAAGTTTAAAACATAAGTAACAATATGTGCAATGGAATGTTTACAAAGCTGTGATCATAAGTCAAAATAGACAAAATAGTATCTTGATTCCTGAATATTTAAAAAAGATTGAAATCAATCAATTTGGTTTTATTTTCTGAGTCTTTTTATTTTAGATTGTATTTTTTAAATGTATTGGCTGCCCCACTTATCACAAGGTTCTGGACGGCTTACACTATTGAGATTTCATATCTCGAAGCACTACGCTTAAATGTTATTTATCTTCAGCCAGGATTAAATTAGATAATTTAACAACTAGAGAAAAACTTTTTATATTGAAAAAAGAAATAATTTTGTCCTTGAAAAATTCAGAATACTTGATGAAGAAAGGCGATGCTTCAACTATCTATCAAGTGAGATTGGGCAAGCGCTAACTTGGGCATTTTATGGCCTGTGGGCCATAAAATGTCCAAATCCTGCCTGTGTCAGTGGCATCAGATGGCACATCAGCAATATCAGGAGGGCAGCAGTGAGGGGGAAGGTGGGCAGCATCAGGAGGCAAGGATGGCAAAAAATCAGGTTGGTAGTCTTCCACAAGTCCCAGTTTCTCATGTGGTTCCTTGGGAAAAGTAATTGCCCACCACTGGGAAGGTGGATGGCTTTTAATGAAAAAGCAGTTTTAGTAGTGGACTCCAACACTGCAACTCTCTCCAGAGCAGTTTGTGTCCCTACATCTTTTTATTGCACTTCAACAAAAGCAAATTCTTTTCAAATGTCCTTTAAAAAAACACAAAAGAACTTTAAATATTAAGTGCCCTGAGCACCTGGTCCCTGATATTTGAATGGATAAAGGGCTCTCATTTTAAACTGTTCTTGGCTACAATCTGAAGCTATTACATGAATATGTTGGCAATGTCCTTCATCCATCCGTCGTCTGATTCATGATCCTTTTCTTCCTTTTCTCAAACGTGAAGATAGCCATTTTTTTCTGGTTCATCATCTACTCATTATGTGAATTACTGCTTGCCCATCATCACTTCAACATAAATGTTGTCCAAGACTGACTGGTTCTTCAAGAAGTCCTTATTACTTTCAGTAATTAACTCCAAATTCATTATTTGAAGGTGGGTTTCCCCCCCTTTTATTCAGTGTGCAGACTTTACAATGCATTAAAACTCTTTTGGATTGTTTCCTCTATAGAAATATTTTCCTTCATGATCTTGTGGAAATTTGTCACTGCCTTCCTCCTCATTATCTCCTCCTTACTTCTATATTTATCTTTTTTGAGCTAAAAATATGTTGCATTTAGCACTTTTTCCAATTTGCTATAAAATTGTTAAATGTGTTCTACCTTTATGGAGGGTATAGATATAATAGAGGGTTAGATTTGTACAAGAAGTTAGTTAGAGCTGTATAAATTTGTTATAATTTTATCATTGGGAGGGGGCAGTTAACAGCCTAGCACTTACATAATAATAGCCATTGTTTTGCTAGCATTCATTTAATATTTTGTTCCTTATTTTACCTATGTGAAAATATATGGTTGGGATGAACTCATTTTTTGGGGGGAAGCTGCTTTTACTCTCTCCACCAATATGGCATCTGCAAGAGTCCCTCCCCTAGAGAGATGGGTGGCTAAGAAATATAAAAACCAAACAAACAAATCTCATATCTGTGAAGGAAATGAAATGGAATCAGGCTAGAGTAATCAGAGCCATCTTGGTGCTTTACTCAGAGCACCCTTCGGGGAGAGGGGGCGGTTTATAAATGTAATAAATTATTATTATTATTATTAATTAGAGAAAGTTGCTTAATGGAAGGTATCACATATTAAATGTTTATACCTCTTCAGATAGATATTTGCCTGTAGAATATTTTTTACTCTCTATAGAAAAAATGATCTCAAAACTGTCCCTAAGGTAACACTGCTGATAACAACTGGAAGTCACTAACACTAAAACATGGATTTTGTTTTTTAAAAAATGCTACTTTAAAATATTTTAGTTACAGAGAAACATATTAAAACCAAAACCTACAATAAAAAGGACTGTCAAAATCAAGGAGGTCTGAGGGATGTGATTTGTTATAAATTTATTTCATCTTCAGAATTTCAGGTTGCACCTTTGCTCCAGCACTTTTTAAAATAGAACATTTTGCCTATGGCAACATCTGCCAAGTTTACATTGAGTTCCAGTCAATGTTCTTAAAAGAGGCTTAGATTAATACCATTAAACCATGTTGTGTTTAGTGTTATATATGACTCGTTTAATTCTGAATCCCCCAACCCGCCCTGATTTAGCTGTGTCAAGTTTTTACAAAGCTCTTCAATTCACAATATCAGTATGAAAGACCCATATGTACAAACTGTGACCTGATAATCCCAAAATAGTCAGATAGGATTGTTTTTTTCTCTCTCTCCCAATTGTCTTGGGGGCTGAAGCTGGGACTGAAAACAATAAACCCACAAAGTCTACCAAATATTTATATGGCAGGAAGAAAAATATATAAGCTTATAATTAATACCACATTTTTGTCAATGTCAACAAGTTGTAAATTCATGTTTGCAAATATCACAAAAGACTCATGAACAACAACTCAGTTTTATACTGTAAATAATGCTGGATCAATGGTTTAGGATTATCAATCACTGCTGTCATATGCTGTCTATAACAGTTCAAAAGCATCCTGGAGAAAAATCCTGAAAAACACATACCTTACGGTATATAATAATGCACCTGCATTAGCTAAATATATACTGTACACAAGTCTTATCAGCATTTTATCTACCAAAGATGTGAGATTCCACTTTTAAATACAAAGCAGATAGCCAGTAATGTATACTTATAATACAGCCCTCTTTTTTCCTTTGTTTTTTAAACCTAGAACAATTTGGTCACAATGCACCTTTGATATAAAATCATTTTAAATTTTATTATTAATACTCAGGACATTAGGATTGCCAGAATTGAGCTATTCTTCTTTCAATAGCATCTTGAGAACTGCTTTTGATAACAAATAAAACTGGGATTGGCATCCACCTTTAGGATGCTGAAACATGTTATCCATAATCCATTCCAGCTCAAAGCAAAAAAAGACGTTACTGTGATGAGAAATACCATTAGGGTGCAAACTCACCACTAAATCTTTCCTCCCCAAAGATTACATCTTTTCTTTTTTTTTCCTTTTGGCTGGAATGTTTAATAAATATATATCTAGAGAGGGAAGGCAGCAACTTCAAATAATTCAAACTCTTTACTCAACTCATCCCTCATCTGTTAACACATATTTGATCCATCATGACAATCATAGACCCATTTCATTGGTGTATTTTTTTTAAATTATTTTCAAATGGCCTAAAGAAAAATATAGCAATACAATAATTTAGCCTCAGTATTACTAACACAAATCTGGTCATATGATCAACGGTGTACATTTAATACTGATCATATATTGAAGTCTGTGTTGTTGCCACTGCACACTTAGTTAAGGATTGGTGAGATGAGCTTTGATTCACTGTCAATTGATTCATTGACGAATTCAGAGCATACTTCCCAATCCTGATTATAACCACCTCATACTATTTATAAAGTTCACACTGAAGGAGCACCAAAGCAAGTCTGGTACTCAAAAGTTGCTTATACCAGGAAAAAAACTTCTTAGCATTAAGGACCTCTATTTTAATGGCCCTATTCTGTATAAACATTCAACTCAAGAAGATGTGCAAAAAGGAGAAAAAAAAGTCAAATTACATCATAGTTATCAGAGGAGAAAGATGTTACACAAACTCATAAGAAAATGACAATCTTTTTTTCTCTTTTACTATAAATACATTTAACAGTTTAGCAGAAACACAAGCTAAATTTAAGATTGTTCACATTTGAAGTTGTATCACTCTCTGCTAATGATAAATAAGGAACAGGTCCTGACAATGGAATTTGGACAGCAATTTTCATCAACAGATCTTTTGAAGACTGGTTTAAAGGGTTAAAACAATGATTTTTTTAAGTTCTGAAAAGTCCATCTGTTGTCCAAACTTTGGATTGAAGTCCTTATTTTTTTACTTAGAGACAGATATATACAGTGCTGTTGTAATAATGAAACAAATGTGAAATCTACTGTAAAGTTGCACAATACAGAAAACTGTTGCTCCATCTTCTACTACATACATGTGTGACTCCACAGGTTAATTAATGTTGCTTTGTTTCTTTTTGTTAAGTTGGAATTATTCCATCACGTCTAAGACCTCTTTTCAGTTCCAAATCTTCCAGTTTCTTCCATAGTTCTTCACGTTCTTTCTCTTTTTTCTTCTCACTAGCAAAATTTTTAAAAAATGGCAACATTTTAACACCTGAACCAATACAAAACAGCATTAGATGTAAATTATGCACCAAGTATCCAATTTTCTCTGAAGAATTCTAAAACTGAATATAAAAAAAGATAAACTTCATAGTAACATCATGGATTTAAATAACAATACAAACAAATGGTGACTTGTAATATTCAATTATTTCAAGTCCAAAAGTTGCATCATTGGCTCTCATAATATATCTGAATTTCTTCACTGTTGAATGAAAATGTGCTCTAGATAACAAACAAAAAATTGCTAAGTTAATGAAATAAAGCTATGTATCAAATATATACTGTGATATTGTTTTTAAAAAAAAATACGTTTGTTGTAATTCCTGCATTAAAAGCCATTTAAAATTATATTATGTTTAATGTATCTCTTCACTGAGAAGTCACCATTGCACAAAGTCTAGTATAAACCTGCACCAGAGAGGTACATTTTGTGTCAAGGAATTTTTTTTGTTCTCTCCTTACTTATAATATTCATATGTTTCATTATTTATGAAAACATTTGTTGCTAGCATTAATTTTCACCCTGAACTGTAATTTAATGGTGATCAAAATTTTTGAGATCAGCTTTTCACAAAATAGCTATTTTAGATTTATATATTTTTCCTGTTTACAAACTCTGTAATATTTCGTTTTCCATTTTTCAAAGTCCAACTAATCTACCATCAAAATCTGTATAATAGAATAAATCATTCAACCCTAGAATGAAAAATAATACATAACAAACACATGTAGAAACCATAGTATTGTACGTTCATGAACAATATGAAATCTTAGAACTTTCTTTTAATAAAAAACAAAGCAAAAACAAAAGATTTGCATCCTATAGCTCATCAATGTTTTCTGTATTTATAATTATCACATTGCTGTCGATATCTGGTTCAAAACAATATTATGGTTGGATTTGTAATAACTGAAATGTTGGCTTTATTTTTTTTAATAAAAGAATAAACAAACCACACCAGTGAAGAATCATTCTTAAATTTTAAAATAATTTCTTCGATTGTTATGTAAAAAGGACATAGCTTTAAAATATATTTGATGGAAAATCAGTGAAAATTAATTTTGACAATCTGAGTTTAACTAATATAAGATTCTAGCCAAGATGCCCAAAGCATGATAGTTGTATGCTTGACATCCGAGGTTGTACAATTTCTCTATGAATTTGAATCAAGTTTACAAAATGATTCATATTATATAAGTAGCAACTTTTTATATGAGTTTTCCTAGAAATTCCTGCATATTAAAGCATTCTGTCTAGTTGAAAGAAAAAGTTAATAAGAAAGCATAATATAGAATCAATTGGTCTATACCACAAGGTAGAAAGCGCAGATAATATTAAGAGCATCTATTACCCCACCAATTACATTTCATATTTCTAATTTTTTTTAAAAAGCAGTGAGCCATGAGAGCCTGGTAATCGAATTAAACAACATCGTGGCCTCCAAAAATATGTGAGAGGCTATACTAACCTAACAAGGCTTGATGACATACAGTACCCTTCGCTTTGCTTGTGGGAACCCCAAGTCTCACAAAAGAAACGACTTTCACCAAGTCGCAAACTGCCCAGAGTTCCCGAAGTTTCCTCATTAGTTTCACCTGCTGCTTTGGATAAGCTGAAATTTCAGACAAAAGATGAACTATAATTGGAGAAGGATTATTAAGGAAAAGACAGAGAAACATTTTATCTAAGGTGCAACTAATGATTGTATGAATGGCACTTCTTCTAGATCCTGCAATGTCAAAGCCTTGGATGTATCAAGATAACAGATGCAGAAAAGCAGGACTGAAAATGTGTCACTTTGCTCAGAGATTTCAGCAAGGTAGAAATCACAAGGGTTAGTGTCAAATACTTTCTCACTCCACCAAAAAGTCTAGTATATTCTGAACACTATCTTCAAGCAAAGTGATGATTACATTGTTGTGGGGTTATTATTATTTTTTTGGTAACTGTATGACTTTTGTTAGACCTAAATTCTTGATACATGTAAGTCTTTAATAACATAGAGCCAAAAGAAGTTCTGTGAGGAATGCAAGTTCACAAGCTACGCAATGGGTACTGTATCTCATAAAGGGAGAAAAAAAATAACCATCTATGTCTTGCAAGGGCCAGGCTAATGAGCATGCAGGGAGAAAAAAAATGAGGCATTGCAATCAATTGTGTGAGAAAATTATGCAATTACTGCAAAGAGGGAGGGAGGGAGGGAGGGAGGGAGGGAGGGAGGGAGGGAGGGAGGGAGGGAGGAAGGAAGGAAGGAAGGAAGGAAGGAAGGAAGGAAGGAAGGAAGGAAGGAAGGAAGGAAGGAAGGAAGGAACCAAAAACTGCAGGTTTTATGCAAAGCTGACAAAAAGCTTTAAAAAGTTACCGCTGGCGATCTGACTTGTAAGTTGCTGTGAGCTCATCAAACATGGCACTGTTCATTTCCATAAATGCCTTCAGCACATTGTATACTAATGCCACAATAGCCCTGTAAAATATGAAAGAAATTCATCAAACAGCTCAAAAGGGTTAGAAAACATTTTGTGATAGATTTGTTGTGTTCATTTTTCTAATATTCAAATTCCTTTCATTTTACTCACAAAAGGGAAACTATTCTAATCTAATCTCAAAGACCTTTGAGACACTCTTGGAGACATTTTATTTGAATGATTCATGCCAGCTTCCATACCTACAATGTTTCAAGCTTTTGTGCATCTACAACATTATTAAAATTGATTAATGTATATCCAAAAATAATAATTTAAAAAATTGATTAAACACATTTTCTGGATGCACTGGCCATAAAAGGCAATTATTTTCTTTTGATATATGGCCTTTCCTTACTTCCCCAAATCTATTAGGAACCCATGCTAATTTTCTGCAATCTGACACAATACTAGAAAAGGAAATTTAGACCTATATTTTAATAATGCTGACAGGTACAAAGTTGAAAAGCAGAAAGAAGATAAAATAGTTACTTGAAGGCACAAAAGAAAAAAAAAACCTTACATTTAAAATTATTTCCCACACTATATTCTTTAAAAATGTGGAACCTCAGAAAAAGACCTTTATTATAAATTTAAAATTACTGATCTTATTAAGCTCATACCTAAACATAGATGGGCACTATTTTGAAACTTTAGTTTCACATTCTTCTTATTCAATTTCTCAAAATAATTTTCTACTGCAGAGCACACTAAATAAAACAAAACCTTATGAAAACCATTGTGAAGATTTTTTTAAAAAATAAACCGAATCAAGTTCCATCCCAAAAAATATGCATTTTCAAGTAGCAAAGGGATGCTTTATTCTTTGTCAGATGATTGAAATAATATTATGGTCTACATTTCCCTAGTTGGTGCTGGTATACAAAATTCTGAGTAAGTATAGTAAACTACTAATTACATGACCACCATTCATATGCAGTTCTCCGCATTACAATCTATATAAATAAAAATGTAAAATAGTTTGTGCAAAGCCACTAATCTCAGAAAGTACTGCACCGATCGGCACCAAATTTTCACACAATGTTCCCAAGAACTTCAAATGTGGCGGGAACACATGTGTCATGTGCAAGTAGCACAAAAATAAAAGGTACACGCTTCTCAGGTTTTCACCTCCCTGTAGCTCCTCCCATCCGGCTGCTTCTTATGATGCGTCACGCACATGCCCCTCACATTTCCACCAGTCATTTCCTCAGCAAGCCAAATAAGCCTCCAACGTTGCCACACTGCATGGAGGCCTACTAGGCCCAAAACAAGGCGCAGAGGGTAGCACACTCCCAAGTGGCCCATTTTTGGTCCTAGGACGCTGTATGGAGGCCTACTAGGCCCAAAACTAGGCATGGGGGGTAGCACACTCCCAGGTGGCCCATTTCTGGTCCCAGGAGGCTGTATGGACGCCCACTAGGCCCAAAACTAGGCATGAGGGGTAGCACACTCCCAGGTGGCCCATTTTTGGTCCCAGGAGGCTCCATGGTAGGTCGGTAGAGGGATAGAAAGAGAGAGATGGAAAAATACAGTAGGTAGGTAGGTAGAGGGATAGAGAGAGGGAGGGAGGGAGGGAGGGAGGGAGGGAGGGAAAATACGGTAGGTAGGTAGGTAGGTAGGTAGAGGGATAAAGATAGAGAGAGGGAAAATACAGTAGGTAGATAGGTAAAGGGATAAAGAGCGAGAGAGGGAGAAATACGGTAGGTAGGTAGGTAGAGGGATAGAGAGAGGGAGGAAAATACAGTAGGTAGGTAGGTAGGTAGGTAAAGGGATAGAGAGAGAAAGGGAAAAATACAGTAGGTGGGTGGGTGGGTAGGTAGGTAGGTAGAAGGATAAAGAGAGAGAGGGAAAATACAATAGGGAGGGAGGGAGGTAGAGGAATAGAGAGAGAGGGAAAAATACAGTAGGTAGGTAGGTAGGTTGGTAGGTGGATAAAGAGATGGAAAAATACAGTAGGTATGTAGGTAGGTAGGTAGGTAGATAGGTAGGTAGGTAGGTAGGTACGTAGGTAAGGGTATAAAGAGAGAGAGAGAGAGAAATACAGTAGGTAGGTAGGTAGGTAGGTAGGTAGGTAGGTAGGTAGGTAGGTAGGTAGGTAGAGGTATAAAGAGAGAGACAGGGAAAAATATAGTAAGTAGGTAGTAGTAGAGGGAGAGAGAGGGAGAGAGGGAAAATACAGTAGGTAAGCTGGTAGGTAGAGTGATAAAGAGAGAGAGGGAAAATACAGTAGGTAAGTAGGTAGAGGGATAGAGAGGTAGAGGGAGAAATACAGTAGGTAGGTAGAGGGAGAGAGAGGGAGAAATACGGTAGGTAGGTAGGTAGGTAGGTAGAGGGATAGAGAAATGGAGGGAAAAATACAGTAGGTAGGTAGGTAGAGGGATAAAGAGAGAGAGGGAAAAATACAGTAGGTAGATAGGTAGAGGGATAAAGAGCGAGAGAGGGAGAAATACGGTAGGTAGGTAGGTAGAGAGAGGGAGGAAAATACAGTAGGTAGGTAGGTAAAGGGATAGAGAAAGGGAAAAATACAGTAGGTGGGTAGGTAGGTAGGTAGAGGGATAAAGAGAGAGAGGGAAAATACAATAGGTAGGAAGGGAGGTAGGTAGGTGGGGGGGGGGATACAGTAGGTAAGTAGGTAGGTAGAGGTATAAAGAGAGAGGGAGGGAAAAATACAGTAGGTAGGTAGTAGAGGGATAGAGAGAGGGGGGGAAATACAGTAGGTAAGCTGGTAGGTAGAGTGATAGAGAGAGAGAGGGAAAATACAGTAGGTAGGTAGGTAGGTAGGTAGGTAGGTAGGTAGAGGGATAGAGAGGAAGAGGGAGAAATATAGTAGGTAGGTAAGTAGAGGGATAGAGAGAGGGAGGGAAAGTACAGTAGGTAGGTAGAGGGATAGAGAGGGAGAAATACAGTCAGTAGGTAGGCAGGTAGGTAGAGTGATAGAGAGAGGGGGAGAAATATGGTAGGTAGGTAGGTAGAGGGATAAAGGGAAAAATACAGTAGGTAGGTAGGTAGGTAGAGGGATAGAGAAAGAGAGGGAGAAATACGGTAGGTAGGTAGGTTGGGGGTTATATGGTGCTTGTGTGCACGTGTTTGTGTGTGCAGGTGTACATCTACACAGATTGGTTGGCCATTTAATCAGACTGGGCCACAGCAACGCGTGGCCAGGTACAGTTAGTACAAAATAAAGCACTACATTCAAACAAATGTATCGAAAAATCAGCAGCAACAGCAAACACAACAACTTACGGATTCCAGTGTTCTTTGGAAATCCTGTATAGACTGGAAAACATGATAGGAAGTATTGCATTGGAATTCTCCTCTATCAAACTCATTATGTATTCATTATTCCAATAGTAAAGTGCTCTTTCAGCCACCTTGAAATAAAAAAAATAGTATTATTTTCATAACCGCTTATGGCTAATTGCAAACAAAAGCAATTTTAAAAAAAACTTTCCCCCAAAAAGAAATTATAAAGGTAACATCCAACTGACAAAAGCAGGAATTTGCTTATGCAAATTTTCTTAGTTATCTCCCCCAGAAATCCAATAAAATTTTCCCAACACAGGCAAAGATATTTGGTATGCATGCATGTGTGAATGTATATTGGGCCATAATTGTCTGGCCCTTCAGAGTGAATTACAATACTCCATACACCATCTTGCCAGTGTTGACCACACCCCTACAAATACTTCTGCGTTGGCGGGAGGAGAGAAGAGAGAAAATAAAGTATAGCAAACTCCAGGCAAAATTAATAGCTCGGAAGGGGATGTGGGGCAAGGACAGAGTTCTCAGAACTACAACTGAAATATCGTAAATTATTTCCCATTCCAGATTATTGACTTCCAAGAAACTATCGGACTAGTCCCAGAACGGTTGGCCTGGCAAATACCAGAAGAAAAATGGAACACTTCACAGAACATCAAAATAATACACCCTGCTAATTTTATATATCTCGAATTAAATGCTCTTAATTATTTCTCTCTTTAGGGACCTGAAATATTAAATTACATCTGATAGAGTCTATTGACACAGAAAGATGAGGGACAAAGAATCCACTGTACTTAGCAAATGTTTCACAATTGTATATACATTTTCAATCTATCACTCTTCCATATCCTATTACTTTTTCTATAATGTCCATGAGCAATTAAAATAAACTTTTTTTCACCTATCTCCATTTATTTTTCAGTAAACTGTAATAATTTTATTAGAATGGATCCACTGCTGTTTCTTTCATAACAATCTCCTACTAGAAAGAAAAGTGTGAGTTACCACTCACACTTTTGTGAATGGTAACTCACACTTCCATATGAATGTTCCATATGAATGTGGAACTTGCTTGTCACAAACTGTGAAAATCTTGCATGAAGAAACAAATATCCTGAACCTATTCATCTAAAAGGAACAAATATTATTGCAATTTCACTACATTTTTCCACCAAATAGAATTAACATTGTCCTTTTAAAAATAATGGCAGTTATAATACTAATAATATCAGCAACTATTACTAGTATAATAATATCACACACAAAGCCATTTACATCTATCTGATTGAAATTTGTCCAATCATCACCTCGTATTTAATTTGTAATAATAGAAATGGGCTTCTGAAGAAGAATTAGATCTAATGAACATGTCAATTCCAATCAGACTCCACATTAATATGAAGCAATTTAAGCCATTTCCCAAACTCCAATCTAAAACTAATCTTGCAAACATAACACATTTATAATAATTAGTCTCATCTAGTTGTAATACTGACCTGAAAATGAGGGCTAGAGACACATTTAGCTAATTGTTTAAATAAGGGTTCCTGAATTTTGACAAACTGTGAAGGTTCTATCACATCCAATATTTCTTCCAACTCTCCAAGGAACATGACCTAAAAAAAATATTTTAAAAAAATATGAAATACAAACCTATTTTCCTCACAACCTATATGTTACGTTTCCAAAGAAGCATCAATTAAATTGAATTTTATGAACAAAAATACCGTATTTTTCAGAATATAAGACACACACATCTCCTAAAAGAGGCTAAAAATTTGGGTGTGTCTTATACTCTGACAATGTAGCTTTTTGGAAGCTTTTTTACAGCCCTAATGAGGTGCTAACAAGTGAAGGGATCTGAGATCTTCATAGATCGGAAGATAGGTTCACTCCTTAGCACCTCAATTAGGGCTGGGAGAAAGCTTCGAATATTTTTACTGCAGCATACATGTTAGATAGCCATTTGTCTGAAATGGTATAAGGTTCCTGCCCACGCAGGGGGTTGGACTAGAAGACCTACAAGGTCCCTTCCAACTCTGCTATTGTATTGTATACTGTTGGAAAATTTTCCCTGGTTTCGTTCCAACTGGGAGAAGCGGACAGGAAAGATTTGAAGACTGCCTTAAGAGGTACTTCTTTTGTTCAGTTTCTATTTTTGGGAGATAATCCTCTCAAGGGTAAGGCAGACAGTTCTTCTGACTATGTGATTTCTATTCTTTTGGAGATAATCCCTTTAAGGGCAAGGCAGGTATTTTTCATATGGCTATCTGAGTTTTCTCAATGTTTTCCTTCAGGCAAGCGCTTGGCTGGTTTGTTGATTCAGCTTTGTTACATTTTTACAGGTGTGAAGTGCTTTTGGCTGAATGCCCAGACCTATAGTTAAGCTTATTAAGAGTTTCCCCACAGCCTGGGGAAAGAAAAGAAGTGGCAAAAAGTGTCACTTTATTATACTATTGGGTTTGCTTGCTTTTCTGGTATTATTGGAATAAAAATGAATACCTGGTAGGCAGAATCCCCCCCCTCTATTTTCCTCCCCAAAAACTAAGGTGCATCTTATACGCTGGTGTGTCTTACATGCTGAAAAATATGGGTAACGTTCATTTGTTAATACTAGCTGCAATTATTGGGCTGTTTCTTAAGAAATACTGTAAGTGCATTTTAATTGATAATATCATGCAAAGCATGTTTCAATATTGTTTATTGTTTTGTATTTCAGATTGGCATCTAATATTAAAAATAAAAGTTTAAATATTATTTTTAAGAACATCCTTTTATATTTCCAGATGGCATTAAGAAAGAATATCTTTATTCCTTCCACAATATGGGGTCTAATAATATTGTTTATGTCAAAATCTACACTGGAATGAGGATGACAACAGATGAGAAAACATTCATTATGACATTACAAGGCAAAATATACTCCTTACGGATTAGTGGTTAGGAAGTTCAATGCAAATGAATAAGAGGCAAAGTAATTTGCTACTTTGACAAAAGGTCTATTTGCTATGGACAACCAAGTCTTTATGTTCCTCTTAGGAATTATATTCTTCACTGTATTATGAAATACAATTGATTTCTGTTCATCAAATATACCTCTTTTTGACTGCAAGTTTTCGGCCAGAATTTCATTAAACCTCTAATGACCTAAATTAAAGCAGAAAAAGTAAACAGACCAATTAGAAATAATAATATATCACTCCACAAAATTTTTATTCAATATTTTAAAATGTTCATCTGTGCATGTATTTCTTATATTTACAGGATCTGTGAGCGAAGGGTCTTTCTCTAGAAACTGCACAATGCAATACGCCAACTGCAGAAACAAAAGAAAACATGCACATTAAAATCTTTAATTGAAAGGAAAACAAAAATAGTTATAAGCAACTAAACTTGATGGATAGTTTGAATCATAACTAGTAAGGACAGAACGCCCATTAGTATTTCTTGGTTCTTTCTTTCTACTTATTGCCACAGCGTCTTCCACCTTTCATTAACTGCAACTATAGTCTGGGGGAATTCCTTTAAAACAGAACAAGGAGCAATGAAGCTGTAATATAAAAGGACAGTGGGGGCTTCCATCTTCCTGCATTGCCTTCTCTGTCTGTAAGTGGGCTGTTTGGGATGTAGGTCTTTTTTCACTACAAGCCATAGTCTGCTTCTGCAAGCAAGATTGCAATCCATTTGTTCTAAATCACATTCCACAGTACAGGTAGTCCAGATAATACAAGTTGTGATGACTGATGTATCATTTAAACCAGGAGTGGGAAACGATGTCCCTTTTATGACTTGTGGACTGCCAACTGCCAGAATTCCTTAGACAGCCATCGTTCCTCACCTCTGATTTAAACAGTAACAAAAAGACATTTCTAGTAATCCTTGACTTACCACCATTCATTTAGTGATCACTTAAAGTTACAATGGCACTGAAAAAAGTGACTCATGCCCATGGCAACATGATCAAATTTCAAAGGTTTGGCAAGTGGCATATATTTACAAAGGTTGCAGTATCCTAGGGTCATGCGATTACCTTTTACAAGCCTTGTGACAAGCAAAGTCAATGGGGAAGCCAGATTCATTTAACAACTGTGTTGATAACTTAACAATTGCAGTGATTTACTTGGCAATAAAGGTAGTAAAATGGAGCAAAATTCACTTAACTTGCTTAGCAATGGAAATTTGGGGCTCAATTGTGGTCATAAGTCAAGGAGTACTGTGTGCCAGAGCAACCACATAAATGTGAATGTAATAACATTTAAATTCATCACTATATAATTTGTGTTTAAGATATTTTTCCTTTACATTTCTGAAAGCATTAAGCACCTTCTGAGATCTTATGAGATGAGTTAGTGGCTTTGTAGAAAATAGATATATGAAAAACTAGCAAGGCTACATCTGCAGGAACGTTAGAGGAAACATTTACCAAACAATGCTTTCAATGATTGAGGAAAAGGTTAGGCATGCAATATGGTAACAATTATCAGTTTAAGAAAAGAAGAATATTATATAACCTAAGTACAGGAAGCAATCAGAATTCATGCTGGATATTTCGCACACCATGATCACATCTGACACAAGTGGTTAATTGTATAACATCAGAAACAAACTTTTTTAGCTCTATCCATACTCCTTACTGGATAGAAGGGGTTGTTTTTAAAACATAAAGCACTCCTCTTATTGTCTATAGTTCCATTTCAGATGCAACCTTCAACTGACATAGAATTCACCAAGAAGTAAATTAAGAAAGGAAAAAATGTAAGTAGATTATTATGACTGTTTGCTTTTCCCCAATCAAATATGGGGACATATAAAATCCTGAATTTCCTACTTTGAAAGAAAGACGGCAGCTACTAATAAACACAGATATAGATAGCTGCTTGACCCAGAACCTATTTTATTTTTGGTGACACAACCCATTCCATTTTTGTTCTCATCCAAATGTGCTACTTTGTAGGAGGGAGGGAGGGCTGACTTCCCAAGCTGTATAAAGATTCTAAGTATTTCTTTAGTAGCCTCAGAGCATCTTTCAAACAACCTGTTGAATGTTACCAGTATAATTACTGTAAATCAGTGACAGTTTTCCATGACTTTAAGGTAGAATGAATGCATCAGAAGCATGTCCCAGTAGGGAGAAGGTGCAGTATATAAATTTAATAAATACAAATACAAATAAAATAGTTTAAATCTTAACAAATTAAGGGAACCTACCCAGCTCTGAATTTCAATCATACTGATGTGGCTTAAATCTATGTAATATAATTCATTGTAGCACAGTTACCAAAACATCATCCATCTTTCTGCTAGATGTAGTAATAGTATTTATTGAGAGTACTCATTAAGAATCCAATCAAATGTGGTCTATTGATAAACCTAGTTTACAACAGTGAACAGGCTAGAACAATTTGTGGACCCAGCATGTGCTTCTTTATACATGGTAGTAAATTTGTTTTAACTTAATATTGTACATTGTTTATAGAACAGAATGTGGCACAGTTCTTACAAAAATGTAATATATAACATAGTACTTAAATTTCTACCTGTGCATGGAACAGCGATAGACTTCTAACGGTATGTAGAGGGATCAATACTTTCACCAAAAACTGTTTATGCTCTGCTTTAAGAGGTAAAGCAAAGCCATTGATAATACTAGAAATAAGAAAAGAAGATTTTTTTAACTTATTAACTTGTAATATGATCTATAATTTGCTTTTCCTCCAAACATATTGAACTCCATCTTCATATTATTCCCACCACAAAGACCTTGTGAAATAGGTTGAGTGCAAGTGGTCCAAATCCAGTCAGTGTCCATGGTGAAGAGTGGTCTTGAACCTAGATCTCCCTGGACCTTGTTACAATACAATACAATAGCAGAGTTGGAAGGGACCTTGTAGGTCTTCTAGTCCAACCCCCTGCATGGGCAGGAATCTTATACCATTTCAGACAAATGGCTGTCTAACATCTTGTTCTACATCTTACTTATAATGTACTCAATATACAATATACTGAAATCTGAAAGGAGCAAAACTGCTCCTGATCTGGCATGAGGGCATTTTCTGCAGGTGTAAGCAACTGCTTAAAGAGACATGTGTTTTCATGCAACTGCATAGAAGCTATGTAGGTTTGAGAAAACACTCTCTGAATTCAGGAAATGTTGTGGCTATGTTATCAAAATACTGCACATTCATAATCACTGATCACTTTTATACCGGATTAGACTCTGAAAAGCCCACCACAGGTAAAGCAGTGCATATAATTATATTTTGTTGATGATGACTGACTTATTGTTCCGACTGCTTTAATTCCTGAGACATTCTGTACTGTTCGCTTATGTACTCTGTCCATTTGCTAGAACACATCAGTCTATAAATACTGATAAATAGCTAAATAAGCCTAAAGACTTTTCTCTGACTATTATGGTTCATCACACAATTAGCCAAAAGTTTAGATGGGATTTGGCATTTTTGTCACCTATTGATTCCTTTGCAAGGACCTTGAATTGGCAGATGTGGATGTTTGATTATGTTAAAGGTATCGTAAGTAGAATGTACACTGTGTACACAATTATTAGGAAAGTGAGTATTTTGACTGTATCATTTTAAAGCATATCTTCCATCTCCAAGCTGTATAAAATTGAATGCTTAATGGGCATAAGCATTTCAGGTGATGTGTATTTGTGTAATGAGGGAGGGTGTGGCCTAAGGACATCAACACCCTATATTAATTATGTGCATAATTATTAGGCAGCTTCTTTGACTCGGGCAAAATGGGCCAAAAAAGAGATTTAAGTGACTCAGAAAAGGCAACAAAAAATCTTTCAGATGGATGCAGCACTCTTGAAATTCCTAGGATATTGGGGCGTGATCACAGAACCAGCAAACATTTTGTTGCGAATAGTCAACAAGGTCACAAGAAACGTGTTGAGGAAAAAAGACACACATTAACTGCCAAAGATTTGAGTAGAATCAAACGAGAAGCTACCAGGAACCCATAATCCTCCAGGATTGTCATATTCCAGAACTGCAGCCTACCTACAGTGTCCAGAAGTACAAGGTGTTCAATGGCTCAGAGACATGGCCAAGGTAACGAAGGCTGAAACCCAACCACCACTGAACAAGACACATAAGTTAAAACGACAAGACTGAGCCAAGTAATATCTGAAGACAGATTTTTCAAAGGTTTTATGGACTGATGAGATGATAGTGACTCTTGACCAACCAGATGGATGGACCCGTGGCTGGATCAGTAATGGGCACAGAGCTCCACCTCAACTCAGACACCAGCAAAGTGGAGGTGGGGTACTATTATGGGCTGATATTATTGAAGATGAACAGGTTGAAGATGGACTCCCAAACCTATTGCCAATTTTTAGAAGACACTTTCTTCAAGCAGTGGTACAGGAAAAAGTCTGCATCTTTTAAGAAGACCATGATTTTTATTCAGGACAAAGCTCTATCGCATGCATTGAAGATACTCCACTGAGTGGCTAGCCAGTAAAAGCCTTAAAGATGAAATACTAATAGTTGCCCAATAATTGTGCACACACATAGATATTCTACTAAGAAAGCCAAAAGCTCATTTACTTTCTTGAACATTCAGGTTTGAGATTTATTAACCTTTTGGATTGACCTAGATCTCTGTAGTTGCTCAATAATAAAATTAATCCTCCAAAATACAAGTTGCCTAATAATTGTACACACAGTATAAACTGTTCGAAGCAAATCTGCCTTTTGCAATGGATTGATGCTGATTTCATCAATGGCGATGTTGTTCAAGTGGTGCTCCAGTTGTTTTAGGATTGCACCCAAGGCGCCTAATACTATTAGTACTATGTTTGCTTTCTTTTGCCATGGCCCTTCTATTTTTATTGCAGGTCTTTGTCTTTTATGAACTTTTTTTCTGTTATTTCTCTTCTATCGCTGTCTCCTGGGACTACCATGTCCAGTATTCATATTGACAATGTTTAAGTCTGTATACTGGATGTGGTAGTTCCAGTAGATATGTAGCAGATTATTATTATCCATTATTCATATTTGTATTCCACTTTTTCTTTGAGATTCAAAAAGAGTATACAGGAAGTTATAAGAAAAACTAATTTTATTAGCTTTTAAAAAGGCCCTGAAAACATATTTTGATGGTGCTACCTAGTTTGGTAATGAAACATCTGCCAGAAAACAACCAAGCTCAGAGACCACCAATGACTCCGTACATTTTTGTAGAGGCTTTGACTGATTTTAATTATTTGACTTCCTTGGTTTATTTTAATTGCCATTTAAACTTTATTTAATGCATCAGTGTTGTTATATATTTCTTGTAAAATACTAAGGTACTGCTAGTAGGCAGTCTACCAAGTTAAATAAATAAATTTAATTCAAATCAAATTAAGTTAAATCCTTAACGCTTTGTCTTTGGAATTTCTTGTCTTTGGAATGAATTTCTTGTCTTTGGAATGAATGAATAAATGAGGGTCAGGATATAATGGAAATGTAATTGTGTGATCTTGCATCTAAATTTAGTTTTTATATTACATTTAATGAAGTGTTTGTTAATGTATAAATAAATAAATTAATACAGCTTTAACATATAAACTCTGATGAAAGAGCAGTATATTTACATAATATTACTATATTTACATCCTTAGTTAGTTGTAAAGAATGGGCCTTCATTACCTTCCTAATATTTCCAGCAGTTCAGCCACACCATTGAAGTGTTCAGTTTCATAAACAAACCTGCAAAGCAAATTGCATACATTAAATGTTCATATTTATTCAGTAATACTATCATGTAACACCAAAAGAAGTTTCTTGTGCCCCTATTCTTAAAACTTACCGTAAAAAAATATTATTAATCTGTTTTCTGATAAATGCTCTAAGACCAAGGAACTTGCCATAAATTCTGTGTAAGACTGTTTTTAAATAGTCTCGTTCCCGAGGATCTTCACTGTCAAATAGCTCCAAAAGCTAATAAAATAAAGCAAAACACAACGGGTTACAAATGCTACTTGACTTTCAGCTTTTAATATCTCTGAAATGCTTTATTCTATCCATAATCTGCACTTTTCTGTTTACTATGTTCCAAAATCACATTAGTTTTTAACATCACACCATTCGTTTTTATCTTTCTGCCTAATTCTTGCCATGTTTCTTTACTAGCAAGCGATAGCCGAAGACGGTCAATTCAGGTATCCTGCAGGATTTAGGGTATATTCATATGAAACAAGAAATGTTTCAATTAGTGGATTCTGGCAAACCTTTGTATAAAATTCATAGTCATGGCATTTACTATTTCTTGAACTTAGCTGTAATTCTCCAATATTAAACATTTATACAAAATATCCCTTGAACTGAATGAGTACAAGTAATTAAGCATTATTATTATTCATCTTGATTAACGAAGACTGGTATATTTATTAATACCATAAGATTAAATAAAATAGAGCTCTGTACCTGTAATACAAATTTTTGATCTATATATTTTTTGGCAATGCTGGGCTGAAATTCTTGGCTTTCCAAAAATCGTATGAAAAATTCATATACAAGCTGCAAAAAATAGTAACACAGATTAGACCTGATTAAATGCATATTGTAATTCTACTGCACATATTAATGTTATTATTTTTGTTATTTTTGTTAAGAGAAAGAAATTTAACATATATATTTTGATCATTTCAGCTGCCAATCTGCTGCCCCATTTCTCATATACAGAAGCCCTAAATGTTTCCCATGTACGCAGTTTGTTGATGACACTACTGTTCAATCCATTAAAAAAAAAAAGTAAATCTAGACAAAGAGTGTCTTATTTCCGTGTGTCGCATGAATCATTGCAACTCAAATATAGTGCTCATTAACTCTTCTTATTTAACTATCATCTGAAGAAGAGCAGACATTCTCCACCTGTATACTTGTTCACTTAATTGTTAAATTTCCCAGGAGTAATCAACAGCATATTCTTTTTGCTCTCCAGACTTTTGAAATCACATAAAATAAAGCAATTACATTGAAGAAAGTTAATTAAACTGTTTGGATTCATGTAATAGCAATCAGACAATGTATAGGACTATTATACACTACAGCAAGAGAGATGTCTGATTGATTGATCAGATTTAATCAGAAGTCTCTAGCATACTACAAAAACTTGGCATCTTTCCACCTGAAGATTACTTATATATGACCATTCCATTAGCTCTGCCAGAGAAGGGATGCTCTGGGTGCCATCAGCTAAGGGCCAATATCTGGTACATCCAAGGAAAACCCCAGATGCCCACCTCCGGGAACATCCCCCCCCCCCCCCCCAAGGTGTTATTTTAATATTCTGGAAGGCCCTCAAAGCCTGGTTAAATTATTACTCGCGTTCCCAGGGTCCCGAAGACATGTTTAGTTGGCTCAAATACCGGCTATTTTTATTCTTTGCTTAAGGCTTGTATCTCTGTTCTTATAATATTTATGTAATTGTGTGGTGGGTGGTTTGTATCTGTGGTTTTTATATGTGGTTTTAACTCATTTGTTGTGCAACGTCCAATGTTGCCTTTGGTTTGTTTCAAACAGGGTAGATTTGATTTAAATCAATTCAATTTAAATCACAATTTAAATGACTAATAAAAAGGTTTGATTTAAATCAATTTGATTTAAATCATAATTTTCAAAGAGAAACTATCATCTTGGTCCCATAGTGGCTCCTCCTGATCTGCTACTGACTCACCGACAGTCCCATTCACTTTAATGGGACAGCTGGTGATGTAGCAGTGACACAACAAGGTGAGTGGATGCCTGCTAACAGGCGCTACTATGATGGTTTGAACTGACAAGTGCTCTTTAAATGTAAAGACTCGTTCTTGCTGATAGTTATAATCTATATAAATAAAAATTTAAAATAGTTTGTGCAAAATCACTAATCTCAGAAAGTACTGCACAGATCGTCACCAAATTTTCACACAGTTTCTAAGAAAGGGAGTAACAATGATACGTACATTTTGTGTGGCTGGCACACATGTGTCATGTGTAAGCAGCACAAACGTAAAAGGTACGCACTTCTCAGGTTTTCACCTCCCTGTAGCTCCTCCCACCTGGCTACTTCTTATGATGCTTCATGCACACACCCCTCACATTTCCAACAGTCGTTTCCTCAGCAACCAAATAAGCCTCCAACGTTCCACACTATATGGAGGCCTACTAGGCCCAAAACAAGGCGCAGAGGATAGCTCACTCCCAGGTGGCCCATAGAGGGATAGAGAGAGAGGAAAAAATACAGTAGGTAGGTAGGTAGGTAGGTAGGTAGGTAGGTAGGTAGGTAGAGAGAGAGAGTAAGAGAGAGAGGGAAAAATACAGTAGGTAGGTAGAGGGATATAGAGAGGGGGGGAGAAATACAGTAGGTAGGTAGGTAGGTAGGTAGGTAGGTAGGTAGGTAGGTAGGTAGGTAGGTAGAGGGATATAGAGAGGGAGAAATACAGTAGATAGGTAAGTATGGGGTTATACTGTGGTTGTGTGTATGTGTTTGTGTGTGCAGGTGTAGATCTACACACAGATTGGTTGGCCATTTAACCAGACTGGACCACAGCAACGCGTGGCCGGGTACAGCTAGTCTTTAATATTATTATTTGCAAACAAAATGAAGGTTTACTGTTTAGAAGGCATGTTATCTCAGCTTGCAGAGCTTGGATTCATTGAATGAGTTTACCAAAAATGAAAATATTGCAAAATATACAGCCTAGATAGATAGATAGATAGATTTTATTTTTCTATACCGCGTCCTCTCCCCAGGGGGACTCGGAGCGGTGCACAGGGAAAATTAAAACAGCATAAAATATATACATAAATAAATACAATAAAAACAAATTAAATCAACTGTCCCTGTACTAAAATCCCCATTTTAAAATTAACATTCCCTAACCCCTGAGGTAGAGACTAACCTAGGCCGGCCAAGCAGAAAAAGTGAGTTTTTAATTTCTGACGGAAGGAGCGGAGGTCCTCATGCTACATAACTAATTTCATGCTGAATAAACTAAATTATTAATGTATCTTAAATAGAAAACTATCTTTAGATAGATTTTTACTCCAAAAGCATTTTATTAAAATAAATTTGATAAAAATCAAAAAAATCTTATTTAAATAAAACAAAAAATTTTTAAATCATTGATTTTTATCCACCCTTGTTTCAAACATCCCACTGATGCTCCCACAACCTCTGCAATAGCCTATCCCTCCTTATTATAGTTTTGAGAGCTATGAAAGCACGGCTCTTCAGCAGGCATTTGGGGTTGCTTGAAGACTATGCTAAATAAAATTACCTGTAAATGTGGCCATGATGCTTCAAGAGTGGGTTCATCTTCTTCTGGATCAAACTCATTGCTATCACTTGGAGGAAGTGTTCGGAATATATTGCAAGAAACCTTGAAATTGCAAAGAAATAACATTCAAATATCTACTACAAAAATCAGCCGGTTATTAGAGATGAGATGTAGCAATTGAAATAGTTAATTTATAGATTATAATTAGTTTATAGATTATAAGAATTCATTCTACAAACATTCTAGAAAATTATTCTTAGATAGTAACAATTTACATGGCACCATATGATTAATACGTGAATTAATGATTCTTGTCAGATTTTTTATCCCTTGTAATAACAGCCGGTAACAGCTTCTGACAGCACTGAAGAGGCTACATTTTTGCTACTACAGGTAGTCCTCAACTTAGGAGCACAATTGAGCCCAAAATTTATGTTGCTAAGTGAGGAATTTGTTAAGTGAGTTTTGCCTCATTTTATGACTTTTCTTACTTCATTTGTTAAGTGAATCACTGCAGTTGTTAAATTAGTAATATAGTTGTTAAGTGAATCTGGTTTCCCATTGAATTGCTTGTGAGAAGGTCACAAAAGGTTATTACATGACCCCAGGACGCTGTAACCATTATAAATGTGAGTCAGCTGTCAAACATCCAAATGTAAATGACAAGACCATGCAACAGCCATAAGTGTGAAAAATTGTCGTAAGTCACTTTTTTAGTGCTGCTGAAACTTCGAACAGTCACTAAGTGAACTGGTGTAAACCAAGGACTATCTGTACTCTAAACTGATTAGCACCTTTAAGTTCCAGGTTGAAGGAGCTACACTACTGGACAGAATAGAATGTTATCCTTGAATAATGTTTTCCTAAAAACATGGAATGGATTCTGTAAGAATTTGTGCCACATATTCTTAATCCAATAAAGGATAATATTTGTAGCTCAGGGTTGAAATGAGGGGCACCAAGGACCCTAATTTTCAATCCAGGTCAAGTGATAGTACAGGTTGTTCTCAAATGTCCACAATTGAGACCAGAATTTCCATTGTTAAGCAAGGTAGATGTTAAGTGAATCACACCTGATTTTACTACCTTTTTACCACAGATGTTCAATGAATCAAATCAGTTGTAAAGTGAATCACGAGGTCGTTAAGCAAATCTGGCTTTCCCTATTGACTCTGCTTATCAGAAGCTGGTTGGGAAGATTGTAAATAGTGATAAGATGACCTGGGAAACTCCAACTGTCATAAATACATCCTGGTTGCCAAGGGCCTATTTTGATTATGTGACCATGGGAATGCTGCAAACATTGTAACCATGAGGACTGGTTCTAAGTCATTTTTTTCAGTCACTGCAACTTTGAATAATTGTAAGTAGAGGACTACTGTACTGCATTCAAAACTAATTTCATTGGTTTTCAAGATGTCATTTCACCCTCAGTTTTAGTAGGACAGGATTTATCAGCCAGCGTGACTGGCTGGGGAACGTCAACACATCTTGGATTTGCCCAGGCTGGGAAACATTGGACTAAGAAGTTTAAATGCCACAAAAACCTTACCAGGATTTGAATGAAGCTCCCATCTCTCTGTCTCTCTCTCTCTCTCTCTCTCTCATATACATCAATAACTAATGCTTATGAGTTTGAAAACAACATATTTTCATTTACATTTTAATGCATGAAAACTGAGGACTGAAAATCCTCATTGCTTGCTTTGGTTCTCTTATTTCTAGTTATTAATTGCATCATAAAAAGTATATGATATTACTGAGGTTTCAAATTTTAATGCCATTTTATTCTACAAATATTTTATTTTGTTCTTCATTTCAGTCATGCTTATTTTTCCCATGGTTTTACTGTGACTTGAATCAAACATTCATTACATAGTGGGGCAATTTTATAAACAACCTCCCCCCCCCCAAATAACAGCATAAAAAGTAAATATGTCCTCAATTTGAACTTGACTCTCAATCTTGCAGTTTTGTTGTTAAGGATCCAGTCTGTCACTGCCTTTTTCTAGGATATTCTTTCTAATTTACCAGTCTTGCCAATGGCATTGGTATTCCCTGCCTAGTTTATCAAATTAGCTAAAACTGAGTAAATGCTATCACTTGTTGAAGTACAGAATTAATAGAGTATTACAAGTTTATTAACAGTAACCAAGAATAAATTATTCTGCATCTCCTCACCACAAGAGGGTGCATTCTTAATATACTGCTAGTAAAAACAAGATTACTTTTACTGAGATCTTTAGCATGCATCTCACACAGCATGTTATTTTAAGAAGAAAGAATCCTTATAATTGGTAATAAATACAATAATATATTTAATCTTTCTTTGGAACATACTGTATTTTTCGGAGCATAAGATGCACCGGAGTATAAGATGCATCCAGGTTTTGAAGAGGCAATTTGTTTTTTAAAAAAGTAGGTAGGTAGGTAGAGGAATAGAGAGGAGAGAAAGAGAGAGAACTACAGTAGGTAGATAGGGAGAGAGAGAGAGTAGTTAGGTAGGTAGGTAGATAAAGGGACAGAGAGAGAGAGAGAAATAGAGAGAGAGAAACTCAGTAGGCAGGTAGGGAGAGAGAGTGTGTAGTTAGTTAGGTAGGTAGATAAAGGGAGAGAGAGAGAGAGGGGGAGAGAGGGAGAAATAGAGAGAGAAATACAGTAAGTAGGTAGGGGGAGAGAGAGAGAGTAGGTAGGTAGGTAGATATTTCCAGGTGTATTTATCCATGTGCCAGAGAAGGAAATAGCTGACAACCTGTAGCAGCTAAAACTTTGTTTATGCTGTGACAACACGTGATCAATGTAATTCTTATCAACCACGCTAACTAAGCAGCTTTCTGAAAGGGGGGGGGGGAGTTTTTGCACTCTGCAAACCTCCCCAAAACGGTTTTCGTGAATTTTTAAAGGCATGAATAGCCTTGGGGGGTGGGGGCTTGCAGAGTGCTCCTGGGTGGGAGGCAGGGGGAAAATGAGCAAAAAATGGCCCGTTTTTTGCCAAAGCTGACCTTTTTTGTCAAAAAAATTGCATGCATAGTCTTCTGGAGGCTTATAGATTGCTGCTGTGGGTGGAGCTCATTTTTGCTCTTCCCAGCCCCCAGGAGCTGTCTGAAAGCCTCCATAAGGCTATGCAGGGCCATTTTGGTGAAGGGGCTGGGCTTCAGGAGGGGGAAAAAATGCTGTATTCAATGTATAAGACGAATTCAGATTTTCAGCCTCTTTTTAGAGGAAAAAAGGTGCATCTTATACTCCCAAAAATACGGTATCTGTTAACATAATCTATGTTCTGTTTTTTCATAAATTAAGAGCCATCTGACAGGATCAATGTCAGCTATTCATACAATTTGACTAAGCATGGACAACAGAGTCAATCAAATTAGACACATTGGGAGAAATGAAGAATTCCTACAAAGACTGTTTCCAACAGGTTTACATTCCAATGAACATAGTATTTGTCATTTATCCCTACAAATATAACTTAATAAGAGCCACATTGGTGCAGTAGTTAGAGTGCAGTACTGCAGGCTACTTCTGCTGACTGCCACCTACTTGCAATTTGGCAGTTCGAATCTCACCAGGCTCAAGGTTGACTCAGCCTTTCATCCTTCCAAGGTCAGTAAAATGAGGACCCAGATTGTTGGGGGCAATAGGCTGACTCTAAACCACAGAGGAGGGCTGTAAAAGCACTATGAAGCAGTATATAAGTCTAAGTGATATTGCTATTAATGCTGGCCCTTATCATAGTAATCAAAACAACTCTAATTTGTAAAAAACATATTAAAATTAAGTAAACTATTAAAGCTGAGAAAAATGATATTGATAATCACTTGAAAGAATAATGATTAAATTTTCTGCAAACCAGAACATCTTATCCTCTGCTATGGAAAAGATTACACTTTCTACAGAAGTCATATACCTAATCTGAATTGTATGTCCTCAAATTTCCCTCCCCACCTCAAAATAAAGAATAAAAAATGAGGCATGCTTCTGAGGAGTAGAAATAACCTCTATTTTAAACTATCACGAAAGTAATTTTTGATAACATGTTTTCCGGAAAATATGACCTACTCAGAAAGCAAGTCCTAACTCAATTTTTACACATGCACCCAATATAAGTCCTACTCCCCAAAACAAGCCCAAATTAAGATCCCGCCCACTCCAGGGTGAACAGGTAAAAGTAAGCTAGGGTGGGGATGGGTGCATGTGTGTGGAGCTGCCCTACTACTTAACTTCAGATAGTTGCAGCCAGGCCTCGCACATCTTGACCCATTTCTTTTGCTGCAGCTGGCAAGGCTTTCCTGAAGGGCTCTGTAGCTGATAACAGAGCTCTGGATTGATCTGGACCTCTGTTATTGGCTGCAGAGTCCTTCAAGAAAGCCTTACTGGCCTTGCTGGATGAAGAAGTTCCTGAAGGCCTCTGATAGTGAAAAAGAGGCTTGGGGCAATGTGCACAAGTGAGTTGAGTCAGTGGACAATAACCTCCCGCCCTCCCCCCCCCCCCCCCCCCCAAATAAGACCTGGTACCTTTTTGGTTGCAAAAAATATATAAGACAGGATCTTATTTTTTGGGAAACACTGGTATATGATGCAAGAAAAAGGGGGAAATGGGTAGGGAAAGTACTTCTACTTTTCTACTTAATATTGCCAATCACTGACAAAAGAGTGAAAAAGATTTCTGGAGATAATTTCAGGTAAAGGGGGAAATATCCTTATCATGCATTACATGAGCAATAATCAAAACTTCATTTATGAAAATAACATTTTAAACATTCTGTAAAAATTGTACTATTTAAAATACCTGATACTTTACTCAAGTTGAAATATTTATGGAGTTTTTTAGAATAAATACATATCACTGGATGGTGGGTTTTCTTGCAATTCTTGAAGTAGACTGTTACATCTCTCATAGGAATGTTTGTCAATTGATACACCAGAAATCAAATGATAAGTATACTGTTTACAGAATTAATATTTATAAGATGCTAACATTTTGACATCCAGGTCAAATGGTTGATGGCTCAGACTTATGACTGTGCTCGAAAAGGTTCTTAGTTATACTATATAGCAAAATGCATAGCCTGTAGTTGCTAGCACACATGTAGCCACCAAAAACTTTCAACATGAGCCCCAAGCCCCCAATTGTTTTTACCATAGAATCCTTAAAATAAGAGGAAAATTATTAAATGAGGAGAAACTATATTGAGTTGTTTTAACTAAACTGTTAATGAGTTTAGATTCAATTTATTCTGATACAACTTGCCATCTTTTAAAATACAGATAGTCTTTCACTTACAGCCATTTGTTTAATAGTTCAGAGTTATAACAGTGCTAGAAAAAGTAACATGATTTATCCTCAAAATTATGACTGTTATAACACCCCCACAGTCGTGCAATCCTAATTTGGGTGTTTGGCAACCAGCTTGTGTTTACCATGGCTGCAGAGTTCTGCAGTCATGTAATTGCAATTTTTGATCTTCCTAGCTAACTTCCAAAAAGCAAAGTCTATGAGGGAAGCTATTTTAATTTAATTACCAATTTAATTTGCTTAATAATCACAGTAAAAATGGTTGTAAAATTGGGTCAGGTCTCAGTTGTGGCTGTAAGTGGAGAACTGTCTATATAGTATCCAAAGACCAAGTACAACCAATTGGTATAAAAATATGCTGACCCTCTACCAGAAAATTCTATAAAAGGCAAAACATTCTTTATGTACAGACATTACATACAAAGTATAATCATTAAATTAAAATTTCAAGTATAATGCCCCCTTCATTATATACAATCTCAAAGATAACATACTGCTGAAACTGTAGGAAAACTACCAATTTTTATTACTGTAATTTTCAATTAATGTTGGAAGGTCTGATTAATGTGTATACAGATTTTACGTAAAGCAAATCCCTCCATTCCCATCTGAAAATTAAAACCTAAACAAGTAAATGAGTTGAACATTTTGAGTATCTTTCCAGCGACAATACACATTATCAAAAGATCTTGTGGGCCACAGGCAGATTAGAAGTTATATTGTGGTCTCTGAACCCAAAATTGCTACTCTGGTCTATATAATAAGCATTTAGCTACATAGGGAGCAGATGTATATAGATGCAAGTGTATTCTAGTTGAAACAAGTATTTATTACACATGACTTCTTTTACTATTTGCTTTGCCATTAGATATTTTTCACTATTCAGATGATACCAAATCATATTAACATACAGAAAAAGCAAATGCTATAACAAGAAAACTTTATTTATTAGTAATTTATATGATTAAAAAATCAGGTAAGAAGAATATTTCTTTTTTTCAAAGAGTCAAAAAATACCAAACCATTATCAAAAATTGGCCAAGGAAAATAAACTAATAACTTGGCTATCCACATTCTTGTAAATAATACCTGTACTTGCCAGATTCACTTTGCCATCATCTCAATGGACTTTGTATTTTTATTTTTTTCAGAATAAAGATATCCAACTTCATCTTATTCCCAGTTATTTCTGGATTAGACAGAAATATTTTTCTATAATTCTATTTAAAAATTTCTCCTTTCTATGAAAAACACAAAGGATCTTATAACATATGCTCAAATTATATATAGAGTATTTGTTAAAAATCTGCTACATGCAACATAACTTTGGGGGGAAAGTAATGTAGGGGAGATGGGATTCTGAGTTACGTACACACTTTGTTCTTCTAATGTAAAAAGTTTTCTGAAAAACATCTGCAGTTATAGAGGTGACTTAGCAGATACCAGTAACAGTAACATAGTGATACTGGCCTAGCACCAAAAGAGCTGTTCATCATTATAATCAGGGAAGATGTAACAACTAATATGTGCCAGGCCATATAGAAAACAACATGTGCTATTATTTGGCCAAGTAATCTTTTTCCTTGTAGCGAAGTAGTGGATTGCATCCATAAAATAATTCTCCATATATGTTTTAAAGTTAATCCCACATACAGTTCACTAAAGACTGAGTCTACAAATTACTATTATATGAATATTTCTGGCTAGGGATGCCCTTTTTCTGAAAAATGAATAGCTTTTGCACCAGCTAAATCTGGTATAAAGCAATGGCTTTATTAAAGTGCTTCCAGTCAGTAGCCCCTTTAAGTATCCAGAAATGATTTCAGGTCCCAAATTGTTAACTACTGTACAGCAATCAAGATTATTTTTGATTACCTGGAGATCAGTCTAATGGAATTTCACTACTTTGGAAATCAAAATAATAATACAAGATCCAATCAAAACCACATTTTAAAAAGGCTGATTTATAATTATAGTCAGCATAGAAAATTTCTTAACCTCACAGATGAACATTATTTTTTTCCTAAAATAATCAAAAAACTACAGTGTTTAAATAAAGCATAAAATCTTTCTGAATGTAGCAAATTAATATAATAGTCCTGGATATAAATAAGCTAAGAATAAAAGATGCCTTTATATCCCCCCATTTCTTCTACTAGGCATATTATTTACCTGAAATTAAGAACAACTGCAATTCAAATGCCTTTCCTATTTTGCATTAGAAAAGACTAATGTGGAATACTAACCAAAATGTAATATTCATAGTAAGCCTGCTTACCAAATAATGGTATCTATAAAGCATTTATGATTTTATAAAAGAATAACTTACCATTCTAACTACTTCAGGGTAAGTCTGCTCAGTCAAACACCCTCTGCTTATTGTAATGTAATCCACAAGTTCATTAAGAGTTGAACGTTTGTATTCTTTCATTTTAAGATCTGATAGTGTGTCCATGAAGTCAAAAATTACACAACACTGCTGAAGTTTCTTTAGAAACAAATCAGGTTGATCTGAAGATGGAACGTCTGCAGGATGAAAAAAACAGAATTTTAAAATTATTGCAAAAAACAAATCATGATTTAGAAGACAGTAGCATAACTAATAACATATTTTTTGGCAAAATAAAGACAATTGGTGATTGTCTTAACATTTTGGGCAGAGAATTACTTATTTAATCATCAATTTGTAATACCTGTGTATTATTTCAGCAACATAGCTAGGTCACTGATTTGGAGTTAAATTAATGGTGGCTTAAATAGCCTGAGTCCTGGAAAAGAAAATAACATTCTAAATTCCCACTTAACAGAAGTGGAACATGCTGAACAACCCATATACCCATGATGGCGAACCTATGGCACGGGTGCCACAGGTGGCACGCGGAACCATTTCTTAGGGCACGCGAGGCATTGCCCTGTCAGCTCCAGTGCACATGTGTGCATTGGCCAGCTGATTTAGGCCTTCTTTTGAGGCCGTTTTTAGGCTTCTGGAGGCTTCAGGGAAGCTCCTGAAGCCTCTGGAGGTTGGGGGGGAGACTGTTTTCACCCTCCCCAGGCTCCTAGAAAGCCTTTGGAGCCTGGGGAGGGCGAAAAAAGCACGCCATAATGCACATAGCATTATGGGTGTGGCATGCCCACAAATGACTCCCCTCCCCTCCCCCCTGCTTTTGGCACGTGAGCCAAAAAAGGTTAGCCATCACTGTCATATACCTTATTTGAAGAACAAATATTGCTAAAAATATAACAGCACAAGAGAGGGAAAGTATTACATAAACTTTCACATCCCTCACAACATTTGATGGGCTTGAGAATAAGCAAATCAATCTGCCACTTGTAAAGACAGAATATAAAGTGTATTGTGCATATATAATTGTGCCATATAATAATTTCATATTCTATAATGTTTAGTAGTTTTTACATGTTAGTTGTGCAAAAAAGAAAAAAAGAGAAACATGTTATATTAACTTTATATTCTAATACTTTAATAGAACCAAAAAAAACCCAACCCAAAATGAAACATGAAAAAAAGAACTAAATAAAAAAGTGCTTACACACATAGACACACAATATGTATTCACCTCAGTTTTTAAACAACAAATTGAACCTTGGCCATACAAAATCATATTGTTCTTTGAGGGACATCCAGTTCAGGCTGGACATCCAGTTCAGGCTGAAAATTCACGCTAGCTTTTGGTATCTGGTACACTGGTGTATTTCCAAACTTTTTAAAAGCCAGAGAGCAATAGACTTGGTGAATAGTACCAATTCTCCATTCCAAACTTGTGAATTATTAAATATTTACTTTAATAAAATTATTTAATTACTAACAAAACTTGATTTGTCGGATTAGTTTTAAGAAAACTATCTATCATAGGAATGTCTGAAGATACAATACATCTGGTCAAAATGAGAACATAGCAAATGTTTATTTGAATATGTTGATGAAGATTATCAGTCATCCATATGGCGTTTTCTCAATATATTGGCATTCAAAGGGCTATATTCTTCTCATGACTCTCAAACGTTTTTGAAGAATCATTAACAATGAAACAAATTCTCATGAAATTCCAAATTCCTTTCCCAATTTCATCCAAAGTATCTAACTGCCTTCAGTCCTGGAAATACAATACATTTTTGGCTATAACCATCCCAGTCAGAAGGGCTCCAGGGAATTAGTCTGGACTCATTACATCAACGCAAGTGGCCGAGCTCTGACCTTCCATTCCACCCCCCCAACAATGCCTATTTTTATTTTATTTATTTTATTCAATTTATATCCCTCCCTTCTCCAAAAGGACCCGGGGCCTTATATTGTCTTTTCCTGAAAAGGCTGCCAGTCTGTGGCTATTCCTGTGAATTGGGCATAGAACTATAAAGCTAGTTTGAACTCAACAGTACAGGTGTGGATCTGGTTGTACATTCCTGACAAATGAGAAACAACAGGTTCTAAGATTTCAAAAGAGTAAAACAATAATTCATAATTGGAAAATAGGTCATTAAATTGAGGTAGTCCTCGACTTACAAGCACAATTGGGACTGGAATTTTGGTCACTAAGGGATGCAATAGCACTTAGACTTATATACCACTCTCTCTAAATGGTTTACAGAGTCAGCATATTGCCCCCAACAATTTCAGTCCTCATTTTACCCACCTTGGAAGGATGGAAGGCTGAGTCAACCTTGAGCCTGGTGAGATTTGAACTGCCAAACTGCAGGCAGCCAACAGGCAGCAGCAGTAGCCTGGAGTACTGCACTCTAACCACTGTGCCACCATGGCTCAGTCAATAGTCCCCATGTTATTGGACTTGTTTTTGTGACCATTTTTACTACAGTCATTAAGCAAACCACTAGTTAAGTGAACCATGTGGTCATTAAGTGAAGAGGGCTTCCCCAGCTAAATTTGGTTTCCAGCAGCTAGCCAGAAAGATCACAAATCACAATCACATGACCTGAGGATGCTGTAATCATCATAAATACATTGCCAGTTGCCAAGTGCTCATTGTAATCATGTGACCATGGAGTTGGTGCAATAGTCATAACTTCAAGAACAAGTTGCAAGTCACATTTTCCTAGACTGTTGTACTTTTGAGTCATCATTAAATGAATGGCTGTAATTGAGAATTACCTATATGCCCAACATATAATTGAAAATCAGGAAAATTAAAAACTGGCAACTTCAATTAAAAAAAAAACTTTGAATGCCATGAATTCCATATAAAAGTAATGATTAGTCATTTATCTAAAATACAAGTGGAATTACCATAAATATCCCTCTTTAAATATGTACCAATCAAGAGATTATATTCATTTTAAAAGGCTTTGTTTATTTTTTTTCTCATAGCCGCCTGGCTATCCTTTTTTAAAGATTTTTTTTATCATTAAGCATTACACTTATGCAAATAAAAATACAAATTACAAAAAGTAATGTGAAAAAGAAGAGAGTGTGTGCAGAAAAAAAAAGAAAAATAGCAAGGAAAAAGTATACTTTTTCATAACATGTATAGACAATTTTAACAATTTATCACCTTCTCTTAAAATACAGCAATCTCTTCATCCCATATTTCATCACTTTTCTATAAACACATCTTTAAAACCCTGTAATTGAATCCTTGTCAGCAAAAATCCATTAAGGGTTACCAGAAATAACATTTACTTCAACCTTGATCAAATAAGCTAACTTCACATTCCTTCCCTTTACTTTTTAAAACCTCAGTCTTTAATTCCTTCAAATAATGCCCTAGAGCAGCGATGGCGAACCTTTTTTGGCTCGTGTGCCATAAGTGGGAGCGCAGGGGGGTCGTGCACAGGCGTGCTGCACCCATAATGCAATGCGTGACCTCCCATTTTTTGCATGCTCTTTTTGCTCTCCCCAGGCTCCAGAGGCTATGTAGGAGCCTGGGGAGGGTGAAAACAGCCCCCCCCGCCCCCGCCCCCCGGAGGCCTTCCGGAGACTTCAGCGACGTTCAGGAGGCTTCCCTGAAGTGAATTTTGAGTGGTCCGGAGGCTTCAGAAACCTTCAGGAGGCTTCCCTGAAGCCTCTGGACCACTCAAAATGATGCTCCAAGCAAATCGGACATCACTTCCGGTTTCGGTGGTGTGTCATTTTGTGTGCTCGGAGGCTTCAGGGAAGTTCAACCAATTTCATTGTAATTCTATTACAATATTATTACAATGACAATAAAGATTATTATTATTATTATAAAGCCTCTGGAGCCTGGGAAGGGTGAAAAAAGCATGCAAAAAAGGGCGAATTCAGCTGGCCAGTGTGCACATGCGTGCTATCCAGCTGACAGGGCATTGCCTCATGTGCCCTGACAAATGGCTCTATGTGCCACCTGTGGCATGCGTGCCATAGGTTCGCCATCACGCCCCTAGAGCTTGATTCTTTTTTTGGGGGGGTGGATTCCTTCTCATCAGTTTTCAAAAGGTTTCCTTTGTAAATCCAATCAAGTCACTCTTCCTGTTTGTTATCTGTATTTAATTATCAAGACATCAGCTGGTTTCATTTGTATATCAAGTATATCATCTTTTTCCAGATCATTCTTGTAGCCTGTCATTTTAAAATCCACATTAAAATCTATTTCATCCTTGGCCAGTAGAACATGTTCCTCATCCATAACATTATTTACACACAGTCTATTTTGGCAGAGATTGTAAAAATTAACTTCTGAGTCCATTGTTCACAAATATCATCCAATATTAAATTATTTTGCTCCAATCTATGTCAACTAATCAAATTTAAAACTTGCCATTTAATTGCCTTCTGGCTTCCTCTAGTAGATTTTAAAATGACAGCTTTTGTTGTCAGACACACAAAATGTGGCTGTTAATGCATGCATTGGTCAGAAAAAGATCCATTTAAATATCACCATATTTGTGAACAGTCACTAAATGAGTGGGTGTAATGGTTTATACTGAATATTGCTAGATTGCCTAACATGACAAATCAAATGTCTAAACTAAGATAGCAAACATCACTGACAGATTCCATATTACATGTTGGTTAGAGGGAAGGGAATAATTCAATTTGTAGTAAGAAGAAAATAAAAACCAACTCTGGTTGCTGCTACTGAATGCCAAGTCACTTTGCAACAAAGCCTCCCTTATCTGTTTGATCATGGCATGTTCAAAAAGGGAAGGTTGCCCTTTCTGAAATTTGCCTAGCAAAGTTTCAAGTGTGTCAGCTGAGATTATAGAGCAAGGATGAGATTCTGCCTATTTTTATCAGAGAATACTTTACAAATTTCAGGTTCCCAGTTGTGAGACCCTGTGGATCAAGCTGGGTTTTAGGGATCAGTTGGGTCTGCTGTTCCACCAATTTCCCTGCTACATAGCAATATCTCTGCCAGAGCTCAATGACCCTCATTTTTGGGTTGGTGATAAAGTTCCTCAGACTTATGGTTACGGAAGTCTCTAATCTGTCTTTTCTAAGAATGGGATGAGAGACAGCTCCGGAGTTCATGGCTCCCATGTGAGCCATGAGCCGATCCCAAATCATTGACAGCCTAACTTAGGACAATGGTTACACTCCAGATTTGGTCTTCTTTTGGACCAGTGCAATGTGATTTGTTGGTATGGGCTGAAGTATCAGCATGATGATGATGACTCAGTTCTATATCTCTATTCCAGGCTGATCAGTGATGCTGACAAGGTCCTTTCCCTGATTGGAAAACTGGGGAGACTAAATGGAGAAGAACAGCTTTCAACTCAATCTTAGTGAGACATAGTGGCTATAGACTTGGGGGTCCCTGAACCATGACCTCAGAAGTGGTATGTACTTTTGGGGATCCTCCTAGTTTCCCAGCTCATGCTGGAGGAGGTAAGAGCTATGACCATTCCATTTTGGATAGCACCTGTTCCTGAATTAGAAGGGCATGCCCATAGTCACTCACACATTGATCATCTCCTATTTGGACTACTGCAACACACACTACATGGGGCTGGTCCAGAAAGCCATCCAGAAACTGCAATTGGTACAGAATTCAGCAACCTGGATAATTAGAGGTAAATCACACTACACCATGTAGGTCTGTTCTGGGTCCCCACAGCCTTCAGACTGCAGTTCAAGGTATTTATTATCACCCACAAATAATACATTATTACAATTATTTTTATTTTATTTATTTATTTATTTAAATTTATATCCCGCCCTTCTCCACAGAGGACCCAGGGCGGCGCACAGGAAATTTAAAAACATACAAAATACAATAAATATAATTTAAAAGACTATTAAATAAACCTATCCTGCGCTAAAACCAAATTTTAAAAACCCAATTTAAAAACTACCTAAAAGTCCCCATGGGAGGTTAGGCTAGGCCGGCTTGTTGAAACAAATATGTCTTGAGACATTGGCGGAATTATTACAATGTTATTTGTGGGAGCACCTGTCTCTGTTTATTTCTGCCTCTCATCAGATCAGCATGCTCCTGTCTGAGCAAAAGTCCTCCCTTTTGCCCTCCCTGAGCAAAAGTCATATATATAATGGGAGTTAGGAACCATGTTTTAATCTTGCAGCATTCGCCTTTTGCAATGATTTCCATCAATTCCACCACCACCACCACACACACACACATGCACACACAAACAAAATTTGGGTTGCCCAGACCACAATAGACTTTAGTAATACTTTTTAAAAATGGCTTTGGGACAATCACAGATATAGCAATTTTCTGCAATTTCAAGTAGTGCAGATATATATGTATGTACAGTATATCACAGAAGGTATATAACGTGCTTCCCCTAAAATAAGACATATTGGGGGGGGGAGGACTTATTTTGGGGGTGCAAGAGGCAGCGACACTGGATGATCTCTGGAGGGCTCGGGATAGAGGTTGCTCCTCTATCCTAGTCCTATTAGACCTCTCAGCAGCTTTCGATACTATCGACCATGGTGTCTTATTGCACCGACTGGGGGGGTTGGGGGTGGGAGGCACCATTTTGCGGTGGTTCTCGTCCTACCTCTCTGGTCGGTCACAATGGGTGTTGGCAGGAGGGCAGAGGTCGGCCCCGAGGTCCCTCACATGTGGGGTTCCGCAAGGATCGGTCCTCTCGCCACTTCTGTTTAACACCTATATGAAGCCGCTGGGCGAGATCATCTGTGGTTTTAGGGTGGAATACCATCTGTACGCTGACGATATTCAGCTGTACATATCCACCCCAAACCACCCCAACGATGCCGGCGAGGTGCTGTCTGGAGGCCGTACGGGGCTGGATGGGTAGCAACAAACTCAGGCTCAACCAGTCCAAGACCGAGTGGCTGTGGTTCCCAGCACCCCGGTACAGCCAGATTAGTCCAACACTGGCCATTGGGGGCGTACAACTAGCCCCCGTGGAGAGGGCGCAACTTGGGTGTCCTCCTGGATTCCCGGCTGACCATGGAGGACCATGTGTCAGCCGTGGCCAGGGGGACGTTCTATCAGGTACGCCTGATATGCCAATTGCACCCCTTACTGGACCGGGCTGCCCTCCGCACAGTCACTCAAGCTCTCGTGACATCCCGACTCGACTACTGTAATGCTCTCTACATGGGGCTTCCCTTGAGGTGCACTCGAAAGCTACAGTTAGTCCAGAATGCAGCCACGCGGGTGATTACGGGAGCCTCTAGATGCTCCTATATAACACCTCTCCTGCGCGAGCTGCACTGGCTACCTGTGGCCTTTCGGGTGCGCTTCAAGGTGCTGACGACCATCTTCAAAGCGCTCCATGGCTCGGGGTCTAGCTATATTCGCGACCGCCTCCTGCCCCATACATCCCTTCAACCGATCCGCTCCCACAGAGAGAGCCTTCCCAGGGTCGGCCGGGCAATGCCGGTTGGCGGTGCCCAGGGGAAGAGCCTTCTCTGTGGCGGGCCCTGCCCTCTGGAACGACCTTCCCCCCGATCTATGCACCATCGTGGACCTCCGCCATTTCCGCCAACGTCTTAAAACCTATTTATTTCAACAAGCCGGCCTAGCATAACCCCCGTTTCTGACATTTATAGGAATAATTTTTAAATTTTAGAGTCTTATTAATTTTACCACAGGGAATATTTAATTAGTTTTTAACAATTTTGTATTTTTGTATGATTTTAATTATGCCTGTGCACCGCCCTGGGTCCTTTTTTAGGAGAAGGGCGGGGTATAAATTTAATAAAATAAAATAAAAAAAATTACCTCGTGGCTGCTGTGTTGTGCTGCTGCGACAGCACAACATAGCCGCTCGTCAGCTGTTCGCCCGAGGCTGTGCCCGCATTCTCCTAAGCCCGCGCCAGGATCTTCAGGCTCACTAGCGTCTGTCCTCCCCTCCTATGCACGCCCCCCCGTCCTCACCACGTCAATGTGGGTGAAGCCAGTGAGCACCAGGTCCTTAAGGAAGTCACAGCCAATGCCACTGGTGCCCACCACCAGCACCTGCGCAGAAGTCACAGCCTGGGCCAGCTCCCCTGGCTTGCCACTGCCATCCTAGCACTGATGATGGCTTCCTCCGTGGCTTCCAAACCGTCAGCTGGAAGCCGTTGGAAGCAGAGAAGAGGCCGGTCAGGCCAGTCATCTACTGCCAAGTTTTCCAGCAGCCGGGGCAGAGAGTCTTCTGGTAGCCAGAGCCATAGAGCGGAAAGTGGCCGCTCTGGGAGTGCGCTCTCAGACAGGAGTTTGGAAGCCACAGAGGAAGCCATCCTCAGTGCTGGGATGGTGGCAGCAGCAGCAGCAGCCTGGGCCCTGGCTTCTACGCAGGTGCTGGGCTCCAGCGCCCTTGGCTGTGAACTCTTCAAGGATCAGGTGCTCAACGACTTCGCTCACATTGACGTGGTGAGGACTGGGAAGTGCGCACAGGTGTTTGTACGGCTTGGTGCTTTTGGGATACTGCTCAGTTGGTGAGTGGCACTCTGCTGGCTGTGGGGAAGGGAAATGTCCACTGGGTGGGCACTACGTGACAAGAGCTGCCAAGCGGCTGCTCTCTTGCGAGCAGGGTGGGAGTTTGCAGGTGAGGGGGATGGATGGATGGGAGGCGGGAGAGGGCCAATAACGCCGGGAGAGATACAGAGGCAGCTCCCAATCAGCTCAGCTGATTGCCGGGTTGGAATTAACGGGTGCCAGGGTGGCACACTCCCATGTGGCCCATTTTTGGTCCCAGGGGGCTGCATGGAGGCCTACTAGGTCCAAAATAAGGCGCAGGGGGTGGCACACTCACATGTGACCTATTTTTGGTAGGTAGGTAGGTAGGTGGATAGAAATAGAGAAATTACAGTAGGTAGGTAGGTAGGTAGAGGGATACAGATGGGGGGGGAATACAGTAGGTAGGTAGGTAGAGGGATAGAGAGAGGGAAAAATACAATAGGTAGGTAGGTACAGGGATAAAGAGAGAGGGAAAAATACAGTAGGTAGGTAGGTAGGTAGGTAGGTAGGTAGGTAGGTAGGTAGGCAGGCAGGCAGGCAGGCAGGCAGGCAGGCAGGCAGGTAGAGATAGGGAAAAATATGGTAGGTAGGTAGGTAAGTAGGTAGGTAGGTAGGTAGGTAGGTAGGTAGGTAGGTAGGTAGGCAGGCAGGCAGGCAGGCAGGCAGGCAGGCAGGCAGGTAGAGATAGGGAAAAATATGGTAGGTAGGTAGGTAGGTAAAGGGATAGAGAGAGAGAGGTGGTGAAATACAGTAGGTAGGTAGGGGGTTATATGGTGGTTGTGTGTACGTGTTTGTGTGTGCAGGTGTAGATCTACACACAGATTGGTTGGCCATTTAACTAGACTGGGCCACAGCAACGCGTGGCCGGGTACAGCTAGTTTAAAATATCAATGTAACAATAAAAAAAAGAGGTTATAAACATTATAATCATATTAAAAGCAACAAATAGCAGATTCAGCTAACGTTCCAAAATCTATGCCTGGAACAACAGCAAGGTCTTAGGGGTTTTCTAAAACACTATCAGACTTGAACCAATCTTAATCTTAGGTGGGATAGTGTTCCAAAGAAACACATCCTGGTTCCCACTAAGTAATACTCTTTAATGGATACTGCCTGGATCATGCCCATCCTTCCAGATCTGATGGGGAAAGTAAAGATAAAAATGAGTTGCATCAGAACATTATATGGTAAGTTGAGAACTCATTGTAGTACCCAGGAGGCCAAACAACTGGAGGGCAAGTACCTACATAAACAATTCAAGCAGAATGGGCACCCACAAGCATTTGTTACAAGATGACTGTGCAACATAGTGTGGAGAGAAAGGAAGAAACAAAGTACAAGACCAACCACATGACATACCCTGCCATACATCAAAAACAGTTCGGCAGCAGAACACAATTTAATTGGTTTTTAAATTTTGTTGTTATATTTATTGTTGTTGTTTATATATTGCTTTTATGCTACCTGTGCACCGCCCCGAGTCCCCATGGGGAGAGGGGGCGGTCTAGAAATAATAAATTATTATTATTATTATTATTATTATTCCAAGTTCCGCAAGTGGGCATTGCACACAACACCGAAGCTACCATACAAGGACAAATTATGCATTGTCAAGATTACTTGGTGGTGGGAGATACTTCCAATGTAATCTACCGGACACCCTGTATGGATGGCCCTGTGACTATGTAGGAGGAAACTAACCACCAGAATGCAAGAGCACAAGAAAGCCTTCAGACAAGGAGACACATGGTCATTGATAGCCCCACATTGCAACAAACAAGGACACACATTCAGTTTTTCAGCTACCAAGATTGTTGGATGAGCAGATGCCAAAACAGCCAGGGAAATAATTGAAGCCTGCTAAACTGGCCCCTATCAGTCAATAGGAGTGCTGATTTACCACCAGTTTACCAAGTATTTGGAGGTAGGGGCTTGACAGTCCAAGGAAACAATAGGCAACAACTTAGCCAGTCATCAATACCCCAATCAACACATAAAAAGCCACCTACAACTAGGCACTATATAAATAACACACAAAGAGAATAGTCTATCTATGGAGAGTCTCAATCATCCAGATGATGGTTGTCCCAAAGGTGCTTTTTTCAAGAGGCAACCGGACTTTCTGGATCAGAAAGCTCAGTTGTGTCTTGAAAAACGTACCTTTGGGACACCCACAATAGTCCAAAGCACACTTTCTGCTACAGAGAAGCTCTCTGAGGATGGGCTCCAGCATGAGTCTGAAAGATCAGAAGGCAAAACCTCGGTTCCTGGTGATTGACCCAGATTACATTCTGCAAGTAAAGACAACTGGAAAGAATGGTCAATCTTAATACTAACCATATCAACACTGACTGAAACCAATCCCAGAAGAGGAAGGAAACTAATGCAGCTCTATGCCCCAATTCCCAACTCCCGGAATCAGGCCAGGACACCATGATAGATGCTTTTTTTTTTTTTTTAATCTTTTTTTTAATCTTTTTTTTTTATTGTAAAAGTTTTTCAAATACAATTTTTCAATACGATATCCCCCCCTGCCCCTACCCCCTATCCCCCCCACTAATCCCACCCTCCTCCCCCCTCCCCGGAGCTTCCCAGAGTTGGGTACAGGGTATCAGACTTTCAAATCTGCTTATTTAAAATTGTCTATTACAATCAAGCATTCTAAAAGAAAAGGAGAAAAAGAAGAGGAAAGAAAGAAAGAAAGAAACCACCATTGCTATATTAATATTTTCCCTCCGAAACAAACACAGTACTTAAACAATCTCTATCTATGAACATTAATAATAAACCTTTTCCCTAGTAAGCTATAACAAGTTTACCTGATCCATATCTGTTTTGTATAAAACTAATCCAGTTCCTCCATTCCAACAAGTATTTGTCATGTGATTGATCCTTTAAATACGCAGAGATCTTAGCCATCTCTGCCAGATTTGAAACCTTAGAAATCCAATCCTCTACCGTACCTAGATCCTCCTTTTTCCAATACTGGGCTACTAGCAATCTTGCAGCAGTTATTAAGTTCAATATTAACCTTGTTTCAACAACAGTACAATTTGTGGTTATGCCCAGTAAAAAAAGTTGCGGGGTAAATTCTATTTTCCTTTTTAAAATCTTTTTTTGCATGATCCACCAAATTTTAATCCAGAAAGCTTTAACCTTTTTACAAGTCCACCAAATATGATAATATGTTGCCTCATCACAATCACACCTCCAACATTTTGGGCTCTGTCTCGGATACATAATTGATAATTTTTTAGGGTCCAAATGCCACCTATAAAACATTTTATAAAAATTTTCCCTCAAATTTTGCGCTTGTGTAAATTTTACGTTTCTTACCCAGATCTTCTCCCAAGTTTCCAGCATTATTGGTTGATTAATATTTTGTGCCCACTTTATCATACAATCTTTGACTAACTCCGGGGCAGAATCAATTTCAATCAATAAGTTATATAACCGTTTTATATGGTACTGCCCCGTATCTCTAATTTGTTCAATTAATTCTTCATCCACTGTTGATATGCCCATTTTACAATCTTCTTTTAACCTAGATTGTAACTGTCCATACTCGAACCTAGACCGTACTATTCCCTCTTGTTTCAATACATCTAAAGGTTTAAGTCTACAGACCCTATCATCCCAATCTATCAGTTGCTTATAAGTGATTGAATCATGTTTCTTTTGCGTGCTTACATTCCCTATCATATGCCTCGGTATTGTCCAACTAGGGATTTTTTGATTTAATTTATATTGATATTTCTTCCAGACCCTTATAAAGGCATGTCTTAATATATGAGTTTTAAATATCGTATCCACCTTCCTATCATAGACCAAATAGGCGTGCCATCCGTATATTAAATCATGCCCCTCTATATTCAAAGTTCTTTCCTTCACCAGGTTAATCCAGTCACTGAGTGCCGTAAGCACTGCTGCCTCATAATATATATTCAAATTGGGCATCTTCAAACCACCTCTTTCTCGTACGTCCTGAATAATCTTCAGTTTCACCCTAGGCTTTTCCCCTGCCCATATAAATCTATTTATTTCTTTCTGCCACTCTATCAAGTTTGCCTGTTTTTTTAAAATAGGTAACATTTGGAACAAAAATAAAAATTTTGGCATGCTTTTGATAGATGCTTTTGAATACCATGAGGTCAAAAAAACAATAGGATGGACACACTACTGCTATCCCACTGTTGCTAGAGATTATCCACCAATGCAATCAATGTTGTTTGGGTTCCATCTCTGAGCTTGAAACCAACTGAAAGAGGGTTACGGTATACAAACCCTGGCGTTTACACTTTAGTAAATTGGGCAGTAGAAGAAACAGTTTCAGTAAATCAATGTTATTGCTCTATTGAAAGATTAGGGAAAAACTGCAGAATAAGGAAATAAAGCTCCTGTTCTCTTGCTGTCATAGTTCAATTATTTATACTTTTCAGCAAGCTCTGAAGTCAAATCGGGAAGGATGACTAATTTCTTTCAGTTTCTAAAAACATTTCTCCATAAGAACCACTAGAAGCTGCTCATCCCCTACTTATTGAAAATGTAATAATCTATATCTCTTGTCTTTGAATTAATATCACTTTCTCTTTTCCAACGTTCATTTCAGTGCTTCTCGTGCATTCAAACATTTTCTGAAGCTCTTTAATTTTCTTATGCATAGAATCAGCCACTCTTTCTAGTGTATCTAGTTTACTCAGATTTTGCCATCCTTCTACTTGTAGATATATATCATGATAATCATCTCAAAATTAGTGACTATTGGCTCAATTTCAGATGGCAGCTCTTAAATTAATATTGCTTGATACACATCTCCAATCTGACGTTCAATCATGTTACCAGCCAAAACAATTGCCTCTTCTGTTGGAGCCAAGCTCTTATACACAGGAATAATTGGATCAGCAGCTGGTAGGGATTGTTCTATCTCCATCCAAGACAATACCACCCCAGTGGGCGAAATGGAAGCAGGAAGAGTCTGTTTCATGTATTTACAAGGCATTCAATCTTCCCCAATTCAAAACTTAGTAGAAAATAGTTTAATTAATATGTCTGCTTACCAATTATTTTTAACAAGCAGTCCAGATAGAGTTTTCAAGCAGCTCACAGGGGGAGAGAAGAACAAACTGCAGTTCAACATGACTCCAGTTTGGCCAGGAGTCAAATTTGTTTTGTTCTTCATCTTGTTTTTATCTAACAACTAAGATCCACAGAGCATCAGTAAGCTACACACTGATATCCTTAACCATCAGCAGCCAGAAATATATAATGAAATAAGAGACGCTGAAATAAAGTAGAAAATTAAAACACAAATGAACCAAGAGAACTTCTCTAGTTGTACCTGTAGATTACTACAATTACAGACTTTTAAATAATCAAGGCTAAAGTCTTAGGCACTTAGAACCATTGAATAACTTCAATCTACAATTCATAGTAACTTTTTTTGAGAGTTTTTTGAGGCGTCTATTGAATATTTCAAAATTCACATGTTGGAAGGACTGAACTTTTCCAAATTAATATCAAAAGTATTAAGATTAAAGTTGTCAATGATATTGTTCTAATCCTTTTTATTTGGCAAACTTTACCCCTTTTGCCTATATTCCCAAATAAAGTGTGTCTAAAGTAGCTTTGGCTTTTTCATAATTGTTTCTTATAAGTTGAACTGTTAAGACTTATAGTAATTAAAATTGGCATATATGCCTTCACACAATTCTATGGCATTCTATTATTTTACTCTGTTTGAATAAGCTTCAGTATCCTCTTGCCATTAATTAGGTTTGGAGATTAATAAACTACTAATTTGTTTTCACATAGGACAAACACAGTAATTTTCCTTTCACTCCAGATTTTCTTCCTTTCTTTCATACATTCAAAATCACCTTTCCTTAAAGAGAAGCTCACCAGTAACATTCTTTGAATGGCCTAATTACTTTATTTTCTTCTTCATGCTTGTCCATACATGTCACACAACCAAATATTTTTTCTCTGGATATTGATTAGGAATACTACATAATTTTCCCCAGAACTATTTTGTTCTTATCACAACTCACTAGAGGGTAACAAAAATTTATACCTGCTATCCTATGCAATCTTCAATTTAGATATCACCACATAAACCAATATACTGTTGTCTATATTCTACTAACTTAAAAGCATACACAATGTACTTATATATATATAATATTTAAGATCACTTACATATATTAAAGCATCTTAAAAGTAGAAGGAAGAAATATCAAATGGACCAAAAAAATTATCTGAGGCAAAGAACTCAGAATAATGTCTCCCATCTTCAGAGCGCGTATCAACTGCTCTTGAGCAGCATAATTGTATGCATTGGAGTCTCAATTACCTAGCCCAAATTCATGTGTGTCATGGAGATAATTAATTGCTGAGACTTCCCAGAAGCCACTCCCAAATCATGGAAATTGAAATCCTCAAATACCAATAGGACAATCTCACATGAGGTCCTATAGCTCAGGAAGCAATTAGTCAGGCAGCAGGATGGTAAATGAGCAAGTTCCCCAACCTGTCACTACGATTTAATTTTCACACTCTATCAAGATTTGGTGTTTACCAACAGAAGATGCTGTCTGTGATAGTGACTCCTGAACTGAGGTATGAGTCTCCAGGGTAAAATCTTGGCTCACCATTAAATCACTGGTCTTCCTTGTCCTATGATGGTATTCTCCATGTCATTCACTACATTGTCTCCAACTCATGACCACCAAAATTTGCTTTTTTACCCCCTCATCTTTGTGTCACACCCAAAACCTCCTGACAAGTGGCTGTTACCAAAGCACCTAAGGAACTTTTCTGCTCCTGAGCCATCTTAATCTCAACACATACCATCAGTCACATATATTCTTTACCAAACAAACGGCATGAAGACGACTACTCTGACTTGCCCAATCAACTTATAATCACATGTACTGCAACAGAATCCCCTCAATAAGAGCTCCATGAACGTGTTGGGAGATGTTATTTTCCCAACCTCTTACTGTGGGGTCAGCACTCTCACCTCTTGTTTCTTATTCAAGGAGAATGTGAGTGGAAGTACTTGACCCAGTTGTAATTATAGAGAAAAGGAGATTGTCAAAGGTGCCAGACGCTACATAGGCAGCCCTCCACATTATCACAACCCCTAATAGCCACTATAGCCAATGGAAATGCCATGGCCTTTGAAAGCTATGTCAGCATACTACCAGCAAATCCCCAACTAAGCAATATGTGATGTACCTCCTTGCACCTAGCCTGATTCATCATCACTAGTGTAAGAAATCTACTCCAATTACATTAGGAAGAGAAATAATGTCATCCACCACCCCCATTTCACCCTTACTGTCTATTACTTTAGAGAATTATATATTACCCTTGGCTTCTGTCTTCCATTCTCTGCCACATAGTTTCTTTCCAGTTCTGAATTCAAAAAGATCAGCATGGCCACCATATTTCATCACCAGATCATCATAGCCATTCAACATTCTAAAGCTTACCTAAATTCACCTATAACTTCTCATTTGGTCTGGAAAAACACAAGATTGTGTTTGAAGATGACTTGAGAACCTCAAGTAGTGAGAATATTGCCCTACGGATTATATCTGATAATAGTTTAATACTGGAAGTTATATTTACTGCCTATTCTAAGTGCTGGTGCTTGAAGTTTCTTTGGACCTAAACATTTGGAAAAGAATGTCTGCATCCTAATAAAGTAATTCATTTCTTGGTTTTCTTTTAAAGTAGTTTACTATGAGAGAATTAGAAGAGGACGTTCTCTGTGTTGGCATACAGTTTTAAGAAAATATATTAACAATAGGTTTGTGACATTTGCTTTATTGTCTGTAATATTACAGGATTCTTGGCTATTTTTATTGCAGTATACTGACAAATCTGCTTCCTTGGAAACTAAGGCATTTAACTGCATATTTATAACCACTACATAAATTATTGTATTCCTGTCTCTAACCTCTCTTCCCACCATTTCACCTTTTCCCTTCTCTCTCCCAGCTAAACAACTGGGTATCTATATAATATTCTTCTCTCAGTTCTAAAACCCTGATGCATCTAATGAAATTATAATTTTATACTAAAATTTGTTAATCTTTAAGGTAACATATAAGACTTATTGCTTTTATACAAACATATAAAGGTCTCTTATAGAAATCTTGGATTTATCTCTTAAGCAGCACTCTAGAATTTCAAGCTGTTTTACTAATCCTACTAGGAATGAAAAGCATGTGTTCTATCCCAATGATAGTGTTGAAACAGCCTACCCACTCAAATTTGCTTCCTGTTAATGCTACCATCATTTTAATGCCTAGTTTAAAATTATATGCAACTTGTGTATGTGTGTATGTTTGATGGTATTATTGTATTATACACATTTAATATTTAATATAATTAATATATTATATTATTCATTGTCCTGACATCCTAGGAAGAATGTAGACAGCCAGTTTGGTTTAGTGGTTAATGCACCAGGTTAGAAGCCCGGAGACTGTGAGGTCTAGTCCCGCCTTAAGCATGAAAGCTGGCAGAGTGACTTTGGACCAGTCACTCTCAGCCCACAACAGCAGGTTCAGGTGACAAAATCCTAAAAAAGAATGATTAAAAAAATACTTTATTTTTTAATATTAATAACAGCTTTGTCAAATACCAGACAAGCTCTAACGTTCTTTATCCATTTTGCAAAAAGACAGCTATGTTTATCTGTTGATATTCACCCTGTGTAATTTTTAAAATATCTCATTGAAATCAGTTGCAAAATAGGTGTTTTATTTATTTATTTAGTCTCTATGTAAGATCAGTGGCAATATAAATGTGACAAATAATTTATTTAGTTTCATTTGTAGTTACCCATCTCATTAGCGTGGCTCTGGGCAATCGCAATTAAAGCAATAGAAATGGTGAAATATAAATGCCACAGCATACAACTATCCTAAAATCACAAAAGTTTAATAAAATATAATCATAATCAAGTGGTGAACGTAAATCATACACCTTTTTAATATAGCTATTGCCAAGGCTCACCACTATTGCCAGATCCCTAGGTGTAAGGCAAAGGAAATACATTAACCCCTCTAGAAATACAACAAGAGTGGATAAGGGAAGAATAAGAAGCAATGGGTGGAAACTAATCAAGGAGAGAAGCAACTTAGAACTGAGAAGAAATTTCCTGACAGTTAGAACAATTAACCAGTGGAACAGCTTGCCTCCAGAAGCTGTGAATGGCCCAACCCTGGAAGTCTTTAAGATGATGTTGGATAGCTATTTGTCTGAAATGGTATAGGGTTTCCTGTCTGGGCAGGGGGTTGGACTAGAAGACCTCCAAGATCCCTTCCAACTCTGCTATTGTATTGATAATCTGTAGGCCATGTATAGCTCTCAAATAATCTGCAGTCCTAGTTTCCTCAAGGTTATGATGCTGACTGTTGTCACAATCTTCTGCTAATTTGCAACAGCAAATGAACAGTTTTTGTTCCATTCATATTGAAAGCCAGCTGGGTGACTTTGAGCACCTCTCTCTCAGCCCAACCCACCTCCCAGGGTTGTTGTGAAGAAAATAGGAGGAAGTTGTGTTGGCTATGTTCATCACCTTGAGTTATTTGTAAAGATAATAAAAGTCAGACACACACACACACACACAGAGAGAGAGAGAGAGAGAGAGAGAGAGAGAGAGAGAGAGAGAGAGAGAGAGACAGAGACAGAGAGACAGAGAGAGACAGAGAGAGACAGAGACAGAGAGAGAGACAGAGACAGAGACAGAGAAGAATGAAAGATTAAAGAGATATTTATTCTACATAAACTAGAAAGAAGTACAGAAAAGCACCTTAAAGCAAGGGAATACATGTTATTTTGCTGCATCAGTTTATGCTACTAATAAATGGTTAAAGATACCATTATTTAATATTCTAAATTATTTTTTCAGAAGAAATAAATATATTGTTGTTTTTATAAGACAATCTCTTTGTTGAGGAAGCATTTTAAAAGGCAGTTTCTATCAAAGATGCAAAAAAAGCATCTGAAATAATGCGTCCTTTTATTTCATGTTAGATTGATGACTTCCTTCTCTCCTGGATGTACAAATACACACCCTTGAATTAGCTATGTCTGGAATGTAGATTTTCCATCAAGCTACAACTTACTTCCTCCATAGCTAAACAGAATGCCAACAGCTTCTCAAGCAGTTCAAGCAGAGGTTTACTATCTTGAAGAAATCATACTGGAATAACTAGATTTAGAATGAACTCAGTTGCAAAATAGAGACCTTTTGTACCTAGCCTTCTTTTCAAAAGCAATCAACATAGACATGAGAGCTTAACAAAATATTAGATCCTTTTGAGACTACTCCATGATTGTGTGTGCTTCTACAAACATGTAAATTGTAGAAATTATATTATATCTTTTTCAGCCTTTGACCTTAGATGATAATGAACTTGATTCTAAAATTTACTTATGCAAAAAATTATAACTTTTTTCCTCAAAGATGTTAGTATAGTGAGTTCTAAAGAATCAAACAAAAATCATGTATAATTTTAGGATTATGGATGCCAAACAAATTATCTTTTATAATTATGCCAATTATTATTTGCCGAATAAATCTAACATTTCATAAATAGCAAAAGTTGCCTTATACAGGTAACCTCTTGACAACAAACTCGCATGTATTATGATTGCAGCGTCCTGGGTCATGCAATCCCCTTCTGCGACCTTCTGACAAGTAAAGTCAATGGGGAAACCAGTTTCACTTAACAACTGTGTTCCTAATATAAAACTACAGTGATTCACTTAACAAATGTGGCAAGAAAAGTCGTAAAATGGGGAAAAAATCACTTAACAAATTTCTCACTTAGCAAAATAAATTTGGGGCTCCATTGTGGTTGTAAGTCGAGGACTACCTGTACAAAGTAAATCCAATAATCCATTTAATTCTGTACAATATGCACTTTCTGGGAGTGACTCTTTAGTATTATTATTTGTTATTTATCAAATTTATTGGCTACCTATCTTAACAGGGTAACTCTGGGCAGCTTACAATAAAAAATATTCTATAAAAATGCAAATTCTCAATACTAATTGAACGATGGAAGGGGGGGGGAATAAGATGAGCATGGAGGGGGAGGTGGGATCTGTTATTAGTAAAGTTCCTCCACTGGAGCTCTAAGCAAATGGCAGTCAAGTTTTTAAGCTCTTACGAAAGGTCAGAAAGGTTTGATCCAAGGACAAGATGTTCCAAAGGGCAGGAGTGATAGCAGAGAAGGCTCTTCTCCTGGATTCCAGCAGTCAGAGTGCCCAGGCCATAGGGCCCGTAGCACGGTTCCTCCACCAGCACAGGTGGGATAGGCCAATCTCAATGGGATGAGATGGGCCCTCAAGTAACTTGGACCCATGCCATGAAGGGCCTTAAAGGTGATTACCAATTGCACCCAGAAGCAAACTAACAGCCAATGCAGCTTGCAGCACAGTGGTGTTACACACTTGGAGCCTCAAAAAGTACCCATGCTGTCACACACTGCACCAGCTGCAGCTTCCAAATGCTCTTCAAGGGTGGCACACAACTGGCACACAACCCAACATTGTGCAAGGGCTCTCCTAATTGCAACTGCCACCTGCTGTTCAAGCAGGAGTTGCAAGTCTAAGAGAACCCCCCAAGTTGAAGTGTCACCCCATCCAGACCTAATGAAGTCAAAGTCCTAAATCTTGGGGCCCCTTGCACCCAAAGCCATTTGGTCTTGCCAGGTTTCAGTCAAAGCCTGTTGTTCTCATCCAGGCTCTCACAGCTTCCAAGAAGTGCAAGAAGGCAGGAACAGCATCACTTAGGTCATGAAGATGCTTTTTACTGTAGAAAAGTTTGTAGAAATTGGTTTTTCACATATTTCTACTTTCTATACAGCTCAAAAACCTGTTTTCATGTTATTTTATTTTAATAGTCTCTTAACAGTTATTGAAATTTTCAGAGAAAAGAAGAGTAAGGAAAGTTAAAATCACTTCTACTTTTCTTGAGTAGGATGCTTCCCATTAGCAAAGAATATGTGGACAGCTCATAACTCTAATACAGATTATTAAATCCTTATGAATATGTAGGCCTTAATTCACCTAAAACAATGCAAATTGTCACTACTGTGTTTTCTAAGAGTTACCCAAATATTCATGTTCTCTTCCCCACATCTAAGATAATTTATAACTGATCTGAAAACATTCCTGAAAAACTAGGAAGAAGAAAAACAGAAACAAAATAATATTCATACAGGGTAAAGATTTTTTTCCTCTTCCTAGCATTTTCCCACAAGTGAAAGGTCTGTTTTTCCCTCTCTAGATCAACCAAGTGTTGATCCATTGGTTGCAACTGGAATTAACCAACCAGCTTGTCACCTGAGACCTGCTTTAGGTGGCTGAGAAAGAGTAACTGGCCCAAAATCAAACTGCCTTATTCATAAGAGCCAGCTGTGTGACTTTACGTCACTTTTCGCCTCTCAGCCCATGATGTCAGATCGGCGACAAGCTGGCCAGTCAATTCTTGCTGTAACCAATGGACCAACATTCAGTTGATCCTTTCCCAAAAAACTGGCTCCTGAACTTGCTTGAAAATGCTAGAGGGGAAAAAATATCATTACGGCCAATCCTTGTACGAATGTTTATTTTGTTTCTGCTTTTATTCTTCCTTTTAAAATGAATGCTATTTTTATATATTTTAATTTATTGTTCATATTATTATATGTTAACTGTTCAAATTTAAATATCTTTGAGCTTTCTACTTATTTGGGGGGGAAAAAACACCTCCCAAAAAGAGATAAAGTTCCCTTTGTCTTCTGTTCACTAAATGGACATAACTATGTTGTTGCGATAGAACCACCAGCTGAAGGTGAAGGGCCTCTCTAGAGGGACTAAAGAGACATTCCAATTTAAAGTCTGTTCAGGAGAGGAAACATCTGAGGTCAAACCTTCAGATCTATATCTGTTGTTTCCTAAGAGAAGACAGACAGTTTGGCCAGATTCTTATAATATAGAGATCAACAATAAAATATCTAATTGTGCCTATCCACTATTGGTTCTAGTTGCTTGGACCCGATAGTTGTTTTCTTCACAACATAAGGAAAGTTCAACCGCTTCTTGCAATTTTTTCAAATTTCCAGTCTCATGCAACAGGATTTCCTAGTGGCCTGACACACCTTAGCTTTTTTGGGATAACAAAGGCTGACTAGATGCTGTCATTTGCAATAATAAAGGTTGTTTAAAAAAAAAAGAATGAAAATTATATATGACTTACCAAACCAATGCAAGTTCTGTAGGCTATTTCCACCAGACATTTCTGCTGTCTCTTACACGTCCAAAAGAGCTATTCTGGGAAAATCAGGGGCTGAACAAAACAAGCTCTATACATCTTACACTTAGAAAAGAGTACAGGTAAACCTCGACTTACAAGTCACTTAATGACCATTCAAAGGTAAACCAGGCTCAAAGCAAGTTACTTATACCTTGTCCTCAAAGTTGTGACTACCACACTCCACCCCTGTGATCACATGGTTATATTTCCACATGTGTTTGGCAACCGGACCAATAACAACCAGTTGCAGCATCCCAGTTAATTGCATTTTGTGACATTTTTTGCCATTTTCTGGCAAGAAGTGTCAAATCACGCCCATTTGACAAACTGGATTAGGACGTATGATCACATGACTTACTTAATAACCACTGTGTCTCACTTTGCAACCAGCAAAGACAGTTGTAAAACCTAGTCTTATCATATGGTGGCTCAATTTACAATCACAATGTCTAACGACCAAGATTCCAGGCTCAATTGTGGTTGTACAGAGGACTATCTGTATCAGCAACCCTCACTTACCTAAATGACCTTCTTTTTGTTCAGTAACATGGTTCTTTGAATCCAAATCAAAAAAGTAGATTCATACTGCTCCACAAAAAATACTGTATTTATAAAAAAATTCCCATTTTTTATAATGTTCCTACAGGTTTTCCACTGCTTCCCGCTAACTGAATACTTCCCTTTTACAACCAACACTGTATAAAAGATGCATACATTCTTTTGCAGATATATTCCCATTCTTAAGTAGTGACAAATTACTTGTCACACTTCATTTAACCAACCATTAATCTGATGTGGGTTATGTTTCTTTAATCATATGCATCATGAGTCTCATCCACAATATAGCATTTATAATAATATTTGCTATTCATACACCATAAAGGCTCTTGCAGTTACAATTTAGAATAGCAGAACTTTGAATTAAGAGAGTAGTAGAGATTACAGGTAGTTCTTGACATACAACTAGTTGTTTGCAACTGTTCCAAGTTATGACAGACTCCATCGAAGGCACTTATAAACCTGGTTCCAAAGTTCTGATAGTCGCCCCACATGACTGCATTTTAGGCACTGGGCAACCAGCCCATATTTACGGTCATTTGCTTAACAACAGTGTTCACTTAATAACCATGGCATTCACTTAATAACTACGGTGATTCATTTAATGACCGCAAAATTGGGTTGATCACATGATAACCTGCTAGGACTTACAACCATAATTGGCTAGATCTATCACTATTGAAAGTTGAGGTTGTATCTTTAACAAGTATCAATGAAAAATGTATTAAATAAGATGATCAATGCAATTCAATGATGATAGTATAATACAAGCATAAGTCAAAAGTAAACTATACTAATTTGATGAGTAGTCATCAAATGTTGATGTGTTATTCACATAGAAGATGCTAACAGATTTTTTACTTCTAAGTTGCAGTGTTACAATTCCATTTACCATTTTCAAATACTGCTATGAAATTTCTTCAAATTCTAGAAACCAAGACAATAATACCTTATCTGCACATATAATCAAAGGTTAAATCTTAGCTTCAAATAAAAGTCTCTAATTTTTAAGAACAGCAGCCAGACCCACCTGATTTGCTAAACCATTTATTTGACCTAGATTAATTACCGTATTTATTCGACTATAACACGCACCCGTGTATAACGCGCACCCCCTAATTTTCCATTAAAAATCGGTATAAAATTTTTATACCGATTTTTATAAAGCATGACTGACGGGCTCCACAGCTGAGGGGCGATGGAGCGATGCCGTTCCACCCTAACCGCGTCTCTTTCTGCCTTCCGCTTCTCCTCAGCCTCCCTTTCTGCCTTCCGCTTCTCCTCAGCCTCCCTTTCTGCCTTCCGCTTCTCCTCAGCCTCCCTTTCTGTCTCCGCTTCTCCTCAGCCTCCCTTTCTGCCTTCCGCTTCTCCTCAGCCTCCCTTTCTGTCTCCGCTTCTCCTCAGCCTCCCTTTCTGCCTTCCGCTTCTCCTCAGCCTCCCTTTCTGCCTTCCGCTTCTCCTCAGCCTCCCTTTCTGCCTTCCGCTTCTCCTCAGCCTCCCTTTCTGCCTTCCGCTTCTCCTCAGCCTCCCTTTCTGTCTCCGCTTCTCCTCAGCCTCCCTTTCTGTCTCCGCTTCTCCTCAGCCTCCCTTTCTGCCTTCCGCTTCTCCTCAGCCTCCCTTTCTGCCTTCCGCTTCTCCTCAGCCTCCCTTTCTGCCTTCCGCTTCTCCTCAGCCTCCCTTTCTGCCTTCCGCTTCTCCTCAGCCTCCCTTTCTGTCTCCGCTTCTCCTCAGCCTCCCTTTCTGCCTTCCGCTTCTCCTCAGCCTCCCTTTCTGCCTTCCGCTTCTCCTCAGCCTCCCTTTCTGCCTTCCGCTTCTCCTCAGCCTCCCTTTCTGCCTTCCGCTTCTCCTCAGCCTCCCTTTCTGCCTTCCGCTTCTCCTCAGCCTCCCTTTCTGCCTTCCGCTTCTCCTCAGCCTCCCTTTCTGTCTCCGCTTCTCCTCAGCCTCCCTTTCTGCCTTCCGCTTCTCCTCAGCCTCCCTTTCTGCCTTCCGCTTCTCCTCAGCCTCCCTTTCTGTCTCCGCTTCTCCTCAGCCTCCCTTTCTGCCTTCCGCTTCTCCTCAGCCTCCCTTTCTGCCTTCTGCTTCTCCTCAGCCTCCCTTTCTGTCTCCGCTTCTCCTCAGCCTCCCTTTCTGCCTTCCGCTTCTCCTCAGCCTCCCTTTCTGTCTCCGCTTCTCCTCAGCCTCCCTTTCTGCCTCCGCTTCTCCCCCCCCCCGCCGCCGCCGCCGCCGCCGCCCAGAAACCTGAATTTATTTATTCGAGTATAACGCGCACCCAAACTTTGAGTTCTTTTTTGGGTACAAAATTTTGCGCGTTATACTCGAATAAATACGGTATGTCAAATAGCAGCATTGTATCAAAAAGAAATTGCGTTTAAGGTTTGTTTGTTTGTGTGTGTGTTTGTGTGTGTGTGTCATGCCAGCAAAGTGAAATTAGGCAGTTTCTGAATTTTTGACACACTGAACCCGAAGGTTTCACCATCACTGTAATAAGTAAATAATTAAAGGCTTTTAGGTCTAATTCTCAATTAGAACCTAAATCACAGTAACTGCAATAGGACAGGGTTGGATGATTGATGTGAACAAAAAATGGTAGAAGAAGGACCTGAACATCCAGAATTTTCTAAGCAAACACCCAAAGCTACACCCTTCTACATCCCACAAGCTCTACCTCTTTCAGAAGCAAAAAGTTTTTAAAAACTGGCAAACTCTAAAACAGTCATACAATAAAATATTTAAATACCCTGTTCCCCAAACATGAAGTTAGATTGAGTACTATATAATCTCAAAACCATACTTCATAATTTCCTCGGCAACTCGCATCTTAGGCCATTTTTTTTCTGAGGGAAAAAATTGCCATAACACACATTTTCAGGATTTCTAAATCTGAAGCTGATGAGATCTAAATAGTTAGAAATAGATTTATCCTAGTCTCCCTTCTTTATTTATTTATCAGCTCAAAACCTAACACACATACACACACACACAACATTGGTAAGCAATTTATTAGCAAGTTGTAAATAATAAGAAATATGGTTATCCTTTGTTGAAATTGCATAGAATTTATATACTCATACACACATTCAATATATGTACCCTTAAACATACATTTTTAAATTTTTTCCATTACTCCCTCTCCACTATGCTGTTGCTGTTTTTTTTCTATCCTTCTCTTTTCAGTTTTATAAAATAAGGGCAAAAAATATCCTTCTTTAATGTAGATCTCAACAGGGAATAGAGGCAACAATTTTAGTTTTGTATTCACACACATAGTAACCAAACCCAAATTCACCCAGGGATTCTGAAGTCTTTGAAATGAGGCAGATATTCTATACATTAGAAAAATGAAATATAAGTAACAAAATTATGTCAACAGAAGAGCACAAATACATACTTGCTTCCCTACATTTTTCAACATTTCATTTAAATTATGGACTCTCTGCCATCAGAAGATATTTACTTGTTATTATAAACAACGTTCTATAAAAATAATCAACTTTTATAACCATTTAAAATGCATATTCACTAAAAATAACAATCGTTAAATTATTAAAACTTAGCATATTTAAAGTAAGCATATTATGCAACATTTCATTATCTTAAAACTACAGAAGATACTGTATGTTTGCTGAACACACAAAATGTTTGATTGGTTTGAAATACTCACTTTGTAAAATAGGGTTTTTAGGCAGCAAAACATCACCCACAAGTGTTATCTGTCCCTCTCTAGTGGCTGCAGCTAATCACTGCAACTTGCAGAAGATATTTGGAACATCCAAAATGACAAAGCTTATGAGAAACTTCTTTATGAGAAACAAGCAAGAAAACTGGGTAAAGGTATTGGTGGATAGTAAACAAAATTAAATGGAAGAGAGCCATCACTTGAAAGTAACATAGTCAAGTAATACCTTTCTACTGTTTGTCAGGCCATAACAATTATTCAGCACACCCAAACAAAGAAACAGGAAACAAAATACGAGTTTCTTGTCAGTACATCAGTTAGCAGATACACCAGTCAATTCTCTTGTACACTCAACCCTAAGGGGAAACCAGATTCTGTTTCTGCTTTTTTTCATGCCTTCTCAGATGTGGCTTTATGAGATGACTACAATTTACAAGATGCCTACTTATAGGAAGCCTGATGCCCACACTGGCAATTTTTAATGCTGAACTAAGCCATTCTTCTTCTTTAACTATTTTCTTTACATATTTTATGGGTTTTATTTTAGGTGATCATAATATATTGAGATATATGATTTTATATAATTGTACTATATTCTTTTTGGTACTTATTGGCATATTGCATTATTTTTGATATTTTAAGAAACTTACATTTGCCTTTGTCAGCAGGCAAATTAAAAATGAAACACAGTAAACTAAGTTATTTATAGCATTATACACAGAGATGTGAAAGCTAACTTGGGTGTCTCTAAAAATGAATGGACTTTTGGCTAGCTAAGAACCCTTCAGTGTTTATAAAAACATAGTGATATCCTCTTCTAAAGAGGGATAGGAAGTAGGATTCAAAAGCAGAGAAAGTGGGCAGTTTTTTCATTACTGAGCATTACTTGGAGTGTTCAAAAAAGATTGAACCATTAAGAAATACCATATTTTTCAGAGTATAAGACGCACCGGAGTATAAGACGCACCAAGGTTTTGAAGAGGCAAATTACCAAAAAAAAGTAGGTAGGTAGGTAAATAGAGGGGGAGAGAGGGAGAGAAAGAAAGGGAAATATGGTAGAAAGGCAGATAAAGGAGAGAGAGAGAGAGAGAGAGAGAGAGAGAGAGAGAGAGAGAGAGAGAGAGAGAGAGAGAGAGAGAGAGAGAAGAGAGAAATACAGTAGGTAGGTAGGTAGGGAGAGAGAGATTAGGTAGGTAGGTAAAGGGATATCTAGAGAGAAATAGAGGGAGAGAGAAATATAGTAGGTAGGTACGGAGAGAGAGTGGTCTGGGTAGGTAGGTAGGTAAAGAGGGGGAGAGAGAAATACAGTAGGTATGTAGGAGGAGAGGGAGAATGTGTATGTGTGTAGGTAGGTAGGTAGAAGGATAGAGAGAGAAATAGAAAGAGAGAAACAGTAGGTAGGGAGGGAGAGAGAGAATGTATGTGTAGTTAGGTAGAAGGATGAGAGAGAGAAAGAAAGAGAGAGAGAGAGAGAAATACAGTAGGGAGGGAGGGAGAGAGAGTGTGTGTGTGTGTAGGTAGGTAGGTAGAAGGATAGAGAGAAATAGAAAGAGAGAGAGAAATACAGTAGGTAGGTAGGGAGAGAGAGAGTGTGTGTGTAGGTAGGTAGGTAGGTAGAAGGATAGAGAAAGAAAGAAGAGAGAGAGAGAGAGAGTGAGAGAGAGAGAGAGAGAGAAATACAGTAGGTAGGGAGAGAGAGTGTGTGTGTGTAGTTAGGTAGGTAGAAGGATAGAGAGAGAGAGAAATACAGTAGGTAGGGAGACAGAGATAGAAGGTAGGTAGGTAGGTTCATGTTTCCAGGTGTATTTATCCATGTCCTGCAGAAGGAAATTGCTGACAAACCTTAAGACGTTGTTTCTGCTGGCACAGAAACAGTTAGAGCCTGCACTCAAACCTCTCCAAAACAGCCCATTTCTCTGTGAAAATGGGGCCGTTTTCTTTTTCAAATAAAAAGCATAACTAGCCTTGGGGGGGGCTTGCAGAGTGCTCCTGGGGGGTGGGGGTCAAAAATAAACAAAAAACCCGCCCCATTTATCGCAAAAACGGGCCATTTTTGTGTCAAATAAATTGCATGCATAGCCCTATGGAGGCTTATAGAGTGCTGCTGGAGGCTGGGGGAGGGGATAACGGCCCGTTTGAGGCTAATTTCTGCCCTCACCAACCCCCAGGAGCTCTCTGGAAGCCTCCATAAGACTAGGCACAGCCAGTTTGGTGAAGGGGGCAGGGTTCCAGGAGGCAAAAAAATGCTGTATTCGATGTATAAGATGCACCCAGATTTTCAGCCTCTTTTTAGAGGAAAAAAGGTGCGTCTTATACTTCGCAAAATACGGTAGATTTTATTTGACTGGGCTTAGGAATTTATGCACGGTGCCTCAAACAGCCATGGGAGATCTGTAACCAGTATACAGTTGGAGGGAACATATAGGTAGGCATGTGAGGGACCTTCATTCACTGTGAACTTGGTAATATAGACATCACTGTTAATTATTGTTAATTGTCAGAGTAAAATAATGATCTAATCTTGAAAATAGCAAAGCATGAAAATTTTATTTATTTTGAAAGGGCTGGTTATCATTTCCTTTTAAAGTTTGCATTTGCAACCATATTTTAAAAAGTGGATGACAAAGATTTTAACAGGACATTTGGCTACAAAGAATTTGTTAAGCACAGAGGCAATAGACTGTTAAAGGATCACATTGTTGGTTATTTATAGTGAAATAGGAAAAGAAGCTCTTTATTGAAAGTTATTTGGCAAATTTAAAAAAAAAAGAATCCAGGTGAATCTAGAAAAGCTATCTTGTCAATTTAATTACTTGTCCTTTTTAAATGGAATAGAATAGAATAACAGAGTTGGAGGTCTTCTAGTCCAGTTTCCTGCTTAGGCAGGAAACCCTACACTACTTCAGACAAATAGATATCCAACATCTTCTTAAAAACTTCCAGTGTTGGAGCATTCACAACTTCTGGAGGCAAGTTGTTCCATTGATTAATTGTTCTAACTGTCCAGAAATTTCTCCTTAGTTCTGAGTTGCTTCTCTCCTTGATTAGTTTCAACCCATTGCTTCTTATTCTATCTTCAAGTGCTTTGGAGAATAGTTTGACTCCTTCTTCTTTGTGGCAAGTCCTGAGATATTGGAACACTGCTATCATGTCTCCCCTAGTCCTTCTTTTCATTAAACTAGACATACCCAGTTCCTGCAATCGTTCTTCATGTTTTAGTCTCTAGTCCCCTAATCATCTTTCTTGGTTTTCTCTGCACTTTCTAGAGCAGTGAATGGCAAAGCTTTTCCCCTTCCCACTACCGCCCCCATGCACGTGCCCACACCCATAATTTAATTCCACCACACATGCACACACATCTTTTTTGGAGCCTGGGGAGGCCGAAAATAGCCTCCCCTACCCCCCCAGAGGGTGGAAACAGCCTGTTTTCTGACTTCCAATGGGCCTGATAGGCCCGGTTTTTGCCCTCTCCAGGCTCCAGAGGCTTTCTTGGAGCCGGGGGGGGGGGCGCAAAAACAGCCTCCTCCGCCCCCTGCTACCGAGACTGAAAATGCCCTCACAGAACCTGTACTTACCTGGTCTCGTATGGAGACTCCTGGGAAGGGAAGGGCAGCATGGGTGGGCCAGCCAAAAATCAGCTGGCCAGTGCACGCATGCACGCTGGGGCCAAGCTAGAGCAACAGCTTGCATGCCCGCTTATATCACTCCGCATGCCGCCTGTGGCATGCGTGCCATAGGTTCGTCATCACGGTTCTAGAGTCTCAACATCTTTTTTACATCACGGTGACCAACACTGGATGCAGTACAATAGTTGATCATTTAACAGAACGGCATCTTCAGACTTCAAGAAACACCATGCATCTTCAGGCTTCTCTATCAACTTATTAAAATTGGATTTTATAATATATTACATTATATACTTAGATTTTCAAATGGTTTTTGACAAAATTCCTTACCAAAAGTAACCAACCTATTAACATTCATAGGAGAAGATAGATATTCATACCAGTTAAAACACAAGAAGCATAGATCCACAACTAATAAATACTGGTATATATAGTAATGTTTGAGATATTAAATAATTTAGGTTATTAAAAAATTAGTAAATTACTATATGGCAAATGAAATATGTTAAGCAGGTTGTACACTGAGCCAGAAATTCCACCTTCTTAAAACCAACTTGCACTATTAACGTCTGGGAGATGGGCTTAGAGACCTGATATTACCACAAGAGCCAGTGAGATATCAAAATTGCTGGAGTGGATACAATTTATTTTTCAGAGAGTTTGGGAGTTTTAATGATAAAGTGAAAGGTGAGGGATTTAATGACCAAACCAGTGTCCACATTTTTTCCCATACTTTGAAGAGAGCCTTCTGTATTTGACATTAAGAGTCTTGTACAACACAGAAAGTATTCCTTTGATTTAAAATGATGTAGAGCCATATACCATAATTCATCAATAGATCAAGTAAGATCAAATGAAGAATGGTTACAGGAACTGGCATGGCTAGTCTAATGAAGAGAAGGACCAGGGGAGACATGATAGCAGTGTTCCAATATTTGAGGGGCTGCTATTTTCCAAGGCACCTGAAAGCCAGACAAGGAATAATGGATGAAAACTGATGAAAGACCAATTCAACCTAGAAATAAGGAGAAATTTTCTGACAGTGAGAACAATCAGTGAGAATCCAGTTGCACAAACAAATATTAAAGCCTAAAAGGCCCAGTTTGTCTACTAGATGCAGAGGAACAACTGTATTAAATGCCGAATTGAGGTAGAACCATTATAGGCCTGAAGTAACAGAGCTGAAGTCCTAGCAGCATTTTCCTTCCCTCCCCCTTAGGCAAAGTTAAAAATTAAATAAATTAAATTAAATAAATAAATAAATAATGAAGACAGAGCTATTTTCTAATATTCTTTAATATTCTTTTGTTTTCCCAGCTTTAAATCATATTTTGCTAAGAGTAATATTCTTTCTCCAAGATAACCACTGTAGGTGAGCTTCTGGAAAATCAGTGAGGTCCCAGAAGAATAAAAGAGAGCAAATATACCAAAATTTTAAAAAGGAAAGGAGGAGGATAAGGAAATTTACAGATTTGCAGCTTAACATCCATATTGGGCAATTCTTTTGAGCAGATCGTGAATTTTTATCTCTGAACTTTTATGTAAGAATGCATCAATTAAGAAGAGCCATCATGGGTCAGTCACAAATATGTCAAGTTACATAACCTTTATCTCTTCCTTTGAGAGAGAATTACAAGTTTAATAGATTTGACAATGCCATTGACATTGATAGCAAAATATACTGACTAAACAATAAAGGAGAAAGAAGTAGAAAAAAAGAAGAGAGTCCAAGCTTATCTGGTCAAGAACTGCTGGAGCTTCTTTGACTAGGTCCACTGGGCAATAGACTGAACTGAAAAACTGGCTAGAGCAAGTACCAGAGGGCGTGGACAAAGAAATTCAATTCAGTTCTTGGGCAGAAGGCAGAATTTAACCCATGTTTGGACTTTCCAAGCAGAGCTCAGGAGAATGCCATTGACATACTGGAGAATATTTTAACCTCAGCAAAGCATTCAACAAAATATTTTATAATGTCTTAATAAAATTAATTAAAATTAATAAAATTATAAATTATAAACTAGGTGATAAATCTATTAGATGGCTTCAAAACTGACTGAACATTCACATCCAGAAAATACTGACATATGGCTCTACAACAGATTACATAGTAGTCCTGAATGAAGTGTCCTAGAGCAGTGGTCGGCAAACCGCAGCTCGCGAGCCAGGAGTGGCTCTTTGACCCCTCGAGTGCGGCTCTTCCTTCAACTAGCCACGGGCAGGACTCTGGGAGCCGCACGCCCACCTCCCTCCTCCCACAGCGAGCGGCCGTGCGGGCATGCGGGGGGAGGACCCAAGGCTGCGGCTATCTAAACGCCGCGGAGGCCGTCCGGGTGCCACACGCCAACCGCCCTCCAGTCCGTGCGGCGGGCAGCCCTGGAAAATGCCCCTCAATGGCTTCTGCCATCTGCTGCTGCTGCTGCTCCCAAGCCCTGCGACATGCAGTTCTCGCCGTCCGAGGTTGCCCGGCAGGCACATCGGGCAGGACAGCCGGGCTGCTCGGACGGCGAGAACTGCGTGTCGCAGGGCTCGGGAGCAGCAGCAGCAGCAACAGCCGCCTGCAGAAGCCATCGAGGGGCATTTTCCAGGGCTGCCCGCCGCATGGACTGGGAGGGAGGTCGGCGTGCGGCACCTGGATGGCCTCCGCGGCGTTTAGATAGCTACAGTCTTGGGTCCTCCCCCCGCCCGCACGCTTGCACGCCCGCCCGCTCACTCGCTGACATGCCGGGTTTTCCGTTGCTTCCCGGGGAGGGGGGGAAGAGAGGGAGGGAGAGACTGCCATACACACAGAGAGACAGACAGAGACAGAAGGGGAGTGAGGGAGAGAGCGAATCATATTTGGCTCTCTTGACTAATAAGTTTGCCCACCACTGTCCTAGAGTATGCATTTTTTATTAATGACTTGGATTGAGAATATGATTATTGAATATGCAGGTGACACAAAAATTGGAGAAGTAGCTAATTCGTCAGAAGAAATAGCGAAGATTTAAAAAGATATACACAAGTTCATACAGGAACTACAATGAAGTTTAAGGTGAGAAATGTAAAGTTCTGCATCTAGGGAGAAAAGCAGGAGTCATAATTAGAGGTAGTCCTTGATTCATGACTCATTCTTTAACTAAAAAGCACTTCTAGCTGTTGTAAAATGTCACACATACCTCATGATCACATGCCATAATTTGCAAAGTTTTTTCTAGTTTCCAGCAAAAAATACCCATTTAGGAGAATAGATTAGGTCTGTGATGGCAAGCCCATGGCACACATGCCACAAGTGGCATGGGGAGCCATTTGCCAGGGCACACAAGGCGTTGCGGCCTGTCAGCTGGCCAGAGTGCAGCCACAAGCTGGCCAGCTGATTTCGGCCTTCGTCTGAGGCCATTTTTCACCCTCCAGAGGCTTTCCTGAAGCCTCCGCAACGTGAACAACCAGCCCTACAGGCAAACCGGAACTTCAGGAATGGATTTCCGGTTTGCTCATAGGGCTGGTTTTTGCCCTCCGAAGCTTCCTGAAGGCCCCTGAAGGCTCCGGAGGGCAAAAATCAGCCCTATGGACAAACCGGAGGTTCGGGAATGGTGACTTACAGTTTGTCTGTATGGCCAATTTCCGACCTCCAGAGCCTTCAGGGGCCTTCAGAAGACTTCCCTGAAGGCTCTGGAGGGCAAAAACCGGTCTGTACGTCTGTTTTTCGCTGGAGGCTTCAGGGAAGCTCCTGAGGCCTCTGGGGGGGGGAGGGTGTTTTCCCCTTCCCCAGACTCCTAGAAAGCCTCTGGAGCCTGGGAAGGGTGAAAGAAACACGGCAAAAGCGGGAGGGAGTCACACGCATAGCATTATGGGTGTGGCACACTGGTGCACAACCCCCCCTGTGGATTAGGACTTACAACTTACAAGTCTATGATTTACTTAATGACCACTGTAAAACTGATTGTAAAAGGGCGTTGATCATGTGGGTGCCTCAATGTACAACTGACACAGCTTACGACCAAATTTCTGATCCTATTGTGATAAGTTGAAGGCTACCAGACAGTATAAGAGGAATTTGCCTGAGCTGTAGTGATAGCAATCATGAAAAGAATCAGAAACTGGACTTGACCCAATAGTATGATGCTAAAGAGACAAATTCTGTTTTGAATAGATTAACAGAAACTTGAACCACTCAATTCTACTTCTGTTAGGCCCCATTTGAGATATTGTGTCCAGTTTTCTAAGGCCTTCTCACAGCATTCTTACCAGAAAGAAATACTCAACATTAACACCAAAACAATCTATAAATGAAATGTGGCCCCTTTAGAAAAATCTTCCAATTCTCAAACGGAATAAACCATTTCTGCAGTGTGCATAATACATTCCTACCATTTCAACCTGTAATCGTTTTCAATTAAAAATCTAAACATCGTAATGTGTCCTTATATATGCAAGTTTATTCTGCATCATATATTTGCTTGAGACTCAAAATAAAGATAGCATAAAGCAAGCTTATATAAGTATTATTATACTGATATTAATATCTTCAATTACTCTATTCCTAATATAGAATTTGTCTTTTTCACAGCAGCCAGACATTGGATAAACATATTCAAGCCATCCTGCAGAAACCCAATATCCTTCCCTTGGACAATCAAATCCCATCAATATCTATATTAAGTTAGGACGCTTCATTTGAATAAATTGACAGACAATTTGTAAAACCTAAATCTCTTTATCACTTCTTTTAGCAGCACCAACTAAAGAGTCACAAAAGGCTCTGAAAAAAAATAGGAAAATGAAAATATACATTGATATACTTCCACTCCCCAAGTCCAGATTTATTGATTAATTTTCATAACTTTCCATGAACATGTTCTGCTAGAAAGTGTTAAAATCAGCGTAAGTAGATCTTCTGAGCTTGCCTAAAAGATTTCATCACTAAATAAAATTCTGATAGGTAGTTCAATCAAAATACTTATTCATTCTGCCAATTTTCCTATCAAGGGGTCTTTCATTTGAGCAATTAATATTACTCTGATATCATAAAAGAAATATTTCATGATAATGAGAAATGAATGCAATATAATTTCTAGAATATCAAACATACTTTCTGTGAGAGGGAATCCTGAAGTAAACTTATTTTTACAACACAGAGTTAATATAGAGATTCAACAGTCTTTTAAGTTCAATAGTCTTCATTTAATAGATGAATTCTTCAGCTGACATAATTATACCTGCCACGAACACAATTATTAGCTCTTTAAATATATAATGTTCTATCTAAATCAATGAAGTCCTGGCAGGTAGTCAATAATTCAAGTTAACATTCTAGAATTAAAAGGTAAAATGCTCTATCAAACCTGCATATCTATACAAATTACTCACTGAGTAAATCATAGTCCTAGTGTAAAAATTGTCATCAAGTACTTCTGATACAATACAATACAATAGCAGAGTTGGAAGGGACCTTGTAGGTCTTCTAGTCCAACCCCCTGCGTGGGCAGGAACCTTATACCATTTCAGACAAATGGCTATCTAACATCTTTTTAAAGACTTCCAGGGCTGGGGCATTCACAATTTCTGGAGGCAAGCTGTTCCAGAGGTTAATTGTTCTAACTGTCAGGAAATTTCTCCTTAGAAATTTCTTATATGTACTTAGTTTCTGATATGTACTTAGTTATTAATAAATGATTTTTTTTTACAGATTTGTGCCGAAGACCTGAAATTTTTTGATGCCCTAAATTTGCAAATTTCAATGAGTAAACATTTTCCCAGACATTAAGAAATTAAACCAAATTAATGTAGTAATACATAGACTGAATTATAAATAAGTATAGAATTTAATTTTTAATCATGTATACAGAGTTCCCCATCATATGAACAGTAATATAGAACTTATATTATCTATGTGTGATGTACAATTATACATGAATAATTGCATATTAAGTAGGTAACTCATAGAATTCCTAAGTATTTTTACATGTAATTTTAAGTCTAGCACTCAAGGTTTCTCAAGCTCATTTTGTCCATGATCAAATATCCCATTTAATTATAAAATACAGTTTTATATTTTAACTTGTTAGAAAGGAATCTAAGGTACTCAAAGAGCTTGTAGAATTGAAGAGAAAATAAGCCTTTTTAAATAAATAAATATTCTATAAAGTCTAGAATACCTCTTATGAAAAATGTGACATGTTTTTCTAACAATTACAAAACAAATCAATGTTTTTTACTACCCAGTTGCACAAGGACTGGACACATACAAATATACTTCCCCTTTTAAGTCATGGTAAGAAATTGCCTGCTCACCACTACTTCCACATTAAAAATGATTCTGTTCATCGGATGGTTAATTTGTTTTAATTCAAAATTAAATTAATAATGTTATTAATAAAAAATAAATTAATAAAAATAATCCACCTTCTCAAAAAACTGTTGGCATTGCAATATTTGCAAAGTGTACTCAGTTATAAAATAAGCATCTTGTATACAGATGGTTGCATATTAAATTCCTAGTATCTGTAACAATCCATACATTATTTATAATAATTAGGTTGTAATAGTTTAGAATATTGCTTAGCCATTATAAATCTTTGAAGCAAGACTTTTCTAATTATTACCACCCTCTCTTCTCTTATATAATGTCTCTAGTCTCAATCACCATTTGATCAGTCAAACTGCATTTTTTTTTACCCAATATAAGGAAAGTTGGTTCCATTACTTTCTAAGCATTTTAGTTTTGGTAGATTTATGTAAAATTTAAGTGTCACTTACTTACTTTACTTTACTTTTATTAAATTTGTATACCGCCCTTCTCCCTTGCGGGACTCAGAGCGGTGAACAGGCATAATAAAACAGTAAAACATCCGATACAAAAATACATTAAAATTAATTAAAATTAATTAAATTTAAGGGCCTGTTCTAAAAACCAGATAACCATATAAAAACAGTTAATAAAATCAACTAAAATCAATTTAAAAAATTACAATCGATTAAAAGAAAACTACATCAGGCCGGCCGCACAAAATAGGTGCATTTTCAGGGCCCGACGGAAGAGGCGCAGGTCGGTGATCGTACGAAGGTCGGGGGGGCAGATCTTTCCAGAGAGCAGGGGCTGCCACAGAAAAGGCTCTCCCCCTGGGGGTCGCCAGCTGACATTGTTTGGCCGACGGTACCCTGAGAAGGCCCGCTCTGTGGGAGCGGACTGGTCGGTGGGAGGTATTCGGTAGCAGGATGCGGTCCTGCAAGTAACCAGGCCCCATGCCATGGAGCGCTTTAAAGGTGGTTACCAACACCTATCACATGGAATTATATGCTGAAACCTTAAACAATACAATATTCAAATACAATATTGTTTCATTTAAAACAAGATATAAAAACCAATCAAAACTGATAGAAATCAGATATTTTAAAGCAAGATCATTGGCTGCAGTGTTTTAGTAAAGCGATGCAAAGGGTAGCACAAAAGGTATTTTGGAAGCGAAGAACTCTCAAAATATTAAAATAATGAGTTGGTCCTAACAGAAATGTTTTCTAAACGTATGTGTGCACATAGAGAAAACTGGAAAAAGCTTACAAAGCAACTGCAATAGGATTTTCAGAGGATCTGGCTCTTTTGTCTTAGAGCATATTATATAGCACTAGGAAAGGACAATATATCCTTTACACCTCTTCTCCAATATCTGAAGTTTTTAAAAAAGTAGACAAATTGATTGAGCATGAGTTTGAAACCCAACCTCTCTCTATCAACAAGGTATGTTCATAAGTCCAACACAAACCAATTCTGCCATACAAAGTCATGATTATCAGGCTACTTTCACTACTGTGAGATACATATATATATATAAGTTCTGGTTCACTCTAGCGAAATGATGATGCATCATCTTTGTTCAATTGCAATCTATACCTTGCTATTTGTAAATGAACTAAATAACCAGATGGAAGAGAAAATGTGAGCAGCTGTTGAAAAAAATGAAACAAAATGTTCGAATACCTATTTGCCATATTTACAAAATATAACATGTAGTGCGAACTATACTTTTCCATAGGCTAAAATGTCTGACAGTAAAATTGTTCCCAGAATAGAAAATAAACAAACATTCACCATAGTTTTATATTTTTCACACATTTTCCTCTCTTATTAAGCTACAAAACTATTAAAAATTAAATGTTTCAAAAGTAGTCAGATGTTATGATGAAGCAGTAATTTACAAATCCTGTACTTCCTGCTAAAATAGCAGCTATTTAACAAGCAGAGGTGAGCCTGAAATATTCCTGCATCATAGGTATATTCCTGTCAGGCTTAAAGAACAGCATATCTGTATACATACATACAAATATTCAAATTTGCTAACACAATAGTAAATGTGTATTCAAATAGACTTTGCATAAAGTATTGTATGTTTCTCAATACTCAAAAGGGCTACAAAGCCTTACCTTTTAGCAGAGGCAGTGGAGTTAATTCAATAGGCTTGCCCTGAGACCGAAACTGGGAGGAGCTTTGCGACCTCTTCTGCCTAGCTTTTCTGACGGACTTCCGAGAAAATCCGTCTACTTTATCCACTGATGGAGGAGTGGTTGGTGCTGAGGACATATCCCTACTGAAAAAAAACAGACATTATTTCTAAATAAATAGGAAAAAAATAGAAAAAAAATCCTAATCTGTCCACGTTTTATTCTCTCATTCAGATCACAGAACCAAGTAATAGTCAACTACTGCATATAGTTTAGTGCAGGGGTCTGCAAAGTTGGCTCTTTTAAGACTGGTGGACTTCAACTCCCAAAATTGCCCAGCCAACCAGACTTAAAAGAGCCAACTTTGCAGACCCCTGGTTTAGTGTAACCTTCCACAAACTACATACCTTACAGTTGTTTGGAATTTTATCACGAATTCTCCAGCCAACTTGACCAATGCCGACAATACAAGGTAACTCAATATATTTGAGGAAGAGTGTCTTTAATATACTGGGCATATATTTAAGCCCCATTATCCTAATCCAGTTCTGATTACCCTATCTTGAAAGCAACTAGTCAGATCTATCCAACAACTTGAGCTTTTCCATGTTGTCTGGCTTCACAAGTATTTCAGTTTCCTGTGCAATGAATTTATTTTATTATCATTGTATTCTTCTCCTGAGATACTCTTCAAAATTTTCCTGCATCTACTACATTCATCTGCCCCTAACAGGCAGAGAAAACAAGTCTGTAATATCTTAATAGCAATAGTACTTCGGTAATGCACACAGACACACAGACATAATAGGTAATACGTTTTTTTTAACAATTATTATACTTTGGCAAGAGTATGTGTCTTCCAGAATCACAATTGAAAAATTCCACATTCAAGGACATCTATCCAATAACAGTTTATGCAAAAGTTAGACAGTTAATATATCTGCTATTATGCTACTTTTATCTTTGCTTCATAGAAAATGGGGGGAAACCGTGGATGATATATAACTCAATTGTCTATTTAAACTTAAACTTAAAGCCTTTTCATCATTACAAAGCCTTCCCATCAGATAGTGATTTTCAATCAGAGGTATGCTGTTGGAACCTAGAAGCTGTCTAGGTTAGCTATGGATCAAGTCTCTAAACCCACCTTACCCATTACGTGTGCTCCCTGCACACCATGGACTGTCCCTCTCACAGCTAATTCAGATCTGGGAAGAACTGGAGGATGAGATTTCTACTTTTGCTTTTCACATCTTATCTCTATGAGCATTATCAGTCAAGTAGCTGCTTCCTTCCTAAACCTGGCATGTGGCATCTGGTCACCTTTTTCAAACATACCACTCTGCATTGGTTAAGCAAAATGTAGGGAATAGCCTGGAAAGAGGAAAATATAAATGCAGCAGTAGCATTCCGATAAGCACAAGATTATTTTTTTACAAACTCATAACTTCATAGCATTTCCATGCTATCATCCTTTTCTCACCTTGCATGTTTTAGGGGTTTTATCCTCTACTATTTTCAGTCCATTCATGCCAAAGCATCTATTTATATAGCAAATACATGGAGGCTGAGGAGATTCTTAGAGTTTCTTGGCATTCAGACAAGTTTAGCTCAACCTTGCTCATGTTATAAGAGAAAGACTTTGTGTGCTACCACCTTATAATGATGACAATAATGCTAAAGATGGAAAAGTAAATATAGTAAAAGAATGTCCAAATAAACATAAAAATGTTTCATTATCTTTAAATATATTTTAAATATATTTTTCCTCCTATTTTAAATATATTTTTTCCTCCTAGGAAAAAAAAGTGGTCTCTTGTTTATTTGATGGAGATGTAGGTTTGAGATAATATATTAAATATATAATATCAAGCTTTTAAAGCAAGACTTATGCCCAAAACAGATTTTCAAGTGATAATAAGCATAATAGTAAAATTACATATTATTTTTTAAAACTCACTAAAATCACTACAAGGTTCATTTATTTCTTTAGTAAATTTAATTAGGGCAATAAGAACACACAATGAGACATCTACACAATCTTTTTAAGACAAAGGGTATTATTACCATGATGAAATACTTCTGAACACTAATTTGAATTTATCCCAACCAACTGGAAATGTAATATCTGTCATGACAATATAGCTATAAAATATAAGCGGGATAAACCACAATTGTGTATATAAGAGCTATTTTTCTACTACAAAGATCACATCAAATGATGCTCAGTGGGAAAAGCAGATTTATCAAAATCAATTGCTACTTGATATCATTATTCTCATGGCCACCATTGCATTGTTCCACCAAGTTGCATAGCCTAGTATGAAAATATAGTGATATTTGATTAGTATAATAGTTATCAATTTTAGCATAATATAAACAATTTATATGTAGGCTTTCTGCAAGAATAACATTGCTATCAGTATTTTTTGTTGCATGAAACCAGCATCTTATACATACCGAGAAATGTTCTTCAAATAACAAAAGTATTACTTTATTTCCACTGGGAATCAGAAACCCCACCAAATAGTGGTAACACGGAAAGCACAATTCCAGCCATTAAATCCAAAGGTTCTACAAACCTTCGCCCTGCAAATGTACTTAAGACTAGAATCTTAGGTTCTGAATATATTAAGGATGGTTTATATTTGCACTGCCCATAACTCTTGAACTGCAATATCTCCATCCCTCCAGAAATATTTCCACAGTTCCACAAAAAGAGAATCACTCACCATATTAACTGACAAGTCCTCAAGCAGATCAGTTCAGCTGCAGGATCATTGTGTCAACAAGAAGCAACACTTCTCAGCTATATATTTAGTAACTGTTCTTCTCTCCTGCTTTATAAATTATTAAACCTCATTCTAAGTTAGCTATCCTTAGCAATAGGGATAAACCAGATCGTGGAGGGTTTACTTCTCCCCGCCTTCCATATCTTCTAAAATAGGACCTCATTCTTTAAAAAATGGGAATAACAAATTATTCTTGAAATAACTGCCATTTATTAAGGTGAACCGCAACATTTATCCCCACCACCGGCACCGAGACAGTGCAGAGATGAGATTATTTTTAAAGGAGGTGATGGAAAGAGGATGATTACTATAAAGCAACTGATTTATCACAGACGTCAGAGATTGGGAGAAGGGAAATTAGGAAACGAGGTTGAAATATATATATATATACACCAAGGACATTAAAAGGGAATGGACCCTTTGAAGACCCCAATCCCGATGTGCGATCGGCTGCTCGCTTATCGCCTATGCTGGATGACCCCCAAGAAGGAAGAGATCAAGCCCTAAAAGATCTCGCGTGCTGGCGGGTTTGTTACAGGAAACCCTAAGCCGTTCTCCTTCCACCGGCTCCCTTTTCTCCGCCCCCTCCCTAATAATGTTCCCCCCCGATCGGCAGGCGGGTCGTTCGGCTTCCCCGGCCTGGTAAGCAAGTTACCTTGATCCCTCCTGGTAGAGAATCCGGAGACAAGAAAAGGAAAGAAAAGGACGAGGTCGATCCCTGGTTGAAGCGAAGGCGGCGAGCCTAGTCGGCGCGTGTCTCTCCCTCCCTCTCTCTTTCTGCGGTGCGCTCCCTGCCGCAGAAGCAGCAGCCGCAGCCTGGTAGGCCTCGTCGGCCTCCCCAGCGCAAAGCGACGTTAGCGGCGGAGTCAGGATCGGAGGCGGCGGCGGCAGCAGCAGCTTCCACTCGGTCCCATGCAACGCTCCGGGCCGGGGCCTCTCCCGCCTTCCTCCTCCTCCTGACGAGCCGACCGCCGCTTGCCAGGCCTCCTCCTCCTCCTTCTTCTCCGCGGCTGCTTCTCTCACATTCCCGGCGAGTCGGCCTGGGGAAAGGAGGGGCGCCAAGCGAGCGCGGCCCGAGCTGCCTGCGGGGTGCGAAGAGGAGGAGGAGGAGGAGGAGGGGAGGAAGAAGAAGAAGAAGGCTCGGCGAAAGCTAACGAGGGGCGGCGTTCTGTTGGCGGCTGCGGCCTTCCTCTTCTGTTCCTGGGACTGCGGGCGTTTCTGCAGCTCTCGCTGGGTTTCTATTGTCAGTCAGTCAGTCACTGAGCTCCGGCCATGGCCCGCTCACTCGCGCCCTCTCCCGCTCTCGCTCGCTCGCTCGCTCTCTCTCTCTCTCCGTGGAGCGCGCACCTTCGCTCGCTCGCGCTCACGCCGTCACCCAAACCAGCCGTTCACTCACAGCCCAACATGCTACCCTCACCGCTCCGCCTCGCGCACACGCCCACGGGCCAGAGGAGGAGGAGGCGGAGCCGTTAAGGCTGCGCGCGACGCTCCTGTCACTGAAGTACGACGCGCGGCCTCATTGGGCAAGAAAAACCACTCAAACAGGCCTTCCTCCCGCCGCTCCCGCAGTTGTTGTTGGATAGGCCCTCAGGGGTGGTCGTGCTGACGGGGATATGGGCTGGGGAAGGACGACGGGAGGAAGGACGACGGGAGGAATCACGTTGAGAGGAGGAAGAGCTCCCCGTGGTAAAGTGTAGAAGGCGATTAAAGGACGCTCGCTGCAGAAATTTGAACGGCTCTCCCGCTGACGGACTTGCTGGGAAAGGTCCGGTTTTTCCCCTGGAATTGCCGTGGGAATCTCTTTACCCGGATGCGGACAGTACCGTGAGGCACGAGAGGAGCTCCGGCAACAAGAGTTCCGCGCGCCGCCCGCCTCAGTGAATGGTCAGTTTCCACCGGTCTTCAAATTAAACGGCTGTCTTGTCATTAAAATATATATAATTTTTTACAAATGAAATTACCTTTTTTTTTTCTAAAGCAAAAAGCTTTGCCAAGTTTGGATTCTTCCCCTCCCCCCCCCCAAAAAAAAACCTGTTACAAGAAAATTGACTGAAGCGAACCGAGCACTTCCTGAGGACTTGCGCGTCTCCTGAAACAAAAGGTTTTGTTTTGTAGGGTACCACAATCGCTTCTCTGCGCCAAAGACCGGCTTCTTTTCTTCTGTAGGGTTCTTTTCAAACAGGAAATGCATTGCCGCCTGTCGTCTATTATTTTTTGAAGGTGGAAGATTTAATGCAGGTAATGTTGCCTTGAAATAGGCTCTGAACCTGGCGTGGAGTTGATAAGAATTTGATCCCTGAATTTGAGAGAGATCTTTGTGATGTGGCTTCTTCACCTAAGCAAAAATTCAAATGGCCAAGTAATCCATACAAAGCAAAAACCACTTATTAAAGGGGATTAAAAGTGTTTTACTGGGTACATATAGAAACAAACGCTACCCATAGTCACTGTATGTAATACCTCAGAAAGCAAGTAACCAAACAATAAAACTGATTAGTGTTTGAGAATTGAACAATAGAAAACATTGCTTCTAGGTGATATTCCACTAAATAGGTGAGTTATATTACGGTACTTTCTTATTATATGCTGTGCGTATAAAACTTGCAAATGTATTCAAGGACTTTAACAATATGCTGTATAGAAGTAGTCCTCGACTTAGAACTGTTTTCTTAATGGTGGTCTCAGAAAAGGTGCTTTGTGGCCTGTAAAGCACTCCAGATTGTTGCAAAATAGTGCATCACTACTCTTTAGTCACATGATCACAATCTGGGTGCTTGGCAACCTATTCATACTTACGAAATCAAAGTAGGGATAGATCTGAAATTCTTTAGCAGGGAGCTTTTTCAACCAGTCCCGAGAGATGAATGAGACCAGAAATCCAAGCAAATTTTTAAATTCCTGAACAGAGAGAGCATAAGGTAAGAAGTACTGGTTGCAGAAGGGGGCGGGGAGACTTGGGCATGGCCTGTGCTGGGGCTCCCAAGGTCTTCACCTCCCTTTGGCACTAAATATGCCTTACCTGGAGCTCCATATGCTCAATAATCTTAACGACCATAACCAGGAGCACTTGGATTGCAGTCATAGAATGAAGCAGTCATGTGATATCTTGTTTTAATGACCACTTTGTTCAATGATCAAGATTCCAAATCTCAATTGTCATAAATTGAGGGCTATCTATATTTTTTAGTTGCTGAAACGGCAAGCTCTCGCATACCAAATGCTGGCGAAAAAGAGAAACTCATTTTTCTAAAGTTAGAAAAGGGGCCCAGACTGCAATGCTAAAATGTTAATGTAACCCTTATTAACATGGTAATAATGAAGCCTAAAATTCCAGGTAACAGTATATTGTATTTATTCCACCAGCTAATAATTTGTAATTGATGGAACATTTTCAGAATGAAGGTTTGTGAAGTATGGTTCTATGAAGCAGCATTGGATTTTGATAGGTACCTAGCTATTGTATGCGTTAACAAAATGCAATTTAATCTTAATAATACAAAGCATGATGAAACAAATTGAAAGGGTGACTGAAGTGATTTTTGTGAGACTAGCTTTTCCATGTGAGAAAATTAAGAACCAGTTGTAATCTGGCTGGTTCAATGCAGTATTTGTTATGTTGATTTTTTTTATTTTTGACCTCTTCTATTTGAATAATCATGAAACGGATAACATGGATTGGAAGATTCCTATATTGGCTGTTTAGAATTTTTTATGTGGTACCATGTTTCCCCAAAAATAAGACAGGGTCTTATTTTTTTTGACACCCCCCCCCCAAAAATAAGCGCTTGGCCTTATTTGGTGGGAGATCTTATTATTTTTGAGGTGCAGGAGGCGGCGAGTGTGGTCAGCTCATGGCTGCTGCTGTGTTGCAATATTTTCGGGGAGGGCTTATTTTGGGGGGAGGGCTTATTTTCAGGGAAACAGGGTAATTATTCCAATCTGCTACTTAGAAATTGAACACGGCAGACTGTGTTTAAAGATATATAGTTAATCTGGGGACACAAATACTGCTTATTAGAAAGGTAAGATGCTAGGTGTTAAGAAAGATAGACCCAATAAAATTTAATTAACTGAGTAAAGATATAAAGCCTCACTTTCCTTCAACACATTCTAGCATTAATCATTACAATACATCATTTTGGCCTCTCATTAACATAGATTTCTTCTCTTGGTTGTTTTTTTTCCAAACTAAAACATTTTTCACTCACCGGTCAGGCCCTGACATTACTAGTCTTTCAGAAAGGTCCTGAAGGCATAATTTTACCATCAGGCCTATAGTGCTTGAAATGAACTATAAATGTATCATGGGAAAAAAAGGAAAAAGAACCCAGATGTTTCTTAAGACAAATTCTTAGCTAGTTTAGTTTAGTTTAGTTTAGTTTAGTTTAGTTTAGTTTAGTTTAGTTTAGTTTAGTTTAGTTTAGTTTAGTTTAGTTTAGTTTAGTTTAGTTTATTGGTTTTTTATACCGTCCTAGTCCCGAAGGACTCAGGGCGGTGTACAGCCAGAATAAAAACAAATATACAAAAGTTAAAAAAGCTTTTAAAAAACATATTAAATCTTGGCCGAAACGTGGGGGGGAAACCCCAAACTAACCCTGATTAAAATTAATAATTTTAATTGAAACATAAAATTTATGTTTCAATATTAGAACAGGGTTGAAAAAAGGAAAAAATGTGTATATAACTTTTTAAAAAATGTTTATAACATAAAATGCTTACAATGTATAAAATATTTAGGGTAATCATTTGATACTATTAGAGCTGTACCTTGTAGAAAGTGGCAAAATTAAGAAAAGACTTCAATCCCTGTTTGGAAAATAGAGGGGAAAGACAGTGACTATGCCTACAGTATGTGAAAATATTGTTCAAACAGTGTTGCGGGGACAATATTGAGGTTGATCTCAAATCCGATGTAGTTACCTTGATGACTTCAACATTGTCAATGACAGAAGCCAAAGATATGAAGGCATATAGTACCTCACTGAGGTACTGAGGTGCATTCTTTTTTTCTATTTTTTCTATTATCTATATTTTATGTCCATTCACTAAAAAATAAATTCTGAAGTCTGAGATGTATTAAAACTCTTCTTAGAGACTACATTTATAAATAAATATCTATTTTGAACCTCAAAAAGAGCAAGCTTTGTTATATATACCATCTTTGTTACGTCAACTTTAGTATGCATGTATGGTCTGTCAGTAAACCCTCTAATTTTGGATCATAGAATATTCAATTTGAAAATGCCCAGTCTACACATATAAGCAAACCTTATTCACATTGAGATAATAATCCTATCAATGCTCAGTTCTGATTACATGTACTGTTCATGTGATGAGTTATATTAGCAGAAGGTTTTTTTATATATAAATGATTTTTTTCTTGTTTTTATTAACAAGGGGTAAATGAAATTGCTATTTATATACAGGTAGCTTTTGACTTACTGATCACAGTGTCAATAATATCTGTTGCTAAGCCAGACAATTAAATGAGTTTTGCATCAATTTGTAACCTTTCTTGTCACGGTTGTTAAGTGAATCCCTGTAGATTTTAAGTTACTAACATGGTTTTTAAGTGGACCTGGCTACCCCATTGACTTTGCTTGTTAGAAAGTCACAAAAAGTTATCACATGCCTCCGTGATAATGGAACCATCATAAATACTTGCCAGTTGCCAAGCATCCAGATTTTGATTTTATGACCGTTGAGTCATAAATGCGAAGAATAGTCATAAGTCACTTTTTTCAGGGCCATTGTAACTTCAAATGGTCACTAAATTAATAGTTGTAAGTCAAGGACTACATTACAGTGTAGCAATTTTACCCAGTATGGTACAAAACTGTTCTTACATTTGAAAGGATTGGGTCCAAAATGGGGAATCGGTTAAATCCTTTGGGAGAAGCAATCATGCTTCTTTGTTCACATAGTTATCCTGTATAAAAAATGGACTAAGCAGTCCAAGTTTTACAAGACTTGATTACAAAGAATTAACCTTACTGTGTTATTTTATTATAATTATTGTTTCATGCAGTTTTCTCACCTGCCTTGGTGATCTGCAGTACTGAAATTAAATTGGTTTGTGAAATGATACAGTCATGCACAGTGGAACATGAATGACAGTGAACTTTGCTTTGTCATTCATAAAAACTAACCATACATTTGTTACACATGAGGAACACCAAATATAATAACTATCTGCTTATTCATTATATCTTGCTCTGATTTATATAATTCTGAGTTATCTCAGAATTATCTCCGAAAGCACATAGTTTAAATAGAAGGTCTGGCAAGGTACTATAATTTATAATATAGCATGTAGATATCTGCCTTTTATTTAAATGACAAATGCCTAGTAAGCAAAAAATATTTGTGTGGTTAGGCCATTATATTTATAAGGCTTTTAAGTATTCCGTGATCAGATCTTTCTAACCACCTTTAATTATAATCAAGTTCAAAACAAATTGTGGGGGGAAAGGTCTTAGAAACATTTCCAGAAATTAGAAGTGTACTTCAAATTACATCTCTAAATTGTACCATTTAATTGTATATATCTCATTGATATACAGCCAGAATCCAAATATGGTCATGTTTTCTCATTAATTTTAAATTTGTTATGTTAATAATCCCTAAATATAATGTTCCTCAAATCTACAATTTTAGAGCATTGTACAGTATTTAAAGTAGAAGTACAACTGCAAGAATTTAAGCTAACTGAAATGTGACTTGATTATTTGAAATTACAATCTGGGACTTGCAAATAAAAACTCCAGGAATGTGAAATTTCATTCCATAATGTTCATTGATATTTTGATACTTGTCATTTTTTTTCAAAAATAGAAATTTAACATTTAAGTTATTACCCAGTAGATGAGACATGCACCTTTTATTAGGAAACTGATTAGCCACACTGTATTTCAATTCACTATGTATACTGAACAAATTGTAAATGAAATCTTCTGAGTATCAGATAGATTCTAGAAAACTAGAAATAACAGTTATTTCTCAACTGTCTTTGCTAAAGGTTCTGAGATAATTTGCATAAATCTTGCCTGTTGGCATCATTGGAATGAGTAACTTCTACTTTTCAAAACATTTTACCTATTCTTGATTTGAGAACAGCTCTTAAATCAACTTGCAAGGATTAGAAGACATTACCACAATTCTTATTCTTAGACCCCAATTCATATCTTCTAAAGGTACCATTCTTTACTAATTGAAAAATATTAATATTTATTAATGATTTTATAGAGGTACCTTCATACATACATATATACTGTAAATTCATTTTCCAAAGTAGTAATTTAAGAAAACTGTTTTGGTTCAGTCGTTTTTTTCTGGGTTGAGAAAATGTTGAGGATTAAATTCACATCTATTCAGACTTGACAAAGTCTGAACAAAGTAACTAAATGCTTTGGAGCATGGGAATTCAGTTAAAATATTAACTCTGTGCACTGTGCAAAAAGATACATTTAATGTCTTACAATATGCAATGCATTGTTTTAAGAAATATGATGTAGTTGCCTGTTCTATATGATTAGACTTGCTCTTAATGAAAGAGGAATCCTTTAACTGCAGTTTTGAATTATTTGATGAAATATGAAATATAAATCAATGACCAACAATAAAAATAGAATTTGAAATAACCAATTCCTTCCTGAATAGTCAGTGCTGCAAAGATTGAAATCTTAGATCTGATTTTTGATGCTATTTTTTTCTTAAGAAATCATTTTTATGAACTTCATTTCCAGATGCATTTCAGCATGAAATGTCTGTATTTTTAGCTGCCATTCTGAAAAAATCTTTGTTAAGAATAGTTTTGAGGAAATAAGCCACAGCTCATTTATTTTCACCATTTTGTTTCACCCACTGGTTAGCTGGATTCTATGCCAATGTCAAACTAGGAGGTGAAGATATACTTTTCATCCACTATTATTCCCTTGTGCCTAGTATTTAGAATCATGCTGCTCTAGCAGGTATGTTATAGAGTAGCAAGATTGATAACCCATGTAGAAACATGTCCTCCATGCAACCACTTTTAAAGCCATACCAATTTGAAACAATTACCACATCATCTTAAATGCCACAAGATAATTATGTGGTATTTTCTTTTGTCTATTCTAAATCTCTTTAAAATTAGCTTTATTGGATGACAACTGGTGAGGAACAAACTATGGCTGCTTTCTACAAGCCAGGTGTGATTTTATGCATGTCTATCATGTCCTTCCTCAGCTCACATTTTGCATATTTTCCAGCTCTATTGTATCTTTTCTCAAAGGAGTATCAAAATTTTGTATAAAAGCATTGGATATTTTATTTTAAATCCTTCTCTTAATGATCCCTAATCTGGAATTCACCTTTTTTTTTCATTGCCACTGCATACCAAGTCAATATCATTATCTACTAAGACTCCAAGATCCAGCTTAGATGATACCAGCACACATATGAAATTAGGTGTTTTGTCTCAGCATGTATCACTTTATTGTTACTTAAAATAAATCCACTTGCCATTTGATTCACCACCATTTTAAAAAGATGCTTCTCACTTTTTCCTCATTGATTTTGGTATTTACCACTTGTAATAATTCAGCACTATCTGCAGTGTTCTCCTGCTCATTACTTACTCAACTCAAGATCCTTTGTGAATAAGTCTAAAAGTAGAATTCCTAACAGAAGGGTTTTAAATTACCATTCATTACCATTTCAACCATTTGTTTCTATATTTTCTACATCTTTTTTTTTAATTGTGTCACACTGGCGCCGAGTAAGATATGAGGAACAAATTGCACATATCCACTAATAAGGTACTTTTATTGTTAGAGAATCCCTCAATATTTATTGAGATTATTGTTAAAATTGGTCTTGACAAAGACCTTTTTGTGAATTCATTCTTTGGTTTTCCAAGATTTGATCTAGCGTGAGAAGGATTAGCCAGAAAACAGGGAGAAACAGGCCCAATTGTGGTTTGAAGTATTGATCCACAATCTTTGAGGAGGCCCCTTCTGTGTACTCTACCTTATACTACTTGGCGGACCCTGAATAGGTTGAGAGTTGGAGTGCCTAAGTGTAAAACCAATATGCTGTGAAGTGGAAGCTCTTGTTATCTGCTAAGAGCCTCCACTTCAGCATATTGGTTTTACACTTAGGCACTCCAACTCTCAACCTATTCAGGGTCCTCACACTATGTGAATGTGGAGTGATGCAGAGCCCAGCACTTCTGCTGGGAAGTTGGCTACTACCATAAATATGTACTAATAATGACTTGTTTGGCCAGCAACAAAGCCAAGAAGGTGGCTTCATTCCGACGTTTAAAGTTTGATCTAGACACGGAAGAAAAGAAGAATGAGGAACATATCAATTATTTTTACCAGGAGGTCAGCAATTTTATGTTTTATCTCAATGTCCAAATGGATGTCATCAGACCTGATTCTACAATATAGGTTTAAGTACACTGCACTGAACACAATAAGAGTAGTTCAGGTAAGTGCTTTTGATACCAAGAAAGTAATGCTGGATATAGAGAGAGTGTCTATGCAGTGATGCTAAACCAGATGCTTTCCTGTAATATTTCCACTGGGGGGAAACTTTTGCACAACAGTGTTGACAAGTATAGTGTGAGCAACTGAGCAGTGTTATACAGTGACTACCCTTACCAGCTTTTCCTATGTGGTAGGTAGAGAAGATGCCGAATCATAAGGTAGCAAAAAACATTGAATAGGTTTTCTTAGAGGAGGATTAGCTGCCACTCTCTGGATAAAAGCACACTACAAATTGGTGAAAATAATGGAAATAAATTGTAATTAGAATTTTTTCATATCAAAAAAATATGAAATTGAATTCAAATTGCATTTTATTTAGAATTGTAACTCTAATAAGCAACATATGAAAAGTATTGCAATTCATATAAACATCAATTAAATTGCAGCTGCAAGTACATATTTATATTTTCAGTTCCTAAGAAACAGTGAGTAACCCTATTTACTTGCACATATCTTCTGATGCAGCACAATATTATGTTTATTTTATACCTTGTAAATTTTTCCTGGTTTCTTTTTTCTTGCTGATTTTGTTTCTTGGTAAAATATTTTCCATAATTCTTACGTCTATGTTTTAAAAAGGGAAGCTATGTATTCAGTTGTGTTATGTCATTAACATGAAGACATATCTATTTCTGAAGGAGAAAAATTGGCTACAGAAAAAAAATTGGAATAGAAAATATTTATCATGAAAAAAATAAATTGAGCAAACCCCTCCCCCACCCCAAAAAACCCCACCATTTTGAATCCCATAAAAACATAGTAACTTGAAATCCTGTGGCTGTCCTATACCTTCCAAGGTCTTCTAAAACCTGAAGTGTAGGCTTTCCATGAGTCTATTAAACAGGGATAATTCTACTGAAACTAATTGAAGAAGAACAATTCTGTTTTGAATATTCTGGATGAAAAGTCCTGTGAAGGACTTTTTAAATTGGAGATGCACACAAATACCATATTTTAGTTAGCAAAAGCATTTCTAAAGATGTTAAAGACAGCTAAATTCCTCTAAAAAAATTTTTCATTAATTGTGCTTACTATTTTCAAATTTATACCAGAATGCACATTTGTTTTCTTGTAACCTTTTTGACAGGTTTTTGTATAAGAAGAACCTAAGCACAGTACTCTGCAATCATACATTTGTGTGAGGCACCTAAATACTTTACCTGCTATGTTGTATGTACAGTCAGGTAGCAACAACCCAACCCACATCACAGGACTGTTGTGGGGAAAATAGGGGGAAGGAATATTGTGTATTTTGATTATCTTGAGTTACCCTACAAAGTAATGAAGGTGGGATAAACACCTAATAAATAGATACATGAAAATATTATATTTGTCTGAAAACTGTTGTAGCATCTTAGAAAGTGTCACCTTTATTGAGGGTGGGGGGAATTATGATGTTTTTGTGAACTTTGGATTTATGAAATCTTAACTGATATATAGATAATTAATACCAAGATTGTAAATAGAACACTGACCAAAATAGAACTGTCATAGACCATTCCAAAGAAAACGCTCACAAAACCAACTCAAAGCAGAGAACAGGGCAGCCCTCAAAAACCTAAAGAAGGACCAAACTAATATCATCCTACCAGCTGACAAATGCCAAATCATGATGATTATGGATAGATTACAATATATACAAAAAGACAGAGAGGTACAAACTTACAACCTAGTGAACTTTACTTTTATTTTACTTTTATTAAATTTGTATACCGCCCTTCTCCCTTGCGGGACTCAGGGTGGTGAACAGGCATAATAAAACAGTAAAACATCCGATACAAAAATACATCAAAATACATTAAAACTAATTAAATTTAAGGGCCCGTTCAAAAAACCAGATAACCATATAAAAATAATTAATAAAATCAACTAAAATCAATTAAAAAATTACAATTGATTAAAAGAAAACTACACCAGGCCGGCCACACGAAATAGGTGCGTTTTCAGGGCCCGACGGAAGAGGCACAGGTCGGTGATCGTACGAAGGTCGGGGGGCAGATCGTTCCAGAGAGCAGGGGCTGCCACAAAGAAGGCTCTCCCCCTGGGGGTCATCAGCCGACATTGTTTGGCTGACGGTACCCTGAGGAGGCCCGCTCTGTGGGACCTGACTGGTCAGTGGGAGGTATTCGGTAGCAGGATGCGGTCCTGCAAGTAACCAGTTCCCATGCCATGGAGCGCTTTAAAGGTGGTTACCAACACCTTGAAGCGCACCCGGAAAACCACAGGCAGCCAGTGCAGCTCACGCAGGCGAGGTGTCACGTGGGAGCATCTGGAGGCTCCCAGAATCCCCCGCGCAGCTGCATTCTGCACCAACTGGAGCCTCCGGGTGCACCTCAAGGGGAGCCCCATGTAGAGAGCGTTGCAATAGTCCAGGCGGGAAGTGACAAGGGCTTGAGTGACTGTGCGTAGATCCAGAAAGGGGCGCAATTGGCGAATCAAGCGAACCTGATAAAAAGCCCCCCTGGCCACGGCCGTCAAATGATCATCTAATGACGTCCAGGAGGACACCCAAATTGCACGCCCTCTCTGTGGGGGCTAATAATTCGCCCCCAATGGCCAGCAATGGTACCAGCTGGCTATATCGCGACGCTGGAAGTTACAGCCACTCGGTCTTGGACGGGTTGAGTTGAAGCCCGTTTCTCTCCATCCAGACTCGCACAGCCTCCAGGCACTGGGACATCACTTCGACGGCATCGTTGGGGTGGTCTGGGGTAGAAATGTACAGCTGGATGTCATCAGCGTACTGGTGGAATTCTACCCCAAAACCACGGATGATCTCACCCAGCGGCTTCATATAAATGTTGAACAGGAGGGGCGAGAGGACCGACCCCTGTGGCACCCCACATGTGAGGTGCCTTGATGTCGACCTCAGCCCCCCTGCCAACACAAATTGCGACCGGTTGGAGAGGTAGGAGGAGAACCACCACAGGATGGTGCCCCCCAACCCAACCCCTCCAACCGGCGCAATAGGATACTATGGTCGATGGTATCAAAAGCCGCTGAGAGATCTAACAGGACCAGGATAGAGGAACAACCCCTATCCCAGGCCCTCCAGAGATCATCCACCAACATGACCAATGCCGTTTCCGTACTGTACCCGGGCCAGAAGCCGGACTGGCGCGAGTCCAGATAGACAGTTTCCTCCAGGTGCCGGGGGAACTGTTGCGCCACCACACTCTCAACAACCTTCGCCAAAAATGGAAGTTTGGAGATAGGACAGTAGTTGGCTAAAACAGCCTGGTCCAGGGAGGGCTTCTTGAGGAGGGGCCTTACCACCGCCTCTTTCAGGATGGTCGGCATAAACCCCTCACTCAAAGAAGCGTTGACAATTCCCTGGAGCCAGCCTCGTGTCATCTCCTGGGAGGCCAGTAACAACCATGAGGGGCACAGGTCCAGTAAACGTGGTGGCGTTCAGTCGCCCCAGTATCCTGTCCATGATCTCGGGAGTCACAGGATCAAACTCTTCCCAAAAAACAGTCTCAAGACCTGCCTCCATCAAACCGCCTGAACCAGCCCAATCAGAGGCTGACCCGCCCCGAATCTGATCGATTTTATCATGCAGATAGCCTCCAAATTCCTCCTCACGACCCTGCAAGGGGGCATCCCGCGCCTTCTGATAAAGAAGGGAGCGGGTCACCCGAAAGAGGGCGGCGGGTCAGCTATCTGCAGATGCGATAAGAGCAGAGAAATAATTTCATTTCGCCGCTTTTATCACCACTAGGTAGGTCCGCAAATGCGACCTTACCAGTGTCCGGTCAGATTCGGCACGGGTGGTCCTCCAAATGCTCTCTAGGCATCTTTTTTGACGCTTCATCCCCCTCAGCTCCTCAGAAAACCAGGGAGCCAGGGTGGATTGGCGACGAGTGAGAGGCCGCAAAGGCACGACCCGATCCAGGGACCCCGCGGCCGCCATATTCCAGGCGGCCACTAGGTCCCCAGTCAAGTCGTGGGGACCAAGCTCCATCTGAAACCTCTCGGGGTCCATCAGGCACCTGGGGCGGAACCATCTCGTCACTTCCGGTTCCGCCTCCCCGCGGTGGTTGTAGCGGTTGGAAAGTTCAGCCAAAGGAGAGAGTGATCTGACCATGACAGGGGCTTGATGACTATTTCCCCTAAACCAAGATCACTCAACCACTGGCCAGAGACAAAAACTTAGTCTAGCATGCGTCCTCCCATGTGTGGGGGGCCATGAACTAACTGGGTCAGGTCCATGGCCGTCATGGAGGCCATGAACTCCTGTGCCGTCTCAGATGTCTCGCCTATCGATGGCAGGTTGAAATCCCCCATGACTAATAGTCTGGGGGGATTCAATACAGAAACTAGACAATCAGATCAAGAGAACTCTCACTGACCTTACTAAGAAAGGTCAAGTCACTAAAAAACAATGACTGATGGAAAGAATGGACCATTCTCCCATGCCTCTATGGATGCCTGAATACACATGAGCCAGATATATCTCTCTGTCTGATTGTATCACTACCAGGGCCCCCAACCTACAACATTGTACTAAAGAAATGACAAAGAAACTTCGACACTTTACAAAGGGAACTAAATACTCTATCAACTCCCTGCTACAAAGCCTCCAAAGAATCAAAGACCTAACAATAGATGAAGATGAAATCATGGTATCATTTGATATTATAGCACTCTTTATAGCCAAAAACCCAAAACGAGCAAAAGAATCCATGACACCACTACTATACAGCACACCTGACCTAAGCAAATACACAAAGATTGAAATAACCAGAATCGTAGACCTTCTCAACTTTTTACAGATTAACAGAGTTGGAAGGGACCTTGAAGGTCATCTAGTCTAACCCCCTGCCCAGGCAGAAGACCCTACATCTGCCTCTACCTAGGATTGAACTCACAACCTCCTGATTGGGAGGGGAGAGCTCCACCTCTAGACCACAGCAGCAGGTCATGCTTTGTTTGACCACATAACTTTAGTTTGACGGACAAATATATCAACAAAGAAACACCTATGGATCGCCACTTTCTGGACTCATAACAGAGATCGTAATGCAACACCTAGAATCTACAGCATTCCCACACATATAACCTAAGAAATGGATCTGGTACAAAGATGATATTTTTGCCATAATAGAAAAGGAACAACTAGGGAACTATTAGCTATTAATCTCTTTTTGTTTTCTTGAATTTTCTGTTTATTATACTATTTTAGTTTGAATTATCTTATTTAATACTTTTAGCAGCTTTTTATGCTTTTTTCTAGTCCACTGGAGTTGGGCAATCAATACATTTAAATAAATAAGTAAATAATATTGCAATATTAAAGCAATGTCAAAAATTAATGGTTTGAAAGGCTCAACTTTTCTCTGGCTGCTCACTTTTATGATCACCTCGCCATTTCCTAATTATATTTTTCCTCAAAATGATTTGAAAATCCATGGATCAATTCTAAAGCTCTTTGTTCTTGGACAAAACATGTTTTTTTTTAAATAAACATCAACTGCAGGCTGGGAGCAAAGCCAGATTTTCAAAGCTTTTTGGAATGTAGGAATAAAAGCTTTTAATATTAAGAGGCAATCCCACCTCCCCACCCCCACTCTGCACTTCGTGCTCCCTCCCTCTCTCCCAATCTTTTAACTATAATGTTTACCTTTTATTTTCTGACTTTAGCTCCATTTTTATCATTTAGAAATTTAAGGCTTTTAATATTGTAAACTACTCAGAGTCGCTTTTAAATGAGATTGGGGGGGGCAAATAAATTGAATGAATAAATTAATAAATAAAATAAAAATAAAATAATATTAATCAGGAAAAATATTTTTGGAGAAAGAAATGTGAATGGTTACTGATTAATTTACAAAGTGAATTTTCTGTTTATAAATATAACCTTATACAGGCAGTCCTCAACTTACAATCATAATTGGGAACTAAACTTCCATTGCCAAGCAAAGCAGTCATTAAGTATGCTATAGTTAAAGTTTTCAACTTTTTTGCCATAGTCATTAAGCAAATTATATGGTCGTTGAGTGAGCCTAGGGGAGGCTGTCTTTACTCTCCCGGAGACTCGAGAAAAGCCTCCAGAGCCTAGGGAGGGCGAAAATGGCCATTCCCTCCTGCCGTGGTGCAAGAGGCTAAGTAAGCCAAGTAAACCCATGGCCATGCCCACCCATCAACAGGGCAGAGAACCAGTTGCTAAAATTTTTCAATCCCGCCTCTGGGATTACCTGTATACTTTTCATTTTCCTGCACCCCACTATTTTTTAAAACAAAAATGCAAAGCACTAAAATGGCTCTGTTATATATAGTGGAGCAACTCAATTGCAAAGTAATTTCAGTTCACATAACAATTCTAAACATTTCCCTCCTTGTCCTGTATTTTCTTCAAATTTCTTCAAATCCAACTTCCTTTAATCTTCTTCCATTGTTTTAGGGGTCCAAAGAGGAGGAAATTACTTTTTTTCCCCAAGAGATGTCATTTTGCTTTCAAACAAATTCTATTGGATGCAATATATTAGCAACCCAAATTTAACCACTTTGATTTTATGGTTTTAGTTTTGCATTGTATTTTAGTTTTGCATTAATAAACAAGCTCAGACACTTTTCCTGTGTGTGGGTATGCATACACATATATACATACATACATACATACACACACACACACACATGCACACATATGTACATATTTTAGATATAGTAAGATATGATAGTAACAGTTTCAGGATTAAATAATCCTGCTATGTAATTTTCCAGCAGCTTATTGAGAAGAAAAATTCTTCTTGCTTGGATTTAATAAAGAATAATCATACTATCTTACAGAACGTTGTCTGATGTGTTCAATATCTCCACTCTAAACATTATATTGTACAGGTAGTCCTATGACCAGAATTGAGCCCACAATTTATATTGCTAAGTGAGACCGTTGTTAAATAATAATAATAAATAATAATACATTTTAATGTATAACCCGCTCTCTCTCCCCGAAGGGACTCGAGGCGGGGCACAGGGAATTTAAAATACATATAAAATCACAAACATAGTACAATATAAAATAAAATTAAACTAACCCTGCGCTAAAATCCCATATTAAAACTAAAAAATAATCGTTAAAAACCCTAAAAACAGTTGATGAATTTTGCCCCTTTTGATGGCCTTTTTTTCTGTTGTTAAATGAATCAATGCACTTTTGTTAAGTTAGTAACATAACCATTAAGTGAATCTGGCTTTCCCATTTAGTCTGCTTGTCAGAAGATTGCAAAGGTGACCACATGACCCCCGGACACTGCAACCATCCTAAATATGAGTCATAAATATGAGTTGACAACTGTCTGAATTTTGATCGTGTTACCATGGGGATGCTACAATGGTTGTAAGTATGAAAACAGTCATAAGTCACTTTTTCCCATGCTTTTGTAATTTTGGACTATTTTTGAGCTAAGTATTCCTACCTGTTCAGTTTTTGAACAATGGTATTTTACCACAAAATCACTTTTTTATATATTTATCCCCTTTTTTCATATATAACTCAAAGCAGAGAACAGACCAACATTTGTTCTGCTTCCTATTTTCCCTAAAACAACAACTTTATGAGGTGTGTCTGGTGTACTTATATTTTATTTATTTATTTATTTATTTATTCGATTTATAAACCGCCCTATCTCCACGAAGGGACTCAGGGCGGTGCACAGGAAACAATAAAACCACATTCAATAAATACAATATAAGTATGTATATATCTACAAACTATTAAAACACTGGTTCTGGTAACCGTTAACTGGATAAAATAATGCATCATAGACAGAGGTGGGTTGCTCCCGGTTTGGCCCAGATTGGCCAAACCGGTAATGGCGGTGGCAGGAGGCCCCGCCCACACACCTGGACACTTCTGTGCATGCATAGAAGCATTGTGTGCGTGCCCACACATGAGCAAACTAGTAGTGCCAGGATTTGAAACCCAACTCTTACCATAAAGCATCAATTTTTGACCAAATGGGCAGACTTATAGAATGTGTCAAATGACTCCCCCTAGAATTGAAATTTGTCAAATTTTATAAAACATTTTATGACATAAAAATTATCAAATTTATAACATAATACTAATGTCATAAAATATGTCCTGTGGTCAAATCCTAAAGCTTGACTATGCTGCACAGTTCAATATGGGCTATTTTCAAGGAAGATACAATTAATATTGAGAACAGCAAACACGGTGCTTACATAAATGATAGTTCAGAGAAGGCACCGTTCATATAGTTAATATAGCAAGTCAAACTGGGAGCCAGTTTGGATTAGTAGTTAAGGAACCAGCCTAAAAAGCAGATGACCATGAGTTCAAGTCCTGCCTTATCCATGAAAGCCATCTGGGTGACCTTGGGCCAGTCATTGTCAGCCCAACCCACCTCAAGAGTGTTGTTGGGAAAGTAGAAGGTGTGTTGAATATGCTTACTGCTTTGAATTATTTCTAAAAACAATAAAGCAGGATGCAAATAAATAAATATGCCTTTTGTTTTAATAATGCAGTTTATATAATTTGAATCAATTCACCTTATTTTAGTAATCAGGAACAGTGTTTCAGGGTTATTTCAGGTGATGCATAAAACATGTTTTCCACATGATTAATTCAGTTGACATGAGAATGACGTTGACTGGGTGAAACTGTAGGGGTGGGGGAATTGGAATTCTTTTGCTCTAGCTTTTCATTTTTCATATTGAATGAAAGAGACAGAAAAACAGCCCTGCTTAATGTTACCTGTATCCAAGCAGTTAACTTCAAACCAATAAAAATGTGGACTGACCTTTCGTAAAAGAGAAACTGAGAAAATTCTCTTCTTATTCAGTAGTTATTTCATATTAAGGGCGACAAAGCTTTTCCAAAATCAGCCTGTCTTTATTTTCTATCCCTAGGACCATGTTGGATTTTTTTTTGTCAAGAAATCTGGTTGCTGCTCTTTCACAGATGCTGTTATTATGTGAACTTTTAAACAAAAATAACAACCTCTTAGCCTCAGTTAGCTGAATCGTCATAATCTAGAACAGGAAATTTTGGATGTATATATTACTGTCAACCTCGTTAAGTATTCATCTTTGGGCTTTTGGAGTTGGAATATAATACAGTATGTAGACCAGGAATGGCCCTTGTTGTCTTTTTTACTTATCAAAGAAAAGATACTAAAATTAAGTGGGTTTTTTTCTGGTGCTTCCAGTTCTTAAACTTCTAGAACACCAATTGCAAGAATGACAACATACTGTATATAGGTAGGAGTGAGTAACTGAGTTACAGTAGTGGATAATGGGCATGCTTGATCAGTGATAATAATCCAGTATGTTATACCTATCCCAGTAAGATATAGATTCTATATTATATTAGTAGCTGGATACCTGTGCTTCACGATGGAACTATGTGATCGGGCTATGCAGGAGAAATTCAGTTTATAATCTGTTGGTTCAGTGGTGATCAGAGATTAAAACACATAAGGGAATATTGCTCCCGCCACCTTGAGTCTAGAAGCAGTTCCATATGTGGAAGGCGTAGACATTTTGGTGAGGTACTGATGTTTAGTACTCTAAGGAGCCCTGGACCATTTCAGAATGAAGGAATGGAATGTCTGCCAGTTTGAACTGAGGTAAGGGAACATGAGACAACTGGCAGTTGGAACAGAGTTCTTTTCAGGTGGGGAGGGGCGAGTAAAATGTCTAACTCCTTAGCATCAGAGCATGTTAATATAAGACAACTGGCAATTGGTACAGACTTCTTTTCAGGTGGGGAGGGGGAGTAGAACTCCTTAGCCTCAGAGTATGTTAATTACTGCATAAGAAATACTAATGCTCTGATGGTCATTTTAAAAAATCCTTTCTTAGCAAGCACCTAGAAACCAAGAGGAACATACATGCCAAATTTCAAGTTTGTAGGCTTTATGGTTCTGGAGATTTCGTGTTGAGTGAGTGGTATTTGCCTTTTATATATATAGATTTATAAATCTGGCTCCTATGGAGGCTTTTGTATGCAAATAGGATAGCCTCTCTGCCCCTACAAATGGGCATATTCAGTGTGATACTTTAGCAACTGTGGAACAGCCACTAGATCTGTATCTATTTCAGAGGTAGATGCTATTAGTAATAATTCATACAATTGAGTCTCCAACTATGTCACGCAATACTTTGCTGGCTATCAGGATGTCTGGTTTCAGTATGAGTTTGCTCAAGTAGTTTCAGCTGCTTGCCTTGAACTTTTTTCAAATTAGAGAAGCTCTCTCTGATTCTAAGATACCTTAGAACAGGGGTCTGCAAAGTCGGCTCTTTTAAGACTGGTGGACTTCAACTCCCAGAATTCCCCAGCCAGCTATGCTGGCTGGGGAACTCTGGGAGTTGAAGTCCACCAGTCTTAAAAGAGCCGACTTTGCAGACCCCTGCCTTAGAATATCACTGATGTTTTGCATTTTCATTGCATTTGCCCTACACTGAACTATGCAAATAGAAAACTTGCAAACTTTTTATTCAGTGTGATATTTTTTGCAGTACTTGCTCATAAAACACTTGAAACACCGGGCAGATGTCCCTGCCAATCAATTTGTGTATAGCTGATACAAAGTTGATATCTTTATGTCTGAGTCAGGAGTGTCAAACTCAAGGCCCCTGGGCTGGATCCAGTCCGTGAGGGCCTTAGATATGGCCAGCGCCCCCCCCCCCCCGAAACAGCAAATGAGCAACCCGCAATGCCTCTGCCAGTGAAAATGGCATTTGGAAGGCCCGCAGCGGCCCTCCAGAGCTTATTTTTCACAGCAGAGGGTTGCAGGAGGCGGTTGCAGGCGAAAATGGAGCTCAGGAGCCCGTTTTTGCTGGCAGAGTGCTCGGGTTACCACAGGCACCCCCAACACAAGTGACATCAAGCTGGCCACGCCCACCCTGGCCCCCCAAGGTCAAACACAACCCTGATGTGGCCTCAATGGAATCGAGTTTGACACCCCTGGTCTGAGTCCAGGGGTGGGGAGAGTGATGTCAGAAATGGTTTATTTGTGGCACATCATTTCTTAAGTATACTGGAACACCTATTTTATGTCAGGCATCTTTTGGGATTTGTTTCAATTTATATGGTGATCCAACTTACAAATTGCAACTCTGAGCAGCTAACAAATTCAAAAACTAAACAAAATAAAAATTAAAACATAATTGACGCTAGCACATCTTAAATAATTACCCACCCACTTTCCAAGAGCTGGTCTATGTATTCCCCTGGCCTGGGGGAAAGCCAAGCCTGGGGGAAAGCCAAGCCTTTAAGACTTTACTGAAAGCCAGCAAGAAGCTATTCTAGAGGGCAGGCATCCCAGCAAGAGATGTGCCTCCTGACTGCCACTAGACCTTTATATAAAGGGAACCTAGAGTATCTGTCAGATATCATGGAATAGGCACATTCAAAGAGTTAGAGGGGTCCTTACAAGTACTTAGGCCTGTGTCATGCAGAGCTACATAGGTGTCAAACCAGCATCTCGAATTGCACCTGAATCGTCCTAGGAACAAACACAGCTCAAAGAACATGGTTGTATATGGCACATCAAATTGTGCCTATAACTACTAATGGCAGCATTATGAATGTCAGCCTCTTTAAGTAGACGAGACCAGACAAGCACATACAGAGGAACAAAGTTACCCAAAAAAATCATAGAGAAGATAAAAAGCTACTGGAAGGGATGATGGAATATGATACAAAAGACCAAGCTTGTTAAAAAAAAAGTTTTTATTCTCTTGAGGTTCAGAATTTTCTAGACTCCTTTGTAGATCATGTTTCTGGACTCCTGGATGAAGAACAATTGCCACAGTTCTCAAAAACTAAGGAAATAGAATCTCCAGGCTCTGTAAAAGGAAAGATTCATATATGCATCCTGAAGAGAAAATAGCAACAGATGGTAATGAATGGAGATCTTCTACAGAAGGGGTAGCAAGCTCACAGCCCATGGGCCAGATGCGTCATGTGGCTGGCCCTGCCCCCACCCAGTTTAGCGAAAGGGGGGAAAGTCCTGATAGTCAAGTGACACCACCGTGACGATGCACGTTTGACCCCTGCTCCACTTGGAGGAATCAAACCATCAATTTATTGGCTTGACAGTCTACCAGTAGGTGCATTTTACTTAGAGAATGTAACAAATACTACCAAATTGTTAAGCCCAGAGACAAATCTCTTTCAATCAAGAGGAGCCTTTGATGATAGCCCTGGTGCCGCTAGGTGGTTAGTGGTTAGAATACAGTATTGCAGGCTAACAGCCCACAGCTTGGAGTTCAATCCTGACGGGGCTCAAGATTGACTCAGCCTGCCATCCTTCTGAGGTTGGTAAAACGAGGACCCAAATCGTTGGGGGAAATATGCTGACATTGTAAGCCACCCAGAGTGCTGTAAAAGCACTATGGAGTGGTATATAAGTCTAAGTGCTGTTACTATCAGTGCATATGGGAACAAATATATAAGCAGATTTACTTTAAACACTGCAAGACACTATGAAGCACTGGGCAAGAAAGTGAAGCAATTTTAGGAACCTGCAAAACTGGTGTGGAGGGATTTCAAGCCCTATGGAGAAAGGAGAAGAGAGCCAGGAATCAATGCAATAACAAGGGCTGAATAGAAAAATTGGTGATGGCAAATATCTTTTATTTTCTGTACCTGACTCTTTGAATTCTTACCTCATCGGATGGTTCTCTGAGCCAAAGTGTGTTCGAAGAAATGTCCATCTGGGTTCAGTACCAAGTGGGAAGAAAGATACTGGAAACATGGGAGACTGCTTGGAAGGATGGTTTAATGGTGAACAGTACCATATAAGTTTGAAGTCCTGGGTAGCTGAACACATGGAATAGAGAGAGATAAATGTATACCCTCTCTTGGGCTTTGCAAGAAATGTATCCTATTGGTTGTCAGATTCCCAGGAGGCTATGTGTGGGGTCCAGCTAAACTTGTAGGCCATCTGTGTCCCAGGTTTGGTTGAATCTTGCTGGGTGATGCAATTTCCTATTGTGGCTGAATGGCTTTGCCCTGAAGGATAATTCCATCATCCTGAAGCTGAGGTCTTTTGTTTTGTAGATAGACTGGCCCAGGCTTTTGTCTTGCAGATAAGTTGGCACCAAAATATCTGCTGGGGGCAGGGAGATGGGGTCTATTATTTCTGTTTCCTTTAAGATTGTTATTTCTTTTAGGGGAAATATTCTGCCTTTTAAATATTTCCTATAATATTTTATTCTTCTAAGAGACGGGTGCTAACTTTCTACAGGTGTAATATAGTTGTAAAAAATAAAAAAGCAAACCACAATACATCCTTGCATAGTATCAGAAACAAAAGAAGTTATTAACTCTTGTTATATTTCACTGGTCAGATAACACCTTGAACATTGTATACAGTTCTACGTACTGCATTTTAGGAAGGCCATTGACAAACTAAAGTATGGCCACAAGAAAGTAACCAAGTTAATAAGGAAGAAGCTTGAAAGAAAAACTTATGAGGAGCAGTTAAGAGCCACTGAGTAAGTTTAGCAAAGTGCTAATCAAGTTTATCCTGCAGAAGACAAGGAAAATTGCTCAGGCTTGTTCTAGAAGACAAAGAATCAATGGTTTTAAACTAGTAGATTTTGGTTGCCCATTAGGAAAAAATTCCTAAGAACCATTCAACATTCTTATGTTTTAATTAACATGTAGACACAGTCTTTGTCTTGAGAGATAATGGACTCTTCTTTGGATGCTAGCTTCTGGAGCCTGAATGACTATCTGTCAGAGATGTTGTAATAGTAGTAGAATCCTACAATGGATAGAAAGTTGGACAAGATAATCTCCAGTCCTTTTAAATACTTAGATTCTATTATTTCTATCTTCTTGTAGTCTACTGAATTTACAAAGCCTGATCTGTTTACAAGGGGAAAGATGACATTTTCAATCTGTTCTCCAACTTCCTTTCCTTCTTCTTTATTTCAGCAAAGCATACAATGCCTCCCAGGCACTCCTAATAGAGAAATGCCAAAACATGAAATGGATACAGAGCTGGGTGAAAACCAATGAACATATATATCAGTGGTTTCACATCAAGCTGGAAGGAATTGAAATTCTTTCCTCAGATATAGAGCCAAGCTTGTCTCTTGAAAACCCAGCCCTCTAATGCTTGAACTGCTTAATCCCCACATTAAATGCAGATTCTGTATTTTCTCAAGAAAATACAGAATCTTATTTTTATCATTATTCAGAACCCAGAAAGCTGAGGAATAGTGGAGACAGCTACCCACTAGGAGATCTTGCAGGACCTAGATAATCTGCATTAGAACTTATTTTCTCATATGTATTTTCTGTTGGGAAATAGTTTTAATACGAATAATAGCACCCATGGGTTGTTGTTGTTTTTATTAATGGGACGTTTCTGAAATAGTAATGGGAGTATGGTTTGTTAACTTTGCTCAATGTGTATGGCCACACAATCTCAATATGGGCAGCAAAGTAAATTAAAAATAAATTAATACATAATTTAAAATACATAGCTGAGGAAACTGTTACAATCCATGGTTGCTAGCACAACCAGGAGATATCTTGGGCCCCCAGACCTTTAGGGCCTTACAAAACCCTAACAGGTCAGGGTCATCCTAATCTCGGGGGTGGGGGGATATTCTAAGGGTGAGTGCCTTGGCAAAAAAGGCACTTCTTACATTATTTATTTCATAATTATGTTATTAAATTCAATGGTGAATATTACTTTGAAATGCTTTCTTGATATTGTAAACAATTTAAGTTTTAAAAGTACACTTACCAACCACAATTGGGATTGGCAACTTCATTGTTATACAATGCAGTCATAAAGTGATCAAGTAAGCGCACTGACTTACAATATCAATTTTGGCTGCAGTCATTAAGCAAGTCATCCATGATTGTTAAGTGTAATACCATGTGACTGTGCCTGGAACTTCCTGCCAGCTTCCCCATTGACTTTACTGTACTTGTCGGAAACTGGCTGTGAAGTTGCAAATGTGATCACAACCCCAGGATACTGTGTCATAAATGCACACTGGTTGCCAAGTATCCCAATTGTGATTGTGGATATGGTACAATAGATCTGTTGCAAATTCAACAACTGGTTATAAATCTCTTCCTTAGTGCTGTTGTGACTTCAAATAGTCATGGAACAAGTGATCAGTAAATGAAGTAAATTAATACTACCTGTGATGAAAAATGTGAAATATTAATATTACAAATGAAATTATTATGTCTAGCTTAGTCAGATTTCTAAACAGGCACATGCAAAAGAGACACCTGCCCCATAATATAGGTAGCTCCCTTCTATCTAGATCCTATTAGTGGTTTAGATACAGTAAGATTGCTTCCCAACTACAGAAAAGTCTTCAGAATCAGTCTCCTATAGCTGACTTTTTTATATTAGAAACTTCTTTATAAGGCTTTTTGTGCCTACATGCTCAATAGACAACTGCCACTTAAACTAGGAGCACTGAAAATTAAGGGTGAGCTCAGAGTGATAGTAGCAATAACCATTAAAGGTAGAAAGAAAGAGTTGTCTGAAATAAAGTGCAGTGAAGCAGGACAGGATTTCCTCTGTAAAAAGGAAACATTTCTTAACTGTCAGCAACATTTAGGAAATTTGCTTCGCTGCAATTCTCCTATCACCTTTGATCTAACTTCATGGCTCTTGTTATTACCAAGCATTCTTGAGTTTTAATTAACATAAAGACACAGCATTGTCTCAAAATAAATCCATTTTCACCATAGAAATGATATATCTACACATGATTATAAAATTACTTTGTGATTATAAAATATGCATGCTTTCCAGTACTTTTTTTTTGCCCTTTTCAAGTTGAGGGGATGTTTTCCACATTCAATTGCAAAAGAAAGTGAAAAAGCAACTACACATTTAGTTATTTAGACATTAAATCAAACAGATTTTTCTTGTTGAAAAAGAAGACACTGATATCTCCATGTTTTTGACAATTATTTGCAAAGTATATCAGGTAGTAGTAAATGTAACCTTCCATATGCCCATTTGTATGACTATATCCTTAAGGAAATAAATCCTTATCAACCGATTTCTTGAAACAGGTAACAAGTAAGTTTCAAGTCCTTTAAAACTCTTTTACAATCAGGACAACTAGCCATATCCTTACATTATTTTATTCTTTCTATCCTCAAGTTAGGCAGTTTTGAAGGAGTCCAAAGTTAAATTCAAACTTAAACTAGAAGCATGCAAATACATAGTCACCAGGGGTCAGTAGTCAATGCTGGACCTTATCTAGTTCAAGTTAACTACTAAACTACTTGATTTTGGCTGCTCAAGAACAAGTTATTCAGACTAGGATTTAAAAATCACCAAATGATTCAAAGTACAAATTGTGCAAAGAAGCAGAAGAAATAGTAAATCATATACTCACCTTATGCAAGAAAATTGCACAAACTGATTGTAAATAATGAAATAACAGAGTTGCCAAAATGATTCATTGGGACGTCTGTAACAATTATAACATATCAATAATGAAAAATTGATAGGAACATATATGTACTTAAAAAGTAGTCAAAAATGAGTAGGTAAAAAATACAGACAGATAAATTATTGGTTCTTAAAACACAAGGTATAACTATGAGTGGGGAAAAAAAGAAGGTATGGATAAATATGGCAATACCAAGCGATATGAAAATAGAAGACAAAGAATTATATACTGCAGCAATACTTTTTGACATGCAAGGATCTTGGGAAGAACTCAATGTGTATGAAGGCCAACGACAAGCTAAAAAACTGCCAGCTGTGATTTCACATCTTTTTCTGAATAATAATTTGTGAATCCTCTATGCTCCTCCCAAGTCTCAATGATTCTGAGCAGTTTATAACAAACAAACAAAATAATTAAAATAAAATGTAAAGTCAACATTCTGGCAGATTAGGGCTTTTCCTCCTCCCTCTACCAAAAACTATTCTCCTTCCTCTCAAAGTAAATGTTTTCTAGATCGTTCCTGACATGTCCGGTTAAAGTGTGTGGAGTTCCAAATAAGTGAATCCTAGTATTGTGATGGTAGCGCCCTGTGCAAATTAAGTCATGGACAAATCTTTAAAAGATGGTGTATAAAATAGAATAGCTTCTCCAAAATATTAGCTGTTCAGTTTAAATTAAGGCTCAATCACCTCATCAGATAGCAAGCATGTTCTCACAATATTAAAAAACTCAACTTTGGAAATAGAAAAAAAAATGAACAAAATTTCATAAGAGTTGACATAACAACACTGAATAGTCTTGCAAAACCTGGCTATCTCTTGAGGTTTAAAAAAAGATACAGAATAGTGGGTGCCATCTAGTGGTGACACAGACCCTGGTGCTGTGGGCACCAATTTGCCAACTTCCACCATCTAGATGACTACACAACAAAGAAAAACACTCTGTTACTAAATACACAACAGCATTAATTTTACCTCCAAATTATTCTTTTTCCAAAGACTTACAATTCTTTTACCATCTTGAATCAAAATGTATTTCAAATCAGAAGGTAACATTTTATAGAACCTGGGAATGGGCACTGCAATATAAGCTAATTATAATTCACGTCTCATTTTAGGTATCCTCAAGTACCATGATTGTTCTCTAACTAATTTGATCTCTTTTGATGGGTGACGTGGGTAGTCTGCTTTATCGGATTATTTAAGCAGATCCTCCTCCTCCTCCTCCTCAGTATTGACTCCTTTTTTTTAAAGAATATTGAGATAAAATTTAAGTCCATTTTACCCCAAATATGGCCTGCGGACCAAGTACTCTGCTGCAATTTCTTCACAATCACAAATCAAGGCTGCTTCAAGTCCCACCTCTCTGCATGTATCAATATTGTATTGATTTGCAAAAATACAGTTCACTGAAACATACAAGTAAAAACTACAAGTAAGCAACATTTATTTATATACATATCAAACTTCTTAACCACCCATCTCCCTCATAGAGGGGCTCTGGGTGATGTACAATTTAATCAGTATAATAAAACATTAAAAACCATCTATTTTAAGGTAAAAAAAATTAAAAATGTAAAACATTATAAAATTACAAAAGATGGAGAGACTAAGAGATGTTAATATAGATGGGGGGGGGGGGGTGTTTCTCATAGAGCTAACCAGCTCCATGCCTGTGTGGGCCTGTGTCCCCTATGCAAGACTACACAGACAGATTTTAACCCTTTGTGAAAGGCCATCGATTGAGGGCTTCCCTCACCTCTGAGGACAAGATGTTCCACAAAGCAGGGGCAGGAACAACACAGGCCCTCTTCCTTGATCCCATCTGTAGCATGCCTTCCCCCCCTAAATGAGTGGGACAGGCTGATGTGGAGAGACGAAGCGGGTTTTGTAGGTAGCCAGGCCCTATGCCATGTATGAATAATAAATTGTATAGTAAAACCTTCTTGTGTATATTTGTTGTCCTGGACGATCAATCCTACCCAATTGGACCCTATTGGTTTCAATTGAATGAGTAAACATATTCAAGGTGAAAGAATAAATGGTGTCCAAGTTGAGAAAACTCAGCCTTCTAAAACTATAGCTTTTTGAAATGTCAATTCATGCGAGCAGGAATAGTATCGTTGCACCATAGAAACAAATTTTTTACAAAATACATTTTTGTGTGCAATAAAATAAGTTCTAGTCTACACAAGTTACCTTATTTAATTGCCTTTAAATTTTAACCACTCTTTTTTGTGTTCTGCACACACACACACCCATCTCTTTAGAAGTGTTAAAAATAGAACTCTTCATTTCTTTACTTTTTTTTTGTTTTCAAGGAATGTTGATGAACTTTTGTTTGTTGATTGACAGAGGAAGCCGCTTTCATAGAAGTCTTCTTACTCAAAGCTTTTTCTACAGCTCCTGGTTTCCATAGCAACAACTCTGCATCCTCTCCTCCTGTAAATAGAGAATCATCAACCATATTCCAGCAGAAGGAACGAACGGTAGCAGAGTGTCCTCCTTGAAGTATTCCCACAGAATTCAGTCCATGAGCACAACACTCTATGAGACAAATGCTTCCTGATGACATCCCTCCAAATGCAAACAATTTGTCCACTTGTTCATGATAAACACCCCCAATTAAGTAGTCCAGTTTGATATTTTCTACTTCTCTGACATCTGGAATATGCAATAATGTAGTTGACTTTTCAGAATCCAGCTCAGCAAGATCCCAATAACAAAATCCTTCATCGTGTGTCATGCAGTAAACCTGCCAATAATCTTTTCCAGCCCATCCAATAAAACTTACCGAAGAATCAGAGTTACAAGTGGAAACCAGAGCATTTTCTTCATTGTCTTTGTTAATATCAAACACATTTACCAATCCATCAGTTGAGCCTGAAGCAAGTAAATGTGGTTTGTTGGGATGAAAACATACTTTAGTAACATCATCGTTATGAGACTCTGAATAGACACCTAGTGGCTGTTTGCTGGAAGAGGTACTGTTTGGGCAGCCTCTCGCATCCCAGAATGTTATGAATGCATCTTCTTCCACTTTTTCTGTGCCAGCACATACTACGAGGTCATTGCAACTTATATCACAGCTAATGAAAACACTGGAAGGAGAGCCACAAAACAACTGTACAGGCTTCACAGCAGATGAACGAATATCCCAACACTTCAATGATCCATCACTGCCAGCTGAAAACAATATATTTTCATTTGTATGTGCAAATCTGACATCACTTAGCAATGCAGGATGGCTGTTATATTCTTGTAGCAAGCACAATGTTTCCCTGTTGTAAACTCTGATTGATGTATTGGAGCAGGAAACAGCCACTAAATAGCTCCCTTCTGCTCTTGAAATATCTATGTCCAATAAGTAAGATGGGTCTTCTGGTAGTGAACACCGTTTTGCTATTTGAAGGCTAGAAAACTGTTCCTTGATCTTCTCCATGGCAACTGACCTTAGAGCTGCATCCAGGAAAGTAAAGGTCTGCAATAAATAAAGACACCAAAATAAATCAACTTTACATTGTTAATCATTTCTGTAATATTCTTCAGCACAGAGAAAAGATTTGCACCTCTAACCTCATTTATCCTTCCTTTAATGCTTTATACATGAATAGACAATTTCTCTAAATCTGGGAGCCATTCATTACTGAGTGCATAAGGATTCAGAGGACTATCAGCATCCCATAAAAGTTTGGCATTATAAAGCAAAGCATGGCATTCTCTTCCACATCCCAGCACCTGTCAGACATGCTACCCATCTCATTTGGATAGCACAGGGTTATAAACGACTATCACAACAGATAGACAGATTGTCAACTCTGAAGCTGGCCTGACTGGGGCCAGATAGTGATATATATGCATATACATGTGTATGGCAGTGATTACGATGTTCAACAAGGGAAGAGTGGGGAAATTCAGATTGTAGTCCACCCTGAGACAGAAAAGCTGCCTTTATGACTTTGGCCAAATATTTTCTCAGCCCTAGGTTGAGAAGTTGAATAATAAATTCTATATTCCGATCCAAATCTAAACATCTTACAATGTGGCCAATATCAATCACCCCACAAAAATTGCAATAAAAATAGGAATTGTCAAATTTGTAACACTTCCCATCTATCCAATGAATGAAATCTTTATCACAACCTAAATTAAATTGGATGGAACTTTTAGAAGCCAAATAAAATATCTTCAAAATCAGTTTTGTCCCATGGACCTTAAATTGCTAGGCCACAGGTTATATTTGTAGCTCAACTTTTGCAAAGCAATTTAACCGAAATAATGAACAAGTATATTTATCATTGTGAAACTTTACTGAATACAATCAGTGATGGCTGTTGTCCACTGACAGGGAGATGGAAAAAAAATATAGTTTTGACCAGCCCTGAGAACGCAAGAAAAAAATATGTGAAACCTTCCATCAACACCGCACAATCACAGGAAAAACTGATGACCTTACTAATTATCAATATATGTTACTTTTCCCCCTTGGCACATATAGTGTTCCATTCACACTGTAGAAAACCTCTAGGAATGCCAAACAACTTCTTCCTCCATTACTTAACACTTCTGCCCTTTTACGTTTTCAGATGCAAGACAGACATGTACTTTAATCAGGCATGAAGTTTCTCAATGTCCATGTGACATTGAGCCTGATTTTTCTGTCAGAGAGAGGGGACTTTTAATCTTGAGACCACTGTATCATCCCAAGTCCATCAAGGCAAATCACCCTGCCACAGGATGCCATCCACCCCCTTCTCAACACCACCAGCAGGCAGGAAGACCATCTGCTATTCTTCACAGCAGGGCTATGATGGGCAATGATTTTGACAGATGACTAAGTCTTTACAGTTAGCTATCCATCAGGATTCACTCCTCATTCGTTTTCTATCTCCCAGCCAGAAATTAGCTGCCTAGGCTAACAGAATTGGTGGGCAAAAGGAACAAGAGGGTTCTTTATTCCCTAGGTCTGTGAGCCAATTTCCAGCTTAGTGATATGGATCAGCTTGAATAGTTGGCAACCCAAACAATGACTGACAAGATAGGAGGACAAGCACAGATCTGTCTCTTCGGCTTCCCAAGATGATTGCATCTTACCTACAAATTGTTGCTCAGGTTCAGAACACAGGCTAGTGCTCTTCTACAAGAGTTGTTAAAGCAGCCAAAATAGCAGCTGAGGGTGCGCTCTGTGAAGCGGCTTCACCATACAACCTCAGCACCACCATAAGTACAGCTGGCCACTGCTGTGATATTATGGGAGTAGGGGGAATTTGGCTTGAAAGAACTGAACTGCTGCTAAAAGCAGATTGGCCATAAGAAACAATGCTCAGGGATTAGAGGAAAGTGGTTATGCCCATAGAGGCCTAAGGTTGCCAATAAATGGCAGATTGTTCTTGCTACCTACCGACAGTTGGTCAATGAAAGCTTGTATTCCCAGCAAAACTACCACAGCTCATACCTGCTTCAGGGAGAAAACACTACTTGAACATTGTTACAGCTAATCATTGTAGGCCAGTGTTTATTAAACTAAGGAATCCGGGGGGTGGGGGGGATGTTGTCCAAAGCCCTTTTCAGGGGCCGATAAAAGCAAATTTATTTGCTAGATATTGAAGACATTTGCAAACATTTGAAACAACAGTACTCTTCTCATTGCTATTTTTTTATTTGTTAAAAAATATACACGTTTTTCATGAAAAACATTTTTGTTAATGCTTTTACAGGAGTCAATAAATAAATATACAACAAATGCAACAAATTTTTAATACATTAAATATGGGCAAATATAATCCACGCAAACAAAAGCTCTTCTGGGATCCTTTGTAATTTTTAAAAGATGTACCAGGCAATTTGGCAAAACCACATGACTATCTGCCACCTGGTCAAGAATAAGCTTGGCCTGTATGGAAATAGCTAAACAGACTGAGCACCAGGATAGGAAGATCAAGGGGCAATCTAAGAAAATGGAGCTTCCCTACGGAGGACACTTTATGTAAATGTGGAGAACAACAATCCATCTCACATATGCTACAGTGCATATGATGACTTTTGACTTGCACAAAGGAAGACCTCATGCTGGCAAGAGAAAATGCTGTCAGTGTGGTCAAAAATAATTATTTTACTTGCTCAGTGTTGAACATTTGTATGTCTGTAATTTGAAGGTGCTTCAGATACAGAAAGATCAGTTCAGATAAAATAAAGGTAACTCTAGAAGGGCAAATGAAAGCGGTTGCTGGAGCATGCACATACCATGCTTAAGAAAAATTGGGTAACATCCACACACAGCTGGGGTGCAAACCATCGATGTATTGATTTTTAACACAAAGCTAAGATTTGTTCTTCACTGTTGTCAAACAAAGAGCTTGAGAAATACTCTCAAGTCAGAATCCAGAGGGCCATGAATTATTCAGATATAGATCTACACCCTCCAAAAATCTAATCTGTTTGTAATAAGGTTTTTTTTTTAAAAATCTGCATATATGTATCTTTGCACACAGGAAAATGACACACATAGTGGCCTAATCGTTCTCAAAATATAGGCAACCTTGTGAAAAATATGATTCAAGCCAACTCAGTATTTCAACATTGTTACTGAGACACTTTATTGATAATTCAACTTGGATCTATTTATTTTTTGCTTTGGAAAGAGAAAGGAAAATGATGCAAATATTTGAAGCTGCTCTGTTATTAACATGAGCAATTCAAGAGGCAGCCTCTACATAAGGTGACCAGATTTTAACATTGGTAAAGCGCACCAGTGGTGGGATTCAAAAATGTTTTACTACTGGTTCTGTGGGCGTAGCTTGGTGGGCGTGGCAGGGGAAGGATACTGCAAAATCCCCATTCCCTCCCCACTCCTGGGGGAAGCGTATTGCAAAATCTCCATTCCCACCCCACTCTGTGGCCAGCCAGAGGTGGTATTTACTGGTTCTCTGAACTACTCAAAATTTCTGCTACCAGTTCTCCAGAACTGGCCAGAACCTGCTGAATACCACCTCTGATGCACACACAAATATGTACACACCCCAAAACAGAATAGAACTCTTTATTGGCCAAGTGTGTCTTTGGTGCCTATGCTCTCAGTGTACATAAAAAGACAAGATACATTCGTCAAGAATCATAAGGTACAACACTTAATGATAGTCATAGGATATAAACCATGCACTCTCTTGCAAATTTAGCATCTGCTGTACAAGGCATTTTTGGTAAACCTTAATAGACAGTTAAGAACCCTCATTAAGTAATTTAATTTCCCTCATGAACTACATTTTGCTTTGAACTATAAAGCGGTTTATAGAAAAATAACCTAAACCGAGCATTTTGAAACCCTTTCATTTCGAAACCAAAGAGTGGTTTTCTCTTTAGATGGATCAAACCAGTATCAGTGACGCATAATTCTCAATGTATTTTCCCCTTCATAAGTTGTATGGAGAACAAGTCATCATTTCTTCCCTAGAATTCCAGCATGCGTGGCCTGGTTCCTTACCTCCCACCCCTTTAGCTTGCCAGAGAGAGAATTCCAAGACCAGGGTTGATCAGGAGAAGGAAAAACACTGAAGAGATTTTACACAGGACAAATGAATGAGGTGGAAAGAGGGAAACTGTCCCAGTATAAAACCTTCTCTGTAATTGTCCCCCTCCACACATTACAGCAATTGCAGATTTGTCCTTATCTGCCTATAGTAGCTCAGGCGTGAGGACATTTTCCTCCTTAGGAATTTGCGGGGCTTGCCCCCAAAGAACACCAATATGCCATCCAAATAAATGGGGCATACAATTCTGGGGTTGGTTTTTTTCAACAGAACTTCCTGCGTCAAAGTGTGAAATGGATACTGGCAGTCCTCTACTTATAACAGTTCATTTAGTGACCATTCAAAGTTACAACGGAACTGAAAAAAAGTGACTTCTGACCATTTTTCACAGTTACAACCTTGGCAGCATCCCCATAAACATGGGATCAAAACTCAGGTGTGTGGCAACTGGTTCATACTTATGACCGCTGCTGTGTCCCACCTTTTGCAACCTTCTGACAAAGTCAACGGGCAACCCAGATTCACTTAATAACCAGGTCAGTAACTTATCAACCGCAGTGATTCACTTAACAACTATGGCAAGAAAGGTTGTAAAATAAGGCAAAACTCAACCAATGTTTCACTTAACAACAGAAATGTTGGGCTCAATTGTGGTTGTAAGTCGAGAACTAGCTGTATTATCTAGGATACTAGGGAGAAACCAAATATTGGGCAGGGTGACACACTCAAACCACTTCCCATAGCTTTCCTGATTATTGCCTTAAGTACTCTGTACTATAATTCCAGGCCTGCCTACATATTGGATGCTGTGGCTGGGATTGATGGAACTATACCCCAAAACAGAGGTCTCCAACCTTTGCAACTTTAAGTCTGAAGGACTTCAGCTCCCAGACTTCTGAAGTCCTTCAGACTTCAAGTTGCAAAGGTTGGAGACCCCTGCTCCAAAACACCCGAAAGGCTCAAAGTGAAAAAGCAGAGGATGCAAGTTACATGACAGCCGAGTAATGAAAGTCTGGGGTTTGACTCTCAATAGTTCAGCCCCCGGAACTGCAATATGATTAATCGTACGTTTCAAGCATGTTGTAATTTTTGGTAAAGAGATCAATTAGTGCATAAATATCATTCACTTGAATGTAATGAGGGGGGGGGGGAGGTTGTTTAACAGATAAATGTTCTTTTCAAATATCAGCACTAACTGAGGAACACCTTTTATTATGGGAGGTGTTTACTAGATCAACACACAGTGCTTGTTTGAAATTAAAGGAACAATATTGACTTTTATGTTCAAATTAAACTTGCTTCCTGCCTCGGAACCAATTAGACTCCAGTGTTCACAATTTAAACCAAAATACCTAACAACATGTTCATTCCTATTGACGTTCCTCTACAATGAATCCGTGGGTGACTGAAATTCATTGCTCCATTTTGAAATCGCCTAACTGCAAAGAGTAGATATGTCCTCTAGAGAATAGAGGACATATCCTGGACAGCCGGTGCCATCAGCTTCCCCAAAATAGTGAATGCTTTTAGGTTCCCAAATAGTTCAAGCTTTGGGCAAGACAGTCGCACATTAAATTCATTTGTTGGAAATGTTACTTTGATTTACAAGACTTCAAAATGCAATTTGAACAGGGAAATCTACTTTCAGTTTTAATTTGAGGAGGAAAAGTGAGCTTTCAACAGTCAGAAGCCTTAAGAAGCTTGCGTTACCTGAATTGTTTTTTGCAACTTTCCCAGATTGCTATTGTATTAGGTAAGAAAGAATCGTTTCTATGTTTTCTAGAGCAATATTTACACTTCGAGGGTACCGCCTTTTATAGGAAAAACCAACATCCCAAACAATGGAGGAATAGCCAGTCGTGCTGCATTTTTATCAGCTGTAACATTTCACTGAATCTTGTTTTCGACATGTGGAAAAATGTCAACTGGTGAAATCAAAATTCTCTGCCTCTTTAGGAATGAAATCTTAAGGTTAAACAAGCAATCTAGTTAAAAATAAATCTCTGGGGTAGCCAGCAACTCTTGCTCTTCTTAAAAGGAAGTTGCTGCTATGGGAGAATCTGAAAAGGTGGGAACCCTAACATTGGTGGGAAAATGTACAAAATCGCGGTTCTCCATGCGTAGTAGAACATTACGAGTTAAGACACTTCCTACTAGCAGAAATTAGCAAAGCAGATTTGAAGCCTCTATAAACTTGGGATATTTTCTTATTTCATAAAATCACGATCTTAGAATGTCAGTCTCAAGGGAAAAAATGCAAACGTTTTGATTTAGCACAAAAAGATAATGTAACAGAGTAATTGTATTGGTATGCCTTTTCCGCCAGTGATGTAAAAAAATACGTAATAAAGCAAACAACAGCATAAGAAGATTCATGTAGGGGTTTTTTTCTTTGCTGTATTATGTTCTTTGGAAACATTCCTGTGTTCCAGATTAATTCAGCTCTTCATCTAACCTCATGCTACATAATTTGTGCAGCGAGCCAGAGGCAAAGAGAGGCTTATTTACCTCCCATTCCAAGTTACAGCTCCAAGGACATTGGAAGCTCTTTGTCTTCTTCCATTCCTAGTTCATTCATTCATAATGGCCAACTAGATGCCTCTGGGCTGTTCAAGGAAGGAGGAGTGGCTAGTCCCCTGCAACTACAATTTGGAGCTATACCGCCTCCCACAGGTAACACTGTGTCTTGAAAATTGATCGTCCTGACAGTCTGTGTCTGCCATGAAATTGTCCTAACCCCTTTTAAAGCCAATCTCATGGCTATCTCCATATTTTGTGGCTCTAGATAACCAAACACAACTTTCACAACAGAAACGTTTGTAAACTCATAGGGGTTTAGAAGCTACTACAAAGGTATCTAAAGAAACGTGGGCTGGGAGGATTTATATGCAATATAAAACCATGGTTGAAAAGTGAAAGAATGAGAAATTTTCTATAGAAAGAGATTTCCAATGTGCAGAAGATGGCATTTGGCTTTTAGCCAGTTCTCAAAAGTTACACAAAATGACAGCAATGAATTCCAATATCCAATTGTCATTTGAAAAACAGATGAAAAGGACTGTTTTGTTTAAGAGCATATTAAAAGTACTAAAGGACTAGGAAACCATCACCAAGAGGTCTGAAAAACTTGCCCAAATGATCTTTAATGATAGTGGAATATCAAACATTGTAATGTTCGATGTTTGACAAACTGGATATAAGCACCATTTCTTAAGCTAAAAAGAGACCTATGAGTCATTTAATCCTACAAGGTTTTCAAAAATAGACTAGTGATTCATAAATTACATTCTTCCTCCTCCACTTAAAGAAAATACTTTGGCAATGATGAGATTTTACAATGGTTTCCACACCCGAGAGCAATGCCAGTGGTCCATGTAACCACCCAAGAGCAACCCCCACAAAAGCAGATAGTTTGTATTTATACCAAGGTTTGTTAATATCTGCCAAGAATGGGCACGAGTTCACGCAACACATTTGACTGTTACTGATTCTCTTGGTTACTAACATCTTTCCTTTTCACTTTATTCTGAAAGTTTGCTATAGTTTCTTTCATGCTGCCCTTATTACAACTTTCTCTTCCTTTCTGAGTCTTTATCCTGGCTTTCCAGCATCTTTGAGCTTCAGTGTCAACTTGATGTCTTTAAATATAAAGGTTTTCCTCATCTACTAGCCTACCGCATTCAAAGACGGCACTGAAACTCAAGAAGCTGCCTGCCTTGTATCATTTCTGTCCCATATTCAGTTCAGGTAATCAGGTAATATGACTATATGATAATTCTGTTCTTCCATCATTCTTCCTAGACCTCACCTGTCTTCCTGTTCTGGAAGGGGAAAAAAGCAGCAGCTGAGTAAGGAAATGTAAGAACAGTTCTACTAAGGTCTACCATTTCATTTTTTACACTGCATCATCAACTGTCTCTATCATAGTCCTCACTTCCAAGAGTCACAGATATAACCTTCCCACGGTTATCCCCTTGCAACTGCCCCAGAAGATATTCAAGTTGATAGTTCCTGAGTTACCTCCAACTGCTTTTAAAGCTATATAATTTGAGTTGATAATGACATCTTCTGGTAAAGGAATTCCACAGATTAATTGTTTGCTGTAGAAATAAGTTTTTTTTTCTATTCTAAATCTTCTTCCAATTAGCTTCATTGGATGACTGCTAAATTTTAATTGAGGTCAATTAAAAATCATTTCAGATCAATGGATATATCTGGATTTTGAAAGCACTTTGTATGTGATTAATATTTACTAAAACAACTTCTGTCCATATAGGAACATACAATGCTTTGCGAGTCCTGATCTGGCTATGAATTAAATTAGAATTGTAAAACACTTTCATAATAAACACAAAATTGGTCATTTCTGAATTAAGTTTTGTAACATTGAGCAGTAATCAGTCAATGAGGTTAATTGTATTATAAAACTGACCAGATTAATCAGTCAATATAAATTAAATATTTTTTTTCATCTGGAACATTTAAAAACCGCAGGAGTCCCTGCCTTCACAGAGGCACTGTTTTTACAGTAAAAAACCAGAACATGCTATGCCTCACCTGAAAAGCATTTATGTTTTCTTGGAAAAGCTTTTGTTCTTGCACAGATGAATGCTTATTTAATTAAAATAAATATGACCAGACAACTAAAATTATTCATCAAAGAGTCCTATAGAGCACAGTTCCTTGTTCTTCTGTCTGGCTTCTTTCTGCCTTGCCTGGATGAGCAGATATACTCATATACACTGCATGATATACTCCAGCTACCCAAAATACTTTTACTTGTAGAAGCTGCCTAGAGTGTTACTTGATTTGGTGCATATTATGGGAAGACCTAGTGAGCTGTAGATTGTTAATATCAGAATGAGAGATGGAGGTAATCCAGATTAGTGATACATTGATCAAAACTGAGACTTTTGATGAAGTTTTTTAGCTTCAGCATCATAACTGGCTGTTACAATTAAAAATATGAACATATCTCCACATTAGGCTCTCACACATTTGCAAGAGATCTCTCATGGTTTATGGTACTTATCTATTTGTTTTATGCACCACAGCTCAACTGACCCTCAGTAGTTCACAATCACAAAATCAACATAATAAAATGCACAAAATAACACAACATATAATGTAGAAAGGGGAGAGGGAGAAATAGCCCATGGTACTAGACAATGTAACTTACAAGGTTCCAATTATTTGCTGTGCAAAAGAGCTGTGTTCAGCAGTTCTCTATTGCCAGCAAAGGCACAATTTGAACCTCAAGAAGGAAATTGATCTGTAGGGTTCAGCTTCTCCTGGAGAATGGGCAGAGCGGATGATGAATTATAGCCAGAGATGGTCCTGAATGTATTCTGGCACCAAGCCATATGACATTAATATATAACCATCTTAAAAGCAGCACTTTATGAGTTGTGCTCTGAAGCCTACAGATGGTCACTGATGCTTGCGTAAACAGTGAATGGATAATGGATCTCAATATCTTGTAATGCTATCAGATCTGTCAGATATACTATTTCTGCATTCTTGCATGAGAGTTTGTATAATTTGGGCAGACTCACAGACAAGAATGCTTAAATCTTATATTTGACCATTGTCACACACATTGATATAAGCCAAGATTCATGAACCCATCCAGGTAACAAACTAGAGCTAAATTCAAACATTCCAATCAAAGGAGGTGGACAAAGTTTTAGGAAACTGGTCACAGAAGATAAAATTCTTGCCAGAGTTCCACTGATAATTTCAATAGAGGCTACAACTTTCTATCTTTCATACAACTGGATTGCATCAGCTTTATGAAATATGCATGCCTGGTTAATAAGAATACTGATATCCAAGTAGGCCTTTCTTCCACAAAATGTCTTTCTTTTAAGTATAGACCGTATTTTTCCGAATATAAGAGGCACTCCACCCCCCCCAAAAGAGGGTCAAAATTTGGGGGGCGTCTTATACAATGAATGTAGTCCTGCCTATCCACTGACCCCACCCTTTGGTCTATGCCTCCCAGCAATTTACCTCCTTGCAGCAAATAGGGAAAATGCGGCTTGAGGCAGCAATAGGCTATGGCAATCCCTGCAGCCTGAAACAGCTGATCATCGGGAGGCCCCTGGTAAAACTGAAAGTGAAACTTGCTCTTTGCTGCAAGGAGGCAAATTGCTGGGAGGCAGAGGCAGATGTTTTTTTCTTCTACTAATCAGGCTAAACTGGAACAGGCTGTTTGCTGCAAGGAGGTAAGTCAATAACTATAAATGCCTATAGAATGTTCAAATTATTAGACTTATTTTTTAAAGACAGCTTTAGAATTGTTCTAGACAATTTAACAAAATTAAGATGCTTTTTAAAATAAATACTTGATCTGAAAAGGCCCAGTGCTATTGTATCTTCTTTTAAATAGCAGAGAATAAAGTATACTTCCAGAAAGCCACATCAATTTTAACAGCATCTGTAGAAGTATAGTCTGAAATGTAACACCATAAATAGTGTATATCGTCTGTACTGTTTGCTGCAAGGAGGCAATATCCTGGGAGGCAGATTTTTTCCCCCTTGTTTTCTTCCCCCAAAGCTAGGTACTTCGGAACATGTTATACTCCAAAAAGTATGGTATATCTCAGCTTTCTGTCTCTGTCTCTCAGGTTGTTGGGTGGCTTGGAACTACTTGCCAAAGGACTTTCATTTAAAGGGTTACTGCTTCTAACTTTACTTATTAGACTCACACAGGTTCTGGATTCTTGCTCAGAAACATCCTTTCCCTCCAACGGTAACTCCTCAAATCAACTAAAAATCAACTTGCCACTCTTCTCATTTCTTTTCTCTTTTATTTCATGTTTGTGTGTGTGTGAGTCATTGTTTTAATTTTTTTCTTTTCCAATTCTAGAATTTTCAGTGGTTTGCTTGAACATACCTGTATTTGCTATAAATGGATTGGTGCATATTTATCTGTAGTCTCCTTGAGCTAAAGTTTTATCGTACTGAGCATATTTTATTATACTCAGAACAGAGTATAGTTGCTTGAAACAAACAGCAACTTTTAAACCTGGATTGTAAGCTGATGTACTAACTAGAAATCGCTGGCGGCACTCTTGCTGTTCCTTAAAGGCATAAAAGGTCAATTGCAATTGCCAGTTGTATTGTTTCTTCAGATCTCATTGTCTTGGAAACCTGGCTTATATAATAAGCGTGCAATAGAGTGGGTATCACAAGATAGTTGGAAGGTCCAACCCAAGAAATATTTCAATATGAAAAGTGAGTCATGCTTTAAAATATCACGTTATTGTCACATGTTATTGTTTGAAGGTCTGAGAAATGTGGGCTACTTTGCTTTTAATGGCCTTTTCTTTGAAACAGTTCAGCAGTTCACATATTTTGTGCCTACATTTCCAAGAACACCTTCAAAACCTTTCTCTCTAACATTATGCAGGTACTGTGTGCTAGCAGTATGATCTATTTTTTTTAAAAAAGATACTGTAAATCCGAAATCTAAATACACCCAGCATTGGCAATCTTTTCATGAACCATTTTGTGAGTGCCCCTTCCAACATTTTTCAATTGACGGCTTTATTGATGCCTGCACCGCTTGATAGACACACATTTACCTCATTTGTTACTTTATTAACAAATTGTGGGGATTTTATTAAGGGTTTTTAGATGATTTTTAAGATGTTTTAAGCACGGGTTTAAATTTAATATATTTTTTATATATTGTAGTTATATTGTATTTTGTATTGTTTTGTATTCTTTTTAATATTTTCCTGCGCGCCACCCTGAGTCCCTTCGGGGAGATAGGGCGGGATACAAATCCAATAAATAAATAAATAAATAAATAAATAAATTTGCTTGTCGAATTAAGAAAAAAGAACCCTGACTAATTACATCTTTCTTCCTTGTGGGACAGGAATGTTCTGAACTTAAAACCAAAAATGGTTTAACAGTTTAATGCCTAGCCCTATTGTGTCATATACTGCATGTTGTAATAGGCCAAAAACTAGACCAAGATAAATCACTTCTGAATTTTTTCCACCTTTAATACATGCAATCATGTTAGCATAATTTTAGTATTTTCTCCTAAAATATTTCAGTTTGTTTTTCAATTGAATTGTACAGCTTGGACAATTCCATTAAAAATAGGAAAAAAATCAAAATGGTTGATTTTGAAACCATTTCACCACAGCGATTCTCCACACACAACCACCCTCCCACAAAAATCAAAACATAAGAACATAGATAAAGAGAAGAGTGGAGTAGTAAAAAAATGTGTATATTTGCCTCTTTTGTTTTAGAGTATGAATGTTGTAATTTGGCCACCTCCACCATGGCAGGGGGGTGTTTTTGCCCTCCCCAGGTTCTGGAGGCTTTCCTCGAGCCTCCCAGAGGACAAAAACGGCCTTCCCAGGCTCCAGAGAACCCCCGGAGCCCAGAAACGTTCCTGAATTTCCAGTAGGCTACTTTTCGCCCTCCCAGAGCCTCCCCATGCACCTTACACTTACCTTAATCCAAAACAGGCCACGTGGGGACTCCTGAGAAGGGTGGGGTGGGCAGGGCCAGCCCGGAGTAGGATTTGGGGGTTCTCTGAACTGCACAGAATCTTAGCTAGAGGTTCTCCCGAACACGCAGCAGCCCACCTGACTGTGCAGATGGTAAAATGGTGCTGCATATGAAGAGCTCTTCACAAAAAATATAGTAAACTGGGAAAGTTTAAAATATTATTTATCACAAGAAGATTTCATATAAACTATATATTTATTAAGATTTATATCTTTCTTTTATATAAGTTGTATATAACTCATGGTATATAATGTTGCTGCCTACTAGTCATGCATTTATAAGAATTCTAGAAAACTTTGCTCTAAATCAGGGGTAATCAACCTTTATATACCTACCACCCACTTTTGTATCTCTGTTAATAGTAAAAATTTCTAACTGCCACCGGTTCCACAGTAATGGTGATTTATAAAGTAGGGAAGTTAATTAAATTAAAAAAAGGAAAGTGCTTCAATATTGGACAAAACCCCTACCGCCCACTGTGAAAATTGGAACGTCCACTAGTGGGCGGTAGGGACCTGGTTGACTACCACTGCTCTAAATCATATTCCAGAATGTTAGTCAATACTATCCCCGCTCCTTCCCGAGTTTAAGAAAAGGGAATGGGGGAGTGAAAGAGAGAGAATAGGAAGAAGCATTAAGTTCTGGTTGTTTTTATTCCACTGGCCTATTGTGGCTTGATTTTAAAACAATAGCTTTCAGTACATTGCAGCATTTTCTTACTAAGTACCTCAAAGACTTCAGCCAGAATCAGGATAATGATTTCATTAATCAAAATGTCTAAATGCTGCATTATTGGTATTACTGGTAGCATTATTGGGTGCTTCACAAAGCCACCCTTGACTGAAACAGTGAAGCAGGATTAGGTCACGTTAATACTTGAATGCCAGTTCATCAAGAAAACTCAAAGCTATAGATTAGACTTCGATGTCAAAACAACTTCACTGAAGAAGGCAACAGCAAACAACTGGCAGTCTTATAAAGAAAACTACCTCTGTAGCTGCTGTCCCCAAGACAGCCTCATTCAATTATTGCTCTCAATGGGAATGCTAATGTCATTCCTTAGTTAGCCCACTTGATGGCACTAAGCACTACAACCAAAAGTTCAGCACCTGGAATTTATCACTCTGGGTCAAGCTACCCAACTTGGACCAAGTATAATGTTTCCTTTTGTTCAAAAATAGGAATAGGTAATGTTTGATGCTCCAGATGTTATATGCACTGCAGTGCTCATAGCTTCAGCACCACTGATTAAGCTGATTAAGCAAAAAAACTGAAGCTGAACATCTGGAAGTATACACATAATCCATACCTGCCATACAAGAAAGAAGAACCGAGTTCTCTTTACTATTTTAAAGTAAAGGAAGTAAAATTATGTCAGAAAAAAATGTTCCGTCATTATCAGTTCAGGATTTTTTTTGTTTCCATGTATCTCACTTTATTGATAGCACATTAATAAAATATTGTGTGTGTGTGTGTAAATAAAATCACCTATGTAAATTGCTAGAACTTTCATCCTGTTTTACATAAAAAAGCAATACAAAATTAAGCAAAATTTTCAAACTTATATTCCACCTAGTTTTTTTTTTCTTTCTAATCCAATATAAAAATGGAAATAACAATAATTTTGCTGAATAGTCCTTGCCGCAGCAACCATCATTAAGGCTTTATCCAATTGTATTTTTATTTTTTATCTCCAAAATTATATTTATAACTGTCACATATAGATTACAAAGATCTGCACCATAGGTATTTCTAACCACAGCAGATTTCTGCAAAGAATAGAATAATGATTTTGACAGTAAGAACAGCCTAAAGCTCTGCAGCATTTTTGATCTGAAAGGAAAAAGATGGCAGGGACATGCACATAACATCTAAAAGCAACTCCTTAAAGCAAGCACATGTTTCTTTTGGATCTCGCTTTAGCTAATAGAAAGGAACTGCATGATTGTGGGAAAAATGCAACTGTTTCAAGAACAGTGCCAAGAGGTGCTATACAAACAAATTCCCTTGCTTCAAAATGAGGAGGAAAAAATGGATATAAAAAGAATGGTGGCTGCAAAAATGGGTCTGAAAGTTATATTGTATATGGAGGGAAAGTGACAGTTGTCAACAATGTGGTCAAAGAGCAAGAAAGATTTAGATTTAGATTTTATTCAATTTGTATCCCGCCCTTCTCCAAAAGGACCCAGGGCGGCGAGAGATGATTTTCAAAAGTACTGGCAAATGTAGTAACTTTATTAACCATGGGCTTCTAGCTAAAAAAAAGGTCCAGAGTGATCATAATGGAAATAAAGAGGGGTGGGGGTTTGCAAGTGAATGAGAAGCTAAGGAAGGATTCCATACAGACCTAACATCTTAGCTACTTATGCAAATCGTGAATAAGTATAAGTATAATCTTTATTGTCATTGTACTTGTTTACAACGAAATTGGTTATGGGAGAGAGACAATTTTGTTGCTGGCTATCAGTTCATATTTATTTGTGCCCTGGCAGACAACTGTCCCAAATCTGACCTGATATCTGATGTAGCCTTGTGACGGGCTGATTTTAAGGATGAAAAAGTTGTCTTTGCAGCAGAGTTCTGCACTCAGCAATCCCGACCTGAATTTTTAGCTGACGGATTGGGAGACAGACGGAAAAGCAGAAACATGTACAGCAAAAAGCAATTTACGTTTCAGATCCGGCATTCAATTTATAGCATTCCCCACCCCACCCCGGGCTGTTTTGCTTTTGCTCTAAGAGTTCTAATCGTTGTTTTACTAAACTTCCATCAGAAAGAGAAAAAAAACTTATTCCCATACTGGAAGAAAATATTTTGCCTCAAATAAATTAATAGATACACAAGCTATCGTAAGAGAACAAGCACCGCTTACACGTGCAAAAAAACAAAAACAAACCAGAAACGGGGATTACCTCCTGAAGGGAATAAAACGAAACTTCTGTTCCGTCCGAACGTACGTGCGTGCGTGCTCAACGTTTTTTTTTCCTGCTTCTGCGTTCTCTTCCGAAGCCATTCCATTGGCTTGCTCTTCCAGCAGGAAAGGCGCAGACGTCTAAAAGCAGCGCAATGTTGCGTTGATAGGTCAAGAAAAGAAAGGGGCGGGGCGCTTCAAGCACGACCCAAAACCGTAATCCGATAGAGATAAAGAAGGAAAAAGAGAAGAATAACGGTAACTTCCGGTCTTCATTCAGCTGCCTCCCGTGGGGGAATGCTTATGAATTGATTTGAAGAGTCGTTCTTTCCCTCCAAACCCCTAACCTGTTTTGAGAGTCAATGGTACAGCATCGCAGATTTGCTTGACAATCAAAAGCATTTCTGCACCTGCAAAAATCCTTGTGGCGGTCGTCTTGGTGAAAAGTGGTTTAAGCGTGGGCTTTCCCCCTTTATTATGTTTATGGAGGTTCTCAGTCATCCAGGTCATGGTTGTCCCAAAGGTACTTTTTCAAGAGGCAACTGGGCTTTCTGCTTTTTATTTGAGGACATTTCGCTTCTCATCCAAGAAGCTTCTTCAGCTCTAGTTCTTCAGCTCTGAGCTCTGAGCTGAAGAAGCTTCTTGGATGTGTAGGATGTTAGCACCCACCCCTCTCTTAGGAAAATGAAATATCCTAGGAAATATTGAAACGGCAGAATATTATATTTCCCTGGATTGTGATAAGGGAGAAACGTGTTTTAAAGACAGATAACTTCCTGCAGCTGCCTGTTTACCCCCGTTTTGTCAATGGGCCATTAAGATGCCCAAGCCAGTCTATTTACATAACAAAGATCCCTCCCCTTCAGCTCCAGGATGATGAAATCAAGGCATGCTAGTATTAGCCCTTTACCCAACTCACCACATGGCATCTGAGAACTCAACCAAACCTGGACTCAGCTTAGAAGGTTGCCCCTGCATGGTCCCATGGGAGTCTGACAACCAATCAGAATACATTTCTTACACAGGAACAAGAGAGGTGGGGCTGAACAGAACCTCATATGTGGGGTTCCTCAGGGGTCGGTCCTCTCGCCCCTCCTATTCAACACATATATGAAGCCGCTGGGTAAGATCATCCATGGTTTTGGGGTGGGATATCATCTGTACGCTGATGATACTCAGTTGTACATATCCACCCCAGACCACCCCGATGCCGTCGAGGTTATGTCCCGGTGCTTGGAAGCCGTACGGATCTGGATGGGTGGTAACAAACTCAAGCTCAACCCGTCCAAGACTGAGTGGCTGTGGCTTCCGGCGCCCCGGTTCAGCCAGATTGCTCCAACTCTGGCCATTGGGGGCGAAACACCAGCCCCCGTGGAGAGGGCGCGCAATTTGGGTGTCCTCCTGGATTCCCGGCTGTCTATGGAAGATCATGTGGCAGCCGTGGCCAGGGAGACGTTTCATCAGGTACGCCTGATGCGCCAATTGCGCCCCTTACTGGACCGGGGTGCCTTACGCACAGTCACTCAAGCACTCGTCACCTCTCGACTCGACTACTGTAATGCTCTCTACACGGGGCTCCCCTTGAGGTGCACCCGAAAGCTGCAGCTAGTCCAGAACGCAGCCGCGCGGGTGATTACGGGAGCGCCTAGACACTCCCACATAACACCTATCCTGCGCGAGCTGCACTGGCTTCCTGTGGTCTTTCGGGTGCGCTTCAAGGTTTTAACGACCATCTTTAAAGCACTCCATGGCTCGGGGCCTAGTTATATGCGAGACCGCCTCCTGCCCCATACATCCCTCAGACCGATACGCTCCCACAGAGAGGGCCTCCTCAGGGTGCCGTCGGCTGGACAATGCCGACTGGCGACACCCAGGGGGAGAGCCTTCTCTGTGGCGGGCCCAGCCCTCTGGAACGACTTACCCCCTGAACTCCGCACCATCTCCGACCTCCGCCTCTTCCGCAAGTGTCTGAAGACACACCTATTTCATCTAGCCGGCCTAGCGTAGCCTCCATACTGACTATTAGATAGTTTTTAAACTTGGGATTTTAATTCGGTTTTTAGCGCAGGGTTTATTTATTAGAATAAGTATTTTAAATTTTATATATTTTATATATTTTGTATGTATTTTAACATCCCTGTGCGCCGCCCTGGGTCCTAACAAGGAGAAGGGCGGGGTATAAATTTAATAAAATAAAATAAATAAAATAAATTATAAAAAGACTAGCGAGTCCCTCCCTTGGCCCTTCTCTTCTTTTTCACCAACATTGAAGCATGTGATCACCTTTTTCCCCACGACCACAAGCCATGTGGTCCTGTCCACCATTAAACCATCTTTCTAAGCAGCCTCCATGTTTCTAATGTCTTTTTCCCCTCTTAGAACTGAACCCAGAAGGATATTTTTTCGAACAGATGAGGTGAAACGTTTTCAAACAAAAACAAAGTCCAGTTGCCTCTTGAAAAAGTACCTTTGGATCCCCTGTATTAATAATAATAATAATAATAATAATAATAATAATAATAATAATAATAATAATAATAATAATAATAATAATAATAATAATAATAATAATAATAATTTATTTTATATACCGCGTCCTCTCCCCAGGGGGACTCGGAGTGGTGCACAGGGAAAACATTAAAACACATAAAATATAAACATAAATAGATACAATAAGTAAAAACAGATTAAATCTAATTGTCCCTGCACTAAAATCCCCATTTTTAAAATTAACGTTCCCTAACCCCTAAGGTAGAGACTAACCTAGGCCGGCCAAGCAGAAAAAGTGTGTTTTTAATTTCTGTCGGAAGGAGCGGAGGTCCGTAGTTGTTCTAATATCGGGGGGAAGGTCGTTCCAGAGGGCTGGGCCCGCCAGAATTAGTTTCAAATTCAATAAATAAATTGGCTCAAATAAATTAATTCTACATTTTCTACATTTAGGTAAGAAAAACAAAATGCACTGGTACAGTATATGTCAGTGATGGGTTGCTCCCGGTTTGGCCCAGATTGGGCGAACCAGTAGAGGTGGCAGTGGAATTACGTGCAAAAACAAGCGAACTGGTAGTAAACAAAATTGAAACCCCACCACTGGTATATGTGGTACCTTGCTCAACAGTAGTAACTAAGGAGGATCAGTGTGCAGCAGCTGCCAAAAAAGCCCACATAGTTCTAGACTGCATAAACAGGGATAAAATCAAGATCACGTGAAGTGTTAATACCACTTTATAATGCCTTGGTAAGGCCACACTTGGAATACTGCATTCAGTTTAGGTTGCCACAATGTAAAAAAGGTGTAGAGACTCTAGAAAGAGTGCAGAGAAGGGCAACAAAGATGATAAGGGAACCAGAAGCTAAAACATGAATGGTTGCAGGAACTGGGTATGTCTAGTTTAATGAAAATAAGGACTAGGGGAGACATGATAGCAGTATTCCAATATCTCAGGAATTGCCACAAAGAAGAGGGAGTTAAGCTATTCTCCAAGGCACCTGGGGGCAGGACAAGAAGCAATGGGTGGAAACTGATCAAGGAGAGAAGCAACTTAGAACTAAGGAGAAATTTCCTGACAGTTAGAACAACTACCGTATTTTTGGAGCATAAGATGCACCTTTTTTCCTCTAAAAAGAGGCTGAAAATCTGGGTGCATCTTATACATCGAATACAGCATTTTTGGCCTCCTGAAACCCCACCTCCTTCACCAAAATGGCCATGTCTAGGCTTATGGAGGCTTTCAGAGACCTCCTGGGGCAGAAACAAGCAAAAAATGGGCCGTTTCCCCTCCCCAGCCCCCCAGTAGCACTCTATAAGCCTCCATAAGGATATGCATGCATTTTTTTGACAAAAAATTTGGGGAGGTTTCCAGAGTGCAAAAAGGGAGGGTTTCCCCCTTTTGGAAAGCTCTTTAACTGATTGATGAGAATTACGTGGATCAAATGCTGTGCCAGCAGGAACAAAGTTAGGTGTTGCAGATTGTCAGCGATTTCCTTCTCCAGCACATAGATAAGTATACCTCTCACTCTCTCTCTCTTTCCCCCCCTCCCTATTTCTCTCTCTCTCTCTCTCTCTCCCCCTCCCTATTTCTCTCTTTCTCTCTCTCTTTCTCTCTCTCTCCCCCTCCCTCTACCTACCTACCTACTGTATTTCTCCCTCTCTCTCTCCCCCCTCTACCTACCTATCTACTCTCTCTCCCCCTACCTATCTACTGTATTTCTCTCTCTATCCCTCTATCTACCTACCTACCTACTCCCTACCTATCTAGTGCATTTCTCTCTCTCTCCTTCTATCTACCTACCTACTTTTTAAAAAATCTGCCTCTTCAAAACCTTGATGTGTCTTATACTTCGGTGCATCTTATACTCCGAAAAATATGGTAATCATTTGAACACCTTGCCTCCAGAAGTTGTGAATGCTCCAACACTGGAAGTCTTTAAGATGTTGGATAGCCATTTGTCCGAAGTGCTGTAGGGTTGCCTAAGCAGGGGGTTGGACTAGAAGATCTCCAAGGACCGTTCCAACTCTGTTATTCTGTTAAATAGGAGAGAGTGGAGGCCATCCTATGCGTGGTCTCATTTAGGGGGCAGTAGATGGAGAGAGGGAAAGAATAAAGTGTTCTATGAAATTCTTCCAATCCTTTTCAGTGATGAACAGGTAATTAGCCTCAAGAATAGAACAGTGATCTTATTCCTTTAATTTTTAAAAAAGTTGCTCCCAGTTTTGATTTTCTTGTTTTTATTTTAATTGGATTTTTGTAATGGCTTTTCTGTTTAATTAGCTGCCTTGGGGAGTTGCTCAATCTATGAACACCCATTCTGTCCTAGAAGAGATGCACTTCTGGTCAAATCATAATTTCCAAGAGATACCAGCAGGTTCTTGCTGCTCTATTGCTGTTGGCCAATATTGGTGCTTCTTTGTTGAGATTCTTGACATACTTGACATTCACTCTTGATGTTCTTCACTAACTGCACTCCCACAATGATGAGGCAGCAGAGCAGGTCATGTATAGGTATGTGTAAATAAGTCTCACAGTTCAGTAAGGCTTACTCTGCAATTAGCAGGCATAAGATGAATCTCCAAAACAGGTTTTATTATAGATGTAGATGATTAATTTGTTCATTTTAAGTTACTAAATAATTAGGTAGGGCTCATGCATGTAAAAAAATTTTATAATGAGTATCACTGCAACTTAAATTCACGTACTGAAGTGCAGAGTGCAAAATCAGTAGATAACATATGCTTCAGTGGTGGGTTGCAAATATTTTTACTACCAGTTTGGGTGTGCTCACGTGCGCGCTTGTGTGCAACACTTCTGTGCTACTTCTGTGCTACACCACCGCTACTATTGTTTCGGCTGAACCGGGCCTAACCAGGAGCAGCCCACACTGATAGGGTTCTATTTGCTTTGCCACTTAAGCCTTAGTATCAGTAAGAATATTGTTGCTTTCCTTTAATTCTTTGCAGGACATTTGTTCTCATCTTTTGGTCAGCAAGGACATCATCTCCTCAAACATCCAGTAATTTGGTAAGAGAGACACTGCTACTCTCTGGGGATCTGCCTATGCAAATTAAAATTTCATTTTGTTAAAAAGGAGGAATAAATCCCCTTCTCTTCCACTTAAGAAAAAGAAACCAGTATTGCAGGTTTGCTTCACGTTGGCTTTCTCAAATGGCAAGTTACTGCAGGCTAATTAGAATAGACTTTAGCTCAACATCCTCCTATCTGTTGAGATGATGCAAGTTGGCAATATGCCCAAAAGTGAAGCAAAGGCTCAGCATGTGGGTGGTGGAGAGGCTTGTGAAATGAGAGCAATTCCCAACATGCCTTAAAATAATCCCGTCCCTGACTATGCTTGCCAGATGCAAGCTGAGTATAAAAGGAGTATGAAACTAATATTGAGCATCTGATCCTGCCATGTCGTGCAATCTAACATTTCATTTTTTAATGTGGTTTCCAGGGACCTTTTTTGTCATGCCACAATAGCGCTTTCTGTTTTTTTTAAGAAAACAATGGCAAGAACACAGATCCTTGAAAAGAGCTTATTTTTTTTTTTTTTTCAAATTTATACCCCGCCCTTCTCCTTGTTAGGACCCAGGGCGGCGCACAGGCATTATTAAAAACCATAACAAAAGACAATATATATTATTAAAAACATATTAAATTAAATCCCGTGCTTGCAGAGAGTCAGTGCAACTAATTTCAATGAGTGTATAAGGTAAAGATTTCCCCTGTCTGGTCATCTCCAACTCTAGGAGGCATTGCTCATCTCTGTTTCTTAACCGAGGGAACCAGCATTGTCTGAAGATAATTTCCTGGTCATGTGGCCAGAATATGCCAAGGTGCACAGAATGCTGTTACCGTCTCACCAAAGTGGTACCTATTTATATCTCCCAGCATTTGTATCCTTTGGAACTGTTAAGTGGGCAGGAGCTGGGGCAAATAATGGGAACTCACCTCATTGTGCAAGCGCTCCGGTCTAAAACTCCAGCTCTCAACTTTCCAGCTAACAAACTCAGCATCTTTAACCGCTGAGCCATCGCATTCCCTGATGAGTGGATGCTGCTATCTTAAAGTATTTGACCCTTTACCAGAAATCCTTCTGACACCATGAGTTATGTCCTTGTGTAGCTAATCACTCTGCAGGCTGGTACTCCTCTGTCATCATTTACTACCCCATAATGGAGAGCAAAGTAGGTATTGCTGGACAGACTACATTTGTTCACTCCAAATAAGCAAAGGTCCTGTATTTAGTAAATGAAATGCATGAATAAATTGGGCACTCTTTAATTTAGCTGTCATCACTACTTTCATGGACAGAAAATCCTAAGAGCAATTGTGGCATGAGAAGCAGATTTGTAAATTCATCAACAAGGTATAAATACTAGAGGAGACATCATGTAGCTTTTACAGATCTGGTGGATTGTTGTGCATCTCTTCCGTGCCTTTGAGAGTTGGGTCTTGTGTTACAGATTCTGCACTAAACAAGATGCTAGATTAAATATTTTATGATTGTACTCTATAGTTAGAAGATGAAACAAATGGGACCTGGTTTAAGCTAGGCAAATTGCAACACTGATCTGGAAGTGGGATTGTGATGGGGAGCAAAGCATTAACCCCCACTTCCCCCTTCTACTGATCAGGGTTGTTTTAATAGAGACTAGATGGCTGTGTGCTGGGATTAGTGTAGTAGTGGATTCCTGCATAGAGCAAAGGGTAGGACTACTTGTTTTTCCAAGTGGAGGCCAATCTCTCAGGCACATGAAAGAAGAACCACTCTTGTGTCATTCCCAACTACAGAAACCCAGGAGTGAATTATATTCCATATTTTTGATAATTGTGAATGAATACAATTGAGTGTTAATTTCAATGAAAAAGATAATATATAAATCAAGGAAATTCTAATTGGCACATGCCAATTAGCACCCATATGCTTATTTTGACCCCAAGGGTTACTAGAGCTATCCAAGCTATCCAAATAAACAGCTGGCATTCAAGGGGAGTCAGTAAATGTCTGGGGGAGGGTCAATAAATGGTCAATAAATGGTTAAAAGTCAATTGGAGTCAATTAATCTTTTGGGGTCTCTGTAGATCTCTATGCTAGTTTTTAGTCCTAAAAGTGAGGTGGCTAACTACAAGATCGGATTAATGTCAGGCAGAAATAACTAAGAACAGCATTAAAGGTTTATTACATGCTATGTATATACAAGAATCTGGTCTACTAATGGTCAAGTCAGATTGGCACTAGATAAGAGTCAACGCAATTCATGGGAGGCTAAGTCTCTTATGGCTATGTAAGGATTCCAAACCGATGATGCATTTGACCCCACCTTTGGACTTTGTCCGGATGTCTCCTAGTTTCCCAAGGTTGGATGGTCAGCTGCCAGCATGTGGCCTTGAGTTATTGTTACCTGCTGTTATAACTAGCCTCATTTACCAGCATGCTTTGTGTTGTGTGACCTTCCACCCTCTCCCTTGTCTGTCTTATCTCCCTTGTCCTTAGGAAAGCTATATCTACCTGAATTCAAGTTCACCCAGGAAAGATATATCTACTTGTACTCATTCACCTCACCAATATTTAACTAGTTATCAGTGACCTTGTTGATACTGATGAGATGATGAAAATCTTGCATTTTTCATATTTTAAATGCTCTCTACTTTTTTGAAGTCACCATTATTGTTATATGTTGGTATTGTTCACGTTACTGTTAGGTATAGTAGCATTTATTAAATTATTTTCATATAGTGAAGGTTTGGGGGTCAGCCAGTTTGAAACTTAAAATTTGACTCCTGGGTGAAAGCAAAAATCAAAACCTATTCATACTGACTATCAAAAATGATTGGGCCTAACTCATAAATTTTATTAGATTTGGCTTAACTTGAATTTTTTTCACACTCATAAAATGTTTGAGGGATCCTTCATACAACAGATTGAAGAGCTTTGTCACTTGCCTGAATCAAAAGCTTCCTTGAGCTTTTGGAACGAAAGTATTGTAGCACTCCTAAATCTGGATAGATTACTGTAATCCTTGTCAGTAAAATTAATCAGGGGAAATAAACTGGTAATACACATCCCGCCATACTTCCCTTTTTATCTTTATAGACTTTCCCTTAAACAGATGCCAAGTAAAGTTGAGATAATTGTTCCCCATGATTACAAAGAAAGTTGCAAAATTCTTATTATTCTCTTATATGTGGTGACTGCAAATCACTGAGATTGCTCCAAGTAGAGCAACAGTCAAATGTTATAGGCATAAATATCCATATGCTTATGAATAACACTACACTGTATCCTGGAGTGTGTTCTTAGTTGTTTATGCTCTTTTTTACATGTATTTATTTTTCTTTACTTTTTTCCAGTTTTGATAAGGGTTTCAAAGAACATTTGACATTAATACAATTGAGAGAGTCCAGAGGTATTTCATGAGAAGAGTCCTCTGCTCGCAACAGAATACGTTATGCCACCAGACTTGAAATTTTGGGCTGAGACAACTTAGAACTAGGCTGCCTTCGGCATAGTACATAATCTTATAGTGGATAATCTTATGTACATAGTACATAAGATTATCCACACTACAATGTCCTACCTGTCAATAACTACTTCAACTTCAACCACAAAATACACAAGCACACAATAGATACAAATTTAAGGTAAACTGCTCCAAACTCGACTGCAGAAAATGTGACTTCTGCAACAGAGTGGTCAATGCCTGGAATACATTACCTGACTTTGTGGCTTCTTCCCAAAATCCACAAAACTTTAACATTAGGCTCTATTGTCAACCTCACCCCTTTCCTAAGAGGTCTGTAAGGGGCATGCATAAGCACACCAACGTTCCTACCGTCCCTGTCCTAATGTTTCTTTTTATTCGTATCCATTTGATGTATCCAAAATCATGTTTATACATATATATGTCGTCTAATACAGGGGTCCCCAACCTTTTTTGCATCAGGGACCGGTTTCATTTTAAAGAAAATTCCGCGGACCGGCCGGCGTAGAGGGGGAGCGGGGGGGGGGGGGGAAACAGGTGGTGCATGAGCACGCGGGGGTAGGGCCCCCAATGGCGTGAGCGGCCGCACCTGCGCTCTCCCGCCCCTGGTGCGCGCTCTGCCCAGGGGGCTGCCCCGTCTTCCCTCCTCCTCCTCTCCGTCCCTACGGCCCGGTTCCTATCAAGCTACGGACCGGCACCGGTCCGCGGACCGGGGGTTGGGGACCCCTGGTCTAATACATGCTTGACAAAATAAATAAATAAATAAATTATGACTTACTGATGACTAACAGGAAATATTTTATATAAAAGTTAATTTTAAAACCTGACCCCCTCAGGTATAAAGTAAGTTACAGTATTTTCTCCAAGACCTTACCTTGATCACACTATATTATGTCTATTAATATTTGTTTCCTTTAGAGGAAAGGGAAGATTAAATAGTGGAAATACTATTTATACAGGATCTTGGAAATGAAGTAGAAATGATGTGATAAAGAGATTTAATAATTGTGTAAAGGTTTGAAAATGATAAATTGGAAATATACCATCCCAAATGGATCAAGGCCTTAGTGTAGAGGCGAAGGACTTGGTTTTGTTTGGATTTTTTTTTGCAGATAATCCAAATTCACATATTATGAATTTGTAAGGTGGACAGTACACTTTAGAACAGGGGTCTCCAACCTTTGCAACTTTAAGTCTGAAGGACTTCAGCTCCCAGAATTCTCCAACCAGCAAAGCTGGCTGGAGAAGTCTGGGAGCTGAAGTCTTTCAGACTTAAAGTTGCAAAGGTTGGAGACCCCTGGTTTAGAAGATGCAATACAAAAAATCCAAGTTAAAAACCATACAAAATAGGGGGGAGATCCCAAGAATGACAGAATTAACCTGAAATCACTGCCTTACAGATTGTCGTGGCTGCTTCCAAATTCAACGACAGACTCAGCACATCTTTGAGTGTCATTAAGCAGCTGAATGTTGATTGACTCATAACATTTAGGACTCTCCATCTCCTTTTGAGCACAGAAACAACATTTCAGTGGATCAAGGGATTAACCTCCAGATTCAATTTTGCTTTCAATCCCCTACATCCACCAAAGACACCAATCTGCTCCAAAAAGGGGTGGAGGTAATTGTTTTTTATTGTTTCTATATTGGGTTTTTATTTTTGTCAAATAAAATATTTTTATTTTGTCTAGAGTCACTGAGAATGAGTGGGCAGCCATACAAATTTTCTTAAAATAAATAAATAAAAAGAAAATCCTCAGGGAGGAACAGGGAATTTTCTATCAGATGCAAATAGCAAACATGAGTGATTTTATGAATGGGAGCACTTTTAGGTTCAGCTAGTCCAATATTAGGAAAGATCACTTTTTGCAGATTAGAAATTTGTAGAGTATGCCCTCATCGGTATGCTAGTTATGAAAGGATGATTTACAAAGAGGCTTCTATCTATCATCCCCTCTAAATCTTTCCTTGTTGGATTTTCTTCTTGCACCCAGCCTACTTTTGTGGTTGGCATAATAGATGCACAGGGAACTTTCTGTAACTTTCATGTTGCCTGAACCAGTTTTCCATGCCTGGACTTGTCTAAAGGTCTGCAGAAGAAAATTCAACACATGGTATTCTACCAAAAATAATTGTCTGGATAGTAGGAAGTTACCTTTCTCTTGCATTAAGAGTGATGAACAATGGGAAGATTTGGATTCAAATTCAATTGTAATTAGGTTAACCTATTGCATAATAATAAATATAATTATTTGCAAATTAATTCAACATTGGCTAGACTCATACCATATATGAAGCCAAAGTTGAGTTTCTGAGAGGGAGTTGGGCAGCCATATAAATTTTCTTAAATGAGTCAGTTGAACTGTGTTATATTTGGGTGTAACACGCAATGTGTCTTTCTTCCAAATAGCATCTCTTGGGGCATCTGGAATCGTGAGATGATTACATATCTATATCTATATATAATATCATCTCACGATTCCAGATTCTATATGTGTGTGTGTGTGCTGCATTTGTGCTGATAAATAAATAAACAAGGGAGACTAGTATAGATCTATTTTAAATAGATCTAAATAGCTCTCATTAGCTAGCCATACCCTTACTGGGATTTGAAGTGTAAGGCAGTTGTAATTGCCACTAGGCCACAGGCTCTCATCCTAATCAGCTGAGCCAGGGGAACAAGTATATGTACTGTGTCACAACACCCTGGTAAGCCCCAAATAAGGGAGGAAGCAAAGCTGCTTTCCTTTTCTATCTTTCGGCTCATCACAAGAGACCATGCAGACAGAAAGCTATTTGTTTCGTTGCTTTTTGTTTACATTTGTGTTGCATTTGTGCTGATAAATAAACAAGGGAGACTAGTATAGATCTATTTCAAGCCTAGTGAAGGCCTAGTGGCAATTACAACTGCCTTACATGTAAAACAACCCAGGTTCAAATCCCAGTAAGGGTATGGCTAGCTGATGAGAGCTAAATAGCTTGAAATAGATCTACACTAGTCTCCCTTGTTTATTTATTTATCAGCATAAAAACCTAACATACACACCCACCCACACATATATATCTCAAAAAACCTAACATACACACCCACCCACACACACATATATATCTCAAAAAACCTAACATACACACACACACACACACACACATATATTTGAATTTTTCAAACAAAAACAAGAAGAAGAAAAGAAGGAAAAAAATAGAATGACAGGGACGATAGCCACATTACTGCACTTATGCATGCCCCCCTATATATGGAAAATCTGGTTGCTGTGTGCCACTCAGTTGGTTTTGGTGAAATGGGCAGCCATATAAATTTGTTTAATAAATAAATAAATGAAATGAAAATATCAGCAAAACGAAATCTCACAGTCCTCAGTTGTTTTACTGCAGCTGTCAACATCTCCAGTTTGGATGGGCCACTATGACAGAAGCTTTAATCCAATATGTCTAGGGGTTACTAGTTTGAGAAAAGCTAGGAACTCCTTGATATATTGGATTAAACTGCTTGCTTGAGAAAGGTTCTGCCTTTTGCCCTCTGGAATATTCTCCCTTCAGCTATCAAAATGTCCTTGCCTCTTTAGGCCTTTTGTAGGGCCAAGATTTGGTTGTGTTAAGGGCCCTCTTTCTGTGTTGTATTAACTTCCATAGTAACAGTTTTACTTGGTTACCAAACATATTTATTTTGTACTACCCCTTTCCCCAAAAATAAGACCTCCCTGGATAATAAGCCCAATTAGGCTTTTGAGTGCTTGTGCTAAAATAAGCCCTCCCCAAAAGTATTACAACACAACAGCAGCCATGAGGTGACCACACTTGCTACCTCCTGCACCTCAAAAATAATAAGATTTCCCCGAAAATAAGGCCAAGTGCTTATTTTGGTGTGGGGGTGGTCAAAAAAATAAGACCCTGTCTTATTTTCGGGAAAACATGGTATTTCAATTGTTTTTATGTCTTATGATGTACGCTACCCAGAGTCACTTGTGGGTGGCTATAGAAATCAAATAAATATATGTCATGAACGAAGGGTAACTGACAGTAATAATAAAATCAATTGAGTGGAATAAATTATGTTAACTAGATGGCCTAGATGTACACAAAATTGTAGGTGATGTTTCTCAGCAATGAAGCTTACGTAGCAGTTTGGGACAAGTTCCTCTTCTTGCCGCTTAATTTATCTTACAGATTTATTGAAGAAAGAAGCAAAATAAATTATAATCTAGCTGTAGCCCTTAGGTTAGGGTGGAAAAATAACATTAGTGCTAATTCTGTATTTTTAAATTACTTGGCAGAGATCAAAAGTAAATCCGAGGAATTACACAATCAACTCCTGAAGGAACAGGGACGGGAATTGTTTAGGCTTGTCCTTAAAATTAAAAAAAAAAATGAAAAGATTTAATCTGCAAGAATTTCAGAATTTAACATTAGTTTACGCACAATATTCATATCTACCTGTCACAACTAAGTTGACAGAAATCTATAGTGATGATTTAATATGGTGTGAAGGTCATCTAACCAGAGTTATTTGTAAGGAAGCATCAGTATTAGCTTTGTTGTTGTTAGCTGCAAAATCATGTCCTACCCATCGCGACCCCATGGACAACTTTCCTCCAGACCTTCCTGTCCTCTACCATCCTCTGGAATCCATTTAAGTTCATGCCTACTGCTTCGGTGACTCCATCCAGCCACCTCATTCTCTATTGTCCCCTTGTTCTTTTGCCTTCAATCTTTCCCAGCATTAGGCTCTTCTCCAGTGAGTCCTTCCTTCTTATTTGGTAGCCAAAGTATTTGAGTTTCATCTTCAGGATCTGGCCTTCTAAAGAGCAGCCAGGGTTGATCTCCTTTAGGACTGAGTAGTTTGATCGCCTTGCAGTCCAAGGGACTCGCATATTAGCTTACACTTCTCAAAGGGAGTCAAACTTGACTTACCCACAATGGTCCCAAAGCTGTTGTCCTTCTTAACTGCTTGCCTGCTAATAATTCCTCCCAACTTGGCCAACTAAAATATTAGACAAATTATAGCCAACAAGGCTACTAGTCACAACAGCTTTGTAGCCATATCAGTACTGATACATCTCTTGTAGGTTCCTAAAGAAACTGAAACCTCATTGCTATTATTCTTATCTCACGAAGGTATTGCTTGAGACTGTGTTAGCAACAAATGCTGACCCACATAATCCTGTGATCAAATCCAGCAGGACCTGTCTTTTTAAGTGGTTTTGTTCCTGCCCATTTCTTTGTTAGCACTTGCTTTTAAGATCTGGAATGAAAAGGAAGAATTCAAACTATAGTTAGCGTTATTTTAGAAAAACACAAATTTGCAGATATGCTTTGCAGCGCAGTAATGGAAGCTGGGCATTAAATGTTGAAAAATATCTAAGCCTTCAGCTCCTGTCAATCCCCCTACAAAATTGCTTCCAATAACCTTCTCCTATCTAGATGTATCAAAAGTTAGAAACAAAAGCAATCAGCATGGGAGGATACAGTTCAGAGCCAATTCAGACTGCAATGAGGGCATTTAATAATGTCTTCTCCCATCAGATTAGCACTTTTTAACCTTGACAGGTTTAAGATGTGTGGGCTTCATGCTGGTTGGTGGATTCTGGGAGTTGAAGTCTGCACACCTTAAACTTGTCAAATTCGAAGAACACTGCATCAAATAAACCATTCTCCTTAGAGACAGAAAACAAATATATTAGTTATGCTTCTACTTAACCTTTTTTTTGAGGGGCACTTCATGATGTTACTGTATGGTCTTTTAGTTACACTCGAGGTCTGCATAAACACACTCATGTAATTTTATTTGCAATAAGAAATAGATTTCACACTGTTCTCTTCTGGGATGTTTTCCATTTTAAAGTAATTTACAGCCCTATTATTATTTGGTTTCTCTCAGTCAAGTATTAAATAGACATTTGTTTTTTGCTTCAAGGAACAAACAAGGGCACCTGGAACTGCTACCTGTAATCTCCCATTCCCACGTGAATAACAGAATAGCAAAGTTGGAAGAAACCTTGTAAGTCTTCTAGTCCATTCTCTGCTGAAGCAGCAGATCCTTTACCATTTCAAACAAATAGTTCTCCAATCTGTTCTTTAAAAGCTTTAGTGTTGAAGTAACTTGTGGAGACAAGCCATTCCACTGGTTAATTATTCTATCAGGAAATTTCTCCTTAATTCTGGGTTGGTTATCTTTGATTAGTTTCCATCCATTGCTTCTTGTCCTGCCTTCAGGTGTTTTAGAGCAGGCGTCCCCAACCCCTGGTCTGCGGACCGGTGCCTGTCCGTGGCTTGATAGGAACCGGGCCGCAGGGCTGGAGAGGAGGAGGAGGGAGGAGGGGGCAGCCCCCTGGGCAGAGCGCGCGCCAGATGCAGGAAAGCGCAGGCACGGCCGTTTGCGCCATTGGAGGCCCAACGCATGCGCTGCCTGTTCCCTCCTCCCCCCTGCATGCGCATGCACCGCCTGTTCCCCCTGCCCTCCTCCTCTACGCCTGCAGGTCCGCAGAATTTTCTTTAAAATAAAACCGGTCCCTGGTGCAAAAAAGGTTGGGGACCCCTATTTTAGAGAATGGTTGACCCCCACCCCCAAATTCTTTGTGGAAGTCCCTTAAATATTGGAAAACTGCTCATCATATGACCTCTAGTCTGTCTTTTCACTAGACTAAAGATACCCAATTCCTGCAATTCTTTGAATGTTTTAGCCTCCAGTTCCCTAACCATCTTCCTTACTTTTCTCTGCCCTTTGAGTCTCAACATCTTTTTTATATTATGGCAACTATAACTGGATAGTTTTTCCTGGAAGAGGAGTCCCAGCAAAATATTACATCTAGACCTTAGAGTAACCATAACTATAATATAGTTGAATGAAATAACGGACTTCTGCACAGGGAAACTTAGTTGTAGTTTTTGGGCATTTTGTACTTCCATTATCATCTCCTACAGAAGGAAGAGCTTCCAACAATTGCTTGGTTTTTCATTGAGTAAGCAAAAAGAAAATCCTCTTGTCAAATGCATTAGAGATTAATTTGTAGAGGGAACTATCTCAAGTTGATTCACTGCAAGGATATTTTTACATTCCCTTTGTGCATCATGACTTGCTCTGAAGGATAAGAATAGAATGGCAGGATTTTTAAGGAAGCAGTTTGGCAGAACAGAACTGTCCTTAAGCAACAATAGAGCAGACTTTCCTTCACAATGGAGGTATTATATTAGAGAAAATCTAAACTCCCCCAGTGACAAGATGGATACACTGCTGAAATAATTCTCTGTGTAAGAACCTGTCAATGTTGTCTTGCTCAAATAGTGATACACAGTCTTTGGGTTTTTTTCTCCAATTAACTTGTCTGACATTTGATCTTCTTGGGAAAAGGTTGAATAGTTTGCAAACCATAGCTGACTTTGCGAAGAAATTGGGACATTCCTATTTCTGAGCTATTCATATAGAGTTTAAACAATATGGGAATAAGCCCAGACAGCATCAGGGAATGCAAACACAACTCTCAGAAATTACTGATATGATGCTGTATTGTAATAATAATATTGTAAAAATAACAATAATCATCTAGCAAGTTTTCAGGAATGAATTCTTTTCAGTTCAGATTTTCTGCACTCAGAGGTTATTTTTGAAATATGAAATATTTCAAAACCAATAAAAGTAATAGCTTTGGTCTCACACTGAGAGAGAAGGGAAGATAAAAATAAGAATACAAGGTAAGTATAGAAAACAGTGCTATACTGTTTTTCAACCATGTTAATAATTGATCTAGCCCAGGGGTGGGCAAACTTTGCAACTTTAAGTCTGAAGGACTTCAGCTTCATGTTTTAGGCAATTATTTTTTTCTACACCGAAATGCCAGGGTTGAATGTGGAACCTTTTACTTGAAAGTCATATACCAGTGATGGCGAACCTATGGCACCCGTGCCACAGGTGGCACGGGGAGCCATTTGGCAGGGCATGCGAGGTTTGCTCGTAGCCTCGTGTTTACTCCTCCGGAGGCTTCAGGGAAGCTCCGGAAGCCTCCAGAGAGCCTCTGGGTGGGATGGGGGGATTGTTTTTGCCCTCTCCAAGCTCCTATAAAGCCTCTGGAGCCTGGGGAGGACGAAAAAAACATGTAAAAAACGGGGGCGAGCGCCTGTCAGGCTTACATGCGTACTGGGGGGTGGCACTCATTGCATTATGGGTGTGGCACACCAGTGCACGACCCCCCTGCACTCCCCCCCTTAAGGCACGCGAGCCTAAAAAGGTTTGCCATCACTGTCATATACCATCATGCTGAGCTATGGATCAGTCCTTGTATCTGTACACATGAATTGCCTAGTAATTTTGTCAACATCATTACTGAAATGGGCAACAACACTTCATTTCCCAGGCTTTTTAAAATCTGTTTAAAATAAGTTACATAAATGTTTTTGCAGTTGTTCTTGGCTACATTTTATTTTATATTTTGTATTATACTTTTAATAGTTTTATTAGCTACGGTAGAAACTCTTGTAGCTGATTTTTTAAAAACAATTCATTATATGCTTGAATGTGTTGTTGAGAAGAGTTCTTCTTCTGATCACCCTATTACAGCTGTTTCATTCTGCATTGCATCCTCAAAATAGTTTACATAAATTTTACTGCTGATAAAGCCCACTGTTACCACCACTTTATACATGTAATTGTTAATAAATATGCATTGCTTTTCATTTCTGTATAATTCAGTTCCATGGATCGATTTAATATATGTCCTTCATTGTTTGATGACAGTTTTCAGGTTCCAAGTTATGCAAAATAACACAAAATAAATGTAAAATGTCAATGTGGGATTTAATTTCATCTAAAGATAGCGTAAAAAAATAATATACAGAATAATAGTAGAATATACTACAGTGCATGTTTTAAAACTTTGGAGACAATGATTTGTTCATTAAAATATATACCCAATGAAATGAACTCTTTCAGCAATTTTTAATACTAATTATAATAGTGCTAAACAACCTGAATAATAAATCCCACCCAAAATTGCAAGTTACTTGCAACAGTCATTCAGATCTTGCTATTTTTATTAAAAAAAAAATTTAAATCATGGCAATAAATGAGAATGTAACAACAAAGTAATTGTGCTTTCATTAAGATTAATTGCATTTTAGGAATGTAAAAAAAAACTTGTTTACCTAATTTCTTCTTAACCTTTTTCTTCTAGACATTAAACAAAAAAAAACCTATACTACAGTGGTTTAGAGCAGGGGTCTCCAACCTTTGCAACTTTAAGTCTGAAGGACTTTAGCTCCCAGACTTGGAACTCTGGGAGCTGAAGTCCTTCAGACTTAAAGTTGCAAAGGTTGGAGACCTCTGGTTTAGAGAATTAGTATGTACCTAATCGAAGTAATTCCTAGTGTCAGGATAGAATAGTAGAAGAAAATGTACCAGGACTGAGTCAGTACATTACTTTTTAAATCTTGATAACGAAAAATAATTATTCACTAATTATAATTCAGACGCCTGGTTACATTCACGTAAATAGCTTTTCTTTTTCTTTTTTTAGTTTTGGAAGTCTTTAATTAGTAAGTCCTGATCAATAACAATAGCTCTCAAATCAGTTTTAAAAGTAACCACAGGAATCTCATCAAAACCGGTAAAATAGTGGACATGACACCCACCCACCCTGCTTTCTTTTGCCTCCTTGCCCGAGGCCCCTGAGCCTTACCATGATGGTAGGAATAATGATCAAGGGTGGGGGGGGGGGGGAATCCATTTTCCCAGGGTCAGGAAAAACTAATTTAAATTCTCTGTGTCCAAACCGAATATTCTGGATTACATTTGCATCAACACATTATTGGAATGCAAATGCCATATGCCAAATTCCTAAATTTCATATAGGAAGATCACTTCTATTTCTGTGATTAATAAACATAAATACTATAGAAAGGCAAAGCATTAAAAAAGGTTGGCGTGACACAAAGGATCCAGTGTTGTGGTCTCATCTACAGAAGAATGAGGGCAGAGAAAATGGAACATTCCTCCCTGCTCTCCCCCCCCCCCCCAAAATGAATTTAGCAACATTTCAAAAATAAGACAAAATATTATTTGAAACTATAGCAGGCCAAGCGACTACTAGATGTGTATGCTTCTAAACATTGGAGAACAATATTTATTCTTTTTAATCTGAGAACCAGAGTGTATGGTACCTAGCATCCAGGAAGAGTAATTTACCATATTTTTCAGAGTATATAAGATGCACCAGAGTATCAGATGCACCTTAGTTTTTGGGGAAGAAAATCCGGGGGGGGGGGGGAATAGTTCTTAGCCTGGTCAGCATCAGCAGATTAGTTTGCTTGCTGGTTTTGAGGTTGGGGATTGTGGGGGCTGTGCTTCTAAAGCACAGCTGATTGTCAGAGGGAGCAGCAATTAAAAAATCAGGCAAAGCACAGAAGATTGCTTAGATCAGGGGTAGTCAACCTTTTTATACCTACTGCCCACTTTTGTAACTCAGTTAGTAATAAAATAACCACCCACCGGTTCCACAGTAATGGTGATTTATAAAGTAGGGAAGTCAATTAAATTAAAAAAAGGAAAGTGCTTCAGTATCGGACAAAACCCCTACTGCCCACCGTGAAAGCTGGAACGCCCACTAGTGGGTGGTAGGGACCAGGTTGACTACCACTGGCTTCGATCATGTTTGGGCTGAAAAGCAGCTTCAAAATACAGCTAATCCTCGGAGGGAGCTCCAGTGATTAAAGCAGGCAAAGCAGGGAAGGGGTAAGAGAAGGCAGCAGATGTTCTGGGTAGCCATTTTGGAGGCTGAAAACACAAGGCACAGAGCCCCAAAACACAAGCCATTGTCAATGGCAATCTCTGCAGACAGGAAGAAGACACACAGAGGCTGAAGGGTAGCGGTCGGTCGGTGGGCGGGGCAAAATTCGGAGTATAAGATACACTCACATTTTCAGCCTCTTTTAGGAGGGAAAAAAGTGTGTCTTATATTCTGAAAAATACAGTAATTATATACCTTTATAATATCTCATGTTCCTGGGCTCTTTTTTATTATAAATTATAGACTCTTGGATAATAGCAATACACAATCCAATATGGAGATATTAATTCCTAAACATTCAATCTGTTTAAGAATTCTGGAGATTTGCATTATTTGAATGTTCTGATGTACTGTTATCATCAAAATACAAATCTCTGATTAATTTCCACCCTTTAAGATGCGGCCCAAGGAGAGCTGACTAGTAACACTTCTATGAAAAAGTAAACATTGCCTACAATAGGCCACGTACCATATACAGGTAGTCCTCGATTTACAACAGCTCATTTAGTGACCATTAGAAATGACAACAGGGGTGAAAAAAATAACTTATGACTGTTTTTCACACTTACGACCGTTGCAGCATCCCCACAGTTATGTGATCAAAATTCAGACACTTGGCAACTGACTCATATTTATAACAGTTGCAGTGTCCTGAGGTTATGTCATCACTTGTTGCATGTTGCAAAGAGGCCCCAGGAAAACACAAAACATACTTCTATAATAATCAATATCACCCTTTTCAAAGGCTTAATTGCCTTAATTTACACAATAGGATGTACCGTGAACATGTAGCGTGTAAGAACATATTCTTACAGGTAGGAATATGATAGCAACAGCAATTTTTTGCCTTTTCTGTACATTTGCCTATGTATATTCTCCATGTATACAATGTACTCAGTAGGCACTTTTGGGACAGCTGGGAATAGAGATGAGGTCAGTGCACCACAACATATTCAAAAAGCAAAATGGGATTTGGAGTGCCTGTTCAGAACAGTTCCAGACACTATCTCATTGGGATCACACAAAGTGCCTTTTGCAGATGCCGTGTAATCCCAGGAAAAGGTGCATTTGATTTAATGGGTTTCCATCATGTACTCCATGCTTGTCCCACACGTAATAAATCATCATTTGCCCTCTGAATCTGGATTGCTGTGTAGCCCCTAGTAGAAGCATCCGTAAATGCAGTTTACAAGTGCATAAGAAGTATGTAAACCACACATATACTGGAGCACATCAATCCCCCTAATCCAGGGGTCTGCAAAGTTGGCTCTTTTAAGACTGGTGGACTTCAACTCCCAGAATTCCCCAGCCAGCCATGCTGGCTGGGGAATTCTGGGAGTTGAAGCCCACCAGTCTTAAAAGAGCCAACTTTGCAGACCCCTGCCCTAATTCATTCATTATGCATTATACAACTGCGAAGAGTGTTTTAATTTTGCTGGTATAATACAAAGTCAGACATATGAGAGAATACACTCGTTTTTGACTCTTTCTCCTTCTGTTTACCTTTCTTCTATGTATCCTGCTAATCTCCAAAGATCTCTAGGACAACAAAGACCATGCCATGTGACATTATGTCACAAGAAAAATAAACTTTTCCCTCACTAGTATTTGTTTAGACAGCATATCACTAATCAGAAATAATAGGCTACATGACCTTAGATGTAATTAGTACCATAATACGTTTGATTATATTGTGGAGGAGTTTCCAAACAAAAAAAGGACAACAGAACCTTTTCCCACAATTTGATCATAACTGATCTAATAGGATGGGAAATAGAATGCAACAGTATAAGTTTATATGTTTCTTATTAAAGCCACCATTGTTACGGATATGACTTCATTTGAAATCAAGAAAAATTATGTTAAAAATATAATTTAACACTGCATTAATTACAGATATAGTTAATGCCTAATTAAAAAAAATAGGAGAATCAGGAAAAATGTATTCTTTCCAATAACATAAGTATATTACACTTTAAAATATCCATTAAAAGAGTATTAGAATGTGAATTAAAGTGGTTAAGCCCATTAAAGTTATTATTTTACATAATAAAAATTATTTTTATTAGTCACACTGCAGCCTACATTTTAAAATATTTACTTTATTTAGAATATGTTTATACTACTTCATAGTAGTTGTGTATGTGTACCTCACAGTATGTGGTGCATTCCAACAGAAAGGCACAATTATTAAGCAAAGAATACAGTACATGGAATAAGTGGTTTGTGTTCACAAATTAAAAATACGCAGTACAGAAAAGGCTCTAAAGCTATCAGGTGCTGTAAGCCAAGTTTCATTAAACTTTAGCTTTATTAGCATAGCGATCTTCCTGTGTGTAAAAAATAGGTCCGTAGATGGAACGGAAAAAAAGCTTTTTCATTACAATATAGCCGTTTTTGGCTAAGGGATATGACATGGCTTTAATTGACCATAGACAGAGCTTCTGGATCAGCTGTAAACATAACTGTTTTAACATATTTAAATAGAGAGAACATTTATAGTCTGATGCGTATTTATGCATATACACAAACCCATTTGCTATTTATAACGTTGTTACAATGATAATACTAGACATGGCATTTCTCAAGGACCTGAATCTATAAGGTTTTTAACCAGTATCAAAGATTTGAGCTCACTGCCTGCCACATATAATTTTTGCAGAGGCAATATCATAGCACTTCACAAAAGGTTTTCCATCTCTCGCATAGATCAACTGTCCATCAGGGTTTACATATGAAGAAAACACTAACATGAGGACAGTCCAATTAGACAAAATAAACAAGGAACCAAGAAAGTTGCTGAGAATCCCACTGTTCCATACGTAATGTAGCGATAAGGCAGTTCAACTTCCATGTGCTGTCGGGCTTCTCGAACATCTGCACTAGAAATACCGAAGACTTTACAGGCCAGTGGGATGGTGGTCTTCTTCATGATCATTCTGACCAGCAACAGAAAAACTAATCCAATCAATAATCTCAGTGCAGCCTTTCCAAAGAGATTTAAAGTGAGTGAGGGAACTAACGGAAGCATTTCCTGTGAAGGATCTGGCATTAGATTCAGCCCATAGGTAGCATAGCAGCCACAGGCAGTTCCAGCACCGCTGCCCAAAATCTGAGCTGTATCTCCTCGGGATGTGCTCCACACGTCTAGAGTGAAAGAAAACACTCCCAAGGCAAGATGAAGACTAATAATGATTAGTGGAGCATATTTGAAAGTTAAGTTGAAATTGTCTACTAGATCCAAAGTTGGAAGGAAGACGACCAAGATGAGAAGAGCATAAAGAAAACCAGCAATAACATCCTGTTTCAAGAGATAGAAAAAATAATTAATTATAAGAATTATGACAATTTTACTGAATGTAGATATTTTCAAAATACATTTCCCAGCAAATTATTTAGAGAAGATTCTGAAATTATACATTAAAAATAAAGGAAAGAGAAATAGATTACAGTGCGTACTCATGTTTGTTATAGGAAACATGTGTCTTTTCCAACACAGAACAATTACAGCTAAATATTCTTTTGCTGCTTACTTAAGACGCACTTCTTTCATCTAGCCGGCCTAGCCTAGATCCTGATGTAATTTTTACAGATTTAGCTAGTGGATTTTAACATTTTTTACCAGTTTTAATTATATTTTAGCACAGGGCACATTTAATTTAATTATATTTTAACGTTATGATTGTATTTATTACAGTTTGTTTGTTGTATTCTTTTTAATTTTCCTGTGCACCGCCCTGAGTCCCATTGGGGAGATAGGAGCGGTATAGAAATGGAAATAAACATAAACATTCTTTTGGTGGAAGATTTTAATGTACAGTATCTGACAGTTACTGGGCTAAAGCAGTAATGCTATTTATTCAGATAAATGAAGCATTTGTGGAACAGCATCACAGTAGACCTTCTATATATCTGAAGGTAATTTCATGCATAAAATTTAATCTCAACCATACCATGTCTCTAGTTACTATGAGAAATCTCAAAATGTGTATAGCTAGGCAGAGGTTTATTTCCCTAACCACAACATTACTCAAAATTCAGAGTTTAGGGTGCAGCCCCTGAGTGCACAGCTGTTCATGACAGAAATATTTATTTGAGGAAAGAACAGCAAGGGCTCCAGGAGATCAAATGAGAACAAAGAAGCATTATTAAGAAGAAACTATTCCTCCAGAACTTCAGAAAGTTGCTGCAAAAGAATTAATAGATTAATGTAAAGACAAAAATGAGCTGTACAAACTGTATATATAAAATGACTGACAGAACTTTATGTCCAAAAATGACATCATTATTTTTTTTTAAAAATGACGTAATTCTATTGACATTTTACATTTCTCTACTACAGGAAGTTCTCGACTTGCAATGAAGTTACAATGGAACACGCCCCCCCCCCCCCCCCAAAAAAAAGCTGCTTAACTATTCAGTTTCAGAGTTACAGCCACTGGAGTGTCCCTGCAGTCATGTGAACAAATTTGACTGCTTGGCAAGCCGCCTGCCCTTACAAGTTACCTCAGGGACATTGTATCACACACCTGGTTATCTCCCTCCAATTTGCCCCACTAAATCCCCACAGGCCTTAGGCATGGTTCCCATTCTGCTGGATCCCATAGTCTTCTCCTCACCTCCTCTGTCACCAGTCACTTATCTTTACCGTAGAACTCCTACTAAAAGCAGGAGGTGCTACTAAACTTAGCAATAAGTTACTTCCTATATAGGCAGATGGTTCTGTCCTAGAAGCAGGCACCATTTCAGAGCAGCCTCAATGAATCCAGGGACGTCCAGGGGAAATTCCCCAATTGAAGCGCTGCAGCTCCAGAGCCATTAAAATGGGAAGCAGATCCCAGGCCTGTAGAGACCAAAAGGCAAGAGGCCTGGGGCATGGATGTACTAGGCCCGTGATGGGGAACCTATAGTACACATGCCACAGATGGCACGTGGAGCCTTTTCTTAGGGCACGAGAGGTGTTGCCCTGTCAGCTTCAGTGAGCATGCACATGCTGACCAGCTGATTTTGGCCTTCATTTTCAGCCATTTTTCGCCCTCCGCCATCACCTCCCTGACTCCCTAAAAGTGCCGGCTGTAGAGGCTCCCCTGGGTCATATGACCAGGAAGGACGAGTGTTTGAAATGGAGCAACCAACCATGTTCTGAACTGCTACCTGCTGGTTCTTTCTTAGAGATACACTGCAGGGATCTTTTTTCTCTCTCTGCAGCTCCAGCCAAATCTAGACCATTTTTTAGTATCATCCTTCATTTAACAACTTCTTTGAATGGGAAGAAAGTCACTTAGAAAATGGGGTGTGTGGGTGTGCTGAGGTAGGAATATAATACATTGAAAGAAAGGCTGCATTTATAAAAGATAACCCAATGCATGCATTTCTGTTCAAAATGACAGAAACGATTAAACAACCTGTTAACACATAAATTATCCCTGTGAGAAAGAGATGGGATGACTATGACTACCATGACAGTTTAGATCTGCATCTCAAAAGGAAGAGTCTAGAAAAGGCAAAAAAACTCCAGATTAAAAATTATTATATAAATTATACATAAATTATCCGGTGTTTGAGTGCATGTGTATGTTATCCATGCACACATATTAGGAAAAATGATTACATCTGTATTATATGTGCTTATACTCAAGATTTTGGCTCTTTTAAGCTTCTTTAAATCAGGGAACCAAATAAGCTGGGTTGACTTCTGAAGTCAATGCAATCTCTTTCATTGCTCTGTGATAAAGCAAATATTTGTTCAAGTTGAGCTCATACAGATAATCCTCAACTTACAAAAGTTTGTTTAGTTACTGTTCAACGTTACAGTGTGACTTATGACCATTTTTCACATTTATGTCCATTGCAGCATCCCCACGGTCAAATGATCAAAATTCAATTGGCAACTGGCAGGTATTTGTGATAGTTGCAGTGTCTAGGGTCTCCTTTTGTGACCTTCTGACAAGGAAAGTCAATGGGGAAGCCAGATTCACTCACCGTATTTTCAGAGTATAAGATGCACCAAGGTTTTGAAGAGGCAACTTAAAAAAAAGTTTTTACACTCTGCAAACCTCCCCAAAACAGCCCATTTTTCATGAAAATGGGCCTGTTTCCCCCCCCCCAAAGGGCACGAATAGCCTTTAGGAGGCTTGTAAAGTGCTCCTGGAGCCTAGGGGGGCAAAATTGAGGGGGGGAAACAGCCTGTCAAAATGGGTCATTCTGGGCTCCATCAGAGGAATAAAGGGGAAGCCCAGCCAGAGATTGAAAAGGCAAAAACAGGAAGGAATATGTACTTCCGTGCTCCATGCAACATAACTTGTTTGACTGGAGGGAAAATATTCTGCAGGAGTCTCCAGCTTAATTGTGGTCAGCATGGTTATTTTCTGCCTATCCTTTCTACCAATGGAGCATCAAACAGCCTCCACCTGTAGTTTTGGATCTTCCACGTTGAAATGTGGCTAGAGGGGAAAATGCTTCCTCCGCAGCAGAAAATAGAGCTAGGACTGAGAAGGAGTGCTTAGACTCTACAGCAGTATTTTTCAAAGTTTGTAATTTGAATTGGCTGGGGAATTCTGGGAGTTGATGTCCACACATCTTAAAGTTGTCCAGTTTGAAAAAGACTACAAGACATTTAGCTCCGCCTTCTAGATGGATTAAACTCATCTCCAATTACCAAATGACCAAGTGTAGCCTAAATGTTGCTGTAAGAGATATTATCATCATTGTCTTTTACAGTAGAACTTAAGCTGACATAATTTTTCAGAAAATACACATTACAATATGACCATTATTTAATATTAAGTTGTAGAATTTATGACTTTTTCTTACCAGAATTGTATGCATTCCCATATATACTCGACTGAAACAAACCAGAGAAGACCAGCAAATGGTGAGAATCAGCCCATACATGAAAGGATACTAGGGGAAGAAAAACAAGACATATTGTTTTGAATCAGATAACTATATAATTTTCCAAGTTATTTGTGACTGAATTTTTAGAATACATGGCTGTCATAGTTCAAATAAGTAACTTACAGTTCAAGCATAAAACACAATTATCATACACTTTTTTCACTTGTTCATCCTTGATTTCAAATTTCAGCATATTCAATACACATTTTGGCAATTACATCTTCATTATTTGTACATAATTCAGCTTCAAATTCTGTCTTCTGTGCTCAATATCAAACCTCCAGCTATCAACCTTGAATTTTTCTCTTAACTGTGTGTACGAAAACTATTGAAAACTAAATCCCTCTGTAACCAATTGTTCTCTTGGTTTCATTTTATAATCTCAATCTCCGCTACTTTGAAGCAGGCAGACAACAATCTGGCTTTACAAGTGAAAAACTATAAAAGACTGCTTTCTTGGAATTGGTAAAACTTTCTGCTTACAGAAAGAAACAGAACCAACACGCATCTTATTCTTCTTTCACCAGAGAAGTGTTTCTCAGCTAAAGATAAATTTCTAACTGAAATACAAATGTATTTGATCATTTCGTGATTTATTTTGTCATAAAAGTCCTCTTTTATTATCATAAAAGTAAAGGTTCCCCTCGTACATATGTGCTAGTTGTTCCCGACTCTAGGGGTTGGTGCTCATCTCCATTTCAAAGCCAAAGAGCCAGCGCTGTCTGAAGATGCTGTCCAAAGACTTCTATTATCATAGAAGGCTATCTCTTGCCAGTCACATCTACCCGACCCATTAGAGCGGGCAGGCAGGGAATGTTGTGGGTCCCGTCCCCAACGGAGATACATCTGGTGGCACCCAGAAGAAGGGCCTTCAGTGTGGTGGCTCCCTCTCTCTGGAACATAATTCCCCGGAGATTAGAATGGCCCCCATTCTAATTCTATTCCAGAAGGCGTTGAAGACCTGGTTCTGCCAGTGGACCTGGGGAACCCAGAGCATGATGGAGCCCATTAAATGGCTCGTGGGATCTCGGGCGGGAGGTGTGGGTGTGTGATTTTATTATATTAATTTATTGGAGTCTTTTTATTAGGTTTACTGTTTTAAATGGGGTTTTATATTTTGTAAGTCACCTAAAGTCGCTACAGGCGAATAGGCAGCAATATAAATTCAATTATAAATAAATAAAAGAACTCATCAAACTGGAAACAACTATTTGGCTGAGATGTTATAAGACTCCTGCTTTGAGCAGGGGGTTGGATTGCAAGACTTCCAAGGACTCTTCCACTCCTATGATTCAGAAAATAGAGAACAAGAGCCATACAACTTGGCATAATTCTGATATAGAGAATGATTACAAACATACATGGTATCATTTACAAAGTTCATCCTGTTGGTCTGCAGCTGAAATCATTTTAGGACTTGTTGGAACACTCCAACATCTCTTTAGGACTATTTTGCCTCACAGTCTGCTCTAATATTAACAGACTGTCCTGCTTTCAAAATCTTGGATATGTACCACATCTCTCCATAAGGAATAAGTAACTATGGCTTATGAGAAACCCAAGAACTAAAGCTAGTTAATGCAGAACATGACATGACCTCTGAAGGACTTTTGCACAAAGAGAGCATAAGATATTTTCCTTCACCTACCATATAGATAAAGAATGGAACTTGTTATCATAAGACAATTAAAAAGATCCAATTCATGGAGGATAAGATTATCCGACTAGTGACTACTCTCAATGCCTATTCCTGGAAAGCCAAAGATGTTGTTATGCTCATATTCTCCTTGTGTGCATCTGATAGACATCTGGTTTATCATTGAAAAGACCTTTGGTCTGAGCCAATAATAATGTTCTTATTAGCGTTTGTGACCTTCCAAGGGCAGACAGAAATGCCGGCTCAGTCAGAAAGCAATTACATGTTGAGGATTTTCAGGCAGACAGTATAGAAAATAGCAAGTACTGGTAATAATAGTTCCTTTGGAGACTTCTACTGATCTATCCCAGCTGCTGGTCCCTAATTTCCACCTATTAGATATTAAACTGCAATTCTGTAATAATGTATATATTGGCAATTTGTAGCTTTTCTATATAAACTACCCAACCACCCAGCTAGTATTTTCTTTTATATCCTCTCGTATTAATTTCTTCAGATTTCCTATCTTCTTTGAAAAAGTTGTATATATGTGTGTCAGGACATAGGCAATTTTAAAGAAAAAATTAAGCTAAGAGATAACATGCACAAGATAATCAAGGAGAGACTGTACCCAGTTTCAAAAATAACCTTGATCATGCACTCATATAAAAGCATTGAGAAAAAGTATCTTCTAGACCACATTATTTGTCAAGCAAAAATTATTGGTTTGTAAATTTAATATTTTAATTCTATCATGATTCTGAGCAGCATAAAGTATACATTTAAAACAATAGAGTATAAGCAAAAATGTCCAGAAAAACAACATAGAATTCTGGCAAAACGTTCAGTCCAAGATGTTCACTTAAATATAAATTCATTTTCAGAAGACTCTGAAAGTTGTATTTCCATAAAGAAACCAGTGCCCATATAGATTAAACCCATGATAGCGAACCTATGGCACGGGCGCCACAGGTGGCACGCGGAACCATTTCTTAGGGCACGCAAGGCGTTGCCCTGTCAGCTCCAGTGCGCATGTGTGCGCTGACCAACTGATTTAGGCCTTTTGAGGCTGTTTTTCAGCCTCTGGAGACTTCAGGGAAGCTCCTGAAGCCTCTGGAGGTGGGGGTGGGAGGCTGTTTTCACCCTCCCCAGGCTCCTAGAAAGCCTCTGGAACCTGGGGAGGGCAAAAAAAGAATGCCAAAAGCAGGGAGTCGTGCACATAGCATTATGGGTGTGGCACACCCACGCATGCCCCCCCCCCCCGCGCTCCCTCCACTTTTGGCACGCGAGCCAAAAAAGGTTAGCCATCACTGGATCAAACTATATGCTACTTCAACAAAAAAATAAAAAATAAAAATCCAAGACTTGGTTCATTTCCTACATCAAGCTTAACCACAATTCACTGAAGAACACACATTTGACTGAATTTAAATCATGGTTTAGAACAAGTAAACATTAAGCCAAAACTAAACAAGTCACATTCTGGCTTATCAGTGTATTGTATAATACATATTGTTCACATATAACATATACAACTGTACGAACAAACTGCTCGTGCTACATATACATTCATATTATTTGACAAATAATACGGGACCACCGTGGAATAAGCCTTGCTACAAAGCTCAAAGTCTACTGAGCAGTAGTGCTAACTACCTTGATGTATGCCAGTGAGACGTGGACTGTATACAGGAGGCATACTAGGCAATTGAACCACTTCCACATGACCTGCCTTCATAGAATTCTGAGGATCCGGTGCAGAGGTGGTATTCAGCAAATACCAGTTCTGGAGAACCGGTAGCGGAAATTTTGAGTAGTTCGGAGGAAGAAGGAATGGACATTTTACAGTATCCTTCCCCTGCCATGCCCACCAAGCCACGCCCACAAACCCACACCCACAGAACCAGTAGTAAAAATTTTTGAATCCCACCATTGATCCGATGGCAGGACAAGGTGCCAGACACACAAGTCCTCTCCAGAGCAGACCTGCCATCACACTATGCTGATGAAAGCCCAGACACGCTGGGTAGGCTATGTTGCAAGGATGCAAGACCATCACATCCCTAAACAACTCCTCTATGGTGAGGTGTCTCAAGGAAAGCAATCGCCCAGGGGACAAAGGAAGCAATACAAAGACATGTTGAAAGTCTCCTTCAAGTCCCTGGATATCGACACCACCTCCTGGGACACCCTGGCACAAGGTCAGTCAACATGGCGCATGCTGATTCACCAAGGCTGCCAGATATCTGAGGACAGAAGAGCAACCATAGCACAAGAGAAGCAAGCACTCCGCAAAGCCAGAGCTGCAAATGCTGCAATAATGGTGCCCACGCATGGCTGCCCAACCTATGGCAGAACATTTCATGCCTGTATAGGCCTTACCAGCCACACATCACAGACAAATATTCATCCTCGGTAATAGACCACATGTCATTCATTAAACTTATATCAGCTATTTTCTTAAATTTTCTCCCTTATAATTATTTTCTTTTTCATTTTTAGTATTCATTCTGACAATATGCACGAAGTCATCTGATTGTTTACTATGTTCATTATTTTCCCTATCAAACACAACTATCGCATTTTTCAGCGTATAAGACGCACCGGAGCATAAGACACATCAGAGTATAAGACGCACCAAGGTTTTGAAGAGGCAATTTTTTTAAAAAAAAAAGTTTTTGCACTCTATAAACCTTCCAAAAATGGCCTGTTTTTTGCGAAAATGGGCATGAATAGTGATTAGGGGGCTTGTAGAGTGTTTCGGGGGGGGGGGATTCAAACTGCCAATTGCCGACCTTTCTGATTGACAAGCTCAGTATTTTAGCCACTGAGTAATATATAAAACAGTTGTAAACAATGGAACTTGCATGAAATGAACTCTGTTATTGGATAGCCCATCTAGTTCAATGTTTTGCATCTCACAGCAATCAAACAAGCAGTTTCCTGGAAGTAAATTCTTCTTGATACATGTTATTCCCAGACAGAGGAGAAATATTTGTACTTACTAACTAAAAAGCTCCAAATCAACTACAAGCTCTATATGCTTTTTTTGAGCTGGCCAGCCCTATAAATTTATGAGATAAATAAATACTGGATTTTTTTTCTTGATAATAAACATATTCTAGACCTGTAATTATTCAGACTGCCATTTCTGGATCTCTCAGCTATCCATTTTAAGGAGAGGAGACCTGAATTTCACACAGTATTCCAAATATTCAGAGATTTATAAAAAGTCATTATTGGGCCTGTTTCTTTTTGGTTCCCTTCCTAATTATTCCAAAAGAATAATTCTCATAGCCTTTATATTATTTAATTTAAAAGTTCACCAATATTTTAAACTATGTATCGGAGATGAAGTTTCCATCTTAATATGACTTAAAACAATTGACTTGCTGATTAAATTGTACATGAAGCGCTGAAGATTTGCCTCTGGCGTTTATGCATTAGAAGTTTCTATAGATACTGCAACCTCAGCACCACTTCATTGTATTATCAAAATGCCTGATATTTTGCTCCTCAGCTAGTAGAATTTCAAATCTTTATTAGATACTCATATATCGTATAACTCAGCTATTAGGGACCCAGAAATAATAATATTTAAAATGAACATATTCACATTCTTTGAAGAAGTCTCTTTAAATATTTTTGGCGAGGGGAAAAATGACACGTATGTGGATGGTTTAAATCAGGGGTTCCCAAACTTGGCAACCTGAAGACTTGTGGACTTCAACTCCCAGAATTCTCCAGCCAGCAGAGCTGGCTGGAGAATTCTGGAATTGAAGTCCACAAGTCTTCAAGTTGCCAAGTTTGGGAACCCCTGGTTTAAATTAAGGAAGGCCAATGCTCCCAAGGCTTCATATTTAAATATATCAAACAACTACATAGTTGTATTTATTCTCTCCCAATTGCAGTAATATAGACATTTTCATTCTGAATACAGTATTATAAATTTCTGGAACATACTTAGTACAGTCCTACTGTATCTGAACAGGGAAAAAAATGAGTTAACTCCAAGGGTACACTAGTGAAAGGCTGAGCCAATGGAGAAAGTAGGGATTTCTTATAATAAAAATAAATTAACTTTGCGTTTTGCAAAAGAAAGCTTCCTTAGCCTGTGCTGCATGATAAGCTGTTATTCACTCACATTACTAATTTCCCTGATGTCTTAGGTAACAAGACATGCCCAGTGGTAAAATCATTGAGAGAATCTCAATCTCAATCTTTTTCACATACCGGTTATCTCCATGATGGAAGGAAAAATAGACTTGGTACTAGTACCTTCCTCTCCCTGTAACCTTTTGGAGCAGACTGATAGGAATGAAATCTCTTCATTTTACTAGACTGGAAACACCCTGCAAACCGAAAAATTCTTTCAAAGTATAGAAGGAAGGATTTCAATCTTAACTAATACAATCATTTAAAATTAATGCAAGGAAATATAAAAGTTAAACAGAACTTCACCAACAGAATAATGGATACAACTTTTATTAATCTAGTAATATGTATTTTGTCATAATTATGTCAAAGATATATGTACAGTATTATGTCATAATTCCCAGCCACCCAAATTCACTTCAAACTTGTTGTTTCCAGAGACGTGCAATAGCTTTATGGAAGGAAAACAACAAAGGCAACAGTATAATGAATACTAAATCTTCTAGAGCAGCTTGTCCAACCACAGTCCACAAGCTGCAGGTAATTCTGGACAGTTAGTAATGTGGCCAAACATCAGTAAACTTATAACATTATTATGTGATTTTTAGCAATATTTTTCATGACTTGACTTGACTGCACAGTACTTGAGTGAAGACTGCGTAGGTCAGGGGTGTCAAATTCAAGGCCTGCAGGCTGGATCTGGCCCATGGGGTGTTTAGATCTGGCCCACGGGGCCACCCTGGAAGCAGTGTAGGACTGGCCCGTGGTGCCTCTGCCAGGAAAAAATGGAACTCTACTGTCTGCTGTAATGTCGTGACCAAGACTCAACTGGCAGAGGGCTGGCATGAGTGATGTTGAGCCTGACTATGCCTCCCCTTGGCCATGCCCCCCACTCCACTCCCCCGGAGATCAAACACAACCCTGATGTGGCCCTCAATGAAATCGAGTTTAACACCCCTGGCATAGGTGACAATGGAACACTGCGTATGGGAGGGTGCAACACAGTGCTAACTTTGTCTCCCAAGCTCAACACACAGTCTGATAAATCAAAGCTGCATATTTCAGATGTTACATGCGCTTGTATGTCTAGGCAAGTAAAATGCAATGTTTACTAATAATACCTGTGTCATAAATATGATGTATATTTGCCTGTGAAGACTGTTGGTTATTATTATTCATCCAGCCAAAAAATGCTACACTTTTTGGTGGGAAACATATGCAAGTTTTCTTATTTAATTTTGCACATGGGCTTGAAGTATTACTTTATAAATAATTTAATACGTTAAATAAAAGCTTTTAGCAGCTATATTGAAGTAACTACAAAAATGAATGAAAACTTTTTTTTGCTTATGATATTGATATGTTTATATATACAGCATTCCTAACACTTGAAAAAAATGGTTGCTTGTTTATTGTTTTTTTTACCTAAACATGGCTTCAACATCATGTCAAAAGAAAACAGAACTCCCCAAAAATTGTGAATGAAGGAAAAGTGTTCCAAGAAACATGGACAGATGAATACTTTTCTGTTGAGACAAATAATAAGACAACATGCTTAATTTATAGAGAAATTGTATCAGTTTTCAAAGATTACCACTTGAAAGGACATTATAGGCAAAAATATGTTGGGCCAAATTCTATGTATATCAAGGATTGTTTTATAAAGACAAAATAGCAGAACTGAAAAAAGTCTGTCATCTCAACAATTTAAAAAAAAAAAATCAATTCCAACAGACTTGTATAAGATAATTATGTGGTAGCAATTCTGATTGCAAAAAAATCAAAACTATTTATCGATGATAAGTTTATAAAGCAATGTATGGAAAGTGTGGCACATTGTCCTGATTTTTTTTTAAACTGATTTTTTTTTAATCACTTGGTTCTGCCCTACTATAGCCAGGCAAATTGAAGAAACAGGAAAATCTGTATGATAGAGTAAAAATTACATCACAGCAATTGTCTTTACTAACATATCTGATATAGCTACTGATAGCACCATAGGTATGGTTGATTAAAAAAAAGGAGGAACTTTTAAAACTGATAGAAGATGGTGCAATTGCCATTAGCAACTGACACTTGATTAAATATCACCCAGCATATCAAATAAAATTATATGCAAAAGCTTTGAAAATGGATGTCACGCACATCAAAGCTGCGAATTTCATAAGATCCAAGGCACTGAATCACTGCCAATTCCAGGAGAACTTTAAAAGTATGGGTACTAGTTATGGGGATATAATTTTCTGAAGTAAGATAGCTAGGTTGGGGTAAAATGTTGAAGTTTTTATGATTTGCGAAATAAAATCAAGTCATTTACGGAATCAAATGGGTCAGAATTTGAAGCTGAAAAATGACTCACAGATTTAGCATTTATGGTGGATTTGACCACTCGTTTAAATGAGTTAAACATGTGTTTTTAAAGTGAAAATCAACTTGCTGTTGCAAACAATAAGAGCATTCAAAAGTTAAATTATGGCTAGCTCAAGTTATGGCAAATAATTGTATACATTTTGAAACATTGGCAAAACACAATCCTATGAAAAATATGCAGCCTTACTTTCCGTTTTGATACAGGAATTTGATTTTTTTTAAAAATCAATGTTTTTAGGGGAATGGGCCTTATATATATTAGAACTTATATGTTAGTTTACTAGAATTCTTCTAAACTAAAGAAAATTATTTAAGATAGGTGAAATTTTGGAATGCTTTACTGATCTCCTCTGGAAATTGTGACAAAAGTCAAAACGAATTCAATAAATCCTTCAAAATTCCAACTAAGAGAACAGAAAATAAATCTACCGTATTTTTATTAATTTTCAAATTCAGGCGTAGCCTATATCACCTGGCTTCAAGACTAATTTTCATGCTGCCAAGACTGAGATTAGTATGCTCCAAAGTTCCTAGCTATCTAAGCATTTACCTGGGAAGAGATACTTTCCATTTTAAAATGGATTAAAACAATAAAATTGGTGTTTCATATATTCAGGTAATTGTTTCACCAGCCACAAACAAACATGAAATATCTTAATAATAAACCAAACCGAGTCCTTACCTGCCAGCGTCCATAACTGAGTAGAAATAAGGAGACAGGAATGGCAGTGCCCGCCATGGCATGAGTGGAGGGCATGCTATATTCAGAATTGTAGAAAACCTCCAGCTTCACTACCGGGGGAGAAGCAGGCCTCGGCCAACGGATAATATCTTTGGTGCACTGGCCCAAATACATGATCCAAACCCAAATGATGACCAGTCTCCTGCCCAGCCAAAGATCCACATTCCAGATGCAGAAGGGGAAAAATATGATGTAGAAAAGTTCATTGCCCAGTTCTGTGCCAAAGCTGAAGAGGTAATAAAGGAAAACATTACGGATTCTGAACTTCTGCGATATGGATTCTCCAGTTAGAGAGTTGCGGCGAGGTTGGGTTTTTGAGGCCCATTTCTTCCGCTTCTCCAGGGATGCTGGCTGCGATTCCACTCCACAGGTGTCTTCAGGAACCATACCGTTCTTCAGACCATTTGAGTGGCTCTCATATTTCTCCTCTGGGTTGGAAAAACCTGGGGACGAGCATCGCCTGCCACTTTCACCCTGGGACTTGGCAGCAGCGCAGTTCCCGTTGGTCTGAGCAGAGGAGACAGACCTCCAGTCTGGAAGTGCTTCCACACCGCATAGTTTTTGGAAACGGGCAACTTTCTCGGCATCCTGCAGGTAACAAATCAGGCGATGGAGCAGAGACATACCAGTTCTTCCGTCAGAGGGCAACTCAAGGAGGTAAATCCGAAATCCAGGATGGGGGAAGAAGAAGAAAAAAAAAAAAACCCAAGCAGTGAAAGAGATCTGGAAGTATTTCAGGGCAATTTTCTGTTTTCAGCACAGCGGAGGTTTTGGGTGGTTTTTTTAAAAGTGAGAAACGGCTTGCAAAAGAAGAGGAGCCGCTTCAGCAGATGGCACAGGCACCGGACCTGTGGGCGCAGGGAGGAAGCTAGGGCAGGTATGACTTCATAAGGCACGCTGGGAAGGGCACCAACCTTGCTGGCTTGGAAGAATGGAAGGGGGGGGGGGAGTAAGAAACAACGGGAGTTAGTATATGGGGCAGAGGAGGAGGAGCTTCGGGGTAAGGGAGGAGAAAGCGAAACGAAACGAGAAAAAACCCCGCGAGCTCAAGCTAAATTGCACCCCCCAAAAGACCCAGGAGAGGAGGAGGAGGAGGAGGGCAGGTTAACCCGTTGGGGCGCGAAGCTGCTGAGAAAGGGTTCACCTCCAGCAAAGAGGGAAGCGGAGCTGACCGAGCGGGTAAAGAACAGCTCCGGATGGGAAATCACGATCCTCTGAAGAAGAAGAAGAAAAAAAGGCGGCGTCAATCGGGCGCTCAGTCAGTCGACCCGGCGGCCGTCCCGCCTAACATCCCCACGCAGCCTCTCCCCGCTCTTCGCGGCTCCGCGCAGCACCAATTCCGTGTTAAGTCCCGCCTGCGCCTGTGGCTCTGCTCTCACTTGAGCTGGGGGAGCGCGCGCACGCGCGATTCATCCCTGTCCGAGGAATCCGCTGCGCGCGGACGCGCACGCCAGACATGAACCGCAGGGCGTGCGCGAGCTGGCGGAGGTGGGGGGGCGGGGGCGGAAGGCGAGGGGAAGGGGGCGCCCAGGTGTTCCCTCCCGTAAGTAGCCCACCTGATGGCGCTTCTCTAAGGCTTCTAGTAAAAGCCCACCAAAGTTGATAATCACAATATTAAAGCCAATACACATCCCATAAATCACACTGTGCAGTTTACAACACCAGCCTATTTCTAGAGCTGACAACTGTGCACTTTCTTTGGACCATACAGATGGTGTACATATAATTGAACATTATGATTTAATATAATGTACTAGATATGAATTGGTGCAAACTAAGGAAGGAAAACAAAACATAGTACAAAAAAGGAAGAAAAAAATAATAGAAAAGGAAAATATAGTAAAAAGAAGAAATAAATCATAAGTATAAATTTAGCAGTAGCACTTACATACAGCCTCATAGTGATTTACAGTAGTCTCTGGATGGTTTGCAATATCAGGTTATTGTCCCCAACAATCTAGGTCCTCATTTTACTGACCTTGGAAGGATGGAAGGCTGAGTCAACCTTGAGTCAATCAGGAACAATCAGGATCAAACTCCAGGCTGTGAGCAGAGTTTATCTCAATATTGCACTTTAACCACTGTGCCACCAGGGTTCATCTTTTTTTTTTATATTGCAAAAGTTTTATTGGTTTTTACAAATTTTTTCAAATAGGGTAGGGTAAAGTGGAATACAAAGATATTTTAAGAACTTTCACGTCGAGATCGTTGGCCCCTCCAGTGCTTCTTAATAAGATATTGGTAATACATTTTTCAATAATAATACAAGGTGAAAAAAAAATGCATACATCATAAATTCTAAATTCTATGCTGACAGTCGTGTACAAACATCCAGATAAAAGTTATACTGTATTAATAAAAGAATAAAGTCATTTTTTAGATCTAAGTCTCTTGGCAATTGTGTCTTCTTGTTCTCCTCCCTGGCCCACAGTGGGCGGGGCCGTGGCCCCCTCTGCCCCTCCTGGATCTTCCCCCAGGGTAGAGGAATGTTTTTTAAGAAAGGCTTCCGCCTCTGCAACTGTTTTAATCCTTACTCTTCCTCCTTCCCAGAACACCAACATCCCTTGTGGCATCGCCCACTTAAACCAAATCCCGTGTTTAAACAATTTTTTAGATAAGAAGGAATACTTCCTCCTCACCTCTCTAATCTTTTTTGGGATCTGCTTCAAGATAGCAACTTCCTTTTGTTGGTAAATTAACGGACCCTCTCTCTGTGCCTTCTGGATTCCCTCCCTAGTCGACCTTCTAACAAATTTAATGTGTATCTCTCTGGGTACATCATTTATCCTGGCATATGCTGAATTTATTCTGTAGACTAGGTCAATGTCCCCCCTGATCTCATCTTTAGGTTTGTGTAAATAGTCTGCTAAAATTGTACTCATGAGATCAGGAAGGCATTCACCAGATTCCTCAGAAATATTCTGAAATCTTAAAAAATATGACATCCTCTCAAAATCCATCCTAGACATATGACCAGACAAATCTCCAATTTCAGTATTAACATTTTTGAGTTCTCCCTTTGCCCCAGCTAGCCCCACTTCCAACACCTCGGTCTTCTGTGTATTCTGCATCAATTTTTTCTGTGTTTCCAAAAGTTCAAGTTTAGAGCTGCAATGATCTTTTCTCAATTCTTTAATTTCCAACACCAAGGAGTATAACACTGCTTCCATAGCTGTCATTCTTTCTTCCAATCCTGGATTTTCTACTTGTTTTTTTGAAGCCATGGTGAGCTGTTAAAGTCAGTGCCACTAAGATGGCGTTTTTTGGGTGCGGCCGCTGGAGCAAATCCAGGGAAAAAAGTTCAGGAAAGTTGTAGAAAGTTATAATATCCAGAGAGAAAAACACTTTCCAGTATCAATTATTAAGACAAAGAAGGCACTCCAGGGAAGGAATCAATTAATCCAGAAAATCCTCCTTTAGTAGAGAGAGGCAGTCCAGGTCACAAAGAGATGTTGGTAAATTTTCCATAAAAAATAGTCGTTTAGGAACAAAGGGCAGGCATCTTCCACCGCCCAATCTGGCAGCCAGCGGGAGAAAGTAGCAAGAGAAATTGTTTCAATAAAGCCGGACTTAGATACATTGTATAGAAACAAGCCGCAAAAGACTTTCACTTGTTCCGCAAAAGTCCGGATGCGAAATATCCGCTCCCTCGCATTCGAGGAGCCCCACCAGGGTTCATCTTAATAACTTACTGCTTCTTAAATTAGAACAAATGATATCTTCCACTTCTGTTTTCTATAAACAAAAATGTTTAAGCCAAACTTTGAAGTTCAGTCCTGGTCATTAAGGGCTACCATAGACAATAACATACCTATTTTAACCTTGATCAAATAAACCAACTTTATATTCGTTCTTTTTACTTTTGACAATCCCAGAACTCGATTTCTTGTCATATTATCTTTGTCTGTTCTCACAAAATTCTTCAAAACTTTAATAAGTATTTTTAACTCCAATATAAGAAAGTTATCCTGCTCATTCTTCTTTTTTTATTAAAATACCAGCCAATTACATTTGTAGATGCAGTGTAACTTCTTGTTCCAGATCATTAGTCTGTAATTTTTAAATTCACTTTCAAATCAGTCTCAGACCTATCTGGTAAAATTTTCTCCTCTTTAATATTTTCTAATCTCAATCTTTTTGTAATGGCATATGGTTCCAAAATTATCTGGTGGATCTTATTCATGACTATCCTTCAATACATTATTTAGCCTCATTCTGTATTAATAAGATTAAATCTTCTTCTCCTTAATTATAACCTGTAGTTCCTTCTGGTTCCTTCTAGTATCAAAGTGTCAACATCTTACATATCTAAAATATTTTAAGTATTCAAAACAGCATGTTCTCACAGGAAGGATTCTTATGATTATTTTCCAAATCTTATTTCAAAAAGATACAAATTTTAAATCCATTTAAGTCCATTTGTAACTTTCCAAAATTAATGTTTAAGTCACTTTTTTGCTGTTTATTCCCCCAAAATATTTTTAAGTCCTTAAATTTCTGTTTATTTTGATAAGGATTGAAGGAAGCTTGCCCAATGTAGTATTACATAATGCCCTGAAAAGCAGTTAATAAGCAATTTCCAAAAGTAATTAAGAAAGGAAGTATGTGAACCCCTGTATCCATAAAAGTGCCAATTATGGTTTGGGGGAAGATGTGATCCCTTATTCCCTAGACCTCTAACCCATTGCCTGTCAGTCTCTTTATGAAGAACAACTGTCTGGATCACTGGGCAATTCCAAGTTCTCTCTTTGTCTGGAGAAGAATACCAAAGTTTTAGTCTATTTGCCAGCTGTTCATTCTGTCATGGTTGTCAACTCTGGTCTGACCAAAACTGTTTTCAGGTTTGCAATTTCTTCTCTGGAAGTGGTCAGCATCTCTATGAAACAGTGATGTCTATGCTGGCTTGGGCATGTTGTGAGAATGGCTGATTCCGAAAGATCTTGCCGTATGGAGAATTAGTGCAGGGAAAGCGTCCCAGAGGGACACCACAGTTGCAATATAAGGATATCTGCAAGAGGGATCTAAAGGCCTTGGGGATGGACATTAACAGCCGGGAAACCTTGACCTCTGATCATTCAGCTTGGAGGCTAAAGACACAGCAAGGACTTCTCCAATTCGAAGAGACACTTGTTCGACAGGCTGAGGCAAAGAGGCAGTCCCGGAACCAGCGAAATCTGGGAGCTGGGTGAGGGACAGAATGTGTCTGCCCTCTGTGGAAGGGATTGCCACTCCTGAATTGGCCTTTTTAGCCACACCAGATACTGCTTTAGGACCTCTTTCCAGGGCATAATACCACAGTCTTTTGAGACTGAAGGATGCTAATGAGCAAATAGAGCTGCAAAAAAAGGACGGGATATATTAATGTCAACAAATGGAAAGTTATGGTGAAAGACCAAAGCCACATTTATGACCTTGTTGATTTGAGTAGGCCCCCACTTGCTGTATCGTGCTGTGCTCATTTCTGATTATTCCCTTACTCTATCTGGCTGTAACTAAGCTACCGGTTCATGCCCCACCCAGCAGCTCTTAAATTTTATCCCGCTGCATTTCTGGATATATGGACCTCAAATAAACAAATTGTACTTCTCCCAAACAAGCTGCATAGACATAAATTGACAAGGTTCTGTTCTCTTTTGCCTCTTTCTGAAATTGTTTCCTTTCTAGTTTTCTCAAGAAAGCTTTAAGGGTTGAGATTGGAAAGTTTTGCAAGTAGCAATGAGTAATAGGAACAAAGATTTTAAAAATCCCTACCAGTCCAGTTGCACAATCAGTGATTCTTTCATTGTTTTAATGAAAGATTTGGGAGGGATGCATGGAGACTTCTCGGGAGAAGGCATAAAAGTACTGCAATCAGAAAACAGTTTAAGCACTGGATATGGTTTCACATAGAAAATTAAACCTCATTTTTGGGGATGAATTATATGCAATATGGAGACATATATGTATATATTCAAAATATATAAAACTAACCAGCAGAGTGGTTGTGTATGAATTACTGGGCAATTTCTGCCCCTGGAGAGAAGCACCTATTATCCACTGTCTCCTGCATGCTACCATATCCTTTATAATATAGAAATTTCAGAATTTCTTAACCAAAAGCTGCTTCGAGAACCTTGTTGAAGAGCAAATTACAATTAACAGCATATATGGAATGTTTTTGAAAATTCACTGAAGTACCACATGTATCATATTAATTACAAAAAATACTAAAAACCCTATGACATACTTTGAGCCTTTGAGATTATTGGAAAGGGAAAAAATAGCTCTAAGAAGCAGCCCAAAATCTCTCCAAAATTAATCCCTTTCAGACTGTGATTGACTTTGATTGAGAGACAAGATGAAAGATTTGCGAGTCACCAGGAGCTTCATCAGAAGCTGGTTTCTAAATGGAGAATGCTTTCATTCCCAATTCCTAATGCATATGAGTCATCTACTTCAAAGTTAAAGGATAAATGCAGCAGCCAATCAAGAAACAGTCCTTTTGCCAGCAGTAGCTATGTTTCTTTAGCCATCAGAATTATGTTGTAATAGATTTTGCCAAAGTAGTAATTAACAGATCACATGTATTTTCCAGGCCTGAAAATAATAAACAATAATGATCAAGCTTCTGCTTTAAACTGGCCTAGAGGTACTACGTTTAGATAGCATCTCGCTCTCGCTCTCTCTGCAAACATTGCAAGTACTAGGAGTGTAAAAAGTTATGTGCCATATCATGTTTGCTACTGGTTTAGTCAGTAACTTGTAATTTGATTAAATGCGGCTCTCTGTAGCTTCAGTTACAACACAATATATTTGCCATACAATTTCTTTCTCTCTTTTCTACCCACATATAGGTCAGGTTTGTGTATCATGCTAAGCCAATATGTGATTATTTAGATTTTGGCTTATCGTCTAATATAAAAATAAGACATTTCAATTGAACTCAGTGCCTGGTGAATACCTGGATATAGCAGTATCCATAGCGAACAATGATGGCATGAAAATGATGGCCACACTTGGATTACTGCTTTCAGTTTTGGTCTCCATGATGTAGAAAAGACGTGGAGACTCTAGAAAGAGTGCAGAGAAGAGCAACAAAGATGATTAGGGGACTGGAGACTAAAACATATGAAGAACAGTTGCAGGAACTGGGTATGTCTAGTTTAATGAAAAGAAGGACCAGGGGAGACATGATAGCAGTGTTCCAATATCTCAGGGGTTGCCAAAAAGAGGAGGAAGTCAAACTTCTCCAAAGCACCTGAGGGCAGGACAAGAAGCAATGGGTGGAAACTAATCGAGAGAAGCGTTAGTCCTTAGAAAACAGTTCTTAGAACAATTAATCAGTGGAACAACTTGCCTCCAGAAGTTGTGAATGCTCCAACACTGGAAGTTTTTAAGAAGATGTTGGCTAACCATTTGTCTGAAGTAGTGTAGGGTTTCCTGCCTAAGCAGGGGATTGGACTAGAAGACCTCCAAGGTCCCTTCCAAGTCTGTTATTCTGTTCTGTTCTGTTCTAAATAAAAATCCACATGTAGCAATGCCATCATTCAAATGTCACTTTGATAAACTTTTGATCTGTTGTCATGGCATTTTGTGTGATGATGTTCCACCAGGTCAGAAAAGATGGACACACTCCCAGCCCTTTCCCCTAAATTTTGCCATCTGATGGGAGCAAACAAGTGTGCCCCTGCCCTATGGAATACTCTGCTCTTGAAATTGGGTAAGTTTCTGTCCTCTTAGATTTCTATAGAGCTATGAAGAGTATCTGTCTTTCCCCTCAAGCACGGGATTGATAGCATAAGATTGAATAATTGCACATTAGAAGTATGACTTGGCGCCAGGCCCTTGTTATGTTTAATGTTTAAATATTTTAGCTTGTAATTTTAATAAATTTTATATGTTGTTTTAACTTTAGATTGGCAGCCGCCCAGTTTTAAGCTTGGATTGGAAGATGATGGACGACTATATACTGCTTCAAGTAAGCAAATAAATGAAAGATGTAGTCTCACACATGTTGTCCTTTGTTCTGTCTAGTCTGGCAAATCCCATGCATAGACATACACACTCAGTTTTTGTGGTGATGATAAACACATAGTTTGCCACTCCTTTCTTCAAATACTTCCTTGGCTGACAGCCTTGGAATTTCCTAATAGTTCCTATTCAAATATTAACCCATTTAGCTTTTAAGTCCAGATAAGATTACCTAGATGTTGCTAAGTATAAATCATTTCTTATGATGTACAGGTAGTCCTTGACTTACAACAGTTTGTTTAGTGACTATTTGAAATTACAATGGCACCGGAAAAAGCAATTTACGACCATTTTTCACACTTATGACTATTGCAGCATCCCCGTGATTTACATATGGAAACTTGGAAAATGGTTCAGATTTATGACAGTTGCAGAGTCCTGGGATCATGTGATCCCCTTTTGCAACCTGACAAGCAAAGTCAACTTAACCATCGTGTTATTAACTTAACAACCATGCTATTTACTTAACAGCTGCAATGATTCACTTAACCCTTGTGGCAAGAAAGGTCGTTAAATGGGACAAACGTAACAAATTTCTCACTTAACAGCATAAATTTTGAGGTCAATTGTGGTCTACCCATACTCAGCAAACCATGGCTTAACAACAGGGGTGCATTCCGGCTGCTGCTACTGCCAGTTCGCTCAGGGATGCACTGCGCGCATGTGCATGTGCGCACTTGATGCATGCTATGCGCGCATGCAGAGTACTAAAAAGAAAATGCTTCTGCACATGCAGAGAAGCGAAAAACCAAGACGGCACTGCCTATGGTGCCACTGAGAGAACCGGTTCGGGGGCGTGGCAGGCTGAGTTATTACCTACTCAGCCAAACCGGTCCGAACCAGTAGGGACCCACCTCTGCTTAATGAAATGTGCGAAGCCAGCCTTGACATCAAGGTTGATCAAATTGTACATTTAACACCAAGCATCCCACAAGTACCTTACTTCTTATTGGGTCTGAAATGCGGTCAAGCACTTTCCAAGGCTACCATTGTGGCCCTTAAAGCAGGGGTCCCCAACCTTTGCAACTTTAAGTCTGAAGGACTTCAGCTCCCAGAATTCTCCAGCCAGATTTGCTGAAGTCCTTCAGACTTAAAGTTGCAAAGGTTGCGGACCCCTGCCTTAAAGGGCCTTGTAAAATCGATTCTAGAAGCCAAGTCACTTTCAAATGAACAGTATTAGGTTCCATTCTTGGTTTCTAAAAAATGCTCTGTTCTTTGCCCAAGAGATTAGCCCAGTTGTTGTAAACTAGATTATACATCTATCCTTCCTCACAGCTTTGTTCAATTGTTGCTGAAGGTGACATACAAGAAACGTAAGCATCTCATATGGCCTCAGTTAAAAACCCAGTCTAACACTTTCTGCTTTGTGCATTTGACTTCCTCCTTTAGTCAAGGCAAACGTTCAGCATGACTTCCTGTCTGTGGCTTCTTTGCAAATACAAAACTACAGATATTTTTATCTCTCAAAGCCATGCAGGCCCCTTTCTCTGATTTTTAAAATGATTTTATTGCTTTTCAAATTCTTATGTAGGCTATTATGATTTCGATAGAAGAGAATACTTCTCACCCAATATCTGACCACTTCTCACCCAAGCTCAGAGAGCCCCAAAGACCTTGCAATATTGAATTGCAAGATCCTTGGGGCTCTCTGAGCTTGGTTGTTTTCTTGCTGACATTTCATTAGCAAACTAGGTAACATCATCAGTGCCATTAAGATTTCAAAACTCATCTTGATACCATTCGAAACCATGATTTACTTTAGCCATGTTTTGTTAAATAAATTGCAGCATTTTGAGGAGGCAGGCCCTTCATTAACCCGAAGCCACATTGAGTTCATTGCTTCCCTCCCCCAAGGCAGATTCTCTCAGATACAAGTGGCTCAGTAGTGGGTTCCGGATCCAGTCACAACCGGTACGCTGCGACGGGGCCGGGCGCCCACCACGTGCATGCGTGCTACACATGAACGCTGTGCATGCATCCGCATGACCGCCCTGCGATGCTCAAGCTGCTCGGTGGAGCGTCGCGCAGGCACCATACACTGCGTGCACAAATGCCCTGGTCAGCTCAAATAGAGGTAAGGAAAGCGGGCAGGCGGGCCCTCCGCAGCACTGTACCGGAACTGTGCCTGTGGCTCCCAGCAGGCACCAGTACGCCCGTACTGGGATGTACCGGGGGGAACCCACCATTGAAGTGGCTGCTTAAATATTCCAACAAGTAGCATCATAGCATGTTGCTGTATGGGTGTTTATAGCCAGAAAGTCAGCACAGTTTTTCTGGATTCACAATGCAAACGTAATACCATACATCACGTCAGAGTTGTACGTTTGAGAGAAATATATTACAGGTAGTCTTCAACTTATAGCAGTTCATTTAGTGACCCTAAATGAAAGAAAAAAGTGACATGACCATTTTTCACACTTATGACCATTGCAGCATCCCCAACAACATGCGATCAAAATTCAGATGTTTGACAACTGACTCTTATTTATGACAGTTGCAGTGCATGGGGGTCACATATTTTGTGATCTTCTGACAGGCCAAGTCAATGGAGAAGCCAGATTCATTTAATAACTAACTTAATAACTGCAGTGATTCATTTTACAACTGTGGCAAGAAAAGTCATGAAATGGGGCAAAATTCACTTAAGAAGTCTTTCATTTAGCAACATAAATTTTGGGCTCAGTTGTGGTCATAAGTTGAAGACTACCTACATTAGATCATGGTGTTTTGTGCACAACTAAGATGTAGCCAGGACAGAATGCAAGCATCTCTGCCTGTCTTGGCAGTACATGTGAAAGGGATCCAAGTATTACACAAGCTACTCATAAGCCAGCATGTGACATTGCTGCTAAAAAGGCCAACACAATCTTAGGAAGCATCAATAGGAACATACACATCATTGTTATTATGTGTAATTATTTCGCTCCCCTTCATTAACCTGAAGCCACAGTGACTTCACTGCCTTCCTCCGTCCCTCTCACAAGGCAGAATCTCTCCAATGCTAGTGGTTGCTAAGGGATGGAAATAGTATACTTTAAATACTCCAGAACCATTTATTCAATTGAATTGGCAGTGCTAGAGAGGGACTAGTAGACAAGTACAGAAAGAAATACAATTTTTCTCAATGGGAAGAAAGCAGTAGTGGAAACAGAGGTGAGTTGCTACCGGTTTGCATCGGTTCAGGCAAACTGGTAGTGGAAATTGCGATTGGGTTACCAAACCTGTAGGGACAACAGGCTCGTAATGCCCCCAAGTCAATTCCCTGGTCGCTGTGGCGTGTTTTTGTGTGTGGCATTTTTAATATTTACAGGCAACTGCGCATGCACACAGAGCACAGGTCAGGCGTGCATGCAAATTGCGCATGCACTGAACCGGCAGAAACGCCAGAAGCAACCCACCCCTGATGGGAAAGATACGGCAACAGGGCAAGGTCGCGAGAGACAGAGACCAGAAAGAGATGAAGGAGGAAGGGAAGGAGGAAGAAGGAGGGAAGAGATAACCAGGTAGAAATACCTCATCAGTTCTGGCAGCCCGTGGAATAAAACATTTCTAACTTTTGAAGTAGAAAATCGTGTGACAGAAATCTATTGTACAAGGATTGTTGGAAATCAAAGATGGGAGTCCACTGAATTCCTTTTTAAAAAAAATCTACATTTGGTTCAAGTATGATATGCTGCCTGATTGTGGCAGTCAATAATTGAATTTACACTTCAAATTAAGGTATTTCTTTCAGTTGAATCGCACTCTGTTGAAATTAGAGCACCTTCAGTGAACTTTGGACATTCTGCATTCAGCCAGCAATTAAGGGTGTGCAAACTGAACTTATCTTATTGGCACACAAAAAAGGCACATTATAATAATTGAACAAGGAAGTTATCTTGTGTGTAAGGTAAATCTGTTTATCTTCTTACCTTATCCAAACAAGCCGTCAGCCAATTTGGACTTTTAAGGCCGATTGCCCTCCTGGGCAATTTCTCCTGAATGACATTACAATGATATTTTGGTTTGCTCCTAAGATTTCCAAATCTTCATGTATTCACTCCGAATTGTCACTGTTCACTTTGAACCATGTTGCCCAGAACTAGTATTTCATGTGGGACCTCAGCAGGGCACAAGGGAGTGAAACAATTACTTCCCATGATGTTTATGCTCCTGAGATTGTGTTGTTTGTTTCAGCAGCTGCATCACATGCTGGCCTGTGAATAGTTTGTGATAATCCAAGAAACTTGGATCCCTTTCATGTGTAGTGCCAAGATAGGTAGGGATGCTTGCATTCTGCCTTGAATACATCTTAGTTGTACACAAAACCCCATAATCTAATAAGTAAGTATAATCTTTATTGTCCGAACTTTGCACTATCACGGACCTTCCCCTCTTTCGCCGTTCACTTAAAACATACTTTTTTCAGCAAGCCGGTCTTGCTTAATCGTTCAGACTTTTTTGTTAGATAGCTTCTGCCAAATATGTAAATGGACGTTGGGTTTTTAGGGGGAATTTTAGCACAGGCTCCGATTTAATTCTTTTTATCTATTTATTGTATTTTTATCATTGTTGGTTTTAATTTCCTGTGCACCGCCCTGGGTCCATTTCGATGGAGAAGGCGCGGTATATAAATCGAAATAAAGTAAAGTAAAGTCATTGTACTTAAATACAATGAAATTGGTTATAATAACAACAACAACAACAATAATAATACTTCTCTCAAATGTATAACTCTGCCTTGATATATGGTATTATGTTTGCATTGCAAATTCTGCTGATTTCCTTGCTATAAGAACACATACAGCAACATCAGTGGTGGGATTCACATTTTTTTTTACCACCGGTTCTGTGGGTGTGACATGGCTTGGTGGGCGTGGCTTGGTGGGCATGGCAGGGGAAGGATACTGTAAAGCTGGGACTCGGGAGGCAGAGAATAGATGGGGGCGGGGGCAGGCAGAGGTGGAATTTACTGGTTCCCCGAATGACTCAAAATTTCTGCTACCGGTTCTCCAGAACTGGTCAGAACTTGCTGAAGTTCTGAGCAACATGCTATGATGCTACTTGTTGGAACAATTAACACCCAAGCAATGTTTCACAGACAAAAGAGTAGACTTTATCTGACTTAAGGAATGCACCTACCAGAAAGAGAGAAATCCATCTACGCTAAAGGTAATCAAGTTACAACTTGAAATCTTACCCTAGCAACCAAGGCTTTCAGAAGCCGTCCTTTTAGGCCTATGGCAAAGCTGACCTCTCCTTTTGCAACAAGCTATTAGGTGAAAATATTTTGCAAACTGAGAGGAAGGAGGAAAAGAAAGAAAATAAGATTTCAGAGCGCAGGTGGGTGGGGGAGTCTGTGTACTTTGTTGATATCTGAACTACGGGTTACTAAATTAACCCAATTGTTGGGATCATATAACACACTAGGCACATAGTCTGGGTTCATACAGCATGTTGAGCCACAAATTAGCCAACCATATTTTAATCAAGGGCACTGTCATTCTATTTCAATTTGAAAGCAGTTCTGGACCTCTGTATTCCACAACATCAGCAGAGTTGGAGGTCTGACTTGATTTATTCCTTGCTCAGCTGTAGCATAGTTGAAACTGCTGTGATGGCAGGGTGAGTCTGTCTTTCTTTGTGCTGGCATTTCCCCACCAGAAGAAGCTCTTGCCTCATGCATCCTCCTGGCTCCTGACCTTTAGATCTTATCCATGAACAGAAATATTCTTGCAGGCTTTGCAGTTCTCCTTCAGCATTAAGAATATTGATAGAAATTTGGTCTTTTCCCCAGGAACAACATGAGGATATCAGGCTAATTCCTTCCTTCCCTCCTTCCTTCCTTCGTTGTGGAGATGAATTTTTGATTTTTGCCATTGCAGAATCTGTAGACAACTCAAAGGTGTGGCACTGGGTTTTTTGCTTGTTCTCAGCATTTCAAGTCAGCAGAAGTGATCAAGGAATACTTTTAAATTCCATGTGAAAGTTTAGGAAGAGAAAGCAATGAGAGTGGGAAAGTGCTTCTGATGCATTATGTGAAGGAGAGAAGAGACAGTAACAGACAAGGAGCAAGTTTGTCCATTTGAGTTACAGCTGAAGCTTTTGTTTGCTTCAGACTTTCCCAGATTTAACAGAGATAATGTCTTAAGGAACACACTCCTCAATATTTAAAAAAGAATAAGGTAAAGGTTCAAACAGATGTGCTAGTCATTCCTGACTCTGTTTCAAAGCCGAAGAGCCAGCGCTGTCATAAGACGTCTCTGTGGTCATGTAGCCGGCATGACTAAATGCCCGAAGGGACACGGAACACTGTTACCTTCCCACCAAAGGTGATTCCTATTTTTCTACTTGCATTTTTTGCATGCTTTCGAACTGCTAGGTTGGCAGAAGCTGGGACAAGTAATAGGAGCTCATTCTGTTACACGGCGCTAGGGATTTGAACCGCTGACCTTTTTGATCGACAAGCTCAGCATCTTAGCCACTGAGCCACCATGTCCCTTTTATTTAAAAAAGAATACCCATTCCTCATCTCTATGTATTTAAAAGAGAAGCTCAGCTGCCATCAAAAGTAGGCAGAGTTTGGATTTGATAAGACCAGATAATCTTTACTGTCATTTTTTTTTACCGTGAGCACACTGGCATACTTTAAAAATGAAATGCTGTTGCCTGCTTTCAAAAGAAAGTATATATTTATTTGCAGCATACTTTAACAGCAGGAATTGTTATTTTTAGAATCCCAACACGGAAGGAAACCAAAACGGTTAAAGTAGTTTGGTCAGTCAACTGCTGCTTCTTCTTCTTTTTTTATGTTTATTTAAACAAATATTTTATGGCTTGTAAGCCTGATTGCAATATGCATGGTCAAGTGCCTTATCATTTCTAAAGCACTTTTTAGAAATTTACATGCAAAAGAAAATATAGAAAACCATCACAGTTATTTTGAAATGTAACAAATGCAATGAGTTCCTTTGTCTCGTGTACACAATGATATCGGCTTTAATATCCTTCCTGGATTTTTACTAAAATGGGTCATAGAAACACAAATCCTTTACAAATCTAGGCTTACACTGACAAAGCAATGCAAGCAATGCTTCTAATGCGATCAGCTAAAAAGTTAAGGTTTCATTGCTACCTTAAATTTCCTCTCCTTGACAAGGGTAACTTCAAATGAGGGGAAGCCTCAGAAATTAATACTAATATCCTTGTCAAAGTGCTGTGCCTTTGGGCTAACTAGGACAGGGGTCCCCAACCTTTGCAACTTTAAGTCTGAAGGACTTCGGCTCCCAGAATTCTGCAGCCAACAAAGCTGGCTGGAGAAGTCTGGGAGCTGAAGTCCTTCAGACTTAAAGTTGCAAAGATTGGGAACCCCTGATCTAGGAGACAATTTCTTAGAAGTAAAATTATCGTGTAAATGTTCTATGTTCACAATGCCAGTAGAAATAAATTATTGCTTTTCTTTAAGATTTGGGAACAAATTAAGATCAAGTGATTCCAAAGGATCAAGAGAGTAGTATTAATAAAGACTTGTGTTGATGAACAATTATACTGAATTAGCAGGATCAGTGATTAGCCAGAGTCAACACAAAGTCAGTGGGATTCACTTAACAAATGTGGCAAAAAAGGTCATAATAAGGGCCAAAATTCACTTAACTTATATCTCACTTAGCAACATAAATTTTGGCATCAATTGTGGTCGTAAATTGAGGACTACCTGTATTCATGTATATACATTCAATTTCGATAGCTGCCCAACTCAACCAAGTGACTCTGGATAGCCTACAATTCTACAACATAATCCAACTGAAACATTAAAGCACTAAAAACATCCTCAAAATAAATAAATACAAAGAACAGCTTTAATGATTAATCAACCAATAGTAAAGATAAGAAATATGCCCGTCACATATTCCAAGCCCAGTTATATAACCATTAACCACCACAACAAACTGATTCTCATTATTATAGTGATTATTATTATTATTCTGTGGTTAATCTTTGGTGAGATTCGCAGCCTTTGGGGCTGGTTCGTAGCTCAACAGCTCGAGTCCTAACCAAGGACCTAGGAACTGTCAAGGTAACGTTGGAGGATATAAGCTGTTCCAAGCAGGGTGACCCTTTGTAGAGTCAGAATGCTCACGTCCGGCAAACCTAGAACCTCCACATAGTGAGGCAGCTCCCTAGGTATTGCTCCAAGGGCTCCAATCACAATCGGGACAACACACGACTTCCTCCTCCACAGTTGCGCAACTTCAATTTGCAAGTCCTGGTATTTTGTGATTTTTTTCTTGCTGCTTATTTTCAATTCGTGCATCACCAGGTATTGCAATGTCAACGAACCATACTTTTTTCTTTTCAATTATTGTTATATCAGGTGTGTTGTAGGACAAGGGCCTTCAGTCTGAATTCTGAAGTCCCACAAGGTCTTGACTTTCTCATTCTCTAAAACTTTCTCAACCTGATGTTCCCAGTGATTTTTGCTGTACTCAAATCCAAACTTCTGGCACAATTTCCAGTGAATGATATTAGCAATACGGTCATGGCGTTGTAGGTAGTCAGTTTGTGAAATTTTACTGTACCCACTGATCAGGTGGTCGACTGTCTCATCTTTCTCATTACAGAGGCGACATTTGCTGTTGGTGGTAACATGTTGAATTTTTGCCTTCATGCAGTTTGTGGATAAGGCTTGTTCTTGAGCTGCCAAAATAAAGCCTTCTGTTTCTTTTTTCAGTACTCCCGATCTTAACCAGTTCCAAGTTAGTTTTTGATCAGCTTTGCCTTCAATACTTTTCACGTATTGGCCATGCATAGCTTTGCTTTTCCAATTTTCAGCTCGCTTCTCAATTACTTCTTTTTTATATTCAGCTTTTGACTTAGTTGTCTTTAAAAGGCCTCCTGTATTTACTTCCTTAATCATTGGTTCTTCACTTTTCTGGATTTAATCATTCAAGCTGTGTCTTTCTTCTTCCACAGTCTGCTTTACTTGTAGGAGTCCTCGACCACCCTCTGCTCTTGGTAGATATAATCGGTCAACATCACTTTTAGGGTGCAAAGCATGATTCATTGTCATAAGCTTCCTCATTTTTCTGTCCAAATTGTCCAACTCCATCTGGGTCCAGTCAATTATTCCTGCAGAGTATTGAATCACAGGTATAGCCCAGGTATTTATGGCTTTTATGACGTTTCCTCCACTCAATTTGGACTTTAATATCTTACGGTGGTGGTGGTGGTTGTGGTGATTGTTATTATTATTATTATTATTGTGCATTTTGTATAATACAGTATGATATATAATACAATATATATTATGCCCTCTGGAACGACCTACCCCCCGAACTCCGCACTATCACGGACCTTCCCCTCTTTCGCCGCTCACTTAAGACATACTTTTTCCACCAAGCTGGTCTAGCTTAGAGCTTAGTGCTCAGATGCGACATAATTTTAGCAATTAGTAATTAGATTTATAATTTTATTAATGGGAAATATTTTTAGCACAGGTTACCTAATTTAATTCATTTTAATATTATCATTGTATTTATTGTTATTTGTTGGTGTGATTTTTAATTTCCTGTACACCGCCCTGAGTCCATCTTGATGGAGATAGGAGCGGTATATAAATCGAATAATAAATAAATAATAAATAAGATATTAATTATATATAATTATGTATTACATATACTTCCCTATTTTGCCACCCTGTAAAATTATACAAGGTCATCATATAATTATAATGCATATAATAATACATAATAATAGTTATAGAATTGTTCCCTGGGTGCAATTGTAAAGCAACTGGCATTGGCAAAATCACCATTAGTCAATTGCAAAAGCCAGCTTTGCTCAGAAAAGCTTATATCCTGCGATTATATTTTTAAGACCATCCAGAATCTACATCTGCCTATCCCAGGTCCTTGGGAAGAAAAAAAATGGCAAAACTGAGTAATAATGAAAACATATACATACTACACTAATCTTCACTTAAATAATTGAAACCAGCAAATATCTTTAAGCGATGTAGTTGTAAAGCATGATGTCACACAAATGTCCTAATTCAGGACAGCAGTTGCAGCAGCTTTAGTTGCTGTTCTTACGCAAATGCCATATGGCAATTGCATCCGCCATCACAAGGCCACCATTTGTGACCTCCTTTTGGCCTTCCCGTCGACTTTGCCAGTTGGCTTTGTTGGAAGCGAGCAGTGAAGATTGCAAATGACAGTCACCTGCAGAACCTATGACCATTGTAATTGCAAGCCAGTTGTTAACACCCAACTGTGAATGTGTGACCATGGAGGGAATGTGACAGCTGCAATTAAGAGGAATGGTCATAATTCACCTCATATATAACCATTGTAACCTCAAATGGGTTGCTGGGTCATTGATATCAAGACTATCTGTACTCAGAAAGGGCTTTAACTACTTAGTCCAAAGCCTGCGCAAAGAACCAGGTCTTCAAGGCTCTGACCTGGGGTGGGTCCTTTGATTAGCTAGGCTCTATGCTATGTAGGGCAAACCAACAACTTGCACCCCAAAGCAAAATGGCAACCAAAGCAACTCGTGGGGAGAGAGCTACACAGGCAAGTCAAGGCATGGCCATCACTAAAAGAAGAAACAACAAAAGAACCTATGATATTAAAGGAAGAAACTTTACTAGTCACACCATTGATAAGAACCCTGACACTTAAAATTAAACTGACTAAAGAAGAAGAAGAAGAAGAAGAAGAAGAAGAAGAAGAAGAAGAAGAAGAAGAAGAAGAAGAAGAAGAAGAAGAAGAAGAAGAAGAAGAAGAAGAGCAGCTCCAAAACGACAGGAAAGAACTTACAAATGATGGACTGCAAAGAGAAGTCCACACAAATTGGATTAAGGATATGTTCAGAAGAAATATGCCACAAATGGCAGAGGATGTGATATTGTTTTATTACTGGAAGGATACAGGCTGACAGATAAAAGATTAACCTAAAACCAGTTGAGATTAGGGAAATTTAGCGATAATAGACATAGTTAGATAAGTAATTGAAAGTGATAATAATTGTATATATATATGCATAGTTATAAGTGGTAATTGGAAATGAATACTGAATAGTATTTATCAAAGGAGAATATTATTGATGTTTGGTTAAAATAGGCTACAGGGAATAATGATTTTGGAGGATAGTAGAATTAACAAATATGATGCCAACATGTGGCTATGTTCTAAGTTTTATGGGTATGTTTTAAAATGAAGGATGTATAATACAATTATAATTAATTAAGGAAGTCATGAAAAAGATAAAGTTTATTAATATATTTGATGTGATGTACTTGAAATAATATGAAAAGGGTGAACATCGAAGAGATGTATGAAAATATTTTGTAATCAGCAGATACACTTTCTATAACATGTGAGTTATAGGATTTTTATCTCGTGTTTAAAAATAAAAGAAATAAAAAAATTTGGGGGGAAAAAAGACATGGCCACCACTGCCCATGCCACTGCATACTGGTGAATGCAATAAAGGCAGAAAATAACACATGCATTTTGCCATTGTTATTGCCACAAGGCAATTCCAAATATAACTCATATGTGTACTTATGTGCTCTCTGCATGGAGCTCCCCTTGAGGTGCACCCGGAGGCTCCAGCTGGTCCAGAATGCGGCCGCGCAGGGGATTTTGGGAGCCTCACGGTGCTCCCACGTAACACTTCTCCTGAGCGAGCTGCACTGGCTGCCGGTAGCCTTCCGGGTGCGCTTCAAGATGTTGGTGACCATCTTTAAGACGCTCCATGGCATAGGGCCTAGTTATTTGCAGGACCGTCTCCTACCACATACCTCCCTTCGACCTGTCCGCTCCCTCAGAGAGGGCCTCCTCAGGGTGCCGTCAGCTGGTCAATGCCGGCTGGCGACGCCCAGGGGAAGAGCCTTCTCTGTGGCGGGTCCAACCCTCTGGAATGACCTACCCCCCGAACTTCGTATCATCACGGACCTTCGCCTTTTCCACCGCTCATTAAAAACACACTTGTTACACCTCGCTGGCCTTGCTTAGAGTTAGTTTCTGCCTATATTTTAGCTTAGATTTTAGAACTGGGATTTTTAGGGGATTGGTTGAGATTTTAATATTTTTAGCTTAATTTTTAGCACAGGATATTCTAATTTAATTTTATTTTATTATTGTATGGTATGTTTTGTTGTTATTGTGGTATTTTAATTCCCTGAGTCCATCTGGAGACAGGAGCGGTATATAAATCCAATAAACCGTAAACCGTACTTAGTTTGATTACTACTATATCAGAGAGAATGATGGGCCTCACCTCATTAGAACACATTTGCCATATCAAGGCTTGATTACCCTTAAATACCATTCAGAAATTGCAAATGATAGCGAACATTTATAGGAATTCAGTCCTTGAACTCCAACATTTTGGCTTACTTAACCAATTTTGTTGTAAACAAGTACAATGACAATAAAGATTATACTTGCTTACTGGTAATCTAATTTTGAGAACATATTGTTTTTTTGCTGGGAAGCACTTATCTGAATCTTCCATGACCTCTCTTTTTTTTTTAAAAGCAGATGAAAATCTTTCCATATAACGCCTTTGCTGGGCTTTGGAAAATGTAAAAGATTTATTGACTAATTTAAGCTATTGGTGAATTTATATTGGGTTTTTTTTTTGGATTTTAAAGTACATTATGTTGTAGTTCCATTTATACTTCAAAAAAGCAGTTTATTAATCTGCTGAGTTTCTGTGAAGATTACTTAGACTTTCTTAAATATTTCTCTGTAAGATAGAAGTATAGTCTCTTCTATACCTCAAAGTTAAACTGCAAAGCTAATTTTTTTTACTGTCAAGAGTGTGCCTGAATTAACAAAAGGCAAAGAGAATTAAGTTTTGCTGTGTTGGCAGGAGTTTGGGGAAATCACATGATAAGTTAAAGCTTACTTCCTTTGATAGCATTTTTCTGGCTGTCAACTCATTCACATATTGATGGTTGTTTCCTTGAGAGCCTGTAAAAATCTTAATTCCATTTCTCAGGTAAGTGGATCCTAGTTTACGATGATGTTTGAACCACAACATTGCAGTTTGTCAACCATAGTTCATAGTTTAGCTACTTGGCATAAACTATGGTAAACCCAAACATGACCTTGTAATAATTTATGAACTCAGAATGTTAGGCCTTTCCTTCAATTAATGGGGAAGAAATTGTGTAAGGTGAATGATGGCCAATACGTTATTTATGCAAGGAATAACAAGCTCAGCTCAAATTTGACTTTAGCTAACCAAGCCTTTCTCCCGTCTCCCAAAAGTTTTTGCTGAGGCCTTTCTTCCCTGAATCCTCCTTGTTTTGTCCCCTTACATCTCTTGCCTCAAACTTCAACAGTTGTCGCTTCAGTACACTGAACTGTTAATTACTTTCTCCTTTTGCCCCTGAAGCATCTTTATTAATTGAGCTTTCTTTATATCTCACCATTTTCCCACAACTGCTGTAATTTCTGTGGTGAAGAATTAGAGCAGTGGTAGTCAACCTGGTCTCTACTGCCCAGTAGTGGGTGTTCCAGCTTTCATGGTGGGCGATAGGGGTTTTGTCCGATACTGAAGCACTTTCCTTTTTTTAATTTAATTGACTTCCCTACTTTATAAATCACCATTACTATGGTGGGCGGTTAGAAAATTTTACTACTAACAGAGATACAAAAGTGGGCGGTAGGTATAAAAAGGTTGACTACCCCTGAATTAGAGTGTTAAACAACAAAATGGAGGCTCGAGTTCAGCCCCAGATCTCAAGGTGTATGCAATAAAGATGCATGCAATAAAGCCATTGTTTCCAATATATGTACCCCTCTTTTAATTTTTTATACTTCTCATTATTGCCTTTCAATTTATCAGTCCTTTGTGCAGCCATGCTGGGTTTTTTTTGAGATCTCTTATTTTCGTTCTTCCTACGAATTGTGCTACACTGGGCTTTTATAATCTCACTTTTCAGTTTTCCAACCCTTCTTGGGTTGTTTTCCCCTTGAGGATTTTCATTCAGGGAGTCCTTCCCAGGCTCTCTAAGTTTATTGAAATCAGCTCTCTTAAAGTCCAAGAGTCTAGTTTGACTTTGTTCCATTGCTTCTGCTTGCGTAATGTTGAATTTCAATATTGCATAGTCACTCCCCCTTATGGTTCCTATAGCTTCAATGCCTTCTTTCATTTCCTGCCTGTTAGTGAGAATTAAGTCCAGTTTATGAACGAGAACTAAATCTGAGAGCAGCGTGTCCTTAAAGGTTAAGCACCAAAACACTGAGTTACTTTTGTTCCTATGAATGGACCAATTAAGTTTGATTTATTCACAGAATGGCAGCTGAAAGAATATGTTTGTGTAACCCTTTACCTCCAAGCTATTTCCTCCCTTTGGTGACTTTCAAATACAGTCACAATAGCTAAACATCATGGGGAGCCCTAGTTGGGGCAGAATGAGGGAAATTCTGCAGATCTGTAACTATTGAAACTCCTGTACTGCTGAACAATGGTGCAATGTAGTGGTTGTGCAATGCATTTGTAACAATGGTTCAATACTAATAATGTGTCAGCAGAGGACTGTTCCCCAAAGCACTGAAGATTTGGCTTAGCTGCCATGAGTCTTTTCAGATCATGGGTGCATGTTTCTCCAGGTTGGAAAGTCATTCATTTCACTCTAGTTCAGTGGTGGGTTGCAGGCGGTACACCCCAGTACATGCATAGCGGAGCCTGCTCGGAGCACTAGATACCATTCCGGTATGATGCTCCGGAGGGGCCACCCACCCGCCCTCACTCCTTACCTCTGCTTTAAGCTTTTGGCACTTCCACACATGCACATGGCACGTACAGTGCCTGCACAATGCTCCAGCGAGCAGCTGGAGCATCGCAGAGAGTTGCGGAAGCCTCGCAGGTAGGTATGATGCATGCGTACACCACGCACCCATGGGAGTGACACCAGGCCCGTTCCATACATACCAGTTGGAATGGGATCCAGAACCCACCACCAGGTAACCCTGGTGAAGGCGTTATGAACAAATCACCTGGGAAGTAACTGCACTGAAGCATCAGGATCCATAATTGCCTCCCTGCTTCCAGAAATGGCACTTCCTTTGCACTGTTGCCACAATCAAAACAACCTTCGGAAACTACTTGCAACCCCCAGAGCAGTGATGGCGAACCTTTTCAGCACCAAACACCCAAACCTGAATGCATGTGCATGTGCTCTAGAGCAGGGGTCTCCAACCTTTGCAACTTTAAGTCTGAAGGACTTCAGTTCCCAGATTTCTACAGCCAGCTTTGCTGGCTGTAGAAGTCTGGGAGCTGAAGTCCTTCAGACTTAAAGTTGCAAAGGTTGGAGACCCCTGCTCTAGAGCACTGGAAACCCGAAGACCAGCTAGCCAGTGTGCATGTGTGTGTGTTGGCCAGCTGGTTTTTGAGTTTCCAGCATGCAGCTGGTCTTTGTATGTGCCGGAGCACTGGAAACCCAAAAATCAGCTGACCGGTGCACACATGCCTGGGTTTTGGACATTTTTGGGGCCATTTTCAGGCTGTTTTTCAGTGCTCCGGTGACTGTGAAGACCAGCTGGTGATGACGCATGTGCCCACAGAGAGGGCTCTGCATGCCATCTCTGGCATGTGTGCCATAGGTTCGCCATCACGGCCCTAGAGGTTCCATTTGTTGGATTGGAACAGAAAAGACCAGATTCAAGGACACATTCCACTATCAAAACTCAATTTTGTGTAGCAGTAAAATTGGAAATGTGGAGCTACAGTAGGTACGTATTTGTGCAGTATGTATCCCTGAGTTCCTGAAAAAGTGATATATAAACTTATATAAAATGATACCCTGAATCCTATAATTTCCTTTAGCTCAGGTGGGGAAGGCAGTAAATAAGCAATTCCACACATTTCCCACGCCACATTTAGTAAGTCTTATTCGTAACTACAAGATGTATGGAAGTTTACGTGTGATGGAATATTTACAATATCTGGCTGGTACAGAGGTCAAATCCCCACTAAGTCATGAAGTTCACAGTTGAGTCACAGTCACTATCTCAAAGTCCTATTTATTTACATGGAAGTTTGCCATATCTGGGGTGATCACAACAAACAATTGCTATATAGCAGTAATTTCTGTACCTTTTTGCTACCAACTAGTAGCAAAACCAGTTTTGCCGCAGATAAAGATATTGTATTTACCGTATTTTTCAGAGTATAAGATGTACCTCTCCCTCCCAAAAGAGGGTGAAAATCTAGGTGTGTCTTATACACAGAATACAGCATTTTTGGCCTCCTGAAACCTTGCCCCACGCATCCCATTTTTCACAAAAACTGTTGCACAGAAGGTTTGGGAGGCCTGTATAGCACTTCTGGAAGCTGGGGAGGGATAAAACGAGTGAGAAGGGCCCATTTTTCACAAAAATGGAAGTGTTTTCCCCTCCCAAGCCCTCAAGAGCACTCTGCAGGCCTTCCACACCCTCTGCACCTCCTGTTCTTTGCAAAAAAAATGAGCCGATTTTTTGCCAAAAAACAGGCCCGTTTTTTGCCTTCTAAACTTCCCATGAACAAAAAAATGTGATGTGCAGAGGGTTTGGTAGGCCTGCAGAATGCTCTTGAGCGCCAGGGAAGGGGAAAACTTTTTTTTAAATTTACCTCTTCAAAATCTTGATGTGTCTTATACTCCAGTGCATCTTATAGTCTGAAAAACGTGGTATTTATTAGATCATTTGCAGGTCCTTCGTTTTTAAGCTATTTCTGTTATCTAAATCAAACAAACCTTTGTAGTTGCTGAAGCACTTTCTAAAAATTTTAATAGGCTGAGGAAAGCCGGTAAAGTGAACTTGAATCCTAACCAAAACTGAAGACTTGGGAATAGAAGGGGAGTTCCAGTGTAGAAAACTGTAGGTGTTGTTTTGGATGGGTGAGAAATTTCCCCAACAGAAGATAACACAAGGAGAAGAGAGATTGCTTCCTTTGCTTTGGTGTCCCATATAATCTTAACCAATTTTGGTTGATTTATCAACTATGGCTTTTTCTGATCCATGACACACTACCTACACCAGTGGTGGGCAAACTCATTAGTCAACAGAGCCAAATATCAACAATACCACGATTGAAATTTCTTTTGCGAGTCGGAAGGTGGGGCCTGTTTTGTGGGAGTGGCTCAGCAGTCATGTGACTGGGTGGGCGTGGCCAACTTGGAAAATGTGAAACTCACTTAACAATGGTCTTGGTTAGCAATGAAACTTTTAGGCTCAATTGTGGTCATAAGTTCATTCTTTCTTTCTTTCTTTCTTTTTCTCTCTCTCTCTTTCTCTCTTTCTTTCTTCCTTTCTCTCTTTCTTTCTTCCTCTCTCTCTCTTTCTCCATTTCTCTCTCTCTCTTTCTTTCTCTCTCTTTTTCTCTCTTTCTGTCTCTCTTTCTCTCTCTCTCTCTCACTCTCTCTCTTTCTCTCTTTCTCTCTCCTTCTCTCTCTCTTTCTCTTTCTTTCCCTCTTTCTTTCTTTCTCTCTCTCTTTCTCTTTCTTTCTTTCTCTCTCTCTCTCTGTCTCTCTCTCCTTCGTCCGCCCATCTCTGTCACTCTGTGTGTGTCTGTCTGTCTGTCTGACATTCAAGCACTTAATCACTCATTCTGTGTCTCTGTCTATCTTTTTCTCCCTCCCTCCCTCTCTTTGTCTCTCCCTGTCTCTCTGTGTGTCTATCACTCTCTGATTCCCCTCTCCCTCCTTGTCTCTCTGTCTGTGCCTCTCTCTGTCTGTCTGTCTGCCCCCCTCCCCCCGTGGAGCCTCCTCAGCCCAGCCCGCCATGCTTACTCACTTGCTTGCCTTAGCCTGGCCCGCCCGGCCTCCCGCGTTTGCTCAGGCTACTTCCAGGCTCCGTGTGTGGGTGGGAAGGAACGGCGTTTGGACGCCGGTTCCCTCCAATCGCCCTGGAAGTAGCCTGGCTGCCTGCTCGCCTGGCCGCTCGCTCAGGCTACTTCCAGGCTCCGTGTGTGGGCAGAAAGGAACGGCGTTTGGACGCCGGTTCCCTCCAATCACCCTGGAAGTAGCCTGGCCGCCCGCTCGCCCGGCCGCTCGCTCAGGCTACTTCCAGGCTCTGTGTGTGGGCGGGAAGGAACGGTGTTTGGACGCCGGTTCCCTCCAATCGCCCTGGAAGTAGCCTGGCCGCCCACTCACCCAGCCGCTCGCTCAGGCTACTTCCAGGCTCCGTGGGGGGTGGAAGGAATGGCATTCAGTGGGTGACCCACTGGATGCCGATTCCCTCCCTCCGCCCGCGGAGCCTCCGCACCCCCTGGAAGTAGACGAGTGGCCGGCATGCCGGCTGGGGAGGCTCCGCGGAGAGAGGGAGAGAGGGAATCGGCGGCCGGTAGGGAGGGTTGCTCCGGCAGGTTCCAGGAGTTCCACCGTTGGCGAGGGTGGAGGAAGAGCCGCACTCGAGGGGCCAAAGAGCAGTACAATATTACCGGAGAAGAAGCTTCGTAAGATTAGGTTAACAACTCTTAATGCCCTTTTGGCAATGCTTTTACAGTGAGCTCTGGCACTTAGATCATTTGAGATGAGTACTCCAAGGTCCTTGACAGAGTGAGGGTCGTCTACAAGGTCATATCTGCCCAGCTTGTATTTAGTGTTCTGATTTTTTTCTGCTAATGTGTAAGATAGAGCATTTGTTGGTTGAGATTTGGAGTTGGTAGAATCCTTGACTTACCACCACTAGTATTCTGTAGAATGATATATTCTGACGATCAGAAGTTCACCAGCAGAGCTGTATTGGGTTGTAAGAACAGAAAGATAAGAGTAGCAGGTCACAAAGTTCAAGGCAAATTAGTTGAGATAAATCCTGCAGTACAGGAGATGATCCCATTTGCAAGCAGCTTTATTACCTAAGAGAGGGAATTTGGACTGACAGCCTAGAGTTCAAAGATTACCCTGAACACAGAAAACTAAACAAGACGTTAAATTGGGCTTGCGATTTTGGGCCAAAATTTCTGAATGTTTCCATTCACCAATTAATGTTCCCCAATGAAAGCTAATGCTGTTACTTGTCCTGCAAATGAATACTTACAAATATTTACTATACCCATAATATGTTTTCCTCTATATATCAGGTAGCAGCTGGGAAGGAGATCTTAATCTATTATTGCATAATGTGTAAAGATGTAATAAATTCTGCCTGCATGCTGCCCTCCCCTCCCCCCCTCCCCCCAGTATAATCAGATTTTAAAAGAAGATTTGCAGTTTACTATCTTGTTGAGATCTGCCATAGACATCATTTGGGAGATCTGCAATCAACGGTGACTCCAATGTTGTAGGTTACTCAATCCAGTTTCTCTCCCCATCTCAAATGGGGAGGGCAAGACAGTGGCATGATCATGCTTGTTAACCAAACTTTAGAAGTTTTTTTTTTTTTCAAATTCAAAGATGCAGAGGGGAGGGAGGAAATACATTACTTCCATATTTCTTGCTTTCAGAATTTCCCCTTCTGGCTTATGATGCTCTACCACTGTGATGGTGCACTTATGACACATGTGTCACAGATGACCTACCATGTCATTTGTATCAACACACCAGCATGTTCTATTTTTGTTCGATATTCCGAGGCTGCAGAAGTCGCATGAGAATGTGGTGTGCTCTTGCATATCCTCTTGGCCTTCTAAGACGTCGCGCGAGAAGAGCTGTGCTCTCGCATGGAGATCCCCCAAGAACCTTTTGGAGTCTCCAAAAATCACAAGAAAATAGGGATGTGATTTAACACATTTCTGGGAGGCTGCAGGAGAGTCACATGAGAACACAGCCCTTTCACGTGACTCCCAGAGGGCTCAAGGCCATGCATGTTCTCATGTGGTTTCTGCAGCCTGAGAAAAAAGTGCAAAGTTCTCATGTGATTTTTGGAGGCTCTAAAGCAGGGTTCTCCAACCTTTGCAACTTTAAGTCTGAAGGACTTCAGCTCCCAGACTTCTCCAGCCAGCAAAGCTGGCTGGAGAATTCTGGGAGCTGAAGTCCTTCAGACTTAAAGTTGCAAAGGTTGGAGAACCCTGCTCTAAAGGGTGCACGAGAATGTGGAGTGCTCTGCAAAAAGGCCTCTGGATCATCTAGAAGTTGCAAATGAGGGCCATGCTCTCACGTGGCCTTTGTAGCCTCCAGAAAGCATATAAGAATGGGACGTGCTTTCCTGTTGTTTGTGGAGGCTGCAAAGCCATGCAGGAAGCATTCTCTGAAGTTTCCAAAGTGGAGGCCTTGTGTGATCCTGTAGGAAGTTAGCACCCACCACTCACTCCCTTTCCTAAAAAAATGAAATATTTTAGGAAATATTAAAAAGGCAGAATATTATATTTCCCTGGATGAGAAAAGGAAAAACATGATTTAAAGACAAAGCAGCTCCCTGCAGCTTCCTGCCCCCCCCCACTTTGTCAATGGTCCTTTAAGCTCATCTATTCTACATAACAAAGGTAGGATTATCCTTCTACTCATCTCAGCACCTGGCACCTGGAAAGTTTACATCAGCCAGCAAGGCTCAAACAATCTTGGGTCTCAGGACAGCCTACAAAGTTAGCTAAGACTCTCCACCCCCTGGGAGTCTGACAATCAGAATACATGTCTTACATCGGAACAGGAAGTTCTAAGGTGGGGCCCAGGAGAGGGTATAAAACTCAGGCACTCACAGCATCTTGTCCCCTTTTTTCTTCTTCGCCCAACATCTTGAAGTGTGTGATCCCCTTTTTCACCCAGGAGCTCCAAGGCATGTGATCTTGTCCACCATTAAACCATCTTTCCAAACACTCTCCATGTTTCCAGTGTCTTTTTCCCCACTTGGAACTCAACCCAGATGGGGTCCAACAACCCGACATTGCCTCAAATGGAATTTTTTTCCTGAAAAGGACCTGGGGCTCAGACAGAATATTTATTTGACCTACCCTTCATATAATCCCTATCTTCTTAAGTATCCTTAGTTTCTATTGCTGTTTTGCAACACATGGAGATGTCTAACACAGAGTCAGATTTCTTGCAAATTATTTGAATAATGGAAGGAGAGGAAGGCAATCATGGGAAATGCTACTTATTTTCTCTCCCACCAGTTTCCCTCTATTCTTCCTCACTCAGAAGTAGATACTTTCGATTTCAGTGTTATGTGTTAGAACACAGCAACAAAGAAGTCATTAATTGATGCTAATCAAGTCAAATGCAATCTGGTCCATATTTTTCCCCCAGTTCAATAGAAAATTACTGCCATATTAAAAGTAGGGTCATTTTTATTGCACTATTTGAAGCCCAATAATAATCAGTGTGCATATTGTTTTCTCTGTTGTAAATCACTGCTTTTTCTTTCACTCTTTCTCACTTTATACATTTGCATAATTGCAGTTTTCCTCCAGTTTAATTAAGATGTTGCATGAAACCATTTTTAATAATGAAATTGGAGGAATAATGAGTATTGATTTTTCTTTATTATTTTACACGTGTCTGGGTTTGTTTTATTCATATTTCCTTTTTATAATTAATGGACTTTTTATTTATTTATTTATTTATTTATTTATTTATTTATTTATTTATTTATTTATTTATTTATTTATTTATTTATTTATTTATTTATTTATTTATTTATTTATTTATTTATTTATTTATTTATTTATTTATTTATTAAATTTATACCCCGCCCTTCTCCAAATGGACCCAGGGCGGCGCACAGGGATGTTAAAAATAGATACAAAATATATAAAATATATCAAAATTTAAAATACTTATTCTAATAAATAACCCTGCGCTAAAAACTGAATTAAAATCCCAAATTTAAAACTATCTAATAATCAGTATGGAGGTTACGCTAGGCCGGCTAGATGGAATAGGTGTGTCTTCAGACACTTGCGGAAGAGGCGGAGGTCAGAGATGGTGCGGAGTTCAGGGGGTAGGTCGTTCCAAAGGGCAGTGCCCGCCACAGAGAAGGCTCTTCCCCTGGGTGTCGCCAGTCGGCATTGTCCAGCCGACGGCACCCTGAGGAGGCCCTCTCTGTGGGAGCGTATCGGTCTGAGGGATGTATGGGGCAGGAGGCGGTCTCGCATATAACTAGGCCCCGAGCCATGGAGCGCTTTAAAGATGGTCGTCAAGACCTTGAAGCGCACCCGAAAGACCACAGGAAGCCAGTGCAGCTCGCGCAGGATCGGTGTTATGTGGGAGCATCTGGGGGCTCCCGTAATCACCCGCGCGGCTGCGTTCTGGACTAGCTGCAGCTTTCGGGTGCACCTCAAGGGGAGCCCCATGTAGAGAGCATTACAGTAGTCGAGTCGAGAGGTGACGAGTGCTTGAGTGACTGTGCGTAAGGCACCCCGGTCCAGTAAGGGGCGCAATTGGCGCATCAGGCGTACCTGATGAAACGCCCCCCTGGCCACGGCTGCCACATGATCTTCCATAGACAGCCGGGAATCCAGGAGGACACCCAAATTGCGCGCCCTCTCCACGGGGGCCGGTGTTTCGCCCCCAATGGCCAGAGTTGGAGTAATCTGGCTGAACCGGGGTGCCGGAAGCCACAGCCACTCAGTCTTGGACGGGTTGAGCTTGAGTTTGTTACCACCCATCCAGATCCGTACGGCTTCCAAGCACCGGGACATAACCTCGACGGCATCGTTGGGGTGGTCTGGGGTGGATATGTACAACTGAGTATCATCAGCGTACAGATGATATCCCACCCCAAAACCACGGATGATCTCACCCAGCGGCTTCATATATGTGTTGAACAGTAGGGGCGAGAGGACCGACCCCTGAGGAACCCCACATATGAGGGGTCTCGAGGCCGACCTCTGCCCCCCTGTCAACACATATTGCGACCGACCAGAGAGGTAGGATGAGAACCACCGCAAAACGGTGCCTCCCAGCCCCAACCCCCCCAGTCGGCGCAATAGGATATCATGGTCGATGGTATCAAAAGCCGCTGAGAGGTCTAATAGGACTAGGATAGAGGAATATCCTCTATCCCGCGCCCTCCAGAGATCATCCACCAACGCGACCAATGCCGTCTCGGTGCTGTGCCCGGGTCGGAAGCCGGACTGGCGCGGGTCTAGATAATCAACTTCCTCCAAGTGTCGCGGAAACTGTTGAGCCACCACACTCTCAACAACCTTCACTAGAAAGTGGAGCTTGGAGACAGGACGATAGTTCTCTAATAATGCTGGATCCAGGGACGGCTTCTTGAGGAGGGGCCTTACTACCGCCTCTTTCAAGACGGCAGGCAAGGACCCCTCACTCAAAGATGCATTGACAATGCCCTGGAGCCAGCCTCGTGTCGTCTCCCAGGATGCCAGTACAAGCCAGGAGGGACACGGGTCCAATAAACATGTGGTAGCCCTAAGTCTCTTTGACAACTTGTCCATATCCTCGGTGGTAACAAAATCAAACTCCTCCCAAGATGGTATCACAAGAGCAGCCTCGGCCCTCTCGACTGGACCACTGTCGATGGAGGGTAGCTCGCTCCGAATCCGAGTGATTTTCTCCTGCAGATAAGTCCCAAATTCCTCTGCTCGACCCTGTAACGGGGCTTCCCGCGGCCTCTGTTGAAGGAGGGAGCGGGTCACCCCAAACAGGGCGGCAGGGCGGTTATCTGCGGATGCAATAAGAGTGGCACAATACTCACGTTTGGCCACTCTTATCGCCACTAAGTAAGTCCTAATATGGTCTCTCACTAGTGTTCGGTCGGCTTCGGAGCGAGAGGATCTCCATCTGCTCTCTAGGCGTCTCTTGTGGCGCTTCATCTCCCTAAGCCCCTCGGTAAACCAAGGATCCCAGGTGGTTCGTCGCCGCAAGAGAGGCCGCAAGGGCGCGACTCGGTCCAAGGCCCCCGTGGCCGCACTTAACCATGCGGCCACTAGGTCCTCAGTCGAGTCGCGGGGCAAGTCCACAGGAATTGGCCCAAGCTCCCTTTGGAACCTTATCGGGTCCATCAGGAGCCTGGGGCGGAACCATATAGGAATGTCCGGTTCCGCCTCCCCGCAGTGAGGTGCGGCGATCGGAAAGTCGAGCCGAAGGAGAGCGTGATCTGTCCATGACAGGGGTGTGATGACTAGATCCCCTATTCCCAGATCACGACTCCACTGTCCCGAGACGAAGATTAGATCCAGGGTGCGTCCGCCCTCGTGGGTAGGGCCTACAACTACTTGGGTCAGGTCCATGGCTGTCATGGAAGCCATGAACTCCCGAGCTAACCCAGAGGTTTCGCCTGCTGACGGCAGGTTAAAGTCCCCCATGACTAACAGTCTGGGGGTCTCAACCGCCGCCTCGGCTATCACCTCTAGGAGCTCGGGCAGGGCTGTAGTTGTATAGCGAGGAGCCAGGTATACAACTAACACGCCCAACTGCCTCCCTAGGCCCCACTTCACAAGGAGGGACTCGCACCCGGTCGTCTGAGGGATCGTGGTCTCCTTTGGCTCAAGACCTTCCCTAACCATAATCGCCACCCCCCCACCCCTTTATGTAATGCATAACAGCACACATGTCAGAATGTATTTTTTTTTTTTTAAATAAATGGATAGGCAAAGAATTGCTTCTCTTTTGTCTAGGGGCAGGGGTTAGCATGCCAACCAAGTCAAGTTTGGCATTTTCTGAATTTGTTACATGCATTATCAAAACGGTTTGACATCACTGCCCTGCCTATCCTATTGAAGGTCTGCCTGGAACATACATGTATTTGTTTATGAAAATCAAATGTTGTTACAGTATTTTCATGCCTATTTCAAAATTTTAAGGAACAGACTGTCTGGTCTTCGTATGCGTTTAATATGCATCATATTTTTCAAAATGTAGTTTGCTTTGTCCCATTTCGATTGTTTTTTGAGATTTTGCTGCAAAGACTTTGGAAGCATAAACATTTATTGTGTTGCAAGGCCCCCTGGTGGAATATGGAAGATTATGTATGTATGTATGTACATCTCTCTCTCTCTCTCTCTCTCTCTCTCTCTGTGTGTGTGTGTGTGTGTCACATATGTGTGTGTTTGTGTGTGTGTGTGTTAGTTTTATGAGCTGATCAATAAATAAATCAGAGAGACTAGTATAGATCTATTTCGAGCTTTTTAGCTCTCATCAGCTAGCCATACCCTTACTGGGATTCGAACCGGAGCTGTATTTCATATCAGGCAGGGGCCTGTTGTGTTCTACAACACGCTGTTAGGGCCCCAATTAAGGGAGGTGATGAGAGCTAAAAAGCTTGAAATAGATCTATACTAGTCTCTCTGATTTATTTATTGATCAGCTCATAAAACTAACACACATATTAAAAATAATTCACACAACGGAACTCATGGCTTTCTGTCTAGATGGTCTCTGGTGATGAGCTGAAAGGCAGAAAAGGAAACAGTATGTCTCTTCCCTTAATTGGGGCCCTAACAGGGTGTTGTGGAACAATTATATATATGTGTGTGTTTGTGTGTGTGTGTTACGTTTTTGAGCTGATCAATAAACAAGTCAGGGAGACTAGTCTATACTAGTCTCCCTGACTTATTTATTTTATTTTATTTTTTAAAGAATTTTATTGGTTTTCAAAAAAAATGTACATAGGAAAAGGGATATAGGGTGAATATAACATTTTGGTAGCTCCCATGCCGGTGGTAGTAGTCCTCCCAAAACTTCACAGATTTACAATTTTAAAAATAAAGGATATGCATATACAAAGTTTACGTTGTGTAATTCGTACATTCAATCATATTTTTCTTTGCCATTTTCTATTGTATCGACAATTACAATAAAATTTCGAATAAAATCATTTTTGAGATCTCAATCTTTTTGATATTGATTCTTCTTCCCCATCATCGGGTGGGGCTATTGCCCCCCCCCGTTCCCCCATTTTCGTCCTCTAGGATTGAAGAGTGTTTTTGAAGAAAGGCCTCAGCCTCTCCTAATGTTTTAACTCTCATTCTACCCCCCTCCCAGAAGACCAGCATTCCCTCTGGCAATAACCATTTGAACCAAATTCCTTTTTTATATAATTTCTTAGACAAGAAGTAATATTTCCTTCTTATTTCTCTAATTTTTTTTTTGGAATTTGTTTCAAAATGATTATTTCTTTGTCTTGATACTTTAAGGGTCCTCTCCGTTGGGCCCTCAATATCTCATCCCTTGTGGACCTCCTAAGAAATTTAACATGAACCTCTCTTGGTACATTATGCATTCTAGCATATGCTGAGTTAATTCTATAAATCAGGTCCATATCCCACCAAAGTTGTTCTTTATTTCTTTTAAGATATTCTGCTAATATTGTACTCATAACCTCTTTAAGATCTTCATTTTCTGACTCTGGTATATTCTGGAACCTGAGGAAAAAAGACATTCTTTCAAATTCTACTTTAGTCATGTAACTTCCTAATTCTGAATTCTCCCTCCGGATCTCCTTAACTTCCTCCCCCATCTCGGCTGCCCCCCCCCTCTAACGTCACAATTTTTTGTTTATTTTACATTGTACTTCGTTGCGTTTTCAATAGTCCTAATTTTAAATCTGTCATCTCTTTCCGTAATTCATTCATGTTTCTCATGAGTTCCTGAAACATTTCAGTAACCGACAGTTCCTGTGCGCTCTCTCCAGTGGATTCCTTCTGCAACATTGCAGAGATCTTCAACTGTTGGGTGCTTGGACTGGAGACAGCTGAGGACGGAGTGGAAGTTGACTTTCCCGTGGGCGGTTTCTTAGGACCCATTGTCTCAGCTCTAAGTTTTAAGTTGGTAAAAGAAATGGCGTCAGAGAAGCGGACGGCCGAGGGAGTCCGAAGTATCGGAGCAATCCAGATGAAAATCCAGTCTTAAGAGTACATTAAACAAAAAGTAAACCATGTAATCCACACCTAGGGGTCCACGTATTGGGAGAGACCTTGAGAGCCTCTGGGGGAGATATTAAAAGTAAGAATTTAAGATCCTTGATGTCAGTTGCAGAGAGAAAAACTTCATGGGGGTAAAGAAGTTACAAACCGGGAACAAAGAGAAGCCATCTTGCCTCACCCTCTAACAGAGAGAAGAGTGAAAGTTCCGTTTTACTTTTTTTTTAAAAGTTCCGCGATAAATTGTTGCAATTGAGATACCATGGATACAGTTCTTCCCATAGTTGATTCAAATGGCAAGTTAGTCCTTTTTCTCTCTCGGTTCCATTATGGAGAGAGATTGTTTGAATGCCGCTTCCTCCGAGGGGGGGTTAAACAGAAAAAACTCTCCCCTCCAATCCCCGTTTTTAAAGTTGATTGAACTAGAACTCACAGTATTCTATTGCTTGTCCTCCAAATTCAGACCAGGAGATTAGGGAAAACCCTCCATCTCCGGCATTCCAGCCATTCTCTTCATTCTGTTGTTGATCCCGGGATCCATCGGTGAAGAGGCAGAATTAGCCCCCCATTTCTGCTTCCCAGATCCTGGGGCGAGGCTGGAAGTTCCCCACCAGCCGCCGCCAAGTTGGGGGTTCCCAGCAAGCCATCCTTAAGGCAGGGGGTTCCTCCAAAAACCCCTATGCCCCCGAAGGAGCACACCAGGAGAGCAAGCGGCGGGCGAAACACGTCCGTCGCTTTCGAAACCGGAAGTCCCTGACTTATTTATTGATCAGCTCAAAAACGTAACACACACACACATGTGTGTGTGTGTGTGTGTTAGGTTTTTGAGCTCATAGCTTTCTGTCTAGATGGTCTCTGGTGATGAGCTGAAAGGCAGAAAAGGAAAGCAGTATGCTTCCTCCCTTAATTGGGGCTTAACAGGGTGTTGCGACACAACCGTGTGTGTGTGTGTGTGTGTGTGTGTGTGTTAGGTTTTGAGCTGATAAATAAATAAACAAGGGAGACTAGGATAGATCTATTTCGAGCTAGAAAGCAGGAAATCCTGCTTTCTAGCTAATTTAAATCATACGTCACAGCTGATCATTGGGAAAACTGGTTTGCCCAAACCGGTAGTATTTTGTATTACCTGTTCAGGCAAACAGGTAGCATTTTTACTACCAGTTTGGGCGAACCAGTCTGAACCCTGATTTTCATTCATTTTTTAAATCAAAGAATATTTTTTAAAATAATGGGGCAAATAGTGGGGTGAGCTCCAAGGACCATATCAGCAGGGACCTTGTCATCTTCTGCTGCCATACTTCCAGATAGTCATTTTCTTTCATCCTACTTGGGTACACCAGAGTCTAAATCTAGTCATTCAACTTTCTATATTGGCAACCTTTGGAGGCAGCAACACGAGCACTTATACTTACTTAGTCATGTTCCCAGTTAAGAGTGGAAAAGAACTTTCCTGATTTGGAAGGAATGCTTTCATTGCTATATTTATCTATATCTGCAGGCTTTAGCAAGAGAACAGAAGGCAACGTTCAAACTTGGAGCAAAGGCAATGAGCAAAGGCATTGAATTGATAAACAAGGAGTACAAAGGACAGATTCAGGGGCTTGCATACATTCATCACACCATGATATCATTTGCACCGTGATGTCATCTTGTAAATGGCACGACATTGTGGAAAAATTAAAGTATATCAACAAGTAAAGAAAAAAAAACTTTAACAGTGACTGCTGGATTTCTGCCACAGGATCAGAAGCCCATGGTTCAGCAAACAAAGTCTACAAGCACTGCTTGTATTGTACATGACCCAGTTCTTTCTCTTTCACATTTATATGACTGCGTGATGACTCCTCCAGATGCTTCCCCAGATGCCTCTCCAGGTGTCATTTCAGAAGAGGATGAACCACTCCTGGCACTTCAGGAGGGGAGTTGGTCTATGGTGCCAAGCAGCTGGTTGAGAGTGAGTTGGCTGAAGCACAGCTACAGCAGGACAGCCCTGAGGCTTCAGGTGGGGAACGGATGCAGTTGCAGCCAGTTAGTGATGAGGAGAAGGAACCGCCTTTCTGCACCTGATCCGAGAACAGGCAGTGCAGAGAAAAGGCAGGTGCAGTGAAACCTGATTAATCAAGAGGAGGCAGACTTGGCCCTATTGATGAGCTGTTGACTATTTAGCACAGCAGACTGATGGAGGGAACAATGTGTTCATTCCCTAGCAGTGTGTTTCCTGATCATTGCGATTCCAGCTTTAGATTGACCCCCATGCCATGTGAACTCTGGACTTTTTTGGCCTCATGCACCCTCTTATATTGTGGATTTAATTTTGCCTAGTGAATTTATCTGGTTTGGGAAATTTGGCTAGTCTAGTGAAGAGAAGGGCCAGGGGAGACATGATAGTAGTGTTCCAATATTTGAGTGGCTGCCACAGAGAGGAGGGGATCAAGCTCTTTTCCAAGCCACCTAAAGGCCAGACAAGGAATAATGGATGGAAATTTAACAGTAGCGATTCAACCTAGAAATAAGGAGGAACTTTCTGACCGTGAGAACAATCAACCAATGGAACAGCTTGCCTTCGGAGGTTGTAAGTGCTCCAATGCTGGAAGCTTTCAAGAAGAGATTGGACAGCCATCTGTCAAAAATGGTGTAGGGTCTGCTTGGGCAGGGGGTTGGACTAGATAACCTACAAGGTACCTTCCAACTCTGTTAATCTGTATATCTATAAGTTGCATTGATACTTTGTAGCCTACAAGCTTGTAAACATTAACTTCCAATAATACTATCTTTTTGGATCATCTAATAATAGAGTATGCTCAGAGATAGCAAGCTCTTGAGCAGATAGCATTTTCAAGTCCAGATTTATGACTTCATTCAACTTTTAAATGCCATGGACTCAGTGACCATTGGTTTGTGGACTGGCTTGCTTTGGGCTGGGCTCAATTGGAACAGTTCTGGTTTTTTAATGAAGGGAATTGCTGGGAAATATTAATAAACTCACTAACCCACTGGTGTGTGGGGGGGGGGAGGGAGGGAGGGGGGAGGAAGAACAGACTGATTCATTTAACTGTAATGCTAGGCTTTTTAAAAAGCAATGCTGTCTTATATTTTTGTACAACATATCTTGCATTTGTGCAATGTAGTTATGCTTAGGGTCATCTTGGGGGTAAAAAAGTCAGGATAGTTAATGACAGAAGGCTACTCCTTTGCACTTGAGTGCAATATTGACATGTATACATATAAAGAGGAGGGCTTTGATTGTGCAGATGCTATCACTGTGCTATGCTATGACTACTGCAATGCTCTCTACATGGGGCTTCCCTTGAGGTGCACTCGAAAGCTACAGTTAGTGCAGAATGCAGCTGCGCGGGTGATTACGGGAGCCTCTAGATACTCCCACATAACACCGATCCTGCGCAAGCTGCACTGGCTTCCTGTGGTCTTTCGGGTGCGCTTCAAGGTCTTGACGACCATCTTCAAAGCGCTCCATGGCTCGGGACCTAGTTATATGCGAGACCGTCTCCTGCCCCATACATCCCTTAGACCGATACGCTCCCACAGAGAGGGCCTTCTCCGGGTGCCGTCGGCCGGACAATGCCGGCTGGCGACACCCAGGGGAAGGGCCTTCTCTGTGGCGGGGCCAGCCCTTTGGAACGACCTACCCTCTGAATTACGCACCATCACCGACCTCCGCCTCTTCCGCCAGTGTCTAAAAACACACCTGTTTCATAAAGCCGGCCTAACTTAGCCTCCGCTGTGACTAGTATTAGATAGTTTTAAAATGGGGGTTTTAATTGGTTTTAGCGCAGGTTTTTGTTATTTAATCGGTTTTAAATTTGTGTATTTTGTACTACATTTGTATGTTATTTTAAATTCCTGTGCGCCGCCCTGGGTCCTTTTGGAGAAGGATGGGATACAAATTGAATAAAATCTAAATCTAAAATCTAAAATCATCATCTTGACCTTTTGGATGTGAGTTTCTGTGGGGGAACGAGGAGAGACGTGTGCTGCAACTCAAACTCCGCCCTTATGTATTTCTATGTGTTTCTATGTGTTCCTATGTGCTATTGTGATGGAAGTAAAAAAAGGGACAGAGTTTGTGCTATGATATCCATCAGAACAGTATTTCTCAACCTTGGCAAATTTAAGATGTGTGGCTCACAACTCCCTGACGAATTCCAGCTGGAGAATTCTGGAAGTTAAAGTCTACACAGGTTGAGGAATACTCCACTAGAACATCAGTGGTGAAGATTTGTGGTGAGACCAACATCATCTGTTATGGTGAATGTGAGTAAGAGCAGCAAAGGAGACTCACATGTACTATAGATGTAGGAAATAATCTGCTGCTGTGACCTAGAGGTGGAGCTCTTGCCTCTCAATCAGGAGGTTGTGAGTTCCATCCTAGGTAGAAGCAGATGTAGGGTCTCCTGCTTGGGCAGGGGGTTGGACTAGATGACCTGCAAGGTCCCTTCCAAATCTGTTAAACTGTAAAATCCATGGAAAAAGTCTACTTTGCAATAATTATTTTATAATTTTATTAAGTCTTTAAAAACAAAAGCATACAAAATAAAGAGTTGAATAATACAGAGTGATTGCAGAGAGTAACACAATACAGCTAAGGTTTACCACTTATTTATATATAGTGCATATCTCCAATACAGAAAGCAAAAAAGTGAGAGAGAAAAAACAAAGCAAAGAGGTGCTATCACAACATAGAGAGATTCTAAATTAGCATTGCTAATTCAGCTTCTTTGAGGTCCTTCTTTGTAGCCAAGCATACCAACGATCCCAGCATGTGTGCAATATTTTTGCAAATTTTAGAATTACCTTCTAGTGCATGGGTGGCAAACTCGCAGCATCACGTTGCCACCACGTGACTTTTTTTCCCTTTGTGGAGGTGGGTTGGGCGTTTCCTGCACCTGAAGCATCTGCCCCATGGGCCGCCAGTTTGACTCCCCTGTGAGTATGTTTTCTAATCATCAGTAGGCTGATGGTACGCATATCTTTCATCCCTGGGCTGGTCAAGTGAGACTTTTAAGATTCTATCAAAGTACCTGAAAATTGTATGGATTTAGATGGGGGAGAACCATCTCCAATCCAATCCTATCAAGACTGTCTGTGGGAGTTAGGACCACCCAGATATTAGAATATTCAGCCTTTGACCACGGGTGGGGTTCCGCATCCCCTTTCAATGGTGGTGAACAATCTTCCTGGACTCATAGCTCCTGCTTAATGAGCAGATGGCAGAAAAGGCTATGAAGGGCTTTGTTCACCTTAATTGATTCTGTCCAGCAAGGTTGCCACTTTGAGTTCCTAATATCTATTGGGATCCTGGAAATATGCCTTCTCTGTAGCAGCATCTACTCTGTGGAATAAGGTTCCCCCCAGGATCCAGAGGTCTCCCAACCCTGCTGGTATTTTGAAGGGTGTTGAAGCAGTGGTGAAATTCAAATCTTTTACTACCAGTTCTGTGGGCGTGGCTTGGTGCGCGTGGCAGGGGAAGGATACTGCAAAATCTCCATTCCCACAGCACTCTGGGGCCAGCCAGAGGTGGTATTTGCCGGTTCTCCGAACTACCCAAAATGTCCACTACTGGTTCTCCAGAACCTGCCAGAACCTGCTAGATTTCACCCCTGTCTTGAAGAAAAGGAAGTTGATTCTTTCCCCCCCATTTCATTCCATTTTCTACTGTTTTTCTTTTTTTGTGTGTGCCTGATTATATCCTTTTTTCCAAAAAGTGATTTTACTTGTGAGCTGCCCAGAGTCGATGGGAGTCAGATAGCATACAAAAATTTTTTTTTTAATCTGCATGAGAATAACAGTAAAAATGCTGTCTCGGTGTGTTTCTTGCTGAAACACACTGAATACTGTTTAAATTCCAACATATTCTCCCAAGCCTTTTAAGTGTAGTATAATTTAAATGTAATATAATATAATAAGTGTAAATAAAATACACTTTGTGTAATGTTTTAAAGATTACTCACTAGATGTCAGTATTGCTTCTGCAAATCTACAATTCAGTTGGAATTTGAATATAAAATTTAACTTTATCAAATAATCTTTGAAGGAGTTATAAATGGAAGATGACTATATCCACATAACTCTTTTTATTTTAAAAAGCATGTTATGTGTCGTGATTGGATTGTCTCAATACTCAGGTTTGTTTAGAAATAACCTAGATATGGGCAAGGTGTCTCTTGACTCTCTGATGACCTGAATGGATTTGTTGTGAAGAGCTTTAGAAATTACGCCATGGACTATATATCCACTGTGAGTTAACTAGATCAAAAACTGGGCTCTACTAGAAAACAAACAAAAAATTGATGGGTTGGAGGGAGGGGCAGTTGAGATGAGGGAAGAGATGAGGGAATTTCAGAAAGATATTACTGGTCATATGTCAAGAATGGATTTTGAAAAAATGTCTTTTTTCTTAAGGTTTCAAAACGTCCCAGAGTCAGACTCTGAAAATTTAAAAGATTTAATGAGCATGATTTTAGCAGAATATACCAAAAAGAATAAAGAACATATCTGGGGAGATATAGACCTGATTTATAGAATTAATTCAGCATATGCCAGAATAAATGATGTACCCAGAGAGAGTCATATTAAATTTGTAAAGAGGTCAACAAGGGATGAGATTCTGAGAGCGCAGAGGGGAGGGATTTTGATATATCAACAAAAAGAAATTGCCATATTGAAACAGATCCCTAAAAAAATTCGAGAAATATATATAAAATTATATTTTAAAAGGGCGTGGTTCAAATGGTTAATGCCAGAGGGAATGTTGGTGTTCTGGGAGGGAGGCAGAGCCAGAATTAAAACAGTGGAAGAGGCGGAGGCCTTTCTTAAAAAACACGCCTCAACCCTGGAGGACGAAGTTGTGGGAACGGGAGGGGCTCTGGCTCCGCCCACCGGTGGTAAGGAAGAAGAAGAAACAATAGCAAAGAGGCTAAGATCACAAAAATGATTTTTTTATTTTGTATTGTAACTC